>VDFB02270651.1:576331715-577768447 GCA_007258455.2 Sequoia sempervirens | reverse complement strand
ATAAAACACCTAAATACCTTCATTATTGTAGTATAATGATAACATCCAAAAAATGATACATATACATCCTAGAACTCTCGCTAGATGGGTAATATCAAATCTAAAATTGATCAAAGTGTTCAAAAGTCCACCAATAATAATCTCACATAACATGGTGTGGCTAAAGTCATTATATTGAATGTAAGTTCAAAGAACATAATTAATGATCTACAAACATGCAAACTTATCATTTGAGTCTAATTTAAACACATGTACTCTCTCCTAATCTATGGTTGAGATTGGTTGATTTCATTGTATAAAATCAAACTATCATTCATTAGTCAATGTAATGCCGAAAATTGCACCCCATGCAATTTCACATTCCATCAAACTCCCCTTTAGCTTAATAAAAGATGATAATGCAATTACCCCTTTCACTCACCTTTAATTTTGTCCTTAAACCTATTTTTTAATTTTCAAGCAAATTTTTGTCAAGGATGTTAGCATAATGTGCGAAGACATTTGTGCACCGTACAAACATCCCAAAAATATTCCTAATTATCTGGTTGTTGGGATGTTACACTTCTACCCACCTATGAAGTGTAACACCTCTATGGTCATAGGCATGCTCAAAATCACCTTCTTGCATGATATTCCTCCATTCAAGCTCTCATTCTTGCATTCTATTCTCTAATTCTTGCATTCTTTCACTATCAAGCTCTCACTTTCTCATTCTACACCATCTCTATACCATTTTCTCAAGATTTATTGCACACCAATTTCTTGGATCTCTCAACTTGTCAAGATTGTTGCATGCTCTCCTTCGACATCACAAGCTTGCTAAAGGGAGGGTAATCACACTCTCTTTCTTGCATTATCATCTTTGTTTTAGTAGCATATTGATATTCTAACATGTTTATCTTTTTTATCTCATTTATCTATTTGTCTATTTTCTATTTTATTTTCTATTTGTCTATCTAGCTATCTGTGGAGGTGGAAATACCAAAATAGGGGTTTGATTGAAGCAATCCTCAAAACAACCCCAACATTTTTCATTGTTTCTATGTGTGCAAATTGTTTGTTTGGAGCATTGTGGGAGGCTTCATAGCATTGGAACTCTTGTAGGTTCATTCCTCTCTTTTCTATTCTATTATTTCGATTCATCTAGTTTAATCCTTGCATGTTAGTTTTCTTCTTGTTGTAATTTCTATTATTTTTATCATTTTGTTAGTTTAGTAAAACATTCAAAAAATTTCTTTCAAATAAATAGTAGACTCTATGTGTTTTAGTGAGCACGTTTTGTTCTCAAACTATACAAGATTACAACACGCTATGGGGATGTTCATGTGTCATGCCATCATCCTTGGCTGAGAGCTAGCCAACTTGTTCTCGAGACCTCTAAAGTATACTCTTTCGATCTTTGAAGTTTTTTTTCCAAAATCTGTCATAAAGCATAAAATATAGTAAAAACTCCCTTTCACTTTCCAACTTTGTCACCTAAGCTTTTCGCTTAAGCTATTAGAGGAACAATCTCTCTTTTAGGAGGAAAAGGGATATTATTTTTCCTTTGCTACAGTCTATATGATGGTTTAACTAAAAGTTCTAATGATGGAATGTTGCTCACCCAAATATCAAGTTGTATGCTAATATATTTTGTTGAGACACCTTACTTATCTAGTCCATGGATTTAGTGACACATATTTTAATCTCAACCTTTCAACTACTTTATTTAAATACGTGTTCTACCATAAAAATTAAAATTTGTTAAACATTGAGCACTTACAATGGTCAAGAATCATTATTTACAAAATCAACAATGCTGGTAAAATTGTTGAAGAATAAGATGCCAAGTAATTCCTTTTTTCCTTCTAGCAATCATGCCACATATCTAAGTAGTTTCGTGATGCACTTTAATAAAAAAATTCTCAACCATATCATTTAAATACATTAGTGTTGAGTAGATCCTACAACACTAGTTAATCAAGACTAGATCCACAATATAATATCAAATAGGGAGATTAAAGTTACAGTCTATCATGTTTTGTTGTCTTTCCTTACATGTGACACAGTACTAAATTTATCCTTAATATTTCAAATGGGACTACCAAAATTAATTCTCTTATGAAAATATCTCATTTGATTCTTATGGTATGCTTCCATGTTAGATACTTTTACCCCCTTGACCAATGTGGTCAAGATATATCAAGCTACTATTTGCCTCTACTTGTAGTGTCGAAAAAAATAACCCTTTCACATTTTTTGCACTTGTTTGGGTCCTCCTTGTTGATTTTGGCTTAATGTTGCCTAGATTTAGTGTTGTAATGTGGATAAAACATTCACATTAGGTCTTGGTCCCTTGTGAACTAATGAAATTTAATGGTGCCTTGCAAAAGTGTTGTAATACACTTTCACACTTTTCCAAGGTTTTATCAATTTAAACATAATTAATCTTAACCTTGCCTTATTTGGAGTGTTGTAAAGCGTTGTAACACACTTTCACATTCCTCTAGGCTTTTCATTAATAATTTGGCTTTCTTATGCTTTAATTGGCCCTATTTTGCATCCACAAACCTCATTTATTGCATCTTTTCGAGGATAATCCCGACACCAATCAATAACCAATCATAATTCAAGTGTCCCTAGCTTGTGTGGCCCAGATTTATTGTCTAGGACTCATTCGCCACCTTGGGTGAATGAGTCCCACCTAGGTCTTTTTGGCCCTGATCTAGGTTTCACACATTTCTAGACACTTTTAATTTTTGGTCCCATACATTATGTGTGATGGAACTCATTTGCCACCTTGGGCGAATGAGTCTTGTGTAACCAAAATTCAAAATTAAATCAAAATTTTGGTGGGATTTTATTCTTCTAGATCTGATTTCAGCTTGTAGTGTTGTAATTTTGAGAATTCTTACATAATAAAGTATAAATACAAGGTTCTTTCACTCATTTTCATCCCAAGCATTCAAGTATTCACACCTAGCATTCAAGATAATTCACAAAAGCATTTGAGCATTCACAAGAGCATTCAAAGGAATTTCAAGGGAAGATTATCAAGCATTTAAGAGCATTCTTCAATTTTCAATCATGTTAAAGATTGCTTGCATCATGTTTTCTATTATGCTAACAATTGTGATGTAGGGTTTGTGTTTCAAGAAAGAATTGCATTCAAGATCAATCAACATCAAGCAAGATTCTAGGTCTACATCCATTGGAGCCACTACTTACATGTTTGCAACACCTTATTGCTAAGGTTTGGTGAGTTGCAACATCATCTTTTGTTCACTCATCATTCTCCTTTCATATTTGCTTTCATTTCAAGTTTTAATTACCAACAAGGGGTTTGACCAAGGAAAACCCCTATTCACTAACCCCCATAACATTTTTCCCTCTTCTTGTGTGTGATTTGCAAAGCAAGGTTGCAGATTTTCCAAGAAGCAAAGTTGGAGAGAGGTTTTCAAGTCCCTAAAAGTTGTCAAAGTTGTCATCAAGCCTTGGAGAAGCTTGGAGAAGACCTACAGGTGGTATTTTGCAGTTTCAGATCTAGAAACTAGTCAGGAAGAAAAAAGCAGACCAAGAGGCACATAATCCACTTTAGAACTTCTAGAAAAACAAAAGTGGAATGATTCGATACTATTGGCGAACAAGTTCCACTGTATAAGCTTGAACATGATTTTTGCATATCTAGATACCCTTTTGACTGAAACCTACTCTAGTGCATTTTCTAGAAAACTAGATTGATTCACCCATCCTAGCATATGAGTCCCAGTCAACTTCAACATAGAATTTTTAGTGATCCAAACCTCCATTCTACCATCTTCAATTTTCTAGGTGCACACTTTCAGTTTCATTGCTTTTCATTACAATTTGTTCATCTTTTTAGGTCATTTAGCATTTGCTTGCATATCACATTGTGTTTTCCAATTCATTGTCTTTTCCAAGTTTACACTTGGTGTTGAACCCCTCATTAGCTATCATTCAATCCCTAGAACCTCCCCTTTTTCCAGATTTCAATCTCCTTTGCATTGAAATCTCAAGGGTTTATTCTTGAGTGAAAGGTTAACGATTTGATATTTCTCGTTTTGGGTCCAAAACCCTAGAAGTGAAAGAAAGCACCACCATTTTTTCTTCATTTAATTTTGGTGAACCTGCATATAGAACGTCATATTTATGATTTGGAGTTCATTTTCATCTTATATTTAGTTTGCATTGACATTGCATTAGGTTTTGCATTGTTTGCATTCTAGAGTTTCAAAAAATTTATTAGTGAAAAGATCATTTAGCTTGCATTATTGCACTTAATTTCATTGAAAAACAACAAAATTTTGCATTTTCATCTCAGATTTGCATCAAAACACATAAAAAGCATAAAATTCAATTCAAAAAATCTAAATTTTTTTTTAAAAAAAAGTACCTGGACTCATTCGCCACATTGGGTGAATTAGTCCCATTGCATATTTTTCACTGCATTTTCTGGCATTTATAGTTCAGTTTCTGAGTTTCTGTTTATTGTTTCTACATTTCAGCTTTACATTCCAAAATTTTAGTTATAAACATTTCATTCTTATTAGCTTACATTGCATTTGCATTCACCCTACATTTAGTAGCCTTTTCATGAGTGTTTGGTGTCCTATTGCTAATACTTTAGTGAGACAAAGTTTGAGACTCATGTCATCCCGCGATAGCACAATCGTTGTAGATCTTGGGTTATCTAGAGCTTCCACTCCTAGAATTGACACTAGTACACTAGGCATGGATACCACCCCTAGCAACTCTTTTCCTTCAAAGAACATGCAAGTTGAACCAAGGAATGATAACATCCTGCACGAAAACATAATTCACATTCATGAGGACCTAGTAAACTTACAACATCAAATAAGCCTTGAAAACATTTCAACTATTGTAATTCCTACAATAGAAAACATTCATCGCATGCTTGAAAGTGAAGATGGCCTTGACCTAGTGAAAAACATAGTACAAATATTTGGAAAGCATCTTCTTGCAACCACTAGCTGTCCTTTACCCACAAGCAATGTTACCATCCAAGGGGGAACACAAATTCCTCCTCCCACAATCATAGCCTCAATGCCTACCTATACCAATCCTCAAGTCACGACAACAATACAACAAGTTAGTAATGTGATTCCTTCCCCGGGTATTCCTACTATCATCCTTAGTTCCTATGTGGCATCACAAGTTATATCTCCTACCTTACCACCTATAAGCATTCCATTCACTTGTCCTACAAACACATACACTCCATCACCACTTTCACTTCCATCCAACAACAAAAATGACCCTTTCATAACACAACTATCCCAAACTGTTTCATCCCTTCAAAAGCAAATTTCTACCATCAACCAAAACCGAAATGGCCCACCTACATATTATGTCAAAAGCAATCCATTGTCCTTGGAGATATTGTGAACACCAATGCCACAAGGTGTAGAGGTGCCTATATTTGAGAAGTATGGAGGGAAGGGAGATCCTTCTAACTATGCTAATGCCTACACTGCCTTATGTGGTGACTTTGTCCTTGATGATAAACTCTTAGTAAATATTTTTCCTAGATCCTTGAAAGATATTTCCTTGGAATGGTTCTCTTCTTTACCGAACAACTCAATTCATTCCTTCAATGAACTTGTTGAGGAATTTGTAAACCATTTCCAAGTGCATATGAATCCTAAGATGACCTTGGCTGATTTGATGAGATGCAAGCAAAAAGAGGACAAAAAGATAAATGATTTTATTTCATGCTACCAATCACTTTATTCCCAAATCGATGTCAAGGTTCCCAACCCACACCTTCAAAAGATGTTCATAGAAAACTTGCAAAGTAAGATTCAAGAAAAATTGACCATGATGAAATTCCCATCCTTCATGCAACTATGCACTTCCCTCTGTGATTATCAAAATTTAGTTAGCAGTCAAGATACAAGGTCCACTTCTAGCTGAATCAAGAGACCCAAACCTGCAAACCAAAATAATTCCCAACCTTTTCAAAAACAAAATAAAGGGTTCCTTTGATTCAACCCCCTCAACAACCAACTCAAAATGTCAAAAACCAAGTAGTTGTTGTCAAAACCATGGTGCCCTTTAATTAAGGCGATCCAAAAAGACAATTCACTCCCTTACCTGATACCCTTCATAACACAATGTCCCAAATCCTAGAACAATAAATGATTACCTTGCCACCCGTCAAAGCACTCGACCTTAATAAGCCTTTACCCTTGAGCTTTAAATCAGATGCTTATTACCACTATCACCGACAAAATGGACATGACACGAAACATTGCAAATGTCTTAAACATCTTGTGCAAGACCTCATTGATTATGGTCGTCTATCCATTGGAGGTGTTAGCAATCAAGGCAATAAGTTTTCTGCCCCTCCTAACCAAAATTTGTAAATCTTTACCAACCCAATGCCCAAACACAATATTTCATTTGTTAAAGCTAGTGAAACTACAAAGAATGATGTGATGAATGTTGATATAGATGATGAAAATAGTATTTCTATTTTAAATAATGCTATCAATATCAATCCTATGGATGAAATGATAGTGGCGATAGACGTCATCCCTCGTAAGGGCCAACCTAAGAGTCCTCTTGACATTGATTTCTCCTCTAAGTATATACTTAAACATTTCCCCAATGGTCCTCTCTATATAGTCGATTGTATCTATGACAAGCCCACTAATGGGATACTAATAGATCTCGCCTATGGAGAGAATGTGATCACCGACAAATTTCTACTTTTGCATGAACTCTATCAAGATGAATATTATAGACTAAAAGCATGGATCAAGACACACAATGGCTTTGTGTGCCCTACAATAGGATCAATCACCCTACCATTGCAAATAGGACCAAAAATATTAGATGTCACATTCTCCATCATCCCGTAGTCGAACCGATTTTGTGTGAAGCTAGGCCACCCATGGCTTCTCTCCATGAAAGTTGTCCCTTCAATTGTGCATAAATGCTCAAAGTTTCCCTTTGACAATGAAATATTCACTATACACTATAGAAACTTTAACCCTTTGTCAGCTAAAGGAAAATTTTCCTTAGATGCCTTTTGGCCTGAGCCCATGGAACCTATCAAGCCAAGAGAAGACTTCTTTTTCTTGTCCTATCAAAAGTTCAAGGCAAAGAAGATAGCAGAACTATCTCTTCAAAAAATGTCCTTGTCCACCTCTGAACCTCCAATCCTAGACGAAACCATGCTTCAACCTAAAAAAGAACCAAAGACCTAAGACCAACCTAAAACAAAAAATTCACTTACATCCTACAAATGACCAAGAGACAATGAAAACAACCCTGTCACACCTCCTAGAACAAAACAAGTTTACAAAGCTAAAGAGAAAGTGGATGAAAAAACCTCCTGTGGTTCCTTCCATTCCTCCCCTTAGGGAAGAAAAGAAACCTATGGTTGATCAACCCACTCCTACACATACACAACTTGAAAACAAAACCAAAAGAAACATAGGTGCTAGAGAGTGTAGGTGAAGAAGTCGTGCCCTTGATCGCAGGTTACACGAAGAATTAAACAAAGAAAATCAAAATCTGAACTTGACTGAAGCAATGCATGATGACCCCCATCCCCAACCGAAACAAAACGACCCAATCCAAAAACCACAAAAAGAGTTGAACTCTTCAATGGACATTATCATTCGACCTCCTGTTGTGGTTAATCTGGATGATGACAATGAGATCGCTAAAATCAGCAAAGAGGTGCATAATGAATTGAGCACATTGTTTTCCTCTTCCATGAGTATAAACGAAAAATCTCCTATAAAGAGTGTTGAACTTGGTGCTTCTCCTAGTTCAGAAATTTCCCTTGTCCCTTTGGCTAGTTGCCTGTCCTTGGGCATACACAAAACATGATTGGGAGGCAAATGACTTGCTCATAGGTTGACTCACATTTTTCTTACTAGTCTTTTTCATTTTCTCTTACTTTTTCTTTTTATTTTGTGTGATTGCATGCGCATGATGTGATCCCCCATGATGTTATGTTTGATGTTCTCTCTCTCTTTGTGAAATTCCTCGATTTGTACCTTCATTCTTCTCCATGTCGTGCATCACTTTCAATTTTCATCTTTATCTTTTTCTTGTGTTTTCCATTTGGGGATGATGCAAGGCATCGAGACATTCATGTCTCCTTCATGTTGACCCAAAAGCTTTTCCTTTTTCTTTCACCTTTTATTTTTCGTTTGTCTTATGTTTTCCTTTTGGGGATGACGCAAGGCGTTAAGACACCCTATGTCTCTTCCATGTTGACCTAAGAGGTTTTTCTTTGTTTTCACTTTCTTTGTGTCATTCTTCCACTTCTATGTGTATTTGGGGGACGATGACAGTTCCAAGCTCTCTAAAAAACATTGCAGAAAAGAACATACTGACCCCAAATCCATAGATCCCTTAAGTGTTTGGTGTTTTCATTTTGGGGGCAACCCTTCTCTTTTCTTTTTCTCTTGCATGATGTAGCTTTACTCGGAAACATATGACTTGGCATAGGGCTTTCCAAGTTGGATCTCATGTTTTCTTTCTTGTTTACATTTTTCATTTGCTACTTTAAAGTAATTGCTCACAGTATGGTGTTCAAAAATTCCTTTAAAGTAGGGGCATACATTGGCATTATTCTTTTGCATTTTCCTTTTTCTTGGTTCTTAGTGTAGCCTTCTTACTTCATATGATGTGTTTGTCGCTTTGTGGATGACATTGGGTGTAATGTCCTTTAGGAGCGTGATCTCTCTTACCATATTACATCCTCTTAGTGGCTTGATGTGAAAAACTACATCCCCTAAGTTACGAATTTTCTATTCTTTGATTAGTCCTCTCTTGGAGACATTGGGCACAATGTTCCCTAAGTTAAAGACCTCTCATGAACTAAGCAAGACTCCTTTGAAAATTTCCTATTTTTGCATTTTGTATTTGTTGTTATATGGCCACCTTGCATAACATAGCTTGCATGCCTATGGAGCCATCTCATTTGTTCATGAGCTCCAAGCATACAAAGTTTTGCTTGCCTCATGAAGCTCGAAAATCATTTTTGTGTGGTACCTTATTAAAGTTATCAGGAGGTATAACTTTGGCATGGTTGACTAGGAAGCCTAATCTGAGGCATGACTTTCCCCATAGCCATTTGCGTGCGTGTGAGTGCATACCATCCATGAGTGTATGCTTCTCACCTTTTAGGACTTCTCACCTGGCGGACAACCAGGAGTTTCATCACCTCAAAGTGAGTATGTGTTTTTTTGGACAAATTTAGCCTAGATTTGATCCACATTGGCATGGAAAAATGGTCGAATCTTGATTCAATTCTTTTCTTTCTTTTCTTTTCTCTTTTTCATCTTTGGATTTGTATGATTGGCCTTGTCACTATTCTTTATATCATTTTCATGTGTGTTCCTTTGTGCTTATGTTTCGTTTGCCATGGGATCTTGATCATGGGGGCTTGATCACTCTTCTTGATTGTTGTTGTATCATCTTGCTAGCATTGGTTCATTGGAACCCCTCTTGGTGTGTGGTTGTCTACTTTAGTGAGTTTGAAGCAATTTTACCCTCTCACTAAAGTGGGGGCTAAATGTAGTGTTGAAAAAAGGAACCTTTGACAATTTTTGCACTTGTTTGGGTCCTCCTTGTGAATTTTGGTTTAATGTTACCTCGATTTAGTGTTGTAATGTGGAAAACACATTCACATTAGGTCTTGGGCCCTTGTGAACTAATGGAATTTAATGGTGCCTTGCAAAAGTGTTGTAACACACTTTCACACTTTTCTAGGGTTTTATCAATTTAAACATAATTTTAATCATAATTAATCTTAACCTTGCCTTATTTGGAGTGTTGTAAAGTGTTGTAACACACTTTCACATTCCTCTAGGCTTGTCATTAATAATTTGGATTTCTTATGTTTTAATTGGCCCTATTTTGCATCCACAAGCCTCATTTATTGCATCTTTTCAAGGATAATCCCGACACCAATCAGTAACAATCATAATTCAGGTCTCCCTGGATTTTGTGGCCTAGATTTAGTGTCTGGGACTCATTCGCCACCTTGGGTGAATGATTCCCACCTAGGTCTTTTTGGCCCCAATGCAGGTTTCACACTTTTCTAGACACTTTTGATGTTTGGTCCCATACATTATGTGTGATGGGACTCATTTTCCACCTTGGGTGAATGAGTCTCGTGTGACCAAAATTCAAATTTAAATCAAATTTCTAGCGGGATTTTATTCTCCTAGATTTGATGTTGACTTGTAGTGTTGTAATTTGAGAATTCTTGGATAATTAAGTATAAATACAAGGTTCTTTCACTCATTTTCATCTTGGCAAGCATTCAACTATTCACACCTAGGATTCAATAGAATTCACAAAAGAATTTGAGCATTCAAAGGCATTTCAAGGGTAGATTATCAAGCATTTAAGAGCATTCTTCAATTGTCAATCATCATGTCAAAGATTGCTTGCATCATGTTTGTTATCATGCTAACAATTGTGATGTAGGGTTTTTGTTTCAAGAAAGCATTGCATTCAAGATCAATCAACATCAAGCAAGATTCCAAGTCTACATCCATTGGAGCCACTACTTGCATGTTTGCAACACCTTATTGCTAGGGTTTGGTGAGTTGCAACATCATCTTTTGTTCATTCATCATTCTCCTTTCATATTTGATTTCATTTCAATCTTTAATTACCAACAAGGGGTTTGACCATGGAAAACCTCTATTCACTAACCCCCACAACATTTTCCCCTCTTCTTGTGTGTGATTTGCAGAGTTAGGTTGTAGATTTTCCAAGAAGCAAAGTTGGAGAGAAGTTATCAAGTCCCTAAAAGTTGTCATCAAGCCTTGGAGAAGCTTGGAGAAGACCTACAGGTGGTATTTTGTAGTTTCGAATTTGAAAACCAGTCAGGAAGAACAAAGCAGACTGAGAGGCACAAAATCCACTTTAGAATTTCCAAAAAAGCAGAAGTGGATTGATTCGCCACTATTGGCGAATGAGTCCCACTGTATAGGAATGAACATGATTTTTGTAGATCTAGATACCCTTTTGGCTAAAACCTGCTCTAGTGCATTTTCTAGAAAACTACACTGATTCACCCAGCCTAGCATATGAGTCCCATCCAACTTCAAACAACAAACTTTTCAGTTATCCAGACCTCCATTCTGTCATTTTTAGTTTTCTAGGTGCACACTTTCAGTTTCATTGCTTTTCATTACAGTTTGTTCAACTTTTTAGGTCATTTATCATTTGTTTGCATATCACATTATGTTTCCAAAATTCATTGTCTTTTCCAAGTTTACACTTGGTGTTGAACCCCTTATTAGTTATCATTCAATTCCTAGAGCCTTCACTTTTGCCATATTTCAATCTCCTTTGCATTGAAATCTCAAGGGTTTATTCTTGAGTGAAAGGTTGAAAAATTGGTCTTTCTCCTTTTGGGTCCAAAACCCTAGAAGCAAAAGAAAGCACCACCATTTTTTCTTCATTTCACTACTTAAATGTAATGTGAGCACATTAAAATAATTGTTTGAATGAAAATATAACACATAATAAACCTTATCTCATATAGTAAATTTGAGACCCATAAAAATATTTAAAGAGCTATGTCCAATTGAAAAATGGCTGAAGAGAAGATGTGAGTTATAATATTTCATTATTTAACCTAAATGTTGATACATGGTTATCCTCATAATTCATGAACATATAATTGTTTTCACACCCTTCATAATAATTTATAAGGTACAATATGCACTAATTTGTTTTAAAGCAAGCTCACCATTCTATTTATTTATTCATTTTGTTGAGGTCCATTAAGTAGTTAGTAAATCTAACAATTTTCATTGGTCAAAGAAAGATCAATGGCTAGGGTTGAATCAAAGTTGAGGGTTGAATCAAAGTTGTGAGCGAATATCTTTTATCATTTCACCTAAGCTATAGGGAATTTGCCGCATAGCTCCACATTGTATTAAAACTATTTATTGAATTGTTAAGTCATCACTTCATTTTTAAATGATGATAGAATCTTATGATGCAAGTTAATTACTTGGCAAGATTAATAAATAGTGTTTAAAAAAGGAAATACAAAGTTACAAGTGAGATGATTTTGTTTTTTCATCATCATTGCAACACATCACCCCAATTAAGATCTAATGGTATCAAGGTAGTAGAAAATGAATACAAATTTAAAGGTAAGACCAACTAATGGAGATATGCTAGTAATTGATGACTAAAAACAAAAGTAACAAACATAAAGTAGAGTAGGGTAACGGTTCATCATAAGTTAACTTGTAATTCAAAAAAAATGACATGGATCAAATATTCTTAGAACTTAAGGCAAAGAACCCTACCATGAAAGGTAAAAGGGTTTGACTAGAGACAAATTCAATATTACAAAATGATGCACCCAAAGTAAACAAAACCAAACCTAATGTAAATATTGTGACTTAACTAGACCAAGCCTATACACATGGGTCTACATAGACATGCAATTACAGTTCTTAAATCATTGTCATAAGAGTAGTGATTATCAAGAATTGCAACTTAAAAGGTTAAAAGAGTCAATCACATAATAACAAAATCAAAGAATTTTATGATCACTACGATTTCAAAAAAAACATCTTTAATTTTCTAAAAAAAGGTTGTGTTGTACAAGCAACAATAAGATCCATAGTTTGTTTGCACCACTCCTTCCTAGATTTTTGATTTGAAGAGTTACCATCTTTAAGGACATGATCCCCCAACTTGCTTTTATTGCTAGACTTTTTTTTTTCAATTTTTTTTTTTTTTTTCCAAATTTAAAAAGCTAGAAACAAAACTATTTTTATTGATTTTGAATTTCAAACGCATATAAGATTTGCTTAATTATTGGGTAAGTGTCATGTACACCATGAGTCAGGTTCCTCTTCATAGAGCTATTCATACCACTCATCCTCCCATTTTTTAAAGATGTAATCACTCTCATAGTCAAGATCATTTGTTGCCACCTCATATATATTTGGGATGGTCAACCTTTCTTCATGAGAAAGTTTCCAACTCTTGACAAAATATAATTATGAATTTGTTGGTAGTTAAGACTTTACATTATGCGTGCGCCATCAATTATAGATCTACGACCAATATGAATCCAATACCTAAACAAATTGTGTAAATCATCCTAATTATACAATGGATGCAAGATTCTAATTGAACATTCTCAATAAATAATACCTTAATATGAAGGACACCTCTCCATTCTACACCATGCTTAATTTTTTTATACGAACTTGACGGTGAATTTTGAATTTGCATGCCTTCCCATGTTAAAAAATACATTTATTTATTGTATGATATTTTGCGAGTTTGAAGCAGGGAAATTTGACTAATATTCTGTTGCTGGCTTTAACCACTCAAGTTCACAACTACTTCACTTTCCATTGATTTAGAATCTCTGTCAAAGGCAACGTGTCAAGACTACGACATCCACCTGGCGGTCTCAAAATATCTGGTGTTCCATGCACACTACGTGTCACTGCACGTTGATACCTCCCCAGGTTTGCCATCCTTCTCCAACTTCCTGCTTTAATCTCAAATACATGTTGCCACTTTACTTTTCACAATTCCGCTGCTTCCTGTCTTGCCAGACTACCATTTTTCCAAATTTCTTTACACTCGTTATAACAGAATAGCATTACCATAGATTTTCCAGTTTCATTTGACAGGCACAAATCTTGGATTTTTCCAATTTCATTAGGCAAGCATAAGTTTTGGGTGTTTGATAAGGGCAATAAAATATGTCAGGCTTAACGCTTGCAGTGGCGCCCCGGCTCGATGGCGGCACCACAGAAGATACGAAGAGAAAACAAGAGCAAGATAGTTTGATGGGAGGCCTTATGGGCTCACTGCGCGTCATAGAGTTGCAGTTGGTAGCCTTTATATTAGTATTCTCGGCTAGCGGTTTAGTCTCTTTATTTGACATTGCCTTTCCTGTATTTGTTTCCCTCTATTTGCTGGCCTTATCTCGCTGGGCATTTCCAGGCTACAGGTATGTAAGAATATAACTTACCTTCTTTCCCTGCATTTGTTTCCCTCTGTTCTTCTTTGCTTTTGGATCTATCTCTCTTCACAGTTCCTCTGTGTTTTATTGGTGAAAACATACAATTCAGGACTGCCTTTTTGTGTTTTAGAAAGGAGCTAATGAGGAATATTAAGTTATCTTTTAGAAAAAGAAATATTGAAACTAATTTTCTAGGTAGGATTATCGACAACTATGTTGTGGATATATACAGCTATGTCAAGTCTTAATATCAATGATGTTTTGATTTTTTGATTTTTTATAAAGCTTTTATGTTAAAATTATTTTTCCCCTTTTTTCCCCTTTTGAATTTTTTTGTGCTTAAACATTTAAACTATATAAATATCAGCTATCCACATTTTGTTCTCATGCTCGGTTTAATTCTGTTAAGAGAAGGTGTTTTTTCTTTGGTTTTAATAATTTATCTCTCATAGATGTTTTTCTCTCTATATAGCAACTCATTCCTTGAGGGTTTGGAGCTTAAATTGTTCCTCCAAAACCCCTGATTTGAGCCACCCATGTTTGGTTTGGGCTCTTATTCTCTGCTTTGATACAATGTTATTTTTGATGGATCGGCTAGGACTCAAACTTAGGAGCATCGTTTTAGGTGTTTGGAGCTTAATTTGTTCCTCCAAAACCGCTGAATTGAGTCACCCATGTTTGGTTTGAGCTCTTGATCTTTGCTCTGATACAATGTTATTTTTGATGGATCAGCCAGGACTCAAACCTGGGTTGCTCTATCTGGGTGCGACTTGTTTTCTTTTGTCTTCGTAAGACAGTGTTACTTATCTAGTTGAACTAGAAATTTAGTTTCATGGTTTCAAATACCTTGATAAGTCATTTTAAAAACCAGGGAAGCTTTTATAACATTAGCTTCGAAGGTCTCATCAAATTCGGTCCTTAACTTTTCAAACATTATCACAACTGTTGGAGCCCCATCACATGTACTTTTGAATGCACAACTATGCTAAACTTACATTAATTAGCATTTTCTTTGAAGGGTCTGTATCTGCAAAATTATGCTTTTTCATCTTCTTTGCATTTGAAACATATATGCCACCCTAATCTTTATCATTTATTCTTAATGTCAATTCCCCTTTTTGTTCTTTTCATTTACTGTTGTTAGCTATGGTATTTTTTACATATATTACCAATAATTTCTTCTTTTTTCCTTAGCTATTACATTTTTTGATAATTGCTTTGCAAGTTCCCCAAGAGCTACGCTAGTCTTGATATCAATCATAACATTTTTTCTTCTTTGCTTTAAAGTTGCTAGTATTATCCAGCTGCTATTTTGATTCTGAACTTTTATCAAATAATTCCAATGTCTTCTTTTTTCCTTAGCTATTACCTTTTCTGATATTTGCTTTGCAAATTCTCTAAGCGCTACGCTAGTCTTGATGTCAAATTATCAATGTTATCTCCTTACACCTGCTTTTTCCTTTTGCTTCTGAAGTTTTATCATATAATCTACTGTAAGAAGTGAAGAGCAGTCACGAGAAAGCAAAATAAGAGATACGACTTTGTTGGATTTTCCATTGTTAACAAAAGTAGAAATCCAATTTTGTTGAATGCACCATTTTCCAAAGCTTTTTTGGATAGACTGAGTTTAAGCTGTTATAGAACACTTGTACTAAGCTACCTCACTTTAAGCTGTTATGGAACATTTGCACTAAGCTGCCTCACCTATCCAGAAGAGCTTTGGCAAATGTCTTGCATCTATATTTTACCTTTGTGATATTAATATAGGACATCAGGATTCCAACCTGATATTAATCTAGGACATGTAGTTTTAATATCGCTGACAATGTTTCTTTTTTATATTTCAAGTTATTTTTTATACAACCATGCTTATCTGGAAATGAATTATTCCTGTTTCACAGAAAGCCTGGGGAGGGATCGGCCATGGAGGTTTTTCACGGCAGCCGCATGTTTCAGCTCTATGTTATGATAGGCACTACTGTAGGGCTTTTTCTGCCATTAGCTTACATTCTGGGTGGTTTTGCCAGAGGAGATCAGGCAGCAGTGAGTTCTGCAACGCCACATCTCTTTTTGCTATCATTTCAGATTCTGAGTGAGAATATTATTTCTGGGATGTCCATATTTTCGCCCCCAGTGAGGGCTCTGGTGCCCCTGTTGTATACTGGGAGGAGATTGTTTGCTATCTTGGATTGGAACTATGACACTTTTAACAGAAGTAAAGTCCCAGAGAATCCTCGGATACAGGTAAATTCTTTCAACACTTTTATTTAAAGAAAAAATATTATCTGTTTTATTGGGGCATCAATGCAAATTGCATTCCTAATACATCCCTCATCATGATAATCATTTGAGTGCTCTCCTGGCTGCAAGCCCAAATGGCTGACAGCAAAGGCCACTTATCTACTCCACCGGATAGGGAGAGTGCTCAAGGGAGACGAGTTTGCTATGTAACTCCTTAGACTCCTAAAGTATGCCAAGTACTTGTGTCTACAGGCCACATCACTTAGTGTGATCTAAAACGTTAATATTCTCTCTTTCTATTCTCTCTTTCGTTTACGGTTGATTCTAGAATATTTTGAATTTTCTTTTGAAATGAAAACTATTTGGGAGTTCAATTAAATCAAGACAGTTTATTCGAGAAGTTCTTTCTTTGAAATGAAACTATCAGGAATTTTATTAAGGAAATGAAATTTTCAGTTACCTTTGTAGCTCCCTATTATCGTGGGAAGCAAAATTGCATTCATTTAAATCTGAGTTGTTCCCTAAGGCATATATAGGAGGGTGCAATGAAGGAAAGTATGTTAATGTTGAAAAATGACCAAATAGGTCAATAGGACCTTGAAGTACAGTTGCTTGAAATAGGCAAAAGGAGCATTCAAGATGTCTATAGTGAGCTATAAAAGAAAAGGAAAAATAGAAAATATTCACCTATATGTAGGATGATGTTTTTGGTATCTTAATTTTTCACTGTGCTGGCCTTGTTGGCGAACGTTTATTTTTAAAGGCCCTCAAGTTAATTGTGCAATGTTGCTATTTGGGTTCGCTTGTTTGTAGTTGTAGCTTGTGAATGCCTTCCTCATTTAAGAAGCTACATATGGATCTTCATTTTGTGTGTCACTTAGAGGTCCATGCTTAGTACTTTGTTAGTTCCTCATTTCTAAATGTCTGTGGGATGGCTTTATAAGTTGCTGTTAATATTCTTTGGGATGGTTATATAATTTTTATATTTGCAAGTCTACTTTGTTGTGGGTTATGGCATGTACTTCTTGTCTTTGGGACACCTCTTTTTGTTTAGTGGTCCAATGGCTGTGGAATGATCGGTTGCACTGTCATCTAGCAGTAACTTTGTTAGATCATAGCTAGGAGACACCATCACACCAAGAAGTTGTTTTGCAGTAAAAAAAATGCTTTAGAAGCTGAAAGTTCATTAATTAAGAGGCATCCCTGTCCTTTACAGGTATATTGTGGGTTTCTTTGCTTGTTATGCTTTGGGGTATTCCTCCTCTTCCACTTCCCCTCTCTCATATTTATCCACTTTACAGGTGTCAAAGTGTTTTAAGGGTTTTCTTGAGTTGCTTACAGGTTCTTGTGTGCTTTTTCATTCTTCTTGCTTGTAGGTTGTCTTTGCCAACTTTCTAGATTTATTAAAGCTTTTAACTTTAAGGCCTTCACAGTGCATAATCCAATAGAAAAGACCTGGGAAACCTGTGAAAAGATGACTTATTGCATCACTGTTTGGATCAGAGTACCTGATACTTGACAAGATAAAGACGATGCTAGTGCTGGATTGCGTAATGTGATCTGTTAATGCAATAAAAATCTTTCCTAGGCATTTCCAGAAGCTCCATTGTATTATGGATTTCTCTTTAGTCCTATAGTTTTTTGAAGTTGTTTGATTTCATCCTAGCCTTTTTTAAAATTTTACCTGGAGTGCATATAAAGAAAAATTGTCAGTCTTATGTCTTATAACTACAAGTTGATTTTATAGAACCTATAAATATGACTGTAATTTAGTAGGTTCTTTTATTGTGAGCTGATGATTTGAGATTAATCTTCTTTTCCTAGTTTTACCATGACAGCCAAGGTTAAAATTTGTTAGCCAGAAATTAAAACTTGAAAGTATCTTCAGCTAAATGTTTGAATTTTCTTCAAAGTATAACTCCCACCAATTTCTATTAGCGGGCAAAGGATTGGTTTAAATTTTATAATTCAAATGTTCATGCAGGGGTGTAAATAAAAATTCCAGTTCCTTTCCATTCCTCTTATCAGAATATAAGAAAAACATTACATACAATATGATTCATAAATGATATGTCAATCTTTCCTGTATACCATCCACATGATTTCTATACTCTATTGTACTAGACTCAATGATAGCCAAATTTTGATTGCGTTAGTGTATCTAAATACATAAAGAGGGCGTAAGTAGGTTGAAATTTCAATGCATTGGTCTATCTAACTAAATAAGACAAGAGAACTTCACATTACTTAAATCGCCCTCTAGCAATGAAGTTAGGGGAAATTCCCTTGGAATTTGACCCTCCAAATGGTGTCATGTATCTGGTTTGCCTTACCAACCTACTCTTATACTTTTCCATCTACAAGGGTTGATAAAATGCTGTAGCCCGCTAAAATATTCGAAGTTGTAGTTCACCAGCTAAGTAAGAGCTAGGTAAACGTATCATTCTTTAGAATTAATTACAAGACTGGCCCAAAACTTGCAAGAGTTGGCAAGTCTCAAAACGAGGCTGTAGGACTTGGGAATCAGGTACTTAACAAGTCTAGTCATATTTGGAGTCCTATGTAGAAAACGCAGCCATGATTGTTAAATGGAAAATTATAAAAAAAGAAAACATAAATAAAAGAAAACCACTTAAACTAAAACATATAAATTGACTTCTAATACTTCAAAATGTTATTTATTTCATTTGCATGCACAAGGAGGAAAAAAGAGAAGGAAGGCTAAAAATACAATCCATTGAAGCAAAAACCAGCAAACATATTGGCAGTTTAGGGCCTAAGCACTGCTCTATGGCTTTGGCACTTGTATTTTGAAGGGTTTGGAGTTTGAGCTCTTGGAGCTTGGTTAAAAGCAATAGAATTAAGAAAAATGGCGTGGCCACGAAGGTCTATGCGATCTTAAAAGGATTTAATTTGGTCTTGGTGGCAGGGCACTGCCCCTTGACCCCTTCCTTGTATTGTGACAAGAAGGCTTTGCACCCGAACCCCCACCTAGTTTTAAAAAGCAAAAAATAAAAATCATTTTGGGCAAAGCCGATTGGAAAAATAACATTGTTCTTATTTTTTCAACTTTTTCCCAATTAAACCCCAAGTAATTGAATTACATTTATACTTTTGATTTGCTTAGTCATCCCAATCCTAAGTAATGCTCCTATGGCCATAGCAACATTTTGGGCTTGTTTGAGATGAGTATAGGACCCTACATGAGTTAGTGATTTTGGCCTGATTGATACAGGCTTCTCTCTACCATAGTTTATGATCTTATGATGTGATTTTTGTTTTTGATGCCATGGATATCATAATCCATAAGTTTTGTTTTACTTTTTGTACACCTAAAACAAAACTCTTGAGAGTATTGATATATTTACAAATGCTGTTTCCTTCAACTCAAAACCATTTTTGTACTCATTTGATCGACATGCACTTGTGTATGTGATAAAAGTAGTGTCCAATTGATAAATTTATTATGTCTTTAAAGTTCAAATATTGAATGGTGCACAGTAAAAATCTCTATTTTAAGGTTTTCCAACTTGCCAAGTCTTTTGCTGAGTTTGAGTGCTGAGTCCAAGTCTCAGTAAAAAATCAGCCTGCTGAGTCCGAGTAACTATGACAACTTTAGATAAATAGTTTTGTTTGGTGGTTGGACATGGAACACTGTGGCCAATTTATCTACTTGTATATATAGGGTATGTGATGATGTATCTAGCCTATTCTTCAGGCTGAAAATATAAAGAAGACTATTAATTGAATTTGCATAAGGGTGTCTTATACTAAAAACAACTAAGTTCTCTCGAGGAAGTCGTTAGTAGCATTTACTTTTTAGAAGATTGTTTCTAGGGGCAGAGCCCATAAGAGGGTCATATAAATTCTAGTAAAAATTATATCTATTTTGGTGTCTCGTCTTGCATTTAGCTTACGAAGTGTTCGAAAAATAAATGATTTGTCTATTGTGCTAATGTTGGGCTTAATTTTATTTTGAATGCAGGATGTGGCATGGCTGTGGTTTGGACGAGGGCTGGCTATTGCAAATCTATTGTATTTTACCATTAATCTATTTTGCTTTCTGATTCCTAGATTCTTGCCACGTGCTTTTGAGAGGTATTTTCAAGATAGGACTGAACATAATGCAAAAGTGGCTGAAGATAAACCACAACATCAACCTCAAGCTCAACCTGCTACTGCTCAGAAGCAGAAAAAATCAGCGTAAAAGCCTTTGACGGGCACATAAGTCAGAATAGACTGTAAGTTGCTGTAAAGTCTAAAAATATCTCTTGAACATATATTCAAATATGAAGACATGGATGGGAATCATGGGATGATATGCCCTTAGAATATGTGGGTTATTTGCATTTTTATTGACAATAAAATTAGTAGCATAGTTTTCAATTCTTATGAATAAAACAGAGGGTTCTTCTGTCGTGTCAATTTTTATCCTCTGGAGTGATGG
This sequence comes from Sequoia sempervirens, assembly GCA_007258455.2. NCBI lineage: Eukaryota > Viridiplantae > Streptophyta > Pinopsida > Cupressales > Cupressaceae > Sequoia > Sequoia sempervirens. Next base: position 577,747,748 of record VDFB02270651.1, on the reverse strand, counting down.
ATTGGCGAGATAGGATTTATTCCGCAAATTTGTTGTAAGATTTAGATTATAACTAAATACCTTAAAAGTCGGTTTTCAATTTTTTGTTTGATAAGGTTAGAGTAAATACCTCAAAATGGGTTTATTTTTTGTTTGGTAAATCCCCATTTAATATGCCCTTCAGTTTGAGGTGTATCTTTTGTCAAAATCATGACCTGTAGCTTGCAAATGTTCTATAGCTTAGCTACCACGTTCAAGAAGTATAATTTTGCACCTTGTCTCATATATTGTGGTATGCCATAATTAGAGTTGGATGTTGTATTTTGCTCAATTAAACCCGTGAAGTCTTGCAGATTTTAGATACTACAATCAAAGTGCATTTTTCTGTTAAATTCACCAAAGACTTTTTCACCTGCTGTTGTTTGTTGGGGTACATCAGAATTAGAGTTAGTTGTAGACTCTCGCACCTCGTCTTATCTGTTGGGTACATCATATTTAGAGTCAGATCGGATAGTTTACTCAAAAATCTCTAGATGTCACAATGAAAGAAATTTTCCTGTAAATACTACGATGAAGGGTATTTCCTTTTTCAAATTTAAACGAAGACTTTTGCACCTGGTTTTGTTTGCGGGGGCATGTCATATGAACAGATGGAACGCAGGTTTGAAAATGGGTGTCCACAATCAAAGCCCGAAAAATCCATCATTTGAACTCTTTCCCTAGGAAATTAAAGTGGTCTGTATATTCTTCATATTTTCACAATTATGCTACCCTATTTGTTTCTTCATTTTCAAAAATCTCATTTACATGTAGTTATTTTTTCACTTTGGAAGAGTGGGAAAACACACCTTTAGAAACCTTCTGTTTAAGTGGGAAAACCCACCTTTAGAAATATTCTGTTGTAATGCACACTGTCTCGTTCTATTACGGAATTTTCTGTCAGATTCTGATCGGTGCAACTTTGGGAGATTGAAACATGCACAATGTTATATTTGGGGTGAAAACTGGACAACCGACCCTGATCTTCAGATTCGCAGCCCTGATTTTGAAATTCGTGACCAGAGTTTAGTGTTTTTGGTATTTAGATATCCGACTCCAAATTTCTGAACAGGGTGGTGCTTAAAAGCAACAGTCCTACCTCTCTTAATTTTTTTTTTTATTGGAATAAGAAACGAATAGTTACAGAAAGTAGGACAAAGATGAAGACGAAGCCACAAAGCCACTACAGATCAGTAATACAGAACCAAACAAGCTTTAAAAGCCTGTACATGAACAGTCCCACCTCTCTTAATTAGATAGGGTGGTGCTTAAAAGCAACAGTCCTACCTCTCTTAATTTTTTTTTATTGGAATAAGAAAAGAATAGTTACAGAAAGTAAGACAAAGATGAAGCCACAAAGCCACTACAGATCAGTAATACAGAACCAAACAAGCCTTAAAAGCCTGTACATGAACAGTCCCACCTCTCTTAATTAGATAGGGTGGTGCTTAAAAGCAACAGTCCTACCTCTCTTAATTTTTTTTTATTGGAATAAGAAAAGAATAGTTACAGAAAGTAGGACAGAACCAAACAAGCCTTAAAAGCCTGTACATGAACAGTCCCACCTCTCTTAATTAGATAGGGTGGTGCTTAAAAGCAACAGTCCTACCTCTCTTAATTTTTTTTTATTGGAATAAGAAAAGAATAGTTACAGAAAGTAGGACAAAGATGAAGACAAAGCCACAAAGCCACTACAGATCAGTAATACAGAACCAAACACACCAAACAAGCCTTAAAAGCCTCTACATGAACAGTCCCACCTCTCTTAATTAGTTAGGGGTAAAAAAAAACTTCTAGAAAATACGCTCATAGTCATAGATACATGTAAAAACTTCCAGAAAATACGCTCATAGTCATAGATACATGTAAGGGAGAGGGCTCATAGTCATAGATACATGTAAGGGAGAGGGCCCGATGGTGGTTAGGGTAACCTTGAGTGAGGGGTCCATGGCATCAGCATCCAAGTCAACTAAATTTTTTTTGCCACATGCCTTCACTGTTGAGTTGGCAGTTTGAAATAAAAATTTGGGGAGATTTCGAGCACGCTTTCCAAAGTTTTTGGGGCGATTTCCAAAAATCACCAAAAAAGTGTAAAAATTAGGCATATACCTATCGTGGACATCTGTATGACCGATGGTTGTTTGGCGCCACGCTAGTATTTGCAACTAGCAGTTCTAGTTAATGTGCATTAACTGTTACACATTCTCCGCCATCGGTCTTAACGCCTACCACCTCGGCATGCACACCATTCGCTTGGTCTCGCTTGGTCTTGCTTTGTGTTCACGAAACACCCATTCATGAGACATCACTCATTTTTAGTGGTTGCATTCAGAACCGGCTCTGGTTAGGACAGACGTCGATGGTGGTGAGGCCATGGCCAAGTGGTGGTGATACATTTTTTGTGCTTTATGTGTTTATCAACACCATATTCAGTAAAAGGAAACTATATAACTTCTTGCTACGCAGGTGAGGTTGTCTTCCAACCTTAGTTAGGTAGTAACTATGCGTTGCAAGATTTTTCTAGGTTTTTCTTGCGATTTTCTTTTGTTAAAATAGCAAGAAAAAGTTGTAATGTTTTCATCATGTAATGAAGCTTTGTTGCAGCTTATTCATGACCACTACTGTGTATATTATGGCCGACTGTGTGTATATGTGACTATACAGATATATATATCCATATATATGGCCGACTGTTTGTAAATGTGTGTATACACAAATATATATGCATATAAATGTATATATGCATATATATCTGTGTATACACACATGCACACAGCAACGGCCTGCAAATGTAATTTTCTAGCAATAATAGAACTATATAATGGTGGATTGTGTCTATATGTGAAAATACAGTTATATATATGCATATAAATGGCCCACTGTGTGTATATGCATCTATACAATTACATTTATGCGTATATACGACCGATTGTGTGTATATGTTTATATATATCCATATTTATGTCTACACACATACACACACCGCCATAATATGTGTTTTTTTCTATTTTATACCTCTGTAATTGTAATATATGCATATATATCTGTGTATACACACATTTACACATAGTCTGCTATTCATATACAGCTTTGTTTGTGTTTTATACATGTGTAATTTGCATATGTATAGTGGCAGTATGTGTATACTTTTTGCCGACTATGTGTATACATATACATACCATTCGTGTGTTTTTGTAGCTCGACTGTGAAGGGTTTTATGCACCTATGTTTTAGCCGGCTCTTTTGACCATTGTTGTGAACACCTTGCTCAAAAATTCCCGACCCCCATCATCCACTCTTCCCTGTCCTTCGTCTCTATTTGAATCGTGGAGTTTTAGAGAATACAGTCATATCCATTTATAGGATTTTCCTAGTCAATTTCGTACTCATTTTATTTTTTTAATTGACTAATCATTTATACGATTTTCCTAGTCAATTTAGTAATCATTTTAATTTTTAATTGACAAAACATTTCTTTTTAAATTGATATAATATTCAACATCTTTATATTATACTATACAATAAAATATTATGTATGCATGTATACACACATACATGTACATACATACTACAAAATTAATTTATGTATGTATGTCTCTATTTGAGAGAGACATACATACTTATACACACATACCTAGATGTATGTGTATAGTATGTATACACACATACATGTATGGGATGTGTGTATACTTACTATATACACATACATGTATGCGTGTGTATACATACTATACACACATGCATACATGTATGTGTGTATGTATACACATGCATACATGTACATGTATGTGTTACTTATACACACATACATGTATGCATGTGTGTATAGTATGCATGTGTCTATAGTATATACACACATACATGTATGCATCCTTGTATAGTATGTATACACACATACATGTATACTATACAAACATACATACATACTTTGGCCAAAACATAGGTCCATGCCACCCGAAACTATGGAGTGTATGATAGTGTTCTAATATCGCCATTATATATATGCAAGTTGCAAGGCTACAATTACTTGTCTATTCAAGTGATCATATGTATATGTATATGTATATATGCATATGCAAAGGAAAAAGTGAAGTTATTTTAGGTGGAGAGTGGAACAAAGGAACGATGCATAAGCATAACTAGTAGCAGCATTATAGTCTTCATCATATAATGCATTGTACTTTCCATTCATTACACTCTCCATCCAATGTAGCATTGCATATGCATAGATACATGTACATATACATATGCCTATATGTATATGCATATGCATAAATATATGTACATTGGACCTAATTAGATGTATGCTTTGTTTGTTCTTCAATTAAAGTGACTGTAAATATCGGCCCCTCTCTCTTACAACTATTTGTGATGATGGTTGACTCCTACTTATGTTAATATCATGTCAATTAGATGCATGGTTAGTTTGTTCATCAATTACACTCAATCTTACATGTATGAATTTTTTGTTACACTATGTACAATTGTTTGATTTTTTGTTCATTTTGAATCAACTCAACTACATGTATGGTTAGTTTGTTCTTTAATTACAATCGATCTTACATGTATGCATTTTTTGTTACACTATATACCATTGTTTGATATGTTGTTCATTTCCAATCAGCTCAATTAGATGCATGCATGGTTAGTTTGTTCATCAATTACACTCAATCTTACACGTATGGATTTGTTGTTACACTATGTACAATTGTTTGATATGTTGTTCATTTCGAATCAGCTCAACTAGATGCATGGTTAGTTTGTTCTTCAATTACAATCAATCTTACATGTATGCATTTGTTGTTACACTATGTACCATTGTTAGATATGTTGCATATGCATATGCATATTTGCAATTGTTGTATGAAGTTAAATTTCAGTATGTTGTTTGAGAAATGGTATTAACATAAGGAGTTAGCATATGGTTAGTATGTTCTGCATTTGTTGTATGAAGTTATATTTCAGTATGTTGTTACAATATGTACCATTGTTTGATATGTTGCTTATTTCCAATCACCTCAATTAGATGTGTGGTTAGTTTGTTCTTCAATTACACTCAATCTTGCATGCATGAATTTGTTGTTACACTTATGTACAATTGTTTGATATGTTGTTCATTTCGAATAAGCTCAATTAGATGTATGATTAGTTTGTTCTTCAATTACAATCGATCTTACATGTATGTATTTGTTTTTACACTATGCACCATTGTTAGATATGCATATATATGCAAATCTGCATATGCATATATGCAATTGTTGTATGAAGTTAAATTTCAGTATGCTATTTGAGAAATGGTATTAACATAAGTAGGAGTCAGCATATGGTTAGTATGTTCTACATTTGTTGTATAAAGTTATATTTCAGTACGTTGTTACACTATGTACCATTGTTTGATATGTTGCTCATTTCTAATCACCTCAATTAGATGCATGGTTAGTTTTTTTTTCAATTACACTCAATCTTACATGTATGAATTTGTTGTTACACTATGTACAATTGTTTGATATGTTGTTCATTTCGAATCAGCTCAATTAGATGCATGGTTAGTTTGTTCTTCAATTACAATCGATCTTACATGTATGCATTTGTTGTTACACTATGTACTATTGTAGCATATTGCATATATGCAATTGTTGTATGAAGTTAAAGTTCAGTATGTTTTTTGAGAAATGGTATTAACATAAGCAGGAGTCAGCATATATATGCATGTGCATGTGCATACTGTCAGCAATTGTCTTCTCCATTTACATTTAAATTAAATACATGGTTAGTTTGTTCATCAATTACACTCAATCTTACATGTATGAATTTGTTGTTACACTATGTAGCATTGTTTGATATGCATATGCATATATGCATACGATGTATGAAGTTGAATTTCAGTATGTTGTTTGAGAAATAGTATTAACATAAGTAGGAGTTAGCATATGCATATGTATGTGCATATTGTCAACAATTTCCTTGTCCATTTACATTTAAATGAGTGGAACATACATATTGTCAACAATTTCCTTGTCCATTTACATTTAAATGAGTGGACACCTTGTTAATTTCCATAACCATCATTTATGTTGTCATCGGCCAGTCTCCCTTTAAGCTTTGTTATGGTCGAAATATTTCCAACCCTTTCGAATACAACATTACCATACATATGTATGCTGCACATAATGATACAACATACTAAAATTTTAAATTAACTTAAAACAACAGATTGATACACCATTATGATACATATATGTATAGATTACAATAGATAGATACATAAGTTTCCTCTCGCTAAGATAGATAGATACATATGTTTCATATTGCAGAGATAGGCAATAACATGATGTAATATGTTGTCTCTATGGTATCCATAGTGATGTTTCAAGTTAGAAACATTCAAAACAAAAAAAATTCAAACATCGTTTCGAATCCATCAAGAAGTTCACAACAAAAAACTAGCAACCAAACATTCAAATCAATCGAAAAATGTAGGAAAACTAAATTTGATGGCAAGTTGTCTTGTGAGTTGGATGTAGCTTGTGACGAAGAAGGACAACATGATTGAGTTGGTTGGATTATGATTGGGGTGGGTGAGATTTGATAGCCCTGTAAATGAGGACTCCAACTCTCATATGGTTGGCTTCTTGTGGGGCTAGGTGAGTGTGTATAGGAGAGCGAGTGAAGACTCCTTTGAAATATTTGGCTAGTAGCTTGGGTAGGTGATGGACAATATTGGGGGCATTGAATAGATACAAAATCTGTGAAGATCCTATGGCGGTCAGGCAAGGGATTTAGAGGGTTGATGAGTCGCCTCTCCTTTGCACCATTTGCTTGTGCCTTCTCCAACTCTTTTTCCCTTTTTGCGGCTTCCTTTTCTCTCCATTGGTCCTCCCTTTTTTTGTCCTCCTTCTTTTGCAGCTCCTTTTCAGCCTCTACTGCTACTCATTTCTTTTCCTTTTCAATTCTCATAATACTTTTTGCCTCCAATTCTACAATCCTTTCTATCTTGCGCTTTGCAAGCTATTGCTTCTTCCTCAATTTCAGTTCTTCTAGTTCCTTCTTCTTTTCATCTTGTTCACTTAGCATTGCCATGAAGTCATCAACAGTTAGGAGTTGGGATCCTCTTTGCAATTTGATCCCACAGTCAGCTACCTTATTAGACTTGTCTTTCACCACATGAACCAGTAGCTTCAAGAATTGTGAGATGCGTGAAGTTTGTTGGCCTCCCAAAGGCTCAATCAAATCGACATTATTTTTTTCTGACATCTCACTATCTGTAGCATCCGTTCTATCTCCTAACTGCTCACCGTCATTGTCTCCACAATCAACATAAAAATGTATTAACATATTCAAACCCATGTTGTGCGGTGGAGATGGCATTGAAAGACTTTGTTCTTCGTCCACATGCATATCCATAGCAAGATTGGCAGCACCATCTAAGAGCCAGGAGGGTTGCTCAGGTGGAGTTGGCAAGGAAAGAGATATGTCTCCAATAGTATTGTGGTCTCCCAATACTATTGGTTCAAGTGGTTCATTGGAATTTGAAACAACAAATTCATACATGTAAGTTTGAGAGTAATTGAAGAACAAATGAATCCAATCAATGTAATTTAAATGCAAATAGAGAAGGCAATTGTTGATAGTATCCACATACATATGCATATGCTGACTCTTATGATAATACCATTTCTCAAACAACATACTAAATTTTATCTTCATATAACATATGCATATGCCGACTCCTACTTATGTTAATTCCATTTCTCAAACATCATACTGAAATTTAACTTCATACAACATATGCATATATGTAATGCATATGCATATTGCATATATGCGTATATAACTTCATACAACAAATGCAAAACATAGTGTAAACAAATTCATACATGTAAGATTGAGTGTAATTGAAGAACAAACTAACCATGCATTTAATTGAGGTGATTGGAAATGAGCAACATATCAAACAATGGTACATAGTGTAACAACATACTGAAATATAACATCATACAAAAAATGCAAAACATACTAACCATATGCTGACTCCTAATTATGTTAATACCATTTCTCAAACAACATACTAAAATTTAACTTCATACAATAATTACATATATGCATATGCATATTGCAAATATGCATATGGAGATTTGCATATATATGCATATCTAACAATGGTGCATCATGTAACAACAAATGCATACATATCTCCATATTTGGATGTCTAATGGTCCAATTTGTTCTTTCCTTTTTGAAGTTACACTTGAAAGACGAGAAAACACTCACATCAAGAGGTTGCAACTTGTGTGATGTGTGAGCAGGTAGGGTGAGCAAGTCAATACCAAGCTCCCTTGCTTTGGTAATGGTAGAGAAGGCTACATGGCTGCCATGCCCATCAAATATCAAGAGGTGTCTATGGGTGGATAAGCAACCCCCAGGTACTTGCATAGCAAAGAAATTGAGCCATTTGATAAAAATCTCTTTGGTCATCCATGCGTGAGGTTGAACAACCATCAATGCTCCTAGCTCACAGTTGGTATGTAGTTTTGCACATTTTTTTTTCTCTTGAACAAATAAAAACCTGGAATTTTTTGACCTGCAACATTTACACATGCTAGAATAGTGATCCACTCCCAGCTCTTTGGGATAATGTAAGCAACACTTCTCATGCCTTTCATGGCAAGCAGCTTCATGTTACCGTTCCAGCCAGCTTGCAGCCCTTTCTCATCGCAATTCCAAATCCTTTGTGGTCCATAGTTCCCTCCTGCATATGCCTTCTCCAAAGTGTCGTAGAAAGCACTTACAACCAGTTGCCTCAGATTTATAGCACGGTCTCTATCTTGACCTTGGGTTGTTCTCAAGCAGAGATCATGATGCCTTCTTTTGAATCCCATCCACCATGACTTGCCAGGAAGCCCATTCTTGAAGGGATTATTCCTTGTTTTTCATATTTGGGTGACTTCCGTTTTCAGATTGATGATCTCCAAACCTTGGTCAACAACAGTCATCTCCTTGCACCATTCGACAATCAATGACTTCCTCCTCAATTAAGACTGTTGGGGGCCCTCTCCTTCTTGTAGTGGTCACACCACCTAGCCAATTGGACAATGTTGAGGTAGGAATACCCCACTTTTTTGTTGCACCTCTAGTTGACCAGTCGTAGTCTTCGACATCTTCAAGAGCATGGTCCATGTCAGCCTGGGTCCATTCACGCCTCGGTGCAACCTTTTTGGTTGATACAACTAGGTTAGCTTGCACTACATATTTGGTTGGTTGCTCCAAAACAATTTCTACCTCCTCCTCACTACTTTTCTTTAGTTCGCTGGTGAACAGGAATGACAACATCCTCGTCATCACTATGTGGTAGATGCACACCTCTCTTGTGTGCAGGCATAGTTGTCCGGCTCCGCTTTTGTGGAGGCTCCCTCCTTGAAGATCACTTGCTATTTGTTTGCACATTTATCTTCCTCTGTATTGAACCAACACAGTGATTAGTAAACAACATACACTTAATATTCAAAATAATGATACCGACTGAAACAACGAATTCATACATTTACTATTGACTGTAATTGAAGAACAAGCTAACCATGCATATAATTGAGTTGATTTGAAATGACGAAAGGTATGTGAGAATGAATCAAGCAATGCATGCTATACTATCATATGTAGAACTCTACCTCTTATAAACATTTCAGTGATACCATTAAACCCTTCGTCATACAACATTATAATACCATTATATATAAACTTGAAACGTCAGTATCATACAATAGACACAACATTATGATACACATTTATATGAACTTGCAACAACAACATGATACAAATATTTATATCTTCAAACAGCTTTACAAGACAAGAAATGGTTTCAAATATTTCTATCATATTGTTGTTTCAAGTTGTGTTAATGTTTCATAATGTTGTTTGAGATATTCTTAGCATACTGTCACTTTAATTGAAGAATAGACAAAGCATACATCTAATTAAGTTGAATGTAACCAATGGTGGGTAGGGTAACTTTGAGCAAGGGGTCCACGTCATCAACGTCCCAGTTGGATAATTTTTTTATGCCACGTCCCTTGACTGTTGAGCTAGCATTATGCAACTTTATATATATGTGTATATATGTATATACATATACATATATATATGTATATATATACATATATTTTATTGATGTTTCAAGTTATTTATGCTCTTTCATTCCATGGTTATAACACAAGTAGGAGTCATATGCTATCATAGTTGGCTGTAAGGGAGAGGGGTTGTCAATTACAGTCGGTTAAATTGAAGAACAAACACATAGACAAAAGGGAGAGGAGCTATGTGTGGGCATAGGAGCTGATCGTGGGTATACATTTGGACATGTGACATATGGTGGGTATGGTATGTGAAAGCTTGCTTATACACCGTCAATTTAATTGAAGAACAAACAAAGAAATGGAGGATATTTTTTGCCCTACAGAGAATGCAGTGAAGTGGTATAAAGTTCATGGCATTTTCCATGAAATTTAAATTCTTGGCATTTTCCAATAGTTTATAAGTCACGGTGTTTTCCATGGATTTTATAGTAGTTCTAACTGCATGCACTGCAGGGCAATAGTGTTTTGATGTGACGTAAATATTGACCGCTCTCCCTTACAACTAACTTTGATGATGGTTGAGTCCTACTTCTATTAATACCATTTCTCAAACAACATACTAAGATATAACTTCATACAACATATAAATGTGTGTAATTTTGTGTACATCATGGCTTTTAATTATTTTATGTAACATAAGTAGGAGTTAGCCATTATGACAGTTGACTGTAAGGGATAGGGATCGATATTTACAATAACTTTAATTGAACAACAAAAAAATCATACATCTAATTAGGTTCAATGTACAGGAGGACATACATACAGTCACTTTGCAGAGATAGATAGATACTTAATTTAAATCAGAATGAACAAGGTATAAATTGAATGTAGATACCTATATTTGGTGATGAAATGTACAGTAATATATAAATTTGAGTATGCAATATATATCTATCTGTGTGTGTGTGTGTGTGTGTGTGTATATGCAGAGATAGATAGATACCTAATTTGAATGTAGATACCTATATTTGTTGATCAACTGTTCAGTAATATATTAATTTCAAATTGCAAAATAGAAATATATATGCCTTGTTAATTTACATTCAAATTAGGTATCTATCTATCTCTTTGCAAATATATATATATATATATATATATATATATATGTTTCCCATAGCCCTATCCATTTTCATGAAACTTACACATTTATCTATATCTGCAATATGCAATATATATGGCCCTATTAATTTTAATGAAACTTATGCATATCTCTCTCTCCCTATATATATATATTTATTTATTTATTTGCAGAGATAGATAGATACCTAATTTGAAATTAATATATTACTGAACAGTTCAGCAACAAATATAGGTATGTACATTCAATTTATACCTTGTTCATTTACATTCAAATTAGGTATCTATCTGTCTCTGCAAATATATTATATATATATATAGGGAGAGAGAAATGCGTACATTTCATTAAAATGAACAGGGATATATATATTGCAAATATAGATAAATGTGTAAGTTTCATGAAAATGGATAGGGTTGTGGGAAACATACGTGGATATGTATCATTTTGTGCAACATATATATGTATGGTAATGTTGTATTTGAAAGGGTTGGAAATATTTCTACCATAACAGAGCTTAAAGGGAGACTGGTCGATGACAACATAAAGGATGGTTATGGAAATTACCAAGGTGTCGATTCATTTAAATGTATATGGAGAAGGAAATTGGTGATAGTAGAAAATGGAAATGCGGTTTATATTTTTGCGAAGGTAGGAAATCACTTACCATAAAAGCTGAAGGAGGAGACTGCATCGATCTAGAGGAGGTCATTGTCGCGTAGGAGCATGCAGCAGAAAGTGAGAAATTTGAATAAACTGTAATGTGTAACTTGCATCGCACAAATGAGGATTGCTTGCATAAATAGGTTTGTTGAATTTAAATTGGTAGCAAGTGGATTAATTTGAATTATGGGAGGGAATTTGATCTGCATTGAATGGATTAATGGTAGAAGTGATAGCTTAATGGGTACGTAGGATTTTTGGTTGGTGATTTGAAGTGATTTAAGTTTGTTTTTGAATTGTAACCAATTTCTTTTGTTTTTTATGATTATTGTTTTTTTAGGTGGATTTGTAAATAATAGAGTGATAAATAAGTGTTATAATGAAATTTTGCAATGCATAGTGAGCCTGAGAGTTCGTGTTTTTCAATTTTGCAGGAAAATTTAGAAAAATATTGGTTATTATGGACATCTAGGAACCAGTTGATAGTAAAAAGAATATGAGAAATGGGACATGTTGAAATGTATTTTGTTCAAATATATTTGGAATTAAATCACTTGGCAATGTCTTATGTACATGTCAACTCACTTTTAATGCAAGAAGACTTATATTTTGGATAATAAAATATCCCTTCACAACAACCTTTTATTGGGAAGGTGGAAAATATTATTTATATTGTGGAAATAAGATTATCATTGTGCATTCACTTGATATTGTGAAATAGGAAAATAAATGTCCACTTGCATTCACCCACTATTGAGAAGGTTGCAACAAAAAAGTCAACCTATGATAGGACATACTGTGAATTTAATATGAATTTGTCATATCATATTTAAAACAAATTTGAAATTTTTATTGGTATAAATATTACCCACTGGTGGGCCCCAGGTTGTCCATAACTATACCAGCGATGGGACCCTGTCCCACTATCGGCTCCTCTCCCTTATACATATAGATTATATAAGAATTTAGTTTATATTTTTACCACTCCTCTATAATGGGCCTTCTAACAACTAAGCTTATTAGCTCTATGATGGGCCTTATAACAAATAAGCTTATTAGCTTGTGTGTATGTTCTAGAATTCCATGATGGGCCTTCTAACAACTAATCTTATTAGCTCCATGATGGCTCTTATAAAAAATAAGCTTATTAGCTCCTTTACGTTCTAATGCCACAAACTTTATTTGCCCAATTGTCCTCTGAGTAAAGACATGTAAGTTGTTCATTGGTTGGTGTATAATCTGGCTCAACTTCCTCACACAAAGCAAAGATGTACTTTAATATTCTGTGTAAGCATGGAACAAACTTTCTTTGCCCAATTGTCCTCTGAGTAAAGACATGTAATTTGTTCATTGGTTGGTGTATAATCTGGCTCAACTTCCTCACACAAAGCAAAGATGCACTTTAATATGCTTTGTGTAAGCATGAAACAAACTTTCTTTGCCCAATTGTCCTTTGAGTAAAGACATGTAAGTTTTTCATTGGTTGGTGTATAATTTGGCTCAACTTCCTCACACAAAGCAAAGATACACTTTAATATGCTTTGTGTAAGCATGGAACAAACTTTCTTTGCCCAATTGTCCTCTGAGTAAAGACATGTAAGTTGTTCATTGGTTGGTGTATAATCTAGCTCAACTTCCTCACACTTTGTAAAGATGACAACACTTTAATATAATATGCTTTGTGTGAGCATGGAACATTGGTTTCTTGGAGAGCATGGGCTCCATGGTGGCCCTTATAAAATAAAAAATAAGCTACTTTCTTTGCCCAATTCTCCTTTGAGTAAAGACATGTAAGTTGTTCATTGGTTTCTTGAAGAGCATGGGCTCCATGATGACCCTTATAAAAAAATAAGCTACTTTCTTTTCCCAATTCTCCTTTGAGTAGACATGTAAGTTGTTCCCTTATTAAAAAATAAGCTACTTTATTTTCCCAATTCTCCTTTGAGTCATGTAAGTTGTTCATTGGTTGGTGTATAATCTAGCTCAACTTTCTCACACAAAGAAAATATGATGCACTTTAATATGCTTTGTGTGAGAATAGAACATTGGTTTCTTGGAGAGCATGGGCTCTCCATGAATGACCCTTATAAAATATAAGCTTATTAGCTTGTGTGTGTTCTAACACCACAAAATTTCTTTTCCTAATTCTCCTTCGAGTAAAGACATGTGAGTTGTTCATTGGTTGGTGTATAATCTAGCTCAACTTCCTCACACAAAGAAAAGATGATGTTCTTTAATATGCTTTGTGTGAGCATGAAACATTGGTTACTTGGAGAGCATGGGAGTTCTGAGTTATCGATGCCCAATTCTCTCCTTTCCCCTCAATCTAACAATGGGATATGCACCTTGACCTTTAGTCTATTATTGACCCTTCACTGGCTTAACTAAAGATCTTTAACACACTTTGATTATTACAATACATAGTTGTGGGATTGGGTTATGGTGTCAAAGATCCTTAAGAAACTATGTGAACATATTACTTCACATCATGTTGCAACAATGACCTTGTACTTTGCTTCAATGGATGATAATTCAATGTTGTTACAACTTCATGAAATAATGGTAGATCTAAAATTAATGTATTAACCAAAAGTTGATTTCCTAGAGTCTTTCAACCATAGTCATTGAAATCCTAACAAGTTTAAACTCTTCATTATTTGAATATTCCTCTAAGATATATTATAACTCACATTGCAACTAGCTAATGACTTTATTTTTGATGAGTCAAGAATTTGGAATATCTAGATGAGTAGTAGTCAAAGTCCCTTTTGTGAAACATTATAGTGTTTCATCCTTTGATATTAGGGTCTTTAGTCGACTTAGTTCCTATTTCCATTAATCATCATGTCTTCTTTCACTTCATGGATTAGCAAAACACAATAAATAGTAACTTGTGACTAGAGATTGTAATGTGCAAATCAAGATCATTGAATATTTTTGAAATTCCCTTTCAAGAAATTACTTATCAAGATTTGAATACTAGGCCCATGAAGCCTATGATAATTATCAACATATAACAAAATAAATAATAACTCGTAGAGGTCTTAAATGTACAAATTGGGTTATCCTATTTTGAATTCCCTTCGAAGAAAGTTTTGATAACAAAATTTGAATACTAGGCCCCATGAAGTCTATATCAAATGATACAAAATAAATAATAACTTGTAGAGATCTTAAATGTACAAATTGGGTTATCCTATTTTGAATTCCCTTCGAAGTAAGTTTTGATAACAAAATTTGAATACTAGGCCCCATGAAGTATATATCAAATGATACAAAATAAATAATAACTCATAGAGATCTTAAATTTACAAATTGGGTTATCCTATTTTGAATTCCCTTCGAAGAAATTTTTGATAAAAAAATTTGAATACTAGGCCCCATGAAGTCTATATCAAATGATATAGTGTTTTGAAATTTTTAGGTGACATACTAATATGTTTCTTTCATTTTTCAACAAAACTATAAGCTTGTGTCATATATACCT
Organism: Sequoia sempervirens; assembly: GCA_007258455.2. Lineage (NCBI taxonomy): Eukaryota > Viridiplantae > Streptophyta > Pinopsida > Cupressales > Cupressaceae > Sequoia > Sequoia sempervirens. The sequence goes on along the minus strand of VDFB02270651.1, from coordinate 577,732,375 downwards.
CCTTTCTCAAATCTCCATTCGAGAATGTGAAATTTCAACAAAATTATAAGCTTGTGTCATATATACCTCCTTTCTCAAATCTCCATTCAAAAATGCACTTTTCAAATTTCAACAAAATGATAAGCTTGTGTCATATATACCTCATTTCTCCAATCTCCATTCAAAAATGCACTTTTCACATCTATTTTGGTGGTCACATATAGCTCATTTCTCAAATCTCCATTTAAGAATGCAGTTTTCATATCCATTCGGTGGTGTCACATATACCTCCTTACTCAAATATCCATTCAAGAATACACTTTTCACATCCATTGGGTGGATTTTTCAATAATGTTCAGAAGCAAATGCACTTTTCACATCTATTTTGGTGGTCGCATATACCTCCTTTCTCAAATATCCATTCAAGAATACACTTTTCACAAAGCAAATGCACTTTTCACATCTATTTTGGTGGTATAACATATACCTCCTTTCTCAAATATCCATTCAAGAATACACTTTTCACAAAGCAAATGTACTTTTCACATCTATTTTGGTGGTGTTACATATACCTCCTTTCTTATATCTCCATTTAAGAATGCAATTTTCACATCCATTTTGTGGTGTTACATATGCTTCCTTTCTCAAATATCCATTCAAGAATACACTTTTCACATTCATTTGGTAGATTTTTTAATTATGTGGCAAGCAAATGCTATCTCGATATTTTTACTTAATTATTTTTGAGATTGGAGCAAAGGAAGTTTTGTTTGTTATTGTTAATTGAGCCATCATATAGCCATCAAATATGAACTTGGATTTGAACACCCATTTACAATTAGTGGCTTCTTTACTAAGTAAAGGTACCATTCCTATGTTTTCTTTTGATGAGTTGAATACATCTTGATTCATAGAACTTTTCCACTTTGTCTTCTTTTATTGCTTCATCAAAAGTTCTTGGTTGATGAGAACTTAGACTAGTAGTCACCAATCCATACTTAACATCATAGTTGTGTAATTTGATGAGCATCTCCATGATCTTTCTAATTGGTTCATGAGCACTTAGAATAGTAGTCACCAATCCATACTTAACATCATAGTTGTGTAATTTGACGAGCATCTCCACGATCTTTCTAATTGGATTGTGGAGTGGACATGAGCTTGGACTTTGTTGATACTTTCTTTCTTCTACTAATTAATCCTAATTTCTAGTTCTAGTTCTAGTGCAACCTCTACTAATTAATCATGATTTATAGTTCTAGTTCAATGATGCAATTTCAAGCAAATCAACATGATGAACACTTAAAAGGTGATACTTTTCTTTTTAAAAAATACATCTTTAGAGATGTGAATTTTGTTCACCTTAGGTTCATACAATTAGTGGGCAATACCATCTAGTCATCATTCATCAAACTTCCCTCTCTTCTCTTATGGAATGTTTCTATAGGAAATGCTCCCAAAGACACCCAAATGGCTAACCCAAGATTTTTGTCAAACTTTGATTGATTAAATAAGTCACTATATGACACCTACTTCTCTCCCCAAGATTACAAGCTTGAACATTGATTTATATTTCTCTTTAATCGTCTTTTAACCATTCTATTTTATTGTAGTCACCTCTTTAGAATTTCCTTTTGTGCTAAAAACGGACAAATTCGTTTGAGCTATACAATTCCCGCTTTATGATCTCAATGTTCTATCTCAACATTCTAAATTTTTTTCACTATTTGATCTCAACATTCTAATTTTCATCACATTTTTGAATCGTACAAAACTCCTTGAAAACATTAAATGCTTCAAAATTATCTATAGCAGTCTTTAAGAACTCTATTTTGTTGTAATTGTCTCTTCATTCCCTTTCTATAGTGGTCTATAATGGTCTTTAAGTATTCTATTTTTCCATAATTTCCACTTCATTCCCTTTCTATAGTGGTCTTTAAGTATTCTATTTTGTTGTAGTTGCCTCTTCATTCCCTTTTGTGTGCAAAATGAACAAATTTGTCTAAGCTATACTCTCCCCATTATATGACCTCAACATTCTAATTTTTTTCACACATGTTTTACTTGTACAAACTCCTTACTCTCCCCATTATATGACCTCAACATTCTATATTTTTTCTCACATTTTTGACTTGTCGTACAAACTCCTTGAAAACATCAAATGCTTCAAACTTACCTATAAAAAATGGGTGGAATATACACTATATTTTGATTGAGCATTCCTTTCATCGACTTAATCTTAATATGGCTAAACCTTCCATACCACAATTGATTCCTCAAGGAAACACTAATTAAATTTTTACACAAGTTTATCCTCAAGTAAAATATTCCTCCTTTCATATATACATTATATGCAATTTTTTTCTCATTCAAACATTTTACAAGATCCCTATTAAAACATATCCCAATATAATGTCTCTCAAATGCTTTCATACTTTTTTCAAAGTTTTCCTTTTTTTAAAAAAATAAGTAATGTGGTGAGTAGCATGAATTCAATGATTTAAACATCATTTTTTTTTACATTTTTGGGAGCATTTATTGAAAATATTGGATGACTTTCATCATCATCCTCAATATTTGCATCAACCATTATACTTCCTTGTTTAACTTTGTTTATATATTTCTTCTTGAAGTATTACAACAGCATCATCTTCAATATTTGCATCAACCATAATACTTCCTTGTTTAACTTTGTTTATATATTTCTTTAAGTATTAAAACTTAAAAGGAAAAAAAACACATTCATCATACTTCCTTGTTCAACTTTATTTATATATTTTTTCTTCTTGAAGTATCACAACTTAAAATAAAATGACTAGGACAATTGCATTTATAGAAAACACATTCATCATACTTCCTTCTTCAACTTTTTATATATATATTTTCTTCTTGAAGTATTACAACTTAAAATGATTAGGATAATTGCATTTATAGCAAACACATTTCTTTCTTTTTCTCACCATTATCCATAATAGGATGTTTTTTCTATTGAGGCTTCTTTCCCTCAAACCTAGAGGAAAAAAAAAATTGGTGATTCAAATTCATCATGCCTATTTCTAGTCAATGTTGCAATAGTGGACTCCCTAAAGCCTTGAATTTTAAGGTTGCTAAAACTTCCACTCGATATGAGAATAGTCTTGAAATTATCAAGACTAAGATCTTTATCAACAATAGTCTACTATAAAGAGTCCTAATTGCATTAACAAAAGTTTAAAATAGAAATTATCATGTTGACATTGTAATGAAATAACTTGCCCAATAGAAGAATATGGTAGGAAATATACTACAAATACTTGATAATAACTAAGAATAACAAGCCACTTCGAGGGGGAAAACCTTCAAATATCTCCAACACAAATCACAATATGATGACGAAATAAGACTCACTACCTCCTATATATATCTTATTTATTCTTAGGATACCGTTTAGGTTGAATTAGATAGCTTTATAAGCTATAGGTTGATCTAATTAACTAATTAACAATATAATAATGATAATATGAATTAATTAAGAGTTAAGATAGTCACAAGCTGACTATTCATAACCTTATGTACACTAATATTAAGGGCATAGCATGCCCCCTCTTCAGAGAAGCATTGTCCTTGATGCTAATCAAGTGTGGATTCTTTTGAATTAACTCCTTGTCTTCCTATGTGGCATCTTCATCTCGTAAATTATTCCATTGAATGAGATAACTAGCGAGTGTTCTAGTCCTTAGCTTCTTTGTGTGTGCTTGATGAATGAACTTTGGTTTCAATATGATTATTCTTTCTTCATTGAGCTTTGGTAATATTGTCTGAGTATATGTATTATTCCCAATTACCTTCTTCAAACATGAAACATGAAAAGATAGATGTATCTTTGTTGTTTGTGGCTGACTCCTTGGAACTAGTTGTATGGCATGATTATGATCCCTCCTAGGAGGAATTCCTTTAGGCATATCTCCAAAAACCACAAAGTGATGATCATTAATTGCTTGTAAATCTAGATGGGTGGGAGAATTAGATTGATATTCTAATGAACATAATTGGGCCACAAATCCATCAACTCCTTTCTTAAGAAACTTGAACGAATTTTATGAGAACTTAGCATTTGTGGGTGCTTTGCATTCAACCCTCTTAGCTCTATTTTATTTGCTTCTAACTAAAATCTCATGAATAGTTCTTGGAAGTTCATCTCAATTGTTCCCAAAGTAGTAAACCATTGTACTCCCAAAGCAATATCTATTGCACCCATGGAGATAGCATACATTGTAATATCAAGGTGATAATCTCCCATGGTTAATTTAATGCTATGGAATTTTCCAAAACAACTAATAGTACCACCATCTACAATCAAGACCTAAAAATCTGGAGGAGGATATATAAAGAAATTTAGACAAGTAGCCAACCTTTTGTTGATGAAATTATGAGTACTACCCAGGAGTCGATCAACACTGTTACTTTCCGCTTCTTTAAGAAACCCACTACCTTTGGGGGTTTTTGGGGTGCTAAAACCTAAGAGTGCATGACAAGAAATGATTGGTTTGGAATAATGTGATTCCTCATATGACTCCCTAACACCATCTAATATTGGTTCCTCCTCTTCTTCCTCATTCAAAACTTCAATAACTGCATGTATGTCCTCGACTATATTTTCTATCACAATTGAAACACTTCCCTTTTGCTCTCTTCTCCTCAACTTGTGGACTCAACCTAGTAGGTTGAGGAAGAGAAGGTGTTGAATATCCTTTCTCTCTTATCCCATTATACCCTTGCTCTCTAAGAATCAAATACTTCTCCTCTACCTTACGTGCTAAGATAAAAGACTCAGATATAGAGTTAGGATTAAACGTGTGTACCTCATGTTGAATGTGATCTTTGAGACCACCCAAAAATAAATCATTCAAGTTCTCCTTTGTAATTGTATTCCACTCTTAAGGATATATTTTGGAATTGTTGAATATAATCCTTGACTGATCTTTTTTGTTGAAGTTTAGCCAATTCATTGAAGAATTTGTTTGTCACACTAGTGCTATACTATGATTGGAGCTTCATAAAAATTGACCATGAGATAGTGAGACCCTTTTTTGTCGATGAGTACAAATCCATCTATACCAAATGAATTTATCTAGTTATAGATATAGGGAAGCCATTGTGACCTTTTTTCCATTTGGGACTTGATGTACATTAAAAAAGTTCCATTTGGTTTATCCATGTTAGTGGATCCTTTCCATCAAACTTGCACATATCCACCTTTGGTATCAAATTCCTAGATCTCATACGAGTAATAATGTTTGGATCAAGAGTAGCTAACCTGGATGATTCACCTTGGTTGCTTGAGACCTCCTTTCTTGGTCCATTCATAAAAACACTTCACATGCTTTGTATGTTCAATATATCTCCTCTCAGGAAACTCATCTCCATATCCATTGATGAACTTTCTTCCTTGACCTTGCTAATTTCCTCATTATGAGTAATATACTCTATTATTACCTCATCCTTATTAGGGGATTTTTTCGATGTGACAACATTATTTTTTCCTCTTGTTTCAAGCCTCGTCATGATGGAAACCAATAATTTTGAAATAAATCACACAAATGAAACTTAAATTCTCTAAAAATTTTACTGTGACTTACTAGGGAAAATACAACACTTAGAAAACTTCAAGAAATTAGCAAATTTTTAGCTTTGAGAGTGAATTTGTTGAAAACCTTGATTTTGCAATAACTCCATTATTTATAATTAAATTTATCTAAAAATTTAAATGTATCCTCCTCTATTATGTCTTAAAAAATCCACTAAGAATGAGGAATCAATTATTTATTATTTTGGAGATATGCATTTTTCAAATAAATTGTGCAAAAACCCTAATTTTGCAATAAATTTCTCAATTCTTCTCCAATTCCTCTGAAACCTAGATTGTAGATTCTTGAATATGTTCTTCAAAAACTCTTTAAAAATAAGAGAAAAATTCACCAAATTTGGAGAGATATGATCTGAGCAAAATGACCTGTAATGTTAAGAAAATGCCTTACCTCTACGGTGCCAAGATCATGCTCTAAAACCACTTGCAATGAAATAAATTGCACAATAGAAGAATATGGTAGGAAATATGCTGAAAAAACTTGATAATAACTAAGAATAACAAGCCACTTCGACGGGGAAAACCTTCAAATATCTCCAATGAGAACACAATTCATAATATGATGATGAAATAAGACTCACTACCTCCTATATATACCTTATTTATGCATAGGATAGCACCCATGCCAATTCAAATAGCCCTATATAATCCTTAGACCGGCCTAATTAACTAAATAACAATATAATAATGATAATATGACTTAAGTAAGAGCTAAGATAGCCACAAGTTGACTATTCATAACCCTATGTACACTAACATTAAGGGCATAACAGAGATATTTATCAACAATAGTCTACTATATAAAGAGTCCCACTTGCATTAACAAAAGTTTAAAATATAAATTATGTAAGATCTTTATCAACAATAGTCTACCATAAAGAGTCCCACTTCCATTAACAAAGATTTAAAATAGCATCGAGCTTTGAGTGATGTCAAAAATAGTCTCACTTGCATTAACAAAGATTTAGAATAGCTTTAAGAGATGCTTGGTTATATATCTATTCATTCTTAGATTATATAACTGAAACCAAATCATGATCTTGTCAAAGCATATGTGTTCTCACATCATTTTGATATTTTCAAAGCATGTGTGTTCTCACATAATTTTTGTGCTTAAAAATCAAGTGATTTTGACCCAATTTTCCTTTGGTGTGTTTGCATTCCACACATTTTTTATTATTATCAATGTACCACTAATAGAAAAGTATATCAAGGCCAATACTTACATGATTTGTTTTTAAATTCTTCTTATAGATACATCATTTTTGTGCTTAAAAATCAAGTGATTTTGACCCAATTTTATTCCACGCATTTTTTATTACTCGAAGGCTTATAGAAAGTGGGTTGTTGTAAGCAGTTATGTGTCCCTATAGTAGTGCAGTGCATAGATTTAGTTCTCAAGTGTATATACAACTATAACCCACAAACTTGAGAAGTGAGGACTAATGATAATAGGTTGGTGGTTAAACTAAATGATGATACCTTCAATAATTGTCTATGTTTGCCCCAAAGGAATGCCTTTGCCACAATTGATTTCAAAGTGGGTTATCAACAATACACTGAAAAGAAGGGACAATGCATAAACACTATTGCTCAATAGTGGTTCAAGGTTCCCAAGAAAGGTAAATCACAATTACCTAAGAAGATGCATCGGTCTCATTTCATAGAGGAGATTTCAGACATGATAGTACTTCTCCATAGACTTAAAGGAAACAAAAATGTGCATGATTTTGAGGAGTGGATGCATTTTTTCATAGTGGTAATGATCCATGGGCAACAATTCATTAACTAGTGTATCTTAATCAGTCATCAAATTCATATTGAGATCACTCACTTTCCATTTTAAATAGAGCGTTGTATATGTTATCATACCTATTCCATGACATTGCTTGCATAAGGCCTTGGTTAGGACTTCACATAGAAGGTGTGCTTTACAATACTCTTCAAATGTATGATTATTATACTCAATTGAAATTGCATAAAAGCTATAGGAGTATTAGAAGAGTAGTTGATTCTCTCACCATGAGAGTAGTGAGAGAAATTCAAGGAGATATGAGCCTAAGAATATCCCATGAAGCTACTCTATTAGTTAAGAATTATGGTAGCTACTTTATTCAGTTCTAGAGATTCACTTACATAAAAGTAGGGGGATTTGATGGAGTCCTCTTCAAATTTCCAAAGTATGCGGATGATAAAAGACTGAAATTTATAGACAAGTAGCTGAAGTGAATAAATGGTGTCAAGAAAGGAAAAAGGTGGGAATTCCTTTTCCTATTGGTATGTCACACTATCAATGTAATTCAATGTCTGATGCTTTAAACATTGAAAAATAGTTGGCCAAATTTAACATGTATTTCTATGAGAGAAGATTCCCCTTTGATAGCCAAAACTTTGTGAAGGATAATTTGCAATTAGGACTAATTTTTTATCATGTTCTAGATTTAGAAGATTATTAGGAAGATTGTTTAAATGAATATGAGGTAAGAAGACCGTGGGTGGATGAGATTGTCTTTAAGGAAGATTGTAACCTTTAGGTTAAATTGGGATATCCAAGGTATTGAGGATGATGAATCCAACTTGGTGGATCCTAATTTCACAAGCCACATTTAGAATTAGCCTATCTTACCCATGGACTGGAGTATTAAAGAATTTGAAACTATTGAAGCTAAGAATGTTGTTGTGATCAAGAGGACAGGTGAATGGATAATGAAGAAGCATGATGAAAAGAAAAAACCTCATCCACAATAAGGTAAAATGGCTATTGAGCATGTCAAAAGTAGTCACAAGGGCTTATAACCACCTCATTAGATGTCTTCTACATGTAACAAGCTACTTCCAGTGGTGATGGAGGAGATGGTGATGATCCCCATGGAAAGAAGATCATAAAAAATCTTGTGAAGTTTTCATGGAAGAGACTATTCAAGCTGAACAAGTGGAGGGTGATCCCACAATACTAGTTTACAATTTTTGGCCAAACTGGACATTGAACTGAATTTTTTTGACTAAATCTTCACTTTTGGGCACCTATAGCTACTAAACCATGAGGAATTTGAAGATGATGCGAACTAGTGATTTGTGACATTTTTTCTGTAGATTCTAAATATATATATATATATATTTTTAAAATTGAATCAAATTACATTTCTTTTTCCATCTCCTTAGAAAACTAGTTTTTATTAATAAACACCATTTTTAAGGAGTGATGCTCACTATAAACAACATAAATTTTTTTCTATGAAGGATAAAATTCTAAGTTTTTCGAATTTAGATTTGTAACTATGATATCTACCAAGTTCATTTGGTTTCATAGTGTTTTATTGAATATTTTTTCCTTAATCAAGTTTCGAAGTCAAACCAATTACAATTTAGACATAGGTAGATTGTATACAACATATTTTTTTTTGTATGTATCGAAATTCAATTTGTTTTTATTGGATCAAGGACATCAATACCTAACCTGAACATATTTTTCATAATTTTATTTTGATCATCTACTATTTTTCCACATGTGCAGAATAGAGAGCTTATTTTTTGGTGAAAAACCTATATTTAATCAAATTGAAAAAAATACATAATAAAACCAAAACATATTAAAATTATATTTGATGGATAGCTCGTTCCAAGGACTACCATCATCTAGTTGGGTTTGTGAAGTCTCCTCCATTTTCATCCTCAACCCGAGCTTTGAAAGGAAATTTTTTGTAGAGAATTTGGTAGAAGAGGAGGGGAAGGGGGGAAAGGGGGGTTTGTATAGACCTTGGTTCGAGTGAACCCCCCCTTTTTTGAATTTTCCATTGTCTTCGTTTTAAAAAATTTCCAAAAATTGGGTCCCATCATTAAATAGGGTTTGCTCAAACCAGGTCCATAAGAACCCCTTTTTGGGTCCATACGAACACCCCCAGTTCGTGCGAACCCCTGAAAACCAATTTTTTTTTCATGGGAGAGTTTTTGCAATTTTCCTTCCTCAATGAAATTGTAAACCAATATTGTGGGATGACCCAGGAAGAAAGATCAAGTCCTGAGTTGGAAGACATTGTAGAGGAAACTATAGAGGTTCTTTCTTCACCATCTCAAACAAAAAAATTTTCCTCTTCCCCTTCTCATAGTCTTCCATTACCTAATGTTCCTAAAAATCCATCCACATAGGGTGAAGAAGATCCATCCTCTTCACTTGAAATGGAGAAACTGATACTCCTCCATTGATAAGATCACTTCATTTTTCTTCTCCAGGAACCAGTGAAGCTCCCACACCTTCAAAAGCTTCATGGTTAGAATAGTACTTATCAAAGAAAAGGAGAATTATTGAGCTAATTATACCTGACAAAGATGATGTGTCTAAATTTCTCCAGAGGACTCCTCAAGATAAAAAAACATATAACTATTTTTTGTTTGTTAAACGATTCTTCTTCTAAAATTATGTATGTTGAAATTTACCATCCCTCAATGCAAGAAGATGCCAGTCAAATGACTGTGAATGATTTCAATATTATTAGGGTTAATTTGGGACCCCCTACCAAGGATGGAGATATCCACAATTTTAAAGTGCTAGTTGCCAAATTAGTGGAAATGACAAAGAAAGATAAGTAGAATAAGGATTAACTCAAATAGTAGGTCAAGGCCTTGACTAATTTCTTGTGAAGTCTCTCATGGATTTCTCTGTTCAACTTCCTAACCAAATTGAAGTAGCTTTTGACCCTAATTCTTTTACCGAGAAGGAGATGATTGAAAAAAATACATATTTATAAATCCTATGGGAAGATTAAAAAGGATGGGTTTATAGACATTCTGACAAGGGGAACAAAATTTATCACTGATGTGAAAACTATTTGTGAAAACATTGAGGTCTTAAAGAAATAAATTAATAATGATATTGCCACCACTAAACATGAAGAATCGATATGGGTAAAAACTGATGGTGACTTTAGATCAATGCTTGAGGTAAGAGTAGATAAATTAGTCATAGAGCAAATCATATTGGGCACTGATGATAACATATGTGTTATGTGGAAAAGGAGCATTGAATGGAAACTTTCATTCTTGAAACAAAATATATTGGAGCAAAGTAATTTATTAAAGGAATGCAATCAAATGGAAGCTGATATTCACCTACTCTAGTGTAGGAATTTGTCTTCAAATAGATGGAGATGATTGAGAAGATTTGGAAACCTTGAAAGATAAATTTAGAGAGTCAATTGAAAAACTCTTTGATAAAAAAACCTTTCAATGTGGAGAATCTATCTTTCAATGTGGAGAACATACAAAATTTGAGTAGTATTGACTTCTCTCTCTCTTTGAGTTCACCAGACATGCAAAAAGTTTCTCTGGTAAGGTAGATTTAGCATGAGGAAAAAAATCCCTTTAGAAGTTGAAGACTAAGAATGTGATCATTCCATAGCACAACAAAATTCCCAATTGTAAAAGCATTCCTCATATAAAGCCAATATCACCATGTCAACTACTGCCCAAACCTCTCAAGAAGAAAGCACATGAAAAGCGCCACCTAAACAATGATATCCCCATTTTATCAAATATTTTGTAAATGAATGTAAAGGTCTCGTGAAGTTGAGGAGACTATTTTTCTTCTTTTCAGTTATGCTCAAGAAACAGTTACACTTAGTTATATATATATGATATAATGTTAATGAAAAAAATATCTTAGCTATTTTTTTCTTAGAGATATAATTGAAACTGAAAGTTTTACATCTGTGAATGAATTATTTGGATCATTGGGTGAATGGAATTCATCATAATCTGTGTTTTGATTAATTTATGAGATTGCTACATTTTTATGTGAATGCATCTTTCTTCTTTACTAGATCCATTTCAGTTTTGATATTGTCTCTAGTTCTTTTTTTTTTTTCAATTTATATTTCATGAAAGGAAAATAGTCAGTGTGCTATGTGTTTTTTTCATGATCATGATTTATTCATTAAGTTTGGTGTCTAAAGTTGTGAAGGTTGGAATTTAATTTCTTGCCTTTCCTATTTTTTGGTTAAAAGATACCTCATTTTAAATTATTTTTAGAAAATTATATTACTTACTAGAAGAGGGAGCTATACCTCATAAAATTCAAAGAGAAACTATTACTCATAGAAATAGTTTACTCAACTATTGGTAATTTGATTTGCATTCAAATTGGGTAATAGAGTAAATAGTTTAAATTTTAAAAAAGTGCATAATTTATCAACCAATATTTAGCCGGTGGGTTTCCTAGCCCAATTACAATGACGAATAAGTTTTCTATCTCATATCTTTCCTATTTTGGCTAGTTTAGTCAACTAAACCTTCAAAATCTAGTGAAAACATCTCAATCTTAGAACTTGTTCATTCCTCCAGGTTGGGTGATCCCACAATAGTGATTTACACTTTTTGGCCAAACTTGACATCGAATTGATTTTTTTTAACTAAATCTTCACTTTTAGGCACCTATAGCTATTAAACCATGGGAAATTTGAAGATGATGCAAACTAGTGATTTGCGACATTTTGTTTGTAGATTCTAAATATATATATTTTAAAAAAATTAGAATCAAATTGCATTTTTTTTCCATATCCTTTGAAAACTGTTTTTTAATAGTAAACATTATTTTTAAAGAGTGTATGAAGGATAAAATTCTATTTTTTTTGAATTTAAATTTGTAACTACAATACCTAGTGCATGCATTTGATTTCATAGTGTTTTATTGAATATTATTTTTTTAATTAATTTTTGAAGTCAAAAATTACAATTTAGACATACACTTACTTGCTAACACAACTTTTTTTGTATGGATCGAAATTCAATTTTTTTTTTGTTGGATGAAGAACATCAATATCAAATGCATAGATGTTTTTCAAATTTTTTTTATATAATATACTACTTTTCCGCATGTGCAGAATATAGAGCTTGTTTTTCGGTGAAAAACCTACATTCACAATAAATAAAAAATAAATATATTAATCAAATTAAATATATTTAAAATAATACATTTTGAAAAGTTTATAATAAGGACTACATACTTACAAAAAAATAAATTTTAAATGAATTCATTTGATCAAAAGGTAAATCAAAAGTGGGTTTTTATCAGCGTTTTGATAGATGTAAAAGAGACTCAAGTATGGTTTAAAACTAGCGGGGTTTTTTTTAAGGATTTTTTCTAAAAATGTTTAATCTAAGGTGGTTTGATCAAACCTTTGATCTGCAAGGACTAAGACTTCTCTATTACATGCAGAGTTATCAACAATTTGGTGTTTCATTTGATTTCAAATTTGCTGAGTACAATTATTCAAATGTGCAATACAAGCTTTGAAAACAACACAAAAAGAAAAAAACCCTTTATTTGCCTTTGCCCTGTGTTCGAGCCTTGTTATCAAGCTCCAATGAGGCATTAAAAAACTTCACGATCCTCTGTTCTGTGCACAAGTTCGATATCGGTCCCGTTTCCTTTGTTTCTTTTTCTCATGAAAATTGTCCTCACTATAACCAAGTCTCTTTTTTGATCTCGCCCTTTTTTTATTGTTGCGCCTGAGTCTTTGAATGATTCCTCTTCCACATGGTCGGTCTGCTCAAAATCGATCGACCTTCCTCATCTCTCACTGCTGCGCATACTCTCTTATTTTCTGCACATACATTCTTCTTTAAATCACCCCTTTGACTCACAGCTGAGCGTTCCTTTTCCACCCGATGCCTTTGTAATCTCTGTACTTGACTGATCTCTTCTCACTATCACCCTCTCACCCTCTTCTCTTCCTCTCTCTCTGTTCCCCTGGCTTAGTGTTTGGCGCCTCATTGTTTCATCCATTTCATTGCCTTGAATATGAAAAAGGCAACAATTATTAAGCATTTTAGATTATCGGCCTTCCCAAAGTCATCAGCCTTTTCACATAACTGTCGGCCTTGTTAATCTTCTACATACACAAAATCCAGGGCAGGTGCAACGATAACATCGACAATTTTAAATTCTAATGGGCATCCATGCCTAACCCCATCTCATTCAAATCGTTAGGGTGCTACGATAGGCAGAGGAATTCGAATTTACATCAACCAATTACATTGGTTTAAAGATAACATTTCAAGGACAACATTTCTCCGAGCGTCAAAGTGAAGATGGAAAATTGAAGAGGTTTAGGCACTAGAGAAAAAAATCAAAAACAAGACAACAATGTTTTAGGGTGGTGCTAATCGCTTGTCCACTTGTGTGCTCTTGCACCAACCCTCTTTAATTGGAATTCTTTAAATGGAACTTTTAAAGACTTAAATCATTATATTTTCTAAAAATATGTGATTTCAACAAAAATCAGGATGTCCCAAAGTGTAAACTACTATAGTGGGATCACTCGATTTTGGGGCTTTGTATGGGATAACCATGTGAACGGAAGTTGTTCATCATGGTCTTGAAGGTCTAGTTATACCTCAAGCTAGTCCTTAAGTGTCATCATTGAAGACTTGTGGTATTTTTTGCATCATTTTGCATGCATTCTCCTGAAGTTGCTCGATTGTTAGACCTAGCATCATTTTGCATGCATCATTTTGCATGCATTCTCCTGAAGTTGCTCGATTGTTAGACCTAGGGTTAGGGAGATTGTACAACTAGTCTTGTGAAGACTTAGGAAGGTTGAAATCCTTCATGGTTGGTCTAGTTAGTGTTCCAACATTCCTATTAGGTTAGGGAGTATTGTGTGGTTTTAGTCTTCCACTTGTGTGATGTCACATTGCGACGAGATATCATGTGTTGACCTAGTGTTCCTAGTTGCACTAATGTTCCGTAAGTGTTATAACTTGTACTTCAAAAAAAATATCCAATGTATTTTTAGCTAATATTTCGTGTGTTTCATGATGAGGCATTATATTATACTTCCTTATTCACTATTTTATAATATATGACATATTTTCCAAAGATTTATTTATTATGTGAAAGCATTAATGTTTTATTGAATCAAAAAACTATCTTAAAAAAAACTATAATTTACTTATTAATATATTATATTTTCTTATTCACTATTTTATAATAAATGACATATTTTCCGAGGATTTGCTTGTATTATAAGACTAAGATAAGGTTTCTAACAAATAAATTGAAATACTTATATCAATCAAATGTTTGATTAAATTTGCATATACAATCAGGGTTTATGACAATTTTATGAATATGTAGTGGCATGAACTTGTGGGAAGGCCAACATGTTCAATGGGGGGTAAGAAGTAGATAAAGTATTTTTTAAAAGCTTATTACAAAACATAATTATTCTCATTAGACAAACATTACCACTCATCTTTGATCTAAGTACAAATCTAAAATAATTTTATGGTTTTCCACCTGTAGATTTGTTTATATTCTTATGTAAAATTATGAAATTGAGTCTAATTATTTTCGTTAACAACTACATTAAGAAATATCTAGCACTTATCAACTAGACTTAACATATATAAAGAAAGACTAACGTACAACTCTAACAAGAGAAAATATAGAAAGTTACATAGTAAATTGAAATATTTATTTGATTCAAAAGTTTGATTAAATTTGCATATACAACTAGGTCTATGCTAGTTTTCTAAGTATGGAGTGACACAAACTTGTGGGAAGATCACTGTCTTCGATGAGGGATAAGAAGTAGATGAAATATTTTTGAAAAGCCCATTAAAAAACACAATTAACTTCACTTGACAAATATTGATACTCATATTTAATTTAAATACAAATTTAAAATAATCTTTCAATTTCCCACTCATAATTTGTTTACATTCTTATGTAAAACTATAAAATTAAATTCTAAATGAAATTGTAAATATTTCCATTAAAAATTACAGTAAAAAAAATAAATCTGGTACTTTTCAATTAGACTTCACATCCAATAGAAAGAGGAAATAAGAAAAGTTATATATCAAATGTAATAGCAGTGAATGGTCAAAAAGGGTGATGTAGATAATCATAAATTAATGCAGTTGTTGCCCAAAAATTCGCTTATCGCTCTTATGAACAATGGAAACCTTATATCTCATTAAATATATTGTTACATCTTTTAGATACTAGAAAAGAAAAGAGTTATGATCCTATCTTTCTTGTGTGTCCTACTCACATGAACTAGAAGTTAAGTTAAAGAATTTAAACATTGATTTAAAGTTTCGCATGGCTTGCGATAGTGGAAAGAGCTATTTTAGAGAAATTGCAAATATCTTATATATTTTTCTTTACATACAAAAGTTGGATCATTTATTTAAAGTCTTTCACATTACTTGGGATAGTGGAAAGGCCTATTATAAATTTAACAGATAATAGCCATCCATGTTACATAGTTCTCCAAAAAAATGAACATGCAATAGTCAAATTATAATCTAAAAAATAGAAACTTGAACTTACAAGGAAAGAATCCCTCAAAAATAGGTGTAGAATTCATTTCCAAGTAGACAAGCAACATAGATGAGGAGCTCGCATACCTCCATTTAACTAGGAAAAAAATAAAAAATAAATCTATATATGTTTGGCAAACTAGTATGGTAGAGAATAAGATATACTATAATTTGTTGTAAAACACTATATATGACTAATTATTATTTTGTGGTAAGATGAAAGGCTTTACACACTAATATAGAAAAATAACTATTATTTTTCCACTAATATAAAATTGACAATAATATCAAAAATAATTATTATTTAATGTTATCGATATGTAAAATAGCACAAATTTAGGATAAATATCAAATTAAAAAATCTAGTATTTAATTTTATCTTACTTAAAATAGTTTTACTTAAATTTAAATCTTATTATTTTAAATTTTCTTTATTTTTATTTTATCTTATGTGAACATAATAATTTTACTTATTATTATAATTATTTAATAATTAATTATTATCATTATTTAATAATCAATTATTATTATCATTTTTTCAATAATAAACTAATTTTTTTATTAACTGATATATAATTTATGTTCATAATTTCTTAGAATATTAATTATAAGGTTTTAAAATTCTAGAGGGAAGGGGTGATGATGTAGATCCCATCCTTCTCCAACATACCCCACTTGTTCACTATTAAAATCCATCTAGGAAGATTTTTTTATGTCACATGTTTTACACCAAAGTCAAAATAGGTGCAACAAAAACTTTCAACACCATGTACCAATGTAAATTCTAGAGAAATCACATTAAATCTTGATCTGCACATGATAATAATAAAGTCTTATGGCATGATTGATTATAATCCATTTCATTCCAACTTTAAGGCACCTTTTCTTCTCTTTTGTGTTAAAAAGAAGATCCTACCATTCACATATGCACATTTTATGATCCTTTTGCCTAGATTATGTGTATGATGATCAAATTATATGCAAGTTGTTCCCATGATCACTTAAATAGTTTGGATTAGAATTATTATATTCCTTACTATTGATTTCCAAAAGTGCACTTTTATACTCTTTGGTACCAACATAAGAAATATTGTGAATGCAAGTTACAATTCACAAAATAACCTCCAAGATTAAGAAGTTAGTTCACCGTATGATATTCAAGGAATTTAGTTTAGAATATATCAGAGAAAAGTGATAAGAAAATGCAAGAAATATTTAAAAATATTCTATTAGGCAAGGTGTTGAATGTAAAACTACTTGATATCATCTAATCATTTGCAAAAAAATATTTGTTCTCAAAATAAATGATAGTACGATTATAGTGAAGGGCACATCAACATTGGGTCACCATCTTAGATGTAAATAACTAAAATTTAAAAACATAAACAAATAATGAGATAATAGATCAATAAATCAAAAGGAAAACTATAGAGATAACTATTAGTAGGCACATCAAGTAAAATACTTCATTCATTCATATAAATTTGTATTATAATAAGTATAAAATGCTAAGAGCATAGTCATGAAACAACAATAGTAGATAGTATTGTTCCTTGGAGTCTTAAATATCAAAATGAATACATTTTTCTTATTGAATGCCCCCCACCATACTTACAAGCATACATCAAGTATTTATATCATTGCCTCTAACAATTTTGGTACCATTAGAATTTGAGAACTAGGAGCTACATGCTTATTATTTTCACCATCAAATCTAAATTAGATGTTTAAACCATAAAATTTAATGAGAGATTAAGCATTCCCTTTCTTCTTTAAATCTACTCTTTATAAATTAATATATGTAGTATCTTTTAAGAACATCATATAATTATGAGGAGTTCATCTATTATGTATCAAAGATCTTTCCCTTTAATGGAACAATAATAGATGTGTATCAGTTTGATGAAACTTATGGAGAGTTCCCTAATGATATATGTTCCAACTACAACATTGTCCTCTTATGAACATATCTACAATGGGCTCCACAAATTTACATTGAGGTGTATTCTTCAAACCGATGGTACACTAGTTTCAAGATGTCACACTATTAGTTTTCTAATGTTATGATTTTAATTGACCTTGAAGAAAACTATTAATTCTATGACATTTTGGTCTTTACCTTACACCTTTTTTATTTGAAATAAAAAAGGGACCCACTATCTTTAGCACATCATCTATAACCAATAACGTAATAGAAAACCTTGCCCATTCTAACAATATCTTTAAAGAGTTCCAAGAAGAAACATAACACATTTATGCTAGATTTTCATTCTTTATTTTCTTATATTTTATAAATACTAACTACAAAACCTAGCCCCACTAATAATTATAGTCCAACGAGTCCCAACCAGTGGTGCAACTACTTAAGGTTGTTAGATTGACAACCTTCAAATGGTGCACCATCTATTAATCTTTAGAAATAATCAATGGTTCAATTGTACATCAAAGAGTATCCATCATCTTTTAACTTTGTCATGGGGATTCTGTACACTATGATGATGTGATAGATTCCAATCAATGGATGAACTAGAAAGTACATCAAACTAACAATGTCTAGGTAGAGGAGCTCATGTCATTGATCTTTAGAAATGATCAACATGTTAGGAATATTACATCATTCCAATGTCTCTAGATTTGTTAGTGTGTCTTTAAGATACATACAATAATCATTTATTGCCTTATTTTAGTTTGTTATTATATGTGAGTGCTTGTTATGGTTTTATCCCATGAGTAATGTAAAGGAGTGATTATAAGAGATATCATATAAGAGATCGAATTCCTATTAATTAGTATTTTGTATTACTAGAAAAATAATTAGAAGCACAATATTTTAAATTTTTAATATGGTATGAGAGTGCTTCAAACATTGGGTTGTGGGCTATATTTTAATAGTATTAGAGTACTAGACATTTGGGAACACACCTGCTAGCATTGATTATTTCTCCATTTTAGGTATAAAAACTTGAATTCCACTATCCCATAAACTATTTTATATTTTAGAATTGGGATAGACCTATGGGCTAAGGAGAAGACCGAAAGAAAAAGAGAGAGTTGAAACAAAGTTTTTAATGGATATTAAATAGTATATTCCAAATTACGTTGCACTGTCTACCTTTATGTCCACCAAAACTAGATCTAAAACAAGGTTGAAAGTTTCTCAATATAAAGGGAAATGGTCCATCTAAGAATCCAACTTAACTTCCTCTTTAAATAATTATATCCTTATTAAAATAGCCAGAGTTTCTACCTCATTCACATTTAGTGTGGAGAAAGATCAATTGGATCTCAATGAGAATTTAACACCAGCTACTATCCACAATTGTTTCATTCATCAAGAGGAAAATATTATCTTTAATATTCTTGAGAATTCACATAACCATTTCAATATCCCTACCTATGATGTCAATGTATATTCCATGATTGGATCCAATGCCACATTCATTAAATACATTCTCACATAAACATAATGTCTTCATGCTAAAGTGGGTACATGCATAAAATCTTGGATGAACATCCATTCTTTCTTGAAGTTTTATTAGAGCCTTTACTAAGGGAGAGGGGACTATAGTGGGCCACCATAACTTCACACTTCTCAAAGTCCTTAGTGAAAATTTCAAATCACTCCTAAATTTGTACAACTTATTTAGAAAGTCCCCTACTTATCAAAACTGGTTTCAAGGCCACATCATCAAATATGATGCCACATCAGCATGTCTTTTGTCAAGGTATCCAAAACGGCCCAAAAAAAAGGTGAGACCAATAGTGGGTCACTAAGTCATGTATTATTGGTGTGCTAATGTGGCATCACATGATTTTTCAATTTGTGTACTTTATGGATAAAAGTGTTTTGCAATTGGATATTAATTGTAAGTTTATTGGATATTAAGCCTACCCACTATGGGGCCCTACTCAAGCCTACTTCTATACCCACCATTGGACCCCTACCCACTATGGGCCCCTTTCCCTTACCACCTTTGCAATATGAGCACAAGGTGATGATGGAAACTATGGGGTCACAACTATGATGTGTGATATATTGTGTTTGTAGGACATTTCTAAAAGTATCTATTATGAAAATTATGTAGTTTAAGTGAATTTGATGGTCTCTCTAAAAGTATATGAAGTTGCAAACTATACCTAGGAAAAGGAATAGCTAATGGATTTTCTTACATAAAATAATGTTGAACAAGAAATCCAAAGAAGAGTGGAAGGAAAAGCAAAGGCATATGGACAAAATCACTTGAGTGTGACTATCAAGGGAAGTTGTATAATGAAGGATGCAAGTAGTTGAAATGGTGTAGCACTTGTACCCACAAGCATTTCATCTTATTATTGTATACAACTGAATGAAAAAGAGGTCTTCTCTTTTGTGGTATATTGTGTACCATAGACAACCAAAGAAGCTATGCAAGAAGTTGGACTGACAACATTACTTTTAGGTTGTTGACTATCTTATTAAGGTTTAAGGAAGAAATGACGAGAAGAAAAATAAAAAGGAGGAAAAGGGAAAAAAGGAATTAAGTTTTGAATGTTACAAAGTTCATGAGTTCATGAACTATGTGAAAATGCAAACAATTAGGAAATATATTATTCTTTGAATACACATCTACTTGTAAGAAAAATATTCAAACCCTTAAAATATTTTGCTTTCAATCCCCTCTTGACCATCAAACGTTCATCAATAAAATTGTGCATGTTGCTCACTATTCATGAGCACTAAGTTTTGTTGTCCAGATAACACTCCACAAACTTTGAAAGGGTTATATTTAGGTTCTCCTGAAAGAGATGCAAGAGTTCCACCATTGGTACCTTCATTTTCCATTCTTTCCTATTTTGAATCTTCTAACATTATTTGTGGTTTAAGCTCTTTTGGCTCCGAGTCTTCATAAAAATTTCCCTCAATGTAATAAACTTGTCCCTTGCCCAAGCATCTATGGCCTAGTTTCTGCAAATTCTCTTAAGAGAACCAATTTTTCTTTATTTTTAGTTTATTTTTGGTATCCTTATCCATCTTCTTTTTTGTAACATGATGTATTGGCTTTTGGAATGGTGCATGAGTTCTTTTCTTTTGCATGTTTCCTCTATGTTTCCCAAATCCAAATTCCTTGGATTGATAAAATTTATTCTTCAACATAGATGGATCTAGTGTTAGAGATCTTTTAAAAGCCTCTTGTAAGGTGGATGGAGCAAAACCCTTTATTAGGCCTTTGAGTGGTTCAAAGTTTCCCTCAAATGAAAATATATGTAATCCTTTTTCTAATATTTTAAAATCGTTATTGCAACCCTTTAAAAAATTCTATTAATGTACTTACTAAAGTCTACTGCTTGACCTTGAAGTGCTCCTTAAATTATATTTCTCCATCCTTCAACTCAAATTTTTCAAGCACTATCTGACTAAACTCCTCAAAAGTATGTAATTGAGCATGTCCTTGTGTGGTTAGGCCATGGTACCACCAATCATATGCAATTCCTTCCAAATGAAAAGTGGAAAATTGTGTTTCTTATTTCTCCTCTTTAATAGTGCTCATGTAAATAGTTTAATAAATTATTTTTGCTCATGCTCATTACTTTGAGATTAAAAAATCTTGTCAATATTGTTTTGAGCTTTATGTTTAAGCAATTAGATTTAAGGATGAAAACTCGTGGATTTGTTGGAGATCATAGGATGAAAAACCTTTTGCTTTCAAGAATTAGAGGATGAAATCTCTTTGGTTTTGTATGGCAATCTCATCCAAAGGTTGTCAATTTGTTTCATGATATTGCATGTTTCGATTATAATAAGTTCTAAAATAAATTTATAAATAATGACCATTCTTACTTATTTGGTTTATCATTATTGTGTTGAAAATTTTGTGAAGAAATTTAGTTTTGTAAGTCTTGATTAATTTATTTCTGTAATTCTATATTTTATTTGGAAAAATAATTCATTGGTGTTATTAGTGGTACTATAGCTAAAGATCTTTCCAATATACAAGGTACTTTGATGTTTGATGTTTCCCAATGATGGAGAGACTAGATATCTTAGATGTAATTAAATAAAATAATAGGTTGAAGAATCAAGCATAGGAGAAGTTATGGCTAAAGGAGGAAAAAGGGAAAAATAATAGATGATGATAAGGAGTTATTTTAGAGAAATTTGTTGAATTTCATTGGGAGAAAGAGGGATTCAAATGAAATAATAACCTGAGACAAGTAGAATGGTTAAGCATGAGAAATATTCAAGAAATGGAAAGCCCATCGAGAAGTGGTTCAGTAGGCAACTCTATATATAAATCTTCAAAACCAATATTTTTATCAAAAGAAGAAGAGATCGTGTTTGCATCAAATACTTGCAATGAAGTATCATTGGTGGAGGAAATTGCCAAATGGTAGAGGAAACTACTAAATTGTATGAGTACCTCAACCAATCTCAAGGGTTTAGGGTAGCCCTATCATTTGAAAAAAATGTAAAAATAAGGAATGCCACATATAAGAAAGGGAGAGGAAATAACAAGAATAACTATGGGAATGAAGGAATTGAAGAATAAATTAGAATAACTATGAGAATGAAGGAATTGAAGAATAAATTTTAAAACAAGCTTTCAACACCCAATTTTGATGGAAGTGATAAGATATCAAATCAATCTTGGTTGTAAAAAATGTGGACCTACCTTACTCTCACTTTGATGAAGAAGAAAGAAGAAACACAATTTGACACTTTGCATTTGATTGGTGGTACCATGGCCTAACCAATGTCTCTAACACTAGATCTATCTATGTTGAAGAATACATTTTCTTATCAATCCAAGGCACCTGCATTTGGGCAACATAGAGGAAACTTCCAAAAGAAAGGAACACATGAACCATTCTAGAAGTCCATACATCATGTTACAACAAAGAAGATGGATAAAGATACCAAAATGAACTAAAACGAAAGAAAAATTAGTTCTCTTAAGAGGATTCTTGGGAACTAGGCCATAGATGCTTGTGCAAGGAACAAGTTTATTATACTGAAGGTAGTTTTTAATGAAGATTCAAAGCCAGAAGAGCCTGAACCACAAATAAATTTAGAAGATTCAAAATAAGAAAGAATGGAAAATGAAGGCACTAACGATGGAACTCTTGCATCCCTTTCAAGAGCACCTAAATATCACCCTTCCAAAGTTTGTGGAGCATTATTTGGATAACAAATATTAGTTCTCATGAATAGTGGGCAACTCACAATTTCATTGATGAAGGGTTGGTACTCAAGAGAGGATTGAAAGCAAAAGGTTCGGGTTTCAATATTTTTCTCACAAGTAGATGTGTATTTAATAGGAAAAATTCTAGTAAGTTTGTTAAGATTTTGGGAAACTTAATAGGTAAACATCAAAAACAACAATCTCCTAATTTTTTATACCTTAACCCACCAAAAGTAAGAAATGGATAGATATTACCTCCAATTCATGAAGGTTAGAAAGGGGACATTACATAATGAAACTCTCTTACCAACACCCTCTTGATGCCTTGGATGTATGTGATCAAGGTTTTTTGATGGAGAGGATAAATGTAGTTGCTCAAGAATTTCAACAACGTGACTTTACGTTGCATCCAATTCTTACTCTTGGAAATAGCTTGAGGAATGGGAGATTTATAGATTTGATAAAGATAAATGGAGGGCTAAGATTGATTTGGAATAGATGGCTATGATTTAATGAGATTCACATTTGAATTTGAGCTAGAGGAGAAATTAGATGTTAGTAGTTGGTGTATGGAGGGTTGAGATTGATTGGATTAAGTCGATGGTTGAGATTAAACATTGGTTTGGTTTTGGATAAAGGATAGTTGGAAATGAATGGCTAGGATTTACTTGATTTATTTGATGGCTAATATTTAGGATTTGATTATTGTATTTATTTTAGTTTTAAATTTTGGATGACATTATTGTCCCATTTAATGGGGGTTAGATTAAGATTTGGGGCTTTAGGCTAATTAATCAAATAATTCAAGTATTTAATTAATTTGTACATAGGGATGTAGGAAATTAGTTTATTTTTATTTTTTTATAAAAAGGTGCAATGCACCCATATTATTGGGGGTAAACACTTTTGACTGGAGCTATGAATTGAGAACAAGAAACCACAAGAAACTACCAAACCCATGAGTGCAATGACCCAGCGAAGGCACAAGGCTTGCAAGCACTTTGGCCCAATGAGGGTTTGAACTCTAGTGGCCATCACTACAACCAAGTGACTTGAACACTGAACCACACCCTTATCAAAATGAAATTAGTTTAATTAAATAAATATAATTTATTTAATTAATATTTTTATGGAGTGTTAAAGGTTAAATCTTAATTAATTTAATAAATAGAATTAATTTATTAAATATAATTGATTTAATTAACTTAATAAATATATTTTCTCTAATTAATTAGTTTTGAGATGATGAGTGTGGTTAGGATGGCTTTGAGATGGTGTTGAAAGTGGCGATGTTAGATGTGTCATTAGGATGTGGTCAATTTTAGGTGTCTCATTTTTCCCTCTTTAAAATAACATTACAGTTAGAAGAAGTAATGCCATTTCAAAAAAATAAAATATAGGTTTCTAGTGAGGTGACATGATGCCTTAGTCATTTGGAATAATGAAGGTTAGGAAATGAGCTAGTGATGCCCTATCGAGAGAGAGATAATATTGACAAGATTTAGGTGGTATCTCAAAAAGAGAACCAAGTTTGAAGGGATGGGGAATATGGTTAGATGTAAGGACATTGGAATGCATGGAGATGAAGAAATCATGTTAATAAAGGGGACGATATGTGTGAAGAGTTATGCAAAGAGATATGATGGGCATGGATGAGGAGAGGGATAATAACATGGTAATGATATGTGATGATTGAGTATGGTGGATGGGAGGTACATGTGAGGTAAACATAAACATTTAGGATTGTGGATTTGTGTCTGATGCAAGGAAGGTGGCCAAAAATATCTTCTCAACTCAAAACAACCAATCCCAATTAGGAAGCAACTCTTTACAACAACAAACTTTCAACTTGACACACAAACTCTCCTTAAGGCTCCTAACCCTCAACAACCAAACAATGGAGATATCTTTTAGAGAAGGTTGTATAGAGGCTTGTCAAACTCCACAAAGGTTCACTAAAGACTCCCAAACAACATATCAAAAGATCCCATGAGGTTTCTTTGACTCAACCTCAAGAACCAATAACCTACCCTACTCAAAGGCTTGTCAATTAGCCCTATTTTCCAAAGGAACTACCTCTTAAACACTTGGAAAACACTCAAAATCCTTGGAAATTATGGAATTGTGTCACAAAACCACAAAATCACACACCCATTTGTAGATTTAGGCATTCTAGCATGCTGCCCCAAGAAACCCTTCTTTTACACACAAACCCTTAGGGTTTATTGGATCTCACATACTCCGGGCTTATAGTACCTTAAAATTGCATGCACCAGACTTCAAATGGTCTGCACAAACTCACAAGACCAAGAACTAAGTCATTATTTCACCATTTATACAAAAACCCTCATTAGCACACCCTTTGCATATGGAAACATACACTTTTAGACCCTAGGGCTTCATCCATTTACCTACAACTCATTCCTACAACCTTAAAAACATTCAAAGCACCTATTCCTACATAAAATAGATCAATCCACCGAGTTATAGGGCTGATAGTAGGTGGATTGATCAATTCATGATTTTAAACCTCAAACAAAACCCTTATTTTGTGTAACAGGGCAGTTCAGAGAAGACAGTGAGAACTCCCACCCAAATCAATGTTAAACTCTCAAAACATACTCAAATGAAAGGAGATTCATGTATTTACATAACACCAAAGAATTTAGATCATCACAAGCTTGTACGGGTTCGTACAACTCTTGTAAAGTTCAAAAAAACAAAGAAATAACAGAGAAAATGTTGTATTTTATTGAATTTGATTTCAAAACTTCATCAACAACCTTTGTTCGAGCCTTTGTAGGCTTTAAATACATTCTCCAATCAGTTTCTAACTGCCCAATGTCAACAACTACTATTTGAATTCCATGACTCTTCAAATTCTCTTAACAGTTGCATTTTTAACAAATTTTGTTTTTTGACAACATTTCAATTTTGCTTTTTTTTGCAAATTTTTCCTACTCTTGACTCCTATTCACTCAAAAACCCCCAATTACATATTAAATGGTCATTTTAGACCTTACTTAACATAATAGTCTCAAAACATAGCAAATTACTAAAGCCTACTTAGTATTATTGGAAATTGACAAAAAATATTTAATGGTGCTCCTGCACTAGTGCCAAAATTGGATTTCCTATTTGGGATTGGAGGGCGTTCAAATTGTTTAGGAGAAGACTCATTCTAGCACCAAGGGTGGAGGTGTTGGATGGATGGAAGGATTGGATAGTGGATGGTGATAGGGAATGGACGTGGGGAGGTGATGTAAGATGTGATTCTCAAGGCCTATGCTGCATAAAAATGATATGCCCCACTTTGTTGTTATGTTGTGCTTGGACATATCAATGGATTACTAAAAACATGTTTGAAGATCTTGTCCACTTCCTAATCAAGGTCAGAAGTGGGCATGATGATATGTATGATAGCAAGGGGATGCAAATGCAATGGGTGGGAACAATATGATGGTGTACTATGGATGGTTGATGGTTGCAAAGGATAAATGGGTTGAGTGGGTGAAAGAAGCTTGCTCCCATGTGTAGGGTAGACATAAGCAACAAATTTAAACAAGACGTATGCAAAAGTATTTTCATCATGTTACTTGCTCAAGGAACTATAGCAATAGTATTCGTTGGTGGACATTTTTTTCTATTTACTATTTTGATTTTTAATTTTAAAATTTTATTTTTGGGGATTGGGATTTCTAGATGTTAGATTCAATCTTTTGCTCCCATGGTAAGCTAGGGATATCCCATTTTAAATATTTGTTTCATGTGGATCATGCTACTAGTGTTTTGGCTTAGCAGATGTTGTTGTGAGCTTTGGTGTTTGTTAAGTTGGATTCTCCTAGGGTGCTAACAAGGAAAATGCAGTAGATGTTGGTTGAATGAAGGATGTATGTTTATGCAAAATTTTAGATAAAAGGAATGTGGTGATGGAGGTATGTGGCATGATGGATTAGGTCTAGTAAAAGGGGTGGATGGAAGGATGAGATTATGGAAAAAAATGTTAAAACCAAAATATTAAACTTTGAGTGCTCATGTAACAAGGGTTTTTAGGTGTACATTGAATGATATTCAAAATGCATCTACCCTCTTTATATAACTAAGATCAACAATTTGTAAAGAATCTCATCTAGATGAATTATTTAGATCATGCATGCATCAACCACATTAAATGTTTCTTCTTCTTCTTGCTTGAACTAAATTTGAATTCACCATTGTTGTGTAGGTCAAAATATGATGTTTTCTAACTAGTCACACTTTCACATGGTTCATGAACTTATGCACTTTGCAACATTCAAAACTTCATTCTTTGTTTCCCTTTGCCTCTTCTTTCTTTCTTTTTCTTCCCTTCCTTTTTTCACTTCAAATTGCCGCACTTTTTATCTATATGTGAACTTGATTAGTTTTTCACGGAGTTTTCAATGCCACAAAATTTGTGACATGATGAACTAGGCAACTTATTCCATCCTTTGTTGTCCTTTTTTTCCAATTTGTAGACCTTCAAACTCAGTGACATTTTGAACTTCATTGCATCCCTTCCTTGTCACACTTTTGGGGAGTTTTTGAGATCACAAATTTTACAATAATTAGTTTTTCACATTTTCACACTTCTCACTATATTGCTAACTTTATGACAATCAAAACCTTATGACATTTTTGCATGGTTTGCTAACTCACTAATTTTGTGATGGGAAAGAAATTATCACATTTTTGCATGGTCCACAAACTCGTGAACCTTACAAAAATCATAACTTGCCAAGGGTAGCTTCTTTTTTAACTTGTACTGCAAAGAAAAATTCAAATTTCGATTCAAGCAAGGAGTAACTGTATCATCGTAAATTGTCAACGCTGACAATTTCACACTATATTTGGCTCCCCTTTATGTGCTTGGACCTAATTAGGTTTATTATTTGCCTATTTTATTACCATTTTTAGAAAAATAGGAATTAAAGATAATTGTTTATTTAACGACAATTTAAAATCCACAATAGGTCTGGTCTAGGGCACCCTCGCCGTTGACCACCCTATTTTGGCCAAAATTTTAATATTTTATTATTGGCATAAATATATTTAAAAATTCAAATTCATTTGTCGGCCTTCCATAATTAATTTTGTGAGAAATGAAGAAATGCCTATAAATATAAGTCTTTTTCACCATTTGAACACCTAATGAAATTTTGATCATTTGAGCATCCTAAAAAAGTAGTCAGGGAATTTCAAGGGCATGATAAGCAACATTTCACAACACTTTTTATCAATCAAGATTTACATTAGCAATGCATCATCCAATTCATAAGTAAGTGTGTTTTATGTTTCATGTTCATTATTTTGTGAGTACTAACACTTGCAAGATCTTCCATCCACCATCAAATTCTCCTTGTATGAGATGTGCACCATGACTTTTAGTCCATCAAGGAAAACAAATTTAAGTGGTAAGTTGTAGTACTTGTGATTTATAATTTGTTTTATCCATTTTCCTTTGCTCGACCTAGGGTAAGCACTCTTTATCCAATATCATCATAACCATAGCGAAGGTGGAAACACCAAAACAGGGTTTGACTTAGGCAAGCCTCTCTATGACACAACCTTTTCTCTCCTCTCTTTCTTATAGGTAGCATATCTAAAGTGGATTTGGAGAATATTGAAGAGCTAATATCAAGATCTAGCATTCAAGCACTCTACTTCATCAAATTAGGACAATAACAATTATTCATCAACAGACAAATTTTTGAAGCTAAGTCTAACAAGAAAACACCTACAAACTGTAACACATCTAATCCTATTCTAAGATTCCAAAAACCCTCATTTCTCAATCTAGGGTGCCCACGCCCCTGACCAGTCAACTTCAACTCATTTGAATGCCAGGTTCCTCTATCTCTACACTTTGCTTTTCTATTCTCAATTTCTATCAAACACATCTGTGTTTTCCTAAATTTACATTAGTTTGCTATAGTTGTGTAGACGTGTAAAAATGAACTAACACTTATCACACATCCTAAATGGCATTTTGTCATCATCAACATCATTATCACCTAATGTCACTGCATTTCACATCAAATACAATAATGATAACCCAAATGAACAAGAATGCTTATAATTTATGAATTTATTTGAGAATTGATCCGAGGGATATTTTCACTGAAAATTGAAGAATCTCCAATGCTCCAGAATTCAACACGATCAGAAAGAGCACAAGATCCTGATTCCAACGCAACTTGAATGGAGCGAAAAGGAGTCTGTTTACTCAAGTTACGTCTAGTCAAACTTTGGGTCAAACTGCCATAAGGGGTCGTCCAGGGAGTGAAAAAAATGATCGTCTCAGAAATCAACGGAAGTAGCGTCAAGTCAAAGAGCTCATTGAGATGATTTCGGCAACGTTCGTTTCATCGAAATCCAACGTCGTATGCTCAAGATATTTGCAGTCAAAGTTCAGTTGACTTGGTGGTACGACTAGTGATATCAGCATGACGTCAGCATGTTGATGTGGCATTCCGTACAATACGGACAGTGAAGTGGACCACCCAAAATTTGACACGTGGCATCCATGTCAGCATTGTACAAACCAATCAGATGACGACATGTGTCATCTATACACGTCAATGCATAGTCATCGGCCACTTCATTAGTCTAGTCAGCCTCCACATCGGCAATCCAGTCAACGGCTATCGGCAGACACGTCATTTTCAGTGAATGAATGTTTGCCACATGGCACCCTCCTGGTGCGACACGTGGCCCCTCAGCCTCCAGCATTGGTGATTTGTTTGCTTGTTTTATAAAAATGGTGTATGTTAGGGGGATTCGATCCCCCACCTCACATGAGTGAAACATCCACGTAGCCGTTACACCATACAGCTTGCGTTCACCTAGTAGTGGTGGGCGGTTTGTTTTGTTATGTTGTTAGCTTTGAATGAGGATAAAATGCTAACTGTCGGGAGTTGAACCTGGAACCACCGGGATTCTAAAATACATAGTCACCAACAAGCCATTCGATGGCTTTGAAATATATGTGGCATTGGATGGTTTTCTTGAATTGTGGAAATCGAATACCCCTTAATTTAATAAATTCCCTTCAAATTGTAAAACAATAATCCTTTTAAAAAGATTAGTTGTAATTTATGGAAATAGTTAAAGCCCGAATAAGAGGGGCTAAGGTAATAATTTTAAAAGATTATTATGTAATTAGGGGAGGATTTTTTTCATTTACTATGTAAGGGGGATTGAGTTGAAATTCCCAAATCAATTGATTTTTCACCAATTTGGGAATATTTGTGGTATAAAAAGGGGTAGAAGGAAGGGTGATTTAGTTAAGTTTTGGTGGTGAAATTTTGGTGAACTAAGTTTTGTGAGAGAATTGTGAGAAGATTTCTAAGTGAGAATTAGGACTTTGATAGTGAATGTTATCCTTATGCATTTGAAGCTTAGTTAAGCTTGTTGCAAGGATTTTCTTTGTAATTCATTATCGTCCGAGGAGACGAAAAATCTTGTAACAAGTGGAAGACCTTTTGTAATTATTTTCTGGAGATTAATCAGATCGGTCGCTCTTTGGAGAGGACCCGGAGACGTAGTCACATTGTGGCGAACTCCGTTATCAATGTTGTTTGCAATTCTCTCTTCTCTCTCTTATTCCGATTTCATCACTTTACTATTTCCGCTTAATTCACATGTTAATGTGCTAATTTTGTTTATGTAATTTGGATTTTAAAGATTGTAAACATTAAGCATTCAAATGCAATTAGTCTAGATCCTAAATCAGATCAAGAACTCTTTTCTCTTTCCAATGAGAGTTGGAATACAATAAAATATGTTGCAATGAGCAAACTTAAGAAAGGTTGATCCCAGTTTGTAAGTCTTTGGCTAGAGCATATAATGGACTTGATCCAAGGTAGTCAGAGCATCTTGTAAGAATATATGTAGACCTAACCTACTAATCAAATAGATTCTTGTGAGGAATATGTTGAGTTGGCCAGTGATAATTAGGCTATGTTTACCAAAGTCATAGGAATTCATAATTTGGTATTACACACGTTAATGGATGAATATTGCATTATTGTATTGAGACTATAGTTATTATGCTATTACCATTTCATCACTTTGCACATGACATTTATAATGGTGTTCTAGTTGGATCTATGCGGTTTGGTATTATTATCTCTTTCATGCTCGCTTGTCATGATTGAATGAATAAATGTGTTAATTGTTTATTGTATTTAATTAAAGTGCATATAATTATATTTTTATTGAGCATATGTGATGTAAAATTGAAATTTGTTAATGCACTTATGATACATATTGAATTCTATATTCAAGTTATGTGATGCTTTTTCCTAAAAATATCAAACAAAGTTTTGGGTATTTATGGGAAATTAATGGCCAAGTGGAAGGGTCATTATAGTTTTTCATAACATTGATCAATTGCACCCATATGCTGTTGGACTAGATAGTTACATGCTCATCTTATCACTCTTTAGCTCTCATATATTCATCATATTACCTAGGGCTTCTTGTGATTGTGAGACCATTCTCTCTTCAACATCATCTCCACATGGCTAGGACCAATTCACAATTGGATAGCAAGGAGATTCCATAGTTGCTCCACTTTCCCCTTCCTCTCTATCCCCATAGCTAGGGATTCACTTGTTTGAATGGAGTTAAGGTCTATTTCACTTATTTCTTGGTAGAGTTAGCTATGAGAGATCCTTGATTGCAAGGAGATGTTTCATTTTATGTTGAATTAGAATATAGATTGTATTGTTTTCATTCCATTTTACAAGAAAAAATTGTACTACTAGTTACTAATTTTATTTCGTCTCTCCTAACTTTGATTTGAGTTCCAAGCATTCCAATTAAATTAAATCTAATTTTCACTTTTCAAATCTTTAAAATGAACTAGCTTAGAAAAATAATCTCAAAATGTTAATCTGGTAAGTCAACCTAGTCTCTATTGGTTATGGTGAACCCACTTGATAGTGCTACAATTTGTTGGATATCTCCTCGTGACTTACACTATCAGCATACATCATCAGTATTTTTCGTCTATGATATTAAACCTGATTTTATAAACAATAAGAATTTTTCAATAATAGAAATGATATTTCCACAGTTCATACAAATGATTAAGAATGCTTCTGAAAATAACTGTGTGGATATTTTTTATCAACAATTTGGATCATACTCTTTGATCCATAATTTTTCCTCATCTTGAAAATGGATCATAAAATGTAAATCCAAAAAATGATAAAAAACATTCTCAAGATATTTTAAATTTATCTTGTATGACTTTTTCAAATTAATTGTAGACACTTCAAATTTCTACTTCATTATCAAGATTGACAGCAATTGGGACTTGGCATAGACGGGGTAATCACAAGTATAGCTCATCAGTCCCTCCCATTGTAAACCATGAAAACCCCACGAGTAATCTGAAGCATTATAAAGGGTAAAGGTAAAGTTAAGCTTTGAAGTCTCAGCCTACCCAAGACACCAATTTGGCATATCAGAACCCCCAAAGGGAACGAGAACAAATATCTCGGTAATAAGTAATATCATCCTAACTGCATTCCCTGGAAACTATAACATCCATTTCAATATTATATTCAAAGACATCTCTTGAATCAGTAGGACTAAAATCCCAAGGAAAAATGCCTGTAGTTCGACACTGTACAGTTTCCTGTGATCAAAGTTCTAATCCTAGAAAGAAGCCAATTCCTCCATAATTCCTTGATAACAGCCATGATAGCCCTTATAAGAATAGACTTGGACCAGGTTTTCTCACATTAGTCACATGATTTTCCCATCATGCCAATCTATACCCATTAGAAAGTTTGAGAGTTGAACTTGTCAAGAAGACATACATAGTAAATTAGACATTTTGTTACGGATAACATAAATAAATAGGACAGTTATTCAAATACGTTTATTTGGAATAATCAATGGCTAAGTAATGTAGGCAGGATAATATTAATGCATGATATACGTTTATCATTGGTGATTATCTAGACACACTCTATCATGTCCGACTCTATATGAGCATCTTATCTTGCTTAAGCCGATTTACTATATTGCTGGCTCTGTTTCGTATGCTGGACTTATCTAGAACAGAGAAGTCGATTACATAAATCATGCTGTAAAACCCATTGGACAACCATATTTTCATATCCAAACTGCTTAACTGCCTATCTAACAATTGATCTGAAAAATACCCAGTATAAACCCCTAATCCTTTCTATTAAAGAATCAGAAACTACAATGACCAAATGCTATTTTTTCTTCACTTTGTCCCATACAATATCTTCCCATTCCCAGGCACTTCTCCAGTTTGTGTTGGGCATAACTTTGTCTTTGATGGGTAATTTTTTGCAAATAGGAAATAATTCTTTGAATCTAAATATGTAATATATTAAGTACTATTTAGGCTTATTGATATAACAAAATGAATGTTCTAAACAGCTTGTTCTTGTTGGTTTTGACTCCTAAATGATATGCTGCTGCTTTTATCGATCTCTTTATGGGTTTTTTGGGTTCTAAGCAATTTGAATAGTCATGAGTTGCAGAACAGTTTTCAGTACTATCTTGTAAAGAGTGAGCTTCTGTGGACTGCACCTTTAACTACCTGCTTTAAGAGGTAAGAGGTAGTGATAACTAGAAGTTAACCGAAAGCTTTCAGATATTTTTTTAATCTAAATAAATAATGGAAGTAAGTATTCCAACTAGGTTATCATGGCAATTCATGTTATTCTGTATACCAATTACCATTATGTCAATCCACAAATGGTAGCAAAGTTTTGTTTCTTGATATTAATCTGGAAAATAATTAGAAGAATTAAAGAGAAATGAAAGAAAGTGAAAATTCTTGTTCAATTTCATCATGTAATACAACTTGATCCTCTTATGAATTACCTGTTGACTACAACTTTGAGCTTGTAGTGTTAATATGATATTCTGATAATATGGCAGAAGATTGACACCTAAAATTTTGCAAATTTGAAATATATACTTTAGAGCTTGGATATCACCTTCCAGAGAGAGACATGGAGAAAGTGGCAGCATTGCTTGATGTGGCCTCTGGTGTTGAGGGGGCTTGCCACTCTGATAAATATGCAGAAATTCTAGCTCGAGTCCTTGATAAAAATGGCAGGGACAGTGGTGGATTTTCAACTTTTATGTGTCCTTCGAGCATCAGCATCACTTGATTCATTGAAGGTCTTTCACGTTCACTCTCTTGAATGCACCAAAATGCAATTTTGATTACTCTTTCAGTTTGTTCACACTCACCGCCAGCCAGGTTCCCCAGTTTTGTATCAATCACCTCCATGATTTTTCCTTCTTCAATCATCTTAATCGCCCAGCAAGGAAAAAATTGCATTTCTTCAGGCATGGATAAGTCTAAATTTTTCCTCCCACTGATGATTTCCAACAAAACCATTCCAAAACTGTATACATCACTTCTATCTGTTGCAGATGCGTGCAGTAACCACTCAGGGGCTAAATACCCAGGAGTACCTCTGATCCGAGTGAAAGCGCGACTTTGAGATCTATCCATTAACTTGGCTAATCCAAAGTCTGAAAGTTTAGCTCCAAAGTTCTCATCCAATAGAATGTTCTGAGGCTTTACATCCAAATGAAGGATTCTATCCCTTGATTTCTCATGCAAAAATGCCAATCCCTGAGCTGTATCATGAATTATCTTATATCTCTGTTTCCAATCTAGAACTGAAGAAGAATCATCAAAAGGGTTTTGAAACAACCAGCGATCAAGTGAAACGTTGCTCATGTACTCATATACTAATAATCTATGTGTGCCATCTGCACAGAAACCATAGAGCCTTACTAAATTTACATGGTTGATGCTTCCCAAGGTTGCAACTTCAGCGCGGAATTGCAAATGTCCCTGATCTGCACTGCCAAGTTTCTTCACTGCAACTTTTCGCCCATCTGGAAGTTTTCCTTCGAATACAGCTCCAAAGCCCCCTGCTCCAAGTTGCCTGCTGAACCCATCTGTGGCCTCTTCCATCTCTCTGTATGAAAATCTCGGGGGCAAACCTGGCAAATTCTCTAGAAATTGATCCTCCTCAGACTTGAATTTCACTGATTTCTTCCTTTTGCGTCTCCATAGAAAGAAACCTAAAATTGAAAAAAAAATGATTATGATGCAAATTCCTGCTATAGCAGCAGCCAGAACTATTGGGTTGCTCTTGTGTTTGTTATCAATTTCCTTGAATGAACCAGGGCCAACCTTGATAAATGCTAGAATGCTCTGATCCGAGACACGCCTCAAGGATTTGACCTCTTGATAATGATAACAAGCCTGGGAATTATTCCAAAAGAAGGCAGCAGCACAAGAACAATTTGACAGGCATGATTGCTTGCATTGTTCAAGGCTAGATGAACCTGGATTAGTGTATCCATTTGCAAAATAATCAACTCCCTCAAGCTTCAAAAACTGGTTTGAAGCTCCACATACAGGATATTTTCTTGGAATGCATCCAGTGTTGGACTGAAACTGTTTGAAGATAACATCATCATAGCATTCACAATTTCCTTTGGAGCTGCAAATGCCAAGGGACCCACAAATATTAGGGAGCTTACAGACATCTTGAAAATATATAGAAAACATATCCAAGTCAGAAACCAATTTAGCGTTCGACTGAATATATGTCCTTACATTTCCATCCCCATCCAGTCTCAGGAACCGGAAAAAATCATTCCCAATGGGATCCCCGATGACAATTGTTCTTGAGCTGGAACTCCGGCCTTGTGTTTCTTGCTTACACTCAGTACTCACAGTGCCATCTTCTTGCTCCAGGCTAATACTCTCCCCTCTTGATCCATACCGTAAAAGGGTGTTATTGCAGGCAGTTCGCAATGCAAAGTTCACAAAACTTGAGGACCCAACACCCGATGGATTGTATGTCCATACTCCATAGGGAAGAGGGGTTGGGAAACTTCCGTACAGAACAACACCCCCTGGCTCCATCTTGAGCATGTAGGGTCCTGCTGATAGGTCATCAGAGGACTTATATGAGATTAGGGCTTTTCCTGGCCCTAGATATCCTCCTTGAATGATGGTATCAGTGGGGTAATCAAAACTAGCCCACAGAGTCTTATTCTCACTGTTTTGCAACACCAGATTCCCAGAATCTTGTAGCTCTGCGTGGTGCACTTGGTTCACATTGGCAGACCAGACTACAGTTCCATTAAGGTCTTGTAGATTTAGGTCAGCGTGGGATCCCCGCTTTAAACATGGTTTTCCATTAATGGGTATGTTCCTATTGGCTGCCCATATTATTGTCTCATTGTATTGGATGTAGGCTATGGCAAGGTACTGCTTTTGGTTGCCGAGTTTGGAGAATTTCAGTGCAAACCTCCCATTTTGGCTCTGCAAAATGTTATGTTGGGTAGTCCCTAAACAACTAGTAGAATTTAGATAGATGATAGAAGAGATTTGGGCTTGAGCAATACCATTGAGATATTGAGATATGATAGAGTAACCTATGACTAGCCCTAGAGGCAGGCATATAGGGAAATGATAGGCCATGTAACTATGGCTTAGTCTGTCCACATAGTTGCACTTCTAATGAATGCTAGTGAACTCGAAAGAGAAAGCTATGCAAATCAACATAGATCATGTAACTTGGTGGTGATTTCGTAAGCTGAGATGTTCAGTCTATAAAAGCTTAAATGTTAATCGGTGACCACAGAGAGGAAGATTTTTTTTTAAATATTTTTTTTTGTTGAATTAGATTTGGATGTGCATTTGACAGACGATTTTAAGTGAAGGAAGAAAGGGAATGGCATTCGCTCGCCTCGGAGGGAAGTCGGTCAAATCACCGACTTTCAGTGGAAGGGAAAGGCACTCACCTTGAAGAGCAAGTTGCGAACTAGTAAGTCCAAATTTGACTTTCAATGCACCTATGGACTAGCACTTGCACTCCAAAATCGACTTTTAATGCACGTATGGACTAGCACTTGCACTAAGGGGTGCAAGGCAAGGGTTGGGTGGATAGAAAAATATATATAATTAATGAATGAAAGATTTTACTGACGGTCACGAGACTATATAGTCTATGGGATTAAGACAAACAACTTAATTTGTTTTCATGCTCTTTTCCAGGTTGGATCTCTTGCAATTAATTTTGATCAGAAGGCTAGTCATCTAGTTGATCTTATCCCCCTCAAATAATTGTTGCATATTATCCACACCCAAACTATTTGCGTACTGATTACGGATTCATAAGTTATGCATTCCATGACGAAGTGTCATTTTGTCTCCACCACCCCCTTATTGTAGAATATGTAGATTCTTTCTTCCCAAGTTTCCTTAGGTAACTTCCATCTATCGGTCTCACACCTAAGATGATGTGATCATGTCCTTAGTTGTGCAACTAACAACCTTGCTTTCCCTTTAATAGTAGCCCCTAAATAGGTTTTTCCACCATGATCCTTTGTAAGGTTAAATATGGAAAGGAAGAGTGATGTAAAATATGTACATTCTTATTTGCATTATAAACAAAATATATGTATTGAAAACTGAATGAAAGATTTGTAGCAAGTTTAATTGTGATTTGCAAAGTTTTATTACATATTAGGAGTTTGAAAATTGAATGAAAGATTTGTAGCTATTTCAATTGTGGGCACATATTTTTTATTTTCCTACATTGTCAAAGAAAAACTCAACCGACTCACATCATAAATACAAAGTTAGCTTTATCTAAATGGTAAAAATTACATTAAAAGTGAAAGTAGTTGTTGGTTAGAAATTAATATATCCCTAGAATGAAATAATATAAGTATGTTTTTATTAATAAAAATAAGACAACTATTTAGCTTTTAATTGTCATCAATTATTTGACTATTAAATTGTTTGTATATCATCCTTGAAATAAATGTAATATTATCTATTTAAGCTCTTCCAAGCTTTTGTTCCAATATGAGTCAGTGCAAAATCTATAGGCTTATTACATTGGTTGGGCTCATAGGGATTAGAGGTATTGTTGAGTTCTCAAAGGCCAACATAAAATATGATGGTGCTATTACTATCTTTATTCCATAAAACAGAATCAATTATTTTTTGTATCAAAATGAGAAATTTTAAGAGAACATGAACGGATTATAATGACTTTTTTTCAACTAGAGAGTAATTGTCCCTACACTTCAAAATAATATTGAGTGAATAACTGTTTTAAAAATATATCTGACAAAATAAGTATCAAATATATCAAATTTAAGTGTGTATTATTTATTTCCATCATAAATCAATTGATATTTGAAAAAATTATAAATTTATAATCTAAAAATTTACTAATCTTAAAAAAAGATCACTTATTGATTGACCTATTACTTGTAAAGTATTATATAATTATCTTATTTTAATTTAAAAATTAAAATTGATGAACAAACCCAATAAAACTATGATATCAAACACACATATATATATATATATATATATATATGTTGCCCATAAACTGGATCCATGGAGAAATACATCTGACTAGGAGCTTAGGTTGGACGATTCTTCCAAGGTCATGGCCCTACCTCTCTCTCTAATTATTACTAGATACCAAAAAAATATTTATCTAATTTAGTTGAGTCTGGACAATTTTCATTTTGCATAGTATTATGTTGTACTAGCTACAAGTCAGAAACTTGTCCTACCACAAGATAAGGTATCAAATCCCCTATTAACCACAAGACATGTATTCTAGAGATTCTCTTAACAAGAGTCAATGAGAGTATGATATCCCTCCTCCCATTGAAATGGTTGCTATGCTAACAATTGTTTCTTGATAGTGGGTAATTGTAGAATCACAACATAGCTTTTGAATGTGAGTCGACAAAAAAATACATTTAGGGAAACTTGGAATGCGTTGAAAGGCTGTGACTACTGCTAGAAGCTTTGAAGGGGCCCAAAACACATATAACATCTTAATAGAAGATGATAAATAATTGCAGCTCTTATTAGACTTCTGACATCTAGAAGAAGAAATCCCCACTTGTGCCATCTGGAAGAAGAAACCTTCACATGGTATCTACAAGAGTCCATATTTTGGCCAATAATTTAGGCATACAAAACGTTGAGGTGTGCTTTGGTGCCAGCTTTGTACACTGAATACAACTTAGATGTCATATACAATAAAATGGATTGATATTATGATAGACTTTGAAGTTAGATGATAGATTTTAAATACAGAGTTAGTTTTTAGGTTAGAATGTTTTGTTGGTTTTATAATAATCTAAAAGATTTAAAAAATAAAAAATTATGTATATTTTTGTATAGACGTTTTGGATACGTTGTGGGGTCTATCATTATAAAGAGGTCTTACAATGCTTTAAGTATTCTTCAAAGCAATCACTTCCCATCATAAGAATGTAATTAGAAAGAATGTTTTGTTGAGCTAATTTAACAAATTCAAATTTTATGAGTTCTTTTTTCCTTTCACTTTGTGAAATGCATTCGCTTGAGACTATGATAGACTTTGTTATGTTGTGTATGTTTATGTCAGGTTTTATAATAATTTAAAAGATTGTTTTAAAAATCAATTGTGTATGTTTTTGTATTGATGTTTCAGATCACATTGTGGGATCCATCATTAAAAAGAGGTCTTACAATGTTCTAAGTATTCTTCAAAACAACTGTTTCCTATCAAAAGAATGTAATTACAAAGAACGTTTTGTTAAGCTAATTTAATGAAATATTGACTTAAAAAATTCAAATTTTATGAATTATTTTATACATACCTTTCACATGTGAAATGCACTTCACACTATGGACCTTACACATCTGAAAATTGAGTTTTTTTTTTTTTGTGGTAGAATTACTTTCAACACATATATTCAAGTTTCTCATTTTTAAGGCACCTTCAAATTGAAAGAGGAAGACATGGTCAAGACATTTTTAAGACGTAATGACTTATGGAATTCAAAATTTCAAGCATACTCAAAAGAACGCATAACCCATGATTATGTATGTTATGTGTGTATGTGTCAGGTGTGGGTGCAAATAATTACAAATTCAAAAATATATTGTTTCATAAATTAGATACCTTTTTCCACGGATTAAAAAAAGTCATTTGTTAATGAGTGAAATGAAAAGCTATAACTGACTCACTATCAAGAATGTATAGACTCTAAAGCAAAAAGTCTTGTTTCGTTGTTTGAATAGCTATTCATATAGATATTTGGAAAATAAATTTGACTTTATTTTTTGAAAAATTCACATGAGAGCATCCAACGATGTTGGGGGGAACTAATCAAACAAATCATAAAGAGAGAAATAAATTACTTTTTATAAAGATTTCATATTATGAAGTAACAAACGTTACCCACAGGGAGGAGACATGCCATAGGTTCAAGAATCCCACGTTTCCTTCAACAGTATGCTCCACGTTGGCTATCGACATGCAGTATTTTGAAAGCAAACAGCTGGCAAGGAAGAGTCCTCCCCAACCAACAAATGAACAATTGATGTTGACCATATACTCTATATCATCAAGCAATAGCATCATATCTTAGGGGTAGCCATTTGCGAGTTGGAGACACATGGCTTATATAATGTTAAGCACACAGCGGGTCCATGTGCAGAGAGAAAAAAGATACCATACAAATTTAAAAAGAGCTCATCATGGTAGGATTGTCAAATGTGTTGAAATTTATGGTGCTTGTCTATTTAATTTTCGTATCCCCATGGTCATCGTGTGCAGCCATTGTGCACCACAAATTCACTATGAGCAGTTGTTTTTATAATCTAGTAAAGTGTAAGTATTCTATTAAGGCTGAGGTCGAAGTTGTATTTTTAATTGTGTTACAGACTGGAACATAGAAAGTGACTAAATTGTGTAAAAATCAGATGATCTTAACAGTAAACGGACAGCTTTCTGGCCCGACTATAACCGTTCATGAAGGCGATAATCTGGTCGTTTAAGTGGAG
Source organism: Sequoia sempervirens (assembly GCA_007258455.2). Lineage (NCBI taxonomy): Eukaryota > Viridiplantae > Streptophyta > Pinopsida > Cupressales > Cupressaceae > Sequoia > Sequoia sempervirens. The sequence continues at coordinate 577,691,361 of VDFB02270651.1, read as the reverse complement.
AAGAATGCACCATATAATGTTACTATACACTAGTAATAAAAATTCAAGACTATTCCAGTTTTCATCTATTCGAGTTTGGCTTAATAATAAAATTATGGAAGAGCTTTTTACTATTTATGATATTGCAGGATGGCGTGAGGTCAACCACAACGGGTCCATGTGCCTTAGAAAAATAGGGCAGGAGGTGAGAAGAGGCATCGAAAGTGGGAGGAAGAAGGTGGATGAGGAAAAACGAGGTGAGGTGCCCTATGGAAGGTGTTCACTATGAACAGATTGAAATAACAGGAACCGACTGTATTGAAGGCCTTTGTAAATTCTAGTATAGAGTGAATGGTTGACAAAATTTATTCAGCCACATAGCGTTGTTATGAAAAAAAGTCACTTTTGATTGGTAAAGCTTCAAATTTTTTTTTGAAGAAAAAAATATGGCTACATTCTTCAAATAGATTATTGAAACGTAAAAATTTTCAGTTGCTAGTTAGAAAAATTACTAATCTAAAACCTACTTTTGTTTGTGTACCTCCCCAATGTATTCACTGATTTCTGTTTAATGAATTGAATTCTAAAGTTTCTAAGGGATTTTTTAGTATCATGTTATTTAAAATATAATTTCTCATTTTTTTCTTTAAAATCTATGTAGACAATTGAAGTAACATATCTTCAGTAGTATATATAACAGTTAAGGATTGTAAAATAGGGAATGTAGACTTACTAATTGGTGCTCTTCAATTGTCTGTTCTTCTGTGTTTTGATCATTTTTTTGTGATTTTTGATCCTCTTGAACAATTGTCTGGTATTATTTTGTCATGATCTTCTATTTATGATCTTCTATAGGTGTTATGTAAGTTAGTGTTTGGAAATCACTTATAGATAAGTTAGGCGGTGGCGGTGATGAGAGGCTAGTTAATGCAACCGACTGAATGGCTATAGCTACGAAAATTTATTGCATTTACTGCAAATACATGCATGAATCCAAGAGTAATGAACTTGATCGAGTAAAGTAACATTGTAGAGTTTGGCATTCATCATCACATGGTAGATTTTGGTATTCATATGCATTAACTACATCATAGAAGTTAGTCTGGGATATTAAATGCAATGATAAGATTTCATTTATGTTGTAGGTGAGTATATGTAAAGTTTATGTTGTAGGTAAGTCTACCAAAAAATTTATTGTAAAGTGGTCAAACAACCTGGAAAAATGGTTTGACACGAGTGTGAGATAGGTTTTAACTAAACATTCATACAATATATAACCTCTTAGCTAAAAAATATTGATACTTGGACGTTTGGAGATTTATGGTGCATTTTCTTGGGATTTCATTTTAAATTGCAAAATAATAATAAAATTTAATAATTTTTTTATAGTGTTTACATTATTTAAAAAATAGTATTATATAATTTTAAAAAAATGGGTGGAAATAATCACAATCTGAAAGTTCAAATAGGTAATAGTTCAAAATAAAACATAAAGACACAATTATACAAGCCACTAGACAATTAGACTAAGGGAAAAAGGAGGAGGTGGGGGGTCTCAAACATCTAGTTTGCTCCATACATCAATGAATTCAAAGTGTCTACAAGAGGGTACCAACCCTCATTATAAACTTTTTTATCTTTAGTAGCAACACAAATAAGAGATATAGCAAGAGCTAATAAGGGGAACTTGCAAAAGTATGACTAATTAGTAGTCCTACCACCAAAAGCTATTGGAGAATTAGAAAAACAACTAGTAGGTTGTGACCATTCTTGTTGAATACAATCTCTTCTCACAAGAGATAGAGAGGCCTAAGAATGAACATCTCAATTGCCATGGGCAAACTAGTTGTGCCCCGAAGCAAAGATTGAATTCTATTAGAGGTGGGAGTCAAAGGGACCTTAGCAACCTCAAAAGGACATTATTGCAATGATCTAACAACACTTGGAGGTGAGCAACTTTAGGTGTAATTTTATTGACTTGTATTTGAATCTATGTAAGAAAATTAGAACATATCATTGCTTTAGAATAAAATGAGAAATTATGATCATCAAAATATCCATGAACTAAAAATTATTTTCACTTCAAAAGCATGTCAAACATGAATTTATTTAGAAGGGATTCTAAGTCGTTCCCTTAACAACACCATATGTCAAGAAAAAGGCACAAGTCAAAAAGGCTTAAACAAATCATGGATCCAAGTCTAGGTAGTTTGACCTTTAGGATAAAACCAAAAAAGATTATTGAGACACTCCCAATGACCATAAAAAGGATATTAAGTTCTAAAATTCCCAAGTGAGTTAATTGGGAGCCAACGAGATGGCCTTGGAAAAGAACATACTAGGAAAAATGAGTGAGCTTTGGCTTAATAAGGGTGAACTAAATGGTGAGAAATTTGTGCTACCAAACTGATAATAGAGATTGTAGAAGTCATCTCTAGTTTAATGTAGGCACTATAGGTAAATGAGGTGAAAGAAAAAAGTAGCCTTTAGGAGGCTTATAATTCTAAAATGGTGTATTAGGGTATCATTTCCAATCTTTCCACCAAATTTTGCAAGATCAAACCTATTTTTTTGAACCATGTGTATGGAAACAATATCAATAATAGTTTTGGGGTTCATCCTATAGTGTAATGATTAAGTGGTGGCATTATTATTGTGGCAACCAAGGTTCAAACCTTCTTTGGGCTATTGTGATAGTAGGCACTATGCCTTCGCTAATCCAAAGTGCTCACAGACTTGACTTGCAACGTTGAGGTTGCTAATGGTGTTCATGCCATATGTCAGGTGTTCATGTATGAGGTCCAATCCCTCACTAGGCTGGTGTGCTTGTGGGATTTGTGCCCTTGCTAGGCTACTATGCTCACAGGATTGGACTATTACTTGCTTGTATGCTAGGGAGGAGGTCCTCCGATTGTGGCATCCATGTTGGCTCAAGTTAGGCTAAAAATTCTTGATGTAGCCAATCAAAAAATATCAATAATAGTTTTGAAATTTTATCAAATCTTGATTGGATAAATGAAACTTCACCTTGACTCTAATTCAAATTAAAAATTTCTTGGTAACCTTGGAAAAGAGGCCTAGGAGGGTCTTGACCCCATTTTTTTAAAACCTCAAAGCATGGACCCATGGGGTTTTAGAAAGAGTAATATTTTGATGCTAAATAATAGGAGATCATCAAATATATTGTTGATTGATAAAGAACCCATAGTGAAAGCCAACACCATTCCAAAGCAACTGTTAGGAATTGTATGCAAAAAATATCAACTAAATGCAAATAAAGATTAAACAGAGGAATGTAAAACACAAAAATAATAACAAGAGACAATATTTAACGTGACTCACCCAAACTTGGGCTACATCCACCAATAGAGAGTCCAATATTATTATCCAGTAAATTGAACTGTTTACAACCAATAATCCTTGCAACTCAATACTGCTGCAAATGCTACAATACAATATCAATAGAAACCCAAACCCTTAGCCTTTTATCAAGACTTATGTCAGTTACAAACTAGGGTTTTTTATGTCTGCCAATAGAAAAATAACACTCGACACCTTTATAAAATAATAAAAAATCGTGAGAGGTTTCAGGGGTGCTACCCTTGAGCCCTCGTGGGGGTGTCAGCTCTCGACCCTACCCTGTATCGCAACATGGAGCATGCTAGGGGCGCTGCCCTTGGACCCCGCAAGGGGCATTGTCCCTTGATCTCGTCTTGGGGGCATTGTCCCCAAACCCCCGTTAAATAATTTGGGGGGAAATTGTGCTGATAAAAATGGGAAAATTTTAACCTCCTAGTCTTATTATGCTCCATTTACAAATAATCTCCCACTTGCAGACTAATCAAACTCCACCCCATATCATCTCCCACTTGGAGACTATCATAACACTGCTAACCCTATAGCTCCCATTGGAAATAAGCACCCTGGACCCTGCTATTCTGATTTTATTGTTTTTCAGTCTTGAAGACCAACCAAAGCTGAAGAGGAGCTCAACTTCTCCATTGACACTACCTTTGTAAACATATCTGTTGGATTGTTATATGTATGTATCTTTTCCAGCCTTAATTGTCCATCATCCAACACCAACCGAATGAAGTGATACCTCAACTGTATGTGTTTGGTATTTGAATGCAAGGCATAATTCTTTGGAAGATGTATGGAACTCTAGCTATCAGTAAATAAATAATTGTTGGCCTGTTGTTTTCCTAATTCTTCCATGAAAGATTTCAGCCATATCATCTCCTTGCTTGCCTCTATTGTAGCTACATACTTTGCCTTTGTGGTGGATAAAGCAACCACCTTTTGCATCCATGAGATCCAACTTACTATTTTCCCACCGACAGTAAAGACATAACCTGTAGTACTCTGCCTAGTATCAATATACCCTGCTAAATCTGAGTCTACATAACCTGCTAAATCAATATTAGAGCCCCCAAAACATAAAAATTTATTGGATGTACCTCTCAAATACTTGAGAACCCATTTTACTACATTCCATTGCTCTAATTTGGGATGACTCATATACCTGCTTACAACTCTAATAACATATGCAATGTCTAGTCTTGTGCATACCATGGCATACATTAAACTTCCTACAGTTGAGGCATATGGTACGTTAGAGACATTTTATCTTCCTCCTCTTGTGTCTTTGGACACATCTCCTTGGTCAATTTCAAATGACTAGGCAAAGGTGTGCTAACGGCTTTTGCATTCTCCATATGGAATCTTTGCAACACCTTTTCAATATAACCAGCCTGAGATAGAGTCAATTTTTTGTTCTTCCTATCTCTGCAATTTCTCATACTAAGGATTTGTTTTGCTGCCCCCAAATCCTTCATAGCAAATGATTTTGCTAACTGTTGTTTTAACTCACTTATGTGATCCATGCTAGACCCCACTATAAGCATGTCATCAACATATAAACATAAAATATTGTAGTTGCCATTATCCAACCTCTTAAAATAAACACAATGGTTAGAATTACATCTTTTGTAGTCTTGTTCAACCATAAAACTATCAAATTTCAAGTACCATTGTCGAGGTGCTTGTTTCAAGCCATATAAACTCTTCTTCAATTTGCACACCAATTTCTTCTTTCCTTTGACCTCAAATCCTTGGGGTTGTTCCATATATATCTCCTCCTCCAAATAACCATGAAGAAAGGCGGTTTTCACATCTAGCTGTTCCAAATGCAAATCTTTAATAGCCACAATACTTAAAACAGTACAAATGGAAGTCATCTTAACAACTGGACAAAAAATCTCAACAAAATCAATGTCATTTTTCTGTGCAAGTCCTTTTACAACTAACCTAGCTTTAAATCTATTCTTACCTCCATCTTCCTCTTTCAACTTGTAAACTCATTTGTTTGGTAAAGCCTTTTTACCTGCAAACAACTTGCATAATTCCCAAGTTTGATTTTTCAGCAAGGAGTCCATTTCTTCTTCCATTGCATGCTCCCACTGAACCTTTGTATTTGCCTGCATAGCTTCATCATACCCTTCAGGTTCACTAGCATATGTTAAAAAAATAGAATACAAAGAGGGAGAAAATATTTTTGGAGGTCTACTTATCCTTGAAGATCGTCTAACATTCACTGGAGTTTGTGTTATTTGTTGTTGTTGTTGTTGCAGAGCATGAGGAACCACTGGAACATTGCTATTTGGTGTATCATCCAACACTACACAATCATTTTCTTTCTTCTCATGCCGCTGTAACTGATCTTTGTACAACACTTTCTCATTGAATATGACATCCCTGCTTCTCACAATTTTTTGATTTTCAAAATCTCAAAGCCTGTAACCAAATTCATCAATTCCATATCCAACAAATATACATTTCTTTGATTTTTCATCCAACCTGGTTATGTTTTTTAGGATCTACATGTGCAAATGCTTCATATCCAAAGGTTTTGAGAAAATAATATCTCACCTTCTTACCTATCCATGCTTCCTCTGGAATACCACAACCCAAAGGAATTGAAGGACCTCTATTAATTAAATAAACAATAGTGTTTACAGCCTCTGCCCACATGTTGAAAGGCATCCCAACATGCAATCTCATAGTTTGTGCACGCTCCATTATTGTTCTATTCATGCGCTCAACCAATCCATTTTCCTATGGAGTCCTTGGAACCGTATTCTTCCTACGAATACCATTAGAGGAACAATAATCTTCAAACTCTTTGTTGCAATACTCACCACTATTATCAGATTTGAGACATTTTAACTTTTTACCTGTCTCATTCTCAACCAAGTTTCTCCATTTCTTAAAAGTTTCAAATACATCAATTTTTTTCCCAAGGAAATAAATCCACACCTTCCTTGTTGCATCATCAATAAAAGTGATGTAATACTGAGAGCCATCGAGAGAAGATACTTGAGCTGGTCCCCATACATCTGTATGCACAAGCTCCAATTTCTCATCTTTCTTTTGCTTCCCATCTTTGAGAAAACTAACTCTCTTTTGTTTTCCATACACACAACTTTCACAGAAATCCATATTAACACATTTCAGACTTGGTAAAATATTATTTGAATGAAGCACTTTCATACCTTTTGCACTCATATGCCCAGGTCTATTATGCCACAATGTTGATTCAGAATCCAGAGCATCTATCTATTTTTCTGCCTACTGAACTGTAGCAACTGTTCCTAAACATTGATTTTTATCTACAATAGCTAAAGTAGAAGGAACAATATGACCTGTACAAAGATATAAGGTGCCTATTTTCACACTTTTTGCTACCACTAAGGCACCTCTTGCAACCTTCCAATTTTTTTCACTAAATGTAACAACACAACCCTCATCATCTAGTTGCCCTGCTGAAATTAAATTTCTTTATAACTTTAGAATGTGCCTTACCTCATGTAGTAGCCAATGATTCCCATTTTGCAACTTAATCTCGATTCTTCCCTTTCCAACAATCTGATAGGGCTCGTTATCTCCCAAGTAAACCAACCCAAAATCCCCTTGGACATAATCAAGAGAATAACCTCTAAGGGGCATAGCATGAAATGAAGCCCCTGAATCTAACACCCAAGAATCATCAACATTATCAAGGGAAAGAATCAAAGCATCCTCATCAGATTTATTACTTACCACATTTGCCTCTTTATTTCCTTCCTTTTTGTCTTCTTTATTTTTCTGAGACTAACTATCTTTCTTTAAATGACCCGGCTTACCACAATACCAACAATCCCTCTTGTCTCTAGATTGGGAACTTTTGTCCTTTGATTTTCCTTGTGACTTCCCATGACTTCCATAATTGTTTCCTCTCTCCTTTGTTCTTCCCTTGCTTTCTGCATTCAAAACATTGTCTGATGTGGATGTTTCACCTGAGCTTTTCCTACGAATTTCCTCGCTCAAAATAACACCAACAACATCATCAAATTTCAATGTATTCGAACCAAAAACAAAATTACTAACAGCCATGACCAAGCTATTCTAGCTTTCAGGTAAAGAACATAGAATCAAAAGAGCCCTAACTTCTTCATCAAAGTTTACATTTACAGTTCAATTAATTTACTAGTAACTGTATTAAACTCATTTAAATGAGCATCAATTGACCCACCTTTTGCCATTTTCATATTAAATAAACACTTCATGAGAAATACCTTATTCGAAGGCTTTTCATATAAATTTTTTAGGGTTTCTATCAACTCTTGAGCTGTCTTTGTTGTTGTAATATTGAATGCCACCGATTGTGCCAAGCATAAATGAATGGCTCCCGGTGCCTTTCTATCCAAAAGATTACATTCCTCATCACTCATTCTTTCTGATTTCTTGGTTGTTCCTTCCAACGATCTCCATAAATCCTTCTGATAGAGATAATCCTCCATCTGCATCTTCCATAACTAACAGTTCTGCCCATTGAATTTATCTACCTTCAATTTACCCTCATCCACCATTGAGATGTTGATAAATGGATCCAAATCTAATATTAACCTCAATAACACTTTTCAATGTTTTATCATTCATGTAACACAAAAATGATCATAAAAGACCACTTGGGTACTATCTTCAAGGTGTTAGGAAAAGGTGTGTTGTACACCTTGCATAATGTTATAATGTTATATTTTATTATTATATGGTAGACCTAGGGGATCTAGGGATGGGCGCATCACATATATTAGCATTATTGGGACCATTTTATGTGTTGTCTATAACATCATGATAAATATTTAAGGTGGGGTTACACATTGGGATAATATTTAATATTGGGGGTTAATGGTTTTGTAAGATCATGGTATTAGTCACATGGTTTTATGTAATACAACTTGGTAGATTTGTGTGAGCTTGTTTCTATAAAAGCAAACACGAGTAGTTGTCTAACATTGGTTGGTTGAGATAATTTCTTGTTAGAATTTGTGAGGGTTGAAACATGGCAAGGGATGTGTGGTTACATGCTTGTTCACATGTAGTGCTTGTAGAGGGCTTGATGTTTTAAAGGTGTTAATGGAGAGTGTTGAAGATGTATTGTAATCTTTATTGTTGAATAATACATGAGTGATGGATGCTTTTGGAGGCTATTTTTCCCCTCTTAAGGGTTTTCTCAAGGTATAGCCTATGTCATCTTTGATGGTATGTTGTCTATTCTTTTGCATATGGATTTTGAATACTTGTTTGAATATATTTCTCCATTTCCAAGTTATGTGGAAATTATCTTGTGTGAATTCATATTTTATTTCATTTGGTATTAGATCCATGGTTGTGGTTTGCATAACCCTTGTTGGAGTAGATTTGGTGCATATTTGCGGCCACTTTTTGTAAATGTAGGTTTATGCATCTTCGTTGGAGAAATAGTTTTATGGATATTCATTGTGAGGGTTTTATATGGGAAATGTTTCAAATGACCCCTTGGGATTGTAGATTAGGGAAAAATCAAGGTTAAGGTTGTAAAACATCAAAACTAAAATCCAAAAGCCCTAAACCAATAATGAAGCACAATCCAACATAGAAACATAAAAATAAAACAATATTACCTATGCCATGGTTGATTCACCTCCATTTTCCTTCTCCATTTTGTTTTATATGCTTGATTTCCCTCATATTTGAGCATGCAATGATAGTCTAATGACAATGATAGCAAAATGTTCAAGATTGTACTTGTATCCTTTGATAGCAATAGTCTAAGTAGCATGAACTAGTTTAATTGAAATGACAATGATAGGTGTCTTTTATAGAAATTCAAATTTGGATGAAGGTTTGAGACTAAAAGTTAACAGAACATGACAATCAATGGCCAAGATTGAAAGTTGTAGTATGAAATAGGGTTAGGGCTAAATTAGGACAAAGATAAGGATGAATGGTTGAGATTGAATTATAAAATAATTCAATCATCAAGGGTGGAAATTAAATGAGATGTAAAGAGATAAGAATGACACAGATAAAGAGGTTGGCATAGAAAAAGAGGTTGTTGGAGGAATATAAATAATATAAAATTATTTAATTTGGGAGGGAAAGTTGACTTTTCAATTAAATAATGATTTAATTCAAAAGTGGGAGAAAAGGAAAAATTAGTAAGTCATTAAATAAATAAAATTTATTTCATTGATGGAAGAAAAGACTAATGAATGATTAAATAATTATAGTAGAAAAAAGACAAATTAGTAAGTCATTAAATAAATAAAATTTATTTAATTTATGGAAGAAAAGGCTAATGAATAATTAAATAATTAATAATTATTATTTAATTATAGTAGAAAATGATAATAATTAAATAAATAATAATTTATTTAATTATAGAGAGAAAGGGGACATTAGTGACATAATTAAATAAATATAATTTATCTAGTTAATCAAAAGGAAGAAATAAAAGGAAATAAATGAATTAGTTAAATAATTAAGATTATTTAATTAATAGAAGAAATATGACTTTTAGACAATAATCAAATAATTAAAATTATTTAATTATTTGGAGAAAAAGGGGAATTGACAAGGAAAAATGGTGTTCGCAGGCTTAGGACATTTTTAGTGTCTACATTTTGCCCCTCTTTAATACAATGCAGTTTATTGTGTTGTGTCAAAAAAATCAGTTTAAAAATATGTCCTAGTGTAAACGGGATGAACCCATGCCCCTTTGATTTTTTTATTATAAATTTTCAAAAAAAATTGAAAATTATTCCGATAAGCTTATTTGACAGCCAAAAATATGTTTGTGACAAAATAATCAATTTCTAGGACTTTCAGGATGATTTTATTAGGCTTCAAGACCCTTCAACAAGTGCAACTAGTAAAAACCCTAACCCTAACCCTAATATGGAGGAGGTATAAATAGAAATTGAGGGTAGATTTGGCACATTTATGCAATTTTCAACCTTGGTGAATAGAGAGCTTGAGAGAGACTTATTGTCAAAATGTCATTGGTTCCACACAATATTCACTGCGGATTTCAAGTTTGGACATTCAGATGACTAGAGGGCGCTAAGGACCTAGTAAGTACTCTAAACCCACTTTGTGATTTTATTTGATTTTGTGTAGATTTAGGGTTTCAAATGCGAGCAAGAAAGTGTAGTAAACGTCATTCACCACAACTGCTATTGTGAGTGTCATATGTGGGGATGGTTCGCTACATCTATACGATGCATCGTAAATGTAGGAAGGGTTGTGACAAATGCAGTGTGGCACAACTACAAAGTGTGCCACATTTGCTTCCTGCATTGCATATGTGGTCAAGAGTGATTAGTGATGCTAACATAAAAATGAGCCACATGTGAATGATCAAACAATACATTTGACAAAGTGGCATGCAATTGTTTCTAGGGGTTAACCATAAGTGACCTTGGTGACATATATGTTGAGGTGTGTGATGTAAGTGTAATTGTGCAACACATATGTAGAAAGTGTGACACATTTGGTATGTGTGACACATTTGTTTAGCAAAGCGACACAATTGCCTGATTATAGATTTACCCTAGTTTAGGATGAAATTTCTTTTGCAATTGAGGTCCAATAGGTTTGACTAGGGTTTGTAATTGACATAATGATTTTTTCTTGTGACCATAGGTTACATTTGCCCCGATTTACGCACGAGAGTTGTGACTTTCTACATTTATGTTGCCAAATCAGTTATTTGATGCTAAGAAGCATCAACTCATACACCTAGGCTTATATTATGTGAAATACATGCCTACCATTAGGGAAAACATGGGACTACTGACTGTACTTTTTGAGTGATGGCATTCAAAGATGTGCTCCTTCCACTTTCTGACCAGGAAGGTGACAATGACACTCAAGGATGTTTATCAAATCCTGATGCTACCCATCCATGGAGAGTGGGTGAGATATGATCTAGAGTGTAGGTATTGAGCCATTGAGGCCATGTATGAGCATGAGGATGTCATGGAGTTAGGTTTCAAGGAGTATGAGATTAGGTGGGAGTGCCTAACAAAGACATATGAGTGGTGGGTTTGTGTATTGTTTACACTCATTATCAAGATTGTCATTCTGAACTGTCAAGGACATGGATTTCAAGTTGGTTGGAGTGAGGTGCTTGTGGGGATGATGGCTAGGGGTATAGTCCATGCATGGGGGCCTTTTTTATTAGCCATGGTGTACTTTCAGTTACATTACATTGCATACAGAGGAGCTCAATCCATTAGTTGTGGTGACACTATTGATGATATGGGTGTGGGAGCACATAGTCATGTTTCATCCACCAGTGGGCAGACAGTTGGGTGATGGGATGCCTTATGTATATTTGTATGGTAGGGTAGTGACTCAAACCCATGTTGGAGATGTGGGGTATTGGTGACATGCCATTGAATTACTTGCTAGTTTCGTATGGAGGCCCTATAGAGATTTCCAATAGTGGCTGAGTGAGGATGAGCATTTACCATGGTGTAGACAGGCCAAGTTCCTAATTGGATGAATAGTCCAGTCACAACATATCATTGAGATATACCTACCAGAGCGGGTGTAGAGCTAGTTTGGAGAGATACAGGGTGTGCTAATGGGGACAATAGAGCTTGTGCGGTCATCGCACGAGGTATAGCCATGGGGTTAGATGATACTAGTGGAGGTGGTAGAGCAAGGTATAAATGCATTATAGCCTATCTAGTAGGGTTGGATGGATGGAGATGTGGATGCAGGCACCATGGAAGACTATGACGCATGGTGATCCACCCATAGGCTTGATCCGTTCATCGATCCAGATCAGCTAACGTGAGTAGAGTGTTGAGGCAAGGGCCCACAAGATAAATTTAGGGGTTGAGGATGAAGGAGAGATGGAGGTTGATGGGACAAATGAAGAGGAGATGATGGTGGGGATGGTAGGGGAGGGAGAGGAGACAACAAGTGGTGGGAAACCTCTCATTGATCTAGGAGGAGGAGGAGCATAAGGAGGAGGAGGAGCACATAGAGGAGAGAGAGGAGGAGGAGGAGTGTTAGGATGAGGGACCACTTCTAGATATTGGTCAAGAGGATGTTGCCATCGAGGAGGTAAAGTGGGAGGTGGAGGAGGAGCGATAGGAGGAGCATGGAGATGAGGAGATGGGAGAGGAAGAGTTGATACTCTAAGAGAGGATTGTGATGGGTGAGGAGATTGGAGATGGGTTAGAGGAAGTGTTAGTCTTAGAGGAGGATGTATCAATGGAATAGAGGATAGCGGACTTATAAGCACAACTAGATTTTGTGAATGCCAAGATATAGGCCCTAGAGGTAAAGGTGGGGGCACTGAGGATTGAGAGGGATGCAATGGTTGTGGTAAACAATAGGCAGATTAGTGGTGTGTAGAATTCATGGCCATTCTCAGTGGCTTGAATGTAGACATGGCTCGGGAGCTGCAGAGATACAGTAAGAGGGAGTAGTATTATAGGGATTTGTATGAGGTTGTGGTACCACCGAAGAGGAGAGAGTCGAGCACTATAGAAGTTATGAGTATATCCCATAGTAGGTCTCACAATAGATGGTCACAAAGTAGTGGGGGTGTGTCAGGGTTGAGATGGTCGTCTCCATATGAGTGGCCTCCATCAGAGCATAGGTCATTAGGATATCCATGGCGAAAGGTCAGGAAGGAATACCTGCAGCCTTCACCACGACCATCACCCTTAGGAGATTAGGGTAACTCAGGCTAGAGCATATTTTGATATTATATCAGGACACTTATATTTTTTACCACTGTGCCTGCAAGCTCTATTTTTTGGGAGACATCTTGACATTGTAATGTGACACTTTTTGAGATATATATATGCAATCGATGATTTTGGTGGCGAGTACATGATATGCATTCCTATGTTATATATTTATGATGTCATGTGATGGATGATTATGATGTATGATTTTTATGCACATTATCTGTTTATGGAATGATTCTATATGTTGATGCACTGTGGATGAGTTATGTATCTGTTATGCTTATATATGATTCCTAGATGTTAGATGGATGCATTTAATTTTATGAATGTAATGTATATTCCTTGTGATGTATGCTTAATAGATTATGGATGCAAAATGATATGATATGATATGGTTATGATTTGTAGTACCTATGTACATGCAATGTGGTGTTCATTGTAAATTATAAAAGCGATGTTATGTATTATCCTTCTACATGATGCAAACGTAATGTATATGCAATGTGACTTATGATTATGAGATGATGTGAATGTAATGACATGCTAAATGTGATGCAATGTATGATGACTTATGGATATATGTATGTTATGATTATGTTAGATGTTATGCACTGATATTTATGAAATTGTAATGCTATATGGATGTAGGATGACATGAGATGATTATGATGTTGGATGCCTATATGAAATACCTATATGCTATTTATGTTTTTGTATTTTCTTATACAATACGAATGGACTTAATATGTTAATGATGATTCATATGCATTACTAACATGATTATGTATGCAAGATATTTTTGTGTGTCATAGGACACCATCAAGATGCATATAGAAGAAATTTATTAGTTAACAATCAAAGTTAAGGTTGTAAAACATCAAAACTAAAACCTTAAAGCCCTAAACCAACAATGAAGAACAATCCAACATAGAAACATGAAAATAAAGCAATATTACCTATGACATTGATTCACCTCCATTGTCCTTCTCCATTTTTCTTTATATGCTTGATTGCCTTGAGATCTGAGTATGTAATGATAGCCTAATGAAAATGATAGCAAAATATTGAAGATTGTACTTGTCTCTTTTGATAGCAATAGTCTAGGTATCATGAACTAGGTTGGTTGAAATGACAATGATAGGTATCTTTTATAGAAAGCCAAATTTGGATGAAGGGTTGAGATTAAAAGTCAATAAGACATGACAATCAATGGTCAAGATTGAAAGTTGTAGTATGAAATAAGATTAGGGCTAAATTAGGAAAAAGATAAGGATGAATGGTTGAGATTTAATTATAAAATAATTCAATCAAGGGTGAAAATTAGATGAGATATAAAGAGATAAGAATGACACAGATAAAGAGGTTGGCACAAAAAAGAGGTTGTTGGAGGAATTTAAATGATTACAAAATTATTTAATTTGGGAGGGAAAATGAATAATTAAATAATTAAAACAATTATTTAATTGTAGAAGAAGAGGGAAAGTTGACTTTTCAATTAAATAATGATTTATTTCAAAAGTGGGAGAAAATGACAAATTAGTATGTCATTAAATAAATAAAATTTATTTAATTTATGGAACAAAAAGTTAATGAATAATTAAATAATTAATAATAATAATTTAATTATAGTAGAAAAAAGATAAATTAGTAATAATGTAAGCAACATTTATAGGGTGATGTACCCTTCATAGAGAGCCATGAGGGCCAGTAGAGTCCCATATCAAAAAAGCATTAAACAAAACATCACACCAGAAAAACACCTAACCAAAATAGGCACAAACAAACATCACACACAAACCAACAACAAACGAGCAACAGACTAGCTGGCCTTCTCCCAGTTCTTAGACAACAGCTAAACCATATCATCACCAACCCACTCCTAATGGTCCTCGGTCTTCTGCATCTCCATCCTGTCCTTCATGGCGACTGACATGGTACTAGTGACATAGTGAATCATCCTGACCATGAAGCAGGTCAACCCATAGAATATTTTGTCCAGGATGTCCAATCTTTCTTTCAGCACACCAAGATCCTCCCCACCACCCATAGTGTAGTCGGGATCATTCTGCTCAATCTCCAACAACTCTGACAAGTGGGAGGCTAAAACTTCCTTCTAATCTTTTCCCTTGTTAGGAACAGAAGAGGGACCTTTGGCCTTTTCACCTTCCTCGTCCTCCAACACCTTTTCAACTCTGTTGTCTTTGCTATCTAAAAAATCCTCTTCAATGTCCACCTAATGATGGCATCACAACTAATAACCACTATATCCACAACCACTGTATCACCCAAGGAGTCCTTGCTCACAACATTCTTCCCTTTATTCAGAGGCACCTTCTCCTCCTTACCTTTCTTTTTTAGGCCAGGCTTACTAAGAGTCTTAGTAGGGGTAGACTTTAGGTCACACAAGCTAGCCATTGCACTGGTTTGGGAAACTCCTTCAATACCCTTGAGTTTTTTAGTAGTAGGTTTGGGTTTTTGAGAATTAGCAGGGACCAGGTGACTCTTTTTGACAGGGCCTTTAGATTCGGCTAGAGACAAGTTGGGCACAGTGGGGGGCTCAATTTCCTTTATATGAATGACTGAAATAGGTTTCGGTGGGCATAAATCTAGATGAAAATGGTAGAGTCTTGGGATAAGACCATGATGGAGTGGAAGAGGAGTAGGTTCATTGGGATTTCCAGCAGCCGAATTGACACATTTTTCAACCGAATGTTCAAGGTCCATAAGTAGGAAAAAGGGAAAGCTTAGAAGAACCTTATGCCTAAGATGATTTAACAAGGGGAAATGGTAATAGTAAAAGGTCTTGTACCTTCCTTCCAGCATGACATATTTCATCAGAGAAAGACACACCTAGTTCCATGGCTATGAAAGAGCCTCCTGTTCAAACCCAGACTGGTTGCGCACTAGCGCCTCCCCCACAAAAAAATTATTCATACTCTCATTGTCCTGGGTCTTAGAATGTTTAGGATGCTTCGTTCCATTGCTCTAGAGACCCATCTCCTACGCAATAACTTCCTCATCCACCATGAAGGAGATGCCACCAATGGAAACATGATGATTCTTCCACGAATTGATGAACTAGGTCAACAGATTAGGGTCATGACCCACAAGTCTCTCCATCAGAGGAGAAATTCCACCTTCAACACAAATGTGCCAGACAAGTGGATCCTTGCAAAATTCTTTGCAATTATCCGGCTTCGTCTACACCCTATCACCCCCCATGATGTCCCTCTGCACATAGTATAACTAGGAACTCTGAAAACAAAGAAGGTTAGAGACAATAGCAAGGTGGAAAAATCCCACACAATAAGGAATTTAAGCTATGAACGAAAATTTTTGGTAATCAATCCAATGGACAAATCACATGCATGAGCAGAAAAAATTCCCTAAAACCATCTTAGCGGAACCATTAATTGGGATCACATCAAACAACCGACTAAGTAAAAAGGACATGATAGGCAGGGAAGGATTTCCTTCCATGTTGCAAAAGCACATAATTCTAGGCAGAATAGCCGTGGGGCCATAGTTAGAAATCTCCAAATTGATTGCATTAAAGGGTTGGCCAACTTTAGTTAACCCATAGAAAGAAGTTATAAGGTGCACAACCAAAATAGTGGAAAAATAAAATCCAAAAAGGAGCTTCGTCTCATAATTACAAATCACATCAAAATAAAAAAATAGGAATTTGAAAATATGAGAGTTTAAGTAGATCCCCATAAGGAGATTACGACAAGTATGGTCTAGCTTAGAATTAATCAACCGGTACTTGCCGCAACAAATCATGATTTCTTTGTTCAAAATGGGCTTCATCTTATAATTTGAAAAAATCTACTTGATATCCATCCCTTCGATACAACTAATCATCCATCTCATCACCACAATAAGACCACTAAGCCCAATGAATAAGCAAGTGGGTCCCCCAAAAATCTAGCTAAGCATATGCAGTGTTGTCATCATGGGTCAAGTAAGGGATTTGTTCCTTCACTATAATACTCTGAATATTAGGCGGAAGTATACTTAAGTCACGCCAACATTTGGAGAGTTCCAGTGTGTGTTAAAATTGGCCAAGGCATCAACAACTTGGTTCCCCTCTTTGTAGATATGACTAGCCACATTTATTTTTAGCTTAGACACAAGGAACCTAATGTCAAGAAGAATATCCTTAGTGTTCCATCCTAGTATTCTACCACAATTTATAGCATCAATAATGGACTTTGAGTCCCCTTCAATGTGCAACTTTGCTATCCCTAGGGAAACAACTATTTGTAAGCCCTTTAATAGCGCATGAGCTTCCGCTATCATAGAAGAGTTAAGAACAATCCCCCCAACATAACTAGCCACTAACTTTCCTTTGTGATCTCTAATCACACCTCCTATACATGCTCTGCTTGGGCTTCCCTTAGCAGCCTCATCAAAATTTAGTTTGAACCAGCCCCTGTCAGGAGGTTTTCAAATAGTGGCTCTCTGGGCTAGAATTTTGGAGTTGTCATAAGAATTGGCATCCAAGTTCTGATGCCAAGCTTTAGCTATGCTTATTTCCATCTCAGTTGGGCCTATATTCAAGGTTTTTCCTTTGAAAAGAGAGATATTTTCCTCAATGAGCTAGGCACCAATACTAAACACCTCTTTCAGGTTCATCTCAATGTTCTTGAATATCCTATTGTTCCTCTCTTTCCATAAGCACCAACATATAATGGGAGAAACTTGGTTCCAAATTTCAACAGTTAAAGGATGGGAAAAGGGTTCAGACCAACTTAATATAAAGGATGTGATATCCTTACACATAATCCATTGAATCCCTAATATTTTAAGTGCCATCTCCCACACCTCCACAACAAAGGGGCAGTGTAACAACAGATGATTAACTAATTCTTCATTTCCTTTACACAAAAAACATCTGTTGGGGATCTGGAATCCCCTTATCCTTAGATTGTCCTGTGTAAGAATTATGTTATGACAAACAATCCACCAGAAGAAATTAACTTTCGATATCATGTATCGATTCCAAATCTTCTTCCATAGAATATTGACCACCCCCTGGTCTGTCAACTGTCTGTAAGCATATTTCATAGTAAGATCACCTTGTGATCATGCATCTAGAAGAACTCATCCCCATGGTGGGAAGGGGGTAATCTAGTGAGAGTGAGCAACTCCTACAGAGTCTTGGCAAGAATACACAGATTTGGGGATAAGGGACAACAAATGCTAATATCATTCCATTTCCTAGCTCTCAAGGGCCCTATCAGGTAATCACTAATATATATACCAAACAATTATTGAGCCCAACCCTTAAGGAATCTGAACTCAGAAGATTCTAGGGAAGAGTCAAGTAACCAAGTGTCTTCCCATAATCTAATTTTATTACCATTACCTATCTTCCATTTCATCTCGTTCCTCAAAAGATCTTGTAGGCTGCAAATCCCCTTCCAAACCAAGGACCCCAAAGGGTGGGCCTCTGAAAGGCAATCAATCAGCGGCCAGTTCATAAGGTATTTAGCATTCATTATATCACACCAATCCTACCTATCCCTCAAATGATCCCAACCCACTTTGGCCATGAGTGCTTTATTAGAATTTGAAATGGTTCTTATCCCAAGACCACCACAACTTTTCAATTGACAAACCTTATCCCACTTAACCAAAGTGAGATTATTTTTTTCCTCAGTACCCAACTAGAGGAAAGACCTTTGGATCTTCACAAAATTTTCAGAAATATATCTACGCATCTTAAACAGGGATAGGAAAAAGACATGGATACCTTGAAGAACAACATATAGAAGCTGAAGCTTACCAACATGGTTGAGTAAGGAGCCTTTCCACCCAACAAGGTTAAATTGAATCCTCTCTAGGATAGAATTCCAAAAATATAGAGTGACTTCTTTGATAGTTAGGGGTAACCCAAGATACACCAAAGGTAGAGAACCACTTTGATAGCCTAGAACAACAGTAACCCAAAATTGTAGGTTAGGAGTGTTGTTAAAGAAGTAAATCATGCTTTTGTTGTAGTTAATGCATTGTCTAGAACAAGCAGCATAGTTGTTGAGACAGTTTTTCCATTTCTTGGCTTCCATCACCGTGACTTTCCCAAATAGGAAAGTATCATCCACAAACTGTTGAATCACAGTTGGATCAAGGGTAGAAGCTGCCTTAATTCCTTTTATAGACCCATTCGACAACATACTTGAGAAGTTCTTGCTTAGAACATCCGCCACCATTATAAACAAATAGGGAGACATGGGGTCTCCCTGTCTAATACCTTTCCCAACATGAAAGAACCTAAAAGGAGAACCATTAACCAAAATAAAGTACTTAACAGTAGTAACACATTCCATAATAAGATTGATCACAGATTGATTAAAACCAAACTTAACAAGGACTTTAGGGACAAAATTCTAGATCACCTTATCATATGCCTTAGAGATTTCAAGCTTAAGGGCCATACTAGCATTGTTGCACCTATCCATGGAGTGGATTAGTTCATGTGTTGTGATGGTAGCATCAAGAATATTCCTACTAGGCACAAAACCTTTCTGAGTTGGGCTAATAATTTTATCTAGGAGCAGTTTGAAGCGGTTGACCAAAATTTTGGAGAGAATTTGATAAAAATTATTGCATACGATGATAGGGAAAAAGTCAGTCATATGTTGAGGATCAACTATCTTGGGAGTAAGAGCAATGAAAGTGTGATTTAGTTGCTTAAGAATCTTACCCGACTTGAAGAAATCACGAGCAACTAGAACAAGGTCCTCACCAACAATCTCCTAAAAGGTTTGAAAGAAAGCCAAAGGGAAACCATCAGGGCCAGAAGCTTTGAATGCCCCCATACTAAAATTTCCAGCTTTACTTCCTTAGGTGTGACAACATTGAGGATCCCCATATTGTCAATTTGAGAAATTAAATTCGGAAGCGATTCAAGCAACTGACTATCAAAGGCTGAGTTAGGAACTTCAATAGGAGCTGCATAAGCCTTCTAGAAGTAGTCTACAACCACTAAACCAATAAGGGTGAGCATACAACCTCACCCTGAGCATTATGTAACTTGTTTATTTGGTTCCTCCTCTTATGTTTGATAGCTGAAATATGAAAGGAGGTATTCCTATCTCCTTCTTTTAGCCATTGCACCCTGGATTTCTGTTTCCAAAAAATCTCCTCTTTCTTAAGGATTTGTTCCCACTCACCTCGAATCTTTTCTCCTAGTTGCAAGTGGAGAGACTGATATCACCATCCTACATTCTCTTTTGAATCATTTTCAACTTATCCCCAGTGATTTTATTTTGTTGGAAAACATCCCCAAAGACCTTTTTATTCTATCCCTTCACCATACATTTAATGTGCTTCAGCTTAAAAAAGATTTGGAGCATGGGGGACCCACACACTGGGATATTCCACCATTCAACAATTTTCATTTTGAAATCAAGGTGGGAATTCTACATGATTTCAAAGCATAAGGGATAAGGTCCAACGATAGACTGATTGCATGAAGTTAGCAGTAAAGGATTGTGATTAGAAATAGTCCTAGGTAAAGCCCGAAGAGTGGCCCTAAGTAGGCCAGACTAGTTACTAGAACAAATGAAGTGATCCAACCAAACTTGAATTAGGTCAACACCCATACATTTGTTGGACCAAGTAAAAGCTTGGCCGGACAAGTAAATATCAATGAGGCAGCTAGAACTCAAAAAGTTAGCTAGATCAGCCATACTGTCAGAATAGTCAATCAAATCACCACTTTTCTTAGAGGGGAATATGGGGAGTTGAAGTCTCCATCCACTAGCCAGTGCAAACCATTGTTGTTTTTAATCCAGTTAGCAAGAAACAACCAAAGAGAAACTATAGCATTCCTTTGGTTGGGTGCATAGACATTTATAAGCGACCAAGAGCCGCCAAGAAAGTTAAAAGAGGTACCAATGCTATTCTGGCAGCAGAATAGTTTAGTGTCATTTAATCTAGAAGGGTTCCAGAGCACCACAAGACCTCCAAATGCCCCTTCAACATCACTATAAAAGTAGGAGGCCCTAGGCTAGATGTACTTAGCAACATTATCAAAATTATCTTTCTTTGTTTTAGTTTCTTGTAGGAGTAGGACATCTAACTTATGCTCAAGAACATAGTTCTTTAAAGCAAGTTGCACTTATGGGAGCTATTCATCCCATGCATATTCCAAGACATTACCTTCATTTTTGACCTTTTTTAGAAGACACTTGCAATGTCCTCTATTTTCCCAAGGCAATCTCATTTGTGGTTTCTTGCAGATGCATTGATCTATGGCTAGGTCTTCCTGGTTTTGAGTACCACCCACATCATCCTTTTTGTTCCTTCCTCTTTTCTTTGGGGTTATCCAGTTCTCCTCATCACCAATAGACATTTAAGAAAAGTCCTCTAGGGTGAAATCAGACGCCTCTCCCAAGCCCAGATCCTCCCATATTTCACCCTCTTCACTAATAGTCTCACTAGTGCCAGCATAAGTCACCTCTAATAGCGCACCACTAGTGAGGACCTCATCCTCAAAAACCATGTTAGAAGCAAGATTATCTACTTCCAATACATTATCACAAGGCATATTCTCAGCTAAGGACAAATTTGCAAGACCCTCAGCCGGAACAATCCTAGTCATAGACCCAGGAATAGGATCACCAAGAAAAGGGGGTTCTTCATTGGCCACTAACTCAACCAATAGAGACACTGAGTTAGGGATGTACAAGACAACTAACAAAGAAGTAGCACCATGTTTGGACCTAACAACACTTCCAGAAGAAGGACCAAAAGGAGCAATAGAGACTCCTTTGTTAGGATTTGTATTAAAAGATGACTTGCAGTTAGTAATAAGGTTCCCAAGTTTGGCACACTTATGACAATAAACCACAACATTTTCATAGCACACAGGTTGGACCCAAGACCCAAATTTGAAGCAAAGCTTAATAGAGTTAGGCGGAAATTTGTTCACACAAATATTCACATAGAATCGGGCAAACACTAACCTAGACTTTGATCTGGTAATGTAGTCAAAGGTGATGAAGTGTCCCAAAGAATGACCAATGCTCTTAAATATTGATTCATCCCAGTATTCCAATGGTAATCCAAGAAGGTGAATCCATACTAGGGCCAACTTATTGAGGTCCACATCCGGGTTGAATCCCAGCTTCCAGTGATAAAAAGCCAAACTATGTTTACCATAAACCCAAGGTCCAAAGGACATAACAAATATAAGATCTTTAGGCGTCATGAGATTGAAAAGGAAAAGCCCACTAGACATAGCACAGATCTCCACACTTCCCTTGAGTTTCCACTTAACAATAACCCATTTTCTGACCATATCCATAGTAAGTCGAAAAGAGAGAAACCTGCCCACTACAACATTCTCCATGGATGAGAGAATCCTATTTCTAATTGAGTCATAAATAGCAAAGTCCGTCCTAAACACAATAACCTCATCCCCATGAGGAGGTGCAGGGAGAGTACCCTACTTACTATTGCTTAAAATATCTTTCCACCCAAGGGGTTCAGGAGGAATCTCAATTGTCGACAATTCAACCGATGACACGGGTTGCATCGAAAGATCCACAGTCAAAAGACCTATCCCGCCAAGAGTGTCTCCCGAGGGACACAAGTCTGCATGAGACAAGGTGAGGCTCGGGTTAAGGGTGGCCAAAGGGGGACTGTGGGGTACCCCTAGGGCAGAATCCACCATGCAAATAGGATGTTCAAACACGACCAGAGGATGGGGAGAGCGGGAAATTTTTTTCTTACAATAATTAGTAAGTTATTAAATAAATAAAATTTATTTAATTTATGGAAGAAAAGGCTAATGAATAATTAAATAATTAATAATAATTATTTAATTATAGTAGAAAATGATAATTATTAAATAAATAAGAATTTATTTAATTAGAGAGAGAAAGGGGACATTAGTGACATAATTAAATAAATATAATTTATTTAATTAATCAAAAGGAAGAAATAAAAGGAAAAAAATGAATTAATTAAATAATTAAGATTATTTAATTAATAGAAGAAATATGATTTCATATAATACCAAAATAATTAAAACTATTAAGATTATTTAATTATTTAGGGAAGAAAGGGAATTGACAAGGAAAAATGGTGTTCACAGGCCTAGGACATTTTTCAGTGTCTTTAAGGACAAAAAAACCTCACCATTGGATCTAGGAGGCTTGAGAGATCAAGTGATATTTTGAGCTATTTTGATCTTTGTGAAAAAATGAAAAAAATACCCTCTTACACTTGTTGCACGATTTCCCAATTTGTTATAGAGGAAAACAATTTCCCTATGTTGATTAAAAAGGCTGAAATGATGCAGAGGGTACTCCCCTTTTCCAATTTCACACTGAAGATAACACTCAACACTATCACAACATTCAACAAAATTATGATTGCAAGAATAACAAAAAAATGACTTTATTTGGTTTAAATACAGATCACATTCAATGTGCCTTCCTTGGCCAAATTTCTTACAGTGCTATAACCACTTTACCCCATTTTCCTTCACACCTTCACTCACCTCTACAACGCCTCTCATCTGGAATATCAACCTTTCTTTTCTTACTGTGTATCTCTTATTATTTTTCCCATGTTTCTTTACTTGCTACACACATTCAAACTTTGAGTTCAATGCAGCCTTGTCTTTCACTTTCTCTGCAGCCTCATTCTACCACTCTTTTGGCCTTCTCTCCTTTACCTGGTGTGACTCTCTTCAAATTCTATGTAGCCCCTCTCTATTCTCTTGCTACACACAACCCCCTCCTCTACTCTCCTATGCTAAATTCTATTTAAATTGTTTTTGGCTTTTATTCACATTTGAGGTGGGCACAACCCACCCTTCAACTTCCCATTCCTATCAATTTTCAGTTTGATGCCTATTCATCATTGTTTACATATTTCGTTCACTAAAGATGAAAGGGAACAAATGAGTTTCAATAAATTTCTTTTTATTAAAATCCAAAGACTCCTTGCTGCCTCTAAGTGATGCCCATAAAAAATTGCCCTTGCTTTACATATTCCAATTTAATTGTTTTAAGACTTCTAAAGCTTTTGACAAATCCATCTTATGCATTTCCTACAATCATTGTAGACTGACTCTATTTGTATACATGTACGCTAGTGTAGTGGCAACTACATATCATACATGAGTTCTAATACTTCTTTAGAATTGTGCCAGTTTAATTGCCTTGCTTCACACATATTTTGCATGTTCCACATCCTATCTTGTCGCTTCCATGATTTGGATATGTATAACTAAATCAATAATAAGAGAAACTATGAATATTTGATGGGGATTTTGTGCTTTTTGTAGTAATTCCTACACAAATTCAAAGCATTGAACCATGGATAAAACTCCTTTCATCATCATTGGTATCAATTGTATGTTATAACGCTTCTTGCATTACAAGTGCTTTGACAATTTCTTCATGTTTCAAACCACCACACTTTTCTCTTTGGGAAACTCTAGTGAGATGAAGTCTTCTATATTTTAACTAGCAGCTCCATTAAAAGGTTTATAAAATAATATTGACATCTATCTCCATCATTGTCTTGTTAAAGTTTGTAAAATTTAAGAGGTTTAGACACTGACAGAGAGAAAACCAAAATAAACTAAAACCAAAATTGAAAACAAACCAACAATATTTTTGGTTGGTGTTGATTGCTTGTCCACCTGCATGCTCCTACCCCATACATGCTAGGTAGAAATATTGTGAGCATAGGCTCACAATGGTGGAGTTGTGTAGTTGCACTGTGCTTCTAGGTTGCCATCAACGTGCAACGTACTCCTTCGCTGTCTAAGTGCTGAAAAAACAATTTTTCTTTCGCCTTTTCCAACATTGTGCCAAAATACACACCATCATCCTCCAACAACATTCAAACTCTTCTTCTTTCCCCTCGTGGACTCATGTCCACCAAATCCTGACCTCCTCTTCCAAATGCTTTCTTCACTCCTCTCTTTCTTCATGGGTTTAAACCCACCTCTAACTGTCCACCTCCACCAAAAATAACTTGCAACATCTTCCACTTTCTCCACAAGCAAATATTGAACATCTACTACACACTCTAGCTCCTTATCCCTCTTCTCTTTTATCATCTCATTTGAAAACTCAATAACATCACAAATTTGATTTACCTCATCTTCATTTTTAGCTACAACATTGAATTTCACTAAGACATCTTCCACCTCCTTGTCAGCTGCAACTTATCATTCTTCTCTCTTCTTTACAACATCAAGCTTTGATGTCCACTTTTCCTCAATTTCCAGCAACAAATCTTCTTCACCATGCTTCACTACTACAACCTCTTTACTTCTTACTTCTTTTCTTCCTTTTTATCCATGCCTTCTTCCTAACATGTCTTGGCTGCTACTTCTACAATAGGGGCTACATCTTCATCTTTCTTACTTAGGCTAGGTAAGTACAAGAAGTTGAGTCCATGAAATGTGGAATTTTTTCCTTAGCCAAAAAAATGAAATTGACATTGCAAAAATGGGATCCTGATTTTCATAAATGGGATCCCGATTTTTAAAAATTGGGATCCATTTAGCTTCGGGATCTCGAGCCTAAATTCCAAATGGGATCCCACTTTTAAAAAAATGGGATCTCGTTTGTTAAAGGCTCTCAAATCGACAAACACAAAACAAGATCCTGATTATCACAAAATAGGATCTCGATTTGTAAAAATTGAGATCCCATTTTGTAATAATCGAGATCCTATTTTAAGATGGTATTTATTTTTTTAAAAACAAACCAAACTCATTTCATTCTACATGGGATCTCGAATTTACGAGGATGACAGTGATAGTCTAGCGACTCCAGGTGCGCCTCCACCCCCAATTTTTTTGTTTCTTTCATGTTTTATTGAAAATTTTAATACATTAATAGATTTTAGCATGTTTTTATCCAATTTATTTAGTGTTTTATGCATTTTATTTCCTATAATAGTAGAAATGATGATTTGTAGAAATGGATGAAAAATGCAATGAATCCTGAAGATATTGAATATAAAGGAAAAAATAACCTTAAATTGTATTTTAAAAACAAAATTTAGCTTTTGAAACCTAAATTGTTCAATCAAACCAAAATAAATTGTATTTGAAAACCCTAATTGAAAGGAAACAAAAAAAATTGCATTTCAAAACCCTAAATTGAAATGAAATAAAAATTGCATTTGAAAACCCTAATCAAGATTTTTGAAACCCTAAATTCAAATCAAACAAAAAAAATTGGATTTGAAAACCTAGTTTAAAATGAAACAAAAATTTTCATTAAAAACCCTAATTGCTTAGATTGAAACACTAAATTGAATTGAAACAATTTTTTTTTCTAAAATCCTAAATTGAAATCAAACAAATCATTTTGCATTTGAAAACCCTAATTTCGAGCTCAAGAATATTTGATTATTTGGAAAAAAAATCATTTGCAATGCTTAAATGTTTTAAATTTCATTTGCATCGTATGGAGAAAACAATATGTTAAACTTTACTTTCAATGTTAAATTATAATTAGATTAGAAAACAATATGTTAAAGAATAGTTACAATTCATAAATTTTATCAATGTTTGTTTGCAAATTTAGTTAGAAAATTCCTAAATCCTTGTACAATCCATTTCCAATTGTCACTTAATTAGATAATATTTGCATTCATTTCTATTTTATGTTTTGATCTCTCCTAGTCATGCCTTGTTTCCATTTCTTGTTTGCATGTGTTGTCTCTTGTCTTTCGACAATCCTAACCCTCATTCTAGTCAATTAATTGTTAATTAGGTTTCTAGTTTAGTCTAAAAGCTCAATTTGCACTAGTTACCTAGACACTAAAAGAATCTAAATATTTTTCTTTTCTTTCTTTTAGGTTCTTTCAATTCCAAATAATCCAAAATAAAATACTTGATTCAACATTAACTAATTTTATATGACAAAATTCATTTAAGTGGGAAATATTAATGAAAAAATGTTAAATAAAGTAATCTTATATTCAATTAAAAAAATATCCAGTTGAAATATACATCAAAATCAATCTTAATAATACATAATTATGTGTTTCTATTACGAAAATAGTCAATCTATTCATAAAAACAAAAATATTCATAAACTAGTCACTAACTTGCAAGTCCATTATTCCAAGGGCCACCCAAAGTTCACCCTAAGTTCCCTAAACCCTAAACCCTGAACTCTAAAATCTAAACCCTAAACACTAAAGCATTCATTTTTTCCTAGGACCGTAAAATGAAATTTGGTTGCCTTAGGCAACTCCACCAAATTTTATTCCCTTAAGCCATGCCATTTTTTCCTAGGACCTTACTACATAGGTCCCCTTAAGCATCCTATTACCCTAAACTCTAAACTCTAAACCCTAAAGCCATAATTTTTTCCTAGGCCCTTAATGAAATTTGGTTTCCTTGGGCAACTTCACCAAATTTTATTCACTTGAGCCATGTCA
Organism: Sequoia sempervirens; assembly: GCA_007258455.2. Lineage (NCBI taxonomy): Eukaryota > Viridiplantae > Streptophyta > Pinopsida > Cupressales > Cupressaceae > Sequoia > Sequoia sempervirens. The sequence continues at coordinate 577,663,870 of VDFB02270651.1, read as the reverse complement.
TTTTGTCCTAGGACCTCACTAGACATAGATCCCCTTAAGCCATCCTATCACCTGAAATCGTAAATCAATGTCTTAAGGGGTCCTAATATGACATTTCTTAAGGAAATCAAATAAGTTCTCAAATTTTGGTGAAGTTTCCCAAGGAAACCAAATTTAACAATAATAAGATCATGCAAGATTATAATATGAATGAGATTTCATGATCTAGGTTGGTCAGTTGAAACAAGAACTATCTCAATCAATTGTTCCACAAGAAAATGTTGTTCACTAACTTGCAAGTCCATTATTCCAAGGGCCACACAAAGTTCACCCTAAGTTCCCTAAATCCTAAACCATGAACTCTAAAATCTAAACCCTAAACACTAAAGCATTCATTTTGTCCTAGGACCTTAAAATGAAATTTGGTTGCCGTAGGCAACTTCACCAAATTTTATTCACTTGAGACATGTCATTTCTTAAGGGGATCAAATAAGTTCTCAAAATTTGGTGAAGTTTCCCAAGGCAACCAAATTTAACAATAATAAGATGGTGCAAGATTATAATATGAATGAGGTAAATCATGATCTAGGTTGATTGATTTACGACTTAGGGTGACAGGATGGCTTAAGGGGATCTATGTCTAGTAAGGTCCTAGGACAAAATGACATGGCTCAAGTGAATAAAATTTGGTGAAGTTTCCTAGGACCTTAATGGAATTTGGTTTCCTTGGGCATCTTCACAAAATTTTATTTAGTTAAGCCATGTCACTTTGTACTATGACCTTACTATATAGATCCCTTTAAGCCATACTTTAGGATGTCTTAAGGGGTCCTAATATGACATTTCTTAAGGGGATCAAATAAGTTCTCAAAATTTGGTGAAGTTTCCCAAGGCAACCAAATTTAACAATAATAAGATCATGCAAGATTATAATATGAATGAGATAAATCATGATCTAGGTTGATCGATTTATAGTTTAGGGTGATAGGATGGCTTAAGGGGATCTATGTCTAGTAAGGTCCTACGAAAAAAATGGAATGGCTTAAATGAATAAAATTTGGTGAAGTTGCCTAGGACCTTAATGAAATTTGGTTGCCTTGGGCATCTTCACCAAATTTTATTCACTTAAGTCATGTCATTTTATACTAGGACCTTACTGCATAGATCCCCTTAAACCATACTTTAGGATGTCTTAAGGGGTCCTAATATGAAATTTCTTAAAGGGATCAAATAAGTTCTCAAAATTTTGTGAAGTTTCCCAATGAAACCAAATTTAACAATACTAAGATCATGTAATATTATAATATGAATGAGATAAATCATGATCTAGGTTGATCGATTTACGGTTTAGGGTGATAGGATGGCTTAAGGGGATCTATGTCTAGTAAGGTCCTATGACAAAATGACATGGCTCAAGTGAATAAAATTTGGTGAAGGTGCCTCAGACCTTAATGCAATTTGGTTGCCTTGGGCATCTTCACCAAAGTTTATTCACTTAAGCCATGCCATTTTGTACTAGGACCTTACTACATAGATCCCCTTAAGCCATCCTATTACCCTAAAACCTAAATCCTAAAATATAAACTGTAAACCCTAAAGCATTCCTAAATTGTCTTATATTAATAGTTAATTGTTTTTTCATTCAAGTAACATGCCTTAGACATAAATGAGACATACACATTTTATTATTTGTATTCAATTAGGCCATTTATATTGAATGGTTTAACCATATTTCCTAAACATGTATCTTACATTTTGAAATTACAAATCTAATGCAAGTTCACTTATATCTTAGAGATCACATGGATTAACTCAATAATATTCGCAATCCACCTCTGTGCCATCCATCTCCACCACTTCGCCTCCACCTCCACCCACTCCACCTCATAACCCCCCACCTCCACCATCTGAAATCGATGGTGCTCACTTGCAAGCATGAATTAATGCCAACGTTAGAACCATTCAAGATCAAATCAACATGGTTCAAAATGAAGAATGTATCGCACCACCTTTGAGGATGTTTGCATCTAAGATGCAAAATGTTGTTGATGTTGTTAGGGATATGGATGGGATCTTAGATGAGCATTGACAATGGCTAGAGGAGAGGAGAACTTTCAATTTTGAAAAGGAAAGCACAAAGAAATGAAGAGATGCATTAGAGAGTTGCAACAGTTTATAAATTAAAACAATGATCTTATAGTTATGAATTTATGAATTTGGTTAGATGGATATTTTGTGTGATGAATTTATGAATTTGGTTGGATGGATATTTTTAGTGAAGTGAATTTATTATTTTGGTTGGATGGATATTTTTAGTGACACAAATTTATGAATTTGGTTGAATTTATGAAATTATAATTGATGAATTTATAATAGTATATATTTTATGACTGTCTACTAGATCATGATTTCTCCTGTTGGAAAAATGTAATATATATATGAGTTAGACATAAAATGAGGCTTTTGTGAATGTTTCAAGTTTAGTTTTTAGTATGTAAATATATTAAAATTGCATAGTTATAGATCTTAAATTTTAAAATTTGTATGTATGTACATAGTTTAGTTGAATGATGTATGCATGCAAATTATGCATCATATTTTTTATTTTAAATGTATGTACATGTTAAATTTTGAATTTTGTATGCACATGCTCAAGTTCAATCAATGTATGTATGTGTATGTATATGTATGCACATCCTATTTAAACAAATTTGCATGTGTGTTTCAAATTTAACTATTTCTTGTAATTTTGTAAGTTTGTATGTTAATTTTGTATAATTTAATGCAGGTGTACTTATATATGATATCATTGATCAATTTAACATTGATGATATCATCAATCCAACACCTCAACCACCTCCACCCCCCTCCACCCCCTCAACCAAATATCCCACCTCTAGCATTCATTGGATCTGATGAGGCTCACTTGTGAGCACACATAAATGATCAAGTGATATCCATTCAAAATCAAATCAATGCTATGCAAAATCAAGCATTAATTCCACCACATGTGAGATGTTTTGCATCTACAATGCAAAACATTGTGGATTCCATTAGGACTCTTGATTCTGATCTAGATAGGCATCGACGAGAAAGAGAGTAGATGGGATAATTTTATGTAGACGGTCTCTCCTATAAAAAAAATAGACCTTAAAATAACAAAAGCCCATCTAGCCCCTTATTTATTGACCTTGTTACTCGACAACCCATTCCTCCAATAAATCTAAAATATCCATGGGGTGGTGTATGGTATTTGACAGTCCACCACACACTAATTTGGAGGTCCCATTGTATTTTTTGAGGAAACTATATGTAGAGTTTGTTATGGGGAAAAAGCCCAATTATTTTGATTTTAAATCATTTTAGGGTGTTGGTGTCAGCATGCCACAATAGAGGTTAGGGGCAAGGGTTGATCCCCAATGCCCCGTGCATGCATAACCCCTTATTACTCCTCTTGGTCCTACCATTCCCGCACCTATGCATCAACATGTAGTGGCATTGACATTAGGATCCCTTAGTAAGCTCATAGGAGACCTTTATCAACATGCTTCTGTGATAGCAGGTAGGGAGCATAGAGATGATGATGATGGAGGAGTGTTTTATGGAGTTGGTTTGAGTACCACTATAGGAGTGTCAAGACCACATGTATGCACTAGTTTCCATTAGTTATGCTATGGACCCAATCAGGCCACACCTAGTTTGGGTGGATGTGGAGATTCTGGTGGCTCATTTGGTCACCTTAGTTCATTAGTAGAATTTCTTACAACAAACCATCACCCTAAGGACATTGCGACACATGTATAAATATGCATCTACATGTTGAATTTATAATAATTTTAATGAATATATATCAAAGAAAAGTTTGTAATACAAATTTTAACAATCAAACTATTTGGTGTACAAATGAAACTAATGATGGGGTAATCATCCGGTCTGCGACTACATACATCGACACCAGTCCTAGTCGACAACTCTTTTGGGTTATTTTGATTTCAATTTTTTAAATTATATTTGAAATAATTTTTAACTTGAGTTTTAAATTTATAATTGAATCATGAACATATGTTTTAAATATTTATGTTGGTTTAGGGGAGTTAATCGACTTCCAAGTCGATTCCACCTAAGGGGTTGTCGAGCACTCCTCCAATGTCGAGTGTTGCAAATCAAGGGAAGGTACATTTATATTGTAAATTGTTTAACTTACATTAGTATAACTTTACAATTATGAATTTTGAATTCACTATATATCAAATGTGAATCTACACTTGTAAATATTATAAGCGTTACATGTCTACATGTATGTCTAGGTTGATACAACAATGAGAATGGGCGTCAGACAAACATTGGATGCTGTGGCTACTCGTGAGGCCTTTGAATTTCAAGTTGTTTAAAAAAATGTCTACACAAAATGTGCAAACTTGAATATATATATATATTAACCTAATTCAAGTATACATGATTTAAATTTGTTCTTGTAGGACTTTGTTAGTGTGACTTTTTGTCATGACTCAGTCTTACTTACACCTTCAAGAGGACATGCAGAGCAGGCTCCAAATATCATGGTAATTTATTTTTTTACTATATTTAAAGTCAATTACAAATTATATATTCTAAATAACTTTAATTTTAAATTTTAAATTGAATATATATATATATATATATCTATATAAATATATAATATGAGCTAGTACATGTTTTAAATTATTTTACTTTTATAGCATGAGACACATCTTGTAGTTGAGCATGTACAAACAGGTCCTGGAGTAGAGGGTGCACAACCTCAAAATACAATACAATTTAAATATGATAAATTATAAATTGAATTAAATAATTTTTAATTGTAGACTTACATCTAATTTCAACTTTCTTTGTCTTGTTTATGTAGATTGATTCAGAGAATTTAGAGGTTGGTTCGGGTGCACTAGAGCATCCAGACCCAGATATGATGGTAATTTAATTTTATGATGAATTATAAATTAAATTGTCATTAAATCATTTTTCATTGTCTTACATTTGATTTCATATTTATCTTGTACAAAGTGTTTTAGGTCATCCACATAGTCTACATGGTGTGAAGATGTCTCTTAATTATAGAGATGATACATGACCTGAACATGATTTTATGGGTTATATTTGATTATTTCATGGACTACATATTGGTTTCTCATGTACTCTATTGGACTTTATATTTCATGGGTCAAGTAATTTTTTGGACTTTAGTTCATGGGTTGTACTCTAATGGACTTTATTTCATGCGCTTAATATATTGGTTTCATGCACTTAATATGTTGTAAATTATGGACTTTATTATTGTTCAATTTTAATTTACACATGTACATTTTTGAATTTTATGTTCATATTCAGGACATTCGTGTGAAATTAAATATAATTATGAAATTAAAGTTGAAATTAATGGGACATTTTAATATTTGTACTTTACAAATTTAGTGATCCCATACATGATATGTACATTCAATAATTAGTGATCATTTGTCAATGAACTTATTCAATTCATGTCAATCAATAATTAGTCAATAAATCATAATTTACAAACAAAAGCAATCCATTTATATACCACAAAGGATGAAATTTTAAGAAATAAACAATACCATAAAAGATTAGAGAACAAAAGCATTAATAAATTCTATATATAATAGCATCCAACACTAATTTATAAGCTGTCAAAACAAATAATAACATCCAATACTAGTTTATAAGTTGTCAAAACAAATAATAGCATCCAACACTAATTTATAGGTTGTCTTAAGGGGATGTCTTAAGGGGTCCTAATACGACGTCTTAAGGGGATCAAAGGAGAGTATATTTAAGTATAAATATTAAGTGATATAAAGAAGTATTATACTTTAGGGCGAGTCATCATAACAAATGATATAATTAAGTATATTATTTAGGATATGTGCTAATACGACACGTCTTAAGGGTCCTAATACAACGTCTTAAGGGGATCAAAGAAGAGTATAATTAAGTATAAATATTAAGTGATATAAACAAGTATTATAAGTTTTAGGGTGATTCATCATAACAAATGATATAATTAAGTATAATATTTAGGATATGTGTTAATACGACACGTCTTAAGGGGTCCTAATACTGTAACGTCTTAAGGATATAATTAATTTAACAATAATTTATGCATGATATTTACTGATTATACAATCAAATATAAAGTTTAAAAGTAGGAAAACATGCACATTTAACAAACAAAATATATAGAATATTAATTTTGATACATAAAAGTACATAGAGTACATAATTGTGTATGTACATGTATTTGTAATTTGTACAAAATGTTTAACTGTGTAAGTATGTATGTACATATATGTCATCTCAAACCAATGTTTACAAAATATGGCTATGCAATCTCAAGAACATCTCAAACTTGTGCCCGGAATGTAGTAGGTCTTCACGCCACCTGATATAAAAAAGGTACAAGAAATATCAATGAAATCATCAAAACATACATATTTTATTTTATATAAAACTATCTATACATATGTACATAGTTCTCAAGTACTTATATTTAAAAGTATTCCACACATGTATGTAGGTTGAATCCATGCATCCTCTCCTTTTTGTTTCAAAGTATGAGATCAATGCAATGATGACTTAAGGATACAAAAAAGGATAATAAATCAATTTTAACTATTCATGTACAAGCAATATCAATATATAATCAAAACATGTATTTAAATATAATTTAACAAATAATTACCTATTTTTACCAAGTATTCCATGTTGTCTAGACTAAATTTGCATGGACTAGATCCTTTTTGTGATTATGGATTAAGGATCTATAAAAGGACAATTTAAATCAATTTCAACTAATAACACACTTGACCAATATCAAAACATGTATTTAATCTATTTAAAAGGATAATATAAAACTAAAACTATATTTATCTGTATTTACTTATTCCATTGTACCATTTGCATCCTCTCTTTTTTGCAATGCATCTATGATTGTCTCATTCTCTTCCATAGAAATTTTCCATAGCACTTTATTTGTAGGTCTTCCATGAATACCGATTTAGTTTTATATTTGTTGCCACCACCAAATGTGAATAGTGTATAATCTTTTTATGTGTTTCATAATCTTCAAATATAGGTAGACAATTCTTCCTTGTCAGGTATTTTCGTAGCCAAGTGCCAACAACCACCATTGATCCTATTGGAAAACATGAAAACCATCATCAAATAAGTTCTCAAAATTTTCTTAAGGGGATCAAAGACCTGTTCTAAAAAAATTCTTAAGGGGATCAAAAACTTGTTATTAAAATTTGCTTAAGGGGATGTCTTAAGGGGATCACTGTACCTGTTGGATAATGATAGCCATCATCATCTTCTCGAGGTGCTATTAACTTATGTTTAGTCTCCACACAATGAGCTAACCAATATTTTGTTTCCTATTCATGAATTAAATTACCTTCTTGTAAAAGGTTTGAAACACATAGTCTTCAGATGCAAACACTTGATAATTTTCTTCAATAGCTCTTTCATATTGATCGTGTGCTTGTGCAAGTGTCAATGATCTTTGCTCCCACTGTTCAACCCATTTTGTATTTTCACATGCTTCCCAATCTCCTAAGATACAAAGTTGACAAAATCATGCAATCTCCCTTATCTAGATAGTCCATGTGCTTGCTGTCGAACTCCTAAATGAGTGCCATTTAGTAGATCCATTGATTGTCTCATAGTCAACTCTGGGTACAATGTTCTCTTCTTCAACCAACCAAAAGAATTGATGAATTGTAGATTACTCACTAAAACCAAGTGAAGATAATATTGTATTGCACCAATCCACAATCCCACATGCATCTTTAAATTTTATTGCATCCTCAAATTTTAATTGTTCTCTAGCAAGAATTATTTTGACACACACACCAACTCCATCGTGTTCTCCTTTACCATGCCCAGCTTAAAAAAAACTCCATATATGTTGGACATGAAGTTCCTTATGAACCCTACTTAACCAATAGAACATTCGAGCATTTTTGAACTTCCCGTATAATTATTTGACCATATGAGGTGTTTTGTCATCTAGATTCCTCTTTCTCTTAAATTTCTATAAAATATATTGAAATAGTATTAAACAAACTCTGACAAGTGTAACCGATTGTCACTCAAATAAAAATGATACTCCCTCAAAAAATTTCTATCATCCTTAGTGCTATCATCTGCATGTCTATAAACAATATGGAAAAACATAGCTACTTGCATTGAATTATAATACTATGATTGAATTTCCTCTTGCAGAGCTAGAGTATAATTTTCTGCAAAATCAACCACTAAAAGTATAGTACCAATTGGAAATGTGTTTCTACATGCGCAAAATTGGCCATCAATCCATCGAGCATGTTGAGAGTGCATGGCATATTTAGGTACAATCTTATTCTTAAATTCACTCATGAATGCATGTACACTAACTTTTTTTGTAACAAAATCACAACACTTTCCTATTTTTCCATCTTTTAAAGAATAGTCAACAGTCTTAAATCTTTTAACATCTACTAATTGTTGTCCAAAATCATTATCAACACTTTCATGCATACAAATTCTTAATAATGAAATATTTCCACAACTAATGCATTGTCCAAAAATACAAGAAATTAAATAAAACAATTTACCATTAGATCTTTCACAAAACAAACCTGACATAAACTTCTTTATTGCTTCAGGTTGCATATTAATACCACATTCCTATATAATCATGTTAGTATGCAAGGTAAAATGTATACATCAAAAAACATCATAAAATAATGAAATTGAACATGCGTTTTACAACAACAAGATATTCATTGCTTATTAATTTTTAATACTGAGGTTTACATTTTTCAAAATACCTTTGACTTATTTTAATATTATCAGGTAACACTAAACCACCACAAAATTTTCTATAAAATTTAGTTTGTGTTGTATTTAATAGGTGTTTTGGGTGAGGATCGCGAACTTTGGACCCCACCCTTAATTTTAAAACATATCTAGCATTAGATGATATCCTAGTATTATCATGCCAATATTTTTCAATCAAAGATTTAATTTCAACATTCAATTTCATATCAAACCTCGGGAGTCGACCACTAAAACTCCAACATTGGTTGATAGGATCATTTTATATACTTTTTCTTCTTTTTTCTGCTCTTAGTAATGTTTTAGGATGTATTTTTAAAACTTCACTAATATTGCTTACCATTGTTTTATTCAAAGTTTCTTTATTAACTATAGCAGTTGTTATAGCTCTTCTTGCTGCATTTTTATCTTTAGATTGACTATTTTTCCCAATAGATTGAATGACACTAGCAACAATAGACATAGAATGCTTTAATGATTGATCTTTTCTTCTTGGTTTAACAAAAAAGCCTAACTTTTTCATTATTTTCCTCATTTTTTGCATTCTCATCAATTGCATCATTAGTTGACATTGAAATGCAAGTTTTTACAATAATTTTTTTTTTTGTATATTCTATTCACATATGTTCTTATTTGCCTCCAAGAAATATTACCAAGAATATTATCCAAAACATCACTTTCAATTTAAAAAAAAAAAGTATTTTCATTAAATTCAACATCACATTATAGATTTTCATTTTCATCTTCAAAAAGATTTACATTTTCATCTTCATTTTCATCAACAAAATAGTTTTCATTTTCATTTTCATCAACAAATGGTTTTCGTTTTCATTTTCAACGAAAGGATCATTCTCATTTTCATTTTCAACAAAAGATTTTTCATTTACAAAGATTTTTCATTCTCATTTTCATTTTCAACAAAAGATTTTTCATTTTCATTTTCGACAAATTCTATAATAATTTCATCTCTTCGAATATTATCAATGTCAACATTGTTAAGTCTAGCATCTTGTAAAACTTCTACATACGTATTTTCCATTTCACTAAAATGTGGATTTGAAGACGTACTTGGATTTGTGCCTATTGAAACATTCTCCATAGCATTGAAAGAGGGATTTGAAGACATACTAGAACTTGTTTGTATAATCATATTATTTTCCAAATTGACTTCTTGTAAATTAACTTCGTCTACAACCATGGTCTCCTCAATGTTTTCATCTTCAATAGTTATGGAATTGGATGCTCCACCATCATTCATTGATTTAATTCTCATTCTTTCTCTTTCTCTTTGTTTCTTCTTCTCTCTCTTTGCTTCAATTTCTTTAGGAGTCAATGTCTTCCTATCTTTCCTCTTATTAGGAGCTTGTGAACCAATGATTATAGAATTCTCAAGCACAAATGAATGTCAATAGTGAAATTCTTCAAAAAATTCAATCCAAATTGCAAGTTGAAGACATGTAAGGACAAAATTATTCCTCTTGTGTTCCTCAAAACAAGTAGAAAACTAGCACAATTCCACTTAAAAAACTATTTACTTAATGCCTCCTTTCAAAAATTCAATCCATATTGCAACTTGAAGACCTTTAAAAACAAAAGTCTTCCTCTTTTGTTCCTCCCAACGAGTAGAAAACTAACAAAATTCCACTTCAAAAACTATTTACATGATGCCCCCTTTGAAAAATTCAATCCAAAATGCAAGTTGAACACCTATAAAGACAAAATTTGATAGAAAATAGCCCAATATGTTGCAGTTGGCCATATATGTGAAGTTGTAGACTTCACAGTAAAAATTTGCTAGTAAATTTAAAAAAAATGGTAAAAAAGAAATGGGATCCCGTTTATTAAACGAGATCTCGTTTATTAAAAATGAGATCCTATTTCAGAATCGAGATCCCGTTTCCTAATATTTAATGTGGTGACCATTGACATGGAAATGAGATCCCATTTCTATGTTTGCGGTCACCACATTTAATATTAGTGAACGAGATCCTGTTTCTAAAAATTTGAAATTCGCCTTGCTTTGTGGTTGGGTTTTTGGCTTGTATTCTGGTTCGGGAAAAGCATTGGGAATCCAAAACTAGCCCTTGAAACCTAGTTTGACGTACAAGTTGAAGGTCCTAACAATGTCACGGAAAAATAGTGAGTTTAGACATACAGCTGACAACATTTTTTACAAAAAATTTTAATGAAATTAAAATCGATTATAGATGAGACAGTACAAATTCCAAATATGTAACTTTTTTTACAATTGGATTATTTTTTCTATTTTTCAATTAATTTCTGATGAAATTGGTCCATAAACTTTAAATATAAGGGTTTTTTTACTATTTTAATAACTTTTTATCAACATAGCATTTTCATGAACGAATTGCACGAGAACGTACTTCAGACAATTCTTTTCAATTAAAAAAAATCAAAAAATGATAATTTTAGGTCATCTTATGCATGACGTACATGTCGATTTTTCAAAACGACAAATACGGCTAATAAAATTTTAACAAAAAAAATATTCAATAAAAAATTACAAAAATTATATTGAAAACGTGCTTCAGTGAGTTACAAATCTTTTCCCAAAAGGATTTAGAAAAATACAATAATTTAGGTCAAAATATGGATGATGTACATGTGCATGGTATGGTAAAAAAAAGTGAATTTTAAATAGTGGTTTTTAGAAATGCCTATGGAAACTCAATTTTTACCATCTGGGTATTGAAATAAATTACATATTTGGAAACTAGACTCCAAGTACTACATTTTATGATTACTAACTTTTTTGAAGATTCCATCTGTAAGTGCTTCAAATTTTAAGGTCAAATGTGTCAACTTCTGAAAATCAGGGAAAACACTTCCACTTTTTGTCCAAAAAGTGGACTCAACTTCTTGTTAGCACTCGACTGCAATAATTTTCTCCGCTATCTTTTTTCTTCATCTCACTCTCTTTCACCACTTTTCTCTTGCTCAATCCAAAAATATTTTCCACTTTTCCACAAACCATCTTTTCTAACGCTTCACACAATTCATCCTCCAAATCATCCCAATACTGCTCCCAAAAAAGTATTTGTATAGGTCTCCTCATGACCCAACCCATCTTTTTCTGCTTCAATCTTCCACAACTCACATTCTTTGCTTCTCTAGGGTTTGTCCCTGCAACAAACTCTCACCACTATCCTCTATCCAACAAGATTCTAGAGGATGCACCCACACGATCTCTTCTACTCACTTCCTCTCAGTGGAAGAGATTTGCACACCTTCTACCCAACCTCATCTCTGTTGGAGGACAGTCAACATGATTCCCATGGAACCAATGTCCTCTCAAGGAACCAATGGCCTCTCAAGGCTTCTTCACTCTTCACAAACTCTTCACCCACGGTCCTGGTGGATACTCTCCACACTTAGGATTCTTTGCTTTGATACCAATTGATGCAGAGGGTACCCCCCTCTACCAATTTCACACTAAAGATAACACTCACCACTATCACAACATTCAACAAAATTCTAATTGCAAGCAAAGAAAAAATTGACTTTTTTGGTTTAAATACAAATTACATTCAGTGGGCCTTGGCCAAATTTCTTATAGGGCAATAACCACTTTACCTCATTTTCCTTCACACCTTCACTCACCTCTACAACACCTCTCCTCTGGACTATCGACCTCTCATTTCTTATTGTGTATCTCTTATCAGTTGTCCCTTGTTTCTTTACTTGTTGCACACCTTCAAACTTTGAGTTCGATGCAACCTTGTCTTTCACTTTCTCTGCAACCTCATTCTACCTCTCTTTCGGCCTTCTCTCCTTTACCTGGTGCAAATCTCTTCAAATTCTACGCATCCCCTCTCTATTCTCTTGCTACACATAGTCCCCTCCTCTACTCTCCTGCGCTAAATTCTTTTTAAATTGTTTTTGGCTTTTATTCATAGCCGAGGTGGGTGCAACCCATCCTTCAACTTCCCATTCCTATCAAATTTAAGCTTGATTCCTATTCATCATTCTTTACATCTTTCATTGGCTGAAGATGAAAGGGCACAATTGAGTTTCAAGAAATTTCTTTTTATTAAAATCCAAAAACTCCTTGCAGCCTCCAAGTGATTCCCATAACAAATCACCCCTACTTTACATATTCCAATTTAATGGTTTGAAGACTTCTAAAGTATTTGACAAATCCATCTTATGCATTTTCTACAATCATTGTAGACCAACTCTATTTGCATACATGTATGCCAGTGCAGTAGAAACTACATATCATACATGAGTTCTAATAATTCTTTAGAATTGCAGTAGGTTAATTTCCTTGCTTCACACATAGTTTACATGTTCCACAATATGTCTTGCCACTTCCATGATTTGGATATGTATAACTAAATCAGTGATAAGAGAAACTATGAATATCTAATGGGAATGTTGTGCTTTCTGTAGCAATTCCTACATGAATTCAAAGCATTGAAACATGGCTAAAACTCCTTCCATCATCATTGGTATCAATTGTATGTCATAACCCTTCTTGCATTACAAGTGCTTCGACAATTTCTTCATGTTTCAAACCACCACTCTTTTCTCTTTGGGAAACTCCAACGGGATGAAGTCTTCTATATTTTAACTAGCAAATACATTAAAAGGTTTATAAAAAATATTGACATCTATCTCATCATTGTCTTGTTAAAGTTTGTAAAATTTAAGAGGTTTAGACACTAATAGAGAGAAAACCAAAATAAACCAAAACCAAAATTGAAAACCAACAATATTTTTGGTTGGTGTTGATTACCTGTTCACCTATGTGCTCTTGCACCATGAAATAATTAAAAATCGTTTGTGAGGAGTTCATAGACCCCCCACGAGCTTGCAACCCCTACTAGTCCAATTGACAAGCTAGATGACATTGCCAACATCACCGACACTTTCAATTGGCTAGTTGGCTATCAGTTGACAAGGCCATGTTGGTGGGGCTTTGAACCCCTTGGCTTTGGCCCCTAGTCCAGTGGGGCTGAGGCTATGGGTTATAAAAAATATATTCCACCCTTTAAAATTTTATAAATCCATTGAAAATGAAAAAACAAATCCATCTTAATATGGGGATTGAGTTCGATTTCCTACAAGTGGCGTCACCACCACCAATGAGCCATCTAAGGGGCATGATTTCTCAACCTTATACCAAAATTGGGAATTTTTTTTTCAAAGAGCATAACTTTTGGCCAAGGTGTTTGACTTTTGACTTTGTATACTTGTTGGAAAGGTGATTTTGAGCACTACATTATGGCATTAAGGTAAAAGCACAACCCTGTGTCACACTTTATAAAGGAATCGACCAATAGTAAAAAAATACTGAACTTCAACCACATAAAAGTGGTCTTTATGTTTTGAATTTCAAAATGATGTAAACTAATGAAATCTAGAACGTTTGATAAAGTTTATTCCTGTAATGTTTTTGGATTTTTTAAAAATTATTTTCATTATTTTTACCAATTTAAGAACAGGTTTTGGAATGCTGAAAAATTTCAAGAAAAAGTGATGTTTAGTTGATGTCAAGAAAAAAATTGAAAAGAACTTCATTTTCCCCTATTTTTTTTTCTCCAAATACATAACTTCAATATCTAGTGCATGGAAAAAAAATCAAATTTTGATGTATATTTTTCTCATAATAACTTTTTAAAGTCAAACTTACCAAAATTTGATAGTTTCCATTTGATGCCAACTATTGTCTTCTTTTTTAATCATTTTCAAAAATAAATTAATACCCTTTTGAAAAGGATTCTCTTCTCTACTACACCATATATTTTTAATTTTTAAAAATATGTTTTACTATTTTTTAAAAATTTCTAATCATCCTCTTTCTTAACTTTAAAAACCTACATACATTATTTAAACACACAGACACATATTAAAACTAATCAAAATATAGAAAGCTACATATTTCTACATATTTGGATTGACCACTTTGAGCTCTACAAAAGGGTTTTTTTTTTCAAAAAATTATTTTGACTAAATAAATACTTAGTTGAAGTTGAAAGCTTCAAAAAACTCTAAAAATAGCTGAATTGGTTGCCAAGTAGGATGCCAACTAGACATTTTTGGTCATACCATTTTTGGCCGAGCAAGTTTTGGTAGAGAGGTTTTCAGCCAAAACCCTTCTAAATGGAATGTACTTGATTGAAAGTCTTTCGGCCAAAATATGTAAGGACGAAAATCATCCATATATATATGTTTCAATTCAAGGAAATTCAAGAAAATACAAAGGAAGACTTATTTTGACAAAAGAAGATCTATTTTTGAAGGTACACTGATCTTCAACTTATAATTAATTATGTCACTCTTTTCATGGGTGCATTTGAAGTTAGTTTTCACTTTTTTCATTTAAATATGGTTGAGAACTAGGGCTATTAGGTTATGGTGTACACATACAAGGACCCACAATTTTGGATCATTCAAGTGCACCTAAAAACTTGTACTATGAAATTTGTAAACATATGTTTCACTTCACCTAGTTTGATTTAGATAATCATTATAAATTTTAGATAACTATGTTATTAAGGCATTATTCATGTCCTCATTTTATGTGGTTTTGCACAATCATGTTTTCTATTACACCTCTTCTCTTCTCTACTTTTCATTTATTTCTCATGTGTGGGCTCCATCCCTTGTTCTTGTCCATAACTCCTTCCTTGTAACATGATGTACTCTCATGTGTTCACCCTATCCTTTTACATAATGTTCCTTATCCAACCTATTGCGCCCCTACATCAAACTCCTTAGGTGTGAAATAATACATGAATCATTATTCACAAATGAGATGAAGTGGTAGTTTTGTGCTCTTCAAACTTCATCAAGATTTTCTCATCCTTCCCTAGACACTCATACTTTAGCATGATTAATATGGCTTTTTGCTTATTTTTTTCCTCAACCTCACATACATGGCATACACTAACCTCCTCTATCCAAGTCCATTTCCTTTAATTGTTCTCAACTTTTCACTATGAGATCATGTCTTGTTTTCTCCCCTTTAACCTTCTTCTCCATCCTTACTCCTTCCTTTGTCCAACCTCCTTTACTATGGTTTGAACACTTCACTTATATACCTTTTTCCTCTTTGATGTATTTTGTGGAAACCTTTGTACCTTCTTGAGGTAGAACTTCATCTATGTTAGTGAACTTTTCTTAGGTTCCAGTAGTCCTTGTAGCACTTATGTGTTCCATTCTCCTTCCTCATTTCTCTTTGTTGAGGATCTTCTTGCATTCTCTTTTATTCACATACCCACTCACTCAATTGGATTTTATTAAAAATAATGTTGATGCCTTTCTATGGATCATCTCCTTCACATGTGACTACCTTGTCCATCTATATTTTATCATCAAAACTAGACTAGATCTTTCCAAACCTTATGTGTGTCCAAGTTTTCCCATGCTCTTGCATTAGGTTGGCACATTTTAGGGTCACTTGACTCGATTATGTTATACTTGGAGATCAAGTCCCCTGCTTGAAAATCCATACTTGCATGGTTTTCTAACTTCTTCATGCCCTATAACCAATACAAATAATCTACTTCTTATCCTTTTATGGTGTGTACTATCTTCCTCCAAAATTAAGGTTTAACCCAAATTTCCTTTGTTAGCCCAAGTTTTATTCATAAAAAAATTCACATACCCTACATTATACTTTCTTGAACTACTTGTACAAGTTTAGATTCCCATTTTCTTGTATTGTCTAGAGTTCCTCAGTGCTAGATGCTTCATCATGTGATTCTTGATATTAGATCTAGTTTATATTTCTTGTGAACACATTATTTCTGATCTCATGTGCTATCTAAATCTAATGTTAAATAATCCTATCTTCTTTGAATACATTTTAAGGGTTGTGATACATGTAACAATATCCCTTCTTTGAATACACTAGCACTTGCACCAGAAGGGGCACAAGGGTTACACCGATAGAAAAATATAAGAACACCATGGCAAGTGACTTACCTCAAGATTCTTCTCAAATTGTGTCATCTGTCAATGATGCCAATGAGGAAGAATGGGAAGAGTTTGTAGGAAATATTGAAGAATCCCTATCATAGCAGTTCATTTTGTTTTAAATTAGAAGAACCAAAATTAATCTTCCTATAGATGTTGCTTCAGTGTGTGAAAAAAAAGTATGCGATAAAGTATTCAGTGAAGGGAAGCATACAAAGTAATGCTAATGATGATAAAGGGATCTGTAACATCAACTGTAATATAGTACATCATCTAAAAAAAATGACTTTCAATCCCATTATGATAGATATCTATACCCAATTTCAAACTTCCCATTTTGGATGAAAAATATTAATGAGTTTAGTTTTATACTTATCAATTGTATACAACCCCATTTTGTGGGCATCCCACAAAATCATATTCCATGATAACAATTTGATGAGGCATTTTTTCAAACAACTCCTCTTCCTTCATATGTTTCAAATTTATTAGTGCACCATTATTAGTATTTGTTTTTCTCGGCTGAGACTACTCTCCAAAGAGCCATGCCTTCATTTAATAGATAGCAACAAAATTGTTTGAGAATGAAATAAAACACCAAAAATTAATGATAACTGCTAAGGGATTTTGAAAAATAAAACTCGCTGAGACTAGGACAAGCAACTTACCTCAAGATTTTGCACAAATTGTGTCATGATGTAAAAAATATTGCAGGAAAAGTTTAGGAAGCCCTACCACAACAGAGTTTTAACAATCAGACTAACCAAAACCAATCTCCATACAACTACTGCTTCAATCTATTCACAATGAAGACAAAGTGGATTTGAAAATGTCGAAGCCAATGACCAAAAGAAAAGAATTTAAGTGATGAATTAGGGCATGCTATTTTGAATGTGAATTTGTGCATGCATTATTTAATCCACTTATAGGTCACTTGTAGGAAGAAAAAAATTCTAGGTGGTGATGAATTTGATAAGAAATACATTAAAATTAAATAAAATATGTGAGAAGAAATCTATTTGAATCAAATATTTATCACTAGGAGATCTACACATGATGTGCCTTGACCCCCATTTTGTTGAGGTTTTATGAGTTGAATCAACCTTGCCAACATTGGAATGTCAACCTCATACTGCTAGTTCCCAGTTAGTGAGTCTTGGAGCCTAATTAGAATTAAAAATAAAGTAGTGAAACCTAAAGAAAAAGGCATGAGAAAGAGGTGGGACTGCAATAGATAAATCCAACGTAGATAATACCTCGGTTCCCACTCCCCTATCTGCACCTGAAAGGGAAAACATGAACGAAACATCTGTAGGTATACATGCTAGAAGATTACAACCCCATCCTCAATCATCAAACAACAATACTACACACACTGCCTCCACATCAGCTGACCCTAGAACCAACACACCCTCATCAGATACCCAAGAAGGTAAGGTTACTTCTTTTGCATTTCTTGATGATATAATTGATGTGATCTCAAAATGCAAAGAAAAAACAATAATTCTATTTTTCCTTAGAGGCATCCCATCTGAACAAGTTTTTTTCGAATGGACCCACAATAACTAGCAACTTAAGGGTTAGACAATTGAATCTTTCCAGGGTTTTGGTAGAGGATACATTGCTCACACCTTCTTAGAACCTGAACATGCTCATGTTGTTCTCCAATGCGGTTCTTGGATTATATGTGGGGAAACTTGTTATATGCAAGCTTGGGATCTTGAATTCCATCTGAAAGGGATTACTAAATCCAAATATCCCATATGGGTTGAATTTCCTTTCCTCAATCTTGCTTTTTGTCCTTTCCTTCAAGACATTGCTTACCAATTGGGTAGATTTTTGTGGTGTAAACAACACTCAAAAAAATGGGCTAGCCTATGTTCACACCCTAGGGCATGTATTGAAATGGATTTAACTTGTCCCTTACCCAATATTATTAAACTTGTAGGGCTTGGTTTTGAGTTTGAGCAATGCATCTCATTTATGAATAAACCAAATGCATGTTTTCATTGTTTTAGAGAAGGCCACTAATTCGTGATTGTCCCCTTCATAAACCTAAATCACCCTAGCCAACTACTGATAACCTCCATCCTATTAAACCTCTTATAGTTCCTTCCTACCCCCAACCTCCCTCTTTGAACCCCCTCCTACCACTCTTTATCACTCACCCTCTTACAAAGATATTGTTTTGTCATCCCAACCTAGAGCATCCAAGTGGATGAAGGGAACTTCTAACTCACAGGCCCCTTCATCCAACTATAATCAAAAACCTCAAACAAACAACCTTGTTAAGAATCATGCTCATTATGTTAGAAAAATACCTACAATTCAAGATCCCATGGATATTCTCCTTGGGTAAGAGCTCATGATGGATGATCTGAATAGCCAATTAGAGAACCAATTTAATGTGTTGCAGTTAGATGAGGAAAACCTCCCTGAATCTTCTCAATGAATTAAAAAATTTAATCTTGGAATGTGAGTGGATTGATCCTCCCCACACATAAATATCATGTCAAGAAAACTATGTAGAATAATCAAACTGATGTCCTTATGCTTCAAGAAGTTAAACTTGGAGAGACTCATCTTGATGCAACTCTTTCCTCAATTTTTTTTGAGGCTTTTTTTTGCACACCAACCATTATGATGCTGGAGGTGGTGTGGTGTTGGGCTTAGCACCATGGTTGGCTAAACATATTGTGGCCTATGGCTTAGATCCTAATGGTCATTGTGTTTGGGTATCACTCTTATCAAGGACTTGCTTGTGGGATTTTGCTCCATATATGATCCTAAATCTTCTTCAGAGGGAATCATCCTTTGGGATTGGATTCACTCTTCTCTTCCCAATGTCAAGTGGGGTTTGGGGGGTTATTTTAACATGGTGGAACATCCTTTTGATCATAGTTGGGACTCTTTTCCTCATTTTTCTAACCTTGAGTTTGAAGCTTAGTCTTTAGCCTAGAAATCCCTTGGTGTGCATGATCCCCTTGGAAAATTCAACCTTCAAATGCCACACTAGTACACTTGGTGCAACTATCGAGAAGGGCCCTTAAGGAAATTGATTTGGTTGGATCATTTCTATATTTCTCCTAGCTGCCCCATCCTTCCACAATATGCTAGTCTCCTTGTTTTTGTTAGCCTCTCTACTAGTCTTTCAGACCCTCTTCCAATATTCACCACCCTTTCATTCTCTAATCCCACCCCCATCTCCAATGACCTTCCTTACAAGTTGAATGTTACTTATCTCAAGAACCAATATTGTATTGATGATATTCTTACTACTTGGAATGTTGAACCAAAGCCTCGACAAGGTAGTTGGATAAAATGGTGGGAAAAATGATAGCTAGATGCACCTCCTTCCTTCATGACTCTGGTAGAAGAGTAGTAGCTTGAGAAATCCTTCAAAAGGTAGATGTAGCATGGTCGCACTCACTTATCTTACAATCTCAATGACAACACTTTGCAGCAATATATGGTTAATGTTGAAAACCAACTACATAAGATGAATATTTATAGAGGTAAAGGAGTGCATATTAGAGTTCAAATACAATGGATTAAACATGGTGATTGGGGCTCAATATTTTTCCAATACCTTCAACACAAGCATAAAATTGATCACATTTCCACAATCATGATAGCTAATGGAAACCTTCAAAACAACCATAGTGATATTATGCAAATCTTCTATGAGCACTTCAAGAATCTTTTTATCGATGTGACTAATGATGAAATTCTTCTCCCCGTTCTTGAAGATAGTATTTTTGTTTGAATCCTTAAGAAAATAGACCCTAAGTATAGTAGATATATTGACCACCTTCTTTCATTAGAAGAGTTTGATGAATCCCTTCACTTCATGGCTTTAGAGAAGATTCCCGGAATGGATGGGCTACCAGTAGAATTTTATAGAACTCTTTAGCCCCACATTCATGAAGGTTTTTATAACATTTATCTTGAAGGTGTTGAGACTGGATCCTTGGGAACACCATTAATCAATGTATTATTAAACTTATCCCCAAAGGTAAAGATGAGGACACTATCAATGGTTGGAGACCTATTGCACTCCTCAACACTTCATATAAGATTATTGCTAAATCTCTTGGGGGGAAGATTTATATTAGACAACTTGGTCCTTGCTTGGGAGACATTTGAGTGGGCTCAAAAAATAGCTCAAGATGCTCTTATCATTAAATTGGACTTTGATAAATCCTATGATCATAGTTGTTGGCCCTTCATTCTTAAAATGCTCAAGTGGCTCGTTTGGGTCCTAAAATTTGTGATCACATTCAAATGATTTTTAGGGATTTCGATGCTAGATTGGCTATTAATGGTGCACTTTCTCCTTCATTTCCTTTGCAAAAATCAATTCACCAATGGTGTCTCCTTGCCCCATTTTTGTACGTTCTTGTTGCTAATGCACTTGGATATCTTCTTTAGCATGCTCTTACCAATAAAATCATTCATGGCATCACACTCCCTAGAAATGCTACCGCTCTCAACTCCCATTTTGTTGATGACAACATGCTTTTAATAATCCAAAACTTAGTAGAATAAGTGGAAGATATGCTTGATATTTTTGAACTTTTTTGCTTAGTTTCAGGCTCTCAAATTTCAATGCATAAAACATAGTTTGTCATGACATGACCCAAACCTCAACCTCCTTGGATCCTAAGTGAGTGGAGAGGAGTCAAGCATGGGGTCATTACTAGATACCTTGGGATACCATTTGGAATTGGAGTTTCATTGAAAAAAATATGGAATTGGTTCTTGGCTAAAATTTTAAAAAAACTCTTGAATTGGACCAACATATTTCTTTCCATGGTAGGTAGATTACAAGTATCCAATAAAATCCTTATTTCCAACCATGTTTACATTTCATCTTGCTGGTTGCCCTTGAAATCTTACTACCATCAATTGACTTAGCTAATCAGGAGCTTCCTTTGGGCTAAGTAGGGAAACAAAAAGGGTTTGACTACAACTTCATGGATCCGCTATATTCAACCAAAAGATAAAAGAGATTTAGGCATCATTGATCCTTTCACCCAATAAATATGTCTTAGAAATAAAGGGATTGTTAGAGCTTTGGATGGTGATGCTCCTTGGAAACATTTGGTTCATCATCACATTCAAACTGCTACTACTGGTTGGCCATGGGAGATGGTGAAAAAGATGGATAAACTTCTACTTGCTCCATACTTCAAAAAACTTGGTTCATCCCCCTTCAATTCCATTTGGAAAATGTGGAAAATTACTTCTAAAAAATTATCATGGTATGCCCATTCTTTGAGCCATGGTCTAATCTTTGCTTCCTCTATTTTGTAGAACCATCTTGTTTAGCTAGATAATACACCTCTTGCTTTAAAAAACTCCTTAAAGAAAAACATCTCTTCAACAAAGGAATTCAAAGTTTTAGAGACCTTTGGGATCCAATTGATTTCAATTAGAAAATAAAGCAACAACTCAAGGCTCAATACAAACTACCCCCCTCAGAAAAACCTTCTATTTTCTAAATTTAAAGACTTGTCACACCTGAGCTATACTAGATTAGAGAGTAAACTGTAAAATAAGAAAATGGGGTTATAGATTCACATAAATGATCAAAGCTTCCATTTGAATGTAATAGAAAGTGTGGGAGAAGGGAGCAAGATAGCGTAATTTCCAAATTTTTTTCAAGATAATATGCTTGAAGGTTTGTAAAATGGTGTTGAGGTGCATGGAAAGGTTGAGAAGAGCTATTTTCCAAGACTAGGCTTGAGGAAAAAGCATATGGAGATTTCAAAAAGATAATTCCATAAGTGTTGGGCATAAGGAAAAAACTAGAAGGTGTGTTTGATGGTCTCCTTTTTAGCACAAAGAGGGCATGATGGTGTTGGTGAGAGGAAGGAAAGATGCTCATCAATGGGGACTTTAACATGAAATTTTTTCCAGGATGTTAACTAAGCTTGGGCTTTAGCTTTGGATTTTGAAATAAGGGTGCTTAACTTGTTCCATTTGGCACAAATGAATCTACAATGCTATTTACAATTAAGACAAGTTGACAAAGGCACAATAGGAATAATTAGTCTATAGACAATTTTAAGAGGGAATGCACAAAGGTATTTATTGCTAGGTGATTTCCAATCAAAAATATCTGGTGATGGTGATCATAGGTTTGATGACAATGATTTTTCTAGAAGTGCTAATCTTCGATGGTGCTAACAGTGGTGTTAATCTTCGATGGTGCTAAAATTGTTGCTGAGCTGAAGACTCTTCTTCTATGGTGGTTTGAGTTTGTCTCAATGGAGAAGTTTGGTTGCTTTTTAGATTTTTGGAGTCCTCCACTACTTCCAATTGTGTTTATGGAATTTATTTGTTGTTGTTGTTACGACCACTTATCCTTTCAATGTAATTTATGCTGTCAATTCTGTGCAGCAACTATTGTATATTTTGGTTCCTTGTATTGTTGCTATGCATTGCTAAGTATGGAGGCTGCTCTTATATTGGCCAATTCAATCTACTTGCAACTGGATTTATGCTATCTCATGGAGAGTAGTTTATTTTGTTTCAACTTACTTATGTTGTTAATGAACTATTGTATTTTCCCTTTTTGTGTCTTCTATTGTTTGAGATTGATGTTAACCAAATGATAATGGTGTTGAAGGGCTCTTTATGAGCTACTGTTGTTGTTTAGAAATTTTTTTGTTGCTCCAGTTTTCCAGATATCTGTAACTCTTGATTTTCTTTATCCAATAAAAAAATTTATCACTAGAATGCATCTACATTTACTAAGGAAAACTAACCATACTATAATGTATTTACTATTCTCTCTAATCATTATAATTATAATAATTTTGCATTACATTTAGAAATTAAAAAACAACAAAAAATATGGTTTTACAATGATTTGTTTTCGGAGCATGAGACAAGTATCAACCAAACATCCATACAATATATAACCTATCGCCTAATAAAGGGTTGTGATACATGTAATTTAATTTACCCCTGCTTTGTCTCTAAACTATTTTTGTAGTTCAAGGATCTCCATGACATGCCTTTTTAATGATGATCTAATTGGCTTTCCTTATCACATGTGATATTCAAAATTATGAGCATGTCTTGTAAAATTTATAATATGAGCTAGTGATCTACACATTTAGGTATATTGAGCATGATGTTTCTCTTTCTATGTTTTATAGTACTCATTTTATTGAAAAGATCCACATATTGATGCATTTAGTGGTGATAGTAATTGATATCATGAGTGTATCTAGATACATGCTAAATATTTTCAAGTGATATATATACCAAATATGTTCATGATATGTTTGTAATTTATGTATTTAAATAAATTTTAATTGATGAACCTTTATTGTGGTTTAATTTTAGTTGATGAATAGGTTTATTGTGGCTATATACTTATCATATTCTTGGACATATTCTTATCATCCTATATCACTAGAGAAAATCATAGGTAATATATGACCCTTATATTCAAGTTTAACAAAATTCAAAATTTGAGTATGATGTTAAGATAATATGGTTGTAATCTTCTTGAGGACAAATTCTTTCAATATCATTAGTTAAGACCTATTTTGTTTGTCTCTTCTTTATTTTTATTTAAATGTTTGTGTTATTTTTTTTTATGTTTATACAAAGATACTAGAGAATAATGGTGTGTGGTTCATGTTAATTATTTCTTACATGTTTTGTACATGAATTTTACCTATATGAATTTTAGATGATGCTTGAGGTTATAGAGTGCTTATAGTATTTATACTGTCATCATGTTTTAAAAACTAATGTTATAATTTAATTTATTTTTTTACTTTGGTTCTAACAAATGAACAATATTTAGTGTTCTATTTATGCATTATTAACTACATTTATTGAAAGCATGTGTGTACACTTGTATGCAAGTGAGTTCAAATTTGAGCAATTTGTGATGGGGAGTCAAAGGACTAGAAAGAGGAAGTATGATAAAGAGAGAAGAAGAGAAAAGTGAATAAAGGAACATCTACTCAAGAACAACCCATGGAAATTGTTGATGACCAAGGTGATGTTGGAAAAAGCAAGGAAAAAAAACTCACGGGGGGGTGAATCAGTTGTCACAAAAATTTAAACTTTACAAAGTTAACTTAACTTAAATCTCAGATCTAATGAATAAAAAATTAAACATAAGAAATTAACACATTAGAGAGACAAAGAACACCAATATTTTTGCATGGAAACTCTGTTAGGGGAAAAACCACGGTTGATGTCAGTGCACAAGATTATACTCTATTAAAAGTATAAAGAAAAATAATAAGGGGAATGCACATGTGTTCAGGCTCACTGACTAGAGCTCACCGCTCAATTACAAATACAAGACTCACTGTCTTATATAAAGATTTAGATTAAAACCATCAAGAAATTTGAACTGAGAGAATGGCTTCTGTCCAAGCCTGATTACAGTTCCAATTAGGCACAATACTTTTGCATACTTTGCTCAACCTTATACACACTTTCTCTTCAATGATATTCACACTTATGCACACAAGAGCACACAACACATACTCAACACACTAACCACACTTCGCATACTCCTTAAAATTTCCACACAATTTATTCTTATATATCCGCCACAAATATTTCACCATAACAAAGTCAGCCAAAGGAAAATAATATATTTTCAATGTTGGCTTAAATTCACAATTGAATTTTTAATGCACACCCACCAAGGTCAGCCACAACATAGAGGGGACCCAAATTCACTTCTCCAAAACAAGAATACTCCAATTAATCACACCAAACATAGAGGGGACCCAAATTCACTTCTCCAAAACAAGAATACTCCAATTAATCACACCTTGAACATCCACAACACGCTAGCATCAACATGTCGGCCAAGAACAAGAAAAATGAACATGCACAAGAAAATATTTTCAATCATGAGCTTCACCGAATCATGTGGATGTACCAAAAAGATAGAGGATGAACTAGAGACATCTAAAAAAACTAAGAAATAGCAAAGAGACATCCGTGACAACCAAGATAACAAAGAACATACAATCTTCACTCAAAAACTCTGACAGAGACTAGCAAAACACTGTCAGACCACAGCTTGTACATGAGTTCATTCAGACCTCTAAAACTTCTGGTAGATGATCTAGACATACTCAACATTAAACCCTTTGATCCACACCAACTAACATTTTACGTACATAACGTAATGCCTTCATGACCTGTACAGTTCCACTAGGAACCTGGAACACATTCACTTATAATTTTCTCAATATCTTCAACATATACAACACTTAGAATATCAAATGCTAATAGTGTTGACATCAATGGCAACCATGTATTAGCATCACATCACACCATCCAAAAATTTCCCAACAATATCCCCCTTTGGCATTGATGGAAACACATGATGTGAAAAATACCATCAACCCAACACACTACACAATTGCTCTTCTCCTTAGAAAGATTTTTCATTCTACACTTCTCCCCCTTAGATATTTACATTTTTCACATTACACTTCTCCCCCTTTGACATCAATGTAAATGGTAACTATGACCTTTCTACACACATGCTGTGAGCCATATCTCTGCACATCTAACTACTCCCCCTGCGTAGCAACCATAAAAACATCAATCTAGATTAAAATATAGCAATGTAGGTCATAGATTGATGCAAGTAAATGTATCATTTAGTTCTTGTCAGGAGGGGTAACTACCTCTAGCATTCCTCTGAGATACTCAAAATTATTTTTCAGCAATGGCTTTGTTAAGATATCTACAATATGTTCTTTTGTAGGCACATACTCTAGTCTAACTTCCTTCTCATTCACTTTCTCCCTTAAGAAGTGAAAATTAATTGATATATGCTTGGTTTTCAAGTGTAGTACCAAATTCCTTGATATATTTATTGCACTTGAGTTGTCACAGTATATTGCAATAGGTTCTTCACATATCACCTTGATATCTTTCAGCATTTGTTTCATTCATAACATCTGAGTACAATTATTTGCAGCAACAATATATTCTGCTTCAACAATGGATAGAGAAATAGAGCTCTCCTTCTTGCTTAACTAGGATACCAGCTTCTTCCCAAGGAAGAAAGCACGACCACTAGTACTTTTTCGGTCATCCACATCACCAGCCCAATCAATATCTATATAAGTACATAGTGTAAGATCATCATCCTTTGAATACCAAAGTCCAAAATCAGCAGTTCCCTTCAATTATCTAAAAATTCTTTTGACAATAGTTACATGTGATTCTTTCAGATCAGCTTAAAATCTTGCAACCATACATACAACATGCATAATATCTAGCCTTGTTTGTGTCAAGTAGAGTAATCCTCCAATCATTGATCTGTATCTAGTTTGATTTGCCTTAGGAGAATCATCATTTTGTGTCAACTTACATCTGGTTACCATGGGTGTACCAACTAGTTTGGAATCATCCATACCAAACTTCTTTAACAATTCTTTCACATACTTGGAGTGAGATATGAAAATCCCTTGATCCAATTGTGAAACTTGCAATCCTAGAAAGAACTTCATTTCACCAATCATGCTCATCTCAAATTCATTCTTCATTTCATCAGTAAACTTCATGCACAAATTATCATCTCCACTAAAGATGATATCATCAACAAAAAATTCTATGATTAACTCCTTATCATGATCTATCTTGAAATATATGTTACTGTCAGTAGTACCTTTTGAGAATCCAAGCATTAGTAGGTATTTGTCTAGTCTGGCATACTAGGCTCTGGGGGCTTGTTTGAGTCCATACAAGGCTTTCTTGAACTTGCAAACCATGTCTTCCTTAGTTGTTAGCTGAAATCCATCTGGTTGTTCAATATACACTTCTTCTTCAAGTTCCCCATTTAGAAATGTAGACTTTACATCCATTTGGTACAAATTGTATTTCTTGTAAGCAACATAAGCAAGAAATAGTCTTACTACTTCAATTCTAGCATAGGGGAAAAGGTCTCTTTGAAATATATACCTTCCATTTGGGAGTAACCTTTACATACTAGTCTCACCTTATTCTGGACCACTTCACCATCTTCATTCAGCTTGTTTCTAAATACCCACTTAGTGCCAATCAAATTCTTGTCTTTGGGCCTAAGAACTAGCATCCATGTGTCATTCTTCTCAATTTGTGACAGTTCTTCTTTTATACCTTCTAGCCAGTGTACATCTTGACAGGCTTCAGTGACATTCTTAGGTTCAATTTTGGAAATCGAACAATATTCTTCAACAATTTTCTTTCTAGTTTGCACTCCTTTGCTCTTGTCTCCTATGATTTTACTTTTAGAATGATTCAACTTTACATACCTTGGAGTTTTAGGACTCTCTTAGACTTTTGTGTTTTTGGAACTTACTTGTGTAGTTGCACTTGACTATGCTTCTTGACTGACTTGATTTATCGGGACAACTTGTGGTTGCTTCATCGAAACATATGGAATAATCTGAAGTAGATTTGGTGATTGTGAATTATTCCCTTGGTTCATGATGTCCTCATATAAATCATAGTTGCATCTTCTGGATGATCTGACTGAGTCCTCATCCACCTTGAAATTTTCACTTTCAATTTAATTTTCTCAGTCTTTTGTTGTAGAATCTATATGCCTTGCTCTTTGTGGAGTAACCTAGGAAGATTCCTTCATCACTTCTAACATCAAACTTTCCTATGTCATCATCTCTTTTGATATAGCATTTGCTTCCAAATATTTTGAATTATTTGACAATAGGCTTATGACCAAACCATAATTCATAAGGAGTCTTACCGGAATTACCATTCACATTTACTCTATTCAAGGTATATATAGTAGTACTTACTGCTTCACTCTAGTACATCTGAGATACATTTCCTTCCACCATCATTGTTCTGGAAACATCCAGAATTGTCCTATTCTTTCTTTCTACAACTCCATTCTATTGAGGGGTTCAGGGAGCAGATAGCTATCTTTTAATTCTATGCTCTTCACAGTAAGTATTGAATTCTTTTGAAAGAAATTATCCACCTCTGTCAGATCTTAGACATTTGATCTTCAGACCTTTTTCATTTTCTGCCATAGCCTTAAAGATTTTAAACTTATCTAATGCTTCACTTTTCTCTCTCAAAAAGGAAACCCAAATCATTCTAGAGTATTCATCAATGACAAGCATAAAATATCTTTCTCCATGAATGCTCTTAACTCTAGAGGGACCACACAAATTAGTATGCAACAGATATAA
The DNA here is from genome assembly GCA_007258455.2 of Sequoia sempervirens. Lineage (NCBI taxonomy): Eukaryota > Viridiplantae > Streptophyta > Pinopsida > Cupressales > Cupressaceae > Sequoia > Sequoia sempervirens. The sequence goes on along the minus strand of VDFB02270651.1, from coordinate 577,634,873 downwards.
CACATTATTTGAGTGAAATTGCTTGCTTTAGAAGGAAACTCTAGTTTGTTTACCCATTTGACATTATTGATGGATTACATTAGCAAGCTTCACTAATTTAGGTAGATCCCTTACTGCTTGAGTAGAACTTATCTTAATGATGTTGTCAAAGTTTACATGACACAATCTCCTATGCCATAACCAACTTTCATCCACTTGAGCAATTAAGCAACTGTCATTAGTAGTATTCAAATGAAAGATGTTGCCTTTAGTCTGCACACCAGTGGAAATCATGTTCCAAATTTTCCATAAATCTGGAATTTTCTATCCTTGAACTGTAGATCATATCCCTTATGCACCATCTATCCAACACTTAACAAGTTATGCTTCAGGCCTTCAACATAGAGAACTTTATTAGTATTTTCTTTACCACCAAGGCTAATAGAGACTCTACCATGAATCACACAAGCATTGTTGTCTCCAAATCTCACAATCCCACCATCATACTCTTCTAGATTCACAAACTTTCTTTTTTCACTAGTCATATTATGTGAGCATCCACTATCAATGACCCATTCATCTTTCTCCTCAACACAAGCTACAAGAGCTTTCTTTTCTTTAGTGGATTCAATAGGTTCAACCTTATTTTCAATGGTAGCAATAAAAGCCCAATCCCCATTTCTAGCATCTTTATCAGACTCATCATCTGTTACTACTTCAACAAAGTAGCATTTCTTCTAAAATATAGGTTTTCTAGGTTTAGACTTAGGAACTCTTTCAAGACATCTTGATGCAAAGTGACCTATTTTACTGCATGAAAAACATTTAATAGGTAATACATCTTCATACTTACCTTTTCCTCTTCCTTCTTGTTTTGAAATGAGTGCTTCCATTTCTAGAACTTGTCTATCTTGGTCTTCGATCTGTTTCATTTCTTCATCATATTTGGATGCCCTTCTAGAACTTTCTCCAAGACTGTAACTTCACCTGTAGCTTCTGGATATAGTAGCTTTGAATGCAGATTCAGTCTTTAGTGTGGATTCACCAAATTCACTTGTTTCAAAAGTAGCAAGCTTTCCTATCAATGTGTCTCTTATCATCTTGTTTACAAACATAAACTCTTCAATAGCATGAAATTTTGACTTGTAGGAGGGAGGTAAGGATCTGAGTATCTTATCCACAATTTCATCTTCACTTACTGAACCACCGACACATTTAATACCTAGCACTATCTCATTTACTCTTTGCATAAAAGAAGTAATAGTCTTGTTGGAACTATTAAAATCTGATGATTTTTACATGTTTTTCATCCCCCTGGGTTTCCAAAATAATTAGCATCATATGCATAGGGCCCTCCATCATGACATTTTGTTTACATTTTTCCCTTATAGCCACATAAAATCCATTGAGTCATGCATTACTCACGTTGTGGTCTGTATTGGCATAAGTTTATCTTGGTCTCCCCAACCCACAATGCATTTTTTCTAACGTATGTTTGTTGTAGGCATATCGACGTGAGAATATCAGGGTCCTCCTGATTCATTCTTCTGCTTGTAAACATCTGTGTTTCCTATCGGCAAGACATTTCTGGTGTCATAGCGATTGGTTTTCATCTACCGACAGCTATCGATAGGACATTCACATTGTTTCAGCGACAAAAAAGGTTCCTATCAGCATAAGCTATACTATCGGAGTGAGGTCTTACCAAATGTTTTATGTCTCACCGATCAACATGTATGGAGATGCATCGGTGAGAGTTTTTCCTTGGATGAAGCATCTTGGCAAACTCACCTAGTCTTGCCGACCAATGGCGGATGCATATACATATCAGCTAAAGATTTTCTTCAGGGTAACATCTTGGCGAGTGACCTTTGGTCTCATCGATATTACACAAGAGGCTCGTTGGTGAGAGATTTCTTCTTCGGAGTAAGTCATAGTGACTTCACATTTTCTCACCGATAGGTGGCGGGAGGATTCATATTGGCAGGAGTTGGAGCTATCAATGAAAGGTCTTGGTGAAGTTGAATTGTTACACCGACCAACAACATAAAGGGATGTGATATCGGTATGAGTTAAGGTTCTCGATAAGAGGTCTCGGCGAGTGACCTTTGGTCTCGCCGATGGAAACAAAAGAACCTTGTCGGTGAGAGTATGATCTTGTCTCAGCGACTCAGATGAATAAAGGGCTTTTGGTGAAACATGATGTGGTCTATGTGAGGTCTCCCCGATATCATAGAGCTACAACGAAACACAAAGGGAACATGCAGATGCTTCTTGTCTTTGGTGTAACAAGAAATATGTTATAGTGACATAGAGTTTGATTGCATGGGCTCTCGTTGAAACATAATGTAATTTGTATGATGTTTCCCCGACTTAGATAGGTCACGACGAAGGCGAACAACACCACAAAGTGATTAATGATTGAATTACCTTTGGAATAACTGTTGGATTGTCTCGTTGACTATTTCACTGATGAATAACATAAATTCAAATACTGTGGCTGACATGTGAGTTCATAAAGTACCGTTGCAAGCCGACTTGATTTGAGCCCGAATTCTATGGAGGGCCGACATGGAATTTCAATATGATTTATTTTCTTGATACTGGTGTATAAATAGGCATTTTGTAATTGTAAAATCATCATCAACTATTAGTTATTCGATATACAGTAGGAATATTTGGAATGGATATAGAAAAATAAAGTTCTCATATCAGAGACTATGTTGCATGTTATCAAAATGGGGGTATTTATGAAAGTCAATTGATGTTGCTGCACATTTCTGGTGTCAATTATCTGTTGAATTCAATAAAAATACTGCTAAGTTGTCTCTAAGATTGATCCTTTCTGGTTGTTTAAATTGACATAACAAGTTTATGTTCAATTTATCAATGCACATTTGCTATATTGGTGTGATTAATCAATTGGTTCTTTCAAGCAAAGATTAAATCCTTTTAATTGATCACAGTAATCAAAGAGATTCATTTGGATTGTTAAAGTAGAGCTTAGTAGTTACAGTATTGCATGTTTATAAAATTTGTAAACAAAATGTATGCCAGATAATTTGAGTTTTATCTAGAGATTGTTGCTCATCTTAATTTCATTTGACTCCGTATACCCAATAAGGCATTGGTCTCTACACTTCATCATTTTGAACTCATTCAATTTCTTTATATCTATTAATTAAGCATTTTAGGATTTAGATCAGAAGATTGCTATAGCTATCAAGTTTGATTTCATTTGTTCACTTCCATCTGACATTGTGGACAAATCACTGAATGAAAGATAATCATAAGTGCATAAAGTCTGCTTCATTCAGAAGGGTACACCCACCTAGGTTTAGTAACACCTAAAGAGTAGAAGGTTGAGTTCTCTTGACCTTGTCTGTTACCCTAAAGCATATCAGGAGATTGACAGCCTCTTGAGGCATTCAACCTGCATTTTTGAGAGCTAACAAATTGGCGAATTAGCTGGGGAACACATTTAGAATCAAGGCCTTAATCATAGAGTTGGGAAATTTATACAGACTCCACTGGGAATAAGAAAAATTAAGTGTTTTATAACTTTTGACAAAAAGTGAGTGGCGACTCTGACAAAATTTTTGCAGCTATTCAAACATGAATGGAAGAAGATCTCAGTACAGGGGAGGTCATATTGGAGCTCCTATTGGCAACAGTAAGTGGACGCGAAAAGATGACAAATTTGATAAGGGAAAAGGAATAAGTGAGGACATGTGCATTATAGACAAAGGAAAAGTGCCAAGAGCACGTGGTGAAACATATAATTGCTATGATACATGGAGAAATGATTCAAGTGCAGAACTTTGTACCCATGAAGATTGAAGAAATCCTTTCCCTTCTCTTGATCCTCAGAAATAGGCTGAGTTTGAAGCTGCACTTGAGGCTGAACGCATCAAAATTTAGTATGAATATGATCAGAAGATGGAGAGTAACCAAAATGTGTTTATTGATCATGAGCTTCCTGGGGAAGTAAAAGCATAGTTTGAATTACAGAGGAGGAAGATATAGGAATTAGAGGCTAGATTGCAGAAAAATCAAGTTACTGATTAGATAGCTAATTTCCCTCCAAAGTATGTATCACCTCATAAGCAAGGTAATCATGGTGCAGGGTATTCAAATCCACCAGTGTCTCCTCACCATCAGACAGGGAATCGCTACAAGCAGCCAAATCATCCACCTCATATTCCCACGCAACATACAACTATGCATCCACCTCCTGGTCAGTCTTTTATCCCATAGAATAATGCACAGTACAACAATCCCATGCACCAGCATCAGTGTCCACCTATTCCTCCCCCTCACCAGCATACAACCATGATCAAACAATTTTATTTAGCAGGTTTTTAGTTATACCCTTACCCTATGGATGGAAATTGGAGGGGTATGGTGCCCAAATTTATAGGGAGTAATGCAATCACTGCTGAAGAGCATTTGAGGAGTTTCAATGTTTCCATCCAAGACATTGATGTACCATATGAAGATCTACACATGAAGTTGTTTATGATGTCACTTATTGAAGATGCTAGGGATTGGTTCAAAAGTTTTCCAGCATTCTCAATCAATTCTCTTCAAGTATTCCAATATCGATTCTTAGAACAATATGGGAATCTAAATGCACCAGATGCAACTCTTCATGAACTGATGCGAATTCAGAAAAATTAGAATGACTCAATTTATGATTTCAACTGAAGATTCAACAAGTTGCAGACTAAAGTACCTCCTGGATCAAGGCTGCCAAATTCTATAGCTTTGAGTGTTTATTTGAATGCATTTGATCCTAAAATAGGGTACGAACTGAGAAATAGATTCCCAAGAGATCTGGATGAAGCTCAGAAGACAACACTAACAATTGAAAACAACAAGAAGGCTGCAGGTATAATCAATAAAAGAGATAACCTGAGGCCTCCTCAGCAAAGCAATAATTATCAGTATAGACAGGAGAATACATATAGAAATGAGAGGCTAAGATTGCATGACATGCTTTATAATACAGACTAGAAGGATGGAAAACCTATAACAGCTAGGCCTAGAAATAAAGAGACTCTTGATCCATTAAGCAAGAAGGGAACTTACATGGTGAGTAATAATTACTTCTGTAAAGCTTGTGATAAACCACATTCTCTAGACAATTGTGTTTTAGCTCAAAGGATGCAAGAAGAGGGAATGTTGATGGAAAATAATGGAGAAGATCACAATGTTTATTTGACTTCAAACATTTTTTACCATGCTGAGGAAGGGTACTCATCTTTAGAGGATGAAGGTTATGATTATGATGTTTCAAATCAGAAATATAATGTCTATATGGTTGAACAACAGATCCTTTCTGATTCTAAGGAAGATTATACAGAGCCACATTCAGTTGAGGTGCCTGCTCAATGTAGTATTAGAAGACTCACCAAAGATGAAATAGAGAGACTAACTGTTGCTGCAATTGAGGAAGCAAGGAGTAAATACTGGTTGAGAAACAAAACAGTAAATGAGAAGGAAGGCATCCCTAGGGGAATCTTTATGAAGGATCAGAAGGCAACACAAGGAACTATGAAGAAGCTAGAAAACAAACAACATGATAAAAATGAAGAGAAGTCTGTCCAAAAGGAAAAGGTGAAGGAATTACATAAAGAGATATGAATTCCTGACCAGCCTAGTAAAAAGGAAAAAGAAGAAAACAAAGGAGAAATGCTAGAACTGAAGAAGGCTATTAAAGTGGAGGGCTCTTCTTTTGACTTCCCTCAGGTGTTATCCCAGGTAAAAATGTCTATCCCGCTACTTGAGATGATGAAAATTAAGGAGTATAGGGATACTGTTGTTCAATTGATAACAAATGGGAATGAAAAACATATGAATTCTGAAAGAAAAGTAGCCACTAAAGTAGTCAATAGGCAAGAGAAAGTAAATATCCCAAAAGTCTGCTTGAGTGATGTATTAACAACTCCCCTACAAGTTGATCCTTTTTTCATTACATTACTTATAAATAAAAAATTGTTAAGGAATTGCATGATAGACTCTGGTGCTGTGATAAACATTATTCCAGTAGGAGTTATGAAGCAACTTGGCATGTGGGTTGATACATGTGAAGGGAAGTGCTATGCAATGGATAACAGACTTGTACCTATGGTAGGCATTATAAGAGGTGTTGAAGTCAAACTGGCTACTTATCCACAGGTGGCTTATAATATAGATATAATAGTCATTGATACTCCTCCTCAGTTCGGGATGCTCTTGTCAAGACAGTGGACAACAACAGTTGGGGGAAACGTCCAGTTTGATTTATCTTATGCTACTATTCCAGTGAATGGTCAAGAAGTGAAATTGTATAGGGAGCCAAGAATGAACCAGCTTGTTGACTGTGTACCTCATGATCAAATCAACTATTTTTGTGATGTTGATCTTGGAAGTTTTAAGATTGAACTAGCCCAACCAAAACTAACCAATAGTGATCCAATTGAAAAGCATGTGGCACAAAGCTGCAATGAAGTATGGAAGATGTATTTTGATGGAGCATGCAACCAAGAAGGTAATGGAGCTGGGATTGTATTTGTCTCACCTGAAGGTATTACATTTAAATATTCATTTTTGTTGGAATTTTAATGCACAAACAATGTGGTAGAGTATGAAGCTTTATTGACAGGCTTGAACATGTGAAACACAAGATTAAGTTGCTAACTATTTTTGGTGATTCTGAGTTGGTTGTTTCACAAATTAAATCCAAGTATGCAACAAAGCACAAAAGATTAAAGCAATACAAGAATGTTGTATGGGACACAATTGAGTTGTTTGATGCATTTTCAATTGAGTGGATTGACAGATCAAAGAACATAATGGCTGATTTTTTAGCAAATGTGGCGTTGAAAAGAGATGATATTACATTGGCTGGGGTATCATAGATTGAATTCAAGATAAGGCCTACTATTCCTGATAACATTTATAGTTGGAAACTCTTCAATGATGATACTAACCTTTTGAAATTTCTTCATTGTATAGATCAGTTTGAAGCCCAAGAAATTGACTTCAATGCTTTTGTTGAGGAATTAGATGGGAAGCAAACTGTGTTTGGCAAAGAGATCTTACAACTTAAAACAAATAAGCTTCCTAAAGGCTTAGTGGCATTGGAGAGAGTGTATGATGGAAATGATCTGATGAGGCAAACACTAGTCAAAAGGGAAGATATTGAAGAAATTAATTTAGGGACTGAGATGGCACCAAGAAAGGTATACATTGGAAAGAAAATAAGCCCTACAATTAGAAGAATGCTGATAGAGTTGCTGAGGAAATATAAGCATGTGTTTGCTTGGTCTTATGAAGATCTAAAAGCATACATGGAAGATTTGTTTCAGCATGAAATACCATTGAAGCCAGATGTTAAGCCATTCAGACAAAAACAAAGACCCATAAATCCAACACTGGAGCCTAATATGCAAGAGGAGTTGACAAAGCTCAGATATGGGGGAATTATCAAACCAATTAGGCACTAAACGTGGGTTTCAAATTTGGTCCCTGTGAGGAAGAAGAATGGAGACATCAGATTATGTGTGGACTTCAAAAATATGAATATGGCATCTCTCAAGGATAATTATCCTTTACCCAATATGGAGGCTATATTGCATAAGGTGACAGGGTGTGAGCTGTTGTCAATGATGGATGGGTTTTCAGGGTACAACCAGGTTAAAGTCAAGGAATCTGAACAATATAAGACAATGTTTACAACTCCTTGGGGAACATATGTATACATAAGAATGCCATTTGGTCTCACTAATGCTGGAGTGACTTTCCAAAGAGCTATGGACGTGGCATTTGCAGAGTTGATCAATGCTATCATGGTGGTGTACCAAGATGACCTAACTGATTATTTGAAGAAGGATGAAGATCATGTACAACATTTGGAAAAAGGTATTTATTAAAGCCCTAGAATATGGTATCAACTTAAATCCTAAGAAGTGTCATTTTCCAGTCACAAAAGGTAAGCTTTTAAGACATATTGTTTCAAAAGAGGGAGTTAGAATAGATCCTGAAAGGGTTGAAGCTATTGATAAAGTCCCTATTCCAAAAACTATTAAGGCTATATAGTCATTTTTTGGACAGATTAATTTTGTTAGGAGATTTGTTTCTAACTTTTTTGAGATCATTAAGGCCGTATCAAAAATGTTGAAAAAAGGACAGAAAATAGAATGGATTGCAAAAGCCTTGGAAGCTTTCATATCTATCAAAAGGGCCATCAAGGAGGCTCCTGTCCTTAAATCTCTAGATTTCGCAAGGCCTTTTCAGATATTTTCTTTTGCTTCAATGCACACTATTACTACGGTTATGTTATAGAAGAATGAGGATGGTCATGAGTAGCCTGTGTCTTTCTTCAGTAAGTCATTACAAGGGTCTGAATTGAAGTATGATATAATGGAAAAACATGCATTTGCATTGGTAAAGGCCACAAAGGCATTTAGACCATATCTTATTGGAGCAAAGGTGATTACTTATGTCCCTCATGCAGCTATTAAGGATATTATGACACAGTCTGAAGTTACAAGAAAAATATGTAGATGGATCAGCAAAATCCAAGAGTTTGACATGGAGATACAGATTACTAAGCTAGTGAGATGTCAAGGCTTGGCTAGGTTAATGGCATAATCGAATATTGAAGCAAGTCAAGTTTGTAATGTAGATGAAGGGACTGCAGTTGCAAGCATTGAGCACACTTACTTCTTGGTATAATGACATTATGCATTACCTTAAGTACATGAAGTGTCTAGAGGGATTGAGTGACAGCCAGAAAAGAACTCTAAAGTTGCAAGCATCTAAATATGTTTTCATGGATGGAGATCTATTTTGGAAGAACTGGGATGGTATACTGTTGTTATGTCTGGATGAATTTCAGGCCAAGCATGTTTTAACTAAAATGCATGAAGGAGTTTGTGGAGGACACTACTCAGCAAAAACTACTGCACACAAAATTCTTAGGGCAGGATACTACTGGCCTAAGGTTTTTAATGATTCTTTCCCACACATAAGAAAGTGTGAAGCTTGCCATAAGTTTTCTAGAAAACTGAAGTATCAAGGAGCTTTGCCACTTCGACCTTTGCAGGATGATGCCCCTTTTCATCAATGGGGAATTGATTTCATTGGAGAGATACAAGAGAAATTAAGTGGAGGATTCAAGTGGATACTGGTTTCTACTGATTATTTTACCAAGTGGGTAGAAGCAATCCCAAATAAACAGGCTAGAAGCAAAGTGGTGACAAATTTCTTGATGGACAACATTATCACCAGATTTGGTACACCACTGAAGTTAATCATAGATAATGGAATGTGTTTTAGATCAGATGAGTTCAGTAGCTTTTGTGCCACATATGGAATTACTATTTCTTATGTAGCTCCTTACCATCCACAAGCTAATGGTCAAGCTGAATCTAGCAATAAGAGTCTTTTGAAGATTATAAGGAGGATGTTAGGATAGAACAAGAAATCCTGGGATTCAAAATTAAAATTGGCTGTGTGGGCTGATAGGATTACTGTGAAAAAATCAATTGGAAAATCCCCATTTGAATTGGTGTATGGAGCACAAGTGAAGATGCCTTTACAAAATTTGTTACCAGTCTACAAGTTTGTCCTTCAGGAAGATTTGGCTATTCCTAAGCCTATGGAGGAAAGAATGGAGCAACTAGTTGAACTTGATAAAATAAGGAGGGTTTCTCAAAGCCAAAACATGAAGTTACAGATACAGATGAAGTATCTATTTGATAAGAAGGCAAAGGATAGAAAATTTGAAGAAAATGACTTGGTGTTGATGTGGAATGCAAGGTGTCAAGAGAAAGGAAAGCATGGAAAATTTGAAGCCTTGTGGCTGGGACCTTTTGTTGTTGTTGAAAAGAAGGGTGAAGACTCATACTATCTACAGAATATGGCTAGTGAAGATCAGGACTTGCCTGTTCATGGGAAATTCTTGAAACATTTTTTCTCTTAAAGCAGCATAGAGGATTAAGGGTTGCCAATGCATGGACAATTCTTGCTTATCCTCTTTAAAACTCTTTTCCATGCATAGTAGTGTAGGATTTTGGTCTATATCCATTTCACTTTCATTTTTCTTTCACTTTCCATTCATTTCCTTTGCCTTTCACTTCATTTCTGTTCATTGGTTCATCATTTTGTGTCTGGTTTGCTCACCCAAAGATTTTGATCCTTGCAATGATCTTACTATCATTGATCCCCAGATGGAGCCACTATTGGAACTATAAAAATTTGATGATTTTTACATGTTTTTCATCCCCCTGGGTTTCCAAAATAATTATTATCATATGCACAGGGCCCTCCATCATGACATTTTGTTTACATTTTTCCCTTATAGCCACATTAAATCCATCTAGTCATGCATTATTCACGTTGTGGTTCATATTAGCATAAGTTTATCTTGGTCTCCCCGACCCACAATGCATTTTTGCTAACTTATGTTTGTTGTAGGCATATCGGCGTGACAATATCGGGGTCTTCCCGATTCATTCTTCTACTTGTAAATGTCTGTGTTGCCTATTGACAAGACATTTCTGGTGTCATAGCGATTGGTTTTCATCTACCGGCAGCTATTAGTAGGACATTCACATTGTTTTGGTGATAGAAAAGGTTCCTATCGGCATAAGCTATACCGTCAGAGTGAGGTCTTACCGAACGTTTTATGTCTCACAGACCGGCGTGTATGGAGATGCATCGGTGAGAGTTTTTCCTTCGATGAAGCATCTTGCCGAAATCACCTAGTCTTGCCGACCGGTGGTATATGCATATACATATCGGCTAAAGATTTTCTTTAGGGTAATGTCTTGGCAAGTGACCTTCGGTCTCGCTGATATTACACAAGAGGCTCGTCGGTGAGAGATTTCTTCTTTGAAGTAATTCATAGCGACTTCACATTGTCTTACCGATAGGTGGCAGGAGGATTCATATTGGTAGGAGTTGGAGCTATCGATGAAAGGTCTTGGTGAAGTTGAATTGTTACACCGACTGACAACATAAAGGGATGCGATATCGGTATGAGTTAAGGTTCTCGATAAGAGGTCTTGGTGAGTGACCTTTGGTCTCGCCAATGGAAACAAAAGGACCTTTTCAGTGAGAGTATGATCTTGTCTCAGTGACTTAGATGAATAAAGGGCTTTCAGTGAAACATGATGTGGTCTACATGAGGTCTCCCTGATATCACAGAGCTACAGCGAAACACAAAGGGAACATGCAGATGCTTCTTGTCTTTGGTGTAACAAGCAATATGTTATAGCGACATAGAGTTTGATAATGGGGGCTCTCTTTGAAACATAATGTAATCTATATGATGTTTCCCCAACTCAGACATGTCACGACGAAGGCGAACAACACCACGGAGTGATTAATGATTGAATTTCCTTCGGCATAACTATTGGATTGTCTTGCCGACTGTATCATTGATGAATAACATAAATTCAAATACTGTGGCCGAAATGTGAGTTCATAAAGTACCGTTGCAAGCTGACTTGATTTGAGCCCAAATTCTATGGAGGGCCGTGATCCGGTGGACATTTTTCAATGAAAACGGCGTCATCGCGAAGAGCTCGTCACAAGCTTTCCAACGCAACTCGTTTCGTCGAAATCCGACATCGTACGCTCAACTTATCAGCAGTCAAAGTTTGCAATTGACTTGTTGAAATGGGCCGTATGGATGCTGACGTCAGCATTCCGTACTGTACGGATGGTGAAGTGGACGAACCAAATTCTGACACGTGGCTTCCCTGTCAGCGTTGTACGGAACCAATCAGATCGTGACACGTGGCATCCGTATGTACAGTCAGCGTCCAGTCAGCATGCCACATCATCAGCACTTTCAGCATCCGAGTCAGCATCAGCAGTCGAGTCATCAGACCTGGCGAATATCACCTAGACACGTGGCATCGTAGAGGCATCATCGTCAGCTGACAAGTCATCGGGTTCAGCGAGTTACAGGGCGACACGTGTCTTCATTCACAGTGATCTGGTTGGGTTGGTAATTTGTTTGTTGCAACAAAATAGGTGGTCGGGTTCGACCCCGTGATGCCCGGCGTAACAACCGCACCCTCCACCGTTGTGCCAGTCGTCGCACACTAAACTTCTATGGCTTCGGGTTTGTTTTGTGCAAAGTTTGCGGGATTTCTGTGCCAAAAGGGGAGGCCGACGGTTTGAACCGTCGACCAACCTTGTAGCAAAAAGGTAAGCCACCGGTGAGCTATGCGCTGGCCTTAGAATATAGTATGCATCGGTTGATTTTGATAATTGGTGAAAACCGAATGCCATAAAATTATAGTATGCCCCTAAATTTATAAAAAAAGTAAACAAACTTTAATCTTTTTAAAGGATTTAATCAAACCTCCCAAACGACAAAAGCCCGAGAATAAATAAATGGAAGGGCTTAAATTTAATTTTGGGAATTTATCAAAGATTATTATGTAAAAGGGGGGATATTTTGAAGATTTTTTTATGAGTAAAAGGGAGATTGCATAGATTTTTATGTATTTGGAGAGATAAGGTGAATATTTGCAAATCAATTGGTTAGTAACCAAATTGAGCAAATTCTTTGTATAAAAAGGGGTGTGAGGTGAGAGTAGAATCAAGTTTTTTTTTCAGGTGTTGAAGTCTTGATGCTAAGGTGACGAAAGAGAGGTCTTGTGGAGATTCTTTGAGTCATTCTTGCACGTCAGAGCGTTGTTATGCCGCCGAAGTGCTTGGAGAATGATTGTGGTGCTTTGCAATTGATTTTTGGAGTTAATCGGATCGGTCTCTCTATTGGAGTGGACCCGGAGACGTAGTCCTTAGGGACGAACTCCGTTATCAACTGTTTGCACTTCTCTTCTTCTCTCTCTTTCTTTCTCTCCTTTCCTTCCTTTCTGTTAAATCACCTTGTTATTACTTTCATTCAGTTATTTCCTTAAGTTAATTTTGATTTAATTAACTTGGAATAATCATTGTAAAAGCATTGTAAAAGTTAAGCATTTAAATACTACAATCTAGTCTAGATCCTATACAGATCAAGTTGGTATCAGAGCTTTTGGGTGACTATTATTGCAGTTATTTGTTTTTTGAATGCTAACGAGATCTAGGATTCAAAAGGGTGAAGGCAAGCTCGAAGACTTTGATCCTGAGATCGGAAAGCATAGAACATTTCCGAAGATGTCAGTTTCTGGAATGGAGGTTCCTGAAGAAATCAGTGAGCAGGAGTTTCGAAGAGCATTCCTCGAGATGAAGGCAAAGGTGGACATTCTTTTTCAGGAGAGACAAGAATGGAAGGAACGTGAAGAAGGTTCGTCGAAGCAAGAAGATCACAAAGACATGAAAGGGAAACATCATGAAGATGGTGGCAAGCAACCAGATCATCCCTTTTCTTCTTCTCCTCCCTCTTCCCCTTCTCCTTCTTCTCCATCTTCTCCTCATTCTATTTCTTCTAATCCTTTCAAGAGTGGGTATAAGCCTAAAATTAAACTGGATGTAAAATTTGATTTACCAAAGTATTGTGGAGAACTTAATGCTAAAAAATTGGATGATTGGATTCAACAAATAGAGGTCTACTGTAGAGTCCAGAATCTAATAGATGATGTTGATAGGATCCAATTGGCTACTCTTCGTTTAGGAGGTACATCATTAACTTGGTGGGAGAGTAAGTCTAAGGCAGAAGTTTCACAACATGGTAGAGTCAGTTTAACTTGGGCAGAATTTATTAATGCACTTAAGAAGCAGTTTTATCCCTTAGGACATATGCAGCAGTTAATGATGGACTGGAAAATGTTTAGGCAAGGGAAGGGTCAAACTGTCCAAGAGTACACCCATGAATTCAGGAAAAGGGCTATTTCTTTGAATGTTCCTTTGTACACTCAGGACACGTTGTTGAAGTACATAGGAGGTCTACATTCCTACCTTAGGCATTCTATCCTGGTATTGAACCCTTGTAACTTGGATGAAGTGTCTGTTCAGGCAACACACTTAGAGTCAAGGGGTAAAGGATCTTTTATTGATAATGATGTAAAGAAATCTTCTAAGAATGTAGATACAGGGAAAGGAAAGAAGGAAGCTACAGTCAAGAAGGATGAGAAACTTTCTTGCACTCATTGTGACAAGGAAGGTCATGATGAAGATCACTGCTGGAAGTTACATCCCGAATTGAAGCCTAAGTGGGCTCAAAGACGGAATCAGAAACAAAAGGGTAAGGACAAATCCACGAATGTTGTTATGGATCTTGGTTCAGATTCAGATGATGAAACTAAGATAACAGCGATGGGTCTAAAAGGTAAAGCTCCTATTTCTGGTGTTTCTGTTGCTAGTTGTGCTTCTACTTCCACAATTAATGATTTCTCTGAAGATGTTAAAAGGAATGAGTTGTTTCATTTAAGGGTTATGGCTAAGAACAGTAAAATCAATGCACTCATAGATAGTGGTTCACAAGTTAATCTGATTTCAGAAAGTGTTGTAAAGAACTTGGGAATAAAAACTACACCACATAAGAGACCTTATCCACTAGGTTGGATTTGTGAAAATGATAAGCTGCAAGTAACAAAACAATGCACCTTAAGGTTCACAATCACTAGTAAATTTGCGGATGAAGTTCAGTTTGATGTAGTTCCATTGGATATCTGTGGGATAGTGCTTGGTAGCCCTTATCTTTATGACAGAAAAGCAATCTTCTACAGGCAACAAAATCATTATCATTTGTTTAAGGATGGCATTCAGTACATAGTACATTCTCACAAGATTAAGACTAATCAATCTTTTGCAAACACAGGGCAGTTAAAGAGGGTAGTTAATGCAAGTAAAGAGTTAACTCTTATGTCTGTCAATACAGGTGGTTCTAAACATGAACTTGGAGTAGCTAACTAGGGTCAGATGTTGCAGGATGCACTTGCAGTACAGCATGAGAAAAGGATGCTTGAAATCATTGATGGATCCTTGGGTAAAAATGTTCCTGTTGTAAAGGATCGAATTGTTGTTGACTTGTTTTCTTTCATTTCTGCATTGATGTTCAGCTTGATGCTAGTCAATTTTTGTTGGTTAGTGGCTACGACAATTGATGTAGAAGCTTATGGAAGTGATACACTACTGTTTATGTTCAACAACATTGTTGCAGTCTTTATTGTGCTTGTGAGCCAAGTATTCAGATGTACAGAGGATACAGGACAAGTGGGGAGGCCAAGTCCTCACTTATTGTCAGAGTAAATGCCACTTTTGGAGGTCCAAAAGGTCTTCAGTGGGGAGGCCTGATCCGGTGGACATTTTTCAATGAAAATGGCGTCATCGCGAAGAGCTCGTCACAAGCTTTCCAACGCAACTCGTTTTGTCAAAATCCGACATCGTACGCTCAACTTATCAGTGGTCAAAGTTTGCAGTTGACTTGTTGAAATGGGCCGTATGGATGCTGACGTCAGCATTCCGTACTGTACGGATGGTGAAGTGGACGAACCAAATTCTGACACGTGGCTTCCCTGTCAGCGTTGTACGAAACCAATCAGATCACGACACGTGGCATCCGTACGTACAGTCAGCGTCCAGTCAGCATGCCACGTCATCAGCACTTTCAGCATCCGAGTCAGCGTCAGCAGTCGAGTCATCAGACCTGGCGAATAGCACCTGGACACGTGGCATCGTAGAGGCATCATCGTCAGCTGACAAGTCATCGGGTTCAGCGAGTTACAGGGCGACACGTGTCTTCATTCACAGCGATCTGGTTGGGTCGGTAATTTGTTTGTTGCAACAAAATAGGTGGTCGGGTTCGACCCCGTGATGCCCGGCGTAACAACCGCACCCTCCACCGTTGTGCCAGTCATCGCACACTAAACTTCTATGGCTTCGGGTTTGTTTTGTGCAAAGTTTGCAGGATTTCTGTGCCAAAAGGGGAGGCCGACGGTTTGAACCGTCGACCAACCTTGTAGCAAAAAGGTAAGCCACCGGTGAGCTATGCGCTGGCCTTAGAATATAGTATGCATCGGTTGATTTTGATAATTGGTGAAAACCGAATGCCATAAAATTATAGTATGCCCCTAAATTTATAAAAAAAGTAAACAAACTTTAATCTTTTTAAAGGATTTAATCAAACCTCCCAAACGACAAAAGCCCGAGAATAAATAAATGGAAGGGCTTAAATTTAATTTTGGGAATTTATCAAAGATTATTATGTAAAAGGGGGGATATTTTGAAGATTTTTTTATGAGTAAAAGGGAGATTGCATAGATTTTTATGTATTTGGAGAGATAAGGTGAATATTTGCAAATCAATTGGTTAGTAACCAAATTGAGCAATTTCTTTGTATAAAAAGGGGTGTGAGGTGAGAGTAGAATCAAGTTTTTTTTTCAGGTGTTGAAGTCTTGATGCTAAGGTGATGAAAGAGAGGTCTTGTGGAGATTCTTTGAGTCATTCTTGCACGTCAGAGCGTTGTTATGCCGCCGAAGTGCTTGGAGAATTATTGTGGTGCTTTGCAATTGATTTTTGGAGTTAATCGGATCGGTCTCTCTATTGGAGTGGACCCGGAGACGTAGTCCTTAGGGACGAACTCCGTTATCAACTGTTTGCACTTCTCTTCTTCTCTCTCTTTCTTTCTCTCCTTTCCTTCCTTTCTGTTAAATCACCTTGTTATTACTTTCATTCAGTTATTTCCTTAAGTTAATTTTGATTTAATTAACTTGGAATAATCATTGTAAAAGCATTGTAAAAGTTAAGCATTTAAATACTGCAATCTAGTCTAGATCCTATACAGATCAGGCCGACATGGAATTTCAATATGATTTATTTTCTTGATACTGGTGTATAAATAGGCATTTTGTAATTGTAAAATCATCATCAGCTATTAGTTATTCGATATACAGTAGGAAGATTTGGAATGGATACAATAGAGTAAAGTTCTCATATTAGAGACTATATTGCATGTTATCAAAATGGAGGTATTTATGAAAGTCAATTGATGTTGCTGCACATTTTTGGTGTCAATTATCTGTTTAATTCAATAAAAATACTGCTAAGTTGTCTGCAAGATTGATCCTTTCTGGTTGTTTAAATTGACATAACAAGTTTATGTTCAGTTTATCAATGCATATTTGCTGTATTTGTGTGATTAATCAATTGGTTCTTTCAAGCAAAGAATAAATCCTTTTAATTGATCACAGTAATTAGAGAGATTCATTTGGATTGTTAAAGTAGAGCTTAGTAGTTACAGTATTGCATGTTTATACAAGTTGTAAACATAATGTATGCCAGATAATTTGAGTTTTATCTAGAGAGTGTTGCTCATCTTAATTTCATTTGACTCCGTATACCCAATAAGGCACTAGTCTCTGCACTTCATCATTTTGAACTCATTTAGTTTCTTTATATCTGTTAATTAAGCATTTTAGGATTTAGATCAGAAGATTGCTATTGCTATCAAGTTTGATTTCATTTGTTCACTTCCATCTGACATTGTGGACAAATCATTGAATGAAAGATAATCATAAGTGCATAAAGTCTGCTTCATTTAGAAGGGTACACCCACCTAGGTTTAGCAACACCTAAAGAGTAGAAGGTTGAGTTATGTTGACCTTGTCTATTACCCTAAAGCGTATCAAGAGATTGGCAGCCTCTTGAGGCATTCAGCCTGCCTTTTTGAGAGCTAACAAGTCTCATCTTCACCCATCTTCAGGTTTTTGTACTTACCTTTCAGACTTTGTAGCTTAGCCATATTGATCTTTGTATCTCCTTCTTACAAAGTTTCTAGCTTTATCCAAATCTCATGAGCTGTCTATAGGCCTACCACATTAGCCATCTTCGAATCTGTTAGAGCACTCACCAATGCTTCAATGGCTCTAGTATTACTTTCTGCATCCTTGATCTCATTAGGAGTGGAGGGTCCATTTGTAGGAATAGTGTATTGATTCTTTGCAATCTTCCATATAGCATCTCCAATGCATTGTAAATGAAATTGTATCCTAACTTTCCATTGTGAGTAGTCATTGCCATCAAATCTAGGGTTGTCCTTCTTGAATGCTGCCATCCTGGATCACCTCAAGCTGTTAGAATTTTCTTCAGAGGAACTCGCTTTGATACGAATTGTTGGAAATAGCAAGGAAAGACAACTTAGAGGGGGGGTGAATTAGTTGTCATAGAAATTTAACTTTACAAACTTAACTTTAATATTAGATCCGATGAATAAACAATTAAACATAAGCAATTAACACATCAGAGAGACAAAGAACACCAATATTTTTGCGTGGAAACCCTATTAGGGGAAAAACCATGGTGGATGTTAGTCCACAAGATTATACTCTATTAAAAGTATAGAGAAAAATAATAAGAGGAATGCACATGCATTCAGGCTCACTGACTAGAGCTCACTGCTTAATTACAAATAGAAGACTCACTGTCTTACAAAAAGATTCAAATTAAAACCATTCAAAAATTTGAACTAAGAGAATGGTTTCTGTCCAAGCCTGATTATAGGTCCAATTAGGCATA
This sequence comes from Sequoia sempervirens, assembly GCA_007258455.2. Taxonomy (NCBI): domain Eukaryota; kingdom Viridiplantae; phylum Streptophyta; class Pinopsida; order Cupressales; family Cupressaceae; genus Sequoia; species Sequoia sempervirens. The sequence goes on along the minus strand of VDFB02270651.1, from coordinate 577,616,432 downwards.
ATACTTCTGCATACTTCACTCAACCTTCTACACACTTTCTCTTCAATGATATTCACACTTATGCACACAAGAGCACACAATTCATACTTAGCACACTAACCACACTTCACATCCTCCTCAAACTTTCCACATAATTTCTTCTTATATATCTGCCACAAAGATTTCACCATAACAAAGTCGGCCAGAGGAAAAGAATATATTTTCAATGTCAGCTTAAATTCACAATTAAAATTTTAATGCACACCCACCAAGGTTGGCTAGAACATAGAGGGGACCCAAATTCACTCCTCCAAAACAAGAATACTCCAATTAATCATGCCTAGAACATCCACAACACGCTAGCATCAACATGTCGACCAAGAACAAGAAATATAGACATGCGCAAGAAAATATTTTCAATCACGAGCTTCACCAGATCATGTGGATGTACCACAAAGATAGAGGATGAACTAGAGACATCTAAAAAAACAAGAGATAGTAGAGAGACATCCATGACAACTAAGATAACTGGGAACATACAACCTTTACCCAGAAACTCTGACAAAGACTAGCAAAACATTGTTAGACCACAACTTGCAAACGAGTTCATGTGGACCTCTAAAACTTCCAATAGATGATCTAGACATACTCAACATTAAACCATTTTATCTACAACAACTAACCTTTTACATACATATCATAATTCCTTCATGACCTACAGAGTTCCACTAGGAACCTAAAACACATTCACTTATAATTTTCTCAATATCCTCGACATATACAACACTTAGAATATCAATTGCTAATAGTGTTGACATCAATGAAAACCATGTATAAACATCACATCACACCATCCAACAATTTCCCAACAGGTGATGTACAGGTATAAGAAAAAATTGAACCTAGTAATAGAATTTTTTTCTATAGTATGGAAAATATGATTGAGATAGATGGAGATTGTCTTTTCAATAATATTTAATTTGAAGATATGTTATTTGAAAGCACACACCCTAAAAGAATATGGGATGAGTTTTTGAAGAAAAACATCTAATTGGAAGTGCACTTATTTATGTGAAAATAAATTACCCTTGTTTTAGAGCTATTAGGGGTTGATAAAAGGAAAAAGTCATTAGGCTCATTAAAAAAAAAATTATTGAAAACTTGCAAGAAGCATTGAATTGTATTGAAAACAAGAGTTGAGCTACTGATCCAAGTGTTACATGTAGAGAATTTATGACTATAATTTCTAGTAAGAAATTATCACATAAAAGACAAGTTCAAGCAATTTCACAATTAATAAATGTTTCTAGGAGAAATGTTCAAAGATATATTGAAAAGAGAGATAGATTAGATGAAAATATTGAGAAAATTTGAGTAAATATTTGTAGTGTTCCTCGAAAAGATAGAATTTTAGATGTAAAGAAATAGGTGATTGAATATTGGACCAACCACTCTTGTGTTTCTTCTAATAGAAGGAGCACTATACAAATAATAGGTGAATATGGTAAAAAAAAATCTCATCCAAAATTTTTTATAGATACAACACAAAGTGATCTTTTGAAGCATTCAAGCAAGAATTTTTAGATGTGAATATTTTTCAAAGGATGTTTGAGACACTATGACCATCATTTGTACGCATAAATAAAGTACTTGAAACTTGTCAAAATTATGTTGAATTTCATCTACACCTATAGTCATATTAAAAAGTTATAGTAGTAATTAATCCAAATATAGCCATCCCTAGAAGCACAACAAATTTTTTGAAGTCTCTTGTATGCAAAAAATTAGAAGATTCAAATGAATTCAATGTAAAGTGTATAAAAAATATATGTAATGATTGTGGAAATTTGAAGAATCTTTTACAAGTTGACAACATTGATCATTCAATGCAAGTTATTTGGAAGAGATTTGAATATGATAAGTACTCAACAAAGTCAGGAGTCAAGGCCAGAAAACTTATTCTCAAAGAGAGCAGATTGTCTTACAATGAATTTATGAGTAAATTTCACGATATCATATATCCACATATCCAACATTGTAATGGTGCAAGATGGAAAACTAGGAAATTTCGTGACTCAAATAATTGCTTTCCACCAGGTTGTTTTCTCTCTATTGTAGATTTCTCTGAGAACTATACATTTAGTTCTCAAACTGAGATTCAAAGTAAGTTGCAATCTTTGTGCAAGTTTTCTATAGGCATACTGAGTTACATGTAGATGGTTTACAAAGTAGCAAAGATGACCAAATTATCATCAAAGAGGTTCACTTTTATATCAATGATGATACAAGTCATGATAGAAACCATGTAATCCATTGTTTCAGAATGTTTTTTGAAGACCTGAGATGATGTGGCATAAATGTTGAACAACATTGGATATGGTCTAATGGATGTGTTGGTAAGTGTTGATTTTTTTAAATTAAATTTATTTACTTAACTTTGAGACTTAAATTGTTCAATTACTTATATATATTGTGTATGTATACTTGTTTATATATCTAGTTTTTACAACTAATTTTTTGAATGAAATTATTTGTAACTTCATAGGACAATTTAAGTCAACAAAAGTTTTTAATTGGTTAGGCCAAAAACATGCTAGACGTGGCACCAATTTTTTGTGAAATTTTTATGAGAGTTGACATGGAAAAGGAGAGCACAATGGAGCAAGAGCATGTGTGAAGCGTGCACTTCATCAACATGAACTTGCAAGTAACACCATATATGGAATAATTTGTTTTTAAAAAAATTCTATTTAAACTTTAAATTCTTTTAAACCTCTTAACTTGACAAATTTTGCCAACATGTACTTGCAAGTAATGCCATATGAAATGCAAATAAGTTTTTTGAATGGTGCAAAATTCATTTTTCCACTTACGACTCAATATACAACACACACTAATTTTGGGAAGTTAAAGGTACAAAGTCAAGAATTTGTTATTTGAATTTCAAAGTGTGTATACATGAAAATTGAATTTTCATATATATATATATATACACACACAAACACAATTTTTAATCACTTGAATGTTTTTAATTTATAGATATTGATTGATTAAATCCTTATAATTTTCAAACAATTAATAGTATTAGAATTCTGCATCAAATCATGACAACCAGACGTAGCAAGCCTTATGTAATTAATGTGAGAAAAATCATGTTTTTGTGTTGATTGCATTGAGGAAAATGCAAATATTGTTCAATGTGAGAATATTAGAGATGGGTATGTTTCACAATGGGAAATGAAGCAATTAACATCAATGCCTCCTTTTGAAGATAATGACAATGTCGATGTCTATGATCCTCTATATTTAGTTGATTACAAATGTGTATTTGATTTAGTTGTTATAGGTATTTTTTTTTGATACGCAAATTTTTTGGATTTATATTAAATATAGAAAGTGTTACAATCGTTTGCTATGTAGGTAAGTCAACCATCCAACTTTCACCACCAAAAACCCAGCCTAGAATAATATAAACCAAAGACCCAACCATCCAGGGCATACTACCCACCCAACAAAACAAACCTATAGAAAACTTGAAATTGGCCATGGGGGATCGACCCCAACCATAAACTGTCTAAACCCAAGCCTTCAAAAAATATTAAACATTAAAATGGCCATGAACATGCCGAGCTTCCACCAACCCATCAAAATGCCCAAAAAACTAAACCCTACAACCAACCAGCCCCAACACCCTACAGACAACCAAGATAATCACATAAAATTATTTATCTTGGAAAAGGCATCAAAATACTCTACCCACCCAATGCCACTCACAACTTTCAAGCCAAATAACTTCAACAGGTACTCAATTGCCACCGCTGCCACCATTCTGTGCATAACCAATGTCGGGCCGCTCAAGTCGAGGAGGAAAGGATACAAATTCACCACCTCGTCTGAAGTCCTGATGCTTTCAAGTTTGCACAGTTTTGGAACACCTCTTCCCTCAACAAAAAATCCCAACATGTCATCAATTCCTTCTATTAGGTCCTTGTGGAACATCTTCACCAACAACAATTTAGCCTCGGCCTTGGCCACCTTATTGTCCAAGAGAGAGGCCAAGAACCAGGAAGAGATATGAATATTATTTCTTATGTATTCCTTATTATCTAAATGGCTAGCCCCCATAATCATTTTTTTCACCACCAAAACTAGGGAGTCCTCGTTCAGGAGAATTCGCTTCAAATGCTAGTCCTTGATTTCTCTGAAAGAGGCTTGTCTGGCCGATGACTACAAAGAGATAGAGGTATCCATGCAAAAAATTTCCACCCCTTCAACAAAAACCTCAATGATGAATCAATAGCACTTTTCATTGTTCCCTCCACTCAACCCATAATCAGAAGCCAAGGAAAACAACACCATTAACCGACTTGATCTCCAGAAAGAAATGAGAAAAAAAGACCATGAAAATGCTGACTTAAACAATAACGCCTACTTAATTCCAAGTACTTAACAGCCTCCACCCTCGCTAATGAATTCCTTCCAAACATGCCAAGGAAAATCCATATGAAGGCACCTCTAAACTATCATGCCTTAGGCAACATCAGGAATGGAAAGGGCTGCATTAATAAAATTTTGAGGACAAGGCCACGTGAACTCCATCCAACTCACCTCCTACCATGTTGCCCTGCATCTTCCACCATTTCCACCATGGAACCCATCAACCAACCTGTCATGCCAATGAGGAAGGGAGGAAGGGGGAGCCTACCCAACCACCCACAAAGCTTAATTTCTCTCTACTCTTGATTCTTTAAAATGTGGACTAGTTACTCCCATATTTGATAAACCATCGGCCTCCACATTTCCTTCCCTTAGAGTGTGGTTGAACATCACCTATTTGAAACACCTTAACCTCTCCAATGCAACTTCGAAAAACTCCCCCAACCTCCAATTGTGAGTCTGACAAGATTTTAGAGCATTTAATACAATTGTAGAGTCCCCTTCAACCACAATATTTTTAACACCAATTTCCTTGCAAAGATTCATTCCAAGAAGAGCTTGAACCTCTGCTGCATTATTAGTGTCGTATGGGAGAGAATTTTCCAATCTCCCCAAAGTAAAACCTATGGAGGTTCAAACAATACATCCATCCTTGGATGGCCCCGGGTTCCCTTTTGAGGCTCCATCAAAATTTAATTTAACCCAACCCTACTCTGGAGGAAGCCAAACCACTTTGTTTCTTGTTTCATTAGATGTCATATTCCCTAAACCCCCAAAAGGTGAAGCTTTGATCCCAAACCATTATTTCAGAATCCAAGCATCCCATTTTGCAAAGTTGATTTTACTTGGGTTCCTGTCCTCCAATCTTGCATTGAAAAGTTCCATAATACAAGCCTTGATTTTGCATTGGAGCCTTGGAATTGATAATTACTTTTCCTGGAAGAGGCATCTATTCCTCTCCTTCCACACCTCCCATAAGATCATTGAAGGAATCACCACCCATAAGTCCCTAAAAAGAGTGTTCTGATAGGAATTGGGCTAGGCATTTATAAATTTTGTCAGCTTGTTGGGAAAGGTTGTAGATCAATGTAGCTTCACACACAACCAACTCCATATATGATATGTACAAGTGAAAAAGAAGTTGTCCACTAATTCCTCTACATCTTGGAATAATGGACATTTGGATGGTCCATGATAATCCATTTTGATAAATCTATCCCCAGTAAGAACTCTACCCTGCACCGCTACCCATGCAAAAATGCTTGCCTTTGGGAGACATGATTTATTCCAACAAAAACTCGTTGGAACACTCAAACTTCCCTCCCCTATAGAAGAAAAAATAGCATAATGTATTTTAGCAGAATAAACACCACTTGGAGATGCATCCCATCTCAAATAATCACCCCCCTACCTACACCAGATTCTTTGTTTCCTCAATTCTTGCTCAAAACCTTCCACTTCCTACTCTTCAAGATTCAGATTCCTCACAAATTTCCACACATAAAGACCCTTTGAAGAAGGGTCAGATAATTCAAAATAATCACAAACTTTTAAGCCCCAAGCTTGCTTCGTTCTTTCCCTCACTCGTGTGAGCATGGGATTCTCTGCTAGGACTGGGAGGCCTTTCGAAGAGTCTTCCCAAAAAAGTGCTTCTTTTCCATCCTTAATTTCCCACATGAGGTAATTTGTGATGAGATCCTTGGAATTTTTGATGAAATTCTATATATGGGACCCATTTGGTAAAGATTTCACTGCTAGGAAGCAATAAGGGTCTTCTTCTAGATATTTTTCTCTCACTATCTTTACCCATTTGAGCTCATAATGAGAGTAAACAACCCAAGCTAATTTTCCCCCAATGCCTTGTTTTGCAAAAGGAGATTCTTCAAACCAGCTCCATCTCTCTCTCATTTTTCATAAACCTACCATTTAATAAGGGGAAATTTCTTTTGATCAGAGTTTCCTTTCCAAAAGAAGTCCATTGCATGGTTCAAGGACTTGCTTGTACCCATTGATATTTGTAAACAAGACATCATGAAAATGGGAAGGGCTGAAATGACAGATTTCAACATTGTTAGCCTACCCGCCCAAGAGAGCCATCTATTTTTCCATGAAGATACCTGATCCTTACATCTTTCCACCAAAGAATTCCATAAATTACCACTTTGAGTGCCCTTAGCCAATGGGAGCCCCAAATATTTACAAGGTAATTGACCCTTCTTGAAGCCTAAAATTCTCAAAATTTGAATTTTGCATGAGCAACTTATATTAAAGAAAAAAACTTCAGATTTAACCTTGCTCACCTCCTACCTTGAAGTCTGAAAATAATCCCCTAAAATACCTTTTAGTCTTTGTGCTTCTCTAACTGAGGAAAATCCAAACAACATTGTATCATCCCTGCTAATGAGTAATGTTGGGGATACAACTAGTAACTTGCAAACCCTCTTCTATCGATCTCCCCAAAACTTCTGCCATTATGATAAACAAGAATGAAGATAAGGGGTCTCCTTAACTTAAACCTGTATAGGTAGAGAAGAAGCCCTCTGGAGAACCATTGACCAGCATAGAGAAGTGCAAGCTAGCCACCCACCTAAGAATCCAGTCTAACCATGCCTTTTGAAAGCCAAAAGCTTTCATAACCTTGAACAAGAACATCCAATTTACTCTGTCATAACCTTTCTTAATATCTAGTTTCAACAACATCACCTGTTTCTTTAATTTTTGGACCAAGTGGATGACTTCTTGAGCAATTATAACCCCATCCAAAATTGATCATGCAGGAATGAAACTTGTTTGCTCAGAAATAATTGAAGAATATTCTTAAACTTGTTAGCTACCACTTTAGCTATAATTTTATAAAGCATGTTGCACAGAGAGATAGGAAAAAAATCTTCCCAGGATTCTAGCTTCTCCTTCTTAGGAATGAGAGAAATTAGGGTATTATTGAATTCCTTGAGCACATTTCCATTGCATCTTGAATCCTCTAATGCTTCCCATACATCCCTTCCAACAAACCCCCAACATTTATGAAAGAATGCCACATGAAACCCATCTAGCCCAGGGGCCTTCTTTGGTTGCATCTCAAAAATAACTTCTTTCACCTCAGCCTCAGTGAACTTAGAATTTAATGCCTCCATTTGGGCTGGAGAAATCAACTTCGGAATGGATTTAATTTTTACCTTCTGTGTCTCCAAGTTTGAATTATCCCAATCATTAAGCAAGTTCTGAAAATAAGAACTGATGAGACTTTGATCTCCAAGATATCCTCCACCATGTGACCATCCGTGGCTTTGATGTAGGAAATCCTATTAAGCTCTCTCCTTTCCTTTGCGGAGTTATGGAAGAAATTTGAGTTTCAATCCCCTGCCTTTAACTAGACCTCCCTAGACTTTTGCCACCAAAAGATCTCTTTTTCTAGAATCTCATTCAACTATTTTGAGAAATCATGTCTTTCTTAAAACAATCATCATCCATCCCATTGTTCATAATTTCCTCAGCAAGGAGAGCAAGCTCACCTTTCATTTTAAGTTTCTTTGCAAATATGTTTTTGGAACAAGACCTATTCCATCGTTTGAGCTGTTGTTTCACATATTCTAACTTTTTAACCACATTAAACATTCTAGAACCCTCCATGGAGCATTCCTTCCACCAAAATTCCAACTTTTCCATAATTTAAGGATCCTTAAACCACATTATTTCAAATTTGAATGGACAAAAAACTGGTCCCTTCTCTCCTTCAATTTGAAGTTGCAGAGGAAAGTGATCAAAACCAACCCCAAAATTGATTTTTCTTTCAAGAGTAAAAGGAAAGAGGCTCAAATATCCTTTGAAGAAGAATCTATCCAACTTTTCTACAATTCTGCCAAAGCCTTTTCTTCAGTTTGTCCAAGTGAAACAACCATTTCCTGTTGGGATTTCCATTAGCAAATTCCTTTCCAGAAAGCTTTGAAAATCATTTTGAGACTGCAGAGTTTTCCCTGAACCTCCCTTTTTATCTTCTTGTCATAGAATGGCATTAAAGTCTCCTCCTATAATGTAAAAATCCTGAGCTAGCCCATGAAGGATCCCATCTAGTTCTTTCCATAGTAACCTTTTTTGCATGCTAAAAGAAGGGCCATCAAAATTTATCAAACAAAAATGAAGATTTGATATCAAGCTCCTTACCCTACAAATCATCCAATGGCGTTTTGAATTTAAGGCCTCCTCTACACTAATTGAGGCTTCCAAATGATGATTAGACAACTCGAAGTACCCTCTGCTTCCACTCTATCCCATTTCCACACCCTCAGCTTCTTACCGAAAGTCTTAAGTCCAAACCTCCTAAATTTGTTTCTTGAAGACAAACTTATACTTGACAGACTTCTAGGTGGCGCCTAATAAGGCCCCATTTTTTAGGGGAATTTAAGCCACTAACATTCCATGTGATGAACCTCATTATTGTTTAGGAAGGGCACCACCCTTCCCTACTTTAATCATTAAATCTATCTTCTTTTGGCCACTGGAATCCCCATCCCACTTCCTCTTCTCATGATTAGGAATTTTTCCTCTCTTTTTATGCTCCCCATAATCAGGTGTTGATTTAAAAATGTCCCTTTGATGAATACCTAACTTAGTTTTGGCCACTGCCAAACCCTGGGATAAATTCCTTTTCTTACTGGACTGTTGGCTAAGAAATTCCATAGCCCCTGCCCCATCTTTCAACACCTCCATGTTCTCTAAGCCTTCAGAGTCATAACATTCTTCCATCACCCCTAAGCTTGCTTTGGACACCACCACTAATTCCACAAGCTCCTTCCCAACTTCTATCATTGAGTCCAGTTCTACACTTTGACAATCATCCCCCAACAACTCTAAAGCTTCTGAAATCTTCTCATCTAGGGAAATGTTCTGATCCTATTGAAACTCCTCCATCCCACTTGACTTTGTACCCATTATCAAACTTGTTTTAGTGTGCATAGATGCCGCTAGCAAGGAGTGTCCTTTTCTAATGGGAATTGCTGAAAAGTCCAATCGAGTTTTGGTCTGCTTCTCTGAAACCCTTTCCTTTGGAGATGCAGATAAGGTTGCACCATCTCCTAAAGCCCTATCCTTTTCCCTGTGAGATTCTTCCAAAATCGCTTTAGAACTGGACTTCCCCGCTCCAACTTTTGGATAATTACACCCCAGAGATCTAACCAAATTATTACGAGTGAAAGTATCTCATTCCAGCTTCTGATTCGAACTTCCATAGTTTGTTATGAGTTCAATCTCTCCCCAAATGTGATGAACTGGTGTGTTTTCAACACAGATTCACACATATGTTTGGTTTTTCCCTCCCAACTTCCTTTCCTCTACATAGAAAAAAGTTCCCAACTGATTCCCAATTTCCTCCAAAATACCGGGAGCCCAATATTCTTGAGGGATATTAGGCAAGAAATACCAATCTTGAAGGGTTTCAAGCTCATGGGTACCTGGATCAAGCCTACCTTCCATTGTCTCAGATAAAAACCACACCTGTCCAAAACCCAAACTCCATTAACAATTTCATCTATTATACTTCTGGATGGGAAAATTACCAAAAATAAGCCATTTTGAAGCATTTTAAACTGTAGATCAGACCCCTAGCACTCTTTCCACCAGTTAATCAAATATTCCCAATTAAAATCTACTTCGTACCATTTACCAAAGAGCCCTAGGTTTTCAAGACACAAAACCTCTGCTTGGAGCTTCATAGAATTGATCACCACTTTGGCTCTTCCACCTTGCACCTCTTTACTCGATTGTGAGTTAGGTTGATGCAACACCCAAACTGACTCTTCTTCCCTTCCTTCCTCCCATTCCTTGGGGGGCTTTTTATTTTTCCACTCCATTCCTCCATTATCATTTTTGTGATTAGGTTTTCTTCTAAAACCCTGTCTTCCCATCCATGTGAGACCCCCTTGGCCTCTTTTACCACCATCTTTTTGCCTCAGAAATTGAAAAGCTTCGCTTCTATAGCCTTCGCCCTTTTGACAGCCTCTAGGGGCATACCCCCCTTTGACCAAATGGTGGTTTCCTTGGCCCTACTCATTGGGATAATGACCATTCAAAATTTTATTTTGAGGACAGGCCCATCTCTCTTCTTGCCAAAGATGCTCATTGTTCCCTTCTAATTGCCTAGGGCCCTCATGTTCTCTTCCCCCACGATGAAATTCATCAGACTATTGCAGACCTCCACGACTATTGTAGAGCGCATTCACCATTTTCCTTTGTTTTTATCAATCTCCCCATAGGTATATTTTATATTTACTTAAATAGATTAAATTTTTAACTTAAAATTGATTTATATATTCTACTTAAGTTGAGAATAGTTATATAAATATTTAAATTTGGTTTGCAAATTAAAACTCTAATTTTCAATCATGTATTTATATTTGTTTGTACTATATGGTGTGTACAAGAGATATTTTCACTGTTGTTGTAGATCCTAACAATGTGGAAGGTGTAGATTACTATCTACTAAGATGTACACAACCAAAATGAAAATTGGTGGAATCGATGATAGAAGGTGATGGAAAAAAGTATCCCATTGGATCAATCGTTATTGAAGGCACATATTATAAACAAATAAAGATAGATAAAAATGGTATTATATTTGTTGATTATATGTTGTGGTGCAGGAGCACCTGATGAACTATATGCCTCCATAAGTCCAATATGTAATAAGGGTTTAAATAATGCTTAGGAATCATTTAATAAGGTCTTTCAAGACCTTCATAATGTGTTTGAGTCATTTTTTGGATGTTTAGATAGGTTATGTGGACAATGTATCCAATTTGAAAAAAATGAAAAAATGTTGTCAAGAGAGGTATACAATAGGGTTTTGATGTTTTGATGTTAGAATAAGGTATTGGAAGACCCTTTCATCATGTAATTATTCAATTTAGTGGTTTTTAGGCATTGAAGGATTCAAAAGTGCAAAAAGAAAAATCTTGAAAAAAAATGTTAAGATATAAGAGCAAAATTGCAAAATGACAAGTTAGGGAGTTAGAAGGTTAGTTGAGTTAGTTGTAGGCATTGCTATGGAGTGGGAAACCTTTAAAATGATGAATAACCTCAAGCAAAATGGGGAAGGGGGATTTAAATAATGGAGAATCAAATAAGAAACCCTGTTTCTAAATGCAAATTTATGAGTTTTGATTGGTAAAACTATATTGTAAAGCATTGTACGACCCCGTACAGTCATGTACTTGTTGGGAAATCATTTGGTTTGGTAAATATAAGTGTCTATTATACTTTCCTTTTTTTTTCATTCAATTCCATGCAAATTTGAGGGAGATATTGCTCTTTTTTTGAAAATGGTTTAAAACCCTTGTTAGAGTAAATAGTGTTAAGAGAAAATTGCATTAATTTTTTTTTAACTTGATGGAAATGGCTAAAAACCTGTAAAAAGGTTCATAAATTTCTTTACTTTAATGTACCAAGTTTTTAGGCTATGAAGATTTGATTTTCTTTTGATTTATTGATGCCCTATGACTGCGTTTAGTGGAAAATATGGGAAAACAACAGTGAACAGTGAGATTTCTTTGTGTTTGTTGTTGGAATGGATATGATCTTAGGGAATATTAATTTAAGGGGTTGATAAATGTGTTGGGATTCCTTGATGGATATTATTTGATGAAACCTTAAGTGCATGAGTCCTCTTTATTCACTGCCCTGTTATCACAGAGTTCTGACAGTCAAGATTTTGGGTCAAGAATGAAGGTTAGGATGGGTGTTTTGATGAAATAACATGAGTATGGTATGGAGATGGAATTTATTAGCTTGTGCAGGCATATTTATATAGGTTTGAGGCATTGGAAAGGATAAGTGAACTTGGGGTTATGTATTTTCAACAAACCCTCATGATGCAAGTAGTAAGTTGCTTTGGTAAGTGCTTATAGTTTTGATTCATTGGTGAGAGTCTCTTCTAATGAGATTAGTTGTTTGTGATGTTTTGTTGATAGTTGAGGGTACTTGAATGAAGTTGGAGGATCTGAGAGTAGAATTCCTTGGGGTTGTCTTGTCATTGAAGCCTAATTAGGTCTAGCCATTGAAGGACAGTCATATTTTAATGGTATTGTTACAAAAAAAAGTTGTCTCACTCTTTGACATGTTTCAAAATGACTTAAAATATGTCTCAAAACCCTCTTACAGTGTGGAGTTTGGGTTTGGATCAGTGGTTTTGTTTGACAGATTGTAATAGCTTGGTTACTTGGAGTTTGGTTCCAATGAAGGAATGGTCAAAATGAGTAAGGGTAGACTTGAGTAGGTGTTTGTTTGGGTTGAGTCAGTGTTCCTAAGGAGTTTGAAGGTAATGAGTAATTTGATTAAGGGTCAAGGTGTTTGTAAATCAAAATTTTCTTTGTGAAGGAGAATTTCCTTGAAGAATGGTTAAATTGTGAAGAGGGAAACTTATTGTTGACAAGTTTGTAGTTGTGGACCCCTAGCATTCCATTAGTTGGTGTTAGAGCCCAGTAAGGTCTGGGTAGAGGAAGAGTTTGTGTTTATGGTTGTGTGTTGTGTGCGGATGTTGAGGAAGGAACCTGATTTCCTAGGTGAGGTAAATAGAAGTGGAAGCAAGGAGAGACTTGCTTGTGAAGATGGATTTTTTTAGAAGATTGGAAAGATGTTTGTAGGCCGAGGATTCACAAAGAAAGAAGAAACAAAAAGAGAGGAAAAGAAAAAAGGACAAGGAAAAGTAAAAGAAGAAGGATCAAGAATTTAGGCAAGCACTAGAGGAACTCAGTAAGAAGATAGAAAGACAAGAGGCTAAGTTTAAGAAGTTGTATAGGAAAGCTACAAGTTGGAATTTGACAGTGAAGGAGAGAGTTGTGTGGCCCATCAAAAAGATTGTTCAAAGAAGGAAAAGACAAGCAAGGACAAAAACAAATGAGGCAGAGGTAAAGTTTGTTGAGAAAAGTAAGTTACAAGTTGAGATGCATAATATTCCAATTTTGTTTGAAGTTGGATAAACCTCTTTGTTTGTTGATGAACATATTGATGTTGAGATTAATGATATGGTTGTTGTTGGTAATCAAGTAGTTGATGAAATTTTTGCTGATGAACAAGTACAGAAGGTTGTTGATGTTGATGATAAAGTTGGTATTGATACTCAAGATGTTGCTGATAATAAGATTGTTAACAAAGATGTTGCAAATTTGTTTGCTAATGAGGTGTATGCAGATTTGCAAGAATATGATAAGGGTTGTGGTAATGGTGATAATATTGTTATATGGTACTCTAATGATGAGATTGAAGATCTAGATGATGCTACTGAGGTATATATGGAAGAAGTGGACTTTAAAACATAAAAATTGAAAGGTTGCTAGAGAATATATGGTATAAGAAGAAGAGGAAGAAGGACCCAGAGATAATTTCCAAGATGAAGGACAAACTGCAAAAGAATTGGAAGACCAAGACGAAGGAGCAAACCAACTTTCAAGAGGACTTGAATTTTCTTTTCTCTGGGAGAATGGTGCAGGAGCACCTAATGGACTATATTCCTCCATGAGGGAAATATGTAATAAGTGTTTAAAGAATGCTTAGGGGTCATTTAATAAGGTCTTTCAAGACCATCACTATGTTTTTGAGTCATTTGTTGGATGTTTAGATATGTTATGTGGACAATGTATCCAATTTGAAAAAAATGAAAAAATGTTGTCAAGAGAGGTATACAATAGGTTTTTGATGTTTTTATGTTAGAATAAGGTCTTGGTGTAACTTTTCATCATGTAATTAGTCAACTTAGTGGTTTTCAGGCATTGAGGGATTCAAAAGTACAAAAAACAAAATCTTGCAAAAAAATGTTGTTAAGATATAAGAGCAAAATTGCAAAATGACAAGTTAGGGAGTTAGAAGGTTAGTTGAGTTAGTTGTAGGCATTGATATGGAGTGGGAAACCTTTAAAATTATTAAGAAACTCAAGAAAGAGGGAGAAGGGGGATGTAAATAATGGAGAATCATATAAAAAACCTGTTTCTATATGAAAATTTCTAAGTTTTGACTAGTAAAAATGTATCGTAGAGAACTGTACGGCCCTGTACAATCATGTACTTATGGGGAAGTCATTTGGTTTGGTAAATATAAGTGTCTACTACATTTTCCTTTTTGTTTCATTCAATTCCATGCAAATTTGAGGGAGATATTGCTCTTTTTTTTAAAATAGTTTAAAACCCTTGTTAGGGTAAACAGTGTTAAGAGAAAATTGCATTACTCTTTTTGTACCTAATGGAAATTCCTATAAGATTTTAAAAAGGTTTATCAATGTCTATAATTTCATGTCCCAAGTTTTCATGCTATGAAGATATGATTTTCTTTTGATTTATTGATGCCCTATGACTATGTTTAGTAGAAAATCTAGGAAAACAACAGTGAACAGTGAGATTTCTTTGTGTTTTTTGTTGGAATGGATATGATCTTAGGGAATATTAATTGAAGGGGTTGATAAATGTGTGGGTATGCCTTGATGGGTAGAATTTGGTGAAACCTTAAGTGCATGAGTCCTCTTTATTCACTACCCTGTTATCACAGAGTTCTGACAGTCAAGATTTTGGGACAAGAATGAAGGTTAGGATGGGTGTTTTGATGAAATAACATGAGTATGGTATGGATATGGACTTGATTATCTTGTGTAGGAATATTTATATAGGTTTGAGGCATTGGAAAGGAGAAATGAACTTGGGGTTCTATATTTTCAACAAACCCTCATGATGCAAGTAGTAAGTTGCTTTGGTAAGTGCTTATAGTTTTGATTCATTGGTGAGAGTCTCTTTTGATGAGGTTAGTTGTTTGTGAAGTTTTTTTGATAGTTGAGGGTACTTGAATGAAGTTGGAGGATCTAAGAGTAGAATTCCTTGGGGTTGTCTTGTCATTGAAGCCTAATTAGGCCTAGTCATATTTTAATGGTGTTGTTACAAAACAAAGTTATCTCACTCTTTGAAATGTTTCAAAATGAATTAAAAGGTGTCTCAAAACCCTCTTACAGTGTGGATTTTGGGTCTGGATTAGTGGTTTTGTGTTTGACAGATTGTTATTGCTTGGTTACTTGGAGTTTGGTTCCAATGGGGGAATGGTCAAAATAAGTAAGGGTAGACTTGAGTAGGTGTTTGTTTGGCTTGAGTCAGTGTTCCTAAGGAGTCTAAAGGTAATGAGTAATTTGATTAAGGGTCAGGGTGTTTGTAAATCAAAATTTTCTTTGTGAAGGAGAATTGCCTTGAAGAATGGTAAAATTGGGAAGAGGGAAACTTATTGTTGACAAGTTTGTAATTGTGGACCCCTAACATTGCATCATGCTAGGAAAAAATGTTCTACATTATAGTCACTTAATTATAGCAACAATTTTTTTTCTAAAACTTTACCTAAAAGGGGATGTGCCAAACAAAAGTGAAGGTTTCCTATTGAAAATCATGGAAAGATTTTAGAGACAATTAAAGATAAAGGATCTGGAATATTTACCAAGAGCTTTAAGTTATTTAAATATGTACATGATTGGATATATATTCAATTTTTTTAAATCTAGATATCTATATTGATTCCATGTGAGATGATTTAGAATGTTTTTTTTTTCAAATGCATGGTCATCTATTTCCAATTGTATAAATGTTCCATGTGGAATTCTTAAGTTTAGGAATCTATGATTTCATTTGTTCAAATACACTTATAGCATCATCTATATCACTTTATTTTCTTGCACATGTAAATTCATATTATATGCAATACAAAACCTCTTGAATTTAAATTTATTTTTCCTATTTATTATTGAATCTATTTCCAATTGTATTTGTTCCATGTATAATTCTTAAGTTTGAAAGAACCTTTGATTTCATTTGTTCAACTCCACTTATAGCAACATCTAGTTCAATTTCTTTTCTTACACATGTAAACTCATATATGCAATACAAAACCCCTCGACTTTAAATTCATTTTTCCTTTTCCTTATTGAATATATTTCCAATTGTGTTTGATCCATTTGGAATTCTTAAGTTCAAGAATCTTTGGTTTTGAATTTGTTCAACTCCACTTATATAGTGTATAATCTCTCACTTTCTTTGCTTGCATGTAAATTCATATGCAATACAAAACCTCTTGACAAGTCAAAATTTCATAAATTGTCTTTTCCTTATTGAATCTATTTCTAATTGTATTTTTTCCATGAAGTTCAAGAATCTTTGGTTTCATTTGTTCAACTCCACTTATATAGCTCATCATCTCTCACTTTCTTTGCTTGCATGTAAATTCATATGCAATACAAAACCTTGTGACTTTATTTATTGATTTTTCCTTTTCCTTATTGAGTCTATTTCCAATTATATATATTTTTCCATGTGGAATTCTTAATTTCAAGAATATTTGATTTCATTTTTCCAACTCCACTTATAACATTGTCTCTCACTTTCTTTGCTTGCATGTAAATTCATATGCAATACGAAACCTAGCATGAATTTAAATTAATTTTTCCTTTTCTTTATTGAATCTATTTCCAATTGTATAATTTTTTCCATGGAATTCTTAAGTTCAAGAATATTTGATTTCATTTTTCCAATTCCACTTATAGTGCCATCTCTCACTTTCTTTTCTTGCATGTAAATTCATATGCAATACAAAATCT
This sequence comes from Sequoia sempervirens, assembly GCA_007258455.2. NCBI lineage: Eukaryota > Viridiplantae > Streptophyta > Pinopsida > Cupressales > Cupressaceae > Sequoia > Sequoia sempervirens. Next base: position 577,599,412 of record VDFB02270651.1, on the reverse strand, counting down.
ATTGACATTAAATTCATTTTTCCTTTTCCTTATTGAATCTATTTCCAATTGTATTTGTTTCATGGAATTCTTAAGTTCAAGAATCTTTGATTTCATTTGTTCAACTCCACTTATAGCATCATCTATCACTTTCTTTGCTTGCATATAAATTCATATGCAATACAAAACCTCTTGAAAAATTAAATTCATAAATTTCCTTTTCCTTATTGAATCTTTTTCCAACTGTATTTATTCAATGAAATTCTTAAGTTCAAGAATATTTGATTTCATTTGTTCAACTCCACTTATAGCATCATCTCTCACTTTCTTTGCTTATGTATGTAAACTCATATGCAATACAAAACCTCTTGAATTAAATTCATTTTTCCTTTTCTTGATTGAATCTTTTTTCCCATTGTATTTGTTCCATGGAATTCTTAAGTTCAAGAATCTTTGGTTTCATTTGTTCAACTCCACTTATAGAATCATCTCACTTTATTTTCTTGCATATAAATTCATATGCAATGCAAAACCTCTTGAAAAGTTAAATTCACAAATTTCCTTTTCCTTATTGAATCTTTTTCCAATTGTATTGGTTCCATGGAATTCTTATGTTCAAGAATTTTTTCTTTCATTTGTTCAACTCCACTTATAGCATTGAATCTCTCACTTTCTTTGCTTTCATGTAAATTCATATGCAATACAAAACCTCTTGACAAGTTAACTTCATAAATTGTCTTTTCCTTATTTAATATTTTTCCAATTGTATTTTTTCCATGGAATTCTTATGTTCAAGTTCATGTTTGATTTTATTTGTTCAACTCCACTTATAGCATCATATCTCACTTTATTTGCTTATGTATGTAAATTCATATGCAATACAAAACCTCTTGACTTAAATTCATTTTTCCCTTTCCTTATTGCATATTTTTACCATTGTATTTGTTCCATGGAATTCTTAAGTTCAAGAATCTTTGGTTTCATTTACATTCAACTCCACTTATACCATTGAATCTCTTGAAATTTCTTTGCTTGCACATGTACATTCATATATGCAATACAAAACCTCTTGAATTTAAATTCATTTTTCCTTTTCCTTCTTGAATCTATTTCCAATTGTATAAATGTTCCATGGAATTATTAAGTTCAAGAATCTTTGATTTCATTTCTTCAACTCCACTTATAATGCATCATCTTTCACTTAAATATTTGCTTGTATGTATAACTGAGGGTAATTAAATAAGGTTAGATTAGATTAATCGATTCAATGCAAAAGACAAAAACCCAAAGTCCTATCGAGTACAAAGGAAAATTAAATAATAAAATAGTTATACCTATAAATCACATTTTCCATGATTACCTCCATAGTACCTTCTTGCTTGCTGGATAGTGCTTTGCCCTCAGATTGGACGTGCGAGCAATCTACAAATGTCTAAGTCCTACACCAAGATTTGAAGGATTTGCATAAAATGTCTAAATGCCTATGCCTAAATGACTAGGATTGACAATGTCTATGCCTAAAAAATGTTAAGATTTGATCAAATAAAAATAATAAATGCTATGAAAAGCCTAAGTATGCAAGTGCAAGAGTGTCTAAAGCGAATGCATGTAATGTGTGTGTAATCAAAAAGTGAGAGGAAAATGGCATTTTTAATGGACGGGTGAGATGAATTCATGATGAAAACCTAAAATGAAAGGTCAAGATTAAATCTGAGAATCCCTAATTAGGGTTAGGGTAAATTCATTAATCGAATGGTCAAAATAATATCTCAGATAATTGGATCAGCAGTGGAGAATAAATGAGTTAAATTAATTAGAAAATAAGGATTTTCAAAAATCAAGAAGATAAAGACTGCCTGATTTGTGAGATTCAAAAAATCAAGAAGATAAGAGTTGGACTGAAGATCAGATTTGGAAAATCGAGAATCTGCCCGATTACTTGATTTTTAGAAGATTATTTGCTATTTTGAATTAAATTAATTCAAAATAATGATTTTGTGAGACAATAAATAATCTTTTTCAGATTATTTACCAAAATGGACTAACAGTTAAGAAAGTGATGACATTTTAAATAATTTCATTTATTTAAAATGAGAGGAATATTAATTTTGACAATTAAATAATTAAAGATAATTATTTAATTTAGCGGATAAGATTAATTAATTAAATAAATTAATCAATTCATTTAATTATGACAGTTAGTGACATATTAAATAAATAAATAAAACTTATTTATTTAATAATCAGGAAGAAATATATGACGAAGGGTAATTAAATAAATTAAGAAATTTATTTAATTAAGGGAAGACCTAGACAATTAATGACGTATTTAATAAATAAATAAAATTTATTTATTTAATAATCATGAAGAATAAAAGGGCATGAATTAATTAAATAATTATGAATTATTTAATTAATAGTCGAATGTGGACCAAGGACATAATTAAATGTCTTAATTATGCTAGGACGAAAGTGGTAAAAATGAAGCTTGCAGGCCTAGGTCATTTTTAAGTGTCTACAGTATGTAAATTCATATATGATTAGGTTTGATCCTATGTGGCTCAAGATTGACCATAAAATTTAATTCAAAATCAAAAAATTAAAATTGTCTTTTCTTATTAGCTTTGAATTATTTATATTTCTTGGTATTTAAAGACATTCATTTGTGTAATTAATTACATCCATTTTTTAAAATATAAAGAGCAACCATTCTAGGAAAATTTTTATTTGGATCATGTGTAAAATGAGGACCTAAACTACATCTCAAAATTTGGCATCACCCTTATGCATTTTCAAATGTACTAAATATCATAGTAAACTAGGTTGCAAAAGGTTCAATGCATTAATCAAGATTGACTAAAAAATTAATAACTACTCTAATTTTGATGAAACATATTTAAGAAAAAAAAGGTACAAGTGCTAAATAAATAAAATCAGAAGGTGGAACTTGCTAAATAAATAAGAACCATAATTTGATATAACATGACATGTGACAGACCATAATGTGATGTAAATCATAATGTAAAATTTGTATATAATGTGACATCACAAACCATGTAATGTGATGTACAAACCATAATGTGAATTATATGTAATGTGACAAATCATAACAAGAGTTCAAACCATAATAATGTACATACATATAACATGACATGACAAACCATAATGTAAAATGTATGTAATATGACAAATCATAATAAGAGTTCAAACCATAATACTATATGTACATATAAAATGACATGAAAAACCATAATGTGATGTAAACCATAATGTAAAATGTAAGAGTGAACCATAATGTCTATAGCACATGTGTGTGCATGTAAAACAATTCAAATAGAAGAATATCTAGTATGGATAGATGAATTTGATCCCTGCCCTGATCTCTGTCTCAATCCCTGTCTTGATCTAAGTTGTCTCGATCCCTATCCTAATCCAAGATCTCTCGATCCTTGTCTTTTTCCCTATCCTAATCTAAGTTGTCTTGATCCTTGTCTCATCCCCTAGCCTAAGCCTTGCACAAGTTTAAGTACATGTACAATTTAATTTAATATACATGTGTATATATGCAATTTATTATCTAAAACTTACAATGTACAAGTTCAATGTGTGAACATGTATCAAGTAATTTAAATTTATTATTTAAATGTATCTCATGCGAATAAGGCATGAAATCACTAACATGATCCAAATCTCCAAAGTCTGGAAAATCACCATTTTGCTAGAAATTTTCAAATACATGATTTCAATCAAGATTTAGAACTACTTTAAAATTAACTTTATTTATTTAATATATGTATGTAATTTTTTTTATCACAATTTATATATAAATTATTCGTACCTATCGTGCATCATTGAGGGCTCTACCAATCCCACTAATATCATAAGAATGCAAAGACACCTTGGGGACATTTGTACATGGTACAATATCAATTCCAAAAAGAAGTTCATTATATGTGCCACAAACAAGATCATCGCAGTAACCTCAATTATGTGATCTGGAACATGTTGAGAACTTGGACAAGTTGCTAGATCAATAGAAACATGAAAGGAAATAAAAAAAGAGCAATGGAAAGTACTAATAAAGAGCAATTGTTTGAAGGAAAGAGATTACCAAATAAGTTGAAGTAGCCAAACCACACACCACCAAAGCAAGAGAGACACAATAATTTGTTAAGGGGAAAAAACAAGAAAAAACCCCAATATTATGAATGGAGGCAAAATGCCTAAAGAATAATACAAAGAGAGAGAGCTTCAGCCTTAGCTTGCTTGCATGAGTCTTGAAGAATGAGATGAGAGGCACCTCAATAAGTAGAGGTGAGAAGGAGTTAGAATGTAACTCCCAACTCAATGAATGCCACCATTCATCTATGTGTGTGCAAAGTGTCACCTCTTAAGGAGGTGGTTACAAATATTCCTTAATAAAGGAATTAAAAAATAAGTCATCCTCACACATGTGTGAGATGACAAAAAGACAAAAGACTTGTATGGATTCCTTTGGAATATTCCTACAAGTTAATAAATAATTACAATTAAAGAATAACCTTTACCAAGTAAAGATTAATCTTCTAACATCCCCCCTTAAGCTTTACTTGGGGAGGTTACATCAAACCCTTTAATGGGTTGTAATCCAAGATTTTTACAATGGAAGAGAAATTTATCTTTACAAAGAGCTTTGGTGAGAATATCTGCAACTTGATCTTCACCTTTACAATACAAAAGAGAAATTTGCTTGTCTTCAATTTGCTCTCTAATGAGATGATGTTGAAGAGCAATGTGCTTGGTCCTTGCATGAAAAATTGGATTCTTTGCCAAAGCAATAGCACTTTGATTATCACAATATAAAGGAGTAGGATCCTTTGAGGTAGACCCAAGTCTTCAAGTAATCTTCTTAACCATAATGCTTCTTTAGATGCATTTGTACAACCTTTATATTCAGCTTCTGTAGAACAAAGAGAAGTAGATTGTTGTTTCTTACTATTCGATGAGATTGCACCTGATCCAACAAAGAAACAATAACCACAAGTGGATCTCCCATCATTGGGACCACCTCCTAAATCTAAATCAGTATAACCTTTTATAGAAAAATCACAATTTGAATCGTAAAAGAGACCAAGATTAAGAGTGCCTTTAACATATCTTAAAATTCTTTTTGCAACTTTAAAATGAGTTTGTTGTGGTTTAGACATAAATCTAGAAACCAATCCAACACTTTAGGTGTTTTCCAATTTTGCATAAAAATAATAATGTAATAGGCCCAAATCACTCATTTGAAATTGTTGATTGAGTTGAGACTTAACATCACTAAGCAAAATGTTAGAACTAGAAGTGACAATTAAATCATCAACATATAAAATAATAATCACAATATCATTTCACTATGCTTAATATATAAATTTGGATCATTTTTACTTTTAATGAAACCATGAGATAGAAAGAAAGGATAACCCAAATTATAAAATGTCAATATATCTAGACATAGCAATAATAGTTCTAGGTTTCCTCTCACTACACCATTTGTTGTAATGTAAAGGGAAATTGTGTCAAGATTAATAATAAAGGACTTTGAAAATTAGTCCTAAAGATGGTTTTTAAAAAAACCCATAGTTCCTTAGTAAAAAAAAATCAATATCAATAGTCCTAATAATGGTATAAAAACCATATTGCCTTCAAAAAAAATAATGAAACATAAAAGTTTCAAGAACTTGATCCCCATCAATTAAGAAAATAGATCTAAGTTCAACATAAATAAGTAAGTGCATACCATCAAAGTGGATGGAAATATTTTCCATGGGTCCCAAAAAAAAACTCCAATGAGACTTGATAAAATATATGATTCATTATAGATAGGGCTCCCTATGCAACATTACTGCAAATGTGACTAGCACAAAAATTATATGTAAAGGCTCCATTGAGACTTGATAAAGTGATTAACTTGCAAAACATATATAGATGGAATAAATCCATCAAGAAGGCAAATACTCCAATGAGCTTTTAATTTTCAAAAATATATAGATGAAATAAATCCATCAAAAAGACAAATTGACCAATAAGGCCCAATATCAAATTAATGAGACACAATAAAATATCAAATTCCCTTTTTCAAAACAACATAATTGTAGTTGAGAAGGAAACACTAGATTTGTTTTAAATATTGTAATAGATCAAGACTTAGGTAGAGAGAATGATAATTTCTCAAGCCACAAATCAATCCACCTTAAGTTATAAATAATAATAATAATAATATTTAAAAAAAATTGTGATGGAATAATGGGAAATGCATGCTATGAAGAGAATAATTATTAAGTATAAATAAGTCATTTAAGATGATATTCATGCATTCATGACTACATGAATATCCCCTTTTCATATTCCAAATATAATTGAGTAAAAACAAGTACACTATTATTGGGTTGATCAAGTCCAATAATAAAATACTTGTGAAGTTATTTAAAAAATAAACTATTTATGTGAAGTAACATGTTGAGATGCACTTGAATCATTAACCCATTCAAAAGGTTTAGAAACATTAAAACTACATGTAAAAGCACGTCTAGATTGATTACCATTGTTATGAAACTGTTGATTATTTTGATTCATATGTTTTTTCTCATTTTTCTTTTTAAAACAAGTATTTTGCCAATGACCATCCTTATTGCAATAAGTGCAATGTGGTCTCTTAGAAGAGTTAAACTCTCTAGGATCATTGCCATTATTATAATGAGGTTTAAAATTTTGCTTATGATTAGATAAGAAAGCATGTTCATTAGACTTAAGAGTACCAAACTGAATTAACTTAGCCTCTTCTTGTCTTAATAAATCACGAAAAATATCATAAGTTAATTGAGTAGCTAAAGAAGGAATAGCTAATTAAGCATGAATATTAGTAATGAATTGTGAAATTGTCTAGGAAGACACTTTTTAAGAATAAGATGAATTAATCTAAGATTATCTAATTTAACTCCTAAACCATCCAATTGACTATTTAAAGCATCAAATTTCAATAAAAATTCATCCATAGATTTAAAATCAGAATACCTCAAATCTTCAAGTTGATCTTGAATTTGAATTTTTCTTGATTCATTTGTACTATCATAAATTGTTTTGAGTTTGTCCCATGCTTCATAGGCAGTTGTACATGTCCCAATGTGAACATAAAGTTCGGGTGACATGGAGATACCTATGAGGCCAAGGGCTTCTTCATTTTTGAGATTCCATTTTTCGATTTCATCTTTGGATGCAGATGAACCTGGTTTAGATTTAAGATCTGTAGCTACATCTAAAAGATGTTTAAACCGAAAAATAAAGCATATATGAGTTTTCCAAGAATGATAGTTAGAAGAATTTAATTTAATTTCAGGAATTAAAGTTGACATGATTGCCAAAAATAAAAAATCACAACTTTATGAGAAAAATAATAAGTATTGTAAATATTTGCTTACAAAAAAAAATACCACTTTTGATTAAAAACAATCTCCTTTTAGTTAGAGAAAAAATAAATATCTTATATTTGTAAAATAATCAATCTAAAAGGATATATAATTAAATAATATCAATATAAATTGGATTTAAAAAAAATAAAAATTAATTGATTTAAATATAAAATTAAATTAAGAATATAAATTATGAAAAATTACTAAAGTTATATAATATTAATTTAAAACTAATAAATAAAACTACATTAAAGTTTTAAAGTTATAAACTAATAAATATGAAATGAAAGATTTAAAAGATTAAACTTTTTTTAAAACCTTAAAAATAGGAAGATTCTTTAAAAAGAGGAAAAACACATTTTTCATAAAAAGAAACTTTTACCTCCTATGTGGGAGGGAAAGATTTTTCATTTAAAATGAAATCTTTTTTTAAACAAAAGAGATTTTACCTCTTTTCCCTCTGCTTTTTTTTGAAAGGAAATAGAAAAGAGGCAAGTAAGAGGTGAAGTGTGAGGAGAAGCAGCAGCAAGGGTTTTGAGAGACGAAGCAGCAGGCCAGAGGGGATATTTAGCAGCTTTTTCGAAGCAGCAGGCCAGAGGGGATATTAGCAGCTTTTTCAAGGGCCAAGATTACAACAAAAAGCCATGGTTCGAGCAACAGAGGGGCAAGGGCTGCAAAAGTTTTTTTATTTGAATTTATTATTTACTGTATGCATACAAATTTGGGTTTTAGATATTTATTTATTATTTAAAAAAAAACTTCTGTAAGAAGGTGTCAAGTTTGAAAAAGAAAGATTTATTTGATTTATTTGAAAAGATCTCTAAACTAGGGTTAGAGCTTAAAAAAATAATTTTTTTTTACAGAAATTCGAACATGCAAAGATGCAAATATGCAAAATATAGAGATTTTTTTTTTTAGAGATTTGCAAAAAGCAGATTAGTCTTTTTTTTTTAAATAAAATAAAATTGGAACTAGGGTTAGATCCGTAAAAAAAAACAAATTTATTTACAGAAATTGATTTTTTTTACAGAAATTTGAACATGCAAATTATGACATACAGAAATATTTTTTTTTTTTTTAAAAAAGATTACACTATAATCCTTTATTTGAGGGTTTCTAAAAATCTGCAAAAGAATAAACATGCATGCAAATTATAATGGATTTTTTTATAGATCTAATATACAGATTTGCAAAAAAAATAGATTAGCTTTTTTTCTAAAAAGAATTTCTGAACTAGAGTTAGAGCCCCTAAAAAAATTGATTTTTTACAAAAATTTTAATATGCAAAAAATGGATTTTTAAATTTTTATGCAAAAATAAATAAATAAATCATGCATGCAAAATATATTGCACAAATTTGAAATTTGAAAAACTTAGAAATATTTAGATAAGAAATCCTGCACAATGGTTAGAAAAATATATCAAACAAAAAACAAGATTAGACTTTTGGCTCTTCTCTTTTTCTCTTTGAGTGCCTCCAATGGTGTGTTGAAAAATCTGGTAAACCTTCAACAATGTAGCTCACAAAATATTAGTAATACCAAGCTCTGATACCATGAAAGGAAATAAAAAAAGAGCAATGGAAAGTACTAATAAAGAGCAATTGTTTGAAGGAAAGAGATTACCAAATAAGTTGAAGTAGCCAAACCAACACCACCAAAGCAAGAGAGACACAATAATTTGTTAAGGGGAAAAAACAAGAAAAAACCCCAATATTATGAATGGAGGCAAAATGCCTAAAGAATAATACAAAGAGAGAGAGCTTCAGCCTTAGCTTGCTTGCATGAGTCTTGAAGAATGAGATGAGAGGCACCTCAATAAGTAGAGGTGAGAAGAAGGAGTTAGAATGTAACTCCCAACTCAATGAATGCCACCATTCATCTATGTGTGTGCAAAGTGTCACCTCTTAAGGAGGTGGTTACAAATATTCCTTAATAAAGGAATTAAAAAATAAGTCATCCTCACACATGTGTGAGATGACAAAAAGACAAAAGACTTGTAGGGATTCCTTTGGAATATTCCTACAAGTTAAAAAAATTACAATTAAAGAATAACCTTTACCAAGTAAAGATTAATCTTCTAACAAACATGTTACGTAGGGGAGCTTGTAGGATGGTGTGGAATATCCTATGAAGTTGCCACCCCCTGGCTCATATTTGTAGTAGGATGTCAACGTATAATAAGGGTTGATATAAAATCTAGAGGGGTTCCATGCTCCTCACTAATGAACTAGTAAGATGATAGTAAATCAGTAACCAAGACTACACACACATTACACACATTCTTGTTACTCATATGGGCCACATTTGATAGCAATGGTAGATCAACATGAATAAATAGAGCATAAGTAATAGATGTAGCCTTAGTGGGATGAAGGCTAATCTGTGGCTATAATAATTATCTACCAACATGATCAGATCACATCTAATCGATCTGTGTGGTAATGGTGGCAATACTATAAAAAATCTAAGATCTGGTGGGGCTTGCTGTTGTCTTCCCTACTGCTATTTCTAAACATTTTGGAAGAACCAAAAGTTTGGACCAACTAATGCCCTCTTTTTGACGAGTAGTGGCACATTTGGGAATCTATAGTCATGTTTGTTAGAAAACCTACCTCTCCCTATCCAACATTCTCAAGAAAATATGTGTAGCCCACATCTATCAATAAATGAAACTTTGCATATAATTGTTTGTAAAAATAAAGTGGCAGCTCATCATTATGAAGCCATCTATGATGAGCTACCAACCATCTAGGATATATAAATGGAACAACAAGTTCATCTAAAAACCTACTAATTATATATACTCTAATTCTATCTTTTCCCTTATAAAAAGGGAACATGTTATGCACATTATCTTCTGAAACTTACTTACTAATAGGTTCCCATTTCTTAGTGCTAGTAACACTCTTAGCAAGAGACAAATAAAACTGCTCAGTGTTAACATCATCATAAGGATTGTATGATCGAATGACACCAATCATACATAAAATCTTGTCTCTAATAGTCTAATTTGTCTCTATTGGACAGATTAGGGGAGTTATGAATGGTTTTCTCTAAACATCTCAATGCATTTTCTAGTCTCTTGATACTCTCCTCATTTTTTTTTTTTCTAGTATGAGCATTCTCCTCAAACTCAGGAGAATGGTGAGATCCCTAATCATCATCCATGCATGCATATAAATAAAGAAATCTACATATGATTAAAACAAAATATTTAAATTACAAATTATCACTTGTTTCAAATTTATTAAACAAAATATTTAAATTACAAATTTATCACTTGTTTCAAAATCATTAAAACAAAATATTTAAATTACAAATTTATCACTTGTTTCAAAGTTCTAAAACATATTTAAATTAAAAATTTATCAGTTGCTATTCAACAAATTTCAATGGAAGTAAATCATTTCAATGTTAATGTGTTAAATATTAGTGTTTTGTTTGCAAACATGGTATGAGTAAAGCATAACAACTAAAATATCCTACACAACAATGTCTTCCAACTTGCAAATTTGTTTTTTCTTTCATTAAGCTTAGATTGGAAAACTTTCAATGCTTTTTTACATAGTGTATTGAACTTCCTACATGCTGCAATTATGAAGTTTTTTCTTCACAAATAGGTCATGGTAAGTGAGTTCAACTCCTCCCAACAAAAATAAAATAATGCAGGTTGCTGAAATTATGAATGGACATTACTAGATGTGGGTTTCACTAATTTCACTTTAGTAAATTGATTAGATCTAAAATCCAACTCATGCATCTTGTGGAAACAAGTTATGGAATAATCTAGGTTATTGGTGACCAAACCAAGTCATTAAAACAATAAAACAGTGCATTTAAGTCATGGCAACTATGTTGTGATGAAGTGCAGGTTAAGGGGAAGTCAACCAAGTCATGGAGAATGAAAAGGATGTCGTACACCACAATATTATTTTTATTGGAATTATATTGTCATTGTAGATGGTGGGGAACGATAACTAATTTAGAATTTTTCTTAGATATCCTACCAGATCTAAGTATCAAAAATTATGACCCCGCCAAGTAGGAGTAAATAAATTCCTAGTTTTTTGGAAGATTTTCTCTTCACGTTGGGTTTACCAAAATGTAGAAAAGGGGGATTCGATACTCACAATTTCTCTTCATTCAGAGAGCCTCATGGGTAAAAATTCCCTAATCCACCTTAGGAACAATGCGAAAGTTTTAGAATAAAAAAGAGTAGGGTCATAGAGATTTTCTGGACAAACTGACGAGCTCTCAACCAAAGGACGTCAGTGCACAATACAGATGATAGTGCGGTGCGTTGGCATCTCGTACGAACCAAAAAGAAATTTTATCTTAGAAAATGGCTAAAGTGACTACTTCTACTCGAATTGCTAAGAAATCTTAAAATGTAGGAAAGGGACATAATTGAAATAGAGTGAGGTAGAACTAATATGGATAAGAAGAAGAAAGGAAAGAAATACTTACAACCACATGAATGATGAAGCCTACAGTATGTGAATGCCTTCAAAACCTACATGCATGATATCTAGAGAGAATGTTTGGGTTGTATAGGGGTTTACCTTAGTTAATGAAAAGCTAACACACTAGGGTGGCTACTGAGAAGGGGTGCTGGAGCATCTTGAGAGGGAGAAAGGCTGATGCAAGGGTTAAAATGAGCCTACTCAAGATGCTAAGGGAGTGGACACTAAAGTGGATGCAAGAATGCATATGAAATTGCAAGGGGTGTAATTTTACAACTATATAGGAGGGATGTTCGATAAGTGGATTAGAATGCTTAAACTAATGAAAAGGGAAAACCAAGTCCAACAATAGGTATGAAGGGATAATGGATTTATTTTGGTGAAAGATAGGAGACATGAGGATTATTAGATGGTAGAATTAGCATATGATATCCAAGGACTATGTTGCATAGGAATAATTTTTTTTCTTTGAAGTATGGGTTTGGAAAATGCTATGAAGGCTATGATATGATATTTTATGGATAGTGTATGACTAAAGGATAGACATGTCAAGAATTTTTCCAAAGCATGATTTATGTTTGTAGCCCATTCCTTATCAAGATCAAAGTAGGTGGGAAAATGGATGGGAATGATATGGATTAAATGGACAGATGGAAGTTTCATAAGAAATTTCATGCGAATGGTATGGGAGATGAGACAACTTTCCCTCACGTGTAATGGTCCACATAGATAATTTCTCTTACACATGATGCCTATTTTCCAAGTTTTCATCATGGTACTTATCCAAAGCACCATAAGAATGGTTTTCACTATTGGAAAAATTTTTTTCTTTACTATTTTTTATATTTTTTTAGTGTCACCAAGATGCCTATTTTCCAAGTTTTCATCAAGGCGACATTTTTTTGATTTTTTCAAATTTTTTGGTATTTTCCTTTGTATTGTTTAGACAATCACTTTGATAGATGTCGATGGAGACGCTGGTGTCATGATATGTCAATAGTGACCTTGATGGAGTAGTTTTCTTGTTAGGATCATAGCACTTACATACAACTGATTGATGCCATTGTGATATTTTATGATACTAGAATTGGCCTTATCAAAATATGCACATTGCAATACAGTACCATGGGAGTCCATATGATAAAGAGTTGCTTCCAAGATGTGAAAAATTCATGAGGTATGAATTTTGGAATAATGGATGATGGTAAATGTGGAAGGATTGTTTGGACATTTGGATGAATCACTTTTTTATTTTCCAAACTTGGGATGTTGGATGACGGAGTTTGGAATTTTGATTGGGATAGTGTTTGGAACCAACACTTTTATATGCCTTATGTGATGACCATTTTGAAAGACATGGACATTTATTATATGTGGGAGACCTCTTTTCTTGTGGCTCCACATTTTTATTAACTTTTGAATTTGAAATATTTTCTTTGCTTGATCCATTTTTCTTTGGGATCCATTTTAACTTCATTTGTCCACTTGGATTTTTGTTTGATTCAATGGATTTTGGAATTTGATTTTAAACTTTGGATTTGTAATAATTTTTTTTTGTTGGTTCCAAATGGAAGGTTTATTCATGTTGGAATGATGGTTTATGGTGTAGATGGAAGGAGTGTTGGCAACAACCTTATGTTAAGAACTACTCATGGCCCCCATTTAGATGTTTGTATCATATAAAGTTGCCCCCAATATCAAGGAGGTACCACTAACATCATTAGATTTTCTGATTGAAGAATAACCAAGACCTTGATGTATAGAATTTGCATGAAATTGTATTGGTTCTAGAATTCCTTGCTCATGTAGGTCTAGTCATTTTCCTTGATATTGCATGCTCTTACAGATTTTGTTTATGATGGGGTGTTTTTTTTTTGAAAACAAGATGCTAACCCATCATTGTGTATGTGGAAACTATTACTTGGAATCTTATCCTCTATGAGAAAGCTTAATTTGATAAAAGTGTATGATCCTAGTTGATAGGATGTCTTAGCTTCATTGACGTGTGGGATAAATTTCTGATTAACATGTTTGGTCTGATTTTGTTACATATCAGATTCAGATGATTCTACTGGTGCTTCCAAGTTGATGTTGAAACCATATTTATGGTTATTATCATAGATTCCTATGAATGCAACTGTAGCTTGATTATTTATGAAAATATCTAAAATAAGAGACTCTTGTTCTAGAGGAAGATCATCTATATGTCCAAAGGAGGCAAGTGTCTCATTTTGGGAAATAGTAGTGTTTGGAGTTTGGATAGGATCAACTTCAAATGTTTGATCATGGATGCTATAAAGGTCAATGAGAGGATCATTTTGTATTTCTTGATCAATGGTCTAGTGTCTTGGTCAAAGATGGGTTTGTCTTGGATGACATGATTGGGAATGAGATCTTGATCGAGGATAGGTGTATTTTGGATGCCATGATTATCTAGAAATACCTCTTGAATGGAATTAAGGATTGGGTCATGGGATGGACTACTTCAATCTTGACATGAAGGTGAAGCTATGATTTCATGCTTTGTACTTTCCTTTTGACATGTATCCCAAGGTGTAGGCAATGTGATGTGATTTTGGAACCCATGACCAAATGTATTTTCATGAATAAATGTAGCTTGGGATGGAGTGAATAGGAATGGATTAGAGGATGATGGACTAGGATAGGATGTGGAGGCTTGGAAGGGATTAGTGGAGAGTTGGTTTCCCTCGTGAAGGTTAGGATAAGGGTGATAAGTGGATGTTTCTTGTTTATATATGGTATGGCTTGTATTAAGGGACTCTTGATAGTGATGATAGATGGATGGAGGACTAGAGTATATGAGTTGTTGGAAAGAGGGATAGATGGATGGTTGACTATGGTTTGTGCTTGGTTGGTGTGGAGGATGAGTGAATTGTATTCTAAGTTCTATGGCTTGTTGATATTTACCATTGCAGATTAATTGGTATTCAACATGACTAAGAAGCATATCAAGGTGAATTGAAGACATGGTGTCACTATGGTCCAAAATCTATTATATGATGTCCAAGGTATGCTAAAGCAAAGAGGGTGACTTAAGTCTAAGGTATTCAACCTAAGCTATGCTTTTATATATTTTTTGGTATAAGGATGCCTAATAATGATACCACAATTAAGAGTCAAGGTGAGAATAGTTAAGGTGTGAATAAGGTAATTTCATAATGATCTAAATAGGAAGTATGTTTATGATTAGGGTATGCAAGATGTGAGACAAAGGGATAGAGTACTATGATCTAGTATGAAGACTAAAACATATGGCAAACCTAAGATATGGTTTCTAATAAAACTAAGATAGGTATAACAACTAATCTGATTATCAATGACCTTGGCTATAGTAAATACTAATAGGACATTTTGACAAGGTGGTCTCAAACTGGATTGATGAGTTGAGAAAAAAACCTAAATGATGAAGGACTAGGATGATTGTTTTTTACAAGATAAGGTCGAGAAAATATAGATTTTAAGCTATGGTCTAGTCTAGGTTTGATGAACTTCCTAATCAAGAGGTTTATGCAAGCTAAAAGGATGACCTAAAGTTTTGACCTATGGGGAATGTCTAATGCAAAAGGATGAGGAGATGGATGAATGGATAAAGGTAGAGATTAGGTAAGCAAGTCTTTGGCCTAAACATATTTGAATGTCAAGCTTGTTTTGGGTATGTAGGCCTAGTTTTTTTCGAGGTTGAAATGTTGTTAGTCTTGGATGTGGTATTTGTTTGTTTTTTTTCTTTGAGCACACACACATAAAGCACAATGTCTTGAGTTTGATCTTGATGTGAAATGACAAACACTTTGAAAACACTTTGCACAACCTAAGATAGGAAAAGACGCTACCTGCTAGATCCTTGCTTGTATTTTTCCAACCACTTAAACAAGGAAGACAACTAAAGACTTGGTGACACTAGGTCCCCCTTACATGTCACACACTTCTTGGGCACACCAAGTCTCATTCCCCAAAGAGGAATTTCTACCTCTACACTTGAATAGTGAAGATGTGGGGTTGCTTCAGAACGACCATTCTTGCACTAGCAAGTAAAAAGGATTTTGGCCACTAAAACAAAGTTTCTTAGTCTGTGTTTTAGGGAAATACTGGTGGCTATACATATAGAAAGATGAGCTCAATTAAGAGGCCTCCTAGTCCCTTCCTAACAAAGGATTTTGATGTGTCATGTGGGGGGTGGCACTTGTCGGTATACACATCCGCACCAGGTGATTGAACACTTTCCCAACAATCACAACAATTTATATAGTGGACCAAAATAGTGTTGTTTGGGTCATTCCCATCTTTCGAAGTGAGATGGAATGCCCTCTAAAGGTAACAAAAGCAAGGAAGTACATTATTTTTTATCTCCCAACTCGCAAGAAGCGTAGGGAGAGAGCATACACAATGCCTTTTCCTTACACTCGCATGGGGTTCATTTTAAATCTAAATCAAAATGTGTGGGTGGTTATACAAGATTTCATAGGAATTATTTTGATTCTCAATATCGCCAAGTGGCATGACAAAAGATCATACACATTTAATGAAAAAAATGCCAACCATAAGACATGGAAAACACTTGTTAATTTTAACCTTGCTTATAATGTCAAAGCAAACACTCGAGTTCTTTGTAGACCAACTAATCTAAATGTGATCTAATCTACAAAAATAATACACAATGTTTCAATATAGATTCTCTAACAATCGAACCTGCAACACACTAATTAGTAGTTTGAGTCACTGGTCTTCAAAAAATGAGAGTTTATATTTTTGTTTTCAAGTCTTTGACATACTAACCTACACAAAATCCCAGTCAACAAAAAATAGCTCTAAAACAAAAAATTAAACTAAAAAGAAAACTAACATTTAATCTAGCTAATAAAAATTAATAAAATTAATCTAATCTGAAAAATATAATTAATCTAAATAAAAATCTAATCTAAAATCTAAAATAAATTAGAAAGATCTAAAATTTAAAATATAAATTTAATCTAAATTCAAATATAAACTAGCTCTAAATCTTAGTTAAATTAGAAAGATCTAATTTTATCTCTAAATTTAAAAAGAAAAAACTAAATCTAAATTAATTTTTAAAAATCTAAATCTAAACTAAATCTATATCTAAATCTAAATTATTCTAAATTAACAAAATTAAAATTAATCCAAATTAATAAAATTAAAATTGCTCTAAATTATTGATTTAAACTAATAAAATTAAAAAGAAAAAAGAAAATTGGATGGTTGAGTTGACAAAACAAAACAATATCGATGTGGCATCTTGATTTGACTCTGATTCCCTACTAGAAAAGAATATTTGTTGTGATTGACAGTATAATACCATGATGTGGCAAGCCCTTAAATTTGCATTTTCTCTCCAAGCCAATCTCGACCAAGGTATAAAGTAAAGCCATGATCAATGAAGATATAAATGTTTGTTTTAGTCCCAAGAGGTACCAAGGATGAGGTTTCTCACACATAGAGAAGACTGAGAAGTCCAAAGTAGATAAAAAGTAGAAATCATTTCAATTTTTACAAACACTAGTAGGCCTTACACCGCCATATTCTAGCTTGCATAAAAAATGAAAGCTTCAGAAGAAGTAATGAAAATCTATTAAGGCATAGAAATAAAGTAAGGTTGTCATATATAGTTGCAATAACCTTGGTGGTCATGCACACAAAGTGTGTGTTATGTGTGAATCATGCAAACTAGCCTGACAAAATATCCTAGACAAATATGATATAAAGGAACTCATGCTTCTCATAATAAAATGATCTTATGAATCCTGCATCAAAAGAAAGAGTAAAACATCATATTGCCACAACTAAAAACATCATAACTCATAATTATATGGCCAGAGTCTAATTTGAGAAAACAAGGATATTTTTCACAATTTGTTAAAGAATAAAAGCCTCTTTATTAAATTGCCACGACACAAAATATTCTCGCAAACATGCAAGAGTCGTTGCTACAAGAAACTAAATCCCCATAAAAGATATTTAAATAAAAGTTGTCTCATAAAAGCTACAAGAAATCAAATCTCCATAAAATATTCCACGTCGAGCTCACCATTTGCACTCAGGGTTATATTTTGATGTTTAAAGGATATTAGATCAATAAACACAAAAAACCTAATAAACTATCGAGGAAAATGAAAGCATAAAAGCATTAAAAAAAATGAAATTATATCACTCAATCCTCCATGCATTCATTGAATTATCTCCATAGCTCTTCTCCATTTTGCTACTAAATGATGCTTTCCCTTAGATTCAAATGTAACCTAAAGTAAATGACAACAAAATATCAAATAAAGTATTATCTCAATAGCATGTAGTTATAAACTCTAGATGTCTAAAAATGATAAATGACAGTGGTATTTATAAAAAGGTGTGTAAGGTCTCAAAAACACAAGTTTGAACCACAAGAGGTTTCCAAGCTCTCACAACTTTTTGGGCTAATGTACAAGGCCAAATGATTAATTTGAACCTTCTACTCTTTAGGCTCTACTAGACCTAGGCGGGTATACCTGTGTTAATGAAGTAGACTTGAACTGTGTGTTTCTTCAATCTATCCACAATGGCAATTGGAAGTGGAGAGATAAGATCCTAATTGTTATAAAATGTATAAGCAATATCAAGGTAAAATTTAATATTTTCGGTTAACAAATGTGAGGTTTTGAAATGAATTTAATAAAACTAAATGGATAAAAATGGGTGAGACCAGTGCCTTGTTGGGTATATGGAGTCAAGTGAAATTCTAAAATGAGTGGCTCGTATTTGGTAGAAATTCTAATTATTTGGCATATCAATATTAGTTTATAACTTGTATAAACATGCAAGAATGTAATTACCAGACTCTTCTTTATGTTGCAAATGACACCTCCAAATCACTGTGAATGACTAAAAGGATTTAATCTTTGCTTGAAAGAACCAATTAATCACACCACACAAATACAACAAATGTGCATTGAAAAATTGAGTATATACTTGATATATAAATTTGAATAAAAAAAAAATATCAACCTTGGAGACAATCTGATAATATCTTCAATTAATTCAACAAACAATTGATACCAATATAATGCCACCAAATCAAATATCTTTCATTAACTTCTTCAAAATTTACACATGCGTCCTAGTCCTTTGTAATGTAAACATTGTAGCTATCCCTACTCACCTATTTTATTTTATCTAATCTCATATCCTTTTGGTCTTGGTCTCTCATATTTATATGAGAGGCAACAAGCTTTAGACAAAAGGTCATGTCTTTTGGTAACAAAAATTAATTATGAAATATAACTGAAATAACTAAACAACAAACATGTGCTCCAATCTGTTAGTCTTTGAGTAAAAATTGCATGGTCATCTAAGACTTGTGTAAAGCTTTTTACTTTATGATTAATCTTTTTTGTGATGCCGATGATCAATCCTCATTTGAGCCCAGATACTTTTCCTACCATTTGCTGATTGTTAAATTATTTGGCCATTTGAACTCTTGTGCAACAACGAAATTCATGAGATGACTCTTCCATCTATTATCAAGGAAATTCTTGACATCTACCACAAATTTTGTGTATCCATTGTCTAATATTACAATCCCATCGAGCAAAGCATTAAACATTTCATGGATGATATCCCCATCATTCTATATGTGTGTCAAGTACTAAGAGACCATCTGATCAAATTCACCTTTCCACTCATCCACACCTTTTATTTGATTATCATCTTTAATGACTAAAGGGATGAAGATGTTTTTTACTGAATCAAATTCATTTCTTCTATTCTCCACCTTTTTCTTCATATCTATCAAATACTTGTGCTCCTCAATTACCCCCTTCACCATTTCCTAAGTAAGTTTAAGTCTTGGAGGGGCATCAGGATCTCTTCGTGTTGCCTTGTAGAGAGTAGTTAGAATGTGATAATTAGGCTGCCACCTCTTCTGGATTTCCTCTAAGATAGGGGAATTAGCATTTATCTGTTCCAAAGCTTTAACCAAATTGCTAAAGCTTTCATGTACTCCACCTACTTTTTCTTTCAGTATTTCAATTCTATGCTCCAATATTTTCCTCAGGATATCCAAGATGTGACACTTAACATCCTCCATATTGTGCTTCTTTAGCTGATCAATTTCATTTTTCATTTGTTGAATTTGTGGATCTTCATCCTGGATGGGTGGGTGATAAACAACTATCTCATCCCCCTCACTGTTGTAGCCTGTTGTAATTGTTCTTTCAACTTGACATTTTCAATAAACAATTTATTTACTTCATCATTTGGCATTTTCAATCTTTTCTCATATTTAGCTATTTTCTTCTCCATGTTTTCCACCACATCTTTGGTGAATATTGTTGAATGCATAGTTATGGTAGCAGCCTCTGTGGGAGTTGTCTCTTTCATCATCCTCACCATGGATTACCCCCTCATTTCTTCAACCACATCTAAGAGTCTAGGATTCCTTATGATTTTTTTCTTTGTCCATAGGGCAAGAGTTTGAGTGGTAGGGTTATACCGTGTTCTTGATACACCTTTCTCTGAGTAAAATTTTGTAACCAATATTAGATCATCTTGTAATTTGATTTGGTCCAAAAGAAACACCTTGGAAAACTCCATTCCTGGTATGATCAACATATCATTTTTCAAAACTAATTCTCTTGCTTCTTGAGGAGTACCATTAATATTATCAATGCTTAATTCTGCCAATGTTTGGGCCTAAATCTTAGCCTATTTTGAATCATCAGCTCCTATGAGATTGATCTTTAACCTTTCATCATACTGCTTCATTTTCATCTTGATCCAAAAATCTTTGAATTCACTAGTATGAATGAAATTGTCATCCTCCATAAACCTTAGAGAGGCAACCACTTTCTCATCATCCTAAATCTCATTTGCAGCTTCTTTTGATATCCTAATTTTAGGATCATGGGGTTCCTAATTTTTTGCTTCCCTGCTACCTCTTTCATCTCAGTCAAAGTTAATACTTCTTCTTGTTCCTCATCACTTGAGCCATAATCAACTAATGACTCAATTTTCTATTTCTTTGACGGGGGTTCATGTGTGGGAGATGGAGGAGAAGGAAGTGCAGGTGATGGGGGTTGTGTACGAGATGTGGATGCTTCTTGTGATAGTTGTTGTAGTGTAGGAGGTGGAATCAATCCTTCATATTGAGCCATCTTATAAAATTTATCAAAATTTCCAAGGATCAACTGCATCCTTTTTAGAAGATCAGGTTCATCAACAAAGAACCCTTTGAAATTCTTATTCTTCTCCTTCTTTCACTCTTCCCATCTCTTCATTATTATCCATTTCCTTCTTGTCTGAAACACATCAGAAAAATATACTAAATTCCCTATCACATCTTCTTCAGGGTCAAAAGCATCTGATATGACCCTCTTTGTAAGAAAATTCCTTCTAATCATATTAGTGTAACCCCCTGGGTCACATACTATTTCTTTTTTGGACTTGAGGGTATAATTGACCCTCATGAATCTCTGTAACTCCTCTAGGAGGTCTGATCCAATAGAAAAATCCTTAAACACTATCAAATCAAGAAATAATGTGCATTTTCTTTGATTCCTCATTAGATCATGCTCCATCCAAAGCATTTTCCACATGAACTCCAAAAAACATATTCTAGCAAGCATAAATTTTGGCAAAATATGTGGTGCTTGGTCACAACCGTACAACCTGTTGATAGTATGTTGTGGCATTAGGAACTAATCAACATAGTTATGTATAAATCCCTAATCTGGCTTGTATTACATTGGCCTCATTACATCCATCAAGGACTGTGGAAAATTTGGTGTTGAAAAACCAAGGGCAACAATTATTCTAACAACAAAATCATCTCTAATCACAACAAAATCACATTCATTGCACCTACTATCTCATATGTAGCACCAATTCTATATAAGGATTCTAACTCCATTCTCTTGTGTGCACAATTTCATTTTTTTAGTCCATTTTGTTTCATTTTGATACAAAATCAAATGACAAAGCAAATAATACTTTCTAAAAGACATGGGAGCCTTAGCCTCCTTGACCTGCAACAAGCCCTCATGAATTTGTTCTTCAATCACATAAGTGAAATCAAATTCAACATTTGAATCTAGACGTTGAATTATCATAGCCATCCTCATCAATCCTACTGACATGTTATCCTCTGCATCTATTCCAAGAACTTGACACAATGCATTATATGTATTCTTGAAGTAAACCTAAAAATTAGACACTGGACAAGGTTATACCTTTGAGGAGTTGATGGGAAGTATCTTGTTGTTATCATCCCTTTTCATGTGCAAGGGGAGCTCATCACTCCTATAAGTTCTCCTTAACATTTTATACTCTTGCTCTAATTTCCCAAAATTCACTTTTGTAACAACTTTTTTATTCAGGTTGAAACACTTAATAATGGCTTCCCTTGGAACATCTACTAAACACCCATCATCTAGGAGACTGAAAATCTTTGTTGGGGCATGGTATCTATTGGACATGGATTTAATTAGATCGATGTCAATGAAAACATTTGGGAATATCAATTTTTCCAATTCTAGAGTCCACGGGTTTGACGTTGGGACCTTGTCATTTCTATTCCTAGAGAAATACCAATATAAGTTCCACCTAGACTGAGGAATAATAGGGTCCCTACACCCCTGAGTTGGATATCTAAAGACCTTCTTTGGCCCCTTATTTGCTGACCTAGGTAGTAAATTAAGCAATGGATATTGTAAAGATGGTTTACTAGCTTTAGGTTCATCTTTTTTAGGTCTTATTTTTTATTTCATTTACACCATTGCTATAAAAATCAAAGAGTAATGAACAAATATTACCCAAAATATAGTTCGCTTCTAGAGAATCCCCTTACTTCTGCACCTCAAACTTGTCTACACTTAGCCTTTGCTGCTATGAATGAGAAATCTCAATCTATTTTGTTTATTTCCACACCAAGCTGCATTAGCTCTCAAATCATAAATTCTCATCATTTAAATATTTTAGATTGAACTTATTTTCATACTTCGATGTTGATTGATGTGACTAGCCTAGTTTAAATGTTTCAACGAATTTTCATCCCCTTGCGATACCATGGTACCTATTGTTACTTTTCTCTAGTATACTGTACTACCATGCACCACCTTTGTCTTCATTGTAGTACCACGATGTACCCTTAATTCATATTATACAGATCTACCACGGACTACCTTTCTCCTTCCTATGGTACCAGGGTGTCCTCCCATTACTTTGCTTTGTATAACACTTTACCGCAGGCTATATTCTAACCCTTCGCAGTATGGCGATGCCTCCGCTTACTACTATTCTTAAGTATATTGCTCTATTGTGGGTCTTGTTCCAACCCTCCACAGTATAGCGGTTCTCTTTATCTCTGTTCTTCATCACACTACTCTAATGCAGGCCCTATTCCATCCCTTTGTGGTATGGTGGTCTCCTCTTGTTAATATTGATTATTATACCACTTCACTGTGGGCTATGTTTGCACCCTTCACAGTATAACGGTAAAATGGTATAGTGTTATCTTCCTCTACTATGCTACCATGAGCTATTTTGCAAGGGGATGCCATAATGAGGTAAGAGGTGAGGTCTATGTAAGGTATTCAATGAGGTAGTTCTATTGTGGTAAAAGTCTATTTTGGCTTTATGGATGAAAATAGAGTGATTTTTTATGAAAATGATGGCATGAATTTTTTATTTACATTGATACAAGCTTTGGATTTTTATGGAAATTCTAGTTCTAACAGCGGCTCCAGTTGGGTATGAGTGATTTACCAATCACTGCAAGTACCCAAAATCTTAGGTGGTAGACCAAGATATCAGAAAATATGAAAGATGGAAGGTGGAGTGGATGAAATGGATAAGGATGTGGAGATGGAAAGTAATGTAGATGGAAATGAACTTATACTACTATACATGGAAAGAAAAAATATTTTTTAATAAGGGAAATCTAGGATTGTCCATGTACTAGCAAGTCCTAGTACCTTTTTTGATTTCCTAAACTACTCTGCATGGAAAAAAAATATTTAAAGAGGCTTGTTAAGAATTGTCCATGCACTGGCAATCATTAATCTCATGATACTCCTCAATAAAAGAAATTCTTTAGAAATTTCCCATGTACTGGCAATTCTTGGTCCTCACCAAACATATTTTTTAAATAATAAGAATCTTCTCCTCTCTTGCCAGTGATAACAAAGGGCCCTAGCCACAAGGCTTCAAATTTTCCATGCTTTCCCTTCTCTTGACATCTAGCATTCCACATTAGCACCAGATTACTCACTTCAAATTTTATATTTTTGGATTTCTTATCAAAGAGGTTCTTCATCTAAGATTGAATCTTCTCAATTTTATTTTGAGCTATCCTCCTTATTTCATCAAGTTCAACAAGTTGCTCCATTCTTTCCTCCATTGGTTCTGGAATGTCTAAATCTTCCTAAAGGATGAAATTATAAACTGGCAGAAGGTTCTGTAATAGCATTTTGGCCTGTGTCCCATACACCAGCTCAAATGGAGATTTCCCAATTTCCTTTTTTATAGTTATTCTATTTTCCCATACAACCATTGTTAATTTTCAATCCCACGCTTTCTTATTTCCATCTAACATTCTTCTTATGATTTTTAGAAGACTCTTATTGCTGGAATCTACCTAACCATTTTCTTGTGGGTGGTAGGGGGCAACATAAGAAATAGTGATGCCATATGTATTACAAATTTTTTTAAATTCATCAGATCTAAAGCACATCCCATTATCTATGATTAATCGTACCAGTGTACCAAATCTGGTTATGATATTCTCCATTAGGAAATTTATTACCACATTACTTGTTGCCTATTTTGTTGGGATTGCCTCTACCCATTTAGTGAAATAATTAGTAGCTACTAATATCCACTTATGTCCCCCACTTGAATTTTCCTATATTTCCCCAATAAAATAAATTCCCCATTGGTGAAAAGGGGCTTCTACTTGTAACGATCTAAGTGGTAGGGCTCCTTGAAATTTCATCTTCCCTAGAAATTTTTGGCAAGCTTCACACCCCCTAACATATAAAAATGAATCATTGAAGACCTTAGGCCAGTAATAGCCTATGCTAAGAATCTTATGTGTTGTTGTATTAGTAGAATAATGGCCTCCACACACTCCTTCATGCATCTCCCTCAAGACATGTTTTTCCTGTGATTCATCTACACATAATAACAACGCTCCATCTCTCTTTTTCCAAAAAAGATCACCTTCTATGAAAACATATTTAGATGCTTGTAATTTTAGTGTTCTTTGATTATCATCTAATCCTTCAAGGCACTTCATGTGTCTGAGATAGTATACTATATTTTTATACCAAAAAGTATGTTCAATGTTTGCAACTGTACCATCCTCATTTTCTACATTACAAGTTTGGTTGGCTTCAATGTTTGTTTCTGCCATTAGTTTGGACAAACCCTATCCCCTTAGTAACTTAGTGATCTGAATCTCCATATTAAATTCCTGGATCTTATTGATCCATCTACATATTTTCCTTGTTACCTTTGTCTGTACCAAGATATCCTTCACAGCTGCATGTGGTACATATGCAATTACTTTGGCTCCAAATAGATAACAGTTTGAAATATTTTGTTTCTTTGACCAATGCATAAGCTTGTTTCTCCATTATATCATACTTCAATTCTGCACCCTGCAGTGACTTGCTAAAGAAAGATATTGGTTGTTCATGGCCTTCATCATTCTTCTGTATCATAATAGCTGCCATGGTGTGAAATGAGGAAAAAGAGAATATTTGAAAAGGTTTGGTAAAATCAGGAGATTTTAGAATGGGGGCTTCTTTGATGGTGTTTTTGATAGATATAAAAGCTTCTAGGGCTTTTGCAGTCTAGTCTATATTTTCTCCCTTTATCAACATTTTGGATATGGTTTTAACAATCTCAGCAAAGTTTAACACAAATCTCCTAAAAAAAATTATTTTCCCAAAAAATGATTTAATGGATTTGACAGTTTTGGGAATGGGGATTTTATCTATGGCTTCTACTCTTTCGTGGTCTATTCTAATTCCTTCTTTTGAAACAATATTCCCTAAAATTTTACCTTTTGTGATAGTAAAATGACATTTTTGAGGATTAAGACTGATACCATATTCGAAAGCTTTGATGAATATCTTCTCTAAGTGTTCCACATGATCTTTTGTCCTTTTGGAATAAGCAGTGAGGTCATCTTGATATACTACTATTATAACATTGATTGGATTTTAAAATGCCACATCCAAGCCCTTTGGAAAGTTTCCCCTACATTTGTAAGGCTGAAGGGCACTCTTACATTAACGTGCATTCCCTATGGAGTAGTAAAGGTTGTCTTATATTACTCTAACTCTTTAAATTTGACTTGATTGTAGCCATAGAATCAGTCCATGATTGACAACAATTCATCGCCTGTCACTCTATGTAGTATGGCTTCCATATTTGGAAGAGGGTAATTATCTTTGAGGGAAGCAAAATTTAAATTATTGAAATCTACACATAATCTAATATCCCCATTCTTCTTCCTTACTGGGATCAAGTTTGAGACCCATGTTGAATGCCTAATGGGCTTGATGATACCTCCATCTCTGAGTTTTTTTGAATTCCTCTTGCATTTTCGGCTCCAGAGTTGGGTTGATGGGTCTTTGCTTCTGCCTGAAGGGTTTTGTATCTGGCTTTAGAGGAATATCATGTTTGAATAAATCTTCCTTGTAGGCCTTGAGATCCTCATAAGACCAAGCAAAAAAATGCTTCTAATTCCTCAATAATGCAATCAACATTTTTATGATAGTTGGGCTTATTTTCTTTCCAATATATACCCTTTTGGGTGCCAATTTAGTTCCCAAATTGAATTCTTCAATGTCTTCTTTTTTAACCGGTGTCTACTTCATGAGAACTCGATAATTCCCATAAAATAATCTTTCTAATGCTACAAGCCCTTTTGGAAGTTTGTTAGTTTTTAGCTGGACAAATTCTTTTCCAAACACGGTCTTTTTTCCATCTACTTCCTCTACAAAAGCATTGAAGTCAATCTCCTGAGCTTCATACTGATCTATACAATGAAGAAACTTTATGAGGTCAGTATAATCATTGAAAAATTTCCAACTATATATATTGTTAGGGATGGTAAGTCTTGCTTTAAACTCAACTTGAGATACCTTGAACAAAGTGATATCATCTCTTTTCAAGGCCACATTAGCTAAAAAAACAGCCATCAAATTTTTAGACCTGTCTATCCATTCAATGGAGAAAGCATCAAATAACTCAATCATATCCCACAACATTTCTTTATTGTTTCAACCTTTTGTTCTTTGCATCATATCTTGACCTAACTTGTGAAATAATCAATTCAAAATTTCCCAGGATAGTTAGTAGTTTGATCTTATGTTTAACAACCATATTTAAACCAATTAGCAGGGCCTCATACTCAATTATATTGTTTGTACATTCAAATGTTAACAAGAATGAATATTTGAATGTAATACCCTCTGGTGAAATAAACACTATCCCTACTCCATTTCCTTCTTGGCTACATTCCCCATTGAAATACATCTTCCATACACCATGTTGATTCTTAGAAACATGTTTGTCAATTGGATCAGTATTGACTAATTCTATTTGGGATGGTTCTACTCTGAAACTCCCTATATCTACATCATGAAAATAGTTTAATTGATCTTGGGGAACATAATCAATAATTTGATTCATCCTTGGCTCCCTATATAGCTTGATCTCTTGACCCTTCACTAGTATTATAGCATAGGATAGGTCAAATTGTACATTTCCTCCTACTGTTGCAATCCACTACCTTGACAAAAGCATTCCAAAATGAGGAGGGGTGTCAATCATAGTTATATCTATATTATGGGTTTCTTGTGGATAAGTAACTAATTTCACTTCAACATCTTTCATAACTCCCACCACTGGGATAGGTTTTCTATCCATGGCATAACACTTGCCACCATTAGTATTTTCCCACATGCCCAATTGTTTAATGACTCCAACTAGCATAATATTGATGGCTGCACCTGACTCTATCATACAATTCCTTACCAGTTTGTTATTTATGAGTAATGTAGTGAAGAAAGGATTAAATTGTGGAGGATTTGTCAATGTATCACCTAGAAAAACCTCTGGGCAATTTACCTATTCCAGCTTATTACTAACCTTAGTAGTCCCTTTATTCTAAGATTTGGTATTTTTATCATTCCCATTTGATATTAATTAAATATCACTATCCCTATACTCCTTAATTTTCATCATTTCAAGTAATGGGACAAACATTTTCACCCAGGAAAGAGCTTATGTGAAGTTAGAAAGTGGCGCCTTCTATTTTGATTATTTTCTTTTGCTCCAGGGACTCGCCTTTAGCTTTCTCCTTTTCTTTTTTACCTGTTTGCTCAAACTTTTGTTTGTCTTCATGCAACTCCTTTTTTTCTTCCTTATGAACATGCTTTTGTTCATTCTTATCAGGCTGCTTATTTTATGTTTTCTTCAATACTCCCTGTGTTTTATCATTCACAAATATTCCTCTTGGAACAACATCACCTTCATTCACTATTCTATTTATCAACCTATATCTTCTTTTTTTCTATTCCACTGCAACAATGGTTAACTTCTTAATCTCTTCTTCAGTCAATCTCCTTGTGTTGGATTGAGGTGGTGCACCAAAAGGGTATATTTCATCATTGCTTTCCTCAAAATAAAAAAATACTTGTTGTTCTACCATATGTATGTTGTATTTATGGTTAACCACATCATATTCATAGCCTTCTTCCTCTGAAGATGAATACTTTTTCTCAATGGGATGAAGGGTTTTCAAAGTTAAATAAATTGTATGATCTCTTTCTTCATTTTTTGTTGGCATCTCCTCTTCTTGCACTAATTGACCAACAATGCAATGATCCGGGGAATCTGGCAAGTTACAACCTTGACACCAAGGATTATTGTTCACCATGTATACCCCTCTCTTCTTTAAAGGATCAAGAGTCTCTTTATTCTTAGGCCTATCCATCACAAGCCTTCCATCCTTCTAGTTTGTATTATAAGGCATGTCATGCAACCTCGACCTCTCATTTCTATATGTATTTTCTTGTCTATTCAAAGGGTTATTGATATTTTGGGGAACCCTAGGATTATCTCTTTTATTAATAATCCCAACAACCTTCCTATTATTTTCAATAGTCAATGTTATTTTTTGGGCTTCAGCTAGATTTCTAGGGTATCTATTCCTAAGCTCATACCCTATTTTTGGATCAAATTCTTTTAGGTAAATGCTCAATGCAATAGGGTCTACCAACTTAGATCTAGGAGGTATCTTATTATGCAATTTTGAGAATCTTTGGTTAAAATCATAGACTGACTCATTTTGATATTTTTGGATACTAATCAATTCATGTAATGCAAACTCCGGTGCACATTGGTTCCCATATTGGTCAAGGATTTGATCATGAAACTCTTGAATAGAGGCAATTGATTCTGTTGGTAAACTATTAAACCAATCTCTAGCTTCCTCGGTTAATGACATCATAAATAGCCTCATTTTTACATCCTCATACTGCGTATCTAGATCTTGAGTGAAGGAATTGAAACTCCTAAAGTGTTCTTATGTTGTGATTACACTACTTGGTATAAATTTTGTGACATGTTCCCTCCAACTACTATCCATAGGGTAAGGATGTATTTGGAACCTTACAAGGTCATATTGTCTGATCATGATTGTGTAATGTTGTGGAGGTGGGTTTTGAGGATGTTGATATTGGTATAATGGATTGTTGTATGGAACATGAGGTGGTGGAACATATTGTTGGCCAAGAGGTGGCTGAGCATTTGGGTGTTGTGATGGATTTCTCAGTGGAGTATTTGATGATTTTTTTTGATTACCAGATGGATTTGAAATATCTTTGGTGGATTAGACGGTCCTACATTATTATTCCCTTGTTTGTGAGGTGGTACATATTTAGGAAGGTTGGCTATCTAAGCATTAAATTAAGATTTTAGTAATTTCAAATCCTAGAGTTCTTTTATCACTTGGAGCCTTTGTTCATATTTTGCTTTTGATCTTTCCATTTCCTATCTTTCATACTCTAATTGTGGATTTAATTCTTCTTGAGTCATGAATTCATAATTTTCTTCAAGGGCTCCATTACCTGTAGGCTCGTTCTAATTCCCTTCAATCAATGCCACTTTATGATCATATTCATGTTGTCTCCCGACTCTTCCAGCCTCAAGTTCAGCCATGAAATCTTCGTCCTTCTTAGGGTCTGGTTGGTGGAAAGGATTCCTTTCTTCTTTAGGCATGTGAGATTCTCTAGTTGAGCTATTTTCAATTGTTAAAGTATCATAGCAGTTATATATTTCAAAGTGTTGTTTCAATGTTTTATATTTATTTGTTATTTACATATCATTGGATTCCTTCTTACCCTTATCATTCTTATTCATTCATTTGTTGTTGTCACTAGGACCTCCTTTATACAAGGATCTTCTACCTTGCATGTTGTGAATGATTGTGATATTCTGATGTGTACCTTATTTTATTAGAGTCACCAATCACTTACGAGGAAGTGAGAAAATTATATGATTCTTGTTCCCAATGGAGTATTATGTAAGGGGTTGACTCTATGATGAAGGCTTGGACTCAGGTTTGAATCCCTAGTAGAGTTGCAAAACTATTAGGTCACAAAAATGTAGGTTTGAACAATGAGAGGTTGCCAAGCTCTCACAACATTTTTGGCTAACATACAAAGCAAAATGATCAAATTGAACCTTCAACTCTTTAGGCTCTACCAAACCTAGGTGGGTATACCTAAGTGAATAAAGTAGACTTGAACTATGTATTTCTTCAATCTATCCACAATGGCAATTGGAAGTGGAGAGATAAGATCCTAATTGGTATAAATTGTATAAGCAATATCAAGGTAAAATTTGATATTTTCAATTAACAGATGTGAGGTTTTGAAATGAATTTAATAAAACTAAATAGATAAAAATAGGTGAGACAAGTGCCTTGTTCGGTATATGGAGACAAATGAAAGTCTAAAATGAGTGGCTTGTATTTGGCAGAAGTTCTAATTGTTTGGCATATCAATATTAGTTTATAAATTGTATAAACATGCAAGAATGTAATTACCAGACTCTTCTTAATGATCCAAATGACACCTCCAAATTACTGTGAATGAATAAAATGATTTAATCTTTGCTTGTAAGAACCAATTAATCACACCACAAAAATACAACAAATGTGCATTGACAAATTGAGTATATACTTGATATATCAATTTGAATAACAAAGAAATATCAACCTTGGAGACAATCTGATAATATCTCCAATTAATTCAACAAACAATTGATACCAATATAACACCACCAAATCAAAGATCTTTCTATAACTTCTTCAAAATTTACACATGCGTCCTAGTCCTTTGTAATATAAACATTGTAGCTATCCCTACTCACCCATTTTGTTTTATCTCATCTCTTATCCTTTTGGTCTTGGTCTCTCATATTTATATGAGAGGCAACAAGCTTCAAACCAAAGGTCATGTATTTTGGTAACAAAACTTAATTATGAAATATAACTAAAATAACTAAACAACAAAAATGTGCTCCAATCCGTTAGTCTTCGAGTAAAAAGCCCGTGGTCATCTAAAACTTGGAAAAAGATTTTTACTTTATGATTAATCTTCCTCTGTGATGTTGATGATTAGTCCTCATATGAGCCCAAATAATTTTCCTACCATTTTCTTATTGTTAAATCATTTGGCCATTTGAACTCTTGTGCAACAACAAAATTCACAAGATGACTCTTCCATCTATTATCATGAAAATTCCTCACATCTACCACAATTTTTTTGTATCCACTATGTAATATTACATTCCCATCAATCAAAGAATTAAACATGTCAAGGATGATATCCCCATCATTCTGTATGTGTGTCAAGCACTAAGAGACCATCTGATAAAATTAACATTTCCGCTCATCCACACCTTTTAGTTGATTATCATCTTTAATGACTAAAGGGCTGAAGATGTGTTTTATAGAATCAAATGAATTTCTTCTATTCTCCACCTTTTTCTTCATATCTATCAAATACTTGAGCTCCTCAATTACCCCCTTCACCATTTCCTGATTAGGTTTCAGTCTTGGAGGGGCATCAGGATCTCTTTTTGTTTCCTTATAGAGAGTAGTTAAAATGTGATAAGTAGGCTGCCACTTCTTCTAGAGTTCCTCTAAGATAGGGGAATTAGTGTTTATCTATTCCAAATATTTAACCATATTTATAAAGCTTTAATGTACTCCACCTGTAGAATTTTTCTTTCAGTATTTCAATTCTATGCTCCAATATTTTCCTCAGGGTATCCAAGATGTGACACTTAACATCCTCCATATTGTGCTTCTTTAGCCGATCAATTTAATTTTTCATACGTTGAATCTATGGGTCTTCTATTTGGATGGGTGGGTGATAAACAATTATCTCATCCCCCTCACTATTGTAGCCTACTGTAATTGTTCTTTCAACTTGCCATTTTCAATAAAAAAATTATTTACTTCATCATTTGACAATTTCAGTCTTTTCTCATATTCAGTTATTTTCTTCTCCATTTTTTCCACATCTTTGGTGAACATTGTTGAATGCATAGTTATGGTAGTAGCCTTTTTTTGAGTTGTATCTTTCATTGTCCTCACCATGGTTGACCCCCTCATCTCTTGTACCACATCTAAGAGTCTAGGCTTCCTTCTGCTTTTTTGCTTTGTGCATAGGGCAAGAGTCTGAGTGGTAGGGTTATACCCTATTCCTAATACACCTTCCTCTGAGTCAAATTTTGCAACTAACATTGGGTCATCTTGTGATCCGATTTGGTCCAAAAGAAACACCTTGGACAAATCCATTCCTGGTATGATCGATATATCACTTTTAAAAATGTAATTCTCTTGCTTCCTAAGGAGTAACATTAATATTATGAATGTTTAATTTTTCCAATGTTTGGGCCTGAATCTTAGCCTGATTTGAATCATTGGCTCCTATGAGATTGATGTTTAACCTTTCATCAAACTGCTTCATTTTCATCTTGATCCAAAAATCTTCTAATTCACTAGTATGAAAAAAATTTGTCATCCTCCATAAACCTTAGAGAGGCAACCACTCTCTCATCATCTTGAATCTCATATGCAACTTCTTCTGATATCCTAATTTTAGGATCATGGGGTTCCTAAATTTTTTGCTACTCTACTACCTCTTTCATCTCAGTCAAAGTCATTACCACTTCCTATTCCTCATCACTTGAGCCATAATCAACTAATGACTCAATTTTTTGTTTCATGGCCGGGGGTTCATGTGTGGGAGATGGAGGAGAAGGAAGTGCAGGTGATGGGGGTGGTGTACGAGATGTGGATGCTTCTTGTGATAGTTGTTGAGGTGTAGGAGGTGGAACCAATCCTTCATCTTGGTCCATCTTATAAAATTAATCAAATTTTCCAAGGATTAACTACATCCTTTTTAGAATATCAGGTTCATCAACAAAGAACCCTTTGAAATTCTTATTCTTCTCCTTCTTTTTCTCTTCCCATCTCCTTGTTTGAAAGACATTAGAAAAATATACTAAATTCCTTATCACATCTTCTTCATGGTCAAAAGCATGAGATATGGCCCTCTTTGTAAGCAAAGTCCTTCTAATCATATTAATGTAACCCTCTAGGTGACATACTCTTTCTTTTCCGAACTTGAGGGGATAATTGACCCTCATGAATCTCTATAACTCCTCCAACATGTTTGATCCAATATACAACTCCTCAAACACTATCAAATTGGGCAAGAATGTGACTTTTCTCTAATTCCTCATTAGATCATGCTCCATCTAGAGCATCTACCACATGAACTCCAAAAAACATATTCTAGTAGGCACAAATTTTGGGAAAATATGTGGTGCCTAGTCACAACCATACACCTTGACGATAGTATGATGTGGTATTAGGAACCAATCAACATAGTTATGTGTAAAGTCCTGATCTGGCTTGTATTGCATTGGCCTCATTACATCCATCAAAGACTGTGAAAAAATTGATGCTGAAAAACCAAGCACAACAATTATTCTAACAAAAAAATCATCCCTAAACACAACAAAATCACATTCATTGCACCTACTGTTGCATATGTAGCACTAATTCTGTACATGGATTCTAACTTCATTCTATTGTGTGCACAATTTCATCCTTTTAGTCCATTTTATTTCATTTTGATACATAATCAAATGACAAAGCAAATAATACTTTCTAAAAGACATGGGAGCCTTAGCCTTGTTGACCTGCAACAAGCCCTCATGAATTTATTCTTCAATCAGAGAAGCGAAATCAAATTCAACATTTGACTTTGGATGCTAAATGATCATAGCCATCCTCATCAATACTACTAACATGTTATCCTCTGCATATATTCCAAGGACCTAGCGCAATGCATGATATGTATTCTTAAAGTAAACCTGAAAATCAGACATTGGAAAAGGTTCTACCTTTGAGGAGGGGATGGGAAGTATCCTATTGTTATCACCCCTTTTCATGTGCAGGGGGAGCTCATCACTCCTATAAGTTCTCCTTAACCTTTTGAACTCTTGCTCTAATTTCCCCAAATTCACTTTTGTAACATCTTTTTTGTTTAGGTTGAAACACTTAATAATGGCTTCCCTTGAAACATCTACTAAACACCTGCCATCTGGGAGCTTGACAATATTTTTTGGGGAATGGTATCTATTGGCCAGGGCTTTAATTAGCTTGATATCAATGAAAAAATTTGGGACTATCAATATGGCCAAGTCTAGAGTCCACGGTTTTGATGCTGAGACCTTGTCATTTCTATTCTTATAGAAATACCAATATAAATTCCACCCAGACTGAGGAATAATAGGGTCCCTACACCCCTAAGCTGAGTCTCTAAAGACCTTCTTTGGCCCCTTATTTACTGACTCGGGTAGTAAATTAAGCAATGGAGATTGTAAAGATGGTTTACTAGCTTTAGGTTCATCTTTTTTAGCTCCTATTTCTGATTTCTTTGGCACCATTATTATAAAAATCAAAAAGTAATGAACAAAGCTTACTGAAAATATAGTTCGCTTCTGGAGAATCCCCTTACTTCTGCACCTCAAAATCATCTCCACTTAGCCTCTGCTACTATGAACGAGAAATCTCAATCTACTTTTATTTCCACACCAAGCTGCATTAACTCTTGAATCATAAATTCTCATCATTCAAATCTTTTGCATTGAGCTCAATTTCATACTTTGATGTTGATTGATGTGACTGGCCTACTTTAAACGTTTCAACAACTACTTACCATGTTACCTCGCATCACTTTTCATCCCCTTGTGATACCATGTTAGCTATTGTTACTTTTCTCTAGTATACCGCACTATAGTGCACCACCTTTGTCTTCATTGCGGTACCATGGTGCACCCTTAATTCATACTACACCACTCTACTATGGACTACCTTTCTCCTTCTTGTGGTACCGCAGTGTCTTCCCATTTCTTTGCTTTGTATACCACTTTATCATGGACTACCTTTTTGCTTCCTGCAGTACTGTAGTGTCCTCCCATTGCTTTGCTTTGTATACCGCTTTACCATGGGCTATATTCTAACCCTCCGCGGTATGGTGGTGCCTCCTCTTACTAGTATTCTTAAGTATACTACTATACCATGGGTCTTGTTCCAACATTCCATGGTATATTTATTCTCTTTATCTTTGTTCTTCATCACACTGCTCTATTGTAGGCTGTGTTCCATCCCTCCATGGTATGGCGGTCTCCTCTTGTTAATACTAATTATTATACCGCTCCACCGTGGGTTAAGTTTTAACCCTTCAAGGTATAGCGATAAAAGGGTATAATGTTAGCTTCCTCTATTGTGCTATTGTGAGCTATTTTACAAGGGCTTGTGGTAATGAGGTAAGAGGTGAGGGCTATGTAAGGTATTCAATGTAGCGGTATTGCGGTAAAAGGATATTTTGGCTTTGTCGATGGAAATAGTGTGATTTTTTATGAAAATGATTGCATGAATTTTTTATTTCCATTGATAAAAGCTTTGGAATTTTTATGGAAATTCTAGTTCTAATAGTGACTCCAGTTGGGGATGAGTGATTTACCAATCACTACAAGAACCTAGAATCTTAGGTGGTAGACCAAGATCTCAGAAAATATGATAGATGGAAGGTGGAGTGGATGGAATGGATAAGGATGTGGATATGGAAAGCAATGGAGATGGAAATGAACTTATACTACTATACATGGAAAGAAAATTTCTTTTTTAATAAGGGAAATCTAGGATTGTCCATGTACTAGCAAGTCCTAGTCCCTTTTCTGACTTCCTAAACTACTATCCATGGAAAAACATTATTTAAGAAGCTCATTAAGAATTGTCCATGCACTAGAAATCAATAATCCCTTGATACTCCTCAAGAAAATAAATTCTTTAGAAATTACCCATGTACTGACAATTCTTGGTCCTCACTAGACATATTCTACAAATAATAAGAATCTTCTCCTCTCTTGCTAGTGATAACAAAGGGCCCTAGCCACAAGGCTTCAAAATTTCCATGCTTTCCCTTCTCTTGACATCTAGCATTCCAAATCAGGACTAGATTAATTAGTTCAAATTTTCTATTTTTTGCTTTCTTATCAAAGAGGTACTTCATTTGAGATTGCATCTTCTCATTTTTCTTTTGAGCTATGCTCCTTATTTCATCAAGTTCAATAAGTTTCTCCATTCTTTCATCCATTAGTTTTTGAATGTCTAAATCTTCTTGAAGGATGAAATTATAAAATAGGAAAAGGTTCTATAATGGCATTTTGGCCTGTGTCCCATACACCAGCTCAAATAGAGATTTCCCAATTTCCTTTTTTATAGTTATTCTATTTTCCCATACAACCATTCTTAATTTTTAATCCCAGGCTTTATTATTTCCATCTAACATTCTTCTTATGATTTTTAGAAGAATTTTATTGTTGGACTCTTCCTGATCATTTTCTTGTGGGTGGTAAGGGGCAGCATAAGAAATAGTGATACCATATGTATTACAGAAGTTTTTGAATTCATCAGATCTAAAACACATCCTGTTGTCTGTGATTAATCTTACCTTTACCCCAACTCTGGTTGTGATATTCTCCATTAGGAAATTTACTACCACCTTAATTGTTGCCTATTTTGTTGGGATTGCCTCTACACATTTAGTGAAATAATCAGTAGCTACTAATATCCACTTATGTGCCCCACTTGAATTTTCTTGTATTTCCCCAATAAAATCAATTCCCCATTGGTGAAAAGGGGCTTCTACTTGTAACGGTCTAAGTGGTAGGGCTCCTTAAAATTTCATCTTCCCTAAAAAATTTCTGGCAAGCTTCACACCTCCTGACATATGAAAATGAATCATTGAAGGCCTTAGGCTAGTAATAGCCTATGCAGAGAATCTTATGTGATGTTGTCTTAGCAAAATAATGGCCTCCACACACTCCATGCATCTCCCTCAAGACATGTTTTTCTTGTATTCATCTAGACATAATAACAACACTCCATCTCTATTTTTCCAAAACAAATCACCTTCTATGAAAACATATTTAGATTCTTGTAATTTCAGTGTTCTGCTTTGATTATCATCCAATCCTTCAGGTCACTTCATGTGTTTGAGATAGTATACTATATTTGTATACCAAGAAGTATGTTCAATGCTTGCAACTATACAATCCTCATTTTCTACATTACAGATTTGGTTGGCTTCAATTTTTTTTTTTTCCAATAGTTGTGTGAAACCCTATCCCCTTACTAACTTAGTGATTTGAATCTCCATATTAAATTCCTGGATCTTATTGATCCATCTACATCTTTTCCCTGTTACCTCTATCTGTACCAAGATATCCTTCACAACTACATGTGGTACATATGCAATTACTTTGGCTCCAACTAGATACGGTTTGAAAGATTTTGTTGATTTGACCAATGCATAAGCTTGTTTCTCCATTATATCATACTTCAATTTCGCACCTTGCAGTGACTTGCTAAAGAAAGATACTGGTTGTTCATGGCCTTCACCATTCTTTTGTACCGTAACAGTTGTTATGGTGTGAAATGAGGAAAAAGAGAATATTTGAAATTATTTGGTAAAATCAAGAGATTTTAGAATGGGGGCTTCTTTGATGGATTTTTTGATAGCTATAAAGGTGTCTAGGGCTTCTGCAGTCCATTCTATCTTTTCTCCCTTTTTCAGCATTTTGGATATGGGTTTAACAATCTCAACAAAGTTTGACACAAATCTCCTAACAAAATTAATTTTCTCAAAAAATTATTGAATGGCTTTGATAGTTTTGGGAATGGGGATTTTATCTATGGCTTCTACTCTTTGAAGGTCTATTCTAATTCCTTCTTTTGACACAATATGCCCTAAAATTTTACCTTCTGTGACAAAAAAATGACATTTTTAAGGATTAAGACTGATACCATATTCCAAAACTCTGATGAATATCTTCTCCAAGTGTTCCACATGATCTTATGCCCTTTTGGAATAAGCAATGAGGTCATCTTGATATACTACCATTATAGCATTGATTAGATCTGCAAATGCCACATCCATGGCCCTTCGAAAAGTTTCCCCTACATTTGTAAGGTTGAAGGGCATTCTTACATAGACATATGTTCCCCATGGAGTAGTAAAGGTTGTCTTATATTGCTCCAACTCTTTAAATTTGACCTAATTGTAGCTAGAGAATCCATCCATCATTGACAACAATTCAGACCTTGTCACTCTATGTAGTATGGCTTCCATATTTGGAAGAGGGTAATTATCTTTGAGGGAAGCAAAATCTAAATTTATGAAATCTACAAATAATCTAATATCCCCTTTCTTATTCCTTACTGGGACCAAGTTTGAGACCCATGTTGAATGTCTAATGGGCTTGATGATACCTCAATCTCTAAGTTTTTCCAATTCCACTTGCATTTTTGTCTCCAAAGTTGGGTTGATGGGTCTCTGCTTCTGCCTGAAGGGTTTTGTATCTAGCTTTAGAGGAATCTCATGTTGGAGTAAATCTTCCTTGTAGGCCTTGAGATCCTCATAAGACCAAGAAAAAACATGCTTGTACTTCCTCAATAATGCAATCAAAATTTTTCTAATAGTTGAGCTTATTTTCTTTCCAATATATACCCTTTTGGGTGCCATTTTAGTTCCCAAATTGACTTCTTCAACGTCTTCTTTTTTAACCAGTTTCTGCTTCATTCAAGAGCTCAATTATTCCCATCAAATACTCTTTCTAATGCTACAAGCCCTTTTGGAAGTTTTCTAATTTTTAGCTACACAATTTTTTTTCCAAACATAGTCTATTTTCCATCTACTTCCTCCACAAAAGCATTGATGTCAATCTCCTGAGCTTCATACTGATCTATACAATGAAGAAACTTTATGATGTCAGTATCATTATTGAAAACTTTCCAGCTATATATATTGTCAGGGATGGTAGGCCTTCTTTTAAAATCAACTTGAGATACCCCAACCAAAGTGATATCATCTCTTTTCAAGGCCACATTTGCTAAAAAATCAGCCATCAAATTTCTAGCCATGTCTATCCATTCAATGGAGAAAGCATCAAACAACTCAATCGTATTCCACACAACATTTCTATATTGTTTCAACCTTTTGTTCTTTGCAACATATCTTGACCTAACTTGTGAAATAATCAATTCAAAATCTTCCAGGACAGTTAGTAGTTTGATCTTATGCTTAACAACCATATTTAAACCAATTAGCAGGGCCTCATACTTTGCTATATTGTTTGTACATTCAAATCTTTACAAGAGTGAATATTTGAATGTAATGCCCTCTGGTAAAATAAAAACTATTCCTGTTCCATTGCCTTCTTAGCTACATGCACCATTGAAATACATCTTCCACACACCATGCTGATTCTTAAAAACATGTTTGTTAATTAGATCAGTATTGACTAATTGTTGTTGGGATGGTTCTACTTTGAAACTCCCTAGATCTACATCACAAAAATAGTTTAATTGATCTTGGGGCACATAGTGAACAATTTGATTCATCCCTGGCTCCCTATATAGCTTGACCTCTTGACTGTTCACTATATTATAGCATAAGATAGGTCAAATTGTACATTTCCTCGTACTATTGTAGTCCACTGCCTTGAAAAAAGCATTCCAAAATGAGGAGGGGTGTCAATCACATCTATGTCTATATTATAGGTTGCTTGCAGATAAGCAATCAATTTCACTTCAACATATTTCATAACTCCCGCCACTGGGACAGGTCTGATATCCATGGCATAGCACTTGCCACCATTAGTATCCACCCACATGCCCAATTGTTTCATGACTCCAACTGGCATAATATTGATGGTTGCACCTAACTCTATCATACAATTCCTTACTAGCTTGTTATTTATGAGTAATTTAGTGAAGAAAGGATCAACTTATGGAGGATTTAACAATGTATCTCCTACATAAACCTCTGGAACATTTACCTTTTCTTGCTTATTATTGACCTTAGTAGTCCCTTTATTCTAAGAGTTTGTATTTTTAACATTCCCATTTGATATTAATTGAATAGAACTATCCCTATACTCCTTATTTTTCATCATTTCAATTAATGGGACAAACATTTTCACTTGGGATAGAGCTTGTGTGAAGTCAACAAAGGCACCTTCTATTTTGATTATTTTATTTTTCTCTAGGGACTCTCCATTAGCTTCCTCTTCTTTTTTACTTGTTTGCTGAAACTTTTGTTTTTCTTCATGCAACTCCTTGTTTTCTTCCTTATGAAAATGCTTTTGTTCATTCTTATCAGGCTACTTATTTTATGTTTTCTTCAATACTCCCTGTGTTTTATCATTCACAAATATTCCTCTTGGAACATCATCACCTTCATTCACTATTATGTTTCTCAACCAATATTTGATTTTTTCCTATTCCACTACATCAATGGTTAACTTCTTAATCTCTTCTTCAGTCAATCTCCTTATGTTGCATTGATGTGGTACACCAAAAGGGTATAGTTCATCAATGCTTTCCTCAGAACTAGAAAATACTTGTTGTTTTGCCATATGTATGTTGTATTTCTGATTAACCACATCATATTCATAGCCTTCTTCCTCTGAAGATGAATACTTCTGCTCAATAGGATGAAGAGTGTGGGAAGTTAAATAAATTGTATGATCCCTTTCTTCATTTTTTGCTTGCATTTCCTCTTCTTGCACTGATTGAGCAACAATGCAATGATCTGGGGAATGTGGCAAGTTACAAACTTGTCACCAAGGATTATTGTTCACCATGTATGCCCCTCTCTTCTTTAAAGGATTAGGAGTCTCTTTATTCTTAGGCCTATCCATCACATGCTTTCCATCCTTCCAATTTGTATTATAAGGCATGTCATGCAACCTTGGCCTCTCATTTCTATATGTATTTTCTTGTCTATTCAAAGGTTATTGATATTTTTGGGGAACCCTAGGATTATCTCTTTTATTAATCATCCTAGCAGCCTTCCTATTATTTTCTATAGTTATTGCTATTTTTTGTGCTTCAACTAGATTTCTAGGGCATCTATTCCTAAGTTCATACCCTATTTTTGGATCAAATGCTTTTAGGAAAATGCTCAGTGCAATAGGGTCTAGCAACTTAGATCTGGTAGGTATCTTATTATGCAATTTTGAGAATCTTTGGTTAAAATCATAGATTGACTCATTCTAATATTTTTGGATACTAACCAATTTCATGTAATGCAAACTTAGGTGCACACTGGTTCCCATATTGCTCAAGGAATTGATCATGAAACTTTTGAATAGAAGCAACTGAAGCTATTGGTAAACTATTAAACCAATCTCTAGCTTCCTTAGTTAATGACGTCATAAATCTAGCCTCATTTGTACATCCTCATACTACATATCCAAATCTTGAATGAAGGAATTGAAACTCCTGAAGTGTTCTTCTATTGTGATTGCACTACTTCCTATAAATTTTGGGACAAGTCCCCTCCAACTACTATCCATAGGGTAAGGATATATTTGGAACCTTGCAAGGTCAAATTGTCTGATCATGGTTGTGTAATGTTGTGGAGGTGGATTTTCAGGCTATTGATATTAGTATAATGGATTGTTGTATGACACATGAGGTGGTGGAACATATTGTTGGCCAAGAGGTGGTTGAGCATTTGGGTGTTGTGATGGATTTCTCGATGGAGGATTTGATGATTTATTTTGATTACTAGATGACTTTTGAAATATCTTTGGTGGAT
The DNA here is from genome assembly GCA_007258455.2 of Sequoia sempervirens. Taxonomy (NCBI): domain Eukaryota; kingdom Viridiplantae; phylum Streptophyta; class Pinopsida; order Cupressales; family Cupressaceae; genus Sequoia; species Sequoia sempervirens. The sequence goes on along the minus strand of VDFB02270651.1, from coordinate 577,557,260 downwards.
TTGAGGGTCCTGCATTATTATTCCCTTGTTTGTGAGGCGGTAAATATTTAGGAAGGTTGGATATCTGAGCATCAAATTGAGCTTTTTCTATTTCAAATCTTGGAGTTCTTTTATCACTTAGAGCCTTTGTTCATATTCTGCTTTTGATCTTTCCATTTCTTGTCTTTCATACTCTAACTATGTATTTAATTATTCTCGAGACATGAATTCATAATTTTCTTCAAGGGCTCTATTTCCTCTAGGCTCATTTTGATTCCCTTCAAGCAATGCCAATTTATGATGATATTCATGCTATCTCCTGACTCTTTCAGCCTCAAGTTCAGCCATGAATTCTTCATCCTTCTTAGGGTGTAGTTGGTAGAAAGGATTCCTTTACTCTTTAGGCATGTGAGGTTCTCCAATTGAGCTATTTTCATTTGTTAAAGTATCATAGCGGTTATATGTTTCAAAGTGTGGTTTTGATGTTTTATCTTTATTTGTTATGCACATATCATCGAATTCCTTCTTACCCTTATGATTCTTATTCATCCATTTGTTGTTGTCACTAGGAACTCCTTTATACAAGGATCTTCTACCTTGCATGTTGTGAATTATTGTGATATTTTGATGTGTACCTTATTTTATTAGAGTCGCCACTCACTTATGTGGAAGTGAGAAAATTATATAATTCTTGCTCCCAACGGAGTCTTATTCAAGGGGTTGACTCTATGATGAAGGCTTGGACTCAGGTTTGACTCCCCAGTAGATTCGACAAACTGTTGGGTCTCAAATATGTAGGTTTGAACCACAAGAGGTTGCCAAGCTCTCACAACATTTTTGGCTAGCGTGCAAAGCCAAATGATGAATTTGAACCTTCTACTCTTTAGGCTCTGCCAGAACTAGGTGGGTATACCTATGTGAATGAAGTAGACTTGAATTGTGTGTTTCTTCAATCTATCCACAATGGTAATTGGAAGTGGAGAGATAAGATCCTAATTGCTATAAATTGTATAAGCAATATCAAGGTAAAATTTAATATGTTTGGTTAACAAATGTGAGGCTTTGAAATGAATTTAATAAAACTAAATAGATAAAAATGGGCGAGACCAGTTCCTTGCTGGGTATATGGATACAAGTGAAAGTCTAAAATGAGTAGCTCGTATTTGTTAGAAATTCTAATTTTTTGGCATATCAATATTATTTTATAACTTGTATAAACATGCAAGAAAGTAATTAACAAACTCTTCTTAAAGATCCAAATAATCACACCACACAAATGCATCAAATGTGCATTGACAAATTGAGTATATACTTGATATATCAATTTTAATAACAAAGAAATATCAACCTTGGAGACAATCTGATAATATCTTCAATTAATTCAATAAACAATTGATACCAATATAATGCCACCAAATCAAAGATATTTCATTAACTTCTTCAAAATTTACACATGCGTCTTGGTCCTTTGTAATATAAACATTGTAGCTATCCCTAATCACCTATTTTCTTTTATCTAATCTCATATCCTTTTGGTCTTGGTCTCTCATATTTATATGAGAGGCAACAAGCTTTAGACCAAAGGTCATGTCTTTTGGTAACAAAACGTAATTATGAAATATAACTGAAATAACTAAACAACAAACATGTGCTCCAATCTGTTAGTCTTTGATTAAAAAGCGCGTGGTCATCTAAGACCTATGCAAAGATTTTTACTTTATGATTAATATTCCTTCATGATGCTAATGATTAGTCCTCATCTGAGCCCAAATACTCTTCCTACCATTTTCTTATTGTTAAATTACTTGGCCATTAGAACTCTTGTGCAACAAAAAAATTCGCGAGATGACTCTTCCATCAATTATCAAGCAAATTCCTAACATCTACCACAAATTTTATGTATCCACTATCTAATATTACAATCCCATCGAGAAAATCATTAAACCTATCAAGGATGATATCCCATCATTATGTATGTGTGTCAATCATTGAGAGACCATTTGATCAAATTCACCTTTCCACTGATCCACACCTTTTAGTTGATTATCATCTTTAATGACTGAAGGGATGAAGATGTGTTTAATGGAATCAAATTAATTCCTTCTATTCTCCACCTTCTTCTTCATATCTATCAAATATTTGTGCTCCTCAATTACCCCCTTCACCATTTCCTGAGTAGGTTTATGTCTTGGAGGGGTATCAAGATCTCTTTGTGTTTCCTTGTAGAGAGTAGTTAAAATGTGATCAGTAGGCTGCCACCTCTTCTAGAATTCCTCTAAGATAGGGGAATTAGCATTTATCTATTCCAAAGCTTTAACTAGATTTCTAAAGATTTCATGTACTCCACCTACTTTTTCTTTCGGTATTTCAATTCTATGCTCCAATATTTCCCTCAGGGTATCCAAGATGTGACACTTAACATCCTCCACATTGTGCTTCTTTAGCTGATCAATTTCATTTTTCATCTGTTGAATTTGTGGGTCTTCAACTTGGATGGGTGGGTGATAAACAATTTTCTCATCCCCCCTCACTATTGTAACCTGTTGTAATTGTTATTTTAACTTGAAATTTTCACTAAACAATTTATTTACTTCATCATTTGATAATTTCAGTCTTTTCTCATATTCAGTTATTTTCTTCTCCATGTTTTCCACCACATCTTTTTTGAACATTGTTGAATGCATAGTTATGGTATCTTCCGCTATTGGAGTTGTATCTTTAATTTTCCTCACCATGGCTAATCCCCTCATTTCTTCCACCACATATAAGAGTATGGGATTCCTTCTGCTTTTTTACTTTGTCCATAAGGAAAGAGTTTGAGTGGTAGGGTTATACCCTTTTCTAGATACACCTTCCTTTGAGTCAAATTATGTCACCAACAATGGGTCATCTTATGATCTGATTTGGTCCAAAAGAAACACCTTGGACAACTCCATTCCTAGTATGATCGATATATCACTTTTAAAAAGTAATTCTCTTGCTTCCTAAGGAGTAACATTATTACTATGAATGTTTAATTTTTCCAATGTTTGGGCCTGAATCTTAGCCTGATTTGAATCATTGGCTCCTATGAGATTGATCTTTAACCTTTCATCAAACTGCTTCATTTTCATCTTGATCCAAAAATATTTGAATTCACTAGTATGAATCAAATTGTCATCCTCTATATATGTTAGAGAGGCAACCACTCTCTCATCTTCCTGAATCTCATCTGCAGCTTCTTTTGATATCCTAATTTTAGGATCACGGGGTTCCTAAATTTTCTCCTACTCTGCTACCTCTTTCATATCAATCAAATTCAATACTACTCTCTGTTCCTCATCACTTGAGCCATAATCAAATAATGACTCAATTTTATGTTTCTTGGCCAGGGGTTCATGTGTGGGAGATGGAGGAGAAGGAAGTGCAGGTGATGGGGGTGGTGTATGAGATGTGGATGCTTCGTGTGATAGTTGTTGGGGTGTAGGAGGTGGAACCAATCTTCATCTTGGTCCATCTTATAAAATTCATCAAAATTTCCAAGGATCAACTGCCTCCTTTTTAGAAGTTCAGGTTCGTCAACAAAGAACCCTTTGAAATTCTTATTCTTCTCCTTCTTTTTCTCTTCCCATCTCTTCATTATTATCCATCTCCTTCTTGTCTAAAACACATCAACAAAATATACTAAATTTCTTATCACATCTTCTTTACGTTCAAAAGCATGAGATATGGCCCTCTTTGTAAGCAAATTCCTTTTGATCATATTAATGTAACCCTCTGGGTGACATTCTCTTTCTTTTGCAGACTTGAGGGGATAATTGACCCTCATGAATCTTTGTAACTCCTCCAACATGTTTGATCCAATAGGAAACTCCTCAAACATTGTTAAATCAAGAAAGAATGTTCCTTTTCTTTGATTCCTCATTAGATTATGCTCCATCTAGAGCATCTTCCACATGACCTCCAAAAAACATATTCTAGTAGGCACAAATTTTGGCAAAATATGTGGTGCCTAGTCACAACCATACACCTTGATGATAGTATGATGTGGCATTATGAAAAAATAAACATAGTTATGTGTAAAGCCCTAATCTGGCTTGTATTAAATTTGCCTGATTACATCCATCAAAGACTATGGAAACCTTGGTATTGAAAAACCAAGGGCAACAATTATTCTAACAACAAAATCATCTCTAAACACAACAAAATCACATTCATTGCACCTACTATCCCATGTGTAGCACCAATTTTGTACAGGTAGTCTAACTCCATTCTCTTATGTGCACAATTTCATCCTTTTAGTCTATTTTGTTTCATTTTGATACAAAATCAAATGACAAAGCAAAGAGTACTTTCTAAAATACATGGAAGCCTTAGCCCCCTTGACCTGCAACAAGCCCTCATGAATTTTTTCTTCAATCACAAAAGCGAAATCAAATTGAAAATTTGACTTTGGATGTTGAATGATCATATCCATCCTCAACATCTATTCCAAGATCTTGATACAATGCATGATATGTATTCTTGAAGTAAACTTGAAAATCAGACATTAGAAAAGGTTCTACCTTTGAGGAGGGGATGGGAATTATCCTATTGTTATCACCCCTTGTCATGTGCAGGGGGGATCATCACTCCTATAAGTTCTTAACCTTTTGTGCTCTTGCTCTAATTTCCCCAAATTCACTTTTGTAACAACTTGTTTTTTAGGTTGAAACACTTAATAATGGCTTCCCTTGAAACATCTACTAAACACCTGCCATCTGTGAGCCTTATTAACATTTTTTTGGGCATGGCATCTATTGTCTAGGGCTTTAATTAGCTTGATATCAATGAAAACATTTTGCGCTATCAATTTGGCCAAGTCTAGAGTCCACGGGTTTGATGTCTGGACCTTGTCATTTCTGTTCCTATAGAAATAATAGTATAAATTCCACCTAGACTGAGGAGTAATAGGGTCCCTACACCCTTGAGCTGAGTCTCTATAGACCTTTTTTGGCCCCTTATCTATTGACCCGAGTAGTAAATTAAGCAATGGAGACTATAAAGATGGTTTACTAGCTTTAGCTTCATCCTTTTTAGCTCCTATTTTTGATTTCTTTGGCACCTTTGCTATAAAAATCAAAGAGTGATGAATAAAGCTTACCCAAAATATAGTTCACTTATGGAGAATCCCCTTACTTCTACACCTTAAACTCGTTGGCACTTAGCCTTTGCTGCTATGAACAAGAAATCTCAATCTACTTATTTTATTTCCACACCAAGCTGCATTAACTCTCGAATCATAAATTCTCATCATTCAAATCTTTTGCATTGAGCTCAATTTCATACTTCAAAGTTGATTGATGTGACTGGCTTGCTTTAAATGTTTCAATGACTGCATATTGCATTACCTCGCATCACTTTTCATCCCCTTGCAGTACCATGGTACCTATTGTTACTTTTCTCTAGTATACTGCACTATCGCGCACCACCTTTGTCTTCATTGCAGTACCACAATGTACCCTTAATTCATACTATTCTGCTCTACCATGGGCTACCTTTCTCCTTCCTACGGTACCACGGTATCCTCCCATTGCTTTTCTTTGTATACTACTTTACCGTGGGCTATATTCTAACCCTTCACGATATGGTGGTGCCTCCTCTTACTACTGTTCTTAAGTATACCACTCTACCGTGGGTCTTGTTCCAACCCTCCACAGTATAGCAGTTCTCTTTATCTTTGTTCTTCATCACACCACTCTACTATAGCTATGTTCCATCCCTCTGCGGTATGGAAATCTCCTCTTGTTAATACTGATTATTATACCGCTCCACCACGGGCTAAGTTTTAACCCTTCATGGTATAGCGGTAAAAGGGTATAGTGTTAGCTTTATCTACTATGCTACCACAAGCTATTTTGTAAGGGGTTGTGGTAATGAGGTAAAAGGTGAGGGCTATGTAAGGTATTCAATGAGGTAGCGGTATTGCAGTAAAAGGCTATTTTGGCTTTATGGACATAAATAGAGTGATTTTTTATGAAAATGATGGCATAATTTTTTTATTTCCATTGATAAAAGATTTGGATTTTTTATGGAAATTCTAGTTCTAACAAGGTGAATGTAAAAATAGATAGATGAGATCAATTGATTTTTATTTCAATTACTGGCCAAAATTAAATGAGACAAGACTAGATAAGATTGGAAGTAAAAGAGTAAGAGGAAATTGAATGAGTTTTTGAAAAAATCAAATAGTTCGAAGGGGGAAATTGCATTTTGAAATAGTGGAAACATTATCTCATTACAAGAGGAAAAATTGAGTTAACTTGTTTATTAAATAGAAATTTAATTCAAAAACTGAGAGGAAAAATAAGTTATTTAATTAAATAAGAATTTAATTAACTCGTGATAGAAAAGCTAATAGTGAATAATTAAATAATTAACATAATTATTTAATTATAGTGGAAAATGACAAATAACTAAATAAATATAAATTAATTTAATTATAGAGGAAATACATTAGTGACATAATTAATAAATATAATTTATTTAATTAATCAAGCGTAATGGAGAAATGAATTAAATTAATCAATTAAATAATTAAGAATTATTTAATAAATAGTAGAAGTATGATCCTAGATAATGGAAAAATGGTGTTAGCAAGCCTAGGACATTTTTCAGTGTCTACAATATCTTATCTTTATGAGAAATTATTTTTTGTGTATTAATTTAGCTTATTTTTTATGTTCCTTTTTTATATAGTATTTATTTTTCTATTTTTTTCTCTTTTAATCTCTTCTTTGTTTCAATCTATGGTTCTTTTCTATTTTTTACATTCTTCTTGCATGTTCCTTTATTCTTATCATATAAGCCTTATTTGTACTATCCTATTTTATCTTTCCCACCCTATCTTTGATCTATATCCTATATACCATGGCCTCCTCTTCTTCACCCTCTATATATGATAATTTGTTTGACTCTAATTTTTTCATAAATTATTTTCCACTCATTCTCATATTCTCACTTTCCTAAAATTTGTCTTACCTTGCACTTCTTCTAACCAAATTTTCTCGTGTCTCACCAATAATTTTTTTCTTTCATTTCTTAACTACTATCTTAATTTCATTTCACCACCTTTAGCTTGCATTGTCTCCTAAATTTCCAATAATTAGTAGGAATACCCTTCTCCATGACTACATGATAAGATTTCTTCTACATTTCCTTCCATAACCCCCCCACTAGATCAAAATGCTTTTCTTTCTTGGAATTACTTACTTTCATCATATTACTAATATTAATGTACTTTATTGATTTCTTGATTCCTAACACTTAATCTCACTAAAATTTCTATTTCTATAATATCAATCCATCCATACACTCCATTCCTATGATCCTAGAAAAACTTATTGTCAAAAATATTTTGGTGGCACTATGATTGGGATACAAACTAAAAATCAACTCAATAATTCCTACACCATAAAAACACCTAACAAAAAGTATATAGATTAATATTTTAGGTTAGAGTGGCTTAGAATTTGATGTTGACTTCACTAGATGAAAAAGTACACCATCTAGAAGATGGTATACAAAATATGTAGTCTAAAATGAAAGGAAAAATGACAAGTACCAGATTTGAAATTAAAGGATTAATGAATAGCATCAAGTTTGAATTAATTTTTCATTACTCCATCCCCCTTCTCTCCCACCACTCTCTCCCTTCATTCTTCTCTATATTTTTATCTCTCTTTCTCCCTATATCTATCTCTCACCATCTCTATCTCTCTATCTCTCCTTCTACCTATTTTTCTCTATCTTTCCCTCTCTATATGTGTATCCCCATCTCCCCCTCTCTCTCCCCTCTCTTTCTTTTTATTTATTCCTCTCATTAAAATTCTCTCACTCTCTATCTCTCCCTCTATATATCTCCCACTTTCACTCTATTTTTGTCTCTCCCTCTCCCTCTATCTCTTTATATATCACTATCTTTATATGTTTGGACCCCTCTATCTCTCTATCTCTACCTCCCCCTCTCCTTTACTATGTCCCTCCTATTCTATATGTCTCTATCATCCCTCTCTCTTTATCTCTCTACCTCCCACTTTCTCTCCCTGCCCTCTCTTCCTTCATCCATCTATGTCTCTCTATCCTCTCTCCCTCCCCATCTTTTTCTTTCTCTATAACTCTCCTCCTCTATCTATCTATCTCTCCTCTATTTATATTTTACTATCCCCCCTCTCTCTCTTTCTCTCCATATCCATCTCCCTCTATATATTTCTATCTTGCACCATTTATTTATGTTCCTATCCCTCTCCTCTCTCTCTTACTCTTTATCTCTCTCTATCCCTCTTTATCTCTATCTATATATCCTCCCTATGTCTCCCATCTCTCTCTACATCCCTCTCTATATCTCTCTCTCTCCCTCCATTTCTCTCATTATATCTCTCTCTCTTCCTCTCCCTCTCCCTCTCTATCTCCCCCTCTCTATATCTCTCACTCTCCTTATACATATTGTAAGAGAGGGGGACCAACCACATCAAGGATCTAGGTCATGGAGAGCCAAGAGTGGAGGGCTTCCCTAACTTACCTCACTCTAAAACATGGGTATCAAGAATGAAGAGCACTATATAGTACTTTTTTCACTCTACAGACCTAAATTTTAGGTTTAGGCTAGGTGAGTTAGTTTTCAGAGTTTGTACTACACCTCAGACAACTCTCTATTCGAGGATGACAACACATTTCTGGGATGACATCGCAGCACATTAGTGTCTGTATGACTAAAGAATAATGAGTACAATAAAAACACCCTGGATGATTGACTTTAACAAAAGTGACAAGATAACAAAATACAAAAAGTAAATATGTAAATAGTGGAGCAAGTAGATTAAGACTAAAGTGAAAAAGATCAACTTGTAGAAGCACTAGTTAACCAGCTAGCTCCACACATACATTCACCTACACACAAGTAAGGGAAAATTATTGGGGCTGTATAGGGGCCTACGTCAGTCAGACCCCCGTTTTGGTGTTTCCACCTCCATGGACAACTAGAAAGCAACGAAGTAGAATATGCGATAAAGGAAATGAAAGGAAGCAAAGAACACTACAAATAATATTCCACTACTTAATCAAATCACAAAGGAGAGGAGTGAAGTATTACGACCTCCACCCAAAAGCTCACTAACCAATGGAGGAGAAAGCAAGATACGAACTTTGCAAAGTCACTACCACCACAACTGTGGTGAAGGGAGCTCTTGCAAGACTCCAAGATCACAACGTCTATGATGACTTCACACTTGTAATGTGGAGTTGATGGAGTGCTACTACTGTTGCAATGTTCACAATGAAATTTGTTGGAATGCTACTTGAGAATGAAAGAGTGAAGTGAAAGAATGTCTAGAGGGTTAAATGAAGTGAGAATGGATGAATTTTAAGGAAGAATGAGGAAGAATTTTCCATGTTCGAGTCAGTTGGTAGAAGAAGGATGTTACAATTTGACCCCAACCATGTGTGTAACGCCTTTGCCAACTTTAGATGTAGGAATTTTTCAAGGAAAACAATGCATCACGTAGATGTTCACGTGTTGCATGTGTGTCCTGGACAAATATTCTCTCACTGATGCACGAGATAGATGTCAAGTGGATGGTGTAAGTGTGAATAGGTAAATAAGTAAAAACAACTAAAACAATCCTTAATGAAGCATTATATCAAGATTTAACATGAATTAAACTAATTTAAAAGCACATAAAACTTGAAAGCATCTCATTTTCTCCTATCTCAAAAGATTTATCAAATCATAGAGGGCTCTCAGATTTGGTAAGCACCGTGACTGTTACAATGTCTATCTAGAGAATTGAATGATGCTAAATTCAATGATTTAATGATTCCTAATGATTTCTAGATGATATTGATGCTTCTATAATCTAGTGTAACATTAAACTTGATGGAGGAACCTACAATAAAAAATAAGATGCAACTGTGACATGAATTCTACTAATGCTATGATTGCTATGATGCTAAAATACTATTGCTATTGTTATGATTGCTTGATTGCTATTGCTGCAAAGTAAGTTTGCACAAGTTGGGATCCATTCCTTGCTTCAAAAGGTTGTATTTATAGATTTACGACAACACATTTGCATGGGGGAAACATAGCAAAGGCTTGGATTCAATTTGAAGAATTGAGTGGTGAGAGATTGAGAAGGTTTAGCTGATCATGGGTATTTTTCCTCCCCATGAAAACATCAGGCAAGATGATAGGAAGAATCAGAGGAAGGAGATTGAGAGGATTGCCTACAAGTTTGTCTCCAAAGCTTTCCCGTGAATGCCAGTTGAATTGATTAGATTTGAAAAATCTAATTTTATTGGTGAGTGAATAGAGGAAATTTCAATTATGCCTTTATTCGAATATTTTTGATTTATTCAAATTTACCAAAAAGGGAATAAATAATTTAATAAAATAAACTATAGAATTTGTTTATTAAATAAATATAGAAGGGATATGATAATTAAATAAAAGACTTTAGGATATCTTTATTTAATTAAGAAGAAATATGATTAAATAATTAAATAATACAAAGTATTTAAATTTATTTATTTAATTAAGATAGAATAAATGGATAAATTAATAGAAGAAATAATAATGATAATAATTAAATTAAACAAAGTATTTAAATTTTTTTATTTAATTAAGAGGAAATAATATGATAAAATAGAAGAATTATAGTGAACTTAATATAAATAAATATTTCTATTTATTTACTAAGTAAATGAATTTAGGATTAATTAATCAAATAAATCATATTTAATTAATTATATTCTCCAGACCATTTTTAGGTGTAAACATTTTTCCCCTCTTTGAAGTGATGTGTTCATGCATTGCTTCAAAGAAAATTTTGTGTTTCTACTGCTAGTATTGACAAGAAAATTTCAATATGCCCCAGACATGCCTGAGATATTGATTTTCAAGAAATGATGAACATATGCCGCCTCGAGAGATAAATTAATGATTTTTTGATTTTTTTTGAATTTTTCAAAAAAATTCAAATTTTTATGATTTTTTGATGATTTGATGATGATTCGATGAAGAGTTGATGATGAAATAATTTATCTCCTAATTAAAAATGTAGAAAGTGCCACTTGTTGAATTGAAATTAATCTCCCCTTAAAAAAAATTAATTAACCCCATAAAAGTCCCACAAAAAATAACCTTTAAAAGGTCAAAAAGGTCATTTTCAAACTCATTTGTGCATTTTGAGTTTTGAAATCTTTGTGAGATAGCAATTTGTGCAATTTGGAGCACAATGGCAATTCCCTATCACACTCACTAGTTCGAGCATGTGCGACGTCACCAGCGCCTGACCGCTTACAAACTTCTGGTACGTACCCATATACCTCATTGTTTTGCTTTGTTCTTTTTTTGCACTTTTTCAATTTTTAAAATTTTAGGTTTGTTTTAGCGCTTTTGCTTTCTGTTCTAGCACTTGCGAGGTTTTAGTGCTTTTACCTAATTTTTTAGCACTTTAGCAGCATAGTTTAGTGCTTCCAATGTTGTGGTGCCTAGGTTAGAAAGTCTAGCACTTTGACACTTTGTTTTAGCACTTTCATCGTTTGAGCGCATCTACCCAATAATTTAGCACTTTTCCCTAATTAAATAGTGCTTCTAATGTTGTAGCACTTTTACTGTCTGTTATGGCACTTTTTCCTAATGAAGTAGCACTTTTGATAGTTTGGAACTTAGAAACTCTATTTTAGCACTTCTAAGTTAGATTGCAAAACTTTGTCAAATTTGTCCTTGATTTTGTCGGTTATCAGTCATGTCAGCCATTGGTTTGATATGATTGATGATCCTAGTCAAGTAGATGATGTTTGACCTCATGATAGGTGAGGTCTCATGTTTAATTGTTGGTAATTTTACTCATGATAGGCAAGGAATAATTATAGTTTGATAGATGAACCTCAGGATAGGCGAGGTTGATTTGATGTATTGACCTCATGATAGGCGAGGTTCAATGATTCTTGATGATTGACCTCTTGATAGGTGAGGTTCATTGATGTTCACTCATGAGATTTGACATAAAAAGTCTCACCAAGAGCTGATTAGGTTTGATAGGATAATTGATGTTTGTTGATTTGACAAAAAAGTCCTAACTTTGATCATTTTTTGATGATAGGAGGCATTGGTGAACCTCCAGATTAGAGAGTGGTTGCCTCAGATGTTTGATTTGATACATCATTTGGCCTACCCTTAGAGAGATATCATTTTTGTTGTGGATTATCTTCGTTACTTGATTTTCCCTAGATTAGGATTAATTGGGGTCTCTTGAAAACATTAGTAGAGAGGTGGCACAATGAGGATAACACCTTCCACCTTGCCACTAGTGAGATCACAGTCACTCCAGAGGATGTTTGGAGGATTCTTTGGATACTAGTTGTGGGAAATATTGTTGCTTACGATTCATCAGAATAGGGTGGTATTGATGCTCTTCAGATAGTATTTTAGGATGATCACCTTGTTGGAGAGTGGATTCCATGGCAGGAGATGGTGGATGCTTATCCCACATTGTCATAAATTCTTGTTGGATTCATTGGAGGATTCCTTTGTCCTAATCATAGGTCAAAGGGATTTTCTATTGGCTGGGGTTGAGTACTAGAGATTATGGCCATCCATGGGACTAGATATGCTTGAGGCATGTGCATGCTTGCCCACCTTTATCATGATTTTTATTCATCAGTGTACCTTGGAGGTCAGAGTTCATCGGTCAGGGTTACTCTACTTCAAGTGTGGGCATGGGAGCATATTGTTGTCATGCGGCTAGTGTCAGTGAGGCAGCATCCTTTTAGGCGGCCATATGTACATATCTATGCAGGTCGACTTACTCAGCCTAAGCTGGGTAAGTTAGATCATTGGCATAGAGTGTTAGATGATATGGAGACAGTTACATGGTGCCACTACTTGGATTGCGAGTAGTGGGATGATGATGATATGCAATAGCCATACTTCTGTCATCCTTTTACTTTTATTAGACATACATGATGGGTTTATGAGAGATTTTTTTTGAGATAAGTGCTTCGTTAGTATGGCATTGTTTAGGGTTTTTTGCAAGGTGTTGCACACTATGCTCGACAACAGTTGGATACAATGGATTAGGGGCCTGGGATATCATATGATGCAACAGTGTAGGAGTTTCAGGCTTTACAACCATATATTTGGGAGATCTAACTTGATATAGTGGAGGAACCTATTACAACAAATTATGTTGAGTACCTTGTTTTGCATCCATTCCCTCACATCACTATTCCTAATGAGCCAATAACATTACCTATTGGGGAGGAGGTTGTGTTTGCACATTGATGCCGATAAAGGAGAGATGAGAGTGGTGGTGAGGAGGATGCCAATGGTGAGGAGGATGTGTAGGTGGAGGAGTTGGAGGTCGGTGTGAGGAGGATATTGGTGGTGAGGAGGATGTTGGTGGTGAGGAGGACATCATAGATGAGAGTGATAGTAGTGATGATGGATATGGGGAGAGTAGTAGTGGAGATGATTATGATTTTGATAGTGGAGATGTTGTAGGTGGGTTAGGTCTAGCCTTGGATGATTATTCTATGCCTTTTAAGAGGTGAGCAGTTGGTGATCTATCAGAGGAGGATGTGTAGACACCAAAATTTGGTTTAAGCCCGCGACTTTAATATTCTTCATAATTCATATTCTTCTATTGATTAAACAATGTCAATTATTTAATTATTCTCTATAGTCTTTATTTCTTCTATTAATTAAATAATCTTAATTATTTAATTAATTCACACTTTTCTTTATTCTATCTGATTAATTAATTAAATAAATACTTTTATTTAATTATGTTACTAATTAACCTTATCCTTCTTGTCAAACTAAATACATTCTTATTTAATTTACCTTTATCATATTTCAACTATAATTAAATAAATTGTATATTTATTTAAATATACAATTAAAATCCTTTCATCACTTAATTAAATAAATATTATTTATTTAATTATTCTTCGAATATCGAGTCTTGAATTAAATGAATTATTTAATTATTTAATTCTATTTTAACGCATTCCTCTATATTTTAGATAATTATGTGAGTTATCTAAGTATTCACTTTTACTCCACTCGACATCTATTTTAATTGCTTAGTTAACTCTTGATTTGATGTTTGAGTGGCATTCTCGAGTAATCTCTTCGTCAAATCATTCAATCGTCCAGTTCTAACTCATTTGTGTGTACATGCAGATTAATTAAATATTCTTATTTAATTAATTAAATCTTGAGTGTGCATTCAAACATGAGTTGCTTTGATCGATCTTTATCTTTGTCATGCAAAGATATTTCTTCTATTTTTGAATATTGAACTGAAGATTAAATCATTTATTTAATCTTGAATTCTATTTCTAGTTTGCATCACTCATGTCACTACTAACAGTTATTAGAATGAATGTCTAATCTATCAATCTCAACCGTCCGTTGATCTTTCGATCATGGCCTGTCGTTTGAATAATAAATTTTCTATAAATTGATTTGTCATTCTTCATTCCAATCTCTCGCGAAATCTTATGACTTTGAGAGAACTCAATCTTGAATCTTCGATATTTTTCTAATCATTATCTTAGGCTATACTTGCATGAATTACGAGAAATATGAGGGCAATTATACTACACAAGCGAAATGGAGAAGGGAAATTGAGATGAATCATGGAAATACGTTTGAAATTGGTGAGATTGTTTTAGTTTGTTTACGTTTTACTTTCCTTTGTTCTTTGTTGCTTAACATTTAGATTTGCATTTTAGATTTAGTATTGCATTGCATGTTTGCTTCTAATTTGTTTCTTTGTGCACTTTCTTGGTGTTACATTTGGTGAACCCGACGTGAAGACACCATCTTCGTGAATCCGTAGATATTTTATTTTTGGTTTTTGTAGGTTTTTCATATGGAATGACGCATCAGTTTGATGAAACGACACAATTGAATACCTGAACTGCATCTAACAGAAGAAACAACGCATCTAAAAATATATGATGCATCTAAAAATTCCTGAATAGCAATTGACTGGTGAATACCGAGCCGCAATTGAAGAAGAAACGACGCATCTGACTGGTAACATAGTGACGCAATTGACTGGTAAAACTTTATTTCTATTTTCAAAAATCTAAAATTTTCAATTGATTTGTGTGTTACTAATGTCTAATTTTCAGCGTGTGGCAATTTGGAGTTAACAAGCTTTTGCAGGACGATTGACGAAGACGATATTGAAAATTACTAATGAGTTTTTCTGCAGGACGCTTGTCGAAGACCCTAGTTAATTTTGAAATAGATTGTTTGGTAGCATAGAAAATCTTTCATTTGGATTAAAATTAACAAGTTTCTACTGTGTTTGGTGTGAAATCACAAGTTTGGTCACCCTTACGTCTTGGTACATCGAAGTATCCTCTCCCCTTGCGCATCCGTGCGATCCTGGGTGTAAGAGAAATGGTTACCAACTCTAGAACTTGGGCCTGTTCTGGTAGGAAAAAGTACTCACCCCAAGATGACTCAGACCGGTAGCATCCTGAACCCTAGGGACTTCCAGCTGGTATATAAAAGTGGATTCTTGGGGAAAGTCCAAGAATCACGCATATGGTTCTGACGAGATGGATTCAAAAGGGGACTCTCGCTGCATGGATCATGCCCTATGAACGAAGTGCCCGTATTAAATACCTTTTGTTTTAGAGACCAACCTATTTGTGGTCGTTGCTTGGTATAGTGTAGGGTATAGTATCATGCCCGAAGATACTCACTACTAATCCCCTTGAGTAGAGATAGCAGTTCTTGGGAGGTCATTACCCAAAGAATTCAAAATTGGTGTGCTTGAAAGACGTTAATGAGCCGTGGAGGGGAACCAATGCCACCGAATTTCTAAGCTATCTGCTCTTGAGAAGGAAAGGTGTTTATCACCAATTCGGGGTATAAAAGGTGGGCTATACCAAGTATACAAACCCTAGGCCTTTGGCCTATTAGGATGTGCTTGTCTGTTATCAATTTAAACATTCTTTGAGTCCAAAATTGAAACTAAAAACACTTTGTCTTATGATTGTCTTTGATTGTTAGAATTTGATCACAAAAAATGGAGTCAGTTTAAATCTCATCACTGAAAATTCACAGAGTCACAACTGTTCACCAGAAGGTCGCAATTGATTTTTAGAGTCGCATCTGTTATCAAGAGTTGCATCTGTTCAATTTTGAGTCACATATGTTATCACGAGTTGCATCTATTTAGCTATGAGTCACATCTATTAGTATCAGTCGCATCTTCTAGCATAGAGTTGCATCTGCTAGTTTAGCTTGCAATTGCTTTGCAAAAACTGCATGAGTTATATTCTGAGTCACAACTGTTAGTATGAGTCACATCTGTTAGAAGGTTAACTACATCTGTCAGAGTCATATATTGAAATTTATTAGAGAAACACAATTGATCACTGGAAAACCACAACTGTTAACTTGAACCGCATCTGTTAAATTCTAAGATGCATCTGTCTGATTATCAGAAAACCAAAATTCAGTCATTGTCCAGTCAACATGATTATACCAGTTTTAGTTGTCTTTACAAAAACAGTCCTTGAATAGAAACCTAAAATAATTTGCTCAATTTTGCATCCTTTAGGTTCATTTAGTCATTACCATAGTTGTCCTAATTCAGAGTTTAGTTTCATCTTAGGTTACATATTACCTTGCATTAAACTTCTAGATAGGTCACTTCTACAAACTTTAGGACTAGTTCACCATCTACACTCTAGAAAAGTCATAGTGTCAACAAAATTTGTCATTGAACCTAGTTTTATCAGTATATCCTTTGACCTACACAGAGTCCTCCTAGCTCATCAGTCTAGTTAGGAAACTCAACTTGTCTTTGATCCTCGTCCTACATTGGTTCCTTGACTTAAACTAAATTGACGCCTTGGTTAGACTTTAGGTATTTGGTCCCTTCGTCTTAAGGTTTATAGAATTAATTATTTTAGAACCTTGCTTAGACCTTGCATCTTTAGATCTTAGACTAGTGTCATCCTAGAACATTCCTTATTTTGCATACGAAAATTCCAAAAACATAGACTAGGGTCATACTATTCATAGATATAGTTTTGCATTTCCCACATATTGAGCTTGCCTTACATGGTTGAAACTAGGTCTAAGAGAAGAGAGAGAGAAAACATGTTGAGCCCAAACGAATTCATCAATCCATTTTCTTCAAAACCTCATAAGACTCTATTAGACAAATTCACCACTAGAAACACTCAAGGACATATTGTAGTAGAAGACATAGAGGTTGCTGCATAGGACCCTGAGTTTGCCTCTTTTGTAGATGAGTACCTAGCAAATGATCGACAATGATACTTAGCCAAATTGCTAGCTGAAGGCGCTACCTTACCTCCAGGATTTGATATTAGCACCTTACAAACTCAACCTACACAAGGGACAAATACCATGACTACTAGTACTACTATACCTCAGGTCAGTACAACTATGCCATCTAGTACACCTACACAGAGTATGATAGTCCATACGTCCCCATTTGGTACATCTAGCATGACATCAGGATTTAATTTCATTGTAGGGGCTTCATCATCCACTCCCTTCAGTCCTCTTGTTGGGAGTAAAAGACCTAAAACGTCAGCTTCTACACCTTATGTCGATATCACAAGTTCACAGTCAATGACCATACCTAACACTAGTATCACAAGTACCATACCACAATTGATGGCCATACCTAGTGCTCCAGTCACTAGTACTATACCATGGATTACACAAATAAGGGGCATTTCCTCCTTCCAATATGGCAATCAGAATCCATTCACATAGTTTTTGAGTCAGAATCTACTCTCCCAAACTGGTACTCATAATCCATTCACACAGATTCTGAATCAAAATCCATTTTCTTAAATCGGTGGACACCAATCATTTACATAGATTCCCAATCAAAACCCCTTTTCCCAAAGTGGTATTCAGAATCCATTTACACAGATCCCAAGTCAACACCAATTTATGTAGATTCCGGACCAGAACACATTTACCAACATTCCGAATCCAAATCCACCTCAGATGCCAATGTTCAATCGAAACCCATCACGAGACTTTGGATTTTAGAACACATACACAGATCCGCATAATCCCTCTAGCACATCTTTGACCCAAGTTGACGTCTTACAAACACAAATACATGCATTACAAATGCAAATGGATAACATGTCAGTGTCAACTAAGAAATCATTTTCAACAAAGGACATATGCCCATTTCCCTTTGATAGATCATTGTACATGACCCCTTTCCCTCACGGATATGCAATACTGAATCTCCCTGAGTACAGTGGAAAATGAAATCCAATAGAACATATAAGAGAATTTTCTACCATATGCATAGATGTCACTTATGACCCCACATATCTTATGAGACTATTTCCAAGAAGTCTTGTAGGAATTGCACTAGAGTGGTTTTCGAGTCTAGATTCTAGCATTAGATCTTGGGGTGAACTGGTTGAGAAATTTGTGGAGCAATTCTCCTTCAACATAGATCATGAGATAAATATAGCAACTTTGTGTCACACAATTCAAGACGAAGGGGAAACATTCATTGCTTTCTTCCAGAGGTGGAGAACTATAGCTAGTAGGTGTCCTGTCGAGATACCTATAAAACAAAAAGTTACAATGTTTCAAGAAAACCTTCATGCAAAACTCAGGAGTAACTTAAGGGTACATTGTTGTACATCTTTCTCAGAACTAGTGGAAAAAGGGGTTATAATAGAGAAGGATCTCATTGAAAAGGGCAAACTCAAGACATCAATATCCAATAGAAACCCAATCGTACAAAACACCCCCATTGATAGAAATAGATTCTGGTCTCGCAACAAAAATGTCACCAATGATGGGGTGGTTGATGCTAAAACACTACAAGAAGGACCCCTCCTCACATTACAAGGACCTCATACTTTTTCCAACATGCTTTATGCTGTCAATCAACCTCCTAACATGGTCCAAAATACTCAACATCCACAACAAAGAAGATTTCAAAAACGTGAGTTCACTCCCTTAGGGGAACCCATTGAGTCGGTGTTCAAACAACTGTTACAACATAATCTCATACAGCTGTAGGAACCAAGACAATAAGATCCAGGACAATTTAAAACAGCTTGGTGGGATGACAATGCCTTTTGTGATTACCATAGAACTAAGGGACATAACCTACAAAACTGTCGACAACTAAAGAATATCATACATGATCTTGTCAAAAAGAGAATTATTGAAGTTAGTGGACAAAAACAGAAGTCATCAAACACTGATAATCAAGTATTTTCTGACCCACTACATGACCATGGGAAAGGAGCTGTCTCCAGTTTGAGTACTAAGACCAATATGTCAACCAACTATGCTAGTGTCAAGCACAATTATAATAGTGGAAAAATCATTAACTACCTTCGTGCCGCCGATGAGAATACCAATACCATTATTATCAATACTAATCCTAAGTGTGTGGTCAATACTCGTTGTACTAAGTTCACTATCCAAGGCCCTTCATCGCAGCAAACACACCAACCTTCCAAGTTACAATATAACCTTGTTGACCAACTGGGGAAGACCCTAGCCCAAATCTCAATCTTGGAATTGTTGCATATTTCCCCTAAGCATCAATCTATCCTTGATAAGGCTTTATAGAACACCATGGTCCCTAATGATCTTGATGTCAATCATTTCTAGGAAATGGTAGGCTACTTGACCAATAATCACCATGCCACATTTTCTGAACAAGACTATGCAACTAAAAAGATGAACCACAATGACCCTTTACATCTAGAAGTCCTTGTTGATGACATCAAAGTTAGATGAGTTTTGGTAGACGTAGGAGCAGGGTTAAATCTATGTACTTTAAAACTAATTAAGGCTTTAGGTATCTCAGAAGCATGCGTGGACACGACCAATAGTATTATCATTAAAGCTTATGATGATGAGGAAAGAAAATCAAAGGGAGTCATAACACTTCCTATCAGAATTGGTCCTGTGGTGATGGAGACAAAGTTCCAGGTCTTGGATCTCACCCTTCCTTATAACCTTCTACTAGGTAGACCATGGATTCATGCCATGAAGGCAATCCCTTCCACGTATCATCAGTGTCTTAAATTCCCTTACAATGGCCCCAAAATAACTATAGATGGTGATCTGGATCCTTTCCAGTATTGTACCAATCTAAAGGAGATCCCCCAACGCCAAGTGCCAGTAAACCAAGAGGCCTCATCGTCCAATTCATCCTCCTATGTTGATCCAGCCACACTCACTCAAGCATCTATTTCACCCTCAGTTCCTACCAATCCTAGGCTTGAGATCCAAGACAAGGGTTGTGGATAGTATTATATGAAAACTTCTTATTGTGTTAGCCAT
Organism: Sequoia sempervirens; assembly: GCA_007258455.2. Classification (NCBI taxonomy): domain Eukaryota; kingdom Viridiplantae; phylum Streptophyta; class Pinopsida; order Cupressales; family Cupressaceae; genus Sequoia; species Sequoia sempervirens. The sequence goes on along the minus strand of VDFB02270651.1, from coordinate 577,536,910 downwards.
TTGATTCCTCCTAAGTCATACGATTTACCTACATCAGATAGGAGACAATCTATGGTCACTATACACATTCCTCCCACAACAACTTTTACTAAATGGGGTGAATTAAGCAAAGAGGCCGTAAATACAAATGATGTCACTTCCTGGTTGTATAGGGAAGATGATGCTGAATCCCTCTTATTTGCTCATATTCCTACAAATCTATATGGAAAGGGTTTTAAAATCATGCAAAGAAAAGGATATGATGGATAGAGTGGTTTAGGCTTAAACCAAGATGGCAGGATTGAACCAATATTTGCTTCTCATTGGCCAAAAGGAGTAGGGCTAGGATTTCAACCAATTCAGATTGGCGTTCCTAGTACCCCATTACCCTTACTTGAGGAAGTAGGTGCTTCAGAAGATATTAAGACATCTCACGAACCAGTGAACCAATATCATTGTGACTCCCCCGACTCTAACAATTATGAGTGGGATTCCCTATCCTCTACTTCTTCCATGGACCTTGACAAGCTATTTGGAGAACTTGATTTGATGTTAAGTTCCTCACCAAACCCTTTAAATTCTTGTCCACTAAATAAAATGACAAAGGAGGAGTGGTTTAAACATTACTATTGGGAATCACTTGATCCTACCTAGTGGCAACCTAACCCACCTGTTTCTGATAGTCAAACCTTGGCATTAGGCCCACCTATCCATCCACCTAGACCCAAGCCTAAGAGAAAAAATGACCTAATGTAAGACTTTTGTAACCACATGAATAATTCAATCTTTACCTTGACCCCATTAAACTTTGATAACTCTGACGATGACATGCCCTTAGTCTATCCCCAACTTATTGATTGGGACCAACAAGACACCCCTGTCTTAGATATGTTTGAGAATGACAAAGCAATTGCTGAGTTCCTGGGATTACGAGAAGGCATACCAAACGGTGATCATAAGGCTGGTTTTACTATTGACTTGGACAACAAAGCATATTTTGGGGAATCTGTTCAACCCTCCAGTCACAAAAACGAGAAAAAGAATAAACAAGATAAAAAGGATGATTCTCTAGGTGAAAACCGAAAGGAACCTTTAGACAATGAAAAAGTAAAAAAGAAAGGATGCATCCGAAGGTGAAAAACTCTCTGAGGCACCTAAGGATGGAGGTTTGAACATTCTCCTTGTTGCATAGGAAAGGTCACCCATGCTCATTCAAGAATCAATAGAAGTCAACATAGGTACCAAAGAGAATCCTCGACTGGTTTATTTTGCAGTGTCATTGACAACAGAAGAGCAGCTAGAGTTTCATAACTTATTTGCACAAAGATAGATAAATTTTGCTTGGTCATATGCGGATATGTCGGGGTTGGATCCTAAACTTGTTCTGCATCATTTTCCCTTATGACCAGGTGCCAAACCAGTGAAATAAAAATTGAGAAAAATGCACCCACAAATTTCTTTGTTGGTCAAGGCATAACTCAAGAAACTCTTAGACGTTGGTTTCATCAGATCTATAAACTATGCAGATTAGATTTCCAATCTTGTACCAATCACTATACCAACTAGGGGCATCCGCATCTGCACTGATTTTAGAGATATCAAAAAAGCTTGTCCTAAGGATGACTTCCCTTTGCCTAACATAGACATGATAGTTGACATGATAGTAGGATATGAGATGTTGTCCCTTATGGATGGATTTTCAGGATATAACCAGATCAGAATTGCAACTGAAGACCAACCTAAGATTGATTTCACTTGTCCTTGGGGAATGTATTGCTAGAATGTTATGCCCTTTGGAGTCAAGAATGCTGGAGCAACCTATCAACGTGCCATGACTACTATCTTTCATGATCTAGTACACACTCTTATGGAGGATTATGTTGATGACCTTATTGCAAAATCCAAGACAAGGGAAGAACATTTACAGGTTTTAGACAAGATATTTCAGAGGCTATAGAAGTATAATGTGAGACTCAATCTAAAGAAATGTGTGTTTGGAGTCAAGTCAGGACAGTTGTTAGGTTATATCATTTCTAGACGAGGCATTGAAGTGGATCCTGCTAAGGTGAAAGCAATCATGGACATGCCACCACCCACTAATCTTAGTCAACTAAGGACATTACAGGGAAGGTTGCAATCTATCAGAAGATTTATAGTGCAGTTAGCAGATAAGACACATCCTTTTCAACATCTACTTAAAAAAGGAGCACCCTTTGCATGGAAAACCAAGTGTGGAGAGGCTTTTCAACTGATTAAAGAATATTTACTCACACCACCTATTTTAATGCCACCTGTTGAAGGAAGACCATTGATTCTTTATATTACAGCAACCCATTCATCACTCAGAGCATTGCTTGCACAAAATGACAATGAAGGTCATGAAAGGGCAGCCTATTATATCAGTCGAACTTTGGTAGGTTATGAGCTCAACTATATTACCATTGAACATGCCTGTCTTGCAGTAGTATTTGCTACTCAATAATTGAGGCACTATATGCTAAACCATCAAACAATGTTGATTGCTAAAATAGACCCTCTGAAATATCTTCTTAGCAAGGCAACATTAACAAGATGACTGGCCAAATGGGTTATGATACTTAGTGAGTATGATATCCAGTATATAGAAAGAAAGGCTATTAAAGGACAGGTCATTGCTGATTAGTTAGCTAACACACCCATATAGGAAGATCATCCATTAGTTGCAGACTTTCCTAATGAGTTCATATTCACAATTGACACAAACATAACATGGAAATTGTACTTTGATGGCTCACATAAAAATCATGGTTCAGGGGCGGGGATACTGTTTATCACACCACAGGGTGATTCCATCCCTAAGTCATTCACGATTGCATTCCCATGCACTAATAGCATAGCAGAGTATGAAGCTCTAGTGAAAGGGTTACACATGGCAGTCAAGTGGAAAATTAACATTTTACAAGTATATGGGGATTCTCAACTAGTAATCAGATAGGTAAATGATGATTATGAGACTAAGGACAAGAAGCTTGCTCCATACAAGCGCATGGCTGATAGCTTTAAGGAGTATTTTGACAAAGTCAAATTTCATCAAATACCTCATGTTTTAAACAAGGCAGCAGATGCTATGGCTACAAATGCATCACTTCTTGACATTCCTAACAACGTGCCTAAGTTTGAGTTCTTGGTAGAACAACTTTTGGTCCCAGCCTATGATATCCCAGATTCTGAAATGGTGTGTGACATTGTTGGTCCTAATTCCCCATGGTACAAAGAAATCTATGATTACCTTTATGCCGAAGTCATACCCACTGGCCTATCAAATAACCAACATAGGACATTCCTTCACAAGTTAGCCAAATACACCATCATCAGAGACACCCTATATAGATGCGCCTTAGATAATACCCTATTGAGATGTCTTGATTCTACTGAAGCACAAGCAACCTTGCGTGGGGTGCATGAGGGTATATATGGTTCCCATTCTAGCAGTCCTACCTTAGCCAAAAAGATTATGAGACTGGGTTATTACTAGCCCACTATGGAAAAAGACTCATATGTCTTTGTAATGAAATTCCACCAATCCCAAGTTCATGGAGACTTGATACATGCACTAGCACAGGAGCTCCATCCTATAATGTCACCATGGCCCTTTGCCCAATGGGGACTCAACCTCATAGGTAAGATCCACCCCACATCATCTAATGGACACAAATTCATTATCACTGCCACTGAGTATTTTATGAAGTGGATTGAAGCCATTCCTATGACATATATTACCGGCACATAGATTTCTAGGTTTATCCTGAACTATATCATCTGTTGATATGGTGTCCCTCAATCCATAATCATTGATAATGGCTGCCCATTTAAGAACCAAGAAGTCCACCACCTGTGTGATGAATTTCATATCCAACATCACTTTTCCACTCCATACTACCCACAAGGTAACGGCCAAGCAGAGGCATCTAACAAGACCATCATCAGAATCCTCAAGAAAACTGTCAATGATGCTAGTCATGACTAGCATTTACAGCTTAACCCTGCCTTATGGGCTTATCGCACAAGTATCTGTACTCCTACTGGTGCTACTCCATATTCACTTGTATTTGGTTCTGAAGCTATTTTGCCTATTGAGGTCGAGATTCCTTCCCTAAGGGTATCCCTGAAAGGCCACATTGATGATGAAGAGTACGGAGTATCGAGACTCCATGATCTAGAATTCTTGGATGAGCGAAGACAGAAGGCACTAGACCATCTTCAAGCATATCAGAATTGCCTTCATCATAGCTATTACAGGAAGGTATTGAACATAAAATTTGACATTGGTGACCTAGTTTTAATGGAGAACCCAAAGAATCAAGTAGAAAGAGAAAAACCAGGAAAGTTTGAACCAAATTGGTTAGGAACTTATGTTGTTACAGAAGCTTTTGGATCAGGATCGTACCAACTCTCTACTCCTGAAGGGGAACCATTGTCCTCACCAATCAATAGTGTGCATCTAAAGAAGTTCTATGCATAGCTTTTGGGAGCCTTTTTCTTAATTAGCAAAAATACAAAAAAATCATAAAATCATAAAAAATTGTTATCAAGGTGAAAACCTGACAAACAGGTGTCTTGGTAACACCAAAAAAAATTAGATAATATAGAAAATAGTAAAGACAAATCATTCATCCAATAGTGAAAACCACTTCGGTGGCGCTTTGGATAGGTACCATGGTGAAAACCTGGCAAACAGGCGCCATGTGTAGTTAACTCTGCTCCTTTGTCTACTATTATTCAGATCATAGTCCTTAGTATTATACATAGTCCTTATCATTGTATATAATCCACAACCCTGTACATAGTCCTTATCCCTGTACATAGTCCACTACCCAGTACATACTACCTATCCCTGTCCATATCCCTTATCTTTCATATCCATTGCTTGTATATACCATTCGTAATAAGTGGTAGTCTTTCCCATAACTTGGAATGGTTGACATCGAGTACATTTTATATCCCCCATTTTACCCTATTCATAGTCAATTGGTCTTTACTCAACTAGGGGAAAACACTTGACATGTGTCATATTGGTTCTTACATTGGTTGTGTTGAAGACGTAAAACCATGGAAAATCCATGAACATCGCAAAATGACCTGATAAAACACAAAAACATCAGAAAACTTCAAAAAGACAAAAAAATCAAAACATTTCGAAAATCCAAAAATAGAGTCAAAGTCAGTCGTACTTGTTAGTCTTTGTCATTTGTTGAACTATGTTGCCTCTGTGACTGGACGTAGGCAAGGCCATTTGTCGATGTGCCCCCAAGGCATTAGGTTAGTCCGTTTAGGTTTGTCTATATAAATTCATGATTTAATCCATTTATCTATATGACAAGGTCGTTGATTGTGTCGAACTACGAGGTCTTTGCATGTATAACGTAGGCAAGGCCATCAATCGATGAGCCCCCGAGGCCGCACTAGGTCAGTCCTTTAGGGTTTGTTGTCACACAGTCAATTTTCAACACGTCATATCAAGTCATGCATTAATTTGGTGAACAAGTCAGCAATGTCACTAAGTCAAATCAAACAACTTGCCAAACAAAACAATCAAAATAGATCAACAAATGTCTACTACAGGATGTGTCCTTCCTAGAAACATACATCATCATCATGGAAATCAACCTGTATCTTGTTCAGGATGAGTCCTTCCTGAATACTGATATCAGCAAAAAAATCTAGGTCTTATACAGGATGAGTCCTTCCTACATAATTGACATTGTCAAACAATCAAACATAGCCTTACATGGGTTATCACATCAACGACATTTGACTCAACATCTTATACGATACATGCCTTTCTGAAACCAGGCTTTGTCATGCCTTATATAGATAGTCATAACATCAAAACCAGACTCATAGTCTTATCCGGTGTGTATCTCCTGAAATCAGGCTCTGTCAATCAATCCTTTTATCAATCAACATGAATCAATCAAACAAGATCAAGTTTTGGAAAATATTTTACTAGCTTTTTGACTTTATGGCTTATTTATCTTATCATTTATCTTGACTTTATGATGGGAATTATGTTACTAGCTTTCTCAAGGATGTTCCATGAAGGATTTAGAGAAGCAACGATGTATCATAATTCTATTTTCTTTGACTGCTGTCTGTCGACTGTCTTTTAACTTTGATTTTTGAGTCATGTCACTAGTTTCCTCAAGGATGTCCCATGAAGGATTTAAAGGAGTGATGACGTCTCATGACCTATCTTTTACTTTGTTTGTTGTCTATGGTTTGTCTTGACAAAAAGACTGGGGCAACTTGTGCCCTTAGTATGAGTTAACGACACTCCTTGTCTGCGACTGTCTATTGTTAGCAAGTGGATGACCTTGCACACCTTGATCTATGCCATATCATGGTGTTTATCTCCATTTGTATTAGTCTCACCCAATGATGATAAAGTGCAATTCCTTTTGTGATACAGTGAAACATCAAATATTGCTAATACTAAAATCCATCTCATTTCTTTTATTATTTCTCAATCTTTCTTTTCACACTAACATTTCTTCTTTTCTACATCTTCACGACCCTTATCTATTTTCCTCTATCCTTTTTTTCTTTCATCTTCTAGTTCTCTCATCGATTTCAAGAGCACACTCATGTTCTTTGAAACCTATCCTCCCGAGGGGGCATACCTTCACCTGTTTTACACTGGGGCATTAAGGCATATTTCTCATCAATTTTCTTTAACACAACACCAAAATGACATTGTATCAAAGAGGGGAAAATGTAGACACCGAAATTTGGTTTAAGCCTGCGACTTTAATATTCTTCATAATTTGTACTCTTCATTGATTTAAATAATGTCAATTATTTAATTATTCTCTATAGTCTTCATTTCTTCTTTTAATTAAATAATCTTAATTATTTAATTAATTCACACTTTCTTTATTCTATCTGATTAATTAAATAAACTTTTATTTAATTATGTTACTAATTAACCTTATCCTTCTTGTCAAATTAAATAAATTCTTATTTAATTTACCTTTATCATATTTCAACTATAATTAAATAAATTCTTTATTTATTTAATTATTCAATTAAAATCCCTTCATCACTTAATTAAATAAATATTATTTATTTAATTTTTCTTCGAATATCGAGTCTTGAATTAAATGAATTATTTAATTCATTAATTCTATTTTAACACATTCCTCTATATTTTAGATGATTATGTGAGTTATCTAAGTATTCACTTTTACTCGACTCGACATCTATTTTAATCGCTCAGTTAACTCTTGATTTGATGTCTGAGTGGCGTTCTCGAGTAATCTCTTCGTCAAATCATTCAATCGTCCAGTTCTAACTCATTTGTGTGTACACGTGGATTAATTAAATATTCTTATTTAATTAATTAAATCTTGAGCGTGCATTCGAACATGAGTTGCTTTGATTGATCTTTATCTTTGTCATGCAAAGATATTTCTTCTGTTTTCAAATACTGAACTGAAGGTTAAATCATTTATTTAATCTTTAATTCTATTTCTAGTTTGTATCACTCATGTCACTACTAATAGTTATTAGAATGCATGTCTAATCTATCAATCTCAACCATCCGTTGATCTTTCAATCATGGCCTGTCGTTCGAATAATCAATTTTCTATAAATTGATTTGTCATTCTTCATTCCAATCTCTTGCGACATCTTATGACTTTTGAGAGGACTCAATCTTGAATCTTTGATATTTTGCTAATCATTATCTTATGCTATACTTGCATGAATTATGAGAAATTTGAGGGAAATTATACTACACAAGTGAAATGGAGAAGGGCAATCGAGATGAATCATGGAAATACGTTTGAAATTGGTGAGATTGTTTCAGTTTGTTTATGTTTTACTTTCCTTTGTTCTTTGTTGCTTAACATTTAGATTTAGTATTGCATTGCATGTTTGCTTCTAATCTGTTTCTTTGTGCACTTTCTTGGTGTTACAGGATGTGCAGCAACAACAGACACAAATAGTGAGCTTGCAGGTATAGGTTCATACATTACAGGGGCAGCTAAATCAGGCATAGGGCTTGTTGGCACAAACCCAAGCACAGATGTAAGCTCAGGCTCAGTCTCATGCCCAGGATCTCATATTAATACAAGCTCAGTTGGTTGTAGCTCAGGCACATATCACAACTTTGATAGTCGAGAGGGACACTGCCAGATGGGCTATAGAGCAGGCTCAGCGTCAGGTCGAGAGAGTGCAGAGATTAGCAGATTGTACCACTCTAGCATAGTACATGGCAGAAGTTATCCACATTTGTTGAGAGGTCGAGTACTATAGAGGGAAATATAATGATGCAATTCCCTTTGAGCAGCCAGTTAGTTACACACAGTCTCGATCAGGCAGGTCTCGTACCAGGACTGTCAGTGCAGGTGTGATCTAGCCACCTCCCAGAGACCCGAGAGATCCTAGTACTTCTGGTGGTGGAGGTACCAGCCTAGTGATGCCTACACCATCAGGAGCTAGCACTACATAGACTTGTGATTGTACCCTCCGTGATATTTTTGAGATATGATGTATATTTTGATTACAACCTTTTGATGATATATTTCTCTTCAGTTTAGACATAATTGTATACTTGAATTTTATGATTTTTGAGATCTATATGATATGTATCAGATTTTATCAATCTATCATGTGTTGTATATGATTCTATGATGGATGCATTTATTTTCTATGTTCTATATGCCATGTGATGATCCTATTTTTATGATGTTATGGATGCATTTTCAATCATGATGATATGCAACTGGTTTATGATGTTCTATCAATGATGTTTTATTATGATGATGTATGGATGCATGATGTATGGATGTAATAGTTGTATGATGATGTGCAATTATATGATAATGTACCTATATATATGATGATGGATATGTTGTTTTTAATGTTAAAATGATGTATGATGTAAATGGGATATGTGCATTTTTAATCTCGTGATATCAAATGCAAATTTATGATTTGAGGAATGAATAATGAAAATAATGAATGATAATATTTTGAATGTATGATATTTGATGTAACGAATAGATAAATGAAAATGTAATTACCTAGTGATTTTTTTTTGATAGTTTTCTAATGCAATTTTATGATGTGATGCACAATTTTAGAAATGACATGGTGAATGCAAATTATATGATGTAAATGATAAAGATGAAATGATAATTAAATGTTTCTAAATATATGCAAATGAAATGATTATATAGCTATATGATAATGATGATGTTTTTGGTAATGTCCAGTATACTCAATTTTTAATGAGAAAAGATAATGTCATCTTTGAATGATTCACCAATTTTGTAACAAATACTCTGCAGATATAACACTATCATGAATTCAATCTATTTTACCATAGAAATCTACATGCAAACATAGGCATCTTAATAGTCCTTTTATCGTGCTTTGTATCATCATCATGGACATTTTAAAATATTGAAAGTGAGTACAAGCATCAATGGTATAATATAAACCAATAATGACTTGAGTACTATTTTCATGATTTTTGATATTGCAAGTGAACACAAGCATCTAGGTATAATTAAACTGAGATGACCTGAGCATTTCTTGCATAAACAGACAAGAGTTAACCACTTTCCTATGTGAATTGGAATGTCATCCATGATACGTTGTAGAGCACTTCCTGCGACAATTCACACAGTAATTATGATTAATTCACAAATAGTAGATAAAGAAAATACCATTCTCCTTCCTAGCTTCTCTAGTCAATACATCATTGAGTTGCTCCAAAGAAATGATAATAATGATCAAAGTACAACATATCCAACCTTTACTTAGAGTATTTACACCATTATTCATATTAGATCATCCATCCTGATTTTATGATGTTTTTTGTGTTTTCTGAGAGTGTTGATCAAAGACCTAACCTAAAAACCTATCCTAGGGGCCTTGAGGGCTGATCCAAGATTAGCCTTTCCTACATTATACACACAAAGACCATGTAGTTCGATTGACATAGACTCATGTTTTTGACTTGTTTTCGAGATTGACTTTTAACCTATTTTTGGATTTTCTATTGTGATATGGATATCTAATGTGTTTTTGATGTTGATTGATTCTATGTTTGGTTGTGTTTCGATCATTTATTTTGTTGTGTTTGTCCTCCTACTATTTTTCCATTTTGTTAAGCTCGATGTTTATTGCCCCCAATGAAGTCCAAAGTTTTTCCCCCAAGCTATGGTATGACACGATCAATCTTTATCAGGATATGTACATGATGTTCTTTCAGATGTTAGATGGATAAATGATGGAAAAAGTGAACAAATAAGTCATGCATCCAATAGATGGAGAAGCTAGTTTAAATCAAAAGTAGCACCTGCTTCCAGGTTTTCACTATTTGTTTTTATTGCACTTTTTCATACTTTATGATTTTTTTGTCTTTTTGTCTTTTTCGATTTTTTTTGTATTTTTCTATCACCAAGATGCCTATTTTCCAGGTTTTCATCATGGCAACTCTTTTCAAGTGTGCAATAGATTATTCAACCGTAGAATTTTTTGAGGTGGATATTATTGATTGGTTCATCGAACAAATGCCCTTCAGGTGTGGATAGTTGATAGGCTCCAAATCCATAGACCAATATGATGACAAAGGGACCTAACCAGTTAGGTTCAAACTTCCCTTTCTTTTCTCTGTCTTATTGATTTTTAGGGTTTTCCTTTAGGACCAAGTCTCCAACCTAAAAGACTCTAGGTTTTACCCTATGATTGTAGCTCCTTGACATCCTCTGTTGATATGCCATCAAATGATTCATAGCTTGTTGAAAATGCTCATCTAATAGTTCCAGGTCTTGGAGTCTAGAGATTCTATAATCCTCATCTATAATAATATGCTTCAGTGAAACATAGTGTGATGGAATCTCAACTTCAAAAGGTAGTATAGCCTTTGATTCATATACCAATGCATATTTTGTAACTCCTATTGGTGTTCTAATGCTAGTTTTGTAGGCCCAAAGAGCAAGATTTAACTCAACATTCCAATCACATCCAACATCGTTAACTATTTTCTTTAGAATTTTTAGAATTGTTTTGTTTGAGGTCTCTACTTGGCCGTTTGCTTGTGGGTAGTACGGTGTTGAGAAATGATGTTGGATATGAAATATTTCACACAATTCTTGGACATATTGATTATTAAAAGGTCTTCCATTGTCTGTGACAATGGATTGAGGTATGCCATACCTACAGATGAGGTAGCTCAATATAAAATACAAGATCTGCTTCCCAATGATTGTTGTTAAGGGAACTACTTCTATCCATTTTGCAAAGTACTATGTTGCTATGATTATGAACTTGTGTCCATTGCATGAAGAAGGATTGATCTTTCCTATTAGGTCCAGTCCCCATTAACAAAAGGGCCATGTTGATGTAAAATTATGTAGCTCTTATGCTAGTGTATGAATAAGATTACCATGGATCTGACATTTTTGGCATTTCTTAACAAACTGAAAGGACTCCTTCTGCATGTTTAGCTAGTAATACCCCAAACAGAGGAGTTTCTTTGCTAGGGTTAGTCCACTTGAATGAGTCCCACACATACCTTCATTAACCTCATGTAAAGTTTTCACAGACTCATTATGCTCTAGACACCAAAAAAGAGTACCATCTAGACCTCGATGGTAGAGTATGTTAGTGATTAGCGTGTGTCATGCAAATTGGCGAATGAAATTATGTTTTTGGTTTCTAGAAAGATCAGGTGGAAGGACATTTTCTTTCAGGTATGCATAGATCTTTCCATAAATTGAGGGTTGACTATCATCTATATGGCATATGGTCTAAGATTGGGCACTTGTTCTACCATAAACTCATAACGACCTTTCCTTTTTGGAAATTATAAAAGTGAAGCAATTGTTGCCATTGCATCTACAGATTTGTTTTCTACCCTTGGAATCTATTCAAAGTTGAAATCCACAAAGTACTTTTTGAGATCATCTATGAGCTTCTTATATGGCATCAATTTATCATCTTTCATTTGATATTCATCATTCACCTAATAAATGACTAGTTGTGAATCTCCATATACTTGCAGTTCTTTGAATTTCCATTCAATTGCTATTTTGTTGTTGATAATCAAAGCATCATACTCAGATATGTTATTGGTACATGAAAACATGAGTCTATACAATTTTTGGATGGTGTTCCCTTGAGGTGTAACAAACAAAATTCTGACACTAGATCCTTGTTGTGTGAATGACCCATCAAAATAAAGCCTCCATGGTTACGTCGTTGTAAGAATATCTGCATCAGGAAACTCCATGTTCATCAGATGATTATCTTATAAAGGAGCTTCAACTAATTGATCAACAATCACTTGACCTTTGATGGCTCTCCTTTCTACATACTAAATGCCAAATTCACTCAAGAGCATGACCCATTTGTCTAATCTGCCTGTTAGAGAAGCCTTGTTGAGTAAGTATTTTAATGGATCAATCTTTACAATGAGCTTAACTATATGGGTCAACATGTAATGCCTTAATTGTTGGGTGTCAAAGAACACCACCAAGCATGATTTATCTATGAATGTGCAGTTTATTTCATATCCGTTGAGAGTTCTGCTAATATAGTATATGGTTGGTTCCTTTCCCTCTGCATCTTCTTGAGCTAGTAGAGCTCCCAAAGAAATGTTCATTGTTGCAATATATAATAACAATGGCTTCTCCTTTGTCAGTGACATCAATATGGGAGGAGAAATTAAATATTTCTTTATTTGATTGAAGGTTGTCTCGCATCCCTCATCCCATTTGAAAGTGACATTCTTATGTAGCAGATGATTGAATGTATGACTTTTATCTGCTAATTGTGAAATAAATCTCTTGATGGATTGAAGCATACCTTGTAGAGATCTTAATTGACTGATATTCCTTGGAGGCAACATTTCCATTATTGCCTTGAATTTTGCAGGATCCACCTCAATGCTTTTTTCTGAAACATTCTAACCTAGAAGTTTTGCTGATGTAACCCCAATCACACATTTCTTGGGATTCAACTTGACATTGAATTTCTCTAGTCTGGTAAATATTTTTCCAAGGATCTCCAGATGCCCTTCTCTTGTATATGATTTTTCCAATATATCATCAACATAATCTCCCATAAAAGTATGCATCATGTCGTGAAATATGGTGGTCATATCACGTTGATATGTTGCACCTGCATTTTTTGAACCGAATGGCATGATGTACAAAAAGTACCCCATGGACATGTGAATTTTTCCTTTTCCTGATATTCGGGTGCAATCTTGATTTGATTTATCTTGAAAAGCCATCCATAATTGACAACATGGCATGTCATGTTGTTAAGTCCACTATAATATCAATGCTTGGTAAAGGAAAATCATCCTTTGGACATGCCTTATTTAGATCTCTTAAATCCATGCATATTCTAATGCTATTGTTTGGTTTAGATACAGGTACAATATTGGAGATCCACTTGGCATAATCGATGGATTTGATGAACCCTACATCCAACAACTTTTTCAGCTCAGCCTTTACCATCAATGCGATGTGGGGATGCATTTTCCTTAGTTTTTGTTTGAATGGTTTGATTCCAAATTGTAATGATAGATGATGCATCATAAGATTTGGATCTAACCATGGCATATTAGAGTAAGACAAGGAAAAATTGATATGTCATTCTTCAAAGAACTTGACAAATTCTAATTTTTCTTGTGCTATAATTGATGCTACAAGATGTAAATTTTTTGTCTTTTTTGATGTGCCAATATTGACTAACTGTGTAGGTTCTACCTTGGAATTGATGATTTTTCATGAAAATGTTCCACAAGGGTGTCAAATCTTCCATCCTTCAGTGCCTCAAAGAGGTTTTCACTGTTAGATATGTTCTTTATTTTTACTCTTTTTAGATCTAATGCTACAATTGAATGTTTTTCACCATTAGATCTTTTATCCCTATTTTCATTTTTGCAACTAGCAAATTTAACACCCTCCTGCTTGAAAGTGTCATTATGATATTTACAGTTAGAACTCATGTCTAGCTTGTCATAACAAAGGTAATTTACAATAGCATCATCGTTCTCAAAGATAGGACTACTGATATGTTCTCTTGGTTCCCAATCAATAAGTTCAGGATGCATTAATGGTAAGAAGTCATCGAATGGGTTAAGGTCAGTGGTGGTAAAGGCTCAGATTGCAATGTTGTCAAAGTTTTCATTAGTAATATCAAGGTCTATGATGTTACTTTCTTCCCAGTTGTCTATCTCACTTGATGTTTTCCCATCTTCACTAGAGTCATCAATATTTTGTGATTCAAAAACAAGGGGTCTAGTTCCCGAGTCTTGTCCCTCCTTGTGTGTAGGTGTATATTATTTGATGACATCAACTGATATATCTTTGTATGAAGTTTCTAACAAAGAGTCCCACTCATACTCATTATAATCAGTCTCAGAGCTATCCCTCATTTGAAGGATTCTTTTGACAACTTTATGAGTGTGTTCTTCTGTTGTTCCTCCTATGTAACCAAATCATATTTTATCATCTGGTTGAAGCATTAGTCGTTGAATAGGTTCCACTATGCCTTATTTCCTTTTGCTGATTGGTCCTTGTCCTTTGTATCCCATTTTTTCTAAGATATCCTTCCCTTTTCCATACTGATCTATTTTAATGCTGATGTTGGCTGATGTAGAGGCCTCCTCATCTTTATAGATCCAACTGAGAATGGATTTTTCTTCTGATTCATCCTCTAGAGTACCTACATTTACAAATATTTCATCTAGGACTCTTGTAGGTTGTGATGTTTGTTGTGTTATTGTTGATGGTTTCCCATATGTTTTTGGTGATGGCAGCAACTATGAAAGATGTAAAGCTTTCTCAATGAAGTACTTGTTATGCCTTGCATAACCACCCCATTTTATTCTGGAACAAAATGGGTCCCCCTTTTATCTCTTGCTTTTGTTTTCTTTGCTCTTGGGGGTCTTTCTATTTTTCTTCCTGAGTTTGTCTACTCGTTCTGTTAAATTTTGGTTTTGTGTCAGCTTGAGTTGGTTTTCTTCTTGCTAAAAATTAATGAAATAATCATGAAAAATGGTGTATTTTATATGCTCCAAGGACTAACTGAGGCATTTGTTTTGTAGGATTGAATTGCTCATCTGGAAATGTCTCTCAAGGAAGTTATCTTTAAAGCATGCTTCATTCCCATTCAGCATAAAGTTCCTTAGGAAAAATTTGCTAAGACCCTCCTATTTTCTAGCTGACTGGCAGTTAGGTTCTATTCATTTGAAATCCAAGGGGTCTCCGAGACAATTCAGTCACTATAATCTCTCAGAGACAAAGAGGAAGTCTCCCCAATCGTTGTGCAAGACTAGCATCACCAAAAGGTAATTCCCTTCAACAAAGGCTCTCGTCGATGGTTGTGAGTCTCGGTGATAGGATGGAAGTCTCACCAATGCTATGAGGCTCTTGCCGACAATTATTCATAGGGGCTCTCGGAGAGGTATTCGCCAGGAGGTTTCCCTAACAAAAGGAGGTCCCACCAAAAGCTTGAGCTCAACGATAATTTTTTTCTTCAGCAGTAGGTCTGGGCAATTGGCATGGGTCTCACCGAAAGGGTCTCCCTTCGATGTAACATAACGGGCTTGGGGAAAGTGTTTTGCATTCACCAAAAGGTATCTTCAATCAGGCAGAGATCTTGGTGACAACAGTTAGCATCTCTAAAAGATAAAACCCTCGGCATGATGTTTGGCTGAAGAAATGATGTCTCAACAAAATGAAATGGCATCAGTGAGGGAGAGGGAGGTCTGGCCAATAAAAATGAGGGAGCCCGGAAAGAAAAGAGGAGATTGATATAAGGTCTCCCCAACCACACAAGGTCTTGCCAATAAGAGCTAGCTGAAAGAAAAGGTGACATCGCCATGACATCCCACCAACCTAGTGGGGTCTGGATGATAAAAATGAGCGAGTGGGGAGAAAAGAGGAAGTCACCGAGAGGTTTGGGCGACTACACTAGAGTCTTACCAAAGTGAAAGGGGGCTCGGGCCTAGCTAAGGGTGATTGAAATGAACTCACTATGATCTTTCCCCAACCGATGTTGGTCTTGCCGACTAGCGATAGCTTTTCCAACGTGTTGTCTCCCTACAGTGTAGTAGAATGCACTCGGTGAAAAGTCTCGATGAAGGAAGCTTGTTTCCCTAAAATGAAATGAGATCCCACCAAAAGCGAGATGCCTTTGCCCAAACGTCTCATCGACCAGGGAAGGCTTTTCTGAAAGAAGTTTGAGCTCGGGGAGGGAAGAAGGCATCACCATGAGGTCCTACCGACCCTATAGGGTCTTGCCGATACAAAATGAACTTAGGGTGGCTCGCTGTGATGTCTCCCGAACTGATGTTGGTCCTGCCGATAGCAATGGACCCACAATAGAAAAAGGGATATTGGTATAACCAAGGGGAGTCCGCCATGACCTTGTGCCGATTGAAAAGTCTTTCCAAAAAAGGAAAAGGAACTCGAGCCCAGAGAAGAAGAGAGAGATCGGGGAGAAAGATCCAATGTCGCCAAAAGGTCTTCCCGACTGACAGAGGTCTCCCCAACATATAGAATGTGCTAGCTGAAAAGAGAGGGGCTTCGCCATGAGGTCACACTGACTAACGAATGTCTTGCCAATGGTTTTTATGAGCTCGATATGGCTTCTACAGCTCACCGAAAGGTCTCATCAACTAACACCCACTATGCCAATAGCTGTTAAGAGGAAAAATCGCATCGGGGAGACACGATTAGTGTCTCACTGACATGCGATTCAATGTGGACCACTTTTGATTGTTTAAGAAACTGGTATGGCTTTCATTCCACCAATAAGAAGGAGCTTACGAGGTGGACCAGTAATAGTTTGATTGATTGACTATTTTGGTAAAACAAAAAAGGGAAGACCAATAGAATGCAAGCGACATGGACTCCTTCTGAGATCAAGTGGCAATGGATCGGCTCGGGTGATAATGTTCAGATCTAAAAGGAGGCTAGATGATGTTTCCAGGGAGTGGTCAACGTGAAAGAGAGGTCTCGAACATGAAGGAGGCTGAAGGAAAGAAGCAACCATGACTCGCAGGGACAACTATAGTGACCAATGGCGAGAGGCAGATCAATATTAATGGAAAAATGCTTTCAGAGCATTCAAGGCGGCCCCGATGGAGTTCAAGGGTGGACACGAAAGGCCAAAGTAAATGCGGTAGCTGCAAAAGATCTAAGAGGATTCCCGGAACAGTCTCTCATTAGCATGGACAATAGGGATTCACATTGAATGCAGATTTGACTCTCTTCAGAAAGATTTGTGAGCCGACTCTCCTGGAAGCAGATATTTTGTAAACCCTAATGCAAGGGGATAGTGCATTCTTTTTGTTACACTCTGTATATGTATGGCATTCTTGCCTCTTTAAAAGGGTTAGAAAGTTAGAGGAAAAAAAAACACAGTTACATTTTCGAAGGTTAGAACTTCTAGGGTTAGAAAAAAAGGTTAGCAAAAATAGAGAAGAAATAGAGGAGACAGAGTTGCATCCTGATTCTTTGTAATAGGAGCTTCTTTTTTCTTCTTGGTTAGGAATTAGATTCAACAGAAGCTTGTAATGTATCTTTCAAGTTTTCTTAATATAAATGGAAACAATTTGGAGTCATAGATTTTCTGTACACTGGTGATTGTGCCAGCTTTGTAACTATTGCTTATCTATTTCACTAATAGTGGAAGCAACCAGATCTTAATCTACTTCAGATTGTGTTTCAGAATGGTGTTTGTTTTAAGTTAATCATTTGATTTGCGAAGCCTTCAAGGAATGCAATGTTATTTTGGCATTTTATTTAAAAATGGTAACTAGTACTCTGTTGTAGAAATCAACACTGTGAATGAATGCAACTGTGTGTTAATCACAAGTTAATTTTGTTCTTTAGTTTTAGTTTAGAATTCCTTGAAGGATAACAAGTCTAGTTAAGATAGGTGAATTATCATTCTTTCTATCCCAAAGCTTTGACCCATCTTTTTGTATTTCTTTAAAACCCCTAGTTAGAGTAGGTTTAAATTCATGCTTGATCTTAGAACAATCTAGAAACTCACACTAGCAGGCCCCTTGAACATTACTGCTACATTGACCACTGAGGGACATCAACACAGTTGAGAACCAACTACAAAGACCTTGGGAGCTAAGCCATCCATGTGTTGTTTTTCTCTTTCAGGAGAAACATAATAGCAGTATTATGTTTAACTGTTGCTGTGTCATTTAGACCGTCAATAGAAGCTGGCACTAGAAGGAGGGCCTAGAAGGGAAAACTAGATAAAACTGGGTTTTCCTCCCCAGAAAGGCCCCATAGAGTTCTTCGATCAACTGAAAATCCATCACCTTTCATAGAACTCAAGACCCCAATAAGACACAAGAGTCATAAGACTGGTTGAACCATCATACCACCCTTATCAGCTCTCCTCACTCCACCAGGCTTTTCACCAATACCCCAGTGGGTACCCATCAATCCACCACATCCATCTCAATTGTCATCATATCTAGTTCAACCCATATAATAGCTAGCTCAACCACCACCACCACCACCAATGGCATTCTTTCAGAATAATCCCTCTCCATTGGGGACTATGCCTGGAGGTTTTCATGACATGCCTAAGAACCCTAAGAAATTCTGCCCCAAGTACATTCATGGTGAATCAAGGAGTACTGAAGAGCACACACAGGATTTTAAGGACGCTTGTACTAGAGCTCAGATAGCTCACCATGATGTAGTTTGTAGGTTGTTACCTTACTCCTTAGGGGATATGGCATACAATTGGTACCTTAATCATCCTCAAGGTTCCATTCTGACCTGGACACACTTGGAAAATGCCTTTATCAATCAATTCAGGGTTTATGTGGATCCAACTCTCTTATAAGACCAATTTGCTACTATCAGGAAAGAGCCATGTGATTCCTTGCCCTTGTTCAATACCAGGTTCTAGCAAATGTATAGGAGATTGCAAGATCCCTATGTAGTCACCGAGAATAGTTCCATTCAAGCTTACTTTAGGGTTATAGACCCCTTGCTTGGCTTATTCTTGCTAAGGACTTATCAACCAGTTGATATATATTCTCTATCCAAAGTCTATCATCTAGCTATCAAGCTGCAACAACAAATCAGTTCTCAACAAGGAGGCCTAGGAGGAGGTTTCCCTTTAATAGGATATTAGATGCATAGCCCTACCCCTCTATTCAATACTGTCCCAGAAATGTCTTCTTCACATTATGGAACTATGTCTGAATTGAAAACCCAACCGCCTATTCCATTCTTTTCTACTGGAACTCTTGACCTCTTCCAACAACCATAGGTTCTTCAAAGTTCCCATGGTCCTCATAACCAAATTGGAACACCAAATCATGGTGGTCACCCACATGTTGCTAAGAGTGTGGAAAGTGAAAAGATATTCCAAATTATGAATGAGGTAGAGACCTTGAAGAAAACACTGTCTCAAGTTACAAATGACATGGCTCAGCTTCGATTGAACCCCTCCCAAAACCAAGGTAACTACCCTAATCAAAACAACAAAAAATAGGGTACTTATCAGAACAACAACAATTACAATCAAAGAGGTTAGCAGGGCCAAAATTTCTCTAACCAAAACTATCAAAATTAGAATAGAGGATATAACCAAAGGCCAAATAACAATAGGCAATAGAATACCCAGCCCAATAATGGTGGAGTTTCACACAAATATCAAGCTAATGAGGAGAGATCACATACTGCAAATGTGGCTGACCTCAACTTTATGACTAATTGGTGCAGGCTGCATGATACTGCAACCCATTCTGAGGTGAATTGTACTGAAATGGAGAAAGTTGTCAAGATAGAACAGGTAGATGCCCAAACATTCTAAGGGAATCCTCACAAAGAAGGTGGCTCAGTAGATACAACAATGACGTACGACCTCTTTGAGGAGGAACCTTCATTCCTGAGGCAAGAGGAGAATGAACCAGAGGAAGATTCATATGATGCCCAAGCCTTTCAGGCCAAAGGAGGACACTTCCTGAGAAATCAGAATAAGGGTCCATTCACCTCATCAGTGCCACCTAATCACATGGTGCCTCCAAATCAAAGTGCTGATAATAACCCTCCACCAAAAGGCTCACCTGACTTCCATAACAAGGGTAATTCCTCTATTTTTTTCAGAAGTAATTCAAGTTATGATACAGAATTTGATATTGTTTCTAAGATGCAGAAACAGAAAAATTTTGTCATATTTTGACATCTTAAAGTGGTGCCCTGCTCAAAGGGAGATAGTGTTGAAAGCTTTGGAGGAAGCTGACAAATCAAAAGGAAAGAACAAGGTTGCCCCTGCTGCAAACATGAATGCAGCTTTGTATAGAAACAAGGTAGGTATCCCACCATTTCTTTTTAGTTTAAGAATTTGTGGGAACAACTTACATAATTTTCTGTTAGATTCAGGGGCTTCAGGAAATGTTATGCCATTTTCCATATGCAAGAAGTTGGGATTGAACCTTGTACAAATGAATAAAAAGGTCATTCAACTTGACAAGACAAAGGTTAATGTAGTGGGGGAATTAAGAAACATACATGTGCAAGTAGGGTTAGACCCTAGGATCCTAACCAACATAGATATTCAAGTAGCAGACATTCCTGAGACCTATGGTATGCTGCTGAGTAGAGATTTGATGAAAATTCTAGGGGGATATCTTTCCCTCGACTTTTCACATATGTGGTTACCATGGAGAGGGATTCCTACTCAGATTAAGATTGAAAGTGAGCCTCACCTCAATCATATTATCACCGAATATGATTGCCCCAATTTTTGGGATAAAGTGCCATTAAGCTTGTAAATCCCAATATTGTAATTATTCCATTTATTATTTTTAATTTGTAATTACCCATAAGGGATGAATAAGTTTCACCGGTAGTTTATTACAGAGTTACTTTTACTGCTCAAGGAATCTTGGTAAATAGTAAATGAGGTGAGGTGGAGAATCTTGGTGCCCATCTTAGGGAAATGTATTTTTGGGCTGTTATGACGCATGTCATAAGTTTGTAAGAGCATCTGTGACAACTTACAATTGTCATAAGGAGTAAGAGATTCTATGAAAACATATGACAGCTATTATTGTCTTGTAAGTTCCTATTCTTGGTTCTAGGCGCCTATTTTGGGAAGATGCCTATGAAAAGTGTAAGGGAATATGTAAGAAGATGATTTTGGTGTATCCCAAGATAGAAATATTAGATTTTGTCCATCTCCCACGAATTCCTTTGGTGGGTACTCATTTTGTATAAATATGAGACTTGAGAGTGAAGTTTGAGAGAGAGAGTAACAAGAGTAACAGGGTGCTGCAGGATTGAAGACTCAAGAGGAGATTGGAAGTGGATGTATTGTAATCTTGTTTTGAAGATAATACAACTTGGGCCTCTCTTCTTGGTGGAGTTTTTTCCTACAAGGGTTTCTCCACGTAAACACTGTGTTATGAGTTTATTCTTCTATTCCATTGCTACCTTGTGTTGTGAGATCTTGCATTCTTATGTTGCTGATTTGTGCCTCTTTGTTGCTGCTATCTTATGGTGATGTTATTGCTGTTATAAGTTCATCTAAGGTGGTTTTATCAAGCATGTTAGAGTGGCTGATTTTAGCATCATAAAGAAGTTGAATCTCTTCATGGTATTTCAAGGATTAAGAAAAGTTATTTACAGATTTGCATACAATTTTCAGATTTCTATATTGTAGTAGTCAAAGCCTTGTATCTCACCAATTGGTATCATATCTTAGTGATTTGGTGATTAAAAATTGGATTAGAGATTGTTCATTTATTCCAACAATTGGTATCATAGCTTAAGGTTGTTTCATGGCTTGCATGTGCTCGTATGTGCTTGCATGTTTTTGCATGTGAGTTGCATGTACTTGCATGTTGCTTCCATGAGCTTGCATGTGTTTGCATGTGAGTTGCATGTACTTGCATGGACTTTCATGTTGCTTGCATGTGCTTGCATGTGATGGATTCATGGTAATTTGGTTCTAGGTATTCATTCTTTTTTGAATTTATCTTGTAAAGCTTGTGAATCTATTGGAAGGAATTGTAGAATGTTGGAGGTTTTTGGACTGCAGTGGATGTTCTGTATGTTGACATTGCTTTGCAGATTTGTGAGATTGGAAGCCATGGTATCTAAATCTCAAAAGGATATTGTCAATGAGATATATAGTGGGCTTTTGAGGCTCGGGGTTATGTATCTTCATGGAGTTGATCTTATGGTAGTGATTTGGAGCTCCGGTTTGGCAATATGTGAGTATCCTCTTGCATGGTGGTTATTTTCCTTTACCTTGTGGTCATGTGAAGTGAATGGGTTTTCATGTTGGGTGGTTGATTATGGTGCCCTAGTTACATGGAAGAACATTTATTTTTTGGACTATAGTATGGAGTGCTTATGTTGGATTCATGGGTTTAGCCCTTGGTTACATGAAAGCATTGGATGATTTGCCATGGGTTGCATGTGGGTTGTGGAGTTGGTATTTTAATGATATGGAAACTCCTGGACAACCTGGTTCCTCCTTTTTTTCATATTCATGTTATTTTGGATATGTAGGTTTTATAGTTTTCCTGTTACAAAAAGTTGTGGATTTGTAGATTTGTGATATTTCATTCTTTCAGATGACATGTATGGTGTGAATATCTGGGTATTTAAGAGTGATTTCAGATTTACAGAGAGATGGTTTTGCAGGTTTTACATGTTAACAAAAATCTGTGGTTTGTAGATCTGTGGAAAGATTATATTCAGACTCTTAGAGTATTCTGGATGGAAACAATTTCAGATTTGCAGGGCTGCTTGATGGGTTCTTATGATCTATGGATACTCTTATGTGGATTTGTTTGGAAAATTAGGTCTACCATTGATCCTAGTGTTTGAGTCTTGGAAATCTACATGTTATTCCTTGGTTACTTCTATTCTGCATGTTACTGATGTGGGGTTGAATCTATTTTTCAGTTATTTGAGATTGGAGCACTGACCATGTTTTTCTCCTTTGAGATATTGCATGAGTGCAAATCTTGTAAATTGTCTGATGAGGATTGTATTTGGTTGGTCACCTTGATCACATTGGTATGTTTATTGCAGTGAGACAAAAGGATGGTTTACAGTACCTGATATAGTTATTCATTAGAATCTATAATAGTAAGTTATGGTGCATGAAAAGCTCTGTTCACTTTTAGTGGAGTTTTGGTAATGATGTTTGTCATGATACCATGTATACAACTCTGTATCACTTTCAGTGGGAGTTTTGTGTAGTTATAGTGTGTTCTATCTTCTTGGTTTGGAGATTATGGTTTTCTTGACCTTTTGGGAGTTGTGTCATTTACAACGGATTCTTTGATTGTGTTGAGGCCATGGACGATCTTCATTTAGGAGATGGTTATCACGATGTCATGGATAGCTTGGTTACATGTTTCAGTGGGAGCTTTTGACAGTGATGGTTTGATGTTTATCTTGTTGCCATGTATAGCTCAGTATCATAGTTCGGTGGGAGCTTTGGTAGGATATGGCTATCTTCATGTGATTTGAAGAGGTTTTAACATCTTGTTTCATGGAGGACCTTTAGAGTCTTTGGTAAAGTTGTTATTGTTCTTCCTTTGGAGAGGATGTAGTTCTCAATGGTTTTGAGTGTTAATCAATTGCTTGGAGGTTCATGATTTTGCAGGTTGCATTTGAAGTTGGCATGTATTGATTAGTGGGTGCTCATGGATACTAGAGAGACTTGGGTTAGGCTGGATATTTCTTATGTTAAGAGATATGTGTTGGAATGGTTACTTGTTATAAAAGTTTCTCAACAGTAAAGACTGAAGAGCCTACACCTGGAAATGGATGTGAGTCCATCATAGACCTGATGAGAAGGTTGTCTTTATTGAAATCCTATATTGCTTGGTGTTGTATGCACAAGACAATCTTGTATCCCACTCTTGGTCTACTCGGCAGGTAAATGATCTAAGAGGTGTTGCCCACCTGATTATTAGATGCATTATTTATATGTATCTTGTCTTCTCTTATGCATTAATCTTGAAAGTTGAGTTATGAGGGATTGTTGAGAAGTAGATGCATGATTTTATGTATTTCCATTGTTCTCCTTGCAATCTTGAACTTTGGATTTGGTAGGAGAGGTATAGGAGATGGTTAGTGGATTTGGGCATATTCCCTTATGTTGTGGGAATGTTCAGCTAAGTTTGATCTACTTTCTGTGAGAGGTTTACATCTAAGTTCTGCCATATTTCATTATAAGTTGAATGGTTGGATGTTGATATTCTTTCAGTTTGGGAGTGTTGAAGGAGATCTTACTTTACACAGTTTGGCACATGTTAGTGTGGTATAAGGACATGGTTTGATTTGCAGGTTCTCTCTTTATGGGAATATTGTATTCTTCTTGAAGGTTCTTATGTTTATGGATTTGAGGTTCATGAATGGAGTTATGAGTTGTTGTTTGTACTTCATTATTTTTTGGCAACAATTTTATAGCTCCTTGATCTATTTCTTCATTGGTTGGAGGACTTGGGAGAGTTATTTGGATTGGTAATGAGAGATGTATTTTGCATATCATTGTATGCTTCTTTGACACTATGATAGAGGAGTTAGCCACATCCTCTATGTAAAGTGCTATAGGAGGACTTGCTAATGCTGTGATCTTGTTTTCAGATTTGACATTACCTATGTAGTGGGAGTTCCATAAGGTATATGTGTTCTGTATGAGAGGGGCACCTCTCTTGGACTGGTTACATTTTACTACAGTGAGTCACTTCAGAGGTTTTTTATCGCATGTCTATGTGTGTTATTTTTCTTGGAGTCTTCTTTTGCAGGATGGTGGATATACAGGGACTTGTTTGCAGATTTGGGTTGCTATGTTGATAGCATGAAGTTCTACCTATGATAGTTTGTTTACCCTAGTTTGTGGTATGGATAGTTTTGGATGAGCTAGCAACTTGCTGTGGTTGCTATTCCAATTTTGGTATGAGTGTGGCAGTCACTCAGAGTCTTTTGTTATCATTTGAATTTGATGCTTGTGTTCATGTATAGATTGGTGCAGGTTTCAGTGAGAGTTGATATGTTTCACCATGGGTAATATGATGTAAGGATTTCTTGTTTGAGATGGTGGTTATCATGGTTCCTTCTGTAGGTATCTTGTTGGAGCACAAAAGCATGTTGAAGAATCAATGGTACATGGTTGGCTAAGGGATGTTTATTCCCTTGTTGAGATTTACTATGGGTTGATTTACAATGTGTAATGTCAAGTGGGAGAATGTTGGGATAAGGTGCCATTAACCTTGTAAATCCCAATATTGTATTTATTCCATTTATTATTTTTAATTTGTAATTACCCATAAGGGATGAATAAGTTTCACCGGCAGTTTATTACAGAGTTACTTTTACTACTCAAGGAATCTTGGTAAATAGTAAATGAGGTGAGGTGGAGAATCTTGGTGCCCATCTTAGGGAAATGTATTTTTGGGCTGTTATGATGCATGTCATAAGTTTGTAAGAGCATCTATGACAACTTACAACTATCATAAGGTGTAAGAGATTCTATGACAACATATGACAGCTATTATTGTCTTGTAAGTTCCTATTCTTGGTTCTAGGCACCTATTTTGGGAAGATGCCTATGACAAGTGTAAGGGAATATGTAAGAAGATGATTTTGGTGTATCCCAAGATAGAAATATTGGATTTTTTCCATCTCCCACGAATTCCTTTGGTGGGTACTCATTTTGTATAAATATGAGACTTGAGAGTGAAGTTTGAGAGAGAGAGTAACAAGAGTAACAGGGTGCTGCAGGATTGAAGACTCAAGAGGAGATTGGAAGTGGATGTATTGTAATCTTGTTTTGAAGATAATACAACTTGGGCCTCTCTTCTTGGTGGAGTTTTTTCCTACAAGGGTTTCTCCACGTAAACACTGTGTTATGAGTTTATTCTTCTATTCCATTGCTACCTTGTGTTGTGAGATCTTGCATTCTTATGTTGCTGATTTGTGCCTCTTTGTTGCTGCTATCTTATGGTGATGTTATTGCTGTTATAAGTTCATCTAAGGTGGTTTTATCAAGCATGTTAGAGTGGTTGATTTTAGCATCATAAAGAAGTTGAATCTCTTCATGGTATTTCAAGGATTAAAAAAAAGTTATTTACATATTTGCATACAATTTTCAGATTTCTATATTGTAGTAGTCAAAGCCTTGTATCTCACCAATTGGTATCATATCTTAGTGATTTGGTGATTAACAATTGGATTAGAGATTGTTCGTTTATTCCAACACCAATGAGTTAGCCTATTTTGAAATTGGGATAGGTGTTTATAAAAGATATGAAATTTTAACCTTTTTTGTTCTCTATCCTAAGGAACTGCCAATACGAAAATTCCCTGATCCTATGATTAATGAAAACCAATAAGCATTGGCCAATAAGCTACAATAAGATCAGCTGGTCTTGGGAGAAGGTACCGACTTGCAAAGTCTTCTGCTCCCTACTTGGTGTAGGGTACATTACCAAAATCATTCTGAATTGACTTGCCAACCTTGCATTGGCATTTTAAATCATGTTTCCCAAGCTGAGGATGCTAGCACAAGTCACCCTGAGACCATTGCAGACCACTTCTCATTTGAAGCCAAAGAATCAATAATGCTGACTAAGGATAAGATACTTTCAAAGGGAATTCCTTCTCAAATCAAACTTGACTCAATTACATTTCCAAACCAACATGTTTATGCAGAACAATTCCAAGATCTACCCGACACCCCTTCACTCACAAGTATGCCAAAACCTGATGGAACCATCAAAGATGCAAGTGAATGTCAGAAGGATAACCTTGGGTCACATAATACATCTATATAGGGATTGGGAATTATTCCTGAGGAACCTATTGAACACCCGTTCCCTATATCTGATTCAAAAGACCAAGCAGTCCCACCCTTGGCTCATTCTGTCCAAGTGCCCACAATGAACTCAAAAGGATTAACTCCAGCTTATGATCAGCTGTGGACCCTCACATTTGATGGATCTAAATCTAAAACGGGCTGTGGTGTTGGGATTGAGCTAACCAGCCTGAAAGGAAAAACCTTTTTTGCTTCTTACAAGTTGCAATTTGGATGCACAAACAACGCAGGAAAATACGAAGCTCTGGCACAGGGACTGATGTTTGCACATAAGAAGAAAGTCATAGCTTTGATGGTCAAGGGAGATTCAAAAATTGTTATCAAGCAGGGGCGCAACCAATACACCTGTCACAACAGAAGGCTAGTAGCTTATAGAAATTAGGTATGGAACCTGATTGACGACTTTGATGCCTTTGGGATTAGCTTAATCCCTAGAGAAGAAAATTAGGTAGTTGATTCATTGGCTATTGCTACAAGCACCTTGGAACCTACGCAAGGCTCCAAGCTCAAGAAATCCTCAGTGGAATTAATTTCCAACCCTGCAGTTCCTAATAATATCAAGAACTTTCAAGTCTTTGATGATGATCGACATATTCTTATTTTCTTAACAAGCTCAAATGTTTTTGAGGGGAAAATTATTGATGAGTCCAACAAAGATCAAGGGGATTGGAACCCTGAGGAATGTGATACAGAAGGGGTCATCAATTTAAAGAATAATAACATTCCCAAGGGAATGGTTGCTTTAGAAAGGATCTTTGATTTAGACCCAAGGGCTTGAGAGAAGGTATCAGCTAAAGATAAAGGAGGTGAATACGAAATTGTTAACTTAGCTGATTCTGGTCCTGAAAGGAATGTATAAATAGGGATAGCCTTTCCTGAAACAATTAGAAAAGACATATTGAAGGCACTTAAGAAATATATTGCTGCAATAGCATGGGGATATGAAGACCTAAAGACATTTGATGCTACTGTAATGACACATACTATTCCCCTAAAACCTAAAGCCAAGCCATTTCAAAAAAAATAGCGCATTGTCAATGCCTTGATTGAGCCACTGATCCTTAAGGAAGTTCAGAAATTGCTTTCTGCAAGGATAATCTTCCTTGTGCGCCATTCAACCTAGGTAGCTAACTTAGTCCCAGTCCATAAGAAAAATAGAGAGATCAGGTTATGTGTGGACTTTAGGAATCTGAATAGAGCTTCAGAGAAAGATAATTACCCACTTCCTTCTCTGGATGAAGTATTATAGACTGTTAATGGATCTTAGATGATATCATTCCTGGACAGCTACTCTGGATACAATCAGGTAATGGTTAACTTTGAAGACAAGATGAAGACAAAATTCACTACAAAGTGGGGAACGTTTGCATACAGAAGGATGCCATTTGGTCTGATAAATGCTAGGGAAAATTTTCAACGTGTAATGGACATAGCATTCAAGGATCTAATTGGAAAGTGCATCATCGTCTACATGGATGATCTGACGGTATTCTCCAAAGATTGACTGAACCATGCTGCAAACTTGGCTAAGGTTCTGGAGCAATGTATCCAGTATGGCGTCTCCTTGAATCCTAAAAAATGTGTGTTTAGAGTGTTTGAAGGGAAGCTTTTGGGACACATGATTTCTGAAAGGGGAATATCAATTGACCCAGATCGAGTTGAGTCCATTCTGAAGATCACCAAGCCTGGAAGCAAGAAAGAAATGAGGTATTTCTTTGGGAAGATCAATTTTGTGAGAAAGTTTATTACAGGCTTTGCAAAAATTGTAAAACCTCTAAATGAAATGATGAAAAAAGATGCTAAAACAGAGTGGACTAATGAAGCAAAGGCCGCATTTTTACAAATAAAGCAATCCATTTTAGAAGCACCCATTCTCACTGGCCCTGACTACTTGAGACCGTTCTATATCTATTCCTTTGCTTCTGAACATTCATGCGCAGCTGTGTTAACTCAATGAAGAGAGGAGGCAGAGGAGAGACCGATTGCTTTCATGAGCTCTCCATTCAAAAACGCTGAGATCAAGTACTTGCCTCTCGAGAAGCAATCTTTCACACTAGTCTGAGTTGTCAAGAAGTTCCGACATTATATTCTCCGAAGCCAAATCGTTGCTGTAGTCCCTGACACTACTATGAAGTCTTTACTCATGCAGAGCAAGCTGGGAGAAAGAAGAGGGAAATGGATGGCCATTCTACAGGAGTTCAATCTGGAGATATAGCCAATGAAACTTGTTAGAGGTATAGGCTTATCTTAGTCCATGGTGAACATTGGCGACAACATCATTTTTCAGCAATACGTGACCCAATATTTCTCTAAAGACCCTTGGTATGCTGATACCATTTACTTTATGCTCAATAATCGGTGTCCAAAGGGAATGAATGCAACTCAAAGGAGAGTGCTAAGAATGAAGAGTTCCCATTATATGCTCAAAGGAGGGTTGCTATATAGGAAGAATTTCAAAGGAGTGTACCTACAATGCATTGATTCGCAGGAGGCTAAACATGTGATCTCTAAGTTTCATGGGAAACATGGCACAGGTAATGGGTCTGCAGATTCATGGGCACACCAAATCCTCGGATCTAGTTATTACTGGCCATGTGTATTCAAAGATGCCCATCAGCATGTAAGAACATGTCACATATGCCAGATCTTTGCATCAAAAGAATGCCATGCTGCCTGTCTACGAGGTGAGGCCATTTGCCCAATGGGCACTAGATTTTATTGGGGTAATTAACCCAAAATATTCTGTTGGACACAAGTTTATCTTGACTGCTACTGACTAGTGCACAAGGTGGACAGAGGCTATACCCTACAAGAAAAACACAATAGAGGTAGTGATCAAGTTCCTCACCGAGTGCATCACTACAAGGTTTGGGATACCCTTTGCTCTGGTATGTGACAATGGCTCTGCCTTTTCTTCTGCTGAGTTTATTTCCTGGGCATATGATCACAAAATTGTCTTGAAGTATTCTTTAAAATATTACCCACAAGGCAATGGAGTTGCGGAATCAACCAATAAGAATCTCCTAGGGGTAATTAAGAAACTGTTAGAAAACAATCCTAGAGACTAGCATACTCAGCTAAGATTTGCATTATGGTCAGATAGAACTAGGATCAAGGCTACCTTAAAGAACTCGCCATTCAAGCTGATATATGTCCAAGAACTTGTGTTCCCTATCCATCTATAGATACCTATCATTGAGTTCATGCATAAATTCTATTCTAGTGACAATAGGATAGAAATAAGACTTGCTGCCTTGTTGAAATTAGAAAAGCAGAGAGATTACGCCTTGCAATAATTCTTTAGGCACCAGGCTATTGTCAAACATTGGTTTGACAAAAGAGCCAAGATCAAAGCTTTTAGGATATCAGATCTAGTGCTGTTATGGGATAAAGCTAGTGAAAAGAAGAGCAGTCACTAGAAGTTTGACAAGCTTTGGCTAGGTCCTTATCAAGTTGTAGAGATCCTAGGGGAAAATGCTTTCTAATTGAGTAGTTTAACTGGAGAACCTATTCCATTGCCTGTCAATGGATAGTTTCTTAAACACTATTTCGAGTCATGAAGTTGGTACTTTGGCTGGGTGATGCATCTGTGTAAATAGTTTCTGCTTGTAAATAATCTTTGCGTGTAAATAACTCTATTCTTTATGTGAATAATCTGCTGCTCTTTGTGTAAGTAATTTGCTCTCTTGTTTGTAAATAATTTGTTGTTCATTTGTTTGTCCTTTCTTTCTACCTTTCTGTTTCCTTTGTTCTTTTGGTTTCTATTTTTGTTTTGTTCTTTGGGGTTTATCTATTTCTTTCCATCTTGAAATGGTGGGTTGTTATTTGATGCATACTTTGGTTGATAGGAGAGAAGTGGTTTAGATATTTTTCATGTTTTCTGATTGGATGATTTTCTCCTAAATTTGTTGTTTCATGCTTATTGTCAATAAGAGTTGTGGAAATTATTGAAAACAAGGTACAAAGTAAATAACCTTCATTAGCTCCCTTTGAATCTATCACAAATCATCAAGATCATTTACTCTTGTAATGGTATATTTGTCCTACGATGATAGTGTTGTAAGATTTGAGTGAAAAATACAATCTCCCAATTGCTGTTATGAGGTCCATGGTAGTTTTCAACCCAGATCAGATGTCAAACATCTGACATATTGAAAAATTGATTGAATGAAATATCTAAAAGTATATGAAAAAAAAAAGAGAACTATTTAAAGAGAAAAGAAGACTCAATATCAATGGGTGATTCTAGTATCTCTACTAGGGCTATGGACACCTGACTGGTAGTAGAGCAATGTTGTGAGGAAACTAGAGGTATCTCCATTGGGGCTATGGATGCCTGACTGGTAGTGGAGCAATGCTCAGGATATCATTGCACAACAGTTAAAGGGAATCAACTCATGTAGCTCAAATCTTGCACACTATTGTTTGGAAGGTGAAGAAAACTTTATAAAACAGTGATGCACAATAAAGCACACACATGGACCTTAGGGGTAGCCAGTGATGATTTACATTTGAGATTCTAGCTCAACCTTGGTTGTTATAACTGACCCAACTGGAGTTGTGATATTCATGAACCAGGAGTTCTGGGTAGCTGAATCCTTTAGTTTCATAAAAATGGTTAAACTATTTTCCCAGCTGAGTTGCCATTTGTTATGCCTTGCATAACCACCCCATTTTATTATGGAACAAAATGGGTCCCCCTTTTTTCTCTTGCTTTTTTTTTCTCTGCCTATGGTTATTTTCTTTGCTCTTGGGGGTCTTTCTATTTTTCTTCCTAATTTTTTCTACTCGTTCTGTTAAATTTTGGTTCTGTCTCAGCTTGAGTTGGTTTTCTTCTTGCTAAGAATGAACGAAATAATCATGAACAATGGTGTATTTTATATGCTCCAAGGACTGACTGAGGCATTTGTTTTGTAGGATTGAATTGCTCATCTGGAAATCTCTCTCAAGGAAGTTAGCTTTAAAGCATACTTCATTCCCATTCAACATAAAGTTCCTTAGGAAAAATTTGCTGAGACCCTCCTGTTGTCTAGCCGGCTAGTAGTTAGGTTCTATACATTTGAAATCCAAGGGGTTTTTGAGACACTTCGATCGCTATAAGCTCTTGGCGACAAAGAGGAAGTCTCCCTGATCGTTGTGCAAGACTAGCGTCGCCAAAAGGTAATGCCCTTCAGTGAAGGCTCTTGCCGATGGTTGTGAGTCTCGGTGACAGGATGGTAGTGTCGATGAGAAGTCTCACCGATGGATGAGGCTCTTGTTGACAATTATTCACAAGGGCTCTCAGAGAGGTATTCACCAAGAGGTTTCCCTGATAGAAGGAGGTCCCACCGAAAGCTTGAGCTCGGCAATAATTTTTGCCTTCGGTAGGAGGTTTGGGCGATTAGCATGGGTCTTGCCGAAAGGTTCTCCCTTTGGTGTAACATAGCGGGCTTGGGGAAAGTGTTTTGCATTCACCAAAAGGTCTCTCCGATCGAGTAGAGGTCTTGGCGACAATGGTTAGCATCTCTAAAAGATAAAGCCTTTGGCATGATGTCTAGCCGAAGAAATGATGTCTCAATGAAATGAAACAGCATCAGCGAGGGAGAGGGAGGTCTAATTGATAAAAATGAGGGAGCTCAACAAGAAAAGAGGAGACTGATATAAGGTCTCCCCGACCATGCAAGGTCTTGCTAACAGGAGCTAGCCAAAAGAAAAGGTGACATCGCCATGACGTCCCATCAACCTGGTGGGGTCTGGCCGATAAAAATGAGCAAGCGGGGAGAAAAGAGGAAGTCGTTGGGAGGTCTAGGTGACTACACAATAGTCTTACCAAAGTGAAAGGGGGCTTGGGCCTAGCTTAGGGTGACTGAAATGAACTCGCTATGATATTTCCTCAACCGATGTTGGTCTTGCTGACTAGCGATAGCTTTGCCAATGTGTTTTCTCCCTGCAGTGTAGTAGAATGCACTCGGTGAAAGGTCTTAGCGAAGGAAGCTTGTTTCCCTAAAATGAAATGAGATATCACCAAAAGGGAGATGCCTTCACCCAAACGTCTCATCGACCGAGCAAGGTTCTACTAAAAGAAGTTTGAGCTCAGGGAGGGAAGAAGGCATCGCCATGAGGTCCTGTCGACCCTAGAGGGTCTTGCCAATACAAAATGAACTCAGGGTGGCTCGCTGTGACATCTCCTCGATTGATGTTGGTCCTGCCGATAGCGATGGACCCACCAATAGAAAAAGGGATATCGGTATAACCAAGGGGAGCTCGCCATGACCTTGTGCCGATTAAAAAGTCTTGCCGAAAAAGGAAAAGGAACTCGAGCCTAAAGAAGAAGAAAGAGCTCGAGGAGAAAGATCCAATGTCACCAAAAGGTCTTCCCGAGTGACAGAGGTCTCCTTGACATACATAATGTGCTCGCCTAAAAGAGAGGGGCTTTGCCATGAGGTCACACTAACTAGCGACTATCTTGCTGATGGTTTTTTTGAGCTCGATATGGCTTCTATAGCTTGCCGAAAGGTCTCATCGACTGACACCCGCTATGCCGATAGCTATTAAGAGGAAAAATAAAATCAGTGAGACACGATTAGTGTCTCACTGACATGCGATTCAATGCAGACCACTTTTGATTGTCCAAGAATATGGTGGGGCTTTTGTTCCACCAATCAGAAGGAGTTCAGGAGGTGGACTAGTAACAGTTTGACTGATTGACTATTTTGGTAAAACAAAAAAGGGAAGACCAACAGAATGTAAGCAACATGGACTCCTTCTAAGATCAAGTGGCGATGGATTGGCTCAGGTGATAATATTCAGATCTAAAAGGAGGCTAGATGATGTTTCCAGGGAGTGGTCAATGTGCAAGAGAGGTCTCAAACATGAAGGAGGCTGAAGGAAAGAAGCAACCATGACTCGTAGGGATAGCTGTAGTGACCACTGGCGAGAGGCAGATCGGTATTAATGGAAAAATGCTTTTAGAGCATTCAAGGCGGCCCCAATGGATTTCAAGGGTGGACACAAAAGGCCAAAGTAAATACGACAGTTGCAAAAGATCTAAGAGGATTCCCAGAATAGTCTCTCATCAATATGGATAGTAGGGATTCACATTGAATGCAGCTTTGACTCTCTTCAGAAAGATCTGAGAGTGGACTCTTCTGGAAGCAGATATTTTGTAAACCCTAATGCAGGGGGACAACACATTCTTTTTGGTACAATCTATATATATATGGCATTCTTTCCTGTTTAAAATGGTTAGAAAGAGGAAAAAAAAAACATAGTTACATTTTCGAAGGTTAGAACTTCTAGGGTTTGAAAAAAAGGTTAGCGGAAATAGAGAAGAAATAGAGGAGACAGAGTTGCATCCTGATTCTTTGTAATAGGAGCTTCTTTTGTCTTCTTGGTTAGGAATTAGATTCAACATAAGCCTATAATGTATCTTTCAATTTTTCTTAATATAAATGGAAACAATTTGGAGTCATAGATTTTCTGTACACTGGTGATTGTGCCAACTTTGTAATTGTTGCTTATCTGTTTCACTAACAGTAGAAGCAACTAGATCTTAATCTACTTAAAATTGTATTTCAGAATGGTGTTTGTCTTATGTTAATCATTTGATTTGTGAAGCCTTCAAGGAATGCAATGTTATTTTGGCATTTTATTTAAAAATGGTAACTAGTACTCTGTTGTAGAAATCAACACTGTGAATGAATGCAATTGTGTGTTAATCACAAGTTAATTTTGTTCTTCAGTTTTAGTTTACAATTCCTTGAAGGATAATAAGTCCGGTTAAGATAGGTGAATTATCATTCTTTCTATCCCAAAGCTCTGACCCATCTTTTTATATTTCTTTAAAATCCCCAGTTAGAGTAGGTTTAAATTCATGCTTGATCTTAGAACAATCCAGAAGCTCACACTAGTAGGCCCCTTGAACATTACTGCTACATTGACCACTGAGGGATATCAACACAGTTGAGAACCAACTACAAAGACCTTGGGAGCTAATCCATCCATGTGTTGTCTTTCTCTTTTAGGAGAAACATAATAGCAGTATTCTATTTAACTGTTGCTGTGTCATTTAGACTGTCAACAGTACTCTCTGATGCCTCTTTCTTTTAATTGGATCTTGTTTTGAAATTGTTGTGATAAAGATCCTAGTTGAACTTCATTGTGTGATGAGGTGGAGTCAATAAAATTTTTCTCTTTGGATTTGTCTTTCTTCTCAACCTATTTGGATATAAAATTCAAATATTTTTCACCACTGAATGAGCTAGAGGTGCTTGCTTCTTTGTTGTGAGGTACCAAAGTATCTTGAGTTGTCTTCAACATGTTACAAGTATGAGGATTATTATAATCATCTGATATATTAACTTCCTATCCATTGAATGGGAACTTCAAACACTGATGATATGTGGATGGTATTGCTTGCATGTCATGAATCCATGGACATCCCAATAGTTTTTTATAAGTTAGCTCTTTGTCCAAGACTTGGCAAACAATGTTCTCTACAATTGGTCCTACTTGAATTGGTAACACAATCAAAACTTTGGAAGACCTTTCCTCTTCATCATATGCTTTTATTGTTCTCTTTCTTCTTGCATCAATAGCATTGTCTGAATAACCTAGTGCATGAATTAGTTTTAGAGTGCAAATGTTTAATCCAACTCCTCCATCTATCAAGACACATTTGACATGGTGTTTATGGATTAAAACCTCTATATGAAGGGCTGAATTATGTGGATGATTTAATGACACATCATCTTTCTCAGAGAATGACAGACAATGAGGTGTAGTCAAATGTCCCACCATAGCTTGAAATTGACAGACATCTAAATTGTCGGGAACCATTGTGGCCACAAGAGCCTATTCTAAAACCTCTTTATGTGATGGTGAAATTTTAAGAAGTTCTAGTATGGATATATGTGTTGGTATCTTATGTAGTTAATCGACAATGCTATATTGATTTGGAAGGGGAGTAGTAGTTTTAGGTGCAACTCCTTTCAGTACCACTAGATTGTCCCCTCATCATTACATTGACCGATTGATATTCTTGTGTTTCCCTGAATTTTAGGACATTGATTTGGTTGTTTGATGTTTTTTATGTTTGGTATCACAGTCAGGGATTCAATATCATTGATGTTTGTGTTAGCTATTTGATTATCAATGCCATCACTTGTCTCAACTTTAGAAATGCAATGAATGGTCTTGTCATATACATATTTTATACTTTTTCCTTTACTATTTGAAGAAGATTCCCCTTTTTCGTAGTTGGGTAAAGGATTTGTAAACATGTTGTGATTGTTGTTTGTTTGATGTCCTTCGACAAACACCTTCTTTGCTTCTATCATGTCTTGTATCAAATGTTTTAATTGCATACAATTATTTTTTTTATGCCTTTTATTTTTGTGAAAGTTACAATAGTCAGCATCGTTTCACTAAGACGGTTTTACTTTTGGCTCTCAATTTCTTGCTTTTGGTAGAGTAATAAGTCTATTTGCAATAAGCTCTCTCATTGCTGATTCCAAAGTTTTTCCTAATGGTATAAATCTTCATTGATTGGATTGTCTTTGCTATGGTGGTGGTCGAGATTCTCCATTAGTTGGGTTATTGTTTTGAGTGTTACCTTGATTGTTGTTTTGGTTTTCATTCTTATTTGTTTTGATAATTGTTGTCATTAAATCAAAATATGGCTTTGTATTTTGCGTGTCAGTTGTAACTTCATTGTTTCTAGTGTTATGTTTTTCAACCAAAATTTAGGCTTTTCGTTGTTTCCATAGTTATTTGAGGAACTGGCATTGTTTGATGTGTCATTGCAATGTTTAATCAATCCTCTTTTAACTAAGGCTTCCTCAATTTTAAGTCTTTTTTCAATCACCTTTTCAAATGTCAAGGGACATTGCAATTCTATTCTATAACTCATGTCATCATTTAAGTTGTTGATAAATAATTCAATCTTTTCCTCTTCAGGTATAAATCAAGGATATCTATCAAACAACTTTCGCTAACACTGTAAGAATGATAGAAATGTCTCTCCATTATTTTTTTTCAAGTTGTACAAATCCTTTATGGTTATGTCATGTTGAATGTTGAAAGAGAATTGTGTGATAAATCGATTGACCAATTCTTCAAAGGATCGAATCCCTAGTTGTAGTTTGGAGAACCATTCCATACACTTTGATCCTAAACTTCTAGGAAATAACCTCATTAGGTAAGTATCCTCCTGTGCAAACTCTAAACTCATTTTTTTGAATTCCCTTACATAGTCAATTGGATCTGTTTTGTCATTGTACTTGTCATATTTGGGAAATTCATAATGTCTTGGAAACGATATCATGTCTACACACAAATGAAAAGGGTAAGGATATCTCTTTGTGGTTCCCTTTTGAATGTCTTGAATTTTTTGTTGTAAAGTTTGCATTTGAATGGTTAGAGAAACCACTTGATCTATGTCTTGTGTGCTGTGTGGTTCTGTTTCAGTTGTTCTAAGTGTTTCCTTCAATTGATTCATGTCAAAATCTTTCAAAATTTTTGTGCCTAATTTTGCTAACATCAAGAGATATTTTTCCATGTCTTGTTGTAAAACCCATTCCATGAATTTATGAAAATTTGGATCTTGTTGGGCATGTTATATAACCTCTTGAGTTATTTCATTGGTATCATTTTGTTGGAATCTATAAAAGGGGTTTTCTTTAGCCATTATATTTGGAGTTTCAATTTCCTTCTCTCTAAGTTTTTGTCTTTGCAACCTTGTCAAAATAGGCATACAAGTATTGGTTGCTTTCACTAAACTTGGATCTTTTGTGTTTGGATTAGTGTCAATTTGATTTTAACAAAGTCAAATAGAATGATATATTCTAATGAGGCTAAGTTGAAAATCTAATTATTTTGTTTTGTTTTGTGATGGTAGGATGTCAAAATACTGATGAGGAAACTTAACTCAATAATCAAGATTTTTGTTTTGATAATTGGACACTTTGTAATTTGCAAGATCTGGGTTTATGTTGAAAAGAATTTTGCACTTGTAAGAACCTATTTGTTTCTGGTTTTTAAGACAGTTTTTGGAATGTGAATGTTTCTGTCTAATAAAAGCATGAGTTTCTAATGCCAACAAGATTTGACAGATGTTTCTGAAAGCTCTCTATTTTTTTGTCCTATGGAAGCACTAATACAAAGGGTAGAAGCACTAAAACAAATTGCAAACATGCTAATTTTTTTGGTAAAGTCTTGTAAAACAAGGTAAAAGCACTAAAACATACTACAAATGCGCTAAAAGACTAGTGGATTTTGATACTAGTAATGTTTTGTTTTTGTTACTCGAAGCGCTATAATAGTTGGCAGAAGCACTAAAACAGACTGCAGGAGTGCTATTTTAACTATGTAAACACTAAAAGATAGTGTAAAAGCACTAATTTTTTTTTGCAAAAGCGCTAGTTTGGTACTCCATAGTGTTGTCTAATTTTCTTTTCCCTAAAGAGACTGACTTTTTTGGTGTATTTTTCTGGATTTTGGATATTTTGGAAAAATATTTTCGCTGGTAACTCCCTAATTTTGGATAATAAGCCTAAAGTTTCTAATTTTTGTTTACTGTAAGAATTGATCTGGCTTGTTGGAGTATTCTATTGTTGTTTGTGGGATGGAAGATTGACAAATAGGTTGACTATGATTAGGTTCTTGTGAAAGAGCTCTTCTTTGAGAGTAGGCTTGTGAATATAAGGGCTCTAAAGCATAATCATCTGTGTA
This sequence comes from Sequoia sempervirens, assembly GCA_007258455.2. Lineage (NCBI taxonomy): Eukaryota > Viridiplantae > Streptophyta > Pinopsida > Cupressales > Cupressaceae > Sequoia > Sequoia sempervirens. The sequence goes on along the minus strand of VDFB02270651.1, from coordinate 577,498,327 downwards.
TCCCCTAGAAAAATTGTTAAACCTATGGATGAGGGTTCTATGGTGAAGTAGGACTTTCCAATCCCTAATCATAAGTTTTCATGGACTGACTTGTCAAATTTTTGTGTTCTTTTTGGATGATATTTATCTGATTTAATGATTCAAAGACACAACAAGCAATTGTAGAACAAGTGTTTTTAAGTTCTAAGATCTAAACAACGAGTGTATGTTCAAGGATCAAATAGATCCTTCTTGATTTCCATAGGTTTATTGACAAAAAGATAGTTCAGATAGACTCACTCTTAAGGACAAGTAGGTCATCATTATACTCAATTAACCCATAACTTAAAATTGCATCAACTCACATAGCCATGTCACCCCCTAGAGGATGCCCGTGTTTTTGTCTTTTCCAGGTGCGTACTCAAGGTTAGATTTCTCGATCCCCTAAGCAAATGGTCCTTGGTAGTTATATGTTGAATGTATTGGGGGTAGATTCTTCCCTTCCCTGACACTGCTGAGTATTATAATGTTTGGAAACTGACAAGTTCAATACTACACTATGGTTCGTAGATAGGGTTTTCATTCAGAGTGGAAATAATAAACTCTCTTAGGAGACCTCCCAATATTTAGAATAAATATTTTGGGGATGGTTATCTTGCACACTTTTGGTAAATGAGGATATTTCTAGATTTAATTTAATTTTATAGTGGGTTAGAAATTCTGCTTTGGTTGCTCCCACTCAGGTCATTTCCATAGGGTGAGTACTTTTTCTCACTAGGATAGGCCTTCTAAAGGATTTAATAAAGCTAGAAATGCATAAAATAAAGGATAAGTCTAGCATTTTGATCACCCAGTTAAGGGGAGAGCATATGCCTATCACCACACAAGCACATAAATCAATTGTTCAATTTTTAGAGCCCAAACGACAATTTGCTATCTATGTGAAGATGTTGCTTCATAGTGAAGATATTGCTTCACAAAAAGAGATAGTGTTTAGTTTTAATCCCAAATTGAAATGTTTGGTGACTACCCTAGATTGATATATTTTAACTCAAGTGACTATCCTAGATTGATTCATTTTAGTCCAACTAAAAAAAACAAAGTTACTGACCGTGGTCACATCAGATCTAGATAACAGTTACAAAAGTGCTACAGAATTTGGAAGAAGCACTATATAATTTTGCATAAGTGCTGTAGAATTTAGCAGAAGCACTATAGAATTTGGTAGAAGTGCTAAAAGATACTAGAGCTAGAACAGTGTATTATTTTGAGAACTTTTTGGTGTAGGCACTAAAACATAGTGCAAAAGTGCTAGAAAATTTGGTAAAAGCGCTAAAACATAGTGTAGAAGTGCTCGAAATTTTGGTAAAAGCATTGCAAAATCCCTCAACCGCGCTAAAAGAAACACGCTTGTATACTGTACGAACACTTTTTCTAAAAAAATGTTAATGATATGGGGTTAGTGCCCCACGATGGGCGCAAAATTGTAAGTGTGAATAGGTAAATAAGTAAAAACAACTAAAAAACTCCTTAATGAAACATTATATCAAGATTTAACATGAATTAAACTAATTTAAAAGCACAAAAAACTTGAAAGCGTCTCATTGTCTCCTATCTCTAAAGATTTATCAAATCATAGAGGGCTCTCAAACTTGGTAAGCACTGTGACTATTAAAATGCCTATCTAAAGAATGCAATAATGCTAAATGCAATGATTTAATGATTTCTCATGATTTCTAGATGGTATTGATGCTACTGTAATCTATTTTGACATGAAACCTGATGGAGGAAGCTATAGTAAAAACTAAGATGCAGTCGTGACATGAATTCTACTAATACTATGATTGCTATGATTGCTTGATTGCTTGATTGCTATTTCTATAGAGTAAGTTTTCACAAGTTGGGATCCATTCCTTCCTTTAGAAGGTTGTATTTATAGATTTATGGCAACACATTTGCACAGGGGTAGCATAGCAAAGGCCTGGATTCAATTTAGAGAATTGAGTGGTGAGAGATTGAGAAGCTTGAGTTGATCATGGGGATTGTTCCTCCCCATGAAAACATTAGGAAAGATGATAGGAAAAGTCAGAGGAAGGAGATTGAGAGGATTTCCTACAAGTTTTTCTTTGAGGCTTTCCAGTGAATGCCAGTTGAATTAATTAGATTTGAAAAATCTAATTTTATTGGTGAGTGAATAGAGGAAATTTCAATTATACCTTTATTCGAATATTTTTGATTTATTCAAATTTAGCAAAAAGGAAATAAATAATTTAATAAAACAAACTATATAATTTGTTTATTAAATAAATATAGAAGAGATATGATAATTAAATTAAATAAATCATATTTAATTAATTATATTCTCTAGACCATTTTTAGGTGTATATGGATGGAAGGCAAGTGGATGATGTGGAATTTTTCCTTTGGATTTGATTTTCTAAGGTGAAGGTATTTGAAAGAGGAATTTTCCCAAGGAGTGAAAATTCGCTCCTATACATTTTTCCCCCACTTTAGTGAGCATAAATATTGATGATTGTTCTGAAAAGTAGATTGAAGAGTTAGTAGGGTTAGAAATGTATACCTAAATCATCGAGGAAGTAGAACGTGATCTAGAGAACTCGAAAGCGTGGGGAAGGAAAAGGACTCCACAAGTACTCTCTCTAAGGAGTTTCAAACAAAAGGACTCCATAGCTCCATAGAACTATGAAGTGGAACAAAGTACACCAAAGGCCTTTAGACCAATGATGGACAAATCCCACAGGATGAAAGCAACTCATAGGCCCGTAGACCTGCAACGAGGCATCCCCCAAGTTCTCTCTCATGAAGGAATCCCAATGAAGCAAGTGCCTTACAGGCTTGCAGACCTACAACGAGGCATCCCCCAAGTTCTCTCTCATGAGGGAAACCTAAAGAAGGGGACTCCGTAGAGTTGAATTGGAAAGTGAATTTATAGGCACACTTGCAAAGTGACATGTTAATACACAAATAAAACATGCCAAAAAGAAAAGCAATCATTCAAGAAAACAAGCAAACAATTGCATGAACCATCAACAAGTTGGAAGGATTTCAAAGGAGTCCCTCGAGAAACCTGTTGTGCCTCTAGCACACACACTCTGTTTTGAATGAGGACACTCTTGTTTTGATTTTTTAGGTCACTTTTTCCTTCATGTCATTTGTGTACCCCCTACTTTGAGTGTTAAGTAGTCAAGGAGTCTTAGAGGTACCATCTTAAGTTGACCAAGTTTCACCACCTTCAAAATTTTCAAGCTTTTGGCCTCTATAGAGTTCCCTTGGCAGTTCCCCTTCAAACTTTAAAATTTTCGTCCTTCATGCTCTGTGGGTCTACCCATGTAGGCTGCCCTACATAGAACTTCATATTTTCTTCACCATTCTGAATGGTCGGGCTGGTCCGTCCACCCACCCTGCGAGACCCATGGCCTTTGTTGTCACACCTTTGATTGACTTGCCAAATGGCTAATGCATGAATGTCATCCGCTTCGCGGACCCCACCATTCCCACTACCTATTCTTTTGAATTACATGCCCACAAACCCCATTTTCCATTGTACCAACATTTATGATGGAAATTTAATACTTAAAATTCTATAAATAGTAATTTTGATGGGTCATTTTCATTGTCAGACTTTCAAAAAACTTTTTAGAGCTTGTAGCTTCCACCGCCTCCACACCCATAGGATCTTACCACAGTTCGAGTATCATTATTTGTAGTGTCTTTGTGAACTTCGTCAAGCTTTCCAAGTTGGTTTTCCACTGTTGTTCATGTCATGAGTTTTCTCAATTTTCACAAAAGTTATTAAATTCTGAAAAAGAATGACTCAAAAACCAATTAGACAACATCATGGTGAACAAAACCCATGTCTTAGAATTTGAAAACTCTTTGAAAATCCTTCTGTTAAAGGCTTGTACAGCCACTCCTATATTTGGCTCCAATTTTTGACAAAATTTTTTTGAACTATCGACAATCTCTTGTTGGAATACCGATGAATCAGTGAACCAATTTTTGTTGCTAACTTTTCGTTGCTTTCATGATGAGCTCTAAAAACATTGAACTCATGACTTAGTTTCACCAGATGCCTCCATGAAAAGGGGATCTCATGTTCATCAAAATATCAAAAACCATTTAGTCAATCTATTGATGGATAATAGCCAGAACACAAGTGGCATACCTTTACCAAATCGTTGAAACAACAATAGAAGTTCATCAAACGTGTGCTGAAATAGGGAAGTCATTATGAAAAATGTTTCATATCAGTGAAATATCAAGACTGTTATATGAATCAAAATTGTCTGAGAAGATATATTGAGAGGACTAGCATGTCGTCTCAGTGATGACATTTCATCGGTGAGATACTCATCTTGTCTCATCGATGAAGCACGAGGGAAGCATAACGGCAGGATAGATACCATCAGAGTAAGTTCTAAATATCTACCTGACCCACTATTTCACGCCAATAAGATTACATCGGTAGGAGTCTTGGGAGATACTTCAAATCGAAAGAACAACAACATAAGTTCATCAAAATTGTGACGAATTAGGTAAGTCATTATGAAAAGGTTTCATCAGATGTATTGCAAATTCTTTGGACGCTTTTGGAGGTTCATCGGTTGCTATCATCAAAACTTTGACGAAGTAGTGCAATTTAAAAAAAAAAAACTATTTGCTAGCATCCTCCTTGCCCATGCCAAAATGGGAGCTTTGGAATAGTATGTACATCCATCGAAGCATAAAGGATAGAAGAAATTTTTCACATATTATAGTAGCAACTACCCTAGTAGACATCCATGCAAAAAGTGGAAGCATTAACAAGGCACATGAACTATTTGACAAAATACCTGAGAAAGATCTCATCTCATGGATTGCAATGGTTGTAGGATATGTACAAAATGGATTTGTTTAGAAGGCTTTCGAAACTTTCAAGCAAATTCAATTGGAACATGTAAAGCCAAATTCTATAGCCTTCAACAACATACTCCCATCAAAGCATCATAGAAGGGGGAATTTTTTTAGATAATATAGTTGGAAATGCTCTGGTAGACATGTATGCAAAATGTGGAAGCATAAAAAAGGCACGTGAACTGTTTGAAAAAATGCCTCAAAGATAGGTTATCTCATGGAATGCAATGATTGCAGGATATGCACAAAATGGATTTTTTTAAAAAGCTTCAGAAACTCTCAAGCAAATGCAATTGGCAGGTGTAAAGCTAGATTCTTGTGCAAGATAGGCTAGCACGAACTGGGTCCTCTCCCCTAGATTAAATTAAGGAAAACATTATTGTAAACACAATATGTATAGAAGAATATGAATGTAAGGGAAAATGGATAATAACAAAACATAAATGTAAATAAAAGTAGTGTGAGCAGAAAATGAATCTGAATTGGTCTTGAATAAATAAAATCATACCCAATTAACATTAAGTTATGCTAACCTTGTACTCATTTCCATTGTCAATCTTGAATGCTACTTTGATGCCTTCTACAAAAACTCTTTGGCCATGAGGCAAGAGAAGGTGGGAAAACCAAGTGTCTATTGATGACTTCCTAACAATAAAAAATAAACAAGCAACTAGTCAACCCTATTAGAACAAAATAATATTATGAATTGATTTTATTTGTTTTACTAGCTAATGGATAGTGGACCTAGTTCTCTTGAATTGAGATACTACAAAGATGTGTTGACTGGTGATTTTAGACTACCAATATTCTGCTTCAATCGCTATAAGTTACTTTTGTCTCAAATAGATTCAAGATAACTCTACAAAAAAAATCCTTGATCTGTTAGAAATTATGCAGATTATTTTTTTAATACTTCTCCATTTTGATATTTTCTTTCAAAAATTCATAGAAAGATATGTAATGCCATATTTGAAACTTACATATTTTAATTTTACTAGTTTTGTAATTATAGGATATGATTCCAACAATTATGAAACACATTGGCAATATGCTGGATGCATGAAGTAAACTATGCAATTGGTAGGTGTAAAGCCAAATTTCTTAACCCTTGGTAGCATCCTTCTTTCCTTTTCTAAAACATGTTCTTTGAAAGAGGGCATGAAAAACCATCTAAGTATAATGAAAATGAGATTTTTGTTAGATATTATATTATAGTAAGTTGAATGAATGTAAGTAGAGAAATTTTTACATACCTGCAGATGGTAAAAAAATTCATGGTTAAGTGGAAGCCTCCCATCAACAACAAGATACAAATATCCATGTATCTATCTATACTTAATAAGTCCAACCATTTGATAGTGGAAGCTCATTTGTGCCCCCCCCCTCACATCACTCTCAATTCCCCATACCTGATCATATTACATTAATCATTCATTCATCCATTAATAACATATAACATTCATTCATTAACATATTCACATTCATTTATTCATCCATTAATAACATATAAAATTCATTCATTAACATATAACATTCATTCATTAACATATTCACATTCATTAATTAACATTTAACATTCATTCATTAACATATTCACATTCATTCATTAACATATAACATTCATTCTTTCAGTTTTTCATATTATTAAAAATATGGTTGTCATCATATGATTACAATCACTTTTTTTTGTTTCTTTTTTGAAGATAAAAAAAGCTGAAGTGGATTATCATTTTCTAAATCATTTGTCCCCCCTCTAGTTGTTTTTCCCTCTACTTGTGATTTTAATGTACGCCTAGTTGTGTACTCACTACGTGGACACCGCTGCAAGGGGGGTCTGCTGCAATAACAAAGAAATGTTAAATTGATATGTTCTATTATTATTGTTACACGTATTTCATTAATTAAAAGAACATTCTAGAGTGGTTCTCTTTACCTAATGGGGCCACATCATGTTCCTGGTCTTGTCTTATAGCCTCATGCTCAACATGTTGAACACCCTCTAAATCCTGATCTGGAGTTGAAACATGAAAGGTTACATTAATTAATACACCAATTGTAATTAAATATGTTTAAAATAACATTACAATGGTCCTCTTTACCTAATGGGGCCACATCATGTTCCTGATCTTCTCTAGCCTGATCATGCTCAACATAGGCCCAAACCATGTAATGACGATGGTGCTATGCGATATATCCTCTGGTTGACACAAAAATCAGTGTTTATTGAAGTAAGTTCCTTGGGTACCCATTATTTCCATAGATTTTTGTACCTCAAGGGCACCTCGATGTCTCCTATGTTCTCATCATCATAAGAACATGACCCCCCTTCAGCAAGAAAAAATCCCATGCGTTTATGGAATTTTCTTCTAATCTTTTGACCTTTAGTTGATCTCCCTCTTTTAGACCTACTACATGTCTCGCTTTCCTCTTCTCTTCTTGAATTTCACTCACTCAAGGAAGAAAGATATGACAAATACCTTTTTGGTGGTACCTGCACTCATAAGGATGTTGGATGAATTTATTTCATGGTGATGTGATCCCAAGGTGACATTATGATTAATCTATCATTTCATCACTAGATTTTGATAGGTTATAAGGTAGTCAAGTCTTGATAGATTGCAAGTTATTGTTACTACCGTCTAAATGTGTCCATCACAAATCAAATCTACTTAACGTTTTAACTCCCAAACTTTGTAACTAGTGTTAAATGTGACTATGGTCCACCGATTACACAACCAAGGCCTCAAATGCATTCTCTAATTGTAATCAAAGGACTTTTTCTCTCCATTCAACTAAATAAACTTGAAGGGAAACACCACCAAGTGGTTTATTGGATGCCTACATGACTAAAAATAGCAAAAAAATTACATTTAATTTCCATATGTCTAAGTGGTTAACGAGGAGGGAGTGTGTACTAGGCCTTGTTAAGTCATCATAAGTTTATGCTTTGGCAATGCAAAATGTTTAAGTCATCTTAAATCTTCCTATGTCTAATTGCTAGGAGACTTTTGTATGTTTTAAGGTAGGATGAGTGGTTGAATCAATGTTCTAGTTCTCTATGACAAGGTTTCAACATCTTCAAATAGTGAAAGTTAGTGATCATATTCATTTGAAACAACAACATTTTGATTATGTATGATGGTAGGATTTGATAACTTAAAAGAATTGGCTACCCAAAAAACTTAAAGTTAAAAGAAACTTTTTCAATATAAGGGGTTAGCACTTTCTTTCATCTTTGCATATTGGTTTGATGCTTCAAATGATGCATTTATTATCCCACTTCTATCATATTGTATCCCCATCCCATTGCAATTGTTGCAATTGTTGGAGGAGTTGATACCAAAATTTTATATCAAATACCATGTTCTTGAAGCAATTTTATATGTTTTTACTATTTTACTAAAGTTATTTTGTGTTGTATGGATCTGTACAAGCTTGAAATGCTCTGAGATCATTGGTGTAGATAATATATGTGTTCCCTTTCATTTGCATTTTTTTTGAAGTGCTAAATCATTTTTTTGTGGGAGAAAACAATCAAATACAGGGACTGCCCTATTTTTCCTATGTAAGAGTTTGAGGGCTAAATAGAAATGACATCCACCAATCCACCCACTGTCTTGGAACTATAACTTGGTGGATTGGTGTGCAAACTGGTATGATAGAGGTTGATTTCATTTAGGGGTTTGTTAAAGAAAGAAAATTAGCATTGAATTGATGCCCTAGGGCTGACAGGGGAAATTTTCTTATGAATTTGTGGTTGTTAAGTCAGGGTTTATCAATTTGACGACATCACCTTCAAATGAAGGTTCTTCATTCAACAGGTATTTTGTAATTTTGAAATTTTGGGATTGTTTTTTGTCTCATCCCACAAGTGGGACATAGTATTTTGCAATCACTCATTAAAAAAGAGATGAATGTGTGATAATAATTTGTTGGGCCCATTCAACAATCTCTGATGCAAGGATTGAATTTTCTAGAATGTATCTACTATTAAGAAAGCCAATTTTTTTACTTGTATGACTATATCTCAAGAAATAGGTTTAATTGTGATGGCAATGATATTGACAAAGATTTTGTAATCTAGGTGTTGAGAAGCATAATTGGCCACCATCCTAGGAAAGATTCTTCATTCTCACTTTTAGGTGTTAAAATTTAACAATACCCTCATTGATGAAAGAGCCCAAAGATCCTTTCTCCATGGTATACATGTACACATAGCAGTGGTCTTCTCTTATATTGTTGGACATGATTTAAAGAACTTAGCTAGGAGTTATTCATTTAACCTAAGGTTTTCACATAATGCCATCATTGCAAAAGTATGTTAAAATTATTCTATTATGAAGAATTGGTCTGTGTGACTCTAGTAATCACTCTAAATGTTTGTAAGGATAAAATAACTAATTGCATCAGGTAGGAGAGAACGAAATTTGAGTTCTTCAAAGATTATATTCCTCTATTAATAATTTTTAAGGGTTGTGTGTGGAGGAGATTATCACTACCTCAAAGGTTAGTGGGACTTAATTATGAGTTCTAGATGAGAATGATGGCAATGCCAATATTTTTAGAGGAGGTGGGGGGAATTAAGCTTAACGTGGAGGATGTTGGGGGTAACTAGGTGGTCAACTAGCTTGATTGACATGAGCACATGAAGGATCAATAAGAAAAGGCAACTATAAGTTCAAGTTGTGCAAGATGATTGAAAGGGGATGGACAAACATAAAGATTGGAGGAAAAATAAAGATAAAGTGGTGAAATTCACTAAGCTTGTAGAGAGGGCTAAGTCTACGGGCAAAAGCACAAAGCTGTGTCACACTTTCAGCCAACTTATCAGCACAACTGAATTTAAGTATTTCTAACTACAAATCATTTTTTGTCAAACATATGATGTAGTAAGATTCATTCTAGCTAAGTTAGATACTTCCACAACTTTTTCAACTAAAATTGTTGGCTAAAAATACATGGAGCACCATTTTGAGTCTAATTTACCAAAAAAAAAATTATTTGAAAAAATTGAGGTTTTAATAACTTTTGCTAATGTAAATAACATTTTTAAAAAAATATAAAGATACCCTTTTGTAGATCCATAAGTTTAGTTTTCAAAAATATATTTATTTCAATAGTTTAATTATTATTTATATTTTATTTTTTAGTTTTACTAAAAGTAGGTTTTCAGCACAAAATATTAGGTTGATTACTATGCCAAGGAAAAATACTAAAACTTATTTAAAAAAATTGAAAAAAAAATGATGCACTAGATAAAAGAATCTATTTCAAGATGGTATAGTTTTTTTTCCATTTTAGATAAATATTTAATATGAAAGTTGACGTCCGATGGAAACAACTATTTTTTGATTCACGCACATTTTAATATTTATTTAAAATTATATACTTATCAAAATTAGAAAAAAATATATCCATGCACTAAAGTTTCAAGTTATAAATACATACAAAAAAATTGAAAGAAAAATAATAAATTTACTATAAAAAGTTTGACGTCCCATGCAACTTCATTTTTCAGCATTTTATCAGCAACTAAATTATAGTGTTAATTTATTAAAAACTAGTTTAAAATAATTTTTCAATTTTTTTCAAAAAATACAAACATAAAATATACTAAAAATACATATTTTACTAGTTTACATCATTCCAAAATTCAAAACATATATGCCACTTTTTAGTGATTCAAGTTTAAAAGTTGGATCAGTGTTGGCCATTTCCTTTATAAAGTGTGACACAGTTTTGTGCTTTTACCCCTACAATTGCTTCAGACTCATGCAATGAAGGTTATGTGTGATGAAATCCTAGACCTCAACCAAGATGTGGGTAGATTATGGGAGTTTTTCCAAGACCTGAGGCTGGCCGATAAAAATGTGAAAGACTAAGCTATTTTATTTTTTGTCTTATCTTATACCATTTTACGAGAATGGGGGTACCAATGTACGAGAAGATCTTTGGAAACTAGGCATGAAAATTGCAGGTTAAAGAGAATGGGGGTGCCAAACTTACAGTACTCATTGTCCCTAGGTCATCAATTTTCCCTAAGTGCGCTCAACCTCGTCCTCAGCACTAACATTGACCTTGTTTTCACTCCTCCAAACTCTTCCTCGGCACTGGTATTGACCTTGTTTTCACTCCTCCAAACTCTTCGTCAACACTGGTATTGACCTTGTTTTAACTCTAAACTCTTCCTCAGCATTGGTATTGACCTTTCACTTCTCCAATTTGATGAACAACAACCTAGTTTTGTTAGGTTTTAGAGTATGTTAATTAATTTGAAAATTATGGCGCCATTTAGCTAGGTTTTAATATTCTACAATATAGTTAAGTATATATTAGTTATATTTTACATAATAAATAATATAATTATTTGACTTATTATAATTATATATTATATTCTTTAATAAAATTATTAAATACATATAAAATTATTATAATTAATAATTAATAATAAGTACATTTTTATATAATACAAATTATAATTAATATAATAGTAATATTAGATTAAATTATATATAATTATATTATATATATTAGTAGATAATAGTATATATAGACTTTTTACCTGATATTTTAGAGGATTTTACCATTACACTACAAATCGTTTACCATTAAATGGCAGTTGAAACTTGTTTTCCAACAACACAATAGTGGTTTCTAGGCATGGGATTTGTTTCAAGCTCAAATCTCACAATATATGTAGCCTATTAGCTAATACAAAGAGAGATAGAAACTAAAAAGATAGAGAATGAGAGAAAGAGATGAACTTAGATAGATAGGGAGAGAGAGCAAGAGCATGAGAGAGAAATATAAGAGATACAAAGGAAAAGAGAGAGGGAAAAGAGAAACTAAATTTTTATTGGTTTTTTCATGTCAACAATCCAAGGATGGCATGTGTCCTTGGGGAGTTATGCTCGAGGTAGCATGCCATTTGATTAAAGATATGATAATTCTCCTTTAAGACCTCTTCAATGTACCCATTGCACACTTAAGGAGACAAATATAAATATAGGGAAGAACATATAGAGAGAGAGGGAGATAATGAGGAACATACAAATAGAAAGGGAGACAAAGTGATAGAGAGAGGTAGATAGATAAAGAGATAAGGATGAATAGATAGAGATATAGGGAGGGTGATTGATATATCTCTACTTCTCGCTCTATATCCATCTATATCTCCCACTTTCTATGTCACTCCCTCTTCCCCCCTCTATCTATTGAGCTATCTCTCCCTCTCCCCCCTTTCTCTCTCATTCACTCCATCTCTCCCTCTATCTCTCCTACTCTATATCTTTATAGATATATTTCTCTTTTTATCTCCTTCTCACTCCTCTCTCTATCTCTTTCTATCCATATCTTTCTCTACCTCTATCACGATCTCTCTATCTCTTTCACCATCCCCCTCTATCTCTCTATATCACCCCCTTTCTATGTCTCTCCCTCTCCCTCTCTATATATTGAGCTATCTCTCCCTCTCCCTCTCTCCCTTTCTACATATCGCTCTCCCTCTCCCCCTCTTCTTTCTCTCCCTTTTCTACCTATCTATCTCCCTCTCTTCTCTATCTTCCTCTTCAACCTATCTCTCCCTCTCTTTTCTCTCTTCCACTTCAAAATAGGGGTAGTTTTGGGTTTGTTGGTTTTCTCTGTATACTATATACTTAGTTCCTCTAGGATAAATAAGTCACTGTAGAAATGAAAGATGTTTGATTATCTGCCTAATATTGTTTTGTGTTTGAATTTAATAAATTACAAATTAAAATGGGCATAAATTACTTGAAATAAGTGCTTCATAACCTATCTAATCAAATCATAACCTATCAAAAAGTAAATAGGAATTTTCTAAATAAAAGAACACTTGACCCAATCACAAGTGTATGGCCTTTGTAGAAAGGAGTGATCCACCTTAGTAATAGCAACTACCTGATGTAGACCTGGGAGGGTCACCTCAACCAACCTATCAACCTGCCTTTAAGAGGCTTCCAACAAGTTTGGAATGACCAATTTAAACAATACAAACAACTCTCAAAGCCTAACAAAAAATAGAAGTGGGAGAGAGTGGGAGAGAGTGGGAGAGTGGGAGAGAGTGGGATAGAGGGTGGGAGAGAGTGGGAGAAGGTGGGAGAGAGTGGGATAGAGTGGGATAGAGAGGGAGAGGGTGGGAGAGAGTGGGAGAGTGGGAGAGAGTGGGAGAGAGGGTGGAAGAGAATGGGAGAGAGGGTGGGAGAGAGTGGGAGAGTGGGAGAGAGTGGGAGAGGGTGAGAGAGAGGGTGGGTGAGACCTACACAAATTCTTGCACAAGTTTAAAGGCTAGTTGCTTTGTAAAATAGGCCTAATAAGTACTCTAATCAACACAACCTAGAAAGGGTGATTTTGGTGATTTGGTCCTGTTAGAACTATAAAATTCTAAAATTTTATAGTAAGCTAAGCTCATAAGTTTTCCAAAAAATCTATATTTTGAGTAAACTTTTTTCTACATATCATAATTACCACTGATCTCATACCATAATTTTACTCTAAGACCAAGCATTTGAATAAATAACTCATATCGGCAAGAGATGGTGTTGGTCTCCCCAATCCATAAATCATCATGTTCTTATATGTATTTCCAGCATATTGACGAGAGATCAGTAAGGTTACACCGATCAGTTTTCATAAGTAGCTGCATGTCGGGAAGATATAGTTTACGATTTCACTGATGAGGAAATTCATCGACAAGACAAGCACCATCGAAGTGAGATCAATATGTCAAACCGAGTATATATGTCTTGTTGGTGAAATACTGTCAATGAGAAATCTATTGTGTCACCCTGATCAAGCATAAGGAAATGTATTGGCAAGACAAACCCCGTCGAGGAGAGATTCTAAGGTTAGCTCGAGCACATTTGTCCCACTGATGAAATATCATTGGTGAGACACCTATTTTGTCTTGCTGACGAAACAAAAAAAGATGCTATCACCTAGAAAAAAGATATCAGGATAATTCCAAAATGTTCCCCCGATTATCCATTTCATGCCAATAAGGTACCATCAGCAGGAGTCTTAGCAACATGATTATGAATGAAAGAATGATCATTGGGGAGACTCATAACATCGGAGAAACTGTTGAATGTCTTCGCGATACAAGATGTCACACCAATGGAGATGTGAATAGATCAAAATGATTATTGGGATGAATCTTGGCAATTTTTTATGGATCAAAAGGATGAATTGTGTGATATCAGTGAAAGAGGTGTAATGTTTCCCCAATCATCAGGGTGATCAATGAATGTTGGTAGGGCCTGGATAAAAAGGATCGCCCAAGAATTTGAATTATCTTGCCAATATAAATGTTTGATGTGACAGTGGTGAAATTCAAAGTTTGGCCTCACTTGTGTTCGAAGAAAAAGCATTAATGGTGACATTTCCACCCGATGAGTTAGTCATTCCTAAAATTGAAGAGAAGTAATTGAAGGTGAATTATGCAAAATTTGCATTTGGAGAGCGAACAAAGGGCCAAAGGACTGTACAATCGAGGATTTTCGAAGCAAATATGTAAGTTCTCTATGAGTAAATTTCTAATTCTGTAATTTATAAAGGGAAAGATGGAAGGAACTAGCTCAGGAAAAGTAAGAAGTAGGAAGCAAAGTGAGAGTAATCACCCTAGAGGGAAAAAGAAAAAAAAAATGGAAAAGAGCCTGGGGTAGCTGAGAGGAAATTAATCCAAGACCTAATTGATCAATTTCCTGGCTTGGGTCCAGAGCTAGATTCTCTACACAACTTAGGGCAGAAGTAGAAAAATTGGAGGATAAGTGCAAGCATATAGGAGATATATGGACACCAATTAGTGGATATGATCTGTTTATTTTTCATTACCACTAAAGGAATTGATATGAGCTAGTGTGCAATCTGTGGAGGTTTAACCTAGGAAAATTAGTCTGCCCTAATGTGTTTGTAGATGCAAAATTGGTGAAAATTTTAGCCTCCTATTATGACCCAAAGCTCAAAGCTATCTATGATCCATTAGGAAAACTCTTTATACATATATCAGAGGCTGTCATCTATGAATTTTTTAACTTGGAAGGGGTGTGTGATGAGAAAATTATACTTGAGAAGTTAGGAAAGGAGTTCTGGAGAATGGACACTATATACAAGGGTTGGAGGTTGCCATTACATAGATCTAAGAAGGATGGAAACTCAATTCCATTAGATGACAGTGATGGTCCCCCATATCATGTTGATTTATTCAAACCCTATATGAGATACACTTATTTTTTCAGTATGTCAAGTGTTGGGAATGGAGGCCCTTGGATACATGTCAATAGTACCCATGGTGATTGCAAAAAATATCCAATGCCACAACTCAAGACTTTTTTATTATGCCTCACATGTATTTAAAAGCCTTGATTCAAGATTGATAGCAATAAAAAATGGAGCTCCCATTCTGCACCTGAAGGAATATTCAATCCTAATGCATGTGATACTCTATTATGGATAAGAATTGAAAATTTGGCCTAAAAAGTTGAGGGTTTCACAATTTTATAGAGAAGGAAAATTACTACCATTGCAACTTTGGACTGCCATCTGGGACTGTAGATTTGCTAACTCTTGTTTCATACATTCTGAAGAATTTTTGTGAAACGATTATATAGATTATACAATCATCCTTGTGAGTATTTGTTGAGATGAGATAAAAATATTTCTTAGGCCCAAGGACTTTAATGGACCAGTAAATCATAATTGGGGAGACTGGTATAGCTCAGAAGATGCCACTATGATAAGAGTATATGGATTTGAGGATGCACCTTTTATTCTGCCAAGGATGATGCTTGATAGGATTTCCTATTTGGAGATTTCTAGGCAATTGGACTACTCAAATGTTATGAATTTGAGTTCCTTTGGAAAACAAACGTTTATTCCCAACACACTATGCTTTGGTGACTTCACTGTGTTTTCAAGGGATGGATATGATATGGTTCTCAATAAAATTTTGTAGTACAAAATGAAGAAGGGTCCACCATGAAAAGGATTCGATCCAAAAGGGTATATTAATTTTGCTACGGATAAAATGAACCTGGGAGGATACAATCATGTACCCTATCTGTATGATGACCTACTCAGGAATTTGGAGGAAGAATAAGCTAAAAGGGTTTTTGATGAATATAATAGAGGATTGCTAGATATAGAGTTGTTGTCTTTGGAAGAATAGGTAACTGGTGGTGATAGGCCTCACAATACATTTGATAAAATCTCCAGGATGAAAACTCAAGAATACAAGAGTCCTCTTAGGGAACCAGATGTTGAGGAGATTTTAGATGAAGATACAAGGAAGATGGAATACATATCATTTGTGGAAGAAGATGCATTTGATAAAACCCCAGAGTTTAAAGCTTTTTTGTAAAAGAAAAAAGGAAAATCGATAAGGGAGTCAGTAGAGAATATAACACCTAATAATGAAGAGAAATTGTTGAGCAATTTAAAGTTAAGTGTAGAGAAAGAAATGGAAGGCATGACCCTGGAGAAGAGAAGGAATCTTTTGGAGGATGTAGGTGTTATGATTTTCCCTGGGTTAGATTTAAACTCTGCTTTGGTTTTTGATAGCTTCTTGAAAAATAACAACACCACACACAAACTCAGCCCTAAAGGAGTAACAAAGATATATGCAGGGTCCAAGTATACTCGAGATGAAGGATCACTCATGATATGGGCCTTATATCCACCACATAAGAGATCTGTTGTAATTGATACTGAGAAAGATTTTGGGCATGTAATGATGTTAAAAGTTGGTGAAGTTGATCCCATAACAACAACAAATATTGGTGTTTTTGTTGCCAAGTTGAACAAAGCACAAATCCAAATGCTAATTAAGGAAAAAGAAATGTATAGGACAAACAATGAAAGATTGCTCAGGGGAAATGATCGTTTGAAAGACATGGTGGAAATTGAATTAGGATCCAAAAAGTAGTTGACTCATGGTGAGACACTACAAATAAAAGACCAATGGGAAGGATCAAATGCATACTCATAGGGTAAATATGGTGCACTTACTGCAATAATAAAGAGAAGGAAAGCTAATTTGATGATCTGGTTGAGTAGACTCTGGGGAACACATTCAACAAACTATGTTGTAGAGCAAGAGCATAAGAGGGTCAATGAAAGAATCCAACAAAAGCTCCAAGAGATAAAAGGAAGGGATGTTCCAGACAATGTGGTTATTGATACTGCCAATCATTTCCTTAAAAACCATCAATATTTCCATGAAGAATTACAGGGAGATGCACAAGGGTTGATCAAGGCCATATAAAAGGGATTACCAATGTTATTTGAAGATGAAGGAAAACTAAAAGCAAGGGACAGGTGGATCAAGGAATGTGAATCAATGGTACAAACAATTTTAGAGGCAACTACATGAAACAATTTGACAATGGATGAGGCATGTGAACATAACGAAAAGATGGTGATAATGTAGATAGTAATCCATAATGCGCTTGGAGATGCTGACACACATGAGCGAAAAGATTACTTAGATCATTTTTCAAACATCCATTTATGGCTAAATAGAGCATAATTTTAGTTTGTTACTGTTGTTAAGAAAAAATATTTATGAAGGGACGTGTCCTTTCACAATTTTGTTGTATTTATATCTGTTTCATAATTTCAAAACAAATATAAGATATAAGATAGAAGATAGTAGGATAGGAATATAGGAGAAGGATACAACAATGATGTTTTTATCTAAAGAGACTAAGATGCATATTTGAAACTATGAAAGAATCAATGGAAGTTATCTGATTATGTGGTGTATTTTTGGTATCTATTGTCTATTGAATTTATTGAAAAGATTATTAAGTTGTCTCCAAGGTTGATAATTTTGTGTTGTTTAAATTGATATATCAAGTATATGTTCAGTTTATCAATGCACATTTGTTGCATCTATGTGGTGTGGTTTGTTGGTTCTTTCAAGTGAAGAATGAACCCTTTCAATCAATCATAGTAGACCAGAAGTATCATTTGGATAGAATTTAGTAATTACATCTTTGCATGTTTGTACAAGTTATAAACAAATATAAAATGCCAAGAAATTAGAGTCTAAACTAGATAGAAGCTACTCATCTCATACTTTCACTTGACTCTATTACCCAACAAGGTACTAGTCTCATACACTTCATGTTAGTTTCACCCATTTTATTTTTTACATATGTTAACTGAACATATTGTCCTCATATACAATTAGATTAGAATTACATATGTTCACTACATGATTGCCATTGTGAATAGACTGAATCACAAAATTAGTAAAATCATGAGGGTTTATTGAATCTCCTACTTCCACAACCTCCCAGACCTCAAAACCAACTCAGGCACAACCCATTAGGTCTACACATGGATACAAATTCATAAAATTAGATCTCCCATACATATTTTATTGAAACCTAGGCTTGAACCTCTCATTTCACATGCTTTTCTTCACAAAACTCTTGAGGACAACTATACCTTTTTTATTTCTCATCCTATGCCCTATTCATGCATCCTACAATTAAAAAGTATCCATGGGGCCTCTTACACAAGCTATAGTAATCACAAAAAGTGTAAGAGCCCCTTTATATCATGTTTGGACTACAAAACCCTCAAAAATAGGGTAACCAGGCTATATGCAAAGAAATGAAGCTTTCTAACTCAAATCAACACCTTAAGCCCTCAAATTAGATTCAAATAAAAGTAACACATATCTTCACAACATGGAATTGATTTCACAGCAAAATATGGCTGTATGTGACCATACAGTGCTGCAAAATAGGAAAAATACATAAATTTTCAAGAAAAACACATGTTTTCGAATGTCAAGAGCTTGTATTTTAAATCCTCAACCATAAACAACCTTTACAATGATCACTTTATGCCTTTTAATGATCTATTTAGGATCTAGGACAATTGCTTTTAGAATGCGTAACGTAAAAGATAACTTAATACAATGCTTAAATGAATAAATTAACATAACATGATTGCCAAGATAATGAACTGAAAAGAAAGAGAGAAGATAAAGAGGAGACAAACGCAATTGATAACGGAGTTCGTCCCTAAGGACTACGTCTCCGGGCCCCTCTCCAACGGAGTGACCAATCCGATTATACTCCAAAAATAGTTACAATTGCTTCATTGACTATCTCCTTCAAGCACAATAGCATAATGTTCCTCTAATGTGTGGAAATGTCTACAAATTCTCTTGAGCATTCTCTCTTTCTCACCACCTAGACTTGGGAAATCTCATCTTTACCCCTCTTTTTATACATAAAATTTGCCTAAAAAGGCTTAACCATCAAATTAATGACATAATTCCCTCTAACAACTCGTATCATGACTAATTTGTCCTTTGAAATCTTTTGGTTGAGCTGGTTAGAGTGAATCTTACTTGTTTATGGCTTAATAAGCCTTTTGGTTAAGGCTCGGCCAACAAACATTAACAAAACTAAACTAATTCCTATCATATTTAAGGAGCCGTTGGTGGTCTATCGGTGAGTATTCTTTTTATAGGCTGCATGGTTAGGGGTTCCAAACCTTCGACAGCCATTTTTAAAACCAAACTCCAAAACGTTTAACAACAAAACAAAACGATTCTCCATATATAGTTGACGGCTACGTTTGGTCAAACGGTTAGCGGCGGTTTCGGGTTCGAGCCCGAACAGATTTTTGTTGGAACAAACTCATCCGCCGATCAAAGGAGCGTGAGTACAAGGATTCCATGTGTCAAACCATCATTCGCTAGAATCTGCCGATGTGTCTGCTGACACAGATAATCTGTACGCTGACTGTGTTGCTGACTTGTCTGCCACGTGTTCCGCCACTGTGATGCCATGTTCGAGTACAGATGCCACGTGTCAATATATGATTGGTCCGTACAAGTGAGTCACCTGCCACATGTCTTGTGCTGATTGGTCCACTTTGCTTCCATACTGTACAGACTGACACGTCAGCATGATGACATCATCATCTGTACCCTCAAGTCAACCGAACTTTGACTGCTTGTAACTCAAGCATACGATGTCAGTTTTCGACGAAACGAACGTCATTAGAATCATCTCGATGAGCTCTTCACGATGATGCTAGTTTTGTTGATTTCCAAGATGATCATTTTTTCACCTTTTGGATGCCCCTGAAGCCAGTTTGACTGAAAGTTTGACCGGCCATAACTTGCACAAACAGAGTCCTTTTCACCCCGTTCAAGCTGCGTTGGAATCAGGACGTCATTCTCTTTTTGATGGTGCTAAAATCTGGAGCATTGGGAACACTTCAATTTTCACTGAAAAATGTCCCCCAGATCATTTAAAGGCCTTTAAACCTCAACCACCAAACAACCACCTCTACAATTGACTTTTTAATCTTTTATGATCACATGAAACATAAAACACACTAATTTCAAGGTTGTTAACATTACTATTAATTTTTTTTAATTTTTTGACCTTTCAAATGTATTGAAACTCCTAGGACAGCTCTAAGACCATGCTAGTGGCTTGATAATAGCCTTATTATTGACATGACACTAACTTGCACCCTTTTACATGTAAATTCTCCAATTTTCCTTAAAAAGGATACAAAACCCTTTAGTGCAAGACTCAAACTCATAACTCAAAACTTCACCTAGAACATGACTAATGGTCTTGAGTGACCTTATTCACAATAAAAAATTATTGAAATGACTAAACCAACCTATTGACCTCCCTAGTTATCATCACATGATTAAGCATAGAAGATGAGGTGTAGGTGCTCCTGCACCACCACCCCGTGCAAAATTTTCTCACATTACACAAAGCCACAATGTTCCTCCAAGATATGCCAATAAAATCCTACCTTATGTATCCTAGTAATCAAGTTGGAGATGATCTTAAAAATGACATTGCAAAGGGTGATTGGTCTAAAAAATATAAATGAATTTGCAATTATTTCACTACTACAATCAATATGTCATCTTTCATGAAATTTCCCAAAACACTATTCATTATGATCATATAGAGATTTATAGGAGAGCTACAATAGTTGTAAAATCATGAATTGAAATTAAACATTAAAAATTACATCATGAATTAATTATGTAACCACATAAGTCAAATATAATTCTATCAAGAAATTAATATCAAATAGATAATATAATCGCATAACTCATACATTTCAATTTCATTTATCTTCTTCTTCATCCAACTCTTTGTCTGTATCATCTAATCTAGATTCTACATTGTAAGGATTGGTCATATCATCATCATCGTCATTGATATCAGATTTGATAATGTCATCATCCACATGGATATCATCTTTATGAACATTAACTCCTACATCATCATGATCTAGTTCCTCCTCTTCGACATTTTCATTAGGCACATCATCAACTAACTATTGATCCTGATCATCATCTATATCATCTTCTAGTTCTTTGGAATCTTCTTCTTGCACCACATTATACTTTACCATCCTTCCTCTTGGATCATATCTAACAACAAATGACTAACCCGGTTTACTTGGAACCTATGAGTAAAATACCTGCTCACATTGGCTTGGAAGAAAATAGGGCTCATTTCCAGCTCACTCGATCGACCTTGTATTAACCATGGTAAATCCATTATAATGTTCGATAACAGTTCTCTCAAGATCATTTTCATTCAATCGTAGCCTGTACCATATGATGACAAACAAAACTAATTTGAAGGACTTAAAGTCACATTGAAGTATATCATCCAAAATCCCGTAGTATTGATTTTTTGAGACTTTTGGATGCATGTTGCTTCTAGATAAAACATTAGTCACTTGAAAGACTGTAGTTATCCCAAAATCACAAGTTTTCTTCATGTCATCCAACTTTTTTTATTCAAAATTTATGACCATTGCACCACATAGCCTTGTGGTGTTTCACCTTCAATATGTCAAACATGTAAAAATTATTGTAATATCGTCAGTTGATAAACATATTTATTCTTGGCCGAATGTATGCAAATAAAAAAATCTCAACATATATATACATCAATATAATTGAAAACAATTAAATAATATGGGTGATTAATATATTTATACGTACCTGTTTATCTCTTAAACCATTTAATCCATACCGTCATCCAATTAAGATTGTTTGCAATGTACAAATGTAGTGTATCCCACTCTTGACCAACTATATCAAAAAAAATTAAATTCACAAACGACATATATTAATTATTTAATTACCATGGTATACAACCTTAATTTATGATTGATGTATATTGAAGATTAATAATTAAATAAGTACAATATACATAAAAACCAAATGCAAAATGTATTCAAATTAATGTCCATGACCATCTTATAATTACATCACTTTCCTCAATCTACCTTTCCCCATTAGGTACCCCCCTTCAAATTATTTAATGGAGTTGGGATCCCAAATGCGATCTACATGGATCTTTGTTGCAAACTTACAAAGATATTCAATAATGTACACCATGGTCTAGTATACCATATATCCCTCCACCATAGAACCCTCAATATGTGCTCTTTGTCTAACCAAAGCCTTCAAAAATTTCAAGTTTCTCTCAACCATCCACATTGACCTTGTGTGTATAGGTCCACACAATTCAATCTCCTCAACTTGGTGTATGATGTAGTGTTCTTGTGCATTGAAAAATGTCGAAGATAGACACTTTTTCATTTCACACATTAGACGAGAAATTTTTATCTTCCAATAATTTATATCTTCTTTATGGATTTATTTAGATGACAACCATCTACAAGTGATTCAAGGCACAAATATATTAACGAGCTTTAACAAAAATATACAATATATTATATAAGAAGTAAAACAAATGACAATTATAAGATCTATACAACAAATTGAACAAATATCACTACTTATCTCATGTATTTTCCATGATCATATATAACTTGCTTGACATTGTTGTCAAAATTTTCTGGGAGAGATAGAGGTAGAACGTACTGCAACAATTATAAAATGACCTTTTCATTATTGTCCCAAAAGTTGTAAACATAATACACTGAAAACTACATGCAGTGCACAAATATATATATAATATACTAGAATAATTATCTTAATGAAGGTATGACAATCATGTGTTTTCATCCCTAACCCAAATTCACCTTTCTTTGTTATGATATTGTTTATGTTCACTGCAAATCCTGTGGGAAATTGAATTTTTCGTATGACTTCTTTTATAGCATTGCTTTGCTGCTCTATTAATAACTAAGGAAGGGAACTTATATTAATTTGGTCTCCATCGCTATTTAATTGAATGACATTTTTCATTGCATGATTGGCTTCCTAAATGTCACTACAAATTTTGACAATTTTTTCTTTGTCCTACCTTCCATCGAATATTTTCCATAACGTTTCTGTTATATTCTTTCTGATATGCATTGTATCAAACAAATGCACAATTTGTAGCTGCTCATAGTAGGGTAACCTACTAAATTATCTGGGATAACTTTTTAGTCCCTGTGGAAGTCGGCCATTAATGCCTTGACGACCTTCATGAAGCATATAAGTTAAAAAAATTAACGAAAAACATTGTCAATTACAACATGAATAAACACAACACAATATAAAAATATAAATTCCAAATATATCATATATGATAGATAAAAAATTTGATCCGATGTATAACCTTGACGATTAATTCTATTATATTCCAACTTCCATAGGTGAGGTGTCATTCTTCGTGGTTTTAATGTAGTCTCTTCTTTCCCATTGAATTTTTTTTTTTCAATAGTTTGATACTTATTATTTCTATGGATGAAGTTCCTATACTCATCAAACACCTGCTTTCCTAAACTTGTTGAATGACGAGATTTCATCTTTGGACCAAAAATTGGACATGCAAATTTTCCCTTTGTTTGAAGACCTGCAAGATCATATATAATTGGATTAAATATGTCAATTTTTATAATTATATATAATGAATAGATTATTTAAAAAACATGCATGATATCTACTTCATAAAATTAAATATCATTAAAGTGCACTCAAATGTTATAACATAAAACAAAAATGTGTTAGCCCTAGGGCATCATGAATTGTCCATACAAGCATTGAATGAAATTGAAATTGTCTTTTTCCTATTGGTCTAGAGATATCATACATAGTGACACCATTCCATAACTTTAGTAACTTGTCAATAAGAGGCTCGATATATAAATTCATATCTTTAACTTGGTACTTACCTAGTTGAATGAAAATAAACATTACATAACTATTATAACCATTTTACTAGAATATATATAAATTAATGTACATGACTATTAAATGAAAAAAATATAAGTCATTATGCAAAGAATAAGACAAATGAGATGCTACTACGTTAAAGAAAATTGGTGTAAATAAATACCTAGAACAATCATTGCCAACATTATGTGCTCCCTCTTTATTGGCATCCATGGAGGAATGTTATTGTTGATAACAAAAATAGGCCACACTGAGTAAATAGATCTTAGCTCTCCAAATTGATTGGCATTGTCCACTACCAATGAAAGCCTAAGATTATGAGGTTCTTCTTTAAAGTGTGGTCATTTTTCCTCCATGTCCCTAAATGCAGAACCATCTGCAGGCATTCAAAGAATGTCATCTCCACTTCTATTTCGTGCATGGTAATCCATAAATTGTGCTAAGCTTTCACACCTAAATAATCCTTGCATATGTGGAATAATGGGAATATAACGAAGAATCTTGCGAGGAACCTTTTTTGTTAGTTAATCTATTCGATATCTACTGATATGACATTTCAAGCATTCTATTGCAAATTCATGTTGTTTATGATATATAATATGATCATACCTTAACATTTGTGGGATTTCTATGTTGGATAAACTATTTGTAACCTTCAAATTCACCAACAACAATACAATAGAGAGAAGAGTTGTTTGGAAGCCTTCATAAGGGAGCTCATATGCCTTCTCAAGTATAGGTAAATCATGAACATCATCAAAGTCATCTTGATCATCATGATCAGTTTTGCCACTAAATGTGTCATGGATCAATGTATTTGTACCATCATCTTCACCTATTTTTTCTAGCGAATGATCATCTTCTTCCATAGGATCATTAACTTCATCTTCAATATTCATAGCTCCACATTCCTCCGCTTGCAAAACCACATTCTTCGGGCTGTGATAATCCATATCATGTGCCCTAGGGTGCCCCACCTTTATAATAATGACTGAAACAAATAAACCATGATCATGATCAAGTTATTTTTTTTATATATATAAAATGTTAAAACGATATAAACATTTACAAATTTAATCAATATAAACACATAAAATGAACAACTTACCAATGGATGATAATCATGCCCCCCTTCAATGTGACCATGTTGTCCACAATGTTTCTCAGTTGTTGTGATTAAAAGCATTCTCGTCTTTAAGCCCTTGCAATTATTGCAAGGACAATAAAATTTCCCATCACGCTTTCTTTTCAATCTAGCCCACAATCTATCAAGCGTCTCTTCATTTTGTTCTAGACTAATATTATCTAACATGATTTTTCTTTACCAAGCTTGAATATTTAGATCTTCAAAAAATATCAAACTCACACTCCAATAATTTTCAATCATAGACAAGTAATAAAATCTAATAATTCTGATATTTTACACAAAAAATTTGGCATGCAACCACCCCTACAAAAGAGAAGATAGTCTGAAGTTAATGACCCCAAAAAATACTTTAAAATGCTAATTCCAGAACTTATTAAATTCTAATTTTACTATGATTTCCAACCGTTAGACTCCTAAAATCAAAATATTGAACTTGCACACAACAAAATCTAGAAATGAAATTTCCAAAATGCACAAGTCTAAAAATGAAATCTGATGAGACGTTGCTTAAAAATATGATTTTCAAACCTGGAAGTACAAATTTTACTTCACAAATGAATTCTGGAAAAAGACAATGACTACCATCAACCTGGCGATATCTTCTTGAATTTTTTCTAATTTTTCCCAAGAAAATCATCCTTAGTTCTCCACAAACTATTGCAAGTGGAGAAAATTTGCAAGAATAGGTGAACTCACTTTTATTTATGTCAGCCACAATTTGATTTTGCATATTCATTGAAATTTTGATGAAAAAATATTCGTTGAAATTTTGATGAAAACTCAGGTTCATCAAAATTTGGATGAACGTCGGGGATAAAATTTAAAAAAATTGAAAATTACACATTAAATATCACAAGTACCTAACAATACATCAAATTATACATCTTTCGTCAGAAACATTCATCAGATTTTGTAGTCAAATGAGTTAGTGAACTTGAAGCCCCTACCACTATTCTTGAACCAGGGCAATCATGCCCTTGCGGCCCGCAAAATGTTTGCCACCACTATCAAACTCACGAATGACAAACTTTAAAACTTCCTTCACTTTCCTTGGGCCTGTGTGTGCAGGAAGATGCCCCACACCTTGCCATCATATTTTGAACTTAAACAAAAATCCAGAGTCCTTGGGACTTCAGAGGTCCACTTATGTGGGTTTCCACATGCCGATTGCCTCTTGTGTTTCACCATCTCAAAACGATTGACTTGCCTCAGACCCCCCTTGTGGGCCCCACTACATTTTCGTCTACCGATTCAACTTAGTACATAACTCCCTACAGACCATCTCTTGTGGGCTTCTATCGTTGCATCTTTGCCACCATTCAAAGATAATCTCCCAAATGGTAAAGCCTTTAACTCAACCTGCTAGGTAGGCCTTGCGTAGGAAATTTTCAATCAACCCTTTGAGCTAAAATTCCTTAATTTCAAGCCCTTGTGGATTTCCCATTGCGGATTTTCATTTGTGGGCCTCTGTCATGAGTTTTTTGTTCTGAATGGCCTTGGATACCCCTCTGTCTGCCTAGGGAACCCCACACTCCTTGCATCTGTTTGACACTCTATAAGGGAAAATAACAACCAAGCCTCTTGCTTGTGGGCCATTTGACGTGGGTTGTCATCTTTGTGCATCTATCATATCACATGGTTGGCAACCTCCACCTACCTGTTGTGCAGGACCCAGTCATTTGGCTGCCATCTAGCCAAATAGTGAATGAATTACTTATGCTAAGGTTCACTATAGACCCAATGGTGTGGGCCGCCACCAAGTCTCCACCGTCCAAAATGACCAATGCCTAACATCCTCCTGTGACTCCTCATCCACACCCTATCAAATGAACCAAACTTCAAAAGTGGGAAGACACCGTCCTCCTTGGCCATAAGCCCCACACTACGGGATGCCACCTATGGGATTCCACCTCATTAGCATTGTTTCAAATGACGGAGTCCTTGGCAACTGAGATAGCCCCTATGCCCACAACCTTTGGACTCGCAAGCCAAAATCACTAAGTTAGCATTTCCAAAACCTCAAAAGTGATCAAGCCCATGTTCCAAAATAGCTTGACCTCCCGAGGAACCCCATCTTAGCTCAAAAACCATGTGGGCCATCATGCCTTGTTTTCCTTCTATTTGCAGCTACCAGCCGAGGGAGGTTTGTACCCCTAGGCCCACATTGCCATATCTCCCTTGAACAAGAGGAAAATGATGATCAATGAAGAATGTTATGATATTTAAAAGATGTATTACTT
Organism: Sequoia sempervirens; assembly: GCA_007258455.2. NCBI lineage: Eukaryota > Viridiplantae > Streptophyta > Pinopsida > Cupressales > Cupressaceae > Sequoia > Sequoia sempervirens. Next base: position 577,470,882 of record VDFB02270651.1, on the reverse strand, counting down.
GATATAACGTGGATTTTGTAAGATTTTTCTAGTGCTCCCCATGTTTTGTACATGAACATGCTGATAGCCCCTTTGCTTGCAGGTGTATCTAAGGGTAAATTTCAAAGGATTAGATTCAATGAATTGAAAACACAATAAACCCAAAGAAGTAATGAAGTGCAAAGGAAAGTAAATGAAAACATAGAAAATAGAACAATCTCACCCAGTGTCTTCAATCTCCATGGCTGATCTCCATTACGCCTTCTAACTTGTTGATTTGTGTTGCCCTCATATCGAGTGTGTGAGCAATCTTGACTATGCCATTGTCCTAAACAAGCTTTGAAGGATTTAAGTAGAATTATTCCTATGCTAATAATAAATGAAAATAATAACTATGAATGCTAAATGACTATAATGCCTATATTAAATGAAGTGGTCCCTAAAATTATGAACAAAATTGTCTTTTATAGAAAACATAATTTTGAATGGACGGACGAGATCGACTCTTGATAGAAACTTAAAATCAAAGGACGAGATTTAACTTGATAATCCCTAATTAGGGTTAGGGAAAAATCCTTAGATGAGTGGTCAAGATGTCATAGGAGAAAATCAAATTAGTGGTGTAGAAAAGGTGAGATAATTAATTTTGAAAATAAAGATTTTCAAAATTAAGAAGATAAAGATAGGCTGCTTTGTGAGATTCATAAAAGATGAATTGAAAAGCAAATTTGATAAAATCAAGAACCTGCTTGCTTTATTTGATTTTTGGAAGAAATCTACCAATCAACTCAAAATATGAATTTTGTGAGACAAATAAATAATCTTTTTCAGATTATTTACTAAAATGGACTGTTAGTTAAGATTGTGATGACATTTTAAATAATTTCATTCATTTATTTAAAATGAGAGGAATATTAATTTTGACAATTAAATAATTAAAGATAATTATTTAATTTAGTAGATAGAATTAAATAAATTAATGAATTCATTTAATTATGACAATTAGTGACATATTAAATAAATAAATAAAACTTATTTACTTAATAATCAAGAAGAAATAAATGACGAAGGGTAATTAAATAAATTAAGAAATTTATTTAATTAAGGGAAGACTTAGACAATTAATGACGTATTTAACAAATAAATAAGATTTATTTATTTAATAATCATGGGGAATAAGAGGACATGAATTAATTAAATAATTATGAATTATTTAATTAATAGACGAATGTGGACCAAGGACATAATTAAGTGTCATAATTATGCTAGGACGAAAGTGGTAAAAATGAAGCTTGCAGGCCTAGAACATTTTTAGGTGTCTACATTTGCCCCTTTTTGTCATAATGTTGTTTGTTGCATTGTGACAAAGAAAATAAGTCAAAGCCATGCCCCAGTGAAGGTAAAGGTTATTAATGCCCCCTCGGGAAATTTTTCAAATTTTGAGTCGGCGACAGAAAAATTTGGAAAGGGTCCCGATAAGTGAATTCAGTGACTAGAAAAACAATGGCGCAGTCAGTTTTGGATTATGACATGTTTAAGACAGTCTACAGGGTAGTCAAACATGGTCAAATGAGCCTCAAGTAGTAACTCACCTGATAAAATATCATTTTGACCTTATAAATAAGTTGACAAAGGGGTAAAAGTCAATTCATTTTCACTATTTATCTTGCGAATTTCAAGAGCTCAAAGTGAAAAGGAGCACAGCGAGGATGGTGATTCTAGTCACAGAGCATCGTGGGGAGATCGTGCAGACATTCAGGTGGCTAGAGGGCTCAGAGTCAGTGGTATGTACCTCTGTCCCACTTTGTAATTTTTTCATTTTGCGTGTCATAATTAGGTTTATAGGGTGAATAACGAATGCACTGCGACGCATTCACCTTTGCGTTCGACGCATATGATGCATCGTGACGCAAGTGTGAGAGGGAATTAAGGTAGAACAGTGGTTTGTGCCACATTTTTCAATTCTTGTGATGCTTTCAACCTTTTGAGTCGCATTTGAATGTTTGAATGCCACAATCATCTATTTGCAATGCATTCGCTTGTTTGCTCGAGGCAATTGTTATTATGCAACACATTCACTTTTCTGCAATGCAATTGTCAAATTTCGTGATGCAAGCGTGATCATGCGATGCATTTAACATAACCTATGACACATTTGCAAATTTGTAGTGCATTTGATGTATGGAACGACATAATTGACGTTTTGAGATGCAATTGACTTTTTGGGATGCAATTGCTGCAGTGCGATGCATTTGCCTTTGACGTTGATTGTAGCTATTTTGATATTTGTTTAACCTTAGATGCTTGTGATAATACTGATAATTTGCTTGCAAGGTACTAACGACGTGTTTGGCTTTTTGCAGAGGCAACTTGCCCCGATTTACACACGCAAGAGCAGGCCGATGACATTTCGGTTTGCTGACCAGTTGAGCCCACAAGGGCGATGTCGGTTGATGCAATTGGGATTATTCTATGTTGCTTATATGCCTGCCATTCGGGCGAACAAGGGATTACTAACTGCGCTATGTGAGCATTGGCATTCAGAGACCTGCTCCTTCCACCTGCCGACAGGTGAGGCTACTATTACTTTGGAGGACGTCTACCAGATCTTACGAGTGCCGATCTGAGGGGAGTGGATTGTCTACGACCCTTGCCATGGTGAGCAGACCTTTTGAGCTTACTACTGAGATTAGGGTGTAGGACTGGGCATCCAGGGATATGAGATCAGATGGGAGTTCATGGCCGGATCACTGTGGTCACTTTGATGCATTCCTTGCGACTTTGATCAGGGGTATCTTGATTCCCGACCGTCAGGGACACGAATTCCCTATTGGCTGGGGAGACGTCCTGGTTGGTATGAGATGAGATAGGACTATTTATGCTTGGGGTCCTTGTTTACTAGGGACACTATACCATCAGTTACATGATGTTGCCTATAGGAGAGCAGAGAGTATCTCATGCGGGACTACTCTAATGATGATTTGGGCTTGGGAGCACATAGCCATATTTCATCCACCGATTGACAGACCACAGTTTCCTGAGGGTATTCCCTAAGCCTATTACTATGCAAGTGCTTTACAACAGACCTGGATGGGCGAGACCGATTGGTGGTGATACAGGATTGACACAATGGTGTCCTTCATTTGGAGATCGTATAGAGATTGCGGGCAGTGGGATGATGAGGACGACCACCTTAGCATTTGCAGACAGTATAGGTATTTGATTGGGAGGACTGTGCAGACCTCACTGATCATTGAGATGTATTTACCACAGCATGTCCTTATGTAGTTCGAAAAGCAGCAAGGTGTACTTGCAGGGACAGCCGAGAATGCTCAGTCATCCATAGAGTATGCTTGGGGACCAACCATCCCAATGGCCTTCACAAAGTAGTAGATTGATGGGCTAGGAGCCTAGGCATGGGGATGGAGAGGTGGGATAGTCGATCCCAGGATCACAGCAGACTATGATTTATGGTGGCAGGCACACAGACCAGTGTCATTGATAGATCCTGACGGGCTAGCTCTTGTGTATAGGCGGTCAATGATACCTCATGTGCCGAGGGCCAGACGGGGAGGTAGAGGTGGTGACAGGGGCAGAGGCTGGGGGAGGGATGGAGGTAGGGATGGAGACAAAGGAAGAGATGGAGGCAGGGGGGAGATAGAGGCAGGGGGAGATGATGGTGGAGACAGCAGGAGGCGACGGTGAGATAGTCAAAGACAGGGCCGGAGGGTATGACATCACATGGTGAGGGTAGCATTAGATGCTATCCTTGAGGTTGGTGAGGAGGGGGAGAGAGAGGAGCACCCCAGACAGGAGGGAGAGGGTGAGGAGATATGGGAGGAGGGGGTGGAGATAGGGAGACTGGAGGAGGAGGCGGAGGAGGAGAGACGTGAGGAGGAGGTGGAGGAGGAGAGACATGAGGAGGATGTGGCAGAGGAGGTGAGACATGAGGAGGAGGTAGAGGAGGAGAGACATGTGGAGGACGTGGAGGAGGAGAGACATGAGGAGGACATGGCAGTGGTAGAGGATGTGGCCGACGATGATGATGATGACAATGCCATGGATGAGGCCGAGAGAGTACTCAGATGGCAGATGGTAGAGGGTGAGGAGGAGACACCCTCCAGTTCAGCATTGCCCCATGATGCCATGACCAACCAGAGGGTGGTAGACTTATAGAGGAGATTAGACAAGAGAATGGCCTAGGTTAGATCATTGTAGTCTGAGTTAGAGGTAGCCCGGGTAGAGCGGGATCAAGTAGTGATCTGCCAGTAGGATTCAGCTCAGTGGTGTACACAGTTTGCAACATTATGCGCAGGGCCTTCCAGAGATATGGCTTGTGAGCTAGCCAGGGTGAGCACGAGGCTAGGTTAGTACAAGACCCTATATGAGCAGGCAGTGCCACCTGAGCGACGGGATCCTACCTTGTCACGGTCACAGATGAGGATAGGCAGTGACCACAGATCAGGCAATGCTAGTGGTAGCAGCAGTCACACGAGTGTCGGAGGGTCTACCTTGATAGGGCACACATTAGGGCATAGGTCCCACCACTCACATAGGCACACTTTGAGTCACCACTTGAGCCATAGCCATGGGTCTACTGGTTTAGTGTAGAGGCAGCCACCAATTGTAGATCCATCTACTTCTCAGAGTCAGGCAGCAGTGACGTCATAGATGTCTATTACCGTGGAGATGACACCTTCATTCTCAGTTCCACCGATAGTACAAACAGAGGTTGCTACAGGTCTGCCTATGATTTCAGTGCTAGTGATAGGGCTTATGTCCCCACACTCTTCACCACTAGGGGATGATGAGAGTCTACCCTAGGGGCATGCTTGTTATTATGACACATTATGTATATTATTGAGCCTGCGAGCTCCATTTTTGGGATATCTATTGACTCTATCATGTGACATTGTACATTTTGAGATGGTACTTATATGATGATGCAATTTTGATGCGGCCTGCATGTGTGTTATGTGATGTTATTTGATTTATGTATATGATGTGATTTCCTATGTATGATGCTTAATTTATGATGACATGTATGTCCTATTATGTGTGCTTATGATTATGATGCCATGACGATATAGTGCTTACTTATATGAGATGATGATGATAATAATATGCATAATGTATTTATTAAATGGGTGCAATGCTGATGCTTATGTTACTGCAATGTTTTTGATTATGTAAATGCTATGGATGATGTATGTATGGACCTAATGCAATGTTTATATAATCATGTATGCACTTATGTTTTTGAATGTCATAGGATATCATCGTGAGATGGACGAGAGGAGATGACCATATTGACAAGAGAAGATGACCAGACTGAAGAAGAGAAGGTGACCAAACCGAAGGAGATGCATGTTAGTTCCTAGACCAAATCCTTCAAAGCTTTACCGTAGGACTTTAATATTATTGCTCTTAATCATCATTGGGCAGACTATTGTAATGGCTCACAAACACCATGATATGACATAGGTCAAGGTGTGCAAGGTCATACCATTACATAAGACTAGCAGTCACAGACAAGGATGATCATGACTCATACTAAGAGCGAGATTGCCCCAATCTTTTTGTCATAACCAACCACAAGCAGAAAAAGACAAAGACAAATCATGAAATGTCATTGCTTCTCTAAATCATGTTTCCAGGACATCCTTGAGAAATTAGTGACATGATTGCCAAAAATATAACAAAATAGAGCCCTTATCATGATATGTCATTATTTTTCTAAATCCCAGAATTAGAACCTCGCTGAGAAACTAGTAGTCATGCATGTCAATCATCATGATACATTGTTGCTTCTCTAAATCCTGGTAGTGGGATATCGCTGAAAAACTAATAACATGATAAAAAGCTAAAAGACAAGTGTCAAATGTTTGCCAAGTGCGTCTGGATATCCATTGTTCTGATGTCAAGATGCCATGCTTGATATTGTTGAGATGCCGAAATGTTTAAAGTTTTGATGATCTTAGATGAAAAATGTCGAGAATTGCCGAATTTAGGAAGGACACATCCTGAATAATGTTGACGTCAAGAGGATTTGATCCTTAATAGTCGAAAGGGGTCCCTTGAAATGATGATGATGCCTAGGAAGGACACATCCTAAGGCATAGATGACAGAGTTGGTTCTTCAGAAGGACACATCTGAAGAGTACTGATGTCACGAGGAGTGATCCTTAGATGTCAAGAGGATCACTCAAAATGTCGAATGATAATGACGATGCCTAGGAAAGACACATCCTAAGGCATGAATGATAGAGGTTATCATTTAGAAGGACACATATGAAGATTAACTAGGGGTTGTCAGTTTGACAGGTTACAGTGATTTGACTTGTTTTGATCGAGTTTGATTCATGCTGACCAGATGTCGCTATTATCACGATGGTATGTGCCGATGAGATTTGTCATGTTGTGCTAAATGATTGTCATAATTTTCTTTATGAGTTTTGTTCATTTGGGAAAGATTTGCGTTGACTTGAAGACTTTTTGACATGTGTGCTAGTGTGATGTCATGAACCCTAATGGACTGACCTAGTGCAACCTCAGGGGCTCATCGATAGATGGCCTTGCCTATGTCATACACTCAGACACCTCGTAGTTCGACATGACCAATGGCTTTGTATTGATGACCAAAGATTGTGCCATGATTTTATTTGGACAAACCTAAAAGGACTGACCTAATGTCTTGAGGACTCGAAAATGAGTCTTGCCTATGTAGCAAATGCACAGAGATAACGTAGTTCAGACAAACGACAAAGACTTGACCAATTGACAGGATAGATTTGACCAAAGATGATCATGTGTTTGACATTTTGTTGTGGTTTTCTTCAGGACATATTTCAATTTTTAGGTCTTTCTTAAGGACATTTTGTGATGTTTTTTGTCTTTTTTTAGGACATTTTTAATGTTTAGGTCTTTTTTCAAGACTTTTTCAATGTTTAGGTCTTTTTTTAGGACTTTTTTCAATGTTTTGGTCTTTTTTTTAGGACTTTTCAATGTTTAGGTCTTTTTTCAGGACTTTTTTCCATGTTTCTCGAAGCCATATGTGACATCCACTATAGTTATATGATACAAATTTTTCCCCCAGTCAAGTCCAAGACAGCCAACTTTAAGGAATATGGATGGGACGTTGCTGGTTTACTAGATGGTTAGTCATTAGGACTCGATGTCAATCGTTTATCAACCATGAAATGAAGGGTATAATGTCATGTCGACTGGCGTGATAATGGCCTAAGATGTCCTCCATCCTAAGCAAAGGTAGACAAAGTGACAGTAGATGGCAGAGTAATGATTGATTATGCATGGCACCTATTTGCCAGGTTTTCACCATGGTACTTATCCAAAGTGCCTATTTGCCAGGTTTTCACTGTTGGACGAAATTTTTCTCTTTACTATTTTGTCATTTTTCTTCTTTTTTTTTTGTTGTCGAGACACCTATTTGCCAGGTTTTCATCAAGGCAACGATTTTTTTATCATTTTCTAATTTTTTTGTATTTTTGCCATTCTTAGCTTGATCTCCTGATGCTATGCATAGAACTTCCAGAGATGTAGACTATTGATAGGCTCTGTCAATTGTTCTCCATCTGGAGTCACCAGCTGATAGGCACCAGAACCAAAAGAAGCTATGATGACATAAGGACCCAACCAGTTTGGTTCAAACTTTCCTGGCTTTTCTCTGTCAACTTGGTTCTTAGGGTTCTGCATTAGGACTAAGTCACCAATGTCAAATTTCCTGACCATGACCCTCTTATTGTAACTGCGACATACTCCTCTTCATCTATTAAACCCTTCAGGGAGACTCGTAACAAAGGAATTTTGACCTTAATGGGCAAGATTGCCTCAGCACCAAAGACCAGGGCAAATGGAGTGGCTCTTGTAGGCATACGAATGCTAGTCCGGTAAGCCCACAGAGCTGGGTTGAGTTGTATATGCCAGTCACGGCTAGCGTCATTGACCGTCTTTTTGAGGATTTTAACAATGGTTTTATTCGATGCCTCAGCTTGACCATTTCCTTGTGGGTAATATGGAGATGAAAAATGGTGTTGGATATGGAATCGCTCACATAACTCATGAACGTCTTGGTTTTTGAATGGATGTCCATTGTCAGTGATGATGGATTGTGGAAGGCCATACCGGAAAATGATGTAGTTAAGGATGAACTTGGATATTTGTTTGCCAGTAATATATGTCAATGGGATGGCTTCAAATACTCAGTGGCGGTGATAATAAATTTATGGCCATTGGACGAGGTTGGATGGATCTTACCCATGAGGTCGAGTCCCCATTGAGTGAAGGGCCAAGGAGAGGTGATCGGCCGAAGTTCCTGTGCGGGAGCATGGATCAAATCACTATGAATTTGACATTTGTGACAAGTCTTAACATATTCTAATGCATCCTTTTCAATGGTCAGCCAATAGTACCCAAGTTGCGTTATCTTCTTAGCTAGAGTAGGACCACTCGAATGAGATCCGCATATACCATCATGTACTTCATGTAAGGTTGTACCCACATCGTTAGTGTCGAGACATCTAATGAGGGTATTGTCAAAGCTATGATGGTAAAGGGTGTCACTGACGATGGCATATCTCGCAGCTTTTCTAATGAAGGACTTCTTCTAGTTATTGGATAGGTTGGGTGGAAGGGTTTGGGATTTAAGGTAGTCATGAATGTCTTGATACCAGGGAGAGTTGGGACCAACAAGTTCGCAGACCATTTCTAATTCTGGAATGTCATAGGTAGGAACCAACAATTGTTTTATGAGAAACTCCAACTGTGGCAGATTGCTTGGGATGTCAAGGAGAGAGCCTATTGTAGCCATTGCATTCGTTGCTTTGTTCTGTGTTCTTGGAACTTGTTCAAAAGTAACCATATGAAAGTACGTTTGGAAACTATCAACCATTCGCTTATAGGGCATCAACTTCTCATCTTTTGTGTCATAGTCATCATTAACTTGGTTGATGACAAGCTAAGAATCTCCATAGACATGTAGTGCTCTAATTTTCCATTTTATTGCCATTCTTAGTCCTGTAACCAATGCCTCATATTTTGCCACATTGTTTGTGCATGGGAATGCAATGCAGAAAGACTTAGGAATGGAGTCTCCTTGAGGGGTGATAAACAAGATTCCTACCCCTGAGCCATGATTTGTGTGTGACTCGTCAAAATAGAGTTGCCAAGGTGCCTTAGGTTTTGTATGGAATATTGACTCATCTAGAAAATCTGCCACTAGCGGGTGATCACTTTGCAAAGGTGCATCTGGCAGTTGGTCTGCAATGAATTGTCCTTTTATCACCTTTCTTTCCACATACTGAATATCATATTCACTTAGAATCATGACCCATTTTTCTAGACATCCTATTAATGTTGCCCTGCTCAAAAAATATTTTAGGGGGTCGATCTTTGCTACTAGCTACGTCTGATGGCTTAGCATGTAATGCCTTAGTTTTTTTGCTGCAAAGACTACGGCTAGGAAAGCTCATTCAATTGGTGTGTATTTTAGCTGATACCTGACCAACGTCTGACTAATATAGTATATAGCTCTTTCTTTTTCTTCTTGGTCATTTTGTGCTAATAATTCCCCTAGTGCTAAACTAGTTGTCGAGATGTATAGGATCAATGGCTTTCCATGAATGGGAGGCATGAGAACTAGCATTGACAGTAGGTAGTCTTTGATTTGATGAAAGGCTTCTTGACATTTGTTTGTCCACACAAAGGGAATAGCCTTGTGCAACAGGTATTGGAATGGGTGGCACTTGTTAGCCAATTGGGCTATGAAGTGCCAAATAGATTGTACCTTGCCTTGTAGAGTTCTGAGTTCACTGATTCCTCTAGGAGGAGGCATGTCTATGATGGCTTTGACTTTTTCCAAATCAACCTCAATGCCTCTTTGAGAAACTATGTAGCCCAAGAGTTTACCTAATGTTACACCGAAGACACATTTCTTAGGATTTAGTCAGAGTTTGTATTCTTCCAAACATTTGAAAATTATGTCTAAAATCCCGAGGTTATCTTTCTTGGTTGTTGATTTAGCCAATAGGTCATCTACATAATCTTCCATTATTTTATGCATCATGTCATGGAAGATTGTAGTCATAGCCTTTTGATATGTGGCGCCTGCATTTTTGAGACCAAAGGGCATGGCATTCCAATAGTATGTTCCCCATGGGCAAGTAAATGCCATTTTGTGCTGGTCTTCTAGGGCAATGCGAATCTGATTATAGTTGGAGAAACCATCCATGAGGGATAGCATCTCATATCCTACTGTAAGGTCAACTATGATGTCAATGTTGGGTAAAGGAAAGTCATCCTTTGGGCATGCCATATTTAGATCTCTAAAATTTGTACAGACGCAGATCAACCCATTTGGTTTTGTTATCGGCACCAAGTTAGATATCCATTCTGCATAGTCAATCAACCAAATGAATCCAGTGTCTAGAAGTTTCTTCAACTCTACCTTGACCAATAGAGCGACTTGAGGGTGCATTTTGCGTAACTTCTGCTTGACTGGTTTGACATTAGGCAATAGTGGCAGATGGTGCAGGACCAGTTCTGGGTCTAATTCTGGCATGTTTGCATAGGACCATGCGAAGTTTATTTTATGTTCAGCAAAGAATTTATGAAATTCTGGCCTCTCTTCTTCAGTCAATGATGCAGCAAAGAGGACCATTTTGGGATCTTCTGTAGTCGATATGTTATCTTCTATGGTATCTTCTACCAGCATAGCTGCCTTCTCTTGTTGCATAGGAAGAAAGTCTAGTCCTCCATCTTTGGGTGCCTCAGAGAGGTTTTCACCCGTAGATACGTCCTTTTTTTTTAATATTTTATCGTCAAAAGGTGCCTTTCGGTTTTCACCTAGAGACATTTCATTTCATTTTTTATTTTATTTTTATTTTTACTTTTGCGACTAGAGGACAGAGCAGTCTCCCCGAAGTATACCATGCAATCTAGATTAATAGCGAATCTTGTCTTGTGGTCATCATTAGGTATGTCCTCACATAATCCCATAAATTCTACAATTGCCTCATCATTCTGAAATGTATCCAGGACTGGCAGGCCTTGTTGGTCCCAATCGACTAGTTGAGGATAAACTAGGGAAATGCCATCGTCAGTGTTGGTGAATTGTGGGGAGGATGCAGAAAGCTTGCAAACATGTTTAGTGATATTGTAGATGAGGTTATCATCATCCAACTCCACATCATATTCTATCCAATATTCCCCTTCGCTTGTCTCATATTCATTGTCGAAATAAGGGGTGAAGGACCTAGAGTCATGATTATCAATGTCATTTGGTAATTCAGATGGGTTGGACTGATGGGATTCAGGTAGTGGGTTTTTTAAATCATGGGGGGTGGTAATGGGAGTTTGACTATTTGGTGCCTGATCAATTTTAAATGTTTTCCAAAATCTTTGTTCAGAGGTCAATTCCCCTTCTTTGACAAACAAATCATCTAGGCAACAGTCACTTAGGGATCATTCTGAGCCAAATTCCCACTCTTGGGAGTCAATTTCGATGAGGGTTTCCCTAGTAGTCTTGACACTGTCTGAAGCATGTACTCACTCACTTGAAAGTATAGAGGTACGTCGATCATCATAGTCAGGAAATCCAAACCCTAATCCAAGATACTTTGGTATTTTGAAAGGTTCTATGGGCTCTCTTCGACCAGCTTTATTTCTACCCAGGCCACTAGTACCATCATAGCCCTTAGCCCTCATTATATCATAACCCTTGCCATATTTTTGAACTGGTAATGGGGGTAGTGCGATAGTATCCTTATAGATCCATCCTGTGATGTCATCAAGGTCTTCATTACTCATGTCCCCCCATTTGATGAAAATTGTTTTTGGTGGAACCTTAAAAATAATTTGGGGTTCCATTCTAAAACATGGCCTACTGTAGACCTTTGGTGACTTGGGTATTGTTGTTATGCTGTATGTTGTGTGCAGTTTGAATTCTCCATAGCTGAGGTCCTAGATCTTGATAGTGGATTTAGCCTTAGGGCTTGTCGAAGGTGGTGGTATGGCAGAAGACATGGATGGAGCGGATGTGGAAGATGATGTGAGTGCAGATGGGCCAATGTATTTGGATGACGAGGAGCCAGGTACTTCTCGGTTAATAGGTACTCAGTTTTTAGAGATACCCCTTAAGTTTGTACAATATTGGAAAGGGTTGAGATCTCCATATATGGTTATTTCTATGCCATCAAATGGAAACTTTAGGAATTCATGATATGTGGACGGAACGGCTTTTAAGGCATGTATCCATGGACGGCCGAGCAAGATATTGTATGGTAGTTCCAAATCCAGGACCTGGTAGGTTGTGTCCACAATGATTGGTTCTACTTTGATAGGGAGAGAGATAACGCCACGTGAAGAGAATTCTTTGTCATCATATGCTTTGATCACTATACTCTTTGTTGGGTCCACACATGCATCGGAGAATCCTAGAGCCTTAACCAGTTTGAGGGAGCATATGTTCAATCCTGCTCCACTATCTACTAAAACCCGTCTGACTTTGTGTTTGTGGACAAACGTTTCTATGTGCAAGGCATCGTTGTGTTTGGTTTTAGGTGATGAGTAGTCTTGATCCAAGAAGGTGACATGGTGAGGCGTAGTGAGGTATCCCACCATGGTCTCAAACTGGTTGACATCAATATCCTTGGGGACTAACAACTCTTGTAGGGTTTTATCTAGTATATCCTTATGCGCGGGAGAGATATGAAGCAGCTCAAGTATAGAGATTTGCACGGGAGTCTTGCCCAGCTGGTCGATAAGGTTGAACTAAATTTTGGGTTGTCCCTGCTTTGTGGTTAGGGTGGGTTTTGTTTGTTTAGCAGATGGGCCAGGTATGGCAATTTTGGATTTCCTAGCGGGAGATGGACCAGCTATGGTGACCTTTCCACTTCGAGTAGTAGCATTACATTGAGGTGCTCTCTTGATTGTAATGGTGTTGATGTATTCCTCATCAGTTTGTACATTATTTATAATTGGTCCACTAGAATAGTTGTACTTGGCTTGGGTGAAGTTGGCTCGATTATTGTTTGTCTACGACCTGAGGTGGAAGCATTATGAGAACCATGGTCCTGCAGTGGGTTCTTATGGATAGTATGATCTGAATTGGAGGCGAATTGATATCCGCCTACTTCAATGATACAACTTTTGATAAGATGTTGTACTAGGTTTTTTAATTGTCAACAGTTAGAGGTTTTATGTCCTTTTGTATGATGATAATCGAAGAATGCATTATCATCCCACCATACTAGTTTGAATTGTCCTCGGTCATATGGTTTTGGTTCTTGAAGTGTGATGACACCAGTCTGGATGCATTTCCCGAGGACTTCCTTAATGGGCTCACCCAAAGAAGTGTATGTGCGACCTTTAGGAAATTGTCTCATTTGACAGTATTGTCCCTGATTATTTTGGCCACTCTGGTTGTTTGAAAGGACATTGAGAGGAGGTGTCAATGTCATTGTTGGTTTGTTTTGTTGTTGAACCCCTTTTAGGGCTAGTACAGGACCCATGATGTTTACAGTCTTAGCATCAACAACACCATCATTTGTAACATGTTTATTTTTAACCCAATATTTGTTTCTATCAGCGGGTGGATTGGCATTTGTGTTTTTGGGACTGTATCTTAGTTCTCCCTTTGCGATAAGGGATTTCTCAATTTGGACCCCTTTTTCAACTAAGTCTGTGAAGTTTGTAGCAATGTACTTGCAATGCATATTTTAGGGGCCCAAGAAGTGTTTGCACGAACATGTCAACCTTTTCCCTTTTGGGTATATCAATATGACACCGACTAGCTAGACTTCTCCATTTTTGAAAGAATGGGATGAAAGTCTCACCAACATCCTCTTGCATGAGATTGCACAAGCTAGTGATAGAGGTATCCATGTCGATGTTGTACGCGTAATTTTTTATGAATTTTTGTTTAAGCTCATCCCATGTTTGGATATCCTTTTGATTGGAAAACCATTCAAGCACAGGAGCTGCCAGACTTTTAGAGAAAAGTCTCATCAAGTATGTTTGTTCATAAGCAATGTCCATACAATTAGTTGCAAACTCGTGAACATGTTCAATGGGGTTTGTCTTGCCTCTATATTTTTTGAAATTGGGTGACACATATCCCAGAGGAAATGGAGGCATGTATAAGCTCGTGTCGAATGGGTATACGTTTAGATCATATGATATTTCCAATTTCTTGCCTAATATGTATATGTTTTGGATAGTTTTCTCTATACCCATCAATCGCATTTGTAAGGCATCCATCCATAATAGGATCATTTGTGGTCCCGTGTGTTGGGTTGCCTGGTACACCATAGGTCCCTATTTGTTGTGCATGAATATTGGTGAATTGTGGTGATATGGATTGTTGTGACATGTATGATGTGTGTGGATTGGTGTGTTGTTGGTACTAAAAGTTAGGGTTGGGTGTATGTTGGTGAGTATGAACGTGGGATGAGTAGGTTGGAATATGTCCCCCAGCCATTTGTGTTGATATTTGGGGAATATGGTGACCATGAACATTTTGATTTGTGAATGATGTCATGGGTTGTGTTTGTTGACTACCTTGTCCAAATTGTTGATTTTTTGCAAGGGGAATGTTCGAATTGTGCTCTTGGGATTTGATGGGATTTGATAGTATTGATGTGTTCACATTTTGTTGTTGTCCTTGAATGAATACATGTTTTTTGCTTCCCCCCAAAGGATTTTGCGAGATACCAATGAGAGGGTGTGTCGAAGGTGTGCTCATGGTACTAGATGTGGTTGTCAAGGGGGGATTGTTGTGACTTGATGATGCCCCCATGAAATTTACCGTTGTGGTAAGGAGAGGGTTTGAATAATTTTCCTATGTTGCTGAGGGGCCATAGGCAGTTCCAACTGATTGTGACAGTGTCGTGGATGTTGGGGGCATTGTGGCTGATTGTGATCCTCTAATAGATGTTGTGTTTATTGAGTTGGAGGTGTTTGAGATGTTGGGAGTAGCATGTACTGTCGTTGTAGTGTCAAAGAAAGTGTTGCTCGTAGTGTTGGAAAGTTGATCATTGTTTGACAATTTATGTGTGTTATTTATCTTAGGGTCTAGGGATGTTGATCTTAACGTGTTGATGTCGAATCCTTTAGGTAATTTGGCTCCTTGACTTAAGAGTATGGCCAAGTATCTATCTCTGTCGTATAGGACCATTTGTTCGACGAATTGAGGGGCCTCTGGATCTTGTGCCACTACCTCTAGGTTTTCCTCAAGTATTTGACCATATTCATCTTTACGCAAGAATAGTTCAAATGGACTATTTGATGAGGGGGGTGTTGTTGTGAGAGGTTGGTCCTTTGTGTTGGAAAATGGATCGTCAAAAGTCCAGTTTGGATCGTATGTGAGATTTTTGACAGTGGACGTGGGGTCTTGTCGAAAGTTTTCCATTTCTCTTTTGTTTTTGGAGTCTAGTTTCCACCATAAAATGATATTGCTCAAATTGGAGATGACAAATAAATGCAAGGATGACACTATGTGAAATCTAAGTTCAAAATGACGACTAAAATGTGTAATGTTTTTGGATTTTTGAGAATAAAAATGCAATGTCCAAACCTATAATGCAATTTAAGACAAGGATATCTAAGCACTTCTAAACTGACTCTTTGTTTTCAATTTTGGTTACTAAAGGACTTTTCTGAAAATAAGAAGATGAAAAGGCCAATATGACTAGTGAGTTTTCCTAACTAGGCTTTTGAGTTGGCAAAAAAACTCACAAAAAGGGACAATGATTAAAAAGATAATGATGATGAAGTCCAAGATAACCTAGTTTCAAAAATAATGACGTTTGCAAATTGGTGCTGAGATTTATCTAATCCAAAGTATGCAATGATTTGAAGCCTAGGGACAAACTAATGTCAAATGTATGTATCTAAAAATAATGAATGGTGAAACCTATGGTAAAGAATGCAAACTAATGGACACAAGTTTTGAGCAATTTCAGAATTGGTTTCTGACAGGATTCCTTTGGAAACAGTGTTTGACAAAATATTGAAAAAGTGTGGACTCAGATTTGGATCTATTTCAAGGTTTGATTCATGATAGGCGAATGCGTCATTTGAAGCTGCGAATGTGTCACAGTTTGTCAAATGCGGTTTGTTTTTGTGATTGCAGCTTTTGGACTGTCAGATGCAACTCAGTTTTGCATATGTGGCTCTGTAGTGTTTAGATGCGTCGTGATGCATATAGATGTGTCGTTTTAAATGTCAAATGTGGTTTAACAGAGCAATTGCGATGCAAAAAATCAATTGCGGTTCAACAGATGCGACAGTTTTGTTTAAAATTGATTTTCTTGTCATTTTGATGGCAAGTTTGATCTGTTTGGTGTTAAATGTTTTGTTTAGAACTGTAAATGTGATGAAACTAGAAAGCACTTGAAAAACACTGTGTTTTGAATGTAAGCAATCACACATAAGACAAGTACAATCCTAAAAGGATAATAGGCCAAGGGTTTGTATACTTGATATAGCCCACTGATATGTCCCAGATTGGTGATAAACACCTTTCCTTCTCGAGAGCAGATAGCTTAGAATTTTGGTGGCATTGGCTCCCCTCCACGACTCATTAACATTATTTGAACACACCAAATTCAGATTCTTTGGTTAATGACATCCCAAGAATTGCTATCTCTACTCAAGGGGATCAGTAGTGAGTGTCTTCAGGCATGATACTATACCCTGCACTATATCAAGCAATGACCAATAGAATGGTTGGACACTAAGACAAGAAGTGTTTAGTATGGGCATTTCATTCATGGGCCATGATCCATGCGGCAAGAGTCCCCTTTCAAATCCATCTCGTTGGAACCACACTCATGTTTCTTGGGCTTTCCCCAAGAATCCACTTTTATATACCGGCTAGAAGTCCCTCGGTGTTAGGGTGCTACCGGTTTGAGTCGTCCTGGGGTGAGTACTTTTTCCCACCAGAACAGGCCCAAGTTCTAGAGTTAGTAACTGTTTCTCTTACACCCAAGATCGCTCGAAAAGCATAAGGGGAGAGGATACTTCAATTACCAAATCGTGAGGGTGACACAAAAAATAAGGTGGGTCTCATTTTATGATCACCTAGCTTTCACAAGGTGAGAGCATAATCACCTACCACCTTTAAGCATAATCAGACATAATCAAACACGCATCCATTTTAAAGCACCAAATGAAGTGTTTTCTACACTAGAAATTGCAAACATGTTGTTTGAGAAATGGGTCTTTGACAAACGTAGCTGCAAAACCACAAGTTAACAATTTCATCCACCAGTCTTGGACCCACAAAACATAACTGCCACACACTGCAAAACACGATTAGTAACACGAAAGCCCCTACTGGGTAGAATGCAGAAAATAAAACCAGAGTGCTAAAAAGAATAAGAAAGAACATAAAAAACTAAAAAACCCGAATGTAAATGAGAAGAAAACATTACCAGGTGAATGCGTCATGATAGAGCAAATCCGTCACTATGTTTGTCAAATGCAGCTCGGTATTTCAACTGCGGCTTTCTGGACTATGATTGCGGGTCGATAGAGGGATTGCGTTGTTTGAGTCTTCAAATGCATCGTGATGCATCAAATGCGTCATGATTTAAAAAAAAATGACCACGTCGCTCTATACTTGTACCTACAAAAAT
Source organism: Sequoia sempervirens (assembly GCA_007258455.2). NCBI lineage: Eukaryota > Viridiplantae > Streptophyta > Pinopsida > Cupressales > Cupressaceae > Sequoia > Sequoia sempervirens. The sequence continues at coordinate 577,453,249 of VDFB02270651.1, read as the reverse complement.
GATAGAAAAGACACAAAAACCATACAGAAATAATAGCAAATAACAGAGTCATTTTCACATCAGGTTCACCAATGTATCTAAGGGTAAATTTCAAAGGATTAGATTCAATGAATTGAAAACACAATAAACCCAAAGAAGTAATGAAGTGCAAAGGAAAGTAAATGAAAACACAGAAAATAGAACAATCTCACCCAGTGTCTTCAATCTCCATGGCTGATCACCATTACACCTTCTAACTTGTTGATTTGTGTTGCCCTCATATCGAGTGTGTGAGCAATCTTGACTATGCCATTGTCCTAAACAAGCTTTGAAGGATTTAAGTAAAATTATGCCTATGCTAATAATAAATGAAAATAATAACTATGAATGCTAAATGACTATAATGCCTATATTAAATGAAGTGGTCCCTAAAATTATGAACAAAATTGTCTTTTATAGAAAACATAATTTTGAATGGACGAACGAGATCGACTCTTGACAGAAACCTAAAATCATAGGACGAGATTTAAATTGATAATCCCTAATCAGGGTTAGGGAAAAATCCTTAGATGAGTGGTCAAGATGTCATAGGAGAAAATCAAATCAGTGGTGGAGAAAAGGTGAGATAATTAATTTTGAAAATAAAGATTTTCAAAATTAAGAAGATAAAGATAGCCTACTTTGTGAGATTCATAAAAGATGAACTGAAAAGAAAATTTGATAAAATCAAGAACCTACTTGCTTTATTTGATTTTTGGAAGAAATCTACCAATCAACTAAAAATATGAATTTTGTGAGACAAATAAATAATCTTTTTCAGATTATTTACTAAAATGGACTACCAGTTAAGATTGTGATGACATTTTAAATAATTTCATTTATTTAAAATGAGAGGAATATTAATTTTGACAATTAAATAATTAAAGATAATTATTTAATTTAGCAGATAGAATTAAATAAATTAATGAATTCATTTAATTATGACAATTAGTGACATATTAAATAAATAAATAAAACTTATTTACTTAATAATCAAGAAGAAATAAATGACGAAGGGTAATTAAATAAATTAAGAAATTTATTTAATTAAGGGAAGACTTAGACAATTAATGACGTATTTAACAAATAAATAAGATTTATTTATTTAATAATCATGGGGAATAAGAGGACATGAATTAATTAAATAATTATGAATTATTTAATTAATAGATGAATGTGGACCAAGGACATAATTAAGTGTCATAATTATGCTAGGATGAAAGTGGTAAAAATGAAGCTTGCAGGCGTAGGTCATTTTTAGGTGTCTACAGCAAGATATATGGAATTAGCTGCAGGACCTTCAGGAGCATCCAGAAAGAAATAAAAGGGTAAGAAAGATGCCAAAGCACCTAGGGGAAAGGAGGATAAGGACCAAATGAAGTATAAGTTCCAAGGAGCAGACCTCAACTCCAAGGTTACTATAGAGTGGGATACGGTCTCAGATACAAACTTGGGCCACATTGATATTAATGAATTCAAGAATAGGGTCATCATCAACCCTACCATAGAAAATGCAAAGAATATTAGGAAAGGTAGATTGGCCAAGGCAACTAGTTTCCCACCTACCATTGTGGCTCTTAAGTTGGTAATCGCCTACATGTAAGCATATCAGGAGAACACTAGAAGAATTGTTGGCTGGGATGGCAAGGTCTTGGATGACCTATCTACCAAGTCCATAAGAAGAACGTTTCACATCCCCACCTTTGATCCTATGGAAGAAACCATAAAAGAGTATGCAAAAAGTATGTGGAAAGCTGGCCCCCTCAAATGAAAGAAGCTGATGAATCAATACTGGCTGAAGGAAAAGAGGGACAGTGCGAACAAAGTACCCCAGGAGCTCTTTAGAAGTTATTTTCAAGAAGATTACCATGATTTGGTAATGTTGTTAAGCAGATTCATAGGCATCCCAACTACGGCTTACTTCCAAGAATGGATGCTTTATTTTATAGAGGAGATTATTAGAGGGAAGACTAAGTTCCATTGGGTAGGAATGATCAGCAACTGCTTGCATGAGCAATTTGTGGCAGTTAAAAGGACCTGCCAATTTTACATGACCTCATACCTGGTCTACTTGCTAGCTGATCTTGTACCTTATAGAGGTCTATTTGTTTCCCAAAGCTAGACTCTAGGCAAGGAGTTGAAGGTCTATGATAGACACTTGCAACTTCAATACATAAATTTCAAGAAAGACTACTACCGGGTGAATGCTGCCTTTATTGAGCACATTATCAAACTAGTCGGAGGAGACTTCAAATGGAGAGTCACTCATAGTGCCAATTCCTTCATCCACCAATTTAGATTTCTATTTATTCAATTTCCTAAGTTTACCTACATCAGAACTAAGGGCTTCTCTAGGAGGCCATATAAGCTTCCCTGGTACCCAAATGACCAATTGGTATTGCTCGAGGTTTCCAGATAGCTACAACATGCACATACTCTTTTGAGTTACAAGCATAGGCCTGGCATCCCATACCCTCTTGCATTTGGATAGGGTATGTATGTAGTTCCCGCATCCTGATGTGTGGAGTATTCTGAGAAAGAAATAATTAAATACAACTTGGAGCTCTATACTGCTAGGCCATAGATGGATCTATATGGAAAATTAAAGATGGTTGGGATTGAATATTCCCATTGGAACAATGTTGAAGAATTCTAGGAAAACTACAAAGATGATAAAGAAGTGTGTATGAGGAACTTTATGTGCATGATGACGTACTTTGCTAAAATGTTCAACTTGTTCCCAGTGCTAGATTAAATTGTAGAAGATGAAAACATAGTGATAGATCCAAGGTATAATGTTGTCACCAACTTGTCATTGCCCCTAATTGACTAGGATGAGGAAGAGGTCAATGACCTTGATACTCTAACAAAACCAATAGATGCTAGGAAAAAGCAATGGATTGATGAGAAAATTGCTCAGTTGAAGCTATAAGGAGCAACCCTGACTTACGTAGAGCTCAAGGATGAGCTCAAGGGTGAGATTGATAGTGGGATTGCTACTACCCCATTTAGAGAAGCTACCAAATTGAATCTAATCACCAAGTCCAAGAAAAGGAAAGAAGTAGTAGAATGCCAAACTAAGCACAAGGTATATTCAAGAAAGGCGTCAGAAGGTGAGCCCTCAAAGAAGGAAAATACATTGAGCAGATTCACTAAGATTCCCACAATTGAGGAGGATCTAATCCATGAGGGAGAGGAAGAAGAGGAAAATCAACCAAAGTCTCCACATGCTACCTCTGTTCTTGCTGCCACCACTGCTACCACTACTATCACTTTGCCACTAACATCTCAAGCATTGCTTGCTTGTTCTCTACCTGCGATGGACATCTTTGTCCACTTTGCCTCCACCTCATCAACTGCAGCCATTATGGTGATAGATTCTTCTTCCACTTCCACTTCTCCACTCTCTTCTTCCTCGATGTCTCCAACAACCACCACTCCTCTAGCCTCCACAACAACAATGCCAACCCTTGTTCTTCTAGAGGCATTTGTCTGGCACATATAGAACATACCCATGGAGCTTTCTAGGGTATTAATGAACCCTATGGTACAAGCTTCCTTAGCTCAAGCTATGGCTGGTCTCCTTGTCCCTTCTCTCATAGAACCACCTAAAATGGAGATGACCATGCGAGTATCTAAAGAGTTGGAAAGGAAAGAGAAGGAAATAGCCAAGGAAATGGAAGAAGAAACTGATGACTACCACAAACATCCAGAGAACCAACACTTATTCATTGATGAGGTGGTACATGAAGAAGAGGAAACAAAATCCTCTGAGGAAGATGTTGAGGACTCTGGCTCAAAATACAGCATAGAACCTTTGATCAAGAACTTGAGGAAGAGTTGGCTAAGCAACTCAAGGATGTCAGAGAGGAAGTTGAAAGGAAATCCTCCGAGGAGAAGAGGGATACAAATGAAGAAATGGAGGTAACCACAAAACCTCCAACCGAAGAACAAGAGAAGAGCCCTAGTCATGATGAGGAAATTCCTCCTACAGGGGAAGAAGAAGGAAAGAAAAAGGAAAAGATAAGAGAAGATAAGCCTAAAGAAGAGGCTAAAACAAGAAGCCCAAAAGTTAAACATCATGAAGAACATGGGTAGGAAGAAGAAGAAAAGGGATCCGAAGGGGGAGAAAACCCTAAAGAAAATATAATCATCATTGAATCCTAGGAGAAAAAGGCTATATTCATTTAGGATTTAGATGAAGAGGAAGAAGAGAAGATAGAATGATAGGCTCTAGGCCATGAAGAAATAGAGATTCAACATATTCAAGAAGAAGAAGGTGATCATGAATCACTGAAAGAAGGATCTCAAATGCTTGAGTGGTTGGATAAGAAATTACAAAAGAAGGCCCCCATCCTCATGGATACCAAAAAGAGATGAGAAACCATCTTGGCTCAGGCACATATAGGGAAAAAGAAGGAGAAGAAACCAAGGGTTAGATCCCACATAATGATGGATGCATCAGCATCAAGGATAGTGCAAATAGCTACTCCAAGGGTGGAAGGAGAGGGATTCAGCTACAATATCTCCACCGTTGACCTAGAAACAACCACTGGGGAGAAGAAAATTGATCATCTCTAGGGATCCATGGCTACTATTGTGCATCAAATGAGTAAAGACAAATCCTCTAAGGAGGAATTAAAATCACAAGTGGTAGATTTAACAACCTACATACAACAATGGTCTTCTGTCGAAGAACTGCCCATGACATCATTAGCTCTGCCACTGCTACTATCCAAGGATCATATCAACAAGCTTGAAAGGAGGAAGAATTGGACAAATGCCATTGAAGACTGGTTCTGATGGTTGGTCTACAATGGGGATATGGGCATCAGTCATGCTTCCTAGATAACAAATAAGTTTTGGGAGGTACAAAAGAAGCTCAAAGGCACAAATTTTTTTTGTACTGACTTCTTGGAGTTGTATGGAATTACACATCCCAAACTCGAGGCTATCCTCAAGATGCTTGAGAGAACGTGGGAAAAGGGGTTGGCACTGGAAAAAGATGATCATTTGCTCGTGGAAACATGGAAATTTTTCCTTGATCATAGGAGGGAAATATTGGAATGGGTGCTCCATGACGTGGAGCTTGACATAGATTGGTTCAAAGAACTTTGGGCATCCTGTGAATAATATTTGAAGCTAATGATAGACTATGATATGCCCACCATCAAGCTAGATCTGAAGAAGATTAAGTCATACTTTCATAAGAAGATGGAAGATAGAGCCACATACATTAACATTGGATTTCATGGATTTTGCTACTTGAGTTTTCACCCAATCAGAACAAGTGATCAAGAACATGCCAAAGTGCAACAAGGATTGGGACTTGATTACTAACCAATCAAGGAAATTGAACTTCTAGGTGTTCCAATATGGCATAATGGAGTGGAGCAAGCTCTAGGTGTTGATCAGAAAGTTCATGGAATACGCTACTATGAAGAAGCATGAAAGAAATCCAGCTATAGATGATGAATTTCTTGTAGTATAGCTATAGCAAAGGAGATCAACTAATGACAAAAGTGTTCAGTGTTGACCACTAGAGGACAAATTAGGCTAAAAGAAAAATTATAATTTTAAATTGCAAAATATTAAGGGGTAGTTGAAACCCTAGTTTGTAGTGAATCTTGGCCACACAATGAGATTAAATCTTGGCCATTCATTTTTATTTTTGGAGACTATAAATAGGGGGTTTCCTCTCATTTTCAAGAGAGAGTTGAGTTGTTGTAAAGACATGTTGCTGAAATTCTAATAGTTCATTACTTTTGGGTGGATTCTTGAGTTTCATTTCATGTTACACAATTCTTATCCTCATAGTTAATATATTTGAGTAGATTTTCTTTTTTGTTCTATGGATTTACATGCATTTAGTAGATTAGTTAATGTTATTCATTGATGCTGAAGAATTTTGTTGTGTTGATGCCCTTCCTTGTTCATGCTTTTTGTTGTTTATTGATGATAAATAGTAGTGTAAAACTAGTCTGAACATGAATTGAATGTTGCACTTAAATTCTATCTTTTATTCATTCTTTATGGTGAATGAATGGTTGAAAATCTGCAGACCTTAAAAGATTGCATTAGTTTCATGAGATTGTGAGTTGATTTGGTTAAGTGGAACTTAGTTTCAGGAAGGATGCCCACTATAGCATCCTCCATTATCATTGTTCATCAATAGTTTTAGGTCTAGGAACTTATTCTCTTCCCTTCCCTTTTGACCTTTCTTTTAAATAGTAAATTAAGACAAGTTCAAGAATCATTGCAAATTGTAAATCCAAATCTAATAAAAAAGTGGAGTTTTAGACTATTGTCCTGAACTTGTAGCAATAGAACAATATTCCATAATTTTATAAACTTCATTTAAAAGAACCAATTCCTTCCCAGCTTAACATAAGTAAGGCTTCCCTGTGATTACCAGCAAATCACATAAGAACTACTGAGATATTCCAAGCTTGTCAAGATCTGACATCTGAAACCTTTGGGTAGTGATTTGTAACTCATTTGTAGATTTCTACCTTTCAAGAGAGGTAGTGTACTTGTGTACTGCTTGTGTTGAGAAGGTGCAAAAACACCCATCAACAAAACCCTTCAAAAGAAGAAGGGCCCACTCAATGGACACGCTAAAAGTGTAAAAGAGATGTTTTTTCTCAAATTAATTCATCATCAAGGAATCCTTTTGAAAGATGGGAACACTTCATCAAGGAGTTCAAAAGGAAGAAGATGCCCCCTTGTGAGGGAAAGGTAAATTCTTCTCTCATAGGAAAAGGATACTCCCACCTTAGAGGGAAGTTCTCAAATTCTTTCTTTATGAAACCTTGATTAAGGAAATATGTTCCATTAGGGGTCCAAGTCAAGAATATGATTTTTGAAAAAAAAGGTTGCAAGGACTTTCAAGAAAAAGATTCATTGGCAAAGAATTTGTTTTCTAAAAATCAAAGTATTATGAAAGTAACGTTGTCACACACACAAGGGACAACTCAAGCAAAGAAGAGAGAAGGATAAGAAAAGAGTGAGAGAGAGGAAAGCAACATAACAAAAAAGAGACACAAGGATGATCTGATATTTTGGGGTCAGAGCTTCTTGTAAATATATATAAGTATAATAATAGTATATAAATGAACTGTCATCAAACCCCTACTATATCAGACCATGTGAAAAATGCATGAGAAAACAAAGTAAAAATAAAAAATTGGGTCAACATGGAAGGGGAGCCTAAATGTCCCCAACACTTTGCATCATCCCCAATTTTCTGAAATTCAAAACACATGACAAAGGAAGAAAGATGATACAAATAGAGGAAGTTTTAGGACACAAAATCACTCTTGTATCCAAGCACCAACAAGGGTGGCAAGGGTCATACAAGAACACATAGCACGAGCATGTGGGATCACATCACAACACACACAATTCTATTCTAAAGATAAATAAGAGGCCTACCCCTAACACTCATTGACCAAGAGGGCATCTACTTCTCAATCTAGATCATTATAAGGGGAAGGTGGACAAGCTTGTAGTGGTGGAATATTAAGGGGAGGTTCTTCTAACCCTCTCGCAAAAAGGGATAACGAAGAAGGCCCCGTAAGGACTTCTCCACTTGGCTCTTGTGGAGCTATGGTCAGGTATTTCATGAAGATCACTAACAAGGCTGAAAATTCATCAAAAGATTAAATATGCACTTTCTAAAAGTTCCATGTTGTACCTGAATGGACAAAGAGGACTTGTTGCAAGTATGAATGAGTGTGGTAGTGTTGTCATTAATGTTGTCATTAATGTCAACATAGTATAGGTTGTTACAAAGAAAGAAAACAAGTGATTATAGGTTGTACATGTATATTTGAGATACTATAGATATTTTTTGAGTACATGGAGCTATCTTTATGGTGTTGCAAGTTTGTTGATATGATGAGTTACAAAGTTCTTTTGAGAAAATTAATAAATAGTGAAGTCATAATTGTGTGTGTGTTTAGAATGTGCTTCGGTATGTGCTCCACATTTCTTCTATGTTGATCCTATGCTTGTGTGGATCTGAAGTGTTGTTTAAGGAAATCCTTGGGTGATATATCCTAGATTATAGCTTTTGGTTTTATGAAGAATGAAAGTTGAGTTCAATAGTCTGTGAACTAGTCTGGAAAAGTTGTTTGTTTGTGGATTGGGATAAATGTTTCTGCTCTGCAGTTCTCTACTGGTTTTTTTCAAGACTTGTGGATCTAGAAGAAGAATTGTAATGGTGTTATTTGCATTCTATCAAAATTAGATGTGGTTTGGTTCTCTAGAAGACTAGTTTCAGAGTTATTATGTGTGTTTGTACAGTCTAGATGGATTGATGAAATGTGTTCTATGTACGAAGATCATTGTAGTAATTGCATATGAATCTGAAGGTATCTAAGATATTTTATAGTGTATGGTGAAGTGTGTTATGTGGTCCGCATGTTACCTTCTTATTGTGGAAATGTGTACTTCAAAGTTCATTGATGTTTTCATTAGGTTTGTCTAACCTAGTGTTTACACGTCATGTGAAGGATAAGTATCGATTAAGGAAGCGTGTGATTAATCTAAGATGTTTTTTTTATCCTAGTTAAGTGTTGGTTTGGTCTTATCTCATTCTTATCCACCACGGGAATGTTGAGTTGTGGACTAATTTGAATTTGTAAAATGAAAAGTGTGTGGCCAACCTTGGAGAAAGTTTCTAAGGTTGAAGATGGTATAAATACAAGACATTATGTTAAGGATTGAATGCCACAAGTGTGAGAAGCAAGGTAGATGCGATTGATTATGAACTAATGAAACAATTACTTCAATGTGTTAAGACTCCTGAAAGCAGTGAGTTGATGGTGTCTACAATTCTTTGATAAGGATGCAGATGTGTGCAAGTTGTTGTGGTGGATCTTCTATTGCATTCAAAAAGTGTTCTGTGTGTAACATTCTTCTTTCTGTCTTTCTTTATCTGTAGGAAGTGAGCCTCCAATTTGGATAGTGAGTCCTATCTTGGGTAGTGAGCCCTTTGGTAGTGAGCCTCTTTGTAAATGACTCTTATATTGTGAGCTAATCCTGACCGTGGTTTTTCCCTTATTGGGTTTTCCACGTAAATATGGTGTTACTTCTGTTTGCTTTTTGTTATCTACACTTCATGCTCATACTAAATAATAGATTAAAGTGGATGTGAAATTGTTTAAGATCTGTGGTAATTGTGATTATATACAATTGATTCACCCCCCCTCTTAGTTGTCTTGTGCATTTCAACAATTTGTATCAGAGCTTTGGTTCTTTAAAGAAGAGCTTAACTGCTTGAGGTAGATCCGATCATACACAAATTGACAATCCATGTGTTTGATGAATCTGACTACAATTTCTGGAAAGTGCGGATGAGAGGTTACCTGATCTCTCTTGGCTACAAGACTTGGAAAGCTATTGAGACAAAATATGTTGAGCCAGCAAGTGGTCCTTCTTCTATAGATGGTATTTATTCCTATGAAGAAAATGAAAAAGCAAGGTATGCAATCTATAGTTTTTTATCTAAGACTAAGCTAACAAAAGTTATTTCATTAGGCACTACTTATGAAGTTTGGGAAAAGTTGAAAGATATCTATGAAGGAAATGATAGAGTCAAATTATCAAAGAAGTTAACAACTAAGCGTAGATATGAGAACTTGAAAATGGAAGAAGGTGAAGACATTGCAAGCTACTTTCAAAGAGTTGACATTGTAGTAAATGAAGTCAAAAATTAAGGTGGTACTCTGACAGATGAAGATGTAATGGAGAATATTTTGATGACCCTATTGGAGAGCTACAATGACAAAGTATCATCCATTGAGGAAGTTTATGTTCCAAAGAAATTCACTAAATAAAAACTATTTGGCACCTTGACTGCATTTGAAATGAGGAAATTTGGAAAATAAAAGGAGAAATCAAAAACAACCTTCAAAGCTACAAAGACAGAAGATGATCCAGATGGTGAAAGTTCGGAGGAGTTGGAAGAAAATTTTACAAGGAAATTGAAGAAAGGTACTAGAAACTACAAAGGTATGTTACCTTTTAAATGTTTTAGTTGTGGAAATATTGGTCACTGTGCTTCAAGATGTCCAAATAGAGCTATACACAAGAAGAGAAAAGACAAAAGGGGAAAAAGTTCAAGAAATTGTATTATGTTAGAGAAGATGTTGGAATTTTTGATGATGAATCTAATAATGAGGATGATACAAATGAATGCTTGTTTCTAGACTTAGAGAATAAATAAGTGTCTACTAACCATGGAAGATGTGGAAGGGAATTTGGTCTAGAAAACAAGAAGGAGGAGATGGGAGGTACTATGGTTTCTGCTTTTCATGCTAGACAAGATGAAGATTATTGGGTGATTGATAGTGGTTGCTAAAATAATATGACCAAAGAGAAAAGTAAGTTTACTAAACTTGAAAAGTATGATGAAGGATTAGTCATGTTTGGAGATGATTCTAGTACAAATATTGTTGGAAAAGGAACAATTAGTTTTGATGGAACACACAATAATGACGATGTCTATTATGTTAAGGGATTAAGGCATAATATCTTGAGTGTTGGAAAAATGTGTAGCAAAGGGTTTAAGCTTGTGCTTCAGGATAATACTTGTGAGATCAGAAAAGGGTCCAAAACTGTGGCAGCAGTAGGAAGAAGAACATATGGAAACATTTATCAGCTTATGGGTATTGATGGTCAGTAATTTTTGTCTCAAGTTAATGAAAGTTGGCTATGGCACTAGAGGAAGGGACATGTAAACTTGAAAACCTAATCAAGATCAATTCAAGAGAAGTTGTCAAGGATTTTCCAAAAATCACAAAGCCTACCAATACTGTTTGCAAAAGTTGTTAGTTGGGAAAAAAAAACAAGTTCCAACTTTAAAGGAAAAGAAAAATCAACTACCAAAAGGTTGGAATTGAATCATACAAACCTTTTTGGTCCTACAAGAACATAAAGTCTTAATGGTGACAAGTATTTTACACTTTTAATTCATGATTATTCTAGAATCACATGGGTTACTTTTTTTAGGGAGAAAGCTCAAGCTCTAGATATATTCAAAGTGTTCAAGGCTATGGTAGAGAATGAAGAAAACCTAAAAAATCAATTGTTTAAGGTCTAACAGAGATGGAGAATTCACCTCCAATGAGTTTAATATTTTTCGTGAAGAGCATGGTATAAAGAGGCATATTTCTGCTCCAAGAACTCCTTAGCAAAATGGAGTTGCTGAGAGGAAGAATCAAGCTATTCAAGAAGCTGAAAGAACTATGATGAAATAGGAAAATGTACCTAAAGTATATTGGAGAGAATCAATTCACACGGCTATTTATATTCTTAATAAAGTTCAGATCAAAAGCAACATCACAAAAACTCCTTATGAACTGTGACATGGAAATTTTTCTATTGTTAAGTACTTTAAGGTGTTTGGAAGAAAATACTATATTAAAAGAGATGATGAGAACCTAGGAAAGCTTGATGCAAGGTGTGATGAAGGTATTTTCCTAGGATATTCAACCAAAATTAAAGCGTATAGATGCTATAATAAAATATTGAGAAAGATTGTTGAAAGTGCAAATGTAAAAGTTGATGAAGATATGCACAAATCATTTTAAATAAGTGAAATTGAACTAGATGAACTTTTTTGTGGAAAAGAGCAAGAGAAGAAGAAGAAGCTTCAAAACCTACTCCTAAGACTCCAACATATATATAGAAAAATCATCTAAAAGAATAGATAATTGGAGACAAAGGAAAGGATGTAATGACAAGAAGCACAGTGGCAACAACTGAGGTAAATATGTGTTTACATTCCAAGATAGAACCCAAAACAATGTGTGAAGCATGAAAAGATGAAAATTGGGTTAGAGCAATGAAAGAGGAATTACAACAGATAGAGAAAAATCAAACATGGGAATTGGTTCGTAGACTGGTAAACAAGAATAAAATTGGTACAAAATGGGTATTCAGGAATAAGCTGAATGAGAATGGTGAAGTAGTAAGGAACAAATCTAGGCTTGTGTGCAAAGGTTATTCACAGGTAGAAGGAATAGACTTTAAGGAAACATTTACCTCGGTAGCAAGAATGGAAGTTATTTAGATGTTTTTGGAATTCTCTACTCATAAAGATTTCAAGGTATACTAGATGGATGTTAAGTCTACATTCCTAAATAGAGAATTAGAAGAAGAGGTCTACATGGAACAACTAGAGGGATTTCAGTTATAAGATCAACCAAACATGGTCTGCAAGTTGAAAAAGGAACTATATGGACTTAAACAGGTTCCCAGAGTATGGTATGCAAGGTTGGACAAGTGTTTGACTCAGAAAAGGTTCTGCAAAGCCTCTATAAATAGTAATCTCTATTTCAAGATTGAAGGAAACAAAATTCTCATAGTAGTGGTGTATGTTGATGATATTATCTTTGGAGGAAATGAAGGTATGTGCAAGAAATTTATAGAGGAGATGCAAAAAGAGTTTGAAATTTCTATGATTGGTGAGTTAAATTTCTTCCTTGGACTTCAAGTGAATCAAACTGTTACGGGCATATTCATTTCACACTCAAAGTATGTTAAAGAATTGTTGAAGAAATTTGGAATGGATGACTTCAAATTGGTCTATACCCCTATGGTGACTCGATGCAAACTAAGCAAGGATGATGAATCTCCTAAAGTTGATAAGAGCAAATATAGATCTATGATTGGTGGACTGATATATCTTACTGCTACTAGAGTAGATATCATGCATGCGGTATGTTTGGTTGCCAGATTTCAAGAAGAACCCAAAAAGACACATATTACAACTGTGAAAAGGATATTCAGATATCTAAAAGGGACTCCAAATTATGGTTTGTAGTATCCTAAGGATATTGATTTTAATTTAAGTGCATGCAGATTGGAATAGTTGTGTAGATGACCGAAAGACTACAAGTGATGGTGCATTCTTTCTTGGATGTAGGTTGGTTTCATGGCTAAGAAAGAAATGAGATTCATTATCTTTATCCACTATAGAGGCTAAGTACATAGCAATAGCATCTTGTTGCACATAGGTACTATGTATGAAGCAAACCTTGAAGGATATAGGAGTGATGTGTGATGAACCTATCCCCACCTTCTGTGATAATACAAGTGCAATTAATATTTCAAAGAACCCGATAATGTATTCAAGGATAAGGCATATATCTATCATATATCATTTCTTAAGAGATAAGGTATTGTAGAATGAAGTCAGACTTGAATATGTGCCTACAAAGGATCAAAATGTTGATATATTTACTAAGGTTCCTCCTAAGGATACTTTTGAGTATCTCTGAGAGAAGTTGGGGGTTACTGCCCCTCCTTCTTTTAACTAGGTGCACATAGAAGTGCATCAGTCTAGTGGATCTACAAATTCTTCATTTGTTTGGATTGATGACTGAGGCCTACTCCTCAGGGGGAGTAGGAAGCATCATTGTTGTAGTATGAGAAGAATGTTATCATGGGTGCACTCTTAAGGGGGAGTGATCAGAATTATGTATGGTATTTTCCATTGATGTCAAAGGGGGAGAGAGAGTCATATGAAAAATAATAGTGAAGGAAAAAGGATATTGTTTTCTTTGATGGTTTTTCACATCATGCATTTCCATCAATGTCAAAGGAGGAGATTTTTGCAAGTATGAATGAGTATGGTGGTGTTTTCATTAATGTTTTCATTAATGTCAAGATAGTATAGGTTGTTACAGAGAAAGGAAACAAGTGATTGCAGGTTGTACATGTATAGTTGAGATAATATAGAGATGTTGTGAGTACATATAGCTATCTTTATGGTATTACAGGTGTGTTGATATGATGAGTTACCAAGTGCTTTTGAGAAAATTAATAAATAGTGAAGTCAAAATTGTGTGTGTATTAAGAATGTGCTTTGGTATGTGCTTTGCATTTCTTATGTGTTGATCCTATGCTTTTTCGGATTTGAAGTGTTGTTTAAGGACACCCTTGGGTGATATGTCTTGGATTACATCTAGTTTTATGAAGAATGAAAGTTGAGTTCACTAGTTTGTGAACTGGTTTGGCAGAGTTGTTTGTACGTGGATTGGGAGAAATGTTTCTACTTTACAATTCTTCGCTATTTTGTTTTAGGTCTTGCAGATCTAGAAGGATTGTAATGGTGTTATCTATTTTCTATCAAAATTTTATGTGGTTTGGTGCTCTGGAAGACTAGTTTTAGTGTTAGTATGTGTGTCTATATAGTCCAGATGGAGTGATGGAATGTGTTATGTGTATGAAGATCATTGCAATAACTATACTTGATGAAATAATTTGCTTTAAGAGTGGGTTGTCATTGGACTTAGTCAAAATTCTTATTTCAAGTCATTGTACTTTTGTGAGACCTTTCCAACTCATAAGTCTAGTGTGGAAACCTGACTTTGTCATCTTGTCATTTTAATTAGTCCTATAAACAGTCCTTTAACACTCCAAATTGAGACATTGACCAAACTTTGGATAGTAAGTTAACCTTTCCTGAAAGTCTACCAAATCGATTGCATCTTTGCATTTCCATTGCCATACCTTAAAAAAAATTTAGTCTTTCATCATTTATTCCTAGTCCTCATCATCACTTTGCATCCCCTTTTAGACAACATTGTCACTATTGCATACCTTTGCATTATCATTTTCTAGACTTCACCCCACCATCATGTATTCCATGCACATTGGCATGCTTGCTAGTCAAATTGAATACCAGTTTCTCCATAATGGTTAATACTAGCTATCCATGGACTTCAAAAGACAATTCATCCTATCCAAATCCCCAAAAAATAGTCAATCACCTACATATCCTTCCTACCATCAATCCATGAGTCCTAGCCATTCAACCGTCTACCCTAACTATCAAGAGTTCCTTAGTCCAATTCATGTCGTTAATCCTCAACAAACATCCACCTATCCTAGTCTTGACAAGGGAAACCAACTATCTACTCATCCCTTACAAGTTACCTTTGTGTCATATCCTAGTCCTTCAGCCACTAATCCCTTCCAGACATCCATGTCATGTCGTAGTCCACCATTCATTAACTCAGTCCAAACTTCCCCATTTTATCCTAGTCCTTCGTCCACTAACCCTGCCCAAGTCTCCATGTCCTATCCTAGTCTTTCGTCCACTAATCCTTTCCAAGAAACGTCATCCCAACACACATTTATTCATGAAAATTCTTTTGTTGTCCAACACAACATTCCATTGCCTACATTTGAAGAGACATGTCAAAAAGAAAGTCCAAAGCATGACATCATAGCTTCACCTTCAAGTTAAGATCAAAGTAGTCCATCTCATGAACCCATCTTTAAGGCCATTCAAGAAGCCTTTCAAAATAATAATGACATCCAAAACACACCTATCCTTGATCAAGAGTCCATTCCCCATCACGACATCTGAGACAAACCCTTCTTTGACAAAGACAATACCATTGATCAAGAAGTCCAAAATGACCCACTCCTTGACCTTTATGCCATTCATGATCAAACATTTGAAGACAACCCCATCCTAACTCCAACCATCGACACTTTCCAAGATGATACAATTGCCTCCATAGGACACAAAGATGATCTTTCGTCAGAACAAGAGTCTTCTACTATAGACATATTTGCAAATGATCAAGCTATAGCTAAATTCACTGGATTCTATGACAATGACCATAAAGACAGTTTCGACATCAACTTGGAAACACCAATAGAATCATTTGAATCTCAAATCTCACGAAGTTAGACCAAAAATTTCCAACATGTCAATGAAGCTAAGACATCCTATCAATTAGGATCATCTACTTTGATCAAAGCAGGCTTTCTTGCGGACGGGAGTATTCCAAGTGATGATCTCCACATAGACAATGATGGGTTGGCATTTTGTTTTCAACACAAAAAATACCCCATTGCAAAAAAAAAAATTCAGAGCATGCAATATCAAGGCAAAGGATTTGGAATGCATGAGCAAGACATTATTGAACCAATACAACATTAGGAAAATTATAGACATCAAGTTCTTGGCTATTCCTCAACCCAAAAATCTAAGGATGCTAATGATACCTCCTCAATATTGGGGGAAACTTTATCTGATACAAACATCAAAAGGGAGCCCATGATTATTCCTTGTCATAAGGTTGTTGCCAACATTCCTTACATCCACACCATACATCATCATTCCAATAAATTTCTCATTTGGAACCAACAAAAAGACAATTATTACAAAGCTAAAGTCCAAAATCAAAATTCAAAGGCCATTGAATCAAACAAAAATTCAAGTGGACAAATGAAGTTAAAATGGATCAAGTAAAGAAAACATGTCAAAGCTAAAATTCAATCAAAATGTGGAGCCACAAGAAAAGATGACTCCCACACATAATAAATGTCCAGATCCTTCAAAATGGTTATCAATAAAGGCATATACAAGTGTTGGTTCCAAACACCATCCCAATCAAAATTCCAAACTTCATCACCCACCCTCCCAAGTTTGGAAAAGGAAAAGTAACCCATCCAAACATCCCAACAATCCTTCCACATCTACCACCATCCATCATACTCCTACATCTCACATAAAATCCAAAAACCCCATGTCACAAATCCGTCACATCTTGGCAACAACTCTTTATCATAAGGACTCTCATGGCACTCTATTGTAGTGTGTGTATTCTGATAAAGCCAACTCTAGTATCAAAAAGGATCAAAATGACATCAATCAGTTGTATGCAAGTGCTATGATCATGACAAGGCAACTACTTTAGAAAGGTCATTATTGGCATATCATGGCACCAGTCTCTACATCGACACCATCACCATTAGCAGAATAATCAGTGGGTATCCAAGACGTCTTTCCCATATAAAAAAAAGTATAAAAGTCAAGAAAATAGTAAAGAGAAATTTTTTGTCCAATAGTGAAAACCATTCTTATGGCACTTTGGATAAGTTCCGTGATGAAAACTTGCAAAACAAGCATCATGTGTAAAGGAAATTATCTATGTGGACCATTCCACTTGGGGGCAAGTTGTCTCATCTCCCCTAATTTTCCCATGACATTTCCATCTATCCATCTAATCTTTGGAATTCCCATTCCTTTATTCCACCTCCCTTGGTGTTGACATAAAACATGCAAACATAAATCATGCTTTGGGAAAAATCTTGACATGCCTACCCTTCGGTCATATACTATTCCTGAAATATCATGTCATACTTTCATAGCCTCACTATCCCTATGAGACATAGTCCTTCAAGATCACATGACAATTCCACCAGTCTCATGTCTCCCATTGCTACCTATCATCCTTTCATGTCTGTCACCTATCTTGCTTTTCCCTTGTCAAACGGTTGAAGGATACTTCATCATCCCATTCAACCTTGAAAAGATGTTATTCCAAATGCAACAAGTCTACACCATCCAATCATCAAATTCCAACATCATTATCACCTGTCAATTGGTATTCAGCTTGACTAGGGGCACAATCATGTCTTATGCATTGGCATCATTCACATGCATTTGTCTTGATCTTCAAAATATGTCAAAAATCCAAAAACAATGAAAATATGTGAAAAATCCAAAAAAATCAAAATATGTCAAAAATCCAAAAAATCAACATGTCAAAAATCCAAAAAAATCATAATATGTCAAAAATCCAAAAAAATAATAAAACGTCCAATATCCAAAAAAATCAAAACATGTCAAAACACAAAAACATCCAAATAACTATCAAAATCCCGAAAATAGAGTCAAGTCAGTCAAGTCAGTCTTTGTCATTGTCGAACTACATTGCCTCTATGACTAGATGTAGGCAAGGGCATATGTCGATGGGCCCTTGAGGCATTAGGTCAGTCTTTTAAGCATTGTCAAATAAAAACATGATTCAACCTTTTGTCATTCATCATGTCGATCAAATAAATCAAACATAGTTGTGTCAGTCATATAATTCTGATGTAGTTAAACACATACATAGTCAATCATTCGAAACGTCAACATTTAAATCATGAACTAACAGAAAACATAGTTCAATCTATCATACAGTTGAAATTAGTCAAAAGTGTCAAAACAATGTCAATCTCTTCACTCTTTGTTCCACTCCAAGATGTGTCCTTCTTGGAATTGGACCTCATCAAATTGTCATTTTTCTTTTCAAGATGTGTCTTTCCTAACAATAGGCATTGTCAAACTATCAAACCGTCAAAGTTGTCAAAACTGTCAAACTGTCATGCAATCAATCTTTGGCACACAAACATTGGCAAACACAATTAAGTGATTGTTAATTTTTCTAGGCTATTTTGTCTTATCTTTTGTTGTTTTGTCTCTTGTTCATGTTACTAGCTACCTCGAGGATGTCCCATGAAGGATTTAGAGATGTGATGACGTCTCATGACCTATTTTTTTCTTTGACTACTATCTGTGGATTGTCTTGAAAAAAAGACTGGGGCAACATGACCCTTAGTATGAGTTAGCACATTCCTTGTCTACAACTATCTATTTTGCAAGTGGATGACCTTGCACACCTTGTTCTATATCATATCATAGTGTTTTTTGTCCATTTGTGTCATTTTACCACCCAATGATGATTCGTGCAATATCTATTAGTACTTTGGAAAATGTTGAAGTTTTTTTTCCCTTCCCACCCTTCTTCTTTTCCCCTATCATTTTGTTCCTCATCTTCTAGTCCTTTTATCCATTTTGAGAACTCATTCATGTTCTTTGAACCCATTTGTCCTCTTGAGGGGGCATACCGCTACCTCCTTGTCATTCTTCCTCATCTCATTTTTTCACTAGGGCATATTTTTGACTTGTTTTCTTTGTCACAATGCAACAAGCTGCATAATGACAAAGAGGGGCAAAATGTAGACACATAAAACTGACCTAGGCCTGCAAGTTCTATTTTTCCCACAATTCCTCCTAGCATAATTAAAATATTTAATTATGTCCTTTGTCCACTTTCAACTATTAATTAAATAATTTTCAATTATTTAATTAATTCATGTTTTTTATTCCTCTTGATTGTTTAAATGTGTCACTAATTATTTAATGTCTATCCATAATTAAATAAATTCCTTAATTTATTTAATTATCTTAGTCCATAATTCTTCCTAATTATTTAAATAAATAAATTTTATTTATTTATTTAAATGTGTCATTAATTCAAATGTCTTCTCATAATTAAATAAATTTATTAATTTATTTAATTTCCACCTGGGCATTTTCCCCATTTTAAATGAAACTATTTATTTAAAATATTCCCGCTTTTTAATTTTCCCTCTTTTAGTAAATAATTTAAATTAATTATTTAGTGTCACATGGTCCCACCTTTTTGATTAAATTAATTTTTAATTAAAAATAACAACTTTCCCTCTTAAATAAAATAATTTATATTATTATTTCATTTTCTAGCTCTCTCTTTTTCTATGCCATTCTTATCTCCTTGTCACATGCATCATCAACCCTTGGTTTGATTTTCTCAAATTGAATCTTGTCCACTCATTTCAAATTTGACTTAATGTTTCTCTAACCCTAATTGTGGGTTGTCATATTGAATCTTGTCCATTGATTCTAGGGCATTTGTCAACTTTTAATCTTGGCCATTCATTCAAAATTGTATTTTCTATAAAATGACAATTTTAGTCTCATTTGCACATCTCTTAACTTCATGCAATCTTGCTTTAGGAACTCTTGACATCTTAGCATTTTGAAATTTTGGCATGTTTTAGGCATACTTTAGTCTTGCTTACTAGTTGCATAGTTGCATAGTATTGCATTTCATATCAAATACTTCAACATTTGTTTTGGTCTTGGCATAGTCATAGATTGCTCACACAAAATCTAAGGGAAAACTACATATTGCAGCAAATAGAGAAGGTGTAATGGAGGTCAATCATGGAGGTTGAAGACACAAGGTGATATATCTCTTTTTTTTTTTTTTTCCTTCTTTTTACTTCATTATTTACTTTGGGTTTGTTTATTTATGCACTAATCTGCTAACCTAGAAATTTTCCAGTGTGAAGTTGATAAGTGTATGAAGTTTTTGTGTTTAGATCTGATGACAACTGATTCACCCCCCCTCTTGGTTGTCTTCCATATTTTAACAATTGGTATTAGAGCCTTGGTTCCTCTAGACAATCCTAACATCTTGAGGTAGATCCTAAAAGATTGAACAATGGATGACAAAGAAGAATTTTAGGCTACTCTTGAAGATCTTGACAAAGCTGAAAGTGAAAACAAATATTTGAGAAAAAATATTGATGAAGCAAATGAATGTGTCTGGAAAATGAAAGAACAACCGAAGAAATTCAAATAAAAACATAGGGAAGTAAGTGAGTAGTTGAAGCAAGATAATGAGGAGATTACTAGTTTGAAGGTACAAGAGGAGGAGAAGAAAAGAATTGAAGAATGTCTGAATATTGTGGTACAAAGAAAGACTAATGTTTGCACAAAGCTTGAACAAGAAGTGGTGAACCTAGAAGAAAATCTTGAGAAAGAAAAATTTTGTGAAGATAATTTCAAGATAAGTTCCACCAAACTTGAAGAGTTGATTCTAGGACAAAAACCCTCTAAAGAAAAAGGTGGTTTGGGAATTGAATATGGTGAAATCTCTAAGGATAAGCAGACCCCAAACTTAGTAGATAATTAAAAGACTCAAGATAAAGGAAAGAAAAAAAGAAATCCAAGGAACTTTGCTAGAAGATCGCCTGTCAGACAACCAAATGCTCAAAGGTATCCATCTTTAAATGGTGTTTTCTTTACATGTAATAAATTTGGTCATAAAGCAACTGAGTGTAGAAGCAAGGTAAATCAAAATGTTGGAAATTTTTTGAGACAATATTTTTCATGCAAGAATTTTGGACATAGAGCTATAGAATGTAGATCTCAAGTGAGGATGATTAGTCGGGTGATGATGAATAGGTTTAATGGAGGAAGAATGAATCAAAATTTTAATGGCTATTGCTATACATGTAATTTGTTTGGGCACAAAGCTAATCAGTGTAGATAAAAGGTAAATGGAAGTCAAAATAATCAGAGAAATATTGTCTACTATAATTGTAACAAACCCAGACAAATTTCAAGAGTTTGCAAAAGTAAAAAGGGAAAGCAGTCTGATTCGGTGAAGCTGAATGAACCAGTAAAGGAAATTAACAAGGAAGAGGTTAAGCAAGAGATGAAAAATATTTGGAGAAATAAGAAGAGCCAAAGACTATAGATGTGTCTATTCCCTCATCTGGTGTAGACAATTCCTCTAGGAATTAGACCTAGCATGGTCTTAGGGGGAGCATTAACAAAAAATTTGTACAAAACCCTTAGATATATGGCATGCCAGATATTGGCATGAGGATATGGTGTAGAAAGTGAGTAAATAGAGGTTATGCAAAAGAAACTAGAAGAAAAGTTGTAGAGATGTTCATTTACAAAATGATTTAGGGTTTACAGTGCAAAGGAAAGGTTTTTTTATTGGCTTTCTGAAGACTGTCACATTTAATGAAAATTAGGGCAAACCGATGTTGTATAAAGTAAATTTCATAAGTATTTTTTATTGAAGAGCTTGAAAGACAACTTGGAGAAAACTTGAAGTGATCTCAAAGAGATTTGGAGCAATTCTGAGGTAATCTGAATGAATCATTATGAATAATTAGGAATAAGAGACAAAAATTTTCAAGATCATTTCTTAGTTTACGAATGGGAAGAAGGGAAAAAGAAGAATTTTCAATTGAGCAAAAAGAATTCAAGAAAATTAAGGATGATGATGGACAAAAGATCGAGTGGTGATATTCTGTTGAAGTTGAAGGGTGTTGAATTTGAAGAATTTGATCATTAGAAAATGAAGGAAATGGAGCTAGGGTTAAAGACAAATGAATTGCATATCATAAAAACTCTAGGTATGGATTTGTGGCAAGAATTTCCCTGGATTGTTGATAAAGAATCTATCTTGTTCTTGTTAATTCGATTCAAGGACAACAACATTATTTTGGACAAACCCTATCTGATCACAAAGGAAGCAATTGAAGCTATTACTAGCCTGTGCAATATTGGTGACCTCCCAAGGAAGAAAACTGTTAAATATAGAGATGTTGAAGAACTTACTGGTATCAACAAGGATCCTCAAGCTCTACTGATAAATACCATTACCAATCCTATTGTAAGGTATGTTGCATATGACATTTCCTATAAAATATACTTTAGAAATCATGAAAGTTCTACTTCTGCTATAACTGTATATCTTGTGCACATGATGGTGAAGGAAAACCAACAATTTTTTTTTTGTAGCCTTATTTTGGAAAACCTAACTAATAATGTCTAAATGTCGTTGGTCGAGGGTTATCCCTTTTAGTTTGGTTCTTTGCTCATATGTTTGATGTTTTAATTTTTGAGTTCTCTATAGGGAAAAGAGAATGTTAAGTGGGAATCCGACATCCCTATCAGAAAACAAGTTTACAGGTATTTGGAATTAATGAAGGATAATGCCAGTGCTTGCAAAACCTATTCTGCTTCTAGGAAGTCAAATTTTTTCTCTAGTATGCTAGTGCCTAGTTAGTTTGAAGAGGGTTCCTCTTCTAGAAAGAAAGAATTGGAAGTTTTCATTGGTGAATCCCCTCCAAACTCTAAAAAGAGGAAAACTTTAGTAATAGATGTCTCGGAAGAAAAGAAGAATGAAGAAGAATTCTTACCTGGATCTGACTCCTTTGACCCAGAGGTCATTCAAACAATGTTAGATGAAGGTGATATGAAGAAGGTTGTTGTAATGTGGAGTGCATGCTCTTCAATCAAGAGAATTAAAATTGATGATGTATTGATTGATTACTTGCTCAAAAAAGGTATTTCAGTTTCAAATGTGCCTGACTCATTACTGGATGATCTAGTAGAATTCATTGAAGAAAGAACATTGTTGGAAGGACTTGAAGGTCATAAGTTCAAAGCTATGATTGAGAGATGTACCAAATCCAAAAAAATGTTATCTAACACATTAATGAGAAAAAATAATGCATCAAGGAAATATCTAAAATCTGCAGGTATTGTCTCTGGTGGCCTGCAGTTGTTGACAATTTTAGAAGAAAAATTGAAGCTATTGAATCTGAGATAAATTGTATTGGAAAAGTTTCAATTTCTTCAAAGAAAAAAATGGAAAACAAAGAATGAGAGTTGATGAATTGCAAGTGGAGTTTCTGATTGCTCAGAGACAAAGAGAAGAATTGGTTAAAACCTTCTGGTTGGTTAGGGAGATTGTTGAGGTCCAGTTGGATCATCTATCTAGAATACTTTCTGATGCAAAAGATTGTGAACGATAATGTTTTTCTTCAGACTAGACATCCTCATTTACATTGTTATCTTTATTGGATATTATGCTCGTTCCAGGATGAATTCGGTTGTGCTTGCTTGGAAGAGGATTCTTCCAATCATAAGAGAAAGGTATAAGAAAATTTTTCATGTAAAAACTATTATTTTCACTTGAATGTTTGAAATTGGGGGTTGGAATTCCTTTGTATAAACAATGTTACCATGTACATGCATTTACATCCTACTTTTTGGTCGTCCTTTTCCATTGATTTCAAAGGGGGAGAGAGTCACTATGAAGAACAATTATGATGATAGGGGCAGAGAATGTTGTATTTTTGCAAATTTTGTCACATGTTGCCATCAATGACAAAGGGGGAGATTGTTGGAAGAATGAAGAAGAATGTCTAACTATACAAATTTTGTTTTGTCATTGATGTCACCATGTTATATGAGTTGTAACTGCAAGATTAAGTCTTAGTTTAATCCAATTTTCCATATCAGTATCTGAACTAGTATACAGTTTGCATCCACCAGTATTTTAGTTCACAATCCTCTATGGTTGATTGTTCCTGCTTGCGGTTTTGGGAAAGGGTTTATGTATGTTGGAAGCATGTATGTTTAGAATCTCTCATGCACAGGGGCTCGTATGGTGTATCGACATTATTCTGTTGATTGCATTTTACTATTAAGTCTATCCCAGGCCGACCTCATGATAGTTGGTGTTATGGTGTGCAAATGTATGGGTGACCTATCTTAGGTCCATCCTGACATGATGAAGCATGTTATAAATTTTGATTTATTATTTGGAAAGATTTTATAAATTCTTGAAGCTGACAGTTAGTCTTTTTGATTGCATCTAATTAGGTTGACCTAATTGATGCTGGTGAATGGGTTAGATATATATGTCAGACAATTTTGAAGATTGTAGTGAAGATGCCGTGTGAAAGTGCAAATGTGAAGAAGTGTGAAGATGATGAAGTGTGTTAAGTCAATTTTTGAGCATCACCAGAACTGAATCAACACTTGTTAGGTACATTATTACCAATTCATTATGGCTATAAAGCCACTTTTGTTTGTAATCCTTTTGTAGGTAGTGAGCCTCCTTGTGTAAGCAGTGAACTTTTGTATCCGGATAGTGAGTCCTTCAGGGAAGTGAGCCCTTTGGTAGTGAATCTTATATATTTGGTCTTGAAACTACTTTATATTGTGAGTTAATCCTCACTATGGTTTTTCCCTTATTGATATTTCCACATAATTCTAGTGTTCAATGCGTTAATATTGCTTTTTGTTGTCTACATTTCATGTTTATACTTAATAATAGAATTGAGTGGTTGTGAAGTTGATATTTGTGTATGAATTTTTTGTGTTTAGATCTAGTGCCTCAGTTGTCTTGCATCTTTTAATAGAAAGAGGGAAAAATGTTGGGACTATATAGGGGCCTGCCTCAGTTAGACCCTCATTTTGGTATTTCCACCTCCACGAACAACCAAAAAGCAATGAAGTAGAATATGCGACAAACAATATTATGCTACTCAATCAAATCACAAAGGAGAGGAGTGGAGCATTACCACCTCCACCCAAAATCTCATTAGCCAATGGAGGAGAAAGCAAGCTACAAACTTGGAAAAGTCACCACCTCCGCAACTGTGGTGAAGGGAGGCCTTCCAAGACTCCAAGATCACAATGTCTATGATGGCTTCACACTTACAATGTGGAGTTGATGGAGTGCTTCTGCTATTGCAATGTTCACAATGAAATGTTAGAATCCCACTTGAGAGTGAAAGAGTGAAGTGAATGAATGTCTAGAGGGTCAAATGAAGTGAGAATGGATGAATTTGAAGGAAGAATGAGAAATAATCTACCATTTTTGATTGATTGGTTGAAGAGGGACGTTAAAATTCAACCCCAATCAAGTGTGTAACACCTCTACCAACTTTATATGTAGGAATCCATCGAGGATGATAGTGCACTATGTGAACATTTGTGCATTGTGTGTGCATCCTTGAAAAATATTCTCTCATTGACGCACAAGACAAATGACAAGTGGATGGAAGGTAGGTGGATGATTTGGGATTTTTCCTTCAGATTTGATTTTCTAAGGTGAAGGTATGTGAAAGGAAATTTTCCCAGGGGGTGCAAATTCACACCTAGACACATATATTTCTATCTCTCTTTTACTATCTCTATATATCTCCCCCCTCTCCCTATTATTTATCTCTCTATATCATCCTCTCCCTCTATTTATTTCTCTCTCAATATATCTTTATATTCCTCTTACCCTATCCCTATCCATCTCTCTACATCTCTCTATCTATCTAGATATATCTCTATATTTCCCTTTATCTATCTCTCACTTTCACTCTATTTCTCTTTGTCTCCCTCTATCTCTTTATATGTGTGTGTATGTGTCTCCCTCTATCTCTCTATCTCTCTATCTCTCCCTCTCCCTCTCCCTCTCCCTCTCCCTCTCTATCTCTTTATATCTCTCTCACTATTTATTTCCCTCTCTCTCTCATGTACTCTCTTCCTCTCTTTCTATATCTCTCTATCATTCCTCTCTCTTTTTCTCTCTCCCTCCAACTTTATCCCCCTCCCATCTCTCCCTTCATCCATCTATGTATCTCTATCCTCTCTCTCCCTCCCCCTCTCCTCGTATCTCTCTCTCACCATTTATTTATGTTTATCTCCATCTCACTCTTTATCTCTCTATCTTTATCCATCCTCTTTCTCTCTCTCTCTCTCTCTCTCTCTCTCTCTCCATCTCTATTGTATTATCTCTCCCCTCTTTATCTTTCACTATCCTCCCTCTCTCACTCCATCTCCATCTACCTCTATCTCTTTCTATCTCTCACACCATTTCTTTATATTCTTCTCCTTCTCACACACTCTCCCCCTTTATATTACTCTTTGTCTCTAACTCTCTATATATCCCTCTCTATCTCTATCTCTCTTTCCTCCCTCTCCCCCCTCCTCTCTCCCTCCCTCCATATCCCCCCCTCCATTTATCTCCTTCTATCTCTATCTATCTCACTTTCTCCATTTCCCTCTTTGACTCTATCTCTCTCTATCTCCTTCAATCTCTCTTACTATCCCTCTCTGTATAGATCTCTTTATCTCTCCCTATCTCTATATCTCCCTCTCCTTGTACATATATTTATATCTCTCCCCTTCTCCCTCTTCTTTATATCTCTATCTCATCATCTCCTTGTATCTTTTTCTCTCTCTCGCTATCTCTTTATTTGTATCTTATCCTCTATCTCTCTATCTCTATTCTTTATCTTTCCATCTTTATCTATGTTTCTATATCCTCTCTCTTCTTCTCTCTTCATCCCTATCTTTATCTCGCACCATCTTTATCTCTCTCTCCCTCTACCTTTATTTCTATCTGTCTCTTATTTCTTTCTATCTCCATCTCTTCCTCTCCCTCTCCCCTCTCTCTCCCTCTTTATACCTCTATCTCTCTTTATCCTCACTCTCTTTTCATGTCTTCTACCTCTCCCTCTCTCCCTCTCACTCTCTATCTTTATCATTTTATGATCTAAAAAATGCAAGCATCTTTTATGAGACACAAAACATGCTCGCATTTTGTGGCCAATAAAATGTGCTAGAAAACATGCTTTTTTTGTGGCTTAATAAATGTGCTCATTTTTTTGGTTGATAAAATGCCCTTGTGTTATGGCTTGGCATTTACAAAGACATAATACAATTGAGTTATGTGATTTTGAACATAATGTGTGTGCATTATGTAGAAAATTGGCCAAGCTACTTTTTTGTACACTATTTCCATGCACACACCCAATGTTGAGAAGTTATTGATGGAGACTATATATTCTTCTTTTAGAAGCTATTCATCTCATAAGCACTTTTTTCTTAATTTTAAAATTAACCACATATATTGTGAAGGACATCAAGTAGAAAATTGGATTGCTAATATCAAAATTTAGGAAATTTATCATGATTATTGGATCATGGGAAAAGATTAGAGAGATTTCCCATTTTTTTTATTGAACATCAAATGTTCTTAAAAATAGAAATATAAGAAGTTTTAATGCAAGAAGTTCTTTCTTGGATTCTATTTTTTCAATGGTTTCTTTAGTTGGTTTTTTTATTGACATGGGTATTGGAAGATCAAGATCTTCAAAATTTCCATGTAGATTTTTTTCCAATTTTACTGCTTTCTGATAAACTTGGTAATGAAATTGATTCTTTCATTATGGTCTATAAAGATGGAGTTGGATTATCTATCTTGCCAATTATGATGATAGTGTTTTATTTTTGGAGTACAATGGATCAAGAGTGATAGTTTTTTCTCTAATTTTTCCCTTCAAATGCTATTCTTATTTTAGATATAATAATTGGGAGGTATTTGCATATTATTTGAACTCTAATTAAAAATTTTCACAATATTCTTCCTTTGGGAAAAAGATTTGATTGTTTGTATTTTATCCTCTTATTATAGATGTGTGAGTAATAGTCCTTTTAGGGATAATTTTTTATTATGATATGTACAAGAAGGGTTAAGGGATTTCACCCTTTTTATTAGGAAAATAAGATTGTATAGGATTAAAGCCCCCAAAATTGGAAAATAGAAATATCTGAGATAAACATGAAAAAAATGATGAGCCTAAAAATTGAGACAATGATATGAATTGGATTTTTCAAAAAAAAAGGATAAAAAATAAAATTGATCTGAACTAAACTAGGCCTTATTAATTCCAATCATCCATGTGGAAATGTGAGAAAAGAAGCATAAAATTCAAACTTGAGTCACATTTTTTTTGTGATTTCTTACACTTTTGCATAGGAGTTCAAATTCCTTCATCATACCTAAATCATTGATTGACCTTGGAAAGAATTTGATACTTGATGAATCTAGATTTTATGAGTTTCCTTCTATAAGGGAGATTTGAGTTGGGAGGGTACCTCCTCTTGATGGGTTATGATAGAAATTTTATTTCTAAACTTATGAAGAATCTGAAGGACATGGTGCTTCTTTTGTTTCCTTGACAAAGAGATGATGTGCACAAGCATATTTTCATCTTGTGGCATGTCCTACCAACTTTTTTCTACTTATAAGAAAAATTGTAGCAACATGACCCATATCATAGTATATCAGAAAATGAAATGCAAACCCTTCATAGTCCACAAGTTGAACCAAAGATTTTCCTATAACTTTTAGGGTAATTTCTGCAAGAAGATACTTGAAGATATCTATATGTACTCAAATCGTATCATAAGTTATATGAGTAATAGATAAATAAACCTTATCTATAGCAAAAAACTTACCTAATGAGTTTTTGATTGCTTGAAATCAAGAGTCCAACCAAATTAAAATGGAAGACTAGAAAAACATAAGTCAATAAGACATTGAAACATTCCCTAAGGATGAACTAAATGTTAGATGCCACAATCTTAGCATGAAGTGTGTTGACCCCAAAACCAAAAAGGATTAAAAAATGGCCTTAATCTTTGATAGATTCAAATGCTTCAATGAAAAACCCTTCAGCACAAGGATAAATTATGCATTGTGTTCCATGAGTAATTAGTAGTTGATAAAGATTTACTTTTTTAGATCTAGAAGAATGGGTAAGAGGTGGTTGAAGTGGCTAATCAATTCATGCATAGAAAAATATTTCTCACCTTCAATTAGGGAACTAGAAACATTTCCTTCATGATATTGAATGGTTTGGTTGTTGGAAAAAGTCAAACAAGATTAGAATTATTTCTTTCCTAACAAGGATTATATTATGATTCTATTATCTTCTAGCATTGGACACTTCCATTCCTTTTCTAATTAGAAGCTTTACAAGCATGAGAAGTGGCCTTTAGTTTTATATGGTCTTGAATCTTGTCATATAATTTTATTTTTTATGACTTATTGGTCTTTCCATTCTAGAAGGTGTAGCTTTGTAATGGTTAAGAAAATTATATTTTGATTTGGAGTGGTTATTGACCTTTTTCTAGCTCAACTATGGTTCTTCACTTTTTGTTTATACTCCTAGTTTTTTAATGATACATGAACTGGCATCAAATATTTCTCAACATGTCTTAGTTTTTCCTCATTCATGTACGCTATTTCTACTTCGGATTGTATATCTATGGCTTCCTTTTCCTCTCACTCAAATTTTCTCTACTATTTTTCTATTTTACCTTCCTTTTTGGTTTCTTTCTTGTATAAATTTCTCCATCTCACACCTTATGTAGACTATTGTGACTCATATCAATTGGATCCTACTAATTGTTTCATCATTGTATCCTTCATTCTTCATAGTTGCCTCTTTCTTATGTCTATTTTTTCATGGATTCTTTTTGGATCATTTTTTAATTGACCTACTACTATTATGCTACCATGTGTTTGTATGGTAAGTTCTTATGGAACCCAATTAAATTCATTGTAGCCCCTATAGGTCTCCTCATTATGTTATAAGGCACTATTATCATGCCTAATACCATGCATGAGCTGTCTAGAAGCCTAAAGGATGGCATTGAAGTGTAGGAAATAGCTACATGAGTGTCAAGGAGACCGTATTCTCTTTAAAGGATTCTTATTGATGGAAATATTATTAGTCATTTGGTATGAATACCAATTATCACATTAACAAGACTAAGGATAGTAGCATGAATAGTAATGTGTTTTTTCCAAGGAGGGGTATAGATGAAGGAATTGAGAAAATTCCATAATGAAAATATTGAATATTGACATCACCCATCTTCCTCAGAAAATAAAAAGGCTAGCATTGAGGAGCCTTTTTTGAGTAAGAAGGCACATATATGAAGGGATCCATTACATGAAAATACTACTCATCATACATCCTCTTATATGCCTTGGTGTTAGAATGATAATTTGTATAAATCCATAACTCCTATTGTTTCTATTATTTACAATCTAGTTACTATTAGAAATGGGCATGCCTAGGAAACCGAATTGGGAAAAATAAATCTCCAAGACCCTACCTTAGCCATCATGGATTTACTAGAGAATGTGGATACTCAATTATTTCATTCAAGAATAGAAAGTGACAAGAGAAGGCACATAATGGACGAGAAAATAGATAATTTGAACCCTATGAATATCAACTCCAAAGATCTCAAGACGTATTACTGTCTCGAGGTTTTGGTTCAAAAAATTAGGCCCCTCATTCATCATATTCATTATAGGCTACATCATAATAGTCATGATCCAAATCCATGCATTGGTAATCAAAGCACCAAATAGAAAGAAGATTTTATAGAAAGTTTTAAATGTTGAACTATGATCTTACTTAAACAATAGTTTTCTTTTATTGTTTTTTAACAATCCACCTCTAGCCTATTTTATAATTGAATAAATAATTTAAATTTATTATTAAGAAAAAAGCCTACTTAAATAATGATTTGAAAATTATGTAGACAATATACCAAACAAATTCCAAAAAATATAAAATTACATCAAAATATTATATTGAATAAACAAATGATTTTATTTATATTTCAACAGCAAGAAAACATACTTTAAAATATATATAATATATATACTCAATGTCAGTTCTACAATTTTCTAATAACCTTATTTTAAGTCCAAACTATTTTAATACATGGTACATATTTTATAATATAAAATTAAAAAAAAAAAATCCTTAAATATCTTTTTCAAACATTAGAGTCCCAGCATCTCTATCGGCACATGTTGTCTTTGGATGAGAACTCGCAACTTATCTTTTCTTAAAAACAACAATCTATTTAAATGGTCTAGATGCAACAGTTTTTAGTAGGTGAGGTACACTGAATTATCATCTAGTATAAGGGAATTATTGAGGTGATCACAAATTTTCATGACTAAATAAATAATAATAAATTCTACAATCATAAGAGAAGAGACCAATACAAAGTAATAAGAAACACTTTAAAATTGCTATTTTATAAGAGTTGAGGGAAAAGTTTTTTTTTAATTATATAAACTTTGATCTTGTATTAATAAAATATATATTGTCTTAATTCATTTAATTTTTTATTTTTTTAAATTGACAAAACATAATAAATATCATTTGTCATTTATTTCAATTTTAGTGGCATGAACCCATTTTGGATCATATTAATTTTCTCATTCTAAATTGAATCATAAGAATAATTTTGTTCTCTAAATAGAACTATACTTATGATTGTGTCTTGTTTATTCAAAACACTCTTTTTGCTCATCCCAAGCTAGCTCTTTTATCAAATTTGGTCACAATCCATCAAAATATTTAAATTTAATGTATAGGATATGATATTTAAAGTCAGATCCTAGAAAACTAGAAAACATCTTGAAATTTAAAAAGAACTTGTTTACATTAAATCAAAATGCAATTGAAGTTCATCTGACATTACAATTGAACAAAGATTATACATAAGAAACTACATTGATATATTTTATGTCCTTAAACATTATAATTTAACTTCAAAAGAGACTATCTTAGATCTAGGAAGGCTTCACATTTTAACACTTGCATAGGAGACTCTTCAAGTTATTTTCTAGCACCACACCAAATTCCAAAAGAACGTATCATCACAAATATTAAGACTCAGAAGCAAGCAATCGTAAAAAACAAACAGACAAACAAATCTAGAAAGACTAAATCATACAAGAGCAAGAAAATTATTATCCAAAGAATAGAGATTGTCGAGTGAATCTTTTTTGGCCTATCATTTATGACCCCAAATTTTGACTTCCACTATAATCAAAGCAAAGTTTTTAAATTTTAAATTTTCTTTTCTTTGATCAATTGCACAAGAATATCACAAAGAAATTGCATGATAAGTTGAAGGAAAATTTATAAGGGGGTAGTCAATTTGAATATTTTGCATGAGGTCTATTTTTTTTCAGGAGTGCATGTTTCAAAAGGGAAATATTTTGATCAAATATTTGCAACAAAAATTTACTAACAAAAGAGTTTACAAAAAAAAATAGAGAATAATACATATTGTAACATTGATTGATCTAAAGGAGGGCAATGCTTGCATAAAGAAAACAAGGAGTACAAATGATATATATACAATTCATTTTATAAGGGGAAAATTTAGTACAATCTTTTTCAATGTAAAAGGGGAATATATTTAATAAAAGTTCCAAAATCTAGTATGGTCTTTAAAATATTTCAAGTTCTTCTTAATCAAAATTTATAATAAGGGTTTGGGAGTTACAAAAAGTAATTAGGGAAAATGTGGTCTCAAATATAAAGATTACATGACTTTTTGCATTTCTAATTATTTTAAACTCATCCAATTTATGTCTAGTATTACATTATTCCAAACCTTTTTGAGTCTTAACTTGTGTGCTTATGGATTCCAACCTTTTTATATGTCCATAATTTGACCCAAATATTTGTTAGTTCCCAAAACTGTGCATCCAAAATCCTAAAATATTTCTTTATTCAAGGCCAAGGATTTATTTCCAAGAATGTAAAATTTGGGTTCATCAATAAACTATAGAGGGTTCAAGGCCAATGAATGAGAGTGAATAGTCTCTCCTAAACTTTGGTATTAGTTGGATGTAGGAGGGTATTCCTAGAGGTAATATTTCATAATATTTAACCAAAACTAAAGATATTACACAATAGAAAATAGTATTTTCTAGATGGGTGATTTGACCCCAAATTCTATCATGAGATCAAACACTAACCTACTTTTATGAACTCTATTAAACTAATATAGGCATGCAAAGCATGATTAACCAAAATAAAAACTACTAAGCCTTGATGAAGATATGTCCTTAGATATAACACTAAATTACAGTAAATGCATAGAAAACTACTTCTTACTCCAATTCTACTGGTGAATGATTTTGTTCATTTTAAGAAAATAGAGGGTCGAGTTTTCAAGGCTAGTACCTTATGTGGGTTATAGAGTTGCATTAAACCATATGAACAAAACATGAGAAATAAAAATGAATGTATGATACCAAGAAATCAAGTCTACATAAGAATCCTTCTCCTAATGTGAAAACACTTGTATATAAAAAGAAATTGACCATTATAAATATAATTTATATTGAACTAAATTGTTGTGGCAATAATAAAATATATATTACAATCATACTAGAAAATGTGGAGAAAGAAAACTACAAACAAGGAGGAACCCATCATATTTTTTTCTTATAATTTTGTAAAATGCATACAACTATCCAAGGAGACACAAGATTATATATATTTTCTTCAATCAACTACCTCTCTATAACTTTTTGAATACACTACCCAAATGATGAGTAGATATGTAACTATTGAAACCCTAGAATACCATCTACAACCTAGGTTCTATGGAAATAAGAATGACAAAAAAATTGAATGTGGAATGAAAATTTATGTATAGTTCACATGTCCCTATCATTTAGAAGCTCATAGGAGCTTTGGGTAGAAGTGAAAATCATGAATCTAGATTATATGGTTTGCCCAAGATCATGGATTTGATATGTGGGAGTTATCTAGATTAATGAGACCTCAAAAATCAATGATAGATATTAAGTGCAAGTTGAAGAGGGTGGTTGAAACCTCAATGATCATATTTGTGGTGGCATGGATACCCTTATTGTATAGAATTATATCTCCTTGATAAATAATAGGTGTATTTTAGGAAAGAAAGGATGAATTGGTGGTAGATCAAATATAGCATTGATGGAGTGACAGGAAAACCATGAATGCATGTGAAATACGGTTTCAAGGGTTTATATGCCAAAAGCAAGTCTCAAAGGGACTTGAGGAATTGTAAATGATTAACTAGTTCAAGTGAATTAAGAGTAGGGGGGAAATGAAATTTAGAACATAATAGAAGGCTTAGGTGGTGGAGGTTAGGAGGATCTTGCGAGAAGGAAGTTGAGAAAATGAGAAGGCCAAGGGTTAGGTAGAGAACATGGAATAAAGCCAAAAGGATTAGGAAAAGTATTAGGATGTGGGCCTAGGGATGAAATGGGGACCAAGAATAGAGAATATATACCAAGAGTTAAACCTCATGGGGATTGAGATACACATAGCCATGGGGAAAGGATAAAAAGAGGCATCACTTAGGTTAGGGGGAGAGGATTGTAGGGTTTATAGACTAGGGAAATCCTAGCATCAAGGACATGGTGCAAGGGTTTGGAGTCCTCCTAAAATTCTAGGTTCTACAAGGAATGGAATAAAGGATTAGGATTGGGGGTTGCATGATTCTTGAGAGTTGATGTTTCATTAAAGTGGAGTGCATGTAAGAACTAAGACTAGAGGGATTGGAAAGGAAAGATCAAGGATTAGGGTATAGGGAGGACTTGGAATTGAGGATAAGATGTTCAATTATAAAGTTCTCTTAAATATTCAAGATTTGTGGGGACACATAAGAAACTACAAAGGGGGTGAGTGATGGAGTATCAAATGGACTTAGCACCAAGGAATCAACTACTGAGTTTTGATGTCCATCCAAGGGATCAAGGCTCGATGAGGAAGGTAGAAGGAGAGCAAGGAAATGTAAATGGGTGAGGTTCAAGGTTCTAAGGACCCTTGGACTTGGTCCTTAGCTCCCAAGTTTTCCTACAAGACTATATTCTAGGGAAGGAAAATAGAAGACTAGAAACATACAAACACACCCAAGACCAACATTGAACAATTGATAAAAATGAAAGGGGGGCCTATTTGAGTTTTCTCTAATTAAGTATTAATGGTGGAAACTATGTAGGTGCACAAAAGGAGATAAACTTAGCTATTTATGCAATTTATGAGTACCAAAAATTTAAGTATCAATAGTAGCTCTAGTTGAGAACATGTGCCTCTTGTAATCATAGTGAGAATCCATTTATCTTTGAGTAAAAAAGAAAAGGGACTAAAATTAGATGGGATAAAAATGCTTCTTAATGATTAAATAAGGATCATGATTGCACAAGTACAAAAATAAAATAATTTACAAGATAAGACACAACATGAAATAAAATATAATATGTAAAGGGTGAAACCAACCCTTACAAAAGCACTACTAATCTAAAGTATCATGGATCAACAACCACACAAATTCTTTGGAAAATATCTCAAGGTCCTATGCACAATTATGATACCCCTTATCATGTTTACATGACCATTCCATTGGTCGTATTATTCTCCACCTAAAACACTTGAGTAAAACACATTTTAATTATTTCCTAGCATCAACACATGCCTCCAAAGCTAAAAATTAGGTTCTCATTGCTATCTATCATTCCATCTAAGGGATAACTCATATTCTCCAAGAAAAATATTATATATCTAACTTTTGGATCATTCTTAAGGTAATAAAGGGTGGATGCATATTTTAAATATGCCTTAAAAAACTTTATAGCATATAGACTTAAACAACATTATGCAGTAATATGTGCATAAGAGGCACCAAGCTAATTGGTGTATCAACATATTCTTAACAAATTAGCTCAAATGATATCCTACCCATATATTCTTCAAATGCTATCTTATCATCCCATTGTGCAAATATCCACTTTACATCATGTGAAGACCTACTAATCAGTGAAATGGGTTGTTCATACCCATTTTCATTCATTTGGAGCATAGCAATGCTAACATATGATGTGGTAGAGGGGGAAAATGAGAATGTTTAGAAAAAATGAACTTACCAAGATATTAGGAGAGGTAAGACAGTGACCATAAAAATCCTTAAAGATGGGGTTATGAAATGGTTAATGGTTAGAGGTAGCATAGTGGCCATCAAAATATGTTAGTAAATATTTTTGCTACATATCACGACTTTTTTAATACTCATCAATCACTCTACACACCTTTCTCCTCCAAACAAGTATATCTTCTCATTTTGTCTCATAATCTAACCACTTCTTTTTTAATTATTTTGTTAACTACAATTTCAAAAGAGTATAGGGTATGTGCATGATCATGATGGGCCAAAAAGTGGTGATATGATGGGTATGTGTAGGGTATGTGGTTGAAGAATTTTTTTTACCCAAAATTGATGAAACAAAAAGGGTTTTTAAAGGAGATTCTCAACTTTCCACCAATATAAATTATGATTTACTTTGAATTTATTAAATAATTATTATTCATTTTCTATTCAAATTACGACTAAAGTCCTTATTGATAGGCTGATTGAAAAAAATTTATAGCTTTCAAACAGTATCACATTTTTTGAATCTGAAACATGTGTCACATTATATGCTTTGCATACTATAGGATTAAAAATAAATAAAAATCATGAAGTTTTAACCAAGTTAAGGTTGTTAGACATATGAGTTTTTTATTTTTTTAAAGTTGTAATAAAAAATTCATAATTAATTATTTACATAGAAAAAAATTACAAAAAACTATGCATCACATCGATACATGAGTCCTCTACAGATTATA
This sequence comes from Sequoia sempervirens, assembly GCA_007258455.2. Classification (NCBI taxonomy): domain Eukaryota; kingdom Viridiplantae; phylum Streptophyta; class Pinopsida; order Cupressales; family Cupressaceae; genus Sequoia; species Sequoia sempervirens. The sequence goes on along the minus strand of VDFB02270651.1, from coordinate 577,416,679 downwards.
TTCTTGCATATTTTTGAAATAATACAGATAACTTATTCAAATTTTTATGTCAAGGTGCCTAACTCTGATTTTTCAAATTTTTTTTCCACTTAAGGGCCTATTTTTTCCATGATGATCCTGCACATACCCTATAGGTGTTATTCTCTAGAATCTACACATGAATTATCTCTACCTAAAGTTCCTAGTTATGAAATTTGATAGCTATGTCTAAAAGTATTATCATCATTAGGATATTTCCATGTCAAATTTCTTCGTGCATGAGATGAAGATGCATCTTATTCTTATTGGTACCTAGATTTCCTTCTTCTATCCATCTCAAAACATTCTAATTTGTTGACTTTTTGGTTTAACCAAAAAATATATCTATGTAAGTGAAAGAATTTGGGTTGAATTTTAGGGGAATTTTCGTGCTTGAAAAAAATCTTGATAAAAATGGATACCCATTTAGGCTTGAGCTCTTGACCTAAATTTTTAAAATGGGAACCCGTTTTGTTTTTTAAATGTTTAGTTGTTGGGATAAAAAATTTGTCCCTTCCAAGTTTATGGATTAGTTTCCTCATAAATTAATTAAATTTTTTGATTTAAACTTATCATTTTTTAATTTTGGATTTTTTTAATAGGATGTTGCTATGTGCAGGCGGGTGAACTGTGTAGGTCTGTGGCTACTAGGTCATGACTTGCATGTTTGCAGGCCTATTTGCATGCTTGAGGGGGCTCTTGTTTGATGTGGTGCAATTCTTTTCTGCCAGGGGAGGGTTATTTTGTGATCAAGAGGGGGGGGGTTTCTTGTGCATGGTTTCATTCTTTTCTCTTTTTTTTTTCCATTTTCATTTGGTCTATAATAAGGTAGATTTATCATTTTTTTTTGCTTTCTATGGATCCAAAAGGAGCAACAAGCTCCATGCCAACTATGTATTATTGTGCATCTTTAGGTATGAATTCTTCTTCACTATCAATGCAAAATTCTGAGGGTAAATTCTTGTCAAAAGATTCAAGGGTGGGAGGGTTTGCTCTATCTGGAGGCCCTCGTATCCTAAAAAATAAATGGATGATTGGTAAGAAGCTAAGAGAGGTCTTTCCTTGTGATCCAACTAGATACAATAGTAGAGGATATTGACTATTTTTTAAATCATGCTTTAATCTACAAATTCATGGGAATGTGAGTCTCACTTCCATTTTTGGAGATGTGGGCTAGATGGACCTAGAACCCAGAAGGTGAGATGGAGATAATGTTGCTGGCCAATGGTTACTTCATGGTTGTTTTTTAATTGCATGGTGGATCATAACAGGGTTTTTGAAGGAGGACCTTATTTTCATAATCAGATTGGTCTTTTTATCAAACACTGGCATATGGGTTTTAACCCTTCTTAGGAGCTCCTGAATCTTATTCTTGTTTGGGTGTGTCTTTCATGGTTTCCAATTGAGTTTTGGCGGGATGAAATTTTGCACTCAGTGGCTTTGTTATTGGGGAAACCAATGGGTCCTTCTCAACAACCACAAGATAGGAAGGTAATGTCTTATGCTTGCATTTGTGTTGAAATAGATTTGAGTAACCCTCTTTCAAATTCTTTAGAAATTTGTGTGGGTTCATTTTCATGGATGCAATAGCTTGATTATAAGACCCTTTCTTTTAGATGTCAGTTGTACCATGAATATGGGAATTTGTAGAAAATATGTCCTAATTCTCATTCTTTGGAGTCTTTTCCATCTTAGCCTCCTCGCAATACCCCTAGGTTGGACAAGAGAAAGGCTCCTATTTTTGGTGCTATCACAAATAATGATAGTTTTACTCCTGCTATGCCTCGTAATAGGAATCATGGTCAAAAGATATCTTTTAAGGAGAGGCAGGAAGGAGATACCTTTAACCGCTTTGAGGTATTGGATGATCTTAGTCAACAAGAGGTGAACAGTAGGATGTTAGCTCTAGAACATGGTATTTTGGAGGGCATTCAAGAGGGGAATAATTCATGCACTCTTCAGAATAATATGGAAGCTAGTTTAATTCAAATGGATATTGATCTTGGTTTGGTGGCTTCAGCTAGTCTTGAAGTCCATGTTTATATGAGTAATATGGAGGTGGTAAAGAAGGTGTTTCTAGAACTAGAAAGAGGAAACAAGGCTTCTCATTATTTGGGGCTTCAACATAAATACCATAAGAAAGGGGATCTTGAGAAGCCTTCCAAGGCTGGGAGAAAGAAAGACTTGAAGAAAATCATGATGATGGAGGAGACGTTAGTGGAATCAAGATCTATTAAGACCCTTGATTCTAAATTTTCCAACCCTTAGAAATGATTATCCTATCCTAGAATGTAAGGGGCTTGAACAATGGCCCTCAACAAAAGTTGTTCGTGATCTGGTGAGAAATCATTTTCTTGATGTACTTTTCTTACAAGAAACTAAGTTGTCTATTGAGAACATGATTGGTTTAGTTCCCAAAATTTGGGGGAAAGGTCAATGCTAATGCATTGGTGCCCAAGGTAATGTAGGGGGTCTAGCATTTTTATGGAATCCATTGAATATTTTCCCTCTTTGGTGGGTGTCCTGCAAGTCCTCTATTTCAATGGTGGCATCAATTCTAGAAACTAGCGAAATTGTTCTTCTTTCCAATGTTTATGCTCCTACTGATTTGTTTGGTAAGTAACGAATGTGGTCTCACATTCAGTTTATTCAAAGTTCTCTTCTTTTTCCTTGGATCATTGTTGGTGACTTCAATGCTATTACTGATCTAGATGAAAAGAGGGGGGGTATGTTGAGGTTGGAGTGTTCTTCTTTTCTTCTTTGGGATAATATCTATGTATTGAACCTTATTGATATTAAGCCCAGTAATGGACAGTTTACTTGGAATAATAGGAGAATTGGGGATGATTGTATCACTAAGAGGCTTGACAAGTTCCTCGTTTCTTTTTTTTGGGTTGGTGGATCCTAGTCTACTAGCTCTAAGATTCTAGATTGGAGGGGTTCAAATCACTAGCCTATTAAGCTATCCACCACTTCGACTCATTTTTCCTACTCTCCCTCCTTCAATTTTTAACTTATGTTGTTGTAGGATCCCTCTCCATAGGATTATGTTACTGAGTGGTGGCAATTTCGTAGGCCTACTTTTGGCACCATGATGTACTCCTTTACCAATAAGCTATAGTATGTGAAGTACTAGTTCAAAAGGTGGAACATGCAGTGTTTCAGCAATATTTTATATGCTAAGGTTGTTGCTAAGGTTTATTTGGATGCTATAACCCATGAGATTAGGGAATCTAGTCTTTTAGAGGATTCTCTCAAGGAGGAGGCAAGGGGTTTGAAGGATTTGGAGGAGTGGGAGTTGCATGAGGAGATTTATTGGAAACAGAAGGCTCAGATTGATTGGCTGCAAGAGGGGGCAGAAACATTGCTTTCTTCTTCAACTCTATGAAGGCTAGGAGACATGGTAATTTGATCCCTCTTCTTGTTAATGATAGGGTTGTGCATTTGACTTCTTTAGGGGATATTTCCAAGGAATCCTTATAGAACTTTGTTTCTTTTTTTAGGGAGGACTCACTTGATTTGTTGATGGAGGAAAACCATGTTCTATCTTATATTCCTTCTTTGGTTTCTGTGGAGATGAATGAGCACCTCTTGAGGGGTATTTCCTTGGAGGAATTGGAGTCCACTATTTTTCAGATGAAGAAAGGGAAAACTCCAAGTTCAGATGGCTTTCCAATTGAATTCTTTTGGGAATTTTAGGACATTATAAAGATGGATCTTCTAGAGGTGGTTTGTGAATATTAAAGGAACAAGAAGATGTTGAGGGATATGAATTCTAACTTTCTTGCTCTCATACCTAAATGTGATTATGCAGATCGGTTGAGATTGTTCTAACCTATCTCTCTTAGAGTTGTAATGTGGTCTATAAAATTCTTTCTAAGTTGATTGCTAAGAGGTTGAAGTGGTAGTTCAATAAGCCTATGTATGAGGAGCAGGGTGGCTTCGTGGCTGACAGGAAAATCCTAGATGGTGTGGTCATTGCTACTGAAACTATTCATTCCATGGTGAACTCAAAAGAAAAAGCTATGTTCATCAAGCTGGATATGGAAAAGGCTTATGATAGAGTTAAGTGGTCCTTCTTGCATAATGTTCTTTTTGCTTTTGGTTTTATTGAGGAATGTGTTATGTGGGTTATGAGTTGTGTAATAACCATCTCTTTTTTGGTGTTGATAAATGGGGAACCATCTTCTTTATTTGGGGCTTCTAGAGGTCTTTAGGAAGGGGACCCTCTCTCTCCTTATTTATTTATTCTTATGCAGAATGTTTGGGGAGAGTGATGAAGAGAAATGTGGAGCGTGGTCTTATCCAAGGTTGGGTCTAGGGAAATGGTTTACCTCCTTAATCACACTTGCAAAATTTTGTTGATGATATTGCTCTAATGGGTGTGGCCAAGGCTAGAGAGGCCATTAATCTATGCAAGGCTTTAGACATTTATCTTACTGCTTCTGGACAAATGATTAATGAGGATAAATCTTCCATTTTCTTTTTTAATACTTTGAGACTCATTTAACATAGGATTGCTCATATTTTGAGATTCTAGATTGGTTCTTTGCCACTAACTTATCTTAGCATCCCTATCTCTTTCAGTAACCTCCAGAGGGGTTCTTGGTGGAATATTCTTGATAAATTTCATGCAAAGGTGAACCATTAGAATCACCAATGGATTTCTTTTATTGGTCGGGTTCAACTTCTTAAGTCAGTGGTGCAGGCTCTTCCCAACTATAGGTGTATGCTTCAAGTGGCTCTAGTTGGTTTTATGAAGGACTTGGATTCTTTGGATAGACAAATTTTATGGGCTGGCAGTTTTTCATCCCCAAGTGGAGCCTAGTGAGGTGGTATATTGTTTGTATCCCAAAGCAATTTGGCAGCCTCAAGTTGCAGTAGTCGACTCCGACTAGGTTGGAATTGTCTGCTAAGCTTTATTGGAGATGGTGTCTGGAACATGATCATGTCTAGGCCAAGATTTTATCTCACAAGTACCTATGTGGGATATCGAAGGAGGAGATTCCATAGTATTCGCTTGTGGGGAAGGGTTTTGTGATTTGGGAAATGCTTAAAAAATGGGAAAAGTTAATAAAGGAGGGATTGTTTTGGATATGCAATAAGGGGGTTGAGGCTTTCTTCTGGTTTGACTCTTGGGATGGGTTTTCTCCTATTGTGAGTAGGTATCCTAACTATTGGATCTTTGTCAATGCTTTCTAGAGGTTGGTGGTCTAGGTTGGTTGATTTTAAGACTTCATATATTTGTGGGCATATGGAGGTGTCGAGGTGGAAGGATCCTAGTGAATGGCTTGTGGTTGGCATGGAGGTGGATTGTGTTGAGCTTCATAAGATTATAGAAAGTAGGCAATGCAACTCTTTTCAAGATAAGGGTATCTTGGCTTGGGGTCTGAATCCCTATGGAGTTTTCACAATGGCTAGTAGGTATCAGGAGATGATTGTTTGAAAATACGATGGGTTGGAAGTTCCTTGGTGGAAAATTTTTTGGAATAAGTTCCCTTGGCTTAAGTGTAATTGCTTCTTATGAACCCTTGCTTGGAATAGATGTTTGACTTGGGACACTCTACAAAAGCGGGGATTCCAGGGTCCCTCAGTTTGTGTTCTTTGTGGGTGCAATGAGGAGGTTTCTTCCCATTTGTTTCTCCATTGCCCTTTTTCTTTGTGTATTTGGAATTTTTGGTGGGGTGCTTGGAAACATCCTTGTGTTCATGCCTCTTCCCTTGTTGAATTTTGGAATAGCTTGGTCAGACCTCCTACACAAGCCTCTTTTATCCAAATTGTGTGGTGCATTGGTCCTACCTTCATCCTTTGGAAAATTTGGTTGGAAAGAAATCATAGGAATTTTCAAGGGGATAGGTTGATGACTCAATAGGTTTGGAAAAGAATTGTTGGTATGATCTAGGAGATGGTGGATGCTAAGTATGAATTGTCTTTTCCATTGGAAAGGTGTGATGATGAGATTGTGAACGGTTTGGGTATGCAGGATTTGGCCTCTATCTCCTTTTGTGTTTGAAGAGGTAGGCAAGCTAAAAAGAAGGTTCAAAGGGTTGGGAATTAGTCTCCTCCTCTGGTTGGTGTTTTGAAGATCAACACTGATGGCTCGTCTAGGGGTAATCCTAGGCTGGTTGGGATTGGTGGAGTTGGGAGAGATAGTTTTGGCTCAATTATTTTCTTTTTCTCCATTCATAGAGGGCAACAATCCAATAATTTTATGGAGGGGTTGGCGATTATTTGTGCCATAGAGTGTGCTTGCGCTTTGGTTTGGCATAAGATTATTTGTGAGTCTAATTCTTGGACCACTATTAATCTGTTGAATGAGAAGAATCTTGAAGGGGTTAATTGGAAAATTTCTTCGATTGTTAGGCATATCTTGAGGTTGTGTTCTATGCTAGAGGTGGTGGCCTTTACCCACATCCCTCAAGAATGGAATAAGGTGGCTAAATGTTTATCCAAGTGGGCTTCTAAGCATGCTGGTGACTGGAAAATTGAGGGATGGGAGAAGTTATCCCCTGATTACTGTCAAGATTTAGAGAGGGTTGTTTATGAAGATTCAACTGGATGAAGGGGGTTGGTGTGGTTTTAGTGGTGTTTGGGTGTTTTGGATGGGATTCAGGGGTTCTTCTTATTTTAGGACCCTTTATGTCCCCTGATCTCTTTGAATTTGTGATTTCTTGATTTTAATAAAGTTTTTACCCCTTCTTTAAAAAAAAAATATTTTTTTCATTTTTTCATTATTGTAGATTGATGACATTATATTTTTAAAAAGAAACTTAAAAACTTAAAAGTAATTAAAAAATATGAACACTTGACATTTCAATTTTATGGCCATCTTCCTCATAAATTAATTAAAATATAAAAAAAAACAAATTCAATCATAAAAAAGTTACATATTTGAAAACTAGACATCATTATCTATAATGGATTTTAATTTCATCAAAAAAAAAGAAAAAAGTCATCACCCATATTGCCAAAGTCATATTTTCTCTTGATGTTTTCATGGAATTATACTTGTAGGTCCAAGGCCAAGGTGTCGATTTTCAAGCCTAAAATAAAATCAAAGCCATTGGTTTCCTACCATTTTACTACACCTTTACATTGACATAAGTGGATAGGCTATGAACTTATCCAACCTCATAGCTATACAAATTTTGACCTACAAAGGTCTTTAAGATGTTTCTAATTACCTATAACCTAGAAATGGCTAAACCATCCATAGAACTGACTAAAATATCTTTGGAAAAGGTAAACCATCCTTGGTAATGGTGTCAACTATTGGCATGAGTTTCCAGCTAAGAAAAATCACAAAAACAAAATAGATGGATATAAAATTATAGCAACAACAATATAATTTTTGTATTAATATATTATCAAAGTGTTCAAAGTGACTTTTAGGTTAACATATCCTCAACAATGACACCATCTATCAGTTCCAAAAATTGTAGGTCTACAATCCTAGAACATCTATTACCTTCAAAGCTATGGATTTGTTGTCGAGAAGCTTAAATATGGGTCCATTAATAGATTATGGAAGATATGCAAAATATATTATTGTATAATATCTTCTACACTTCATGCTCAACAAGACCTAGGAGGGTGCCTAGAGGTAATATTTAATAATATTTAATCCCAACTAAAGATATTACACAATAAAAAACTATAATAGTATCCAAATGCATTCTTTGACCCAAAATTTCTTCACTAGATAAACTTTACTAACCTACTAATATGACCAAGATAAAAAATACTAAGGATTACTAAAGATATTTCCATAGATAGAATACTAAATCATGAAATCCATATAAACCTAATTCTTACTCCTATACTATTGGTGAATTATTTTGTTCATTTTAAACATATGAAGGATTACATTTTTAGAACCAATGCCTTATGTGGGATACACGAGAAATAATAGAAAAGGCATGATACGAAGCAATAAATGATACAAAGAAATAATTGTATTCAACCATATGAATAACACACGAGAAATAATAGCAAAGCTATGATATGAAGCAATAAATTATATTTAATAATCCTTCTCCCAACTTGTAAAAATTCATATATAATAAGTGTTGATGTGCATGTTATACAGGGATGAACATACAAATAGATTTTATTATATGGACAACAAAACCTATCTTTTCTTGAAAGAATCACTAAATTGAGTAAAGTATTTTTCTACCCCAAGGCTTGGGAATGTCAGTTCTTGACTTACTATGTTCACTTAGGGTTCGTTGTTCAATTGTTGTTTTCACATGGGGCCTACTAGTGTTCTAAAGATTGTTCTTGGTAAATAACAAGTGATGTTTAATAACCTCAAAAAAAATATGCATTCATCACTTTTTCATAATTCATTACATCTTAACTCTTTCCAAACTAAACTTTAAAAGATTAAGGGTAAGAAGAGAGCCTAAGAAATTAATTTCTTTCAAATATTTCCCATGCACATACGAAAAGATAAGTAAACTAAAGCATAAACTATTTTTTATTTCACCAAATTACTTCACATATACATACAAATTAATGAAAGAATTTAAAGAAAAGAAAAATTCACTGATGAAATAGCTTCAAAATGTACCCAAAAAAGGTGTAGCAAATTGATTATTTTACTTGGAATAAACAATTATAGTCATACAAAATATACAATCAAGAAATACATTTCAATTGATTCAGTATTACCAACCCCTAGACAGTATGTATAAGTCTTTACCAAAATTGAACATAAACATGAAATAGAAACTAAATTGGTATAGCTCCAATATAAGCTCTATCTTATTAGTAACTTTTGATATCTTAAACTAAGCAACTCACTATCTTTTATAGAACACAAGATAGGAGTTCATTAAAAAAATAGCACATGGCTAAGGAGGAACACACTAATCATCATGAGACATGTGGCATAACATATCTTTTACATATATAAGGAAATAACATATACTTTTGGAAGAATTGGTCAAATTTATGCTACGTTGACTTGGTCTTCATTAACAATCCTTTAAACTTTCATAACTCTAGACAATATCTATAATACACCTCTTTGATCTTCAAAGTATTTGTGGCCAAATCTTGTATGCAACCTTCTCAAATTATGCTCTTTGAGCCTTTTATCTGATCTTTGTTTTTTCCTACAAAAAATCAAACTTGTTTGTTGCTAGCACACCTCAAAATCATCACATTTGGCTATATCTACTTCCAATATCAAAAAAACATCTGCTTCGAACATTAGGATTTGTTTTTTCCTTTTGCAACCCTTAAAATTAGCACAAAACTATTTATTAATTATCCATCATTCAAAACTTAGGACAAAATGACTTGTCATTCACTTCAAATGACTTCTTCAATAAATAAATCATCTCCCTTTTTAAACCTATATTCATTGAGAGCCAGTGGAACCTTGTTCATATCCTCTTTAGGGATATTTTATGAGAAGTTCCATTGAAAGTTCTGACCATAAACCTTAGAAATATTTGACTTCATCATTCTTTCCTCTCATGTCTACTTCATACTCTACAATGATGCTCCTGGATCTAACTATACCCTCCATTAATTCTTTATGCAACCATGCAATGGGATCGTTGATTACTTTCACAATGATGGACTTGAAGCTCTTTACCTCTACATCTCACTGCCCCAAGTTGTCTTGATTGGCTAATTGTTTCATAAGAGCCTTAATGAGATCCTTTTTTTTGTCCATCATCTTCTCAATCTTCTTGATGAGTCTTTCCATTTCATCCTTATACTTCTATAGGGAAGTTTTCTCCCAATTCAACTATAATCCCTAAGTCTTTATCTTAGAAATATCTTATTCAGTTGCCACCTTTTCTTCTAATAGTGGCTCTTTTCCCATCTTTTTAATGACCACCATTTCTTACAATTTAATGTCATTTGATGAATGAAATCTTTACAATTTTCTATTAGCCTTGTGACTTTTTTGAAATAATGACGAGCTTCCAAGTTATATTTTCCTTATAGCTTCTCTTATGTCTTCTTCACCTTGCTTCATTATATCCTCCACCCAAATATCCATCATATTCTCTTTATTTTTTAAGCCTTCAATTGCATCTAATTACTCTTTGGACATTATTACTAGACTCAAAGTTAGTTTTGCTTATGATTGGCTCGATTGAGTCACATCTTTGAGACATTTCAATTGATTAAGTCATTCTCTCCTGTTAATTGAATAAATCAACTTTATTTAATTAACCCTATAGTTTCTCTTTAGTTAAATAAATCATTTTATTTAATTAAATCTCTAAAGTAATTCTATTAAATTAATCAATCTTTATTTAATTTAATCTAACATCATCCCTCTTTTTTTTTTTAGACTGCAGAATCGGAGACCCCCTATAAACTGCAGTGCCCCTGGTAAACTTTTTAACGTGACCGGCGGCGCTGGCGCGACACGCCCTCCGGTACCACGGGACGGGGGAGACTAGAACTCGTAACCAGAAGAGCCGCAACGGAATTACTTAGCCAACCGAGCTAGGGCCCCCGCCCAACATCATCCCTCTTTAGTTAAATAAATTAAAATCTTTATTTAGTTAAACCTAAATCATTTTCCTCTCATTTTGATTTAAATTAATCTAAAAATCTAAGTCAAAATGGTCAAATAAGATAATCTCCAAGTTATCATAGCTTTTCATCAAAATCTCCATTTTCATAGCTAGGTTATGTAGGAATTTTATCAAGGAAGCATCCAATCTTCATCAAGTCATCACAAAGCTTATAGGGGATTGGGAAAGGGACATTTTCCACATCAAAATGACACCAATTCCCCCATGGGATTGAGAGTTTGTTTGCTTTGACTAGGATTTAATCATTTTTATTTGTGTTCTTCATTTATTCCTTGTTCTTTACATTTCAAATGAATTCTATGGGGAATATTAGTTCTAACTTGCATATGGATCTAATATTGTGTTTGTTTGTGGTGTTTGTGCAGGTCTAGGATTAGGGTTCATAGGTGGCATGAAGTGTATTCTCCAAATGCTGAAGGCCCAGTGGTTAAGGATCAGTTGGAGGATTCTGGTATTTATATATCCTATTTGGATAAATATCAGGGTTTATATGTTGACTAGGAAAAGACCTTAGTCAAGTATAAGGTAGAGTTGAAATCAGCTAGGGACATAATTAATGTTATATCTACCCCAACCTAGGATGACTTGGATCTAATTCTTGCAAAATTAAAAGAAATTAATAGAAAAAAAGGCGTAGGTGAAGGAGAGATGGGCGACCCAGCTTGATGGCCTAGGAGAATATTCCATTAAATGCCAGTTTTGATTGAGAGACAAGTCGGCAACACCTTGGATTTCATGCCCGACACGTATTTAATGCTAAAAGTTGAATTTGGAGGCCGACCTCCATTATTTTAATGTATATTTTGAACTTTAAATTTGGGAGGGAATGTCTAGCCGACCTAGTTGGCTAACCTAACTTATGAAACCCTAATTTGGTTATAAATAGGGGTTTTTCCCTCATTTGTTAAGGTTAGGCATTTGAAGAAAGTGCTAGAAGTTTAGCTAAGGCATTATAGAGCTCTGTAACATGTGAAATACTGGAAAAACTTGAATTGTTGCAAATTTTGGTGAAGTAAATACAAAAGAAGGAATTTTTATTTGGTGTTCTTCATTGTGTTATTCATCTGTGCATGGTTCTGGCAATTCTTGTATTTCAGATTTTAGAAGTTTTCTTTAAGTAAGTTTCTTTCTAGATAATTTTTAGATATATTTATGTTTCAGTTGTGTTCATGGTGGAAAATCTAAATTTTTTGAGCAACCTTTGGTCCAAAATTTTAGCTGCTTGTTGAATGTGGGTGGTTGTGCAAAGTTTTCTTGGGCCTATATCTTATTTGCTTAGTTCAATTGTGAAATGTTAGTTCATTTTAATGCTATATTTGGATTAATGTGTGAATACTTTACAATCTAAAAATATTAAATACCCTAGGAGATAGCACTGTTTCTATAATACTATAGGGTAATATGGGCTTAACAAAAATTGGTTTAAGGGGTTTGGTCCACTTTGAATGTTATGTTGTTTTCATAGCTGATTCTAGTAGTTAGATTTAAGTTTGTTAGTTTAATTAATATTTAATTACACTTGCATAACTTTACTTAGGTAATATTTTAATTCCTAGGTTAATTATTATCATCCTTATCTTGTTGAGCTATCTTGTTGCTCAAGATAAGATTAGGGTTATGCATACATTACTTTTATAAAGAAAATTATCTCATGTAATTATGAATTCTTGAATAATATTATTTGCACATCTTCTTGCAATAGCTTTGATTTTTTTGATTTTCTCTTTTGTGGAAGGTTTTTTGGTTTGCATGTCTAATCTTGGTTTCTAACATGGTATTAGAGCCTTGATATGCAACCTATTCTCAGATTTTGGAGAAAATCAGTGCAGAGTTTGTTCAAGATTCCTTGAGGGTTTCATGCCTTGAGCCTATTTCTGGCTATGGCTGCAAGATCTTCTTGAGTTTGTCTCTCTATTGGGTTCTCTTGCATGGTCACTTTCAATGCATGTTGGAGGAAATCTGAGCTCATATTCGAGTCCAGAGCTGTTGAAAAAGTCAGGATCAACTTTTGTTTTTCCTAAATCCAACATTTTATGCCAAAGTTATGAGAGTTTGAAAATTTTTCAGATTTGGGAGTTGCGAAGCTTATGGTGCATTTTCAGGCAGATCATACCTTTCCATCAGATCAAGAGCATCTGGGAGATGAAAATCAATAGATAATATGCCCTATTTTTCCTCAAGGTGGTCGTACAACCCCCGGGTATAGGGTATGATTTATTTATTTGTAGAAAAATATTCAAAAAGATATATTCTACATTTCTATAGACCTTCAAATTTTGTAAATCTGGCTAGAAAATATTTTATTGGGGAAAATTTATTTTAACGGCATCTGCAAAATATTCTATATACTGGTTGTCCCATCGGCTTCCACTGGCATTGGATGATCCATTGCTAAGGTACAATCGGCAGGGTACATGATCTACGATCTTGTCACCACAGTTGTTGCCATTGGCATCATATCATTATTGAGTGGTCGTTGTTTCCCCAAGCCTTGGTTGTAGTCAAATCTAGGGCTTTATTCATAGTGTTGGTCACATCAAACCATTAGTGCATTCATTTCCTTCAAGTCTGGTCAATGCACCTCAAGTCCACAGGGTATGAGTTGCTTTGCTCTCCATCGATGGTACACTCAACATTGGTAGGTGGTTACATCGATCCCATTAGCATTGTTGATGCTTGGGTATGAGATCATCATTGACTGGTATAGGCTCCTATCATGGCTTCCTACATCATCTCTATCGGTACTTGTAGTCTGGTTAGTGTCACATCCATTGACATTGTCAAATCAAAGTTTTTTGCATGGCAGGCGGGTACTCTTTGCTTCAGTTGTCAGTTTATATTTATTTTTGTTTTGTTATTATTCAAAACAAATTAAATAGCCAACTATTGTAAAAGCCAACCTATGTATGTGAATTTTTTTATTTTGCATTATCTACTGACAAGGATTTTATTTTGCTTTTTTTTTGCCCCCTAGTTATATGGCGAACCAAGGGCTAGAGCAAAAGGTGCCAAGTTTTTGCACCCATTTAGCCTGTGCAGTCCTTGATTTTCCCCCACATAGTCCTTTTTTTCATTTCGTCATAACTTTTGATCCTGGAGGAAAAAGAGATTTGAAACAAGCTATTGTCGGAAAGTTGGTGAGCCCAATTTTTTGATGGCGTAGTTTGTTTTTAGAGATTTTTCTATTTGGTGGGATTTTTTGCCTGTTGAAGTTAGATGTTCATATTTCACTTCAGAGGGCATATCTCTTGACTTGGTGATCCTTTTTTTTCCATTCTCACGACATCAAAAATTTTATTTTGTCCTCTACACAGATCTAACATCACTTTCAAATTTCTATTTATGCATGTTTTTGCATTCTCTCCTTTTACAATCATTGGGTTATTGTAATAAATGAACTGAGATAAAGTTCCATCAAGGGGGTTTCTTACATAATAATCTAATTAGAGTGTGCATGCACTTCGATCTCATCTTGATTTGTTGACAGCTTGCATGGGTTATATCTGGTTTCTTAGTTTCTTTTGGCCACATCTTGCTCTAGCTTGACACATCAGATCCACATCAATTCACACTTCAAATTGGGAGCCCATGGTTCTTGATCCACATTGGTTCAGATCCATCTCAGTTTGAGGGCCATGTTTTTATGGTTAATGTTCTAGAGTCTTTATGGTACTTGTTCCCATGGAAGAGTTTTAGTCTCAATTTGGCATCGACATCGAGATAAACAATTTTTACATTATGTCATCATTTTATCTACTATTGCTTCACAAATTCCAAGGTTGTTCTATTTTGTGAGTTTTCTAGTGTTCTATGGCATTAGGTCTGTTGTTGCATTATTATGATTCCACTTTAGTTTCTTGTAAACAAAAGTATCTTTCCTTGCTTTTCAAATTGTGGTTCCAGTGTTACTCCACAGTGTTCTTCTAGTGATTCTTTGTAGTAGTCATCTCATTGTAGGGGGCATTTTGTCTCATTGGGTTTTCCTTCTCTACCTCTTTATTGCATTTGTATATGGGTACTTGATTAGGCCTTGTTGCTAGGACCCATTCATGATTTCTTGCATTCATCTTAGTTTTAGGTGTTTTCTTTTTTAGTCTCTCTAAGTTGCAACTATGGGGGGGTGTTAGTGTAATTAATATTTAATTACACTTGCATAACTTAGGTAATATTTTAATTCCTAGGTTAATTATTGTCATCCTTATCTTGTTGAGCTATCTTGTTGCTCAAGATAAGATTAGGGTTATGCATACATTGCTTTTATAAAGAAAATTATCTTATGTAATTATGAATTCTTGAATAATATTATTTGCACATCTTCTTGCAATAGCTTTGCTTTTTTTTATTTTCTCTTCGGTGGAAGTTTTTTGGTTTGCATGTTTGATATTGGTTTCTAACAAAATTTCTCTGAAACCCTTATCTCTTTTGATTTTCTTTAAAATATGACTTAGTTTAGAATATGCAAGCATCACTATATTGTCATATCTGATGAATTCAAGAAGCTTTGGTATTTGTGTGTAAGGCCCTTTTTGGAAAACCAATATTTTCACATTATCCCTGAGTTCTTTTACTGCATTTGTCAAGACCTAACATTAGAGACCTTGGGGTTATCTCTTGAGGATTGCTGATAGATGTTGGGAAAAAAAGGACAGAGAACTGAGAGGGGGGGTGAATCAGTTGTAACAAAAACTAAAACTCTTCTTCTTAATCTCAACTTAATCTCAGATATGATGAATAAGAAATTAACCATAAACAATCAACACATTAGAGAGACAAAGAACACAAATATTTTTTGCATGGAAATCCTGTTGGGTAAAAACCATGGTGGATGTTAGTCCACAAGATTATACTCTTCTAGAAGTATAAAAATAAATAATAAGGGGAATGCACACGCATTCAGGCACACTGCCTAGAGCTCACTGCTCAATTACAAAAGAGGACTCACTTTCCAACAATAGGGTTTGGATTAAAACCATCCAAGATTTGTGAACTAAGAAAATAGCTTCTTCACAAGCTTGATTACAATTCCAATTAAGCTCAACACTTCTTCACACTTCACACATTCTTCTTTACTCTCTGCTCAACAATCGATGATATTCACACATACACACGTATGAGCACATGAAGTATCTTCTCCAACAATGAACTAATATCCTTTATATATCCGCTACATGAAATTCCATCACCACTTCGTTGGCCAAAGAAATAAAATATATTTGTAATGTCGTCCTAGATTTACAAATAAAATTTTAATGCATATCCACCAAGGTTGACCACAACATAGTGGAGACCCAAATTAATATCTCCAACACAAAAATACTTTAATTAATTACACCTCAATGATCCACAACATGCTATCAACAACATGTCAGCTAGGAACAAGAAAAATTGAACATGCGCACAAAGATCTTCAACCACGAGCTCACCAAGTAATGTGGATGTATCACAAAGATAAAGAATGATCTAGAGACACCATAGAACACCAAGAAACAACAAAGAAGTTCATACAACAACTAAGAAAACAAGAATTACACAAAATTCATTCAAGAATACTAATAGAGACTAGCAACACACTGTGAGACCACAATATACTCAAAACTTCACGCGGACCTCTGAAACTTCTGGTAGATGATCTAAAAACATTCAACAATAAACCCTTGAATCCACATCAGCTAATCTTCAATGTATAGAACACAACACCTTCTTGAGTTAAGCAGTTCCATTGGGAATGAAGAATACTTTCTTTTACAATTTTCTCAATATCCTTGACATATACAATCTTCAATACACCAAATGCTAATAGCATTGAAATCAATGACAACCACATATTAGCAACCATATTCACAACATTCAACAATAAAGTTTTACCTTTCAAGAGATAGGGTATTTTATTATGTCTAAGTTGTTGTTGTGTAAAAAACACCATCAACAGATTGGAGCTAGAAGGAGGGCAGAATGAAGATATTGCTTCATTCATTTCACGCCCTTCTCCTCCTAATGCCTATCAACAAATTGGCTCTAGAAGGAGGGCCAATTCTACAAGATGGAGCGGTTTTTATCATCAATAGCTCCTCAGAGATTTAGAAGAAAAACCAGGTCAACATCAAAAGGATATTTCTAGGAGTTAGAGCCTCCAACCAGGTCAAGAAGGAACAAGAGAGGGGGAGCTTCATCATCTTCACCCATCTAGCTTTCGTCACCCTCTTCATCTTCAGATTTTGAATCCATTTCCACCAAACCCGCCAATATTGAAACTCATCTTTCACCCATTCAATAGCCTTAAACACAAGCCAATCAACTTGAAACACATGTCAATCAGCCTCTTCCACCACCTCAACCACCAATGGCCTTTTTGGAAAATAACCCTTCACCTTTGCTCTTCAATAACTACAATTCCATTCCCAAGAACCTAGAGCACTTTTTCTCAAAGTTTCATGTGGGTACCCAAATCGAATAGCTGAAGAACACATTAGAATTTTCCAAACTGCCCTTAGGGATAGGGGAATTGCTCATGAGAATGTTGTGTGAAGAATTTTTCCATATTCCCTTGGTGAATTTTTTTATTGTTATAACCATCTTCCACCTAGCTCTATAACTAGTTGGACTGATTTGGAGAATGCCTTTCTATTTAAATTGAAAATTTCCATCAGTGCAAATGAGTTGTATCTTAATTTTACCAGGGATAAAAGGAAAGTTAAAGAACCAATAGGGTCTTTTAATAATAGGTTCCACTGTGCTTATACCTATCTGCAAGCACCCTGTGTTGTAGATGATGCTACAACAAGGGAGGTTTATTATGATACATTAGATAGCTTGACTTCTACTTTTATCAAGTGGAAACACAATCCCTCTGATAGTCTATTGAATGCATACATAGAAGTAGTTAATACAAGTACTAAATTGAGACAACACTTGTTAGGAACTTTTCAATCATTAGGGCCCACTACCCATCTAGGACAAGTCCAAGCCATAAGTGAATCCATAAAAATTCAAACTCTAATTATGAATCTAGTCCCACAACTACCTATAGTTCCTCATTTGGGACCTCCTTTAAATAAAACTTCGTCTGTGCCAAATTATTCACACAATGTGGGCCAAGAACCTTTCCCTCAATAACAAGTTAACATCTCGAGCTATTTGTAGAACTTTGAGGTGTTAAACCAATCTTTGAATCAAGGCCCCCACGTAGATTACTTGCAAAATTTTGTGAATTATGGGTCTACATCAAGTAATTCAGACAAGGAAAGATTGGACGAATTAGCAGAGAAAGTTAAGAAGTTATCCACTTAGGTCACTTACCTGAGGAATCAGAACCGTTAGTTACAAGTGGCTCAGAGGAGTATCTAATCTAATTATAATAGAGATAACCGGGATAATAGATAATCTGGTTACAACAAAGATAATAGGGATTTTGTGTAAGGATATAACCAGGGTTATGATGGAGGCTAGTCCTTGGGGAAAAACTTTCATAGGAGGCCATCACCAAGGAAAAATAGAGCATGGAACACTAGACCCAACAATGGAGGGGTTTCGACACCATTAGATTAGCCCAAGAATCTAGAAAGGACTACTAGCACAGTTCTCTTAGCAGAATCCGCCCTCAGGGGATACTACAAGCTCCATAAGACAACCCAACATTTGGAGTTTGATTGTCTGGAGTTCCAAATAGTTGCAAGCATATTCCAAATGGAAGTGTAAGATGTCACAAGAGGTCACTCATACATGCAGGAAATAGTACCCTCTGATCCTTATGATTCTCCAATGTTGGTTTTGAACCATGCCCCATTTCCTAGGGGGAAGAGAATGGACCTGAAGAAGAATCCTCAAAAGAAAGTGCATAATCAGAACATGTGTACAATGGGGAGTCAATGTCAGAGCTATTTGAAATTGATGGAGTTGTTAAAAATGGTCCCTTGGATGAGGAAGAACAAAGAATTGATGAAGTACAAAAGTTCCACCAAAGGACTAGGCTATAAGATTTAAGGAATAGACAGGATGGTGGACCATTCACCACCTCTATACCACCAAACAACTTTAACACTCCTCTTGATCCCAACGCTAGTAATAACCCTTCATAACCTCATGTACTAAGGCAATATTTCTCTAGAGGAGGGTCCTATGATGCTTTGAAGGGACAAGCTACTAAATATCAATAGGGGATATCATCAAGGAGTAGCCAATCTGATATGACTATGTTTTAGATGGGAGAATACATGGTAGAAGAGCTCAAGAAGGTGAATATTAGTCTCTCAACCTTTGAGATGTTGAGAGTCCCTGCTATTCAGAGTGTTGCATTAAGTTCTTTAAGTGACCACACATCCACAAAGTCCACACAAGATTCCACTACCAAAATGGTTGGATTCACCAAACCTTTAGTGAAAGATACAGTTGAAAAAACACAGAATCAACAATTAGTTCCAAATAAGAACACTCAATCAACCAAAGAGAAATAAAAAAAATAGACAAAGGATAGGAGCAGAGAAAAGGATAAAAGACAAGTGGTTAATGTGGACTCTCCAATAAGTCTATTCCAAACCAAGCATGACACTCCTCCTTTTCTAATTTCTATTTGAATCTTTGGAAAAAATCTGCACAATTGTTTGTTGGATTTTACTACTTCTAGAAATGTGATGCCATTCTCATTCTATAAAGCTCTAGGAATCACTCTTGCTCCCTCTCAATGAAAATTGACTCAATTAGATAAGACTGAGGTGAGCATAGTAGGAGAGTTAAACATGATCCCTATGTAGATGGCATCAGACCCGTGAATGCAACAAGTCATTAAAATCTAGGTAGTTTATATACCTTATGCCTATGGAATGATCCTTGATAGAGGTTTCATGAGATTTCTTAATGGGTACACTTCAAAAAATCACTCTCACATGTGGCTTCCATGGAAGGGAGTCTCGAATCAAATTAGGATTGAGAGGGAACTGAGATTAAAATACTTGATTACCGAATATTAGAATACCTCCAATGAAGTGCTTATCTTCTAAGCAAGTTTAGGGAACTATTTCCTAGCATTTTTTGTTGAAGAGTCTGAACTAGAAGAGGTGTTTTGGTTTTTTTTCTAGTGCACCTAAGGAATTCCTAAGGGAAAGCCAACTCCTATGTTCAAAACTCCTGAAATGACTAGCCAACTAACAAGATCTAGTCAATGACTGAGATCTTCTGCACTTTAGGCTCTGTGGGACCAAGGAGGGTGTTCCTGTTTGTGTCCATTTGAATTGTAATTTATAGAACATATAAATTTTGTATATTAATTTGAATGAAAGATAATTATGCAAAATTACTATTAAATTGGCTTGTTTCTAAGTAACTTGCTACCCCATTCATCAAATGATATCCCTCATAGTAATTGACACAAAATTTGTATAAAGATTAATGAAATTTGAAGTGAATTTAAATTGTGACTTTAGGTTGGACATCTAACAATTATTTGATCAACCCTTTAGGTGAATCATTAGGAATAGATTAGTGCCTTGTTGAATTGGGCAATGGAGTCACCTACACAAAAACTAGTAATACAAAAATGACTTTAAAATCTGATGGGTGGACTACCCTCATAATGAATTTTCATTACAAAGCTCACTCTTTATGATACATAACTTCTTAGCAAATCCCCTGCAAATAAATGTCAATCTAAGAGTCCATTTAAGCATTTAATTGATTGCTTGAATCAAAGCCAAAATAGAGATGAACATTTGAACAGATGCTCAAAGAAGAATGAAAATATCACTAACATTCCATTCAAAATTCACAAAAACTCACATAAGGAGAGAAAATATATCAGAATTATACTTTCATTAATGAATATTAGTCAAATTTGTATAAAAATTTAAGATAATTTTCATATGTTCTTCCTAAAGCTCAAAATAGACTGTCTATTCTTTTCCTATCATTATACACATGTATGCCTGACTCAAAACCTAATCAAAATTTTCATCTATTGTCCTCTTGAAAAATGAGCCTTGGATTCCATTTTATATGACAAGGGAGTAGAGTAAGCTTTTGGCTCAAATTCAAGTCAAATACAAAATTTTGATTTCATCCTACATTTACTCTGCATTTCAAAATTTCCCATGTGTTAAATCTACAATAATATGGTGCAAATGGAGAAATCCAAAACTGTAACCGCCACCAGAAAGGGGAAATGCAAAGGCCTACCAAAATCCCCTTTATCACCATCCACACCACAACGAACCAGGCATCTGTACTACCATGAGGGCACATAGTCGACGTCTGACACCAAAATGTGCCATGCATGCAAAAAAAAACCAGCACCACAACAAGCATTATAAACATGAAAATATTTGTCATGACACAACAATTCTTTACTAACCAGTTACCCCACTTTTACCAATGCCCAGACCACGATATACATGCCTGCTCTAAGTTGTCACAAGACAAGGAGAGGAAACCTTGGCTTCTTCCTCATCCTTTTCCTTACATAGCACAATAACAATCCACCCGCTTGGAGTTTTTGCTGCTTGTGGTGAGATAGATATTACCTCCTCACTAGGGGGAAAATTTTGATTTAGGAGTGCAAGATACTAGGCATAGTTGGAGTTGGTCTCTATCTCACTGTCCGATGAGCTACTCATGAGGTCAATGGATGAGTTTTGGTGTCCAAAGGAGCCATGCCCATAGCTTATCTTCCTTTCTGCCTTGGTAGTAGACCACACTAGATTCTTTCCTTTGTCGTCAACCTTCTCTGCAACTACACTCTAAAATTGCAACCTTTGGCTACACCTTGTGGGTGCAATCTTGGGCTTGCCAGCAAGAATGTTGGCCTCCATAGTTGAGGCAACTTCTGATACATTAGCACTAGGCTTTTGAGAGCTGAGACAAGTAGACCTCCTCACTGGTTCACTCATCCTTTTTTGTTTGGTAACTGCTCAAATTCACCTCGTCCTAATCAAGAAAAATTCTAACTGCTAAGTGTGAATGACATGAATGGAAGCTATTCCTTCTATATTTATCATGTGAAACAATGGTGCCCACAATCAATGTTTAGCACACATGCGTAACCTGGGCAACTTGTTGGCAGATGTACTATCATTGTTTGATTCCCCATTTGCATGGAAATGCATAGATCATACTTCATGATTACTATCATTTGCATTTCTACATGAATTGAGATCAACTCGATCACTCTATAGAAGTTTGGCCATTAATGTGACCTTGTTGAGTAGTGAAAATGACTATCATGTGCCTTTTATCAATTTTAAATATAAGTCATTGATCCTCTGTTAAGATGACACATCAAGTGGTCAGCCTAGGTTTGACCACCTTTAACTTCTAGCGGTGCTTCATTGAAATGTCCACAACCAATAATGTTCATCCATTTCAGATGATATCTTTATAGTGTGCATGCTCCACCTTCCTCAAAAACTAAACAAATCTTGACATGTGTCAAGATCTCGTTGATCTTGCTAGTCTTAACCAACTTCTATTTTTTCCTAGTGAGCTGGCGAGGAATGGTGAAGATCGTTCCCTAGATTTAATCTTGCCCATTCATTGAAGATGTTGGACCATGGGCATGGTAGTGGGGAATGGGTCCCACAATTGTACAAGGACACATGTTCACGTTTCATCAGCCTTGCTGCATTTAACCTGTTGACACTTAATTTTTGCAAGCTGGTAGGGTACATCTAAGATTTCATACTAGATCTTTGAATCTTTAAACCCTAGACAATATTAGCATTTAATTTGAAATGACTTGATTTAGTTGACAACAATATGACCTTTAAAGGTGAGTGACTTAAGGTTAAGTCATTAGATCAAATTTAAAACTTGACTTAGGGAAAAGGTTAAAATTGATGAAAAACTTGATGACCAATGCTTCGAGCTAATGGGGCCAATAAACTGACTTGAAACATGGCTCAAAAGATGACTTAAGGGATCAATGACTGATAGAGTAGGTCAAATTGTGATTAGAATGCTTGCACACTCTTGTAAATAAAACCCTACTCATTTATGGGGAAAAGGGTTCAAAAATGGAGACTAAGTGCATTGGGGAAAAGGAATATTCCTCAGAATTTTAAAAAATCAATAGTGGCTCATGCTCGGGGATGCATACCCTCGGTGGGTATGGCAAGGACATAATCTCTGATTGAAGTAGACCAAGTGAAAAAATAAAAACCAAGGAACCTACTTGGACTAGGCAAGTAGACCCAACAGGAAGCAAACAAACCAGATGAGCGTATATACACTATGTATAGAATATAAATTTTGGATTGTTCCATAAGATCGAAGCTCTAGGCCCCCAAAGTTTCAAGGAAAATTCTTCCCTCTATCAAAGACTGTGTCTTGTTTATCTTGCAGTGAATTCATGTAAATATTGGGTAATCCAAAGTCATCAGCACTACCTTGATCAACACTTCTTGTAACACTGGAAGTATCATTACCACATTTGTCCCTTTCCATTATAGGCTCATCAAATTGAACAAGAAAAAGGAATCCCTCATATATACTATAATTAAGTACACTATCGTATTCCATCTACTCATCAAACTTGAAAAACTCATATACACTCTGGTTCAAATTAGGCAACTCCTTAATGAATTCAGGAAGGAAAGCATGACCAGGTATATCATCAACATGCTTACCATAAGTGTTAAACCCATGAGGTGAAAGAAGTTCCATAATCAAATCCATTAGATAAGGAGTATCAACAAAGAACTCCACTACAACTTCATATTGTCCTGTATTATTCTCATAATCACCTATGTCTTTGGGTTGCCCTTCACATGGGTAAAAATATACTGTAATATTTGCATACTCTACAGAATCATCAAGAAATTTCTTCCCCTCAACATAAGGAAGTATTGTTGGAATATCCCTATAATCATCATGTGGAATAGGAATTTGGTTGTCTTTTCAAGTATATAACTATATAAGAGTGAATTTGCACTCCATATGCAAATCTCTGTTTTTCCTTTATCCACCTTAGAAAACTAAGTTCAGAGGCATAATTCCACCTAATCCCTCTTCTTGCATCACACTTGGCACCTGTTTTGAGTGTCGGTGGAGGCATTTATGTCATAGGCACCCCTGCAGAGCATATACATCTGTGCAACATGATTATGTCCCTAACATATCAAATTCTCACATCTGGAGCTTGTAGAGGTGTTACACTTCCTATTGGGGGTCGATTTGTAATGCCCGCCTCGGCTGACCGACCTGAATATGGCCATTTTATTCCTCATTCCTTCATATTCAGTCCTTCAACTTGCATTAAGAGGTTGGAAGATCTCTTCATCACTTCTTGGCTTCATCCACAAGCTTCACAATATCTCTCTACAAACACTTTACACTTCACAATAGCAACATCAACATTCCACCACTTCAGTAGAGAAAGTGTGGAACAAACACCATTGCAGTAGAGGGTTGAGTTCCTCTCATTTTGTCCCCCATTATCCTTGAGCACTCTTGGCAGAGGTGGTAAGCTTTCACTCCTTTGATCTATTACTTGGTTGAGTAGCATAACACTATTTTGTAGTGCTTTAGTGCTCTTTACTTCATTTCTATTTTTCTTTCTATCTATCTGGCTGTCCACCGAGGTGGGACCACCAAAACGGGGTTTGACTGAGGCGAACCCCTATATTTCTCTCTCCCTCTTGTGTACAGGTATTGAACACACTCACGAGCTGGAAGCTTCATCACTCACATGGTCATAAGTATTTCTTTCATTTCTTCCTCTTATTCTTTATTAGTTTTACTTCATTCTATTTCATTTTTATCACTTTATCACATTCGGTCATTTTCCTACATTCTATCAGTTCTTAGTAGTTCATTTGCTAGTAGTCATTTAGGCATTTTCTATGATAAACTTGGTCTCTAGTCTGTACAAGATGCCAACATGCCTCTGAGATGCTAGCCTGCCACACTGTCATCCACTTTTTACACTAACGTCTTCTGGCCGAGAGCTTATCAGTTTGTTCAAAGAATCTTTGTGACCTACTCTTTTGGATTCTGAAACTTCCACATTGTTCCATTGAGGTAATATAGGGTAGTTCACCTTGTGAGGTTCTCCGAATGAAGATAACTCATGAGTAGTGAATCCTTCTATATTACATTTTGGTGAACCTGACGTGAAGAACATTGTTCTTTGAAAAAATGGTAATGGATTTAGTACCTTCTTTTATTAGTTTTGTATCTAATATTATCCAAAATATTAATGACATTCCATTTAATGCATGTGATGGTGACTTGGCTTTGCCCATGTCACTTAGTATCTTTGATCCTTCTCACGAAGTTTCTCTTTCTTTGGAGGATATTTTGTCACAAGAAGATGAAATCATTGATACCTTTCTTAATATTACTCTTCCTTCTATTCATTCCAATGCACCGTCTTGTAGAGATGATGCATTAGTGATGATGAACTTCCTTCCACATCTGATTCACCTTGGATCAATTTTGAGAGTGTTCCTTTAAATGAATATTCCATATTTGATCCTATTTGGATTGATGTTGAGAATATTTATTCAAATAATTATTCTACTAGTTGTGATGATTCAATAAATGTAATCTATATGTTTGTTGCCTCTCAAAGGCCTAAGAGATCAGTCATTTATGTAACTCCAGCTAGTCTTTCACCTAAAAGGATTTTTTATATTGATGGTGTTCCATTTGATGGTGGTTCTGTGATGCAGAGGCAAAGGAAGAAACAACAATACTTAAAACAATTCTCATTCAATCCTTTACCAAAATCACTTCAATTTCTTTGAATTTCTTCATGGCTACAAAGCCCAACTCTTCAAACTTGAATTTAACCCTTTATAAAACTCAAATCAGACCCTCATACATCTTCAAAATTATAATTTTGATAGAAATAAACTAATTACATAGCCTTATTCCTCTGTTTTATCAGATTTATAAATTGCTTGCACCAAAAACCCAAATTTTGCTTGAAGGGAATCAAAGCACTAAATCGGGTGTAACTTTCAAACCAGATTGAATCTGAAAAAAAAATACATTTTTGAGTACCCATTTTGTCCATTAAAAACATATCTTATTTTTATATACACTTGTTTTGGAACACACGCCTATTGTCCTAACTTCTTGTTTGCTAATTAGGTCTAAATAGGCAAATATGCATGCAAATAGTCACCTATAACTTTCAAAAATAAATTAATTAATAAAATATCTCTAGTGAGACTTTATAGGACCTTATTATAGACATTTCATCCAATTTTTAGCAAAATACAATGGTTAAATTTTGAGAAACATGAATTTTACTACAAACTGTTACCCTAGATCAGGATTTAGATTATTTTTACAAAAATTAGCATAACTTATTTAAAAATGAACAAATCTGCATGAAAAGAATTGGGAGTGGAAGGTGATTGTTCCCTCTAACACTTAAAAATATTTATTCCATCATATGAGGCCATAAAAATCCATACAAAGGATGGAAACTGTGAATTTTTTGAACAAAATTACAGAAAACTGTGCTTTCCATTAATCCATTTCAAATTTTCAATCACCCACAAGCTTCTAAGCATACAAAGAGCCTTTTTAAAGGAATTACAACATGAATAATCATTTTAAAACTGATTTCAAACTTCCCACTAATGTTTAATCTCCCTAATGACCTTTTTAACTCCCTAATTGTTGATTTATGCAACTCTTACATTGTTGTGCAATTTTGACATTATTTGTTGACAATTTTGCATTTTTTATATTTATAGAACTTTAATAAATTATTGTGTAAACTCAAACCTAGGCACTTGAAAAACAACATGATTAAACAAGTTAAACAAGGAAATGCAAGCCTAAACATGGATTCCCCATGAGATTCATTAACATAACTAAAATTAGGAAGAAAATGCTAAAAACACTATGAAATCACAAAAACAAGATTGAATCCTAATTAAGCTAGCAAACTCTTAATCCCATGGGGGAATTGGTGCCAATTTGATGTGAAAATTTGGCCCTTTCCCAATCCCTAAGATGCAAGTTGATTGTTGTTGAAAATTGTTGATCCACTTTGGTGAAGAATGTGATAGCTCCAAGCCTAAAATCTGCAATAACCTAGCTAAGAACTCAAATGATGGATGAAAATGGCTAAGTATTTTAGCATGGTAACTTTGCTTGGAATGTGGATGATCAAATGAGGAGAGGAGCTCTTCCTTTATAGGATTTCAAGATGGATGAAAGTCCAATTTTGAGCAATGTGGGACTAACATTCAACCAATGGCAAGGTGCCACTTGTCAAGCTATGAATGGATGATGGTTGTGCAAGATTTAGGGTTTGTGCCAATAAATGCCAATATTTGAATTTCAAATTTGTTGAAATGACATGTAAGAGGGAAGGGAAAATGCAATAAATGCCACTTGGCTCAAGGAAAAGGACATGTAAGATGAAGTTATTGCTTTGTTGGATGTACATGTTGACTTGAAATTTTTGAATTCAAATTGAGAGAATATTCCAAAGAGATGCCTTGTGAGGAAAATAGGGATTTAATAAAAGAATTAAATCTATTTTCATGTGCAACTTGCATTATCTAGAGGAGGTGACATGGGATTAGATTAAATTAATCAAGGGTTAATTAATTTAACATGGGGATTTGATGATGTGACTTATTTGTCTTAGATTTATGGATTTATTTAAATCAGATAAGAGAGGAATATGGTAAGAGGTTAATTAAATAAAGGTTTTGATTTATTTAATTAAAAGGGATGATGTTAGATTAAATCAAATAAGGTTTTAATTTATTTAATTTAATGGATAGATTTTAGAGATTTAATCAAATAAATTGATTATTTAATTAAATAGGGATAATTAGATCAGATGGATTGATTTAATTAAAAAGAGAAAGTGACTTAATTAGACAAGATTTATTTAATTAAGAGACGAATATTGATGAATTTAATCAGATAAGGGAATTTGATTAAATGGTTAGACCAAGGGATGATTTAGGATGAAATGATGTTAATAAATCAGGATCAGGCGCATGATGTCAATTAGTACATTTTCGATGTCTACATTTTGCCCCTCTTTGAGGCAATGCACTTGTTGCGTTGGTTCAAAGAATAACCGATCTCGATCAAATCCAAAAAAAATTGATATTAAAAAGCTTGCCCCACTGCCACATGGCGAGAGAATATTCCATTATAATGCCCCCTCGAGAGACCAGACGAAAATTTCAATTTTTTGGGTGATCTCGCAAAAAAGGTGACAGAGTGCCCGACAGGTCCAAAAGGAGTCTGGGAGGCTAAAAATGTGTCTAAATGCAATAAATCAATGAAAAACAAGCCTTGAATGGATGAAAACAGATTCAGGGGGCAAAAACCCTAACAGGACAGCCCCAGAGGGTCAAAAACCCCTAGTTTTTTAGGCTTAAAAGGGGCCCGAGGGGTCACTTACAAGTCATTTTCACACACCTCCACTAGCAATTTTGAGATTTGAGCTCTGACCTCCTGACGATATGGTGCAATGATAGCTTCCCCTACACATCTCTAACTGAGTTCAGACCTACTAGCAGCCACCCGACATCAGTGCCCCAGTATGTGACCCTAACCGAAGCTTCATTTTTTCATTTTAACGCATTTATTGCATGTTTTAGGGAGAGCTCACCTCCAGCGGCACTATTATAGCGCTGCTCAGTGTTTAAATCAAGCCGCTAAATGCCTTTTTGTCCCGTAGCGACACTGTTTAGCACTGCAGCGGTGCAATTTGGAGTTTAAAAACTCCACCACTGGGCTTGAGTTTGGCTAGGACCCACGGGCCAGTTTTGGAAAAGTGCACCGTGGCGGCCCCCTTTTCATGAAAACTGTGACGCTAGGGGTGAAATTGTGTTGCGGCGTTGCCTTTTGGCTAAAATCTAGGTCCAACATTGCTGTTTGAAAAAACTCAAACTGCGATGCCTTCACAAACTACACCGCTTGAAGCAAGTTTGAGGCATTACGTCAGGAATTTTTTAAAAATTTTAACATGCCGACTTTGCATGATGCAAGATGGGCCTAGGGAGCTCTATTCTAGGGAGCATCGGTCGTGGGATTTGGTGACTATTCTTTAGGATCTTAGCGACAGAGACCAGGATCGACTGGGAGCTACACGGCTTTGGCACATTACCTATGCGGCACCTGTGCACACCCACCTTGGGATGTTGTCAGCGTTGGCAGAGCGATGGCACACCGAGACATTGTCATTTCATCTTCCCACTGGTGAGGTGACCATCACTTTGGAGGACATCTAGTGGATTTTGTGATTGTCAATTCATGGCCGCTGGGTGATTTACGACATGGAGGGACGCGCTTGCTGCACCTGAGTCCTCACCACTAGAGACATCATCTACTGCGAGGGGTAGATTGAGCTAGAAAGGTATAGAGTGATAGCACCTCCCTTTCACTGGGTGATTACAATGATTATTTCTAGTTTGGTTACCCTAGACAGATGAGGGCAGTATTTCAGTCCTGGATGGGGATACTATTGGGAGAGGATGGTCTGAGACAGACCAGTCTGATTTGCGTGGGGGCTGGTGTTGTTGGCCTCACTCTACAAAGGTTTACACGAGTATGTGTATGCGGATGGCAAAGCATTGGGAGCCGAAGTCACCTTGCTACATTTCTGGGCATGGAAGCACATCTTTGTGCTACGTCCACGAGTGGTTCCAATTCTGATGGGGGCAAAGGATGCCCTTGTGGCACAATATAGAGGGGGTGTGTCTTTTACACACACTGGAGAGCATGGGATCCCCTACTGGAGGTGGTTTATTGATGAGATGCTTGTTTTCACATGGAGACCATACCTCGGTCAGCCTGGATGGGCTGATGATGCAGACTAGCTCTTTTATTGTCGCCAAGACAGGTATATGCAGGTCCGAGAACACACTATGATTGAGCGATACCTACCTGGGTGTGTATAGCGTCAGTTCAGAGAGCTGCAAGATTGGCCAGATGACAGCTACATGGCTGTTTTCACACGCAGTATGACACAGGTGGCATGGAGGCCAGGTATTATGACGGCAGAGGTAGTTGATAGCTTCTGGCAGTTGGTGGCATGACCTTGGGCTTATGATTAGGGTCCAGCAGATCCAAGGACCACACAGTCATACAGGGATTGGTTCAGGCCTCCCCTTTGGTTGACTATTCCAAGTGAGGACCCAGGGGCATACAGAGTCAGAGGCAGGGGCAGAGGACAAGCACGAGGATGAGGTCTGAGGATTGAGATCTGAGGGGACCCACCAGAGGTGCCCCCAATGCCACCAAGGCACGAAGATGTCCCTATGCAGGACCAGTAGCAGGATCTGCTTGTCCCACCACCACGAGCTGAGGGTGAGGGGTAGGTTCATGCACAACCATGAGCACAGCCAGCAGGGCAGGTTGATGCACGAGATGCCTTGATTTTGTAGTTATAGGCACAAATACAGGCAGTGACGGTAGAGAGGGATCAGGCACAAGTTGAGAGAGATCAACTCAGAGTGGAGAGAGATCAGGTTGTACAGCAGTGATAGGTGGCAGAGCTATAGGTAGCTATAGAGCTAGGCCACAGGTAGCAGATGGAGAGTATGATTGCCTCATCATCTCAGGGTATAGTGCCGGTCCGATCATATAGAGAGGTTGTTTGAGAGGCAGAGTATTACCACTGAGACTACCATGATACAGTACCTAGAGTAGCCTAGGTTCCAGAGTTTCAAAACAGGCCAATCACAGACCACCAGAGGTCATGGTGATAGAAGCGAGGGCAACATCCATGGAGACCAGGTTTGATCCAGATCCTTATGGTGTGCTTTTTGTGCTGTATGGGCTCCTTTTTGATAGTCTGATGGGCATTTTGTACCGATTGACATACATACAGTGATCCGATATTCTTTGTAATATGACAGTTGATATATATGATATGAGCTGATTTTGATGCGATGACATGTGTACCTTTATTTATGCATGCATGATTTATTTCTATATGTTATGGATGCATTTATTTCTAATGATGTTTATGCAATGATTATGACCTATGATATGATGTGCAATGATGTTTAGAAAATGCTTATATGAGATGATCTATGGTGTGATGGATGTGATATGATGTTAATGAAATGGTAATATGAGATGCAAATGTTATTATTCTAAATGATAATGTATGTAATGATATGTCTAATGACTTCAAATGCTTATGTGCCTATTGCTTATGATTAATAGATGCTTATGTTCATACTATGCGATGATTTAAAATATGATGTGTATGTTTTCTAGATGATATGCTTATGCAATGGTTTCTATGTGTTATGCTTATTCAATATGCTTAATGATTTTATGGATGTAGGATCGATGATGATGATGGTGATGGTGATCAACTGTCATAGTACCTAGTGAGTGTGATTAGTAAGAAACGAAGAGGTTATTTCGACAAGATGCATGATGACACAAGTGCAAATGATGATGATGATGATGATGATGATGATTACTTGCTGAGGAATTGGGATTTTCAAAGGGCCAAATTGTCTTATGTTTGATAACACACATGGTACAATGCATCAAGGTATAGTAAACTAGGATGGCGTGGTACCTAGTGTGATAGACTTTGACTCATCAATCAAATAGGAATATTCTTTTTCACACCTGACCTATGGAAATCTTGCTAGGATGCACTTTAGAAGTTTCAAACACCTTGGGCCAAAACATGGAAGGTAAACCTATCCCTGTAATAGTCAACAAGTTTCCCTAGACCTCTTCCATACATACCTAACAAAGTAAGTATTCGCCAAAGTTATATTACAAGAACATCCAACAAGCACAGCAGACAAAAGATAATGATCGTTGCCCCATTCCTATTTCTCTAAATTCGTTGCTTTGGGATATCATCAAGAGGTACTTGGAATGAGCACAAAATAAGATAAGTTAAAAAGATAAAGACTAAGTAAACAAACAGACTGATGCTCTTCAATACCGCTAACAGAAAAAGGATATGTTTTCTAAGGATGATGAACGAAACTTATTGCGAAAAGATAATGCCCATTGTAGGAAGGATTCATCCTAGGACATGTTAGTGGATGGTGGCACATCATTTTGTTTATAAGGGATGATTGATATGGGCCAAATTCAAGATGATGAGTTACCAATATGAAGAGGTAACCAACTTGTTTACTTACTAATTTAGACTTTAGACCTGACATTTTTAAGTTCTGTGTTTAAACTGCTAGAATTGTTTCTAACTGTTTCACCAAAGGTTGATGATGACAATCAGTTTATTATGAATGGTGTTTATTACAGGTGCAAGTGAGATGAGGCGGATGGATTTTTTCAAATATTTGGATGTTTTTGATGTTTTGCAATTTTTTGAGGCTATTTTTGGTATTTTTTGAGGTTTTACAAATGTTTTGATTTTATGTTATCCAATGTTTTGGGGATTTTCTGAGATTTTGACCAAGAGACTAACCTAAAGACCTATCCTAGGGGCCTTGGGGGCTGATCAAGAGATTAGCCTTGCCTATGTTATAAACGCAGAGACCATGTAGTTCGATTGATGACTTGATCGATTTACAGACGATGATATACATGATGAGATGTCAGTTTATTATGACGGACTCCTATAGGACTGACCTAAATGTCTCAGAGAATGATCAAGGATCAACCTTTCCTACGTTCAAGCTCAGAGACAACGTAGTTCGATAGGACGACCTTGTTTTTGGCTTTTTGAATGACCTTTTGACCTATTTTTTTGGATTTTGTGATGTTTTGAATGTTTTTGGATTTTTTGATGTTTTGATGTTTTTGGATTTTCTGATTTTGAGGACTTTAAGACCATACACGAATCTGATTCGATGATAACATGCCCCCAACATGATGCAATAGACTACCCTGATAAAAGGTAGGACAAACTGACCTTGAGGATGGGCGAGTAGTACTTGGAGGGATCATGATACGAACACAAGATCGAGCTATGATACATGCAAATGGATGAGTGATGGATGGATGATGCATCAAGCCATAAAGATCCTGGTGGATGGATAGTGCTTATTTACACAAGGTGCCTATTTTCCGTGTTTTCACCAAGGTACTTGCCCAAAGTGCCACCAAAGTGGTTTCACTAGAGGACAATTTTTTTGATCCTTTTTCTGATTTTTTGGATTTTTTGCTTTTTTGATTTTTTTGCTATTACCAAGGTGCCTGTTTGCTAGGTTCTCGCTGAAGTAACCATTTTTTCAGGACTTTCTGATTTTTTTGGAATTTTTGGTTCTATACCTTGAAAGATTAGGCATAAAACTTTTTGAGATGGGATCTATTCATGGGCTCTTGCAGAGTTTCCCCTTTGGGTGTTGATAGCTGATATGCCCCTGATTTATAGCTTGCTATGACGATAAAAGGCCCTAACCAATTGGGTTTGAAATTTCCTTTGCTACTGGGATTCAAGACATTCTTCTGATTTTCTTTTAAGACCAATTCTCTGACTTGGAAAGTCCTACTTCTGATCTTCTTGTTGTAGCTTCGTTTGAGTCTATTTTGATAGACTTGCAAATGATTCAAAGCATCTATGCATCTCTCATCCAGTAACTCCAGCTTGTTTAATCTTGACACCTGATAGTCCTCATCAATGATGATATTTTGCAATGATATTCTAAGGGATGAGAGCTTGATCTCAATGGGGAGTACAGCTTCTGATCCATAGACCAAGGAGAAAGGGGTGGCACCAGTGGGTGTGCGGATGCTGGTTCGATAAGCCCAGAGGGCGAGATTAAGCTGCAAGTGCCAGTCATGACCTACATCATTGACTATTTTCTTGAGGATTTTGAGGATGGTTTTGTTCATAGCTTCTGCTTGCCCATTGTCTTGGGGATAGTACGGGGTGGAGAAGCGATGTTGGATTTTTAATTTCTTGCACAAGTCACAAACTTCCTAGTTCTTGAATGGTGTCGCATTATCTGAGATAATGGCTTGTGGGACACCGTAATGACATATGAGATAGTTCAGGATAAATTTTGAGATTTGCTTCCTAGTGATATACGTCATGGGTATGGCTTCCACCCACTTTGTGAAGTACTCAATTGTAGTTATAATGAATTTGTGGCCATTGGATGAGGTAGGTGTGATTTTACCAATGAGATTGAGTCCCCATTGCGAGAAGGGCCATGGTGTGACGATCGGGTGAAGCTCTTGAGTTGGAGCATGGATGAGGTCCCCATGCTGCTGACATTGTAAACACCTCTTAGCATGATCATGTGCTTCTCTTTCCATTATGGTCCAATAATACCCCAGCCTCAGTAATTTCTTGGCGATGGTCATTCCACTCGAGTGTGTGCCACATATACCATTATGAACCTCGGTTAGAGCGGTTAATGCCTCCTTAGCATTTAGACAGCGTAGTACAGTACCGTCTATGCTTCTACGGTATAAGGTATCACCTAGGATGACAAATCTGGATGCCTTTTTGATAAAGGTTCATTTTAGGCTCGATGGTAGGTCAACAGGTATGATTTCTATGTGAAGATATGTATAGATGTCATGATACCAAGGATCACCAGGACCAACGATTTGACACACATATTCTGATTCTGGTACCTTGAATGTGGGAATGAGAAGCTTCTCAATCAGGAATTTGTATTTTGGCACATTGTGAGGGATGTCTACTAGAGACCCAATTGTAGCCATGGTGTCAGTGGCTCTGTTGTTGGTTCTTGGAATTTGCTCAAATGTTATGTCAATAAAATATTCCTTTAGAGTCTCCACCAATTTCTTGTATGGGGTTAGCTTGTCATCCTTTGTCTGATATTCATTATTGACCTGATTTATGATCAATTGTGAGTCATCGTAGACCTTGAGAGCTATGATATTCCATTGCACTGCTATCCTAAGACCTATAGTCAAAGCCTCATATTCTGCGATGTTGTTAGTGCAAGGAAATGCCAACTTGTATGAATTTGGTATGAAATCCCCTTGTGGGGTGATGAAGAAGACACCAACTCCTGAGCCATGTTGTGTATGAACCATCGAAGTATAGTTTCTAGTGATCAGCAATGTTGAGGTTAAAAATGGACTCATCTAGGAATTCTGAGACAAGAGGATTCTCAGAATACATAGGTGCCTCTGCTAGTTGATCCGCAATGACTTGTCCCTTGATAGCTTTCCTCTCTACATACTCAATGTCATACTCTAATAATATCATTACCCACTTTTCCATTCTTCCCGTGAGCATTGCCTTGGATAAGAGATACTTGAGGGGGTCAATTTTAGCAATGAGCTTGATCTTGTGTGCCATCATATAATGTCTAAATTTTTGGGATGCAAACACTACTGCAAGGCATGCTTTTTCGATGAATGAGTAGTTTAGCTCATGACCCACCATTGTCTTGCTAATATAGTAGATGGCCCTCTCCGTTCTGCTTTCATCATGCTGAACTAGGAGAGCCCCAAGGGTCATTGTTGTTGTTGATACATATAGGATCAATAGCTTCTTGGGGATAGGTGGCATTAACACTGGTGGTGTCAGTAGATATTCCTTTATTTTGTTGAATGCCTCGTCACATTTTGCATCCCATTTGTATGCTACTCCCTTGTGGAGTAGGTGAGAATATGGATTCTGCTTATCTACCAGTTGTGCTATGAATCTTCTAATGGATTGGAGCCTGCCTTGGAGACCTCTTAGTTGTTTTAGTGTCTTTGGTGCTTCCATCTCAAGTATTGCTTTGACTTTCACCAAATCTACCTCAATACCCCTCATGGATACTATGTATCCTAGCAGTTTATTTGATTGTATGCCAAAGACGCACTTCTTGGGATTTAGTCTAACTTTGTATTCCTCCAATCTGTCAAAGATAGCACTTAAGGTTGCTATATGATCTTTTTTTTTCTTGATTTGGCTAGGATGTCATCGACATAGTCTTCAACTATTTTTTGAATCATATCATTGAACATTAGTGTCATGGCCCTTTTATAGGTTGCTCCTGCATTCTTTAGGCTGAATGGCGTCATGTTCCAGCAATAGGTCCCCCATGGACAAGTAAAAGCCATCTTGTGTTGATCTTCTTTGGCTATCATAATCTGGTTGTATCCTGAAAATCCATCCATTAGTGATAACATCTCATGCCCTACTGTCATGTCCACTATCTTATCAATATTGGGAAGTGGAAAGTCATCCTTGGGACATGCTTTGTTCAAATCTCTAAAATTTGTACAGATTCTGATAGCTCCATCAGGTTTTGAGACAGGTACCAGGTTCGATACCCATTCTGGATAATCAATTGGTCGGATGAATCCAACATCTAATAGCTTTTTAAGCTCCATTTTGACTAACAAAGTGATTTGAGGATGCATCTTTTGAAGCTTTTGTTTGACTGGTTTTGCCTCTGGATACACTGCTAAGTGATGAACCACTATTTTTGGATCTAGCCCTTGCATATTAGCATAAATCCATGCAAATTTTATTTGTCTTTCCTTTAGGAATGCTGCTAGGAGTTCTTGCTCTTTTGTTAATAGTGATTCCGCATAGAATGTGATATGCAGGATCTCCTCTATTCCTAGGTTGACTGGATTACATTTTTCAACCAAGACTACTAACTTCTCTTGATGAATAGCTCTTAGAGGAAGATTGAATCCTTCATCCTTAGGCACCTCAGAGAGGTTTTCACCGTTGGATACATTTTTCTTTTTACTATTTTCTTGTCAGAGAGTGCCATAGTGTGGTTTTCACTCAAGGACTTGGATATGATTCTTAGTTCTCACTTTTGCTACTAAAGGATTCAATCGTTTCCCCGTAATAGGCATGTGTATCTAGCTCCATTA
Source organism: Sequoia sempervirens (assembly GCA_007258455.2). Taxonomy (NCBI): domain Eukaryota; kingdom Viridiplantae; phylum Streptophyta; class Pinopsida; order Cupressales; family Cupressaceae; genus Sequoia; species Sequoia sempervirens. The sequence goes on along the minus strand of VDFB02270651.1, from coordinate 577,380,368 downwards.
TACAGCCTACCTTGTGATCTCCATCTGGAATGTTATCCTTCAATCCCATGAATTCTGAGTGCGCTTTATCATTTTCAAATGTATCGAGAACTAGTGGTCCTCGTTGGTCATAGTCAATCAGTTGGGGGTAGACTAAGCAGATCTCATGATTTTGACTATCTGGTTCAAAGGATATGGTACTAATCATACACAAGGTGGTATCTTTGAATAACCTAGGTAGATTGGATAAGGTATCTTCATCATTGCTACTAATGTAAGGCTCAGTTATAAAATTATGTGCAGCTCTACTTGTGACTATTGGTGAGTGTAGATGTACTATTACTGGCTGAGGAGAGACGTTAACCATTCTAACCAGAGGATTTTGGCCACATATGGTTATTCTCGGAGTGGCACATCCAAGACCAATATTTTTTATGGGTCGCGTCTCTGGCATGATAGGTGTTATGAGCCCATTGTCATTTTGTCCCAGTCTTTGATTTTGGTCATAGCCCATTGCAAGCATCATGTGTAGGCCTTTGTTTCTTTCATCCATTGGTAGCTTAGCTGCTGGTCTTTCATCTTGATACAACATGTTTGATGGATCTACTTCAATTACCTCATGGCCAAGGTCTCCCCATCTTGTGAATTCAGGATAATCCTCAGGAGACATTTGTGATGTAGAAGCTTGATTTTCTTGTGGGTGTCCTCGTGATCGTGGAGATTGTGGTAGCTCTCCTATCACAAAAGCATTGTTAGGGAGCCTATAACTTCCACAACCATCCTCCTGGATGATGAGCTTGATATTAGATATGGTGGGAATGGCGGGTGTCTCTATCGCAGAAGTGGACGTGAGAGTGGCGGGATCAATGAATGATGTGGATGGGCCCTCATCATTTTTTGGCACTTGGGGGATTTTGTAATATTTGGCCTCAAGGTTCTTGCAGAATGAAAATGGCTCAGGATCACCATGGACGGTAACCTCTTGTCCATTATGTGTGAATTTCACACATTGGTGGAAGGTTGATGCTACAACTTTCATTGTGTGGATCCATGGGTGTCCTAGGAGGATATTGTATGGTAATTCAAGATCCAAGACCTGACATGTGGTTTCCATGAGTGTTGGCCCTACTTGGATAGGGAGATTAATTGTGCCTTGAGACACTCTTTCTTGGTCATCATATGCTCTGATTGTGATGTCCTTATTTTTGTCGATAGAATCTTCTGCTATTTTCAACTGTTTAATGAGGCTAAGAGAGCAAATATTCAAACCTGCACCTCCATCCACCAAGACCCTTTTGATTTTGCTTTTGTTTACAATGGCTTCCAAGTGAAGTGCATAGTTGTGAGATGGTTGGGTGGGGAAATCCTGGTCAAAAAATGTAAGGAGATTAGGTGTGATGATATTTGTGACCATAGCTAGGAATTGTTCTGCATCGAGATCTACGGGGACAGTGGATGAGGCTAATGCTTCCTCAAGGATCTTCTTATGGGCTGATGATATTTTTAACAACTCCATGATGGAGATGTGTGCTGGTGTTCTTTTGAGTTGGTCTACAACATTGTAGCTATAAGGAACGACTCTTGATGAAGGGACCCTATTTGGTTGGGATGATCTTGCAATGGTGACTTTTTCGCCTCTTGTGGTGACTCCACAATCTTCGACATGGGCGCCCTTGATAGTAATAACCATGCAGTCTTCATTTAGGGAGGCAACGACTATTTCAGACACATGATTTACACTACCCTTCCCTTTATCATTTCTATTTCCTTTGTTGCTGTTATTCGGCATTAGATTCGTGTAGATTTTAAGGTCCTGATTTCCCATAGGTTGTTCCACATTTATGATTCTTTTGCCAATGAGATCTTGGATGATATTCTTGAGTCTCATGCAATTTTTTGTGGTGTGGCCTTTGATTTTGTGGAACTCAAATAGTTGATTTTCATTGTACCAAGGAGGTTTGACGTCGGGTTCTTGGTAGTTCTCGAATGTAGGTGCTTTGATGAGTTTCTCATTGATCAAACTTTTCATGATGTCCTCCAATGGTTCCCCCAACATGGTGTATTTTCATTTTGGATAATTTTTGCATTGAGGTGGTCCTCTTTGGTCATTGAGGTTATTGATGGTTGGGTTTTTGTTGGGTTTATATGTTGTGTGATGAGTGTTTTGGCGTTGATTTTGGTTTTTCGGTGTGGGCGTATTTTGGCATGGACCACTAATGACCACGTTGGCATCGACAATGACATCATTGGTGATGTTCTTGTTTCTCACCCATGTTCGAGGTTTATCATTGTAATTTGATGGTGGGCGATTGTTTTCTTGTTCATGATATGGCGTTGATTCAGCGGGCTGGGTTGCAAGGGATTTTTCGATGCTAAGCGCCTTGGAGATTAGTTGATCATAGGTGGTGATTCCCTAAACCTTGAGGTGGAATGACAAGTGGCTTTCAAGGTTGGTGATGATTGTGCAGACTTGTTGTTCCTCTGGCATGGTCCACTTGCTTCGATTGGCCTTGGATTGCCATCGTTGAAGAAATGAAGCAAAAGATTCATTTTTTCCTTGTTTTAGAGCGTATAGTTCTTTGAGACTGACATCCATTGCAATGTTACATGCGTAGTTTCTAATGAATTCATCTCTGATTTCTTGGAATGTTCTGATGCTTGCGGGTAAGCGAGAGAACCATTCTATAGCAGGTCCTGCCAAGCTTCTAGGAAATAGTCGCATAAGATAAGTATCGTCGTATGTGACCTCCATGCAATGAACCTGGAATTCCCTGATGTGGTCTTCAGGGTTTCCCATCCCTCGATATTTGTCAAATTTGGGGATCTCAAATCCCTTAGGGAATGGTTTCATTTCTAAGCTCATATCAAATGGATAGGGACACAAGTTGCTTGATGTTTTGGTTGTTCGCCTCGACTGAAGGTCGAGCACTTGTTGTGATAACAACCTCAGTTGTGTCATTACATCACCTTGCAGATCAGGGGGTGGGATGAATGTGTTTTGAGGTGTTGCAATCATGGTTTGGATAGATGGGTTGGTTGGTGCATTGTTCAATGGTATTGGTATATTATGGCAAGCAAAGTAGGCTTCTACTTGCTTTTGGATGAACAATGCTTGTTGTTGCTCTTGTTGTTGTTGCGCTAGGATTTGTGCTTGTTGTTGTTCCAACAATGCTTGTTGTTCTGCTTGCTTCTGCGCTTGTTGTTGTTCTAACAATGCTTGTTGTTCTGCTTGTTGTTGTTCCCACAACGCTTGTTGTTGTGCTTGCTACTGTGCTTGTTGCTGTTCTAACAACGCTTGTTGTTCTGCTTGTTGTTGTTCCCACAACGCTTGTTGTTGGGTTGCCAATTCTACTGCTTCTTGCTGCTCTTGGTATTGCTTTAGTGATTGTTGATATGCTTGCATTTGCGCTGCTTGTGCAAGAAGTTGTGCTTGAGCTTGCGCTTGTGCTACTTGTTGTTGTAATAAAAGTTGTGCTTGTAATGCTTGTGTAGCTTGGGCAACTTGTTGTTTTTGTTGTTGCAATAGTGCTTGAGCTTGTTGTGCTTGTAATGTAGTTTGTGTAGCTTGTGCAACTTGAGCAGCTTTTTGCACGGCTTTTTTTTTTTCACTTGTTGGTATCCTCTTTGGAAAGCGGTTTGCAATGCTGCGTCAAATTGGTTTGTTGTTGTGAACATTGGAGGTGGTGGAGGTGGTGGTGGATTTGGGATGGTGGTAGATGATGATGTTGTGTTGATATTTTTCGTGTTGGATAATGGTATTGATGTGATTGGTCCTTATGAGACCATGCTCTGTGATGTTGATGGTGTTGCCATTGCTTATGTATTTATTGTTTGTTGTTGCGATATTAACGATAAATTTTGAGCATTTGGTGTGATGCTTTGATTGATTGTTGGGATAGCAGTTTGATTAATACTTGGTAGGGGAGGCAACCCCAAACCAAGAAGTGGTATAGATGACAACGATGATGGTGGGAGAGGTGGAAATGTAAGGGGGGTGAATCCTTGTGAGAGCGTTGTGGTGTCAAAAATGCCCCTTAGTCCAAACATGTCTTCCTCCTCTTGTGAATTTGTGAAAAGGGGTGTTTGTGGTGCTCCATGAAAAGATGCTGATGATGGGTCATAATGTAATGTGAGAGGAATGTTCTTTTGTAATGGATTTTTTGGTATGCTTTGGTTCAAGGTTGTGTTTGCATCCACGTTTTGGTTATTAACAAGGGGATGTGCTTGAAGATTATTGAGAAACGTGCTTCCCTTGTTAACATTTGGTTGTGTTGGAGCAAAATATGTGATTTGTAGAATGTTTTGTGTGACATTTTGAGATGGAGGTATGGATGAGATGGGGATAGTGGATGAAAGTGGAGGAAATGATGTATCTACGATAGTAATTACATCAAAATCCAAAGGCAACTTGGCCCCTTGTTTTACTAGTTCTAGCATGTACAACGAAGGGTTAAGTCTCATCATGATGTTGATGATTCTATGGTTGTCTGGATTTTGGAGCATTTCTATCATTTCCTCATGAGACATTCCAAAAGTGAGGTCTTCTCCTTGATTTTCTTCTTGGGGATGTTGTGATGATGAGAGAGTCAATGGGTTGCTTGATTCTACTGGATTCATTTCTATGTTGGTTTGACTAAGGTCACTTGAAGCAGGTGTTTCTTTTTTGGCTTCCATGGTCTTCTTGTATTGAGATCTTGTTTGGACCATAAAACAAGGATCAAGAATATGGGAGACGAATCTCTTAATTCTTTGGATTTGATCTCTATTTTATGTCCCAAAGTGTGAAATTTTAGGATGCGTCTTGAGGATCAAAGGGGATGATATGATAATAATGTTAGGAATGGATGATATGGATGTTTTTTGACTTTTGATCAATCTTGAGTAAGACATTAGGCTTTTAGGACTTTGGATTTTGATTGGATTTTGAGATTTTGAGGTTTGGTCCTTGACCTTGATTTTCTTTTGATCGGGATGTTTTGAACAAAAAGACCCTAAGATATTTGATGATGATCTAAGAGGTAGCTTTGTTCAAAGGATGATAATTTGGATAAGTGTGAGGAGAAGGATGCATCTACCCACACCTATTCAAACAAGATGATAGCTTTTTCTAAGTATATGGAGAAGGATTCATCTACATATACTAAGCTAGGCAAGATGATTTGGATAACTTTGACCAAGAATATGCAAAAGGATGCATCTACACATGCCTAGCCAAAGGTGTTTTTAATAATGGTCTCAAAGATTTTTCCTCAATGATTTTGATGATGGTTTGGATTTTTCCATAAAGCCTAGTATCAAGGATGATTTCAAGATTTATCAAAAGGTGATGATGTGGTGAATTTTGTTTTGATGTTTAGGTAGATGGATGAAAGATTTTGATAATGTTTTGACCCTAAGATGAACCTAAAAGGACACTTTGTTTGTTTTAGATCTAGGTATTGAAGAGCATGCAAATGATTCCTAATGACCTTTGTGACCAAGAAATGATTTCATGTGAACAAGGATTTTCAATCAATGATTTGTTCTTTTGGGATTTTGGTGAAGTTTTCAACACACATGAAAGTTCATTTTACTTAGCTTTGCTTAATGTCTTTATTTTACCAAAAACACTTTCTTCAATTAGGTTTTCAAAGTAAAGATGTCCAATGTCTTAATTTCTTCAAACCCCACAAGATATGTTATGTGGAAATTTAATGAACTTAAGACAAGGGGTTTTCCTATTGTTTACTTAAGAAGACAAATTGAGATTTAATCCAATGCTTAGAAACCTCTAAGTATGTGAATCCCAAGGGAAAGCAATAACATATGGATTGAGTCAATGGTATTTGTCTTCAAAAGGGTTTGAAATTTGGATGATGTTAAGTGTTTGTTTTCATGATGTTTTCAAACAAACAATGCATTTTGTAACCCAAGAATAAGTACAATCCTATGGATGTGAAAGACAATATTTGTTGGATTCCCACTTGGACAAGTCTAGCTACGCTTATCTCTAGCAAATGGTTAGATGCTTGACCCCACTGGCTCCCCTCCACGAAACTCACTTATACGGGGCAGCCAAGCATCAACACCCATGAAACTCCCATGGCATGCTTTCCATTTCTACTAGAAGACTGTAAAAGTGTGGGGCGGCTTCAGAACAACCGTTCTTGCTCCAACAAATAGATAAAAGGATTTTGGAAAATTCTAGCACATGGGTTCTAGTAAGGACTTTTCATTTGTGGAGATTGACCCATACGGCAAGAGTCCCCTTTCAGATCCATCTTGTCGAAATCAACTGCGTGATATTGGTGTTTCTTCCAATATCCACTTTTATATCCCGATTGGAAATACTCTTGGCTTTAGAGTGTTACCGGTTGAGTCATTCCCTTGGGTGATTACTTTTTCCCACAAGGCAGGCCCTCTAAGATAAACAAAAGTGACTGAAGAACAAAATTCGTAACTTGATCAATCTTTGATGGCAACAAAGAGAGAGAATGTACGCGAAAATGCCTCCACTCACACTCACACAATAGTTTGTTCAATTTTAAGCCCAAATTGAAGTGTGGGGGTGATTGCTTTATCTCAACCCAAAGTCATGGAAAAGACCTTTTGATTCTCAAGATCGCTATAAAGCGTGAGAGAAGCACATACGTCCTTTTCCAATGCCTTTAGTCTAAGTAAGCCCTCACGAAAACACAACTACACTTGTTCTTTTTAAACCCTCAAAGCAAAATGTGAGTACATTTTAAAGCACCAAATAAAGTGTGAAAATTTTCTTTGTTCAATTGTTAATCCAAAACAAAATCTAGTAAGTTGTTGATCCTAAGGTTCTTTTTAGTCTCTTTGCAAGAAGTAAACAAAAAAGAATCATTTTTAAACCCAAATGAAAGCTAGTCTTCTAAAGAAAGAAAAGGATGACAAATTCTTTGAAGAAGTGTTAAACAAACACTTAAGTGTTAAAAAAAAAAAATACTTTGATTAGACCCCATATCATCTCTATGCTTCTCCTTCCTTTGCTTTTGGCTTCCAACCTACAAAATAGAAAATAATCAGATTCTGGAAGAAATACTGAAGTTAAAAAAATAGAAAACAATAGATAAATTAGTCATAAATTAAAGCACATGTTAAAAAATTAAATTCTCCCTTTTTCTGCTTTCCAGCGTCGCAATTCATGAAGGCATCATTGTTTTTTCCTTCCAGTGTCACTCTTACAGCGCCACTTTACCAGTCAGTGGTGCTCTATGTCGGGATAGAGAGCACAATTGCATCACTCTTTTCATCTAGTGGTGTGGTTCTTGAAAGTGTCAGAGTTTGGAAAATTTTGAAACAGGGTGAGATCAGCGAGTCCAACGGCGTAGTTTTGAATTTGAAATTTTGGCGGGATGAGCCCAGTGACACTAAAACAGTGACAGTGATGAGCTCGTGGTGCTGAAACTGTGACGCTAACGAGCTCGCGGCGTGAAAATAGTGATGCTGACGAGCCCACATTGGAATTTCTTGTGTGTCAATAAAAACGTGAAATTTTCACAAAAAGGTTAGAATAAATGGGATGTTGCCCCTCCCTCTAGCGCCAAATGTGTGAACCCAAACCTAGGGACCTGCAAAACAACATGATTAAACAAGTTAAACAAGGAAATGAAAGCCTAAACATGGATTCCCCATGAGATTCATTAACATAACTAAAATTAGGAAGAAAATGCTAAAAACACTATGAAATCACAAAAACAAGATTGAATCCTAATTAAGCTAGTAAACTCTTAATCCCATGGGGGAATTGGTGCCAATTTGATGTGAAAATTTGGCCCTTTCCCAATCCCTAAGATGCAAGTTGATTATTGTTGAAAATTGTTGATCCACTTTGGTGAAGAATGTGATAGCTCCAAGCCTAAAATCTGCAATAACCTAGCTAAGAACTCAAATGATGGATGAAAATGGCTAAGTATTTTAGCATGGTAACTCTGCTTGGAATGTGGATGATCAAATGAGGAGAGGAGCTCTTCCTTTATAGGATTTCAAGATGGATGAAAGTCCAATTTTGAGCAATGTGGGACTAACATTCAACCAATGGCAAGGTGCCACTTGTCAAGCTATGAATGGATGATGGTTGTGCAAGATTTGGGGTTTGTGCCAATAAATTCCAATATTTGAATTTCAAATTTGTTGAAATGGCATGTAAGAGGGAAGGGAAAATGCAATAAATGCCACTTGGCTCAAGGCAAAGGACATGTAAGATGAAGTTATTGCTTTGTTGGATGTACATGTTGACTTGGAATTTTGGAATTCAAATTGAGAGAATATTCCAAAGAGATTCCTTGTGAGGAAAATAGGGATTTAATAAAAGAATTAAATCTATTTTCACATGCAACTTGCATTATCTAGAGGATGTGACATGGGATTAGATTAAATTAATCAAGGGTTAATTAATTTAACAAGGGGATTTGATGATGTGACTTATTTGACTTAGATTTATGGATTTATTTAAATCAGATAAAAGAGGAATATGGTAAGAGGTTAATTAAATAAAGGTTTTGATTTATTTAATTAAAAGGTATGATGTCAGATTAAATCAAATAAGGTTTTAATTTATTTAATTTAATGGATAGACTTTAGAGATTTAATCAAATAAATTGATTATTTAATTAAATAGGGATAATTAGATCAGATGGATTGATTTAATTAACAAGAGAAAGTGACTTAATTAGACAAGATGATTTATTTAATTAAGAGATGAATATTCATGAATTTAATCAGATAAGGGAATTTGATTAAACGGTTAGACCGAGGGATGATTTAGGATGAAATGATGTTAATAAATCAGGATCAGGTGTATGATGTCAATCAGTACATTTTTGGATGTCTACAATTATAAATTACTTTAATGACCCTTATTACAAGGTGAAACATCAAATTGAACTAATTTGTCAAAATTTCCACTAGGAAATAAAATTGTTTCAAGGTGCTCCTGCACCATACTCTCGGCCAAGAAAAAGATCCAAGTCCACTTGGATTGATATTTCCAACAACCTTCATGTCTAGTATGCCCTACCTCAGATTGACCTTGATCTTAATCACCTTCATATTCACCTTTGGTTTAAACTTGTCCATGCAAATTAGTGATCTACCATGCTTCCCCTTTGAAATCATATGCCTTACTCCGTCATACATCTCAAAACCATTCTTTTCCTTTTGTCCTTCAACCTGCAAACAATCCTTTGTCTAAAGATTAGTAACACAATGAAATAATATGCTAGTATTGGCATGGTGTGATGGTTTATAGGTGGCATTGTTGTTCTCGCCACCAAGGTTCAAACCCCATTGGGGTGGTATTGTTGACTAGTTTTATTTCGGTTCATAGCTCTGATCAAAAGCATTTACCCCTTGAATAAAAAAAACACAATGAAATAATATAAGGTGACAATCATGATACCTTCATCATGTTGTAACTCCTTGAAAACCTCTTTGAACAATTCATCCATGATCATTCCCTTAGCCAACTCAATGTCCTCAACCTCTGGAATTAGGTATATGCTCTTGATCTTCTCTTCATCTTCATGACTTGGATTATCTACAACTTCTTCTTCAATGAAGTATTCCCTTGCATCTTCAAAGGATACTTGTTCTTTCATTCTGATTTCTCTTCTCTTTTTGATTATCTTGTGAATAGGCCATGAAAATTTCTTGTGTATTTTCAAGTGCCAACTCATTAAGTGCTCCATTTGTTGTTCTATCTTTTTTATGGATTCTAGGAACTCTCTATCCATCCTTTGCATCTCTTGTTTAATCTCAACAATCTCTTTATCAAACTTGGCTTGTCTCTTATTCTTCTTTCTCTCTTCCTCTACTTGCAAATTCTTTCTCAAGTTCTTCATCCTCTCAAGCAAGATTCCCCTTGCTTCACAACTCACTACTTGAAAACAACCAAAAAACCACAAACCATAACCAATTTATCAGCCCATATCTTTCTCTGGCTCTAATACCAAATAATGCAGAGGCAAAGGAAGAAACAACAATACTTAAAACAATTCTCATTCAATCCTTTACCAAAATCACTTCAATTTCTTTGAATTTCTTCATGGCTACAAAGCCCAACTCTTCAAAATTGACTCCAACCCTTTATAAAACTAAAACCAGACCATCATACATCTTCAAAATAATCATTTTGATAGAAATAAACCAATTACATAGCCTTATTCCTCTGTTTTATCATATTTACAAATTGCTTGCACCAAAAACCCAAATTTTTCTTGAAGGGAATCAAAGCACTAAATTGGGTGTAACTTTCAAACCAAATTGAATCTAAAAAAATAAATACATTTTTTAGTACACATTTTTTACATTAAAAACATATCTCATTTGTAGCTACACTTGTTTTGGAACACACACCTACTGTCCTAACTTCTTGTTTACTAATTAGGTCTAAATAGGCAAATATGCATGTAAAAAGTCACCTATAACTTTCATAAATCAATGAATTAATAAAATCACTCTAGTGAGACTTTAGAGGACATTATTATAGACATTTTCTCCAATTTTTAGAAAAATGCAATGGTTAAATTTTTAGAAACATGAATTTTACTGCAAACTGTTACCCTAGATCAGGATTTAGACTGTTTTTACAAAAATTAACATAACTGCTTTAAAAATGAACCAATCTGCATGAAACGAATTGGAAGTGGAAGGTGATTGTTCCCTCTAACACTTTCCAAAATTTATTCCATTATTTGAGGCCGTAAAAACCTGTACAAAGGCTGGAAACTATGAATTTTTTGAAGAAAATTACAAAAAATTGTGCTTTCCATTATTCCATTTCAATTTTTCAATCACCCACAAGTTTCTAAATGTACAAAGAGAATTTTTAAAAGTATTAAAACATGAATAATAAGTTTCCAACTGATTTCCAACTTCCCACTAATGTTTAGTCTCCCTAATGACCTTTTTAACTCCCTAATTGTTGCTTTATGCAACTCTTACATTGTTGTGCAATTTTGACATTATTTGTTGACAATTTTGCATTTTTCACACTTATAGTACTTTAATACATTATAAATTACTTTAATGACCCTTATTACAAGGTGAAACATCAAATTGAACTAATTTTTCAAACTTTCCACTATGAAATAAAATTGTGTCAAGGTGCTCCTGCACCATTCTCCCGATCTTTCTAAGGCTCCCTCTTATAGAGTGGTAGCCCATACTTATGAGAATAGAATGAATGAACAACCAAGAATTCTTCAAACACATAAACCTAAAACTAAAGCACCTAGTGGTAATAGTCTTGTCGAGCAACCTCACGTTACTCCAGATAAGATCTCACTGTGGGACTTGCTTCAATTTGATTTAGTTTATCAAGGTATGCTTCAGGAAGCCTTGGAAAAGATCATCTTGCCTTCTTCCACTAGGCTGACGAATGCTAGTGCATTAATGATGTATATTCATGTAGATTCACCAAATATTACATTCTATCCACAGGAGCTCCTACCTTCGAAAGTATAGAATTAAGCGGATCCTCTAATGATTATAGTTAATAATAATAAAATTGGCATTAGATGTACTCTTGTTGATGTCAGTTCAGTGCTTAATGTATGTAGTATTGATTTATTGCCTAAAATTAATATTGAATCATCTTATCTTAATACTTCTTCTATTGTTATATGTGTGTTCGATAATTTTGTGTGACAAGTTCTAGGTATGATAGTACCTACCCTTGTACATGTTGTTTTGAAAAGCTACCTTATAACCTTCTTCTTGGTAGACCGTTAATTCACGCTATGGGTGCAGTATCGTCCACCTTGCACAAATCTATTAAGTTCATTGCTAACAATCAAGTAGTCACATTCAAGGTTGACCCTGATGCTATGCGCTTATGTGAGATGGTAGTCGTTGGTCAAGCTTTAGCTGTACCTACTCTTGTTCCTAAGTGTTCTCCTTTTACCTCTTCTCAAAGGAATGCATGTCTTGGTGATGATTGGGGTCCTTTAGACTTTAAAAATTCCATTATTCAGGAACATAAAGTCAACCTAATCTGGTTAGACCTTTCGATGACATCATTCACACCCACTATCAAGGATGGTTACTCTTTTGTAACGTACGGTAAGGTGAATGCAAATTGTAATGTTCTTGGTGTTGATCCTTCTTCTAAGGAAGATGATCACACTTCTGTTAAATAGGTTAACTTTGGTGATCTAGTAGGAGAGTGTGATCTACCTTGCTGGAATAACACTCTCTATGGAGATCCTCCTTTTTCTTTTATCTATGCACCTTCTTCTTCTTCTTATGAGAATTCAAACATTTCTCCACAAGGGAAAGGGTTGCTTCCCACTCCTCATCCTTTATCTGAGCAAGAGTGTATTTTGTTACAGCTTCTAAAAGCCCGCTTAATCACTCTTCCTTCTCCTACATGTAAGAAATCTCACAAACATGATAAAGAAGAACATTCTTTTTGTGCATACCATCGAGTGCTTGGCCATTCCACTAGTGAATGTAAGGCCTTGAAAGATAAAATATAACAACTTCATGATTCAAGTGCCATCAAACTCCTATTTGATTTATACACCTGCCTCTTCTTCAAATGACAAGTGATACTAAGGTTTACCTCTATCCTGTTCTAAGTATTTTGCATGGTTCTCCTCCCATGTATGCTAGGGGGCAGTGATAACTCATTTCAGAGATGTGTGTCCTTCTTAAGGACCCCTCTCTCTACTATGTCTTTCAAAATGAAGCGTCCCTTGAGTGGATTCCCTCTTTCTTTTGAAGGGTTCTTGAGGGACCCCCTTTGAAAGATTTTTTTTCTTAAAATTATTTGTGTCTAGCTTGGGGACATCCTAACTAGACCTCACTTTTCAAACAATGTGTACCTTGAGTGGACCCCTCTTTCTTCACATCGAGTTCCCGAGGGAGCCCTTTGAAAATTTTCCACCTTATCAATGGTTTGTGTGACTGTCTACTTACTTGCTCTATGGGACTAAGAACCTGTAGAGCTCCTACTTATTAGGCGATATAGGTTCTCCTCCTTGAGCAGGGATTACTTTTATCACCTCCTTTGTGGTGCATGTTCTACTCTAAAGTGGGTTTTGCTTTTACCACACACTTTTTGGTGATATGGGTTGTCCTCATCGAGTGAGGTTTTCTTTTATCACCTCCTTTGTGGTGCGGGTTCTACTCCAAAGCGGGTTTTGCTTTCACCATGCACTTTTTGGTGATATGGGTTCTCCTCGAGCGAGGTTTGCTTTTATCACCTCCTTTGTGGTGTAGGTTCTACTCTGAGGTGGGTTTTTCTTTTACCACACACTTTTTGGTGATACAGGTTCTCCTCCTCGAGCGAGGTTTGTTTTTATCACCTCCTTTGTGGTGTGCATTCTACTCCGAAGCGGATTTTTCTTTCACCACACTCTTTTTGGTGATATGGGTTCTCCTCGAGCAGGGTTTGCTTTTATCACCTCTTTTGTGGTGTAGGTTCTACTTTGAAGCAATTTTTTCTTTTACCACGTGCTTTTTCCATTTCTATCTCTCTCTTCTCTCTTGTATATACTAGATCAAAGATCTGCATCTTCTTCACCCTGAGTATATGCCTTTCCTTTCTACATCTTAAAGTTATTCTATGTAATTTGGGGATGATGCATAGTACTGAGACAACCTCTTACATTGAGGTTTCTTTAATTTTCTGACTCGAATTGTTTAGCTTTTTATATCCTAATGTTGCTATCTATTGCAGGTTCTTCTTGTCTAATGTATTATCTACTTCCTCAATGGTTCAAGTATACATTTCTAACCTTAATCTTTCTTGATCTACTTTACCAAGCACCCATCAATATTCATGCTCACTAAAGTGGGGGAAAAATGTATAAGAGAAAATTTTCACCCCATGTAAAAATCCCCTTTTTTCCTTTATCCACCTTAGAAAACCAAGTTCGGAGGCTCAATTTCACCTAAGCCCACTACTTGCATCACACTTGGTGCCTTTTTTAAATGTGGGTGGAGGAATTTCTGTCATAGACGCCCGCATAGCAAGTAGACATCCGTGTAGCGCACTTACATCCCTAATATATTCTCACGTCTAGAGCCTGCAAAGGCATTACACTTCCCATTGGGGGTCGATTTGTAATGCCCGCCTCAGCTGACCGACCTGAATATGGTTGTTTTATTCCTCATTCCTTCATATTTAGTCCTTGAACTTGCATTAAGAGGTTGGAAGATCTCTTCATCACTTTTGGGCTTCATCCACAAGCTTCACAACATCTCTCTACAAACACTTTACACTTCACAGCAACAAGATCAACACTCCACCACTTTAATAGAGCAAGTGTGGAACAAGCACCATTGTAGCAGAGGCTTGAGTTCCTCTCATTTTCTCCCCCATTAGCCTTGAGCACTCTTGGTGGAGGTGGTAAGCTTTCACTCCTCTCCTCTATTACTTGGTTGAGTAGCATAACACTATTTTGCAGTGCTTTAGTACTCTTTACTTCATTTCTATTTTCCTATCTATCTATCTGGCTGTCCGTGGAGGTGGGAACACCAAAACAAGGTTTGAGTGAGGCAAACCCCTATACAGCCCCAAAAATTTCTCTCTCCCTCTTGTGTGCAGGTATTGAAGACACTCACAAGCTGGAAGCTTCGTCACTCGCACAGTCGTAAATATTTCTTTCCTTTCTTCCTCTTATTATTTATTAGTTTTAATTCATTCTATTTCAATTTTATCACTTTGTCACATTTTGTTAGTTCTTAGTAGTCCATTTGCTAGCAGTCATTTAGGCATTTTCTGTGATAAACATGGTCTTTGGTTTTTATGAAATGCTAGCATGTCTCTGAGATGCCAGCGTGTTGCGCTGTCATTCACTTTATGTGCTAACGTCCTTTGGCTGAGAGCTTGTCAGTTTGTCCAAAGAATCTATGTGACCTACTCTTTTTGATTTTGAAACTTCTGCGCTATTCCATTGAGGTAATATAGGGAAGCTTTCCCTATGAGGTTCTCTGAATGAAGAGAACTCATGAGTAGCGAATCCCTCTATATTACAATAAATTTTCACCATAGGAGAATCAATGCAACCATGTGTATCCTTTAGGATATCTTCACTATATCCAGAGCTGATGCCATGTTTGGGAGCCTCTTTATTGATGTTTGCATCCACATACCTTCCATGCAGTTTAGAACTTATCAGATCAAGAGTGATCTTTACTGACAAAAATACCAACCTCAACACCACTTTGATCTTTACACGGACCATCCACAACACATCCATTATCGGTACTTGTCAGACAATCATTAGAAGTATCTTTAAAAAGAGGATTTCTCCTACACCAATAAGGATTGTCATTTGCAACTTCATTATCCAAGGAATCTTCATCAAATAAAAGATTTTTCCATACATTAATTGGATGTATGTCATCATCTTTAAAATCAAGATGGAAACAATTAAAATCATCAGTGTATTCCAAATCATTGAAATTATTTGAAGAACATAGGGAAGTACTCTCACTATTCTCCCCATCAATCATGTCTGTAACAATTGATCCACATTCAAAAAATTCTTCACATGAGGAGAATTGTTCACTTCCTAGGAAACATATACCTTCCAGGCTATTAACATACCCTCTACTAGAAGCAAGGGATTCTATCTCTACTTCATATGAAGAGTCATACTCAATTGTGGACTACCTAAATTTGATCTCCTCAATTTATTTCCTCATACATATCATAGCATTGGGACTAGGTGTATTCCCTTCATTGACTGGTGCATGAGGGATACTATCTAAATCAACTTGGGAAGCTTCACCTTGCTCTTCTTGTGTTTTCTCACAACTTATTACATCCCAAGGAAGATATTTGTGCACCGCCTCCTTGTTTTCATATTCTATCTCTACATCCTCATCACTACTGCATGCATCTACTTCTAGGGTGCTAGTTAAGTGGCAACACTGAACAGTCAACTGTTCTAACTCTGATGCTCCTCTTGGATCTGACAATCTTGACCTTTGACCTTTTTCAACATGGAAACCATTACTCACATCATAATAATTAGATAGGGGCAGAGGACCATGCTCAATGTTCTTCACAATATTAATCCAATCCACTATTTGATCAAGGCTATGAGGCTGTAGATCCTCAAACCACTGGCCAGATCCTGACATATATGCTTCACAAAACAAATTGATGAACATTAGATCACTAGGTCTAAAACTCTTGGGTACTTCCATCAGAGCATCCAAAAATCTTGAGAATAAGTCATATGGTGACTCATTTGCATGTCTCGTTATTTTATATAACTTGTTGATAGAAAAAATTATATCTGTAGACACGTAAAATATATCGATTGACATTATGCATCTAATCCTGAATACTAACATCATTTCATCCTGAATCATCCCTTGGTCTAACCATTTAATCAAATCCCATTATCTGATTAAATTCATCAATTTCCTTTGCTTAATTAAATAAGTCATGTTATCTAATTAAGTCACTCTCTTTTGTTATTTAAATCAATCCATCTGATCTAATTATCCCTATTTAATTAAATAATTGATTTTATTTGATTAAATCTCTAAAGTCTATCCATTAAATTAAATAAATTAAAACCTTATTTTATTTAATCTAACACCATCTCTTTTAATTAAATAAATCAAAATCCTTATTTAATTAATCTCTTATCATATTCCTCTCTGATTTGATTTAAATAAATCCATAAATTTGAGTCAAATAGGTCACATCATCTAACCTCTCCTATTAAATTAATTAACCCTTGATTAATTTAATCTCATCTCATGTCCCATCCTCTAGATTTTGCAAGTTACACATGAAAATAGATTTAATTCATTTATTAAATCTCTATTTTCCTCACAAGGCATCTTTTGGAATATTCTCCAAATTTGAATTCAAAAATTCCAAGTCAACATGTACATCCAACAAGGCAATAAATTCATCTTAAATTTCCTTTCCCGTGAGCCAAGTGGCATTTATTTCATTTTCTCTTCCCTCTTACAAGTCATTTTAACAAATTTTAAATTCAAAAATATGCATTTATTTGCACAATCCCCAAATCTTGCACATCCTCCACCCACTCATAGATTGACAAGTGGCATCATACCATTGGATGAATGTTAGTCCCACATTACTCAAATTTGGACATTCATCCATCTTGGAATTCTATAAATAAAGAGCTCATATCCTCATTTGATCATCCACAAATTATGCAAAGTTATTATGCTAAAATATTTAGCCATTTTCATCCAACACCATTAAGTTTTTAGCTAGGTTTTTGCAGATTTTTGGCTTGGAGCTCTCATCCTTCATCAGCAAAGTGGACCAATCATCATCAACATATCAAGCTTGCATCTTAGGAATTGGGAAAGGGCCAATTTTCACATCAAATTGGCACCAATTCCCCCATGGGATCATGTGTTTCCTATTTTAATTAGGATTGAATCTATATTTTCCCATTTTATTGTGTTCTTCATTATTTTCTTTCCTAATTTGAAGTTTGTAAATGGATTTCATGGGGAATCCGTGTTCATGCTTGCAAAATCTAATATTCTCATTGTTTTATAGGTATTAGGATTGGGGTTCCCACAATATCATACCTTCCCATCCTTGGTTGATGTGAAGTTGATGCTTGCTCATATTTTTCATTTCTAGGGAATAAATTGGATACAACATTCATGAGATCTCCTCCTTGACAAATCATATTACCTTCTAATCTATTTGGTTCATAATTTTGGGGAGTGCTAGAACTACTAATACTAGTCATAGATCCCTTCATCATTGAGTACCTCAAATTGTTCCCAATATCAATGGCAATGTGGTATGCCTAGTGCAAAGTTGTGGGTTCTTTGTCTCTTAAGAAGAAGCTCATCCTTTTTTCAAATGCTCCTAGATATACAACCAAACATTTTGCATCATTTGACCTCATTTCCTCTAGAATTCCCCTGATTTCCTTTGCAAATCAGAGATTGAAGACAGGGACCAACTCGTCTTCATTTATATGGATTTCCATAAAATTCTTCCTTACCACACTTGGATTCATCCTTTCACAAAATTGCTCAACAAATATTGTTATGAAATGATTCCATGAAGCTATGGAACCTACTGGAAAATATGAATACCAATCCCTGGCATCATCCTTCAAAGATTGAACGAAGAGTTTCATGGAAACATCTTCATGATTTACCTCATAATCCCCCATAACATCTAGGAAGGTTTGTAAATGTTTAGAGGTTGACTCTAAACTTTTCCCCGTGAATTTAGGATCAAAACTCCTGAAATGATTGGCCAACTAGCAAGATCTAGTCAATGATTAAGATCTTCTACACTTTAGGATCTGTGGGACCAAGGAGGGTGTTCCCGTTTGTGACCATTTGAATTGTACTTTATAGAAGACATCACTTTCACAAATTAATTTGAATGAAAGATAATTATGCAAAATTACTACAATATTGGCTTGTTTCTAAGTAACTTTCTACCCCATTCATAGAAAGATATCCCTCATAGTAATTAACACAAAATTTGTATAAAGATTAATGAAATTTGAAGTGAATTTAAATTCTAACTTTAGGTCGGCAATCTAACAATTATTTGATCAACCCTTTAGGTGAATAATTAGGAATAGATCAGTGCCTTATTAAATTGGGCAATGGAGTCACCTACACAAAATCCAATAATACATAAATGACTTTAAAATCTGATGGGTGGACTACCCTCATAATAAATTTTCATTACAAAGCTCACTCTTTCTGATACATAACTACTTATCAAATCCCCTGCAAATAAATGTCAATCTAAGACTCCACTTAAGCATTTAATTTATTGCTTGAATCAAATCCAAAACATAGATGAACATTTGAATAGATGCTCAAAGAAGAATGAAAATATCATTAACATTCCATTCAAAATTCATAGACACTCACATAAGGAGAGAAAATATATTAGAGTTATACTTTCATTAATCCATATCAGTCAAATATGCATAACAATTTAAGATAATTTTCATATGTTCTTCCCAAAGCTCAAAACAAACTATCTATTATATTCCTATCATTATACACACGCATGCCCAACTCAAAACCCAATCAAAATTTTCATCTATCATCCTCTTGCAAAATGAGCCTTGGATTCCTTTTTATATGACAAGGGAGCAAAACAAGCTTTAGGATCAAATGCAAGTAAAATACAAAATTTTCATTTCATCCTGCATTTACTCCGCATTTCAAAATTTCCCATGTGTTAAATCTACAAGAATATGGTGCAAATGGGGAAAGCCAAAATTGTAACCACCACCAAAAAGGGGAAATACAAAGGCCTACCAAAATCCCCTTTATCACCATCCACACCACAATGAACTAGACATTTGTACTGCCACAAGGGAACATATTCAATGTCCAACACCAAAATGTGCCACAGATGCAAAAACAAAACTATCACCACAACAAGCATTATAAACACCAAAAGATTTGTCATCACACATAGAAATTCTTTACTGACCAGTTACGTCACTTTTACTAGTGCCAAGACCATGATATACATGCTTGATCCAAGTCATTTCAAGAGGAGGAGAGGAAACCTCAGCTTTTTCCTCATCCTTTTCCTTATGCAACATAGTAATAGTCCACACACTTGGAGTTTTGGCTGCCAGTGGCGAGACAGATAATACCTCCTCACCAGGGGGTAGATTTTGATTCAGGAGTGCAAGATACCAGGAATATTCAGAGTTGATCTCTATCTCACTATCCAAAAAGCTACTCATGAGGTCAATGGGTGAGTTATGGTGTCCAAATGAGCCACACCCATACCTTATCTTCATTTCCAACCTGGTAGTAGACTGCACTAGATTCTTGCCTATGTCGTCAGTCTTCTCTACAACCACACTCTAAAATTGCAACCTCTAGCTACACCTTGTGGGTGAAAGCTTGGGGTTTCCAGTAGGAATGTTGGCCTCCATGGTTGAGGAAACTTCTGATACATTAGTACTGGGATTTTTGAGAGCTGAGACAAGCAAACCTCCTCACTTTTTCACTCATCCTTTTTTGTCTGACAACTGCTCAAATTTACATCTTCTTAATCAAGAAAACTTCTAACTGCTAAGTGTGAATGACATGAATGGTAGCTATTCCTTCTATATTTATCATGTGAAACAATGGTGCCCATAATCAAATTTTAGCACACATGCGTAACCTGAGCAACCTGTTGGTAGATGTACTATCACCGTTTGATTCCCCATTTGCATGGAAATCCATAGATCATACTTCATGATTGCTATCATTTGTGTTTCCACATGAATTGAGATCAACTCAAACACTCTATAGAAGGTTGGCCATTAATGTAAGTTGTTTGCATAATGAAAATGGCTATCATGTTCCTTTCATCAATTTTAAATATAAGTCGTCGATCCTTTCTGAGATGACACATCAAGTGGCCAGCCTGAGTTTGACCACCTTCAACTTCCAACGGTGCTTTGTTGAAGTGTCCATAGCCAATAATGTTCATCTATGTCGGATGATATCTTTGCAGTGTGCTTGCTCCACCTTCCTCACAAATTGAATAGATCAGGACAGTTGTCGAGATCTCGCTGATCTCACTAGTCTTAACCAAATTCTATTTTTTCCTAGTGAGCTAGTGAGGAATGGTGAAGATCGTTTCCTAGATTTAATCTTGACCATTTTTTGAAGATGTCAGACCATGGGAATGGTAGTGGGGAATGGGTCCCATGATTGTACAAAGACACATGTCTGATTTAAGCCAACCTCACTACATTTAACCTATCGACACTTAATTTCTATGAGCTGGTGGGGTACAGCTAACATTTCATCTTGGATCTTTGAATCTTTAAACCTGCACTCCAGAAAATATTAGCATTTAATTTGAAATGAATTGGTTTAGCCGGCGGTGATATGACCTTTAAAGGTGAGTGACTTAAGCTTAAGTCACTAGATCAAATTTAAAAGTTGACTTATGGAAAAGGTTAAAATCAATGAAAGACTTGATGACCAGTGCTTCGAGCAAATGGGGCTAGTAAACTGATGTGAAACATGGCTCAAAAGATGACTTAAGGGATCGATGATTGACAAAGTAGGTCAAATTGTGATTAGAACACTTGCACACTCTTGTAAATGAAACCCTACTCATTTATGGGGACAAGGGTTCAAAAATGGAGACTAAGTTCATGGGGCAAAGGGAAAATTCCTCAGAATTTTAAAAACTCCATCAAGGTGTTCATGATGCAATACATACTTGGATATGTGAATCAATCATCCAAGAGCACTAAGGTAATTTTAGAAAATGATGAATATTTTGAATTGGGTGACAATAGTCTTGGATTATTTGACAATTTCTAGGAATTTATTCAAAAATGCATTGAGGATCAAATAAGTTTGGGAAGGAAAATGGACTTCGAGGAATTTTTTTTCTGAACTAGTGCAGGGTGCACAATGCTTCTCAGCCTGATTTCAAGTGTTGTCTTTTTTAGATTGTGGTTGAGAAGATAAAGAAATTCATTAATCCACCTTCAGAGGTTGGACCTGAGGTGTAGGGAGTACAACAAGCTAAAAAAGGGAAAGAGCCAGCAATGCAAGATGACCCTTCCTCTTGCAAAAGTGAGGACACTAGAGATTCTAAAAGTAGCTCATCTCCTAAAATTTGGACTCTACGATTTGATGGATCTCAGTGTAAACAAGGTGCAAGAGCCAAATTTGAATTGATAAGTCTGATAGGGAAAACCTTCTTTGTTGCTCAAAGGTTGCAATTTCAGTGCACCAATAACATTTTCAAATACAAGGCTCTAATTCATGGGTTGTTGATGGCACTGAAGAAGAATGTTAAGACGTTGCAAGTGTTCAGAGATTCTGAATTAGTAGTGAAACAATTCTAAAGGCAATATTCTTTTCATGATAGGAGAATGACTAATTACCGGCACAAAGTGTGGGATTTGATTGAAGGATTTGATGCATTCAACATCCAATTGATCCCAAGGGCTAAGAACCACAATGCGGATGTTTTATCCCAAGAAACTAGTACACTGGAACCTCTATCTTTATTTGGATTGAAGAAGTTCACTATTGAATTAACACTAGTCCCTTTTGTACCTGAAAATGTTGCAAACTTTCAAGTATTCAAAGATGACAAGCACATCCTAGATTTCCTAACCAATTTTTATGTGTTCACTTCACAAGTGATCAATGAGATGGAACTTAAAGAGGTAGAGTTGGATATGGAAGGAGTTCTTAATTTGAAGATGAACACAATCCCAAGAGGGATGGTGCAATTAGAAATTATTTTTGACCTCGATAGAATAAAGGACCAAGATCAGCAGACGAAAACAAATTCCATAGATAACCAGTTTGATACCTACAACATGGACACTCTTGATGATGTTAAGACTATGTTTATTGGGAAGTTGTGTACTTCGGAAGAAAGGAAGAGTTTTATAGATGCATTACTTGCTTACTAGGATGTCATAGCGTGTAGTTGTGAAGATTTGAAGACTTATGACACCTCCATCATAACACATACCATTCCCTTGAAACTAGGAGCAAGACCTTTCTAGTAGAGGCAGAGGCCCATCAATTCCTTGTTGGAACTGATCATTTAGAAAGAGGTGCATAAATTATTGTCCGCTCAAATAATATTCCCAGTTAGGAACTCAACATGGGCAGCTAATTTGGTTCTCGTTTGCAAGAAAAATGGAGAAATAAGGTTGTGTGTTGATTTCAAAATTTTTAATTGAGCATCTAAAAAAGATAAATATCTCGTGCCTTCATTGGATGAGGTCCTACAAATTGTGAATGGATCTCAGATGATGTCCTTCTTAGATGGCTACTCGAGTTATAATCAAGTTATGGTCCAATATGAAGATACGCATAAGACTACCTTCACCACCAAGTGGGGCACATTTGCATATAGGAGAATTCCCTTTAGATTGACAATGTGGGGGTCACCTTCCAAAGGGCAATGGATATTGCTTTTAAAGACATCATAGGAAAATTTATCATTATCTATATGAATGACCTAATGATTTTATCTAAGAACAAAGGTGATCATATTACAAATTTTTGCAAAGTATTTTAGAGATGTAGGGAATTCGACATCTTACTTAATCCCAAGAAGTGTATATTTGGAGTAACTGAAGGAAAGCTCCTTGGAAATGTCATATTTGAGCATGGCATTTCAATTGACCTTGAAAAAATTTAGGCTATCTTGAAAATTCAACCACCTACCAGCAAGAAAGAGATGAAATCTTTCTTCGGGAATATTAACTTCATCTAGAAGTTTATCATAGGGTTTGCGAAAATAGTGAAGCCACTAAACACAATGCTAAAGTAGGATGCCAAAGTGGAGTGGAATGTTGAGGCCAAACAAGCATTTGATGAAATCAAAAGGGTTATAGTTGTTTCCCCAGTCCTGGTGAGTCCTAATTACTAGAAGCATTTCTACATATATTATTTTGCATGTGATCATTCTTGTGCAAGCATGCTAACCTAGAAATAAAATGAGGGAAGTGAACAGCCCATATCCTTTATGAGTTCTCCTCTCAAAGATGTTGAGTTGAGATATCCAAATGTGGAGAAGCAAGCATACACCCTAGTCCAGGGTGTTAAGAAATTTAGGCATTATATCATGAGAAAGAAGGTCTTTGCCATTGTACCTGACCTGGCTATGAAGGTGTTGTTGATGTAGAATGAGATGGGAGAAAGAAGAGCTAAGTGGGTCACCATGCTACAGGAGTATCATCTCAAAATTCAGCTTATGAAGTTGGTAAGGGGAAAGTCTCTAACATAGACTATGGATAAAATGGGTCCAAATATTGTTGCACAACAATATCATTTTTAAGATGTGTCTCCAGATGAATGGTATGATGATATTATATATTAATTTATGAATAAAAAATGTCCTAATCATTTGAACACAATGCAGCGAATGGTCTTGCACTTGAAAAGTGAAAGTTACATGCTACAAGGAGGCAATATGTACAAGAAGAACCATTAGGGTATTTATCTGCAGTGCTTGGTCCAAAAGAAGAAGCGGCTCATGTGATGGCATAATTTCATGACAAATATGGTATAGTCAATGGTTCAAGACCCGCTACCACACACCAGATCTTGCGGGTAGGTTACTACTAGCCCACTTTATTCAAGGATGCTCATAATCATGTGAGAACTTGCCATGTTTTCCAGACGTGTGCAACCAGGGAGAAATGCTTTGATCTGCCATTGCAGCCTGTTATCGAGGTAAAACCCTTTGCACAATGGGGTATGGATTTCATTGGCCCAATTAATTTACCATCATCTACTAGGCATAGGTATATTCTTACTATTACCAATTATTTCACTAGGTGGAATGAAGCTAGTGCTTGCAAACAATGCACTATTGAGGTAGTAATCGATTTTCTTGAATCATGTATTATTAACCATTTTGGTTGTCCTTTTGATTTAGTATGTGATAAAGGTTCTATGTTTGCTTCTTTGAAATTCTTGAGCTGGGCATTTGACCATGGTATCATCATTAATTTTTCTTTGAATTATTATCCTAAAGGGAATGGTCTTAATGAGTCCACTAACAAGAACCTCCTAATTGTAATTCGTAAGTTACTTAAGAGGAATCCTAAATATTGGCACACTCAATTAAGATTTGTCTTATGGGCATATCATGCATGAAATAAAACATCCCTAGAAACATCCCCATATCACTTAATGTATGGCTTTGAGCCTATATTTCCTATCCAATTGAGCATTCCTACTCTCTAGTTCATTAATGTGTATTATGAGGAAGGAGAGCGTTTGGAGACCCATTTGGCTAAATTGTTGTAGCTAGAAGAAAAGAGGGATGCAGTCTTAGAAAATTTTTCTAAACATCAAGGTGTTGTTAAAAGGTGGGTCGACCATAAGGCTAAGGTCAAGTAATTTTGGATTTCATTGGGATAAAGCGCATGAAAAGAAAGGGGAGCATGGTAAGTTCGACAAGCTATGGCTTGGCCCCTATTAGATTTTTTAGATCCTATGGGATAATGCTTTTTTCCTCAAGACTCTCACTAGAGAGGATATCCCATTTCCCATCAATGGGAAACATTTGAAGCATTACTTCCTTGCTTGATTTGTTTCTAACTCACCCTTGTAAATAGTTAGAGTAGGTGTTCGCTTTCACTTTTTTTTGTATTTGGTTAGTGTAGGTACCTTTGCTTGCTATTTTGCTTTGGCTTTGAGGTTTCTTGACCTTTTGGTTTGGAGTAGAGTGTCTTACTTGTGCAACAACTATTTCATTGTTTGGATATGTTCTAAAGTATTTCCCTTACAAACTTTAATCATCCTTCCAAGACAAGTTGGTAGAGGCCCATCATTTGGTGTCACATGTGCTAAATGTGATTGAGTCCTATATTACATACACATCTTAACAATCCTAAAGTTTCTTAGGGTTCCTCTGGAAAGTCTAGTTAATTGAAAAATCCTATTGCTGCTTTAGCACCACTGAGGTTCTTAGCCCTGAGTGTGAGCTTCATTGCTTATAGGTTGAAATAAAGGGTGAAAAGAAAATAAGTATCAAAAGAAAAGAAAAATAAAGTATTGAAAATCAAAAGAAATTTGACTTATTAGGAGGATATGAATAACTCCACTGGTGCTATGGGTGCCTAGCTGGCAGTGGAGCTATGTTTGGGAGAATCACAATGATAACCTCGTGGGGCTATGGATGCCTATCTGGTAGCTAGGCTCTATCCATGATGCTTTTGGAGTTAGAATCTTTATGTAGCTTAACTTGACCAACCTTGGTTTCCTTGTAGCAGTTGAGGGAAAGAAATGAATGCATCAACACACACTTGGATTCCTTGCATGGGAAGGGCTATATTTTCCATTGATTCTAAAACTTTACCTTAGAAGTGACCTGATGTGAGGACCAAAACTAGGAGTTCTTGGTTCCTGATTCCAGATTGTCATCAAAATGCTCTAAAGCATTTCCTTAGTGGAGTCACCATTTGTTGTGCACTTTGGCACACACACCCCACCAAAGGTAGGGACCCCCTTCGTTGCTTTCTTTTATTCTCACTTTGCTATAGGTTTCACATTTTCCCCTTAAGGGATAGGTTCCTATATATTTTGGCTTTTTCTTCACTTGGAGAGATTAACAATCTATCTACAATCAGGGTTTTTTATTTGCAACACTTTGGTCTCGAGGTATCACTAGGATCTCTTACCCTCGCATAAGACTTAAATTGTAGGATAAATTGGCTAAGTATGGGGGGCCTTTGGGAATTTTACCTTGATTCAGATTCCCCAAGTGATGGGTCATCTCAGGAAATCTGAGGTGGCCTAGAATTTTTGAAATCCAATTCCTTAGAGAATCTGGCCTTGTCTGAATTCCTTGAGTCTATCCTCGGGTTATTTCTCTTAATCATCAGGTCCTTGGTTGTTGTGTCACACATTAATGAGGGGTTGTTGGGCATGTTTAATGTGACTTTGGCTGGTTTCTTAAAATCATTCAAAGGTAATTTATCATTCAAACTCCTTGAACTTGTGACATTTGGCACTCTCGATCCTCCTTAACTTGGTTATCACGTTTGGAAACTACGAATTTGCTTATGACCTTCAATTTACATTCGAGTGGGGATCTTGTTGCTTGTTCCTAGTTTGTGTGCATTAAAGGTATGGTTTCCTCACCTTGCTTTGTGATTTCATGATGATACCTTAGCCTAGATCCATATAGCCATTTGGTAATGATTCCCATAGTTTTTCTAGGCTTAATGGTGGAAATGTTGATTAATGGATTCTTTTGTTTGACTGTGAGCATTTTAGTGTGTTTTATGTGGGGTTAAGAGGTTGCTTGTTGGTTTCTTCATGGCGTGATGGTTACCTCACTCACATTATGGTTTCATTCATCCATGTCATCCTCCATTGTCAACTAGGGTTTTATCTCACAAGAGAGTCGGTGTGTAAAGGAAAGTGTTGCATCAAAGCCTAGACTGGATTATGATCTAGGACAACAAGATAAATGATTATATGATTGAGTGTTGTTGATAGGTGGTTGTTAACCTTGCTCATGCCCTAGTTTATTTCCCCTAGTTTGTTTAGAATTTGAATCCCATAAGGGAAGGTAATGGACTCTCGAATGCAAGCTTTGGGTTTGCTTCGTTGAATATATTAAGTGGCTCTGCATCATGTATGGAAAACATGGATTCTTGAGGCAAATAGCATTGGCTTAAAATGTTGAAATTGAGAAAGTGATGGAGAAGCTATTTGATTTTTGTGTGGGATCTATAGGCCATTCAAAAAAATTCTAAGTTGCGACCACCGTTGGAATTATGAGGTACTTCAAAATTTCTAAAGGTCAATCCTTTAGAGATTTCGGTGCCTCTAGAATTCCCTGAGTCTTCCTGTCACTCCAATGCCCAAAACTGACTTTACCTTTCCATGTTCAAGTTGAAATATGAGTTGTGAGAGGGGAGATCACTTGGAGTATACACAAAAGAGAGAAGTTAAGTGAAAAACTTTGAGTTGGGATCACCTCGGAGAATCTGAACTATTTTGGAATTCTTGAAGTTCAATCCTTCAAAGATTCTGGTGTCCCTTGGAATCCTTGAGTCCATCCCACATTGAGCTTTGAGCTAATTGAGATCCTTTTCGTCTGCATCTAGGTCCCAAATGGTGGTTTTATTTTGACTAGGGAACAATTTGAGAAATATCTTAACGCTCAAAAATTTCTACCCACTATGAAATATTTGAAGGAATTTCCTTCAAAGAATTGACCTAGCCCTAGATTCTCTAAATTTGTTAGAGTGGGGAAACTCCGAAAGGGGCACAAAGAGTTACGAAGGGATAAAAATGGTATCATGAAGTCACTTTACATTGAGATAAGTAGATATCAAGACTTGAAGGCATGCCTAAGTAGACTTTTTGGGAATTCCTTCATAGCTCAAAATTTCTGAGCTCTAATCCTTCAAAGAATTTGAGTCCCCTCATATTTTCCATGAACTTCCCTTGGGCTTTAAAACACTAGAACTTGAGAGATTAAATTCAAACCATGGATGAAGTGCTATCAGGCGATCAAATAAGTAAGTTGATAACCTTAAATTCTTGTGTGTAATAATGACCCTCAAAGATTCCACTTAACTAATAATTTCCCAAACTTGGCTTCTTGTGGAGAATCCACCTGGCCAGAAAATCCCTGAACCTTATTCCTTCAGAATTTCTGCCCTAGGTTAGATTTCTTGAAAAATCCTCCAGGGCTTTAAATTTTTTAAATGCATTGGTTTGAAAGCAATTGACTTGGATTCTTAAGATGAATGAAAGGAATTTAATGTAAATTAGAAGCTTTTATCTGTCTTCTTTAATAATGAATTGATTCGTCATTGAC
Organism: Sequoia sempervirens; assembly: GCA_007258455.2. Taxonomy (NCBI): domain Eukaryota; kingdom Viridiplantae; phylum Streptophyta; class Pinopsida; order Cupressales; family Cupressaceae; genus Sequoia; species Sequoia sempervirens. Next base: position 577,352,092 of record VDFB02270651.1, on the reverse strand, counting down.
ATCATGGCAATTATCATGTTTTGTAATAGATGCAGGAATAGGTGAGTCCTGGAAAGACTTCTAAGTAAAAGGTTACACATGCACAGGAGGAAGGAAAAAGAAGAATAGAAATAATGAAGCATGACTTCAAAGGAATATGGCTAGAGTCAAGAATCTCCTTCGAATGGTCAAGGATAGTTGACACCAATATGGGCCACATTGATTACAATGACTTTCAGTAGAGGATGTTTGGAAATGCAGCTACCCAGTTGGCACAAGTTATTACACACATAGGCTTAGCTCAAGCAATAGGGTTCCCACCTATTGATGGTGTTCTTTGCACAACAACAACTCAGAAAAGATATGGAAATCCTATCTCTCTTGAAAGGTAAATCTCTATCACCAAGCTTCAAGAGATAACCCTAAGGTCTCTAATGTCAAGTCTTGACAATGCATAGAAAACTCAGTGATAAATGTGAAAATAATTTTAATCACAAAGGGGGGCGGGGGCCCTAGCTCAGTTGGCTAAGTAATTCTGTTGCGGCTCTGCTGGTCATGAGTTCTAGTCTCCCCTATCCCATGGTACCAGAGGGCGTGTCGTACCAATGCCGCCGGTCACGTTAAAAAGTTTACCAGGCGCACTGCAGTTTATAGGGGGTCGTGCTACCCAATTCCTGCAGTCTAAAAAAAAAAAAAAAAATTAATCACAAAGGGACCTTACAAACAAATACAGGATCTTCAAACTTATCACATTTTGCAATGTAATGATACTTGAAATTCTAAATCTAACCTAGATGATAAAATAAATAGAAAAATATTAGGGTTTAAGAGAGATCCTAAGATTAAAACTACTCCTAAGACCAACAATGCAAATGATAAAATACTTGAAATGGACCAATCCCTCAAAACTAATTTCTGCTTAACCCAAATTTTATCTGCAATCTTACAGAAATAGTGCAATATTCTAAGGAATTAAATATTTTTAGCTCATGAGACATTCATTCAAGCCAACCCTATTTTTTCAATTGAAATGAATAAAACATCCACAATTGAACTAAGCATAGAAAATATAAGGTCCAGGTTAACTTTACACCACAACTCACAATCAACCAGTTGCTAAAAGTATGGACCAGAGATCACTACAAACACTTCAAGCATCAAATCATAAAGACCATTGAATCACTTCTAACTCTAAGTATAACATATATCCAATGTTTTCCAAGCAATCTCAAAAGTTAGAATAACAAGAACCATGCAATATAAATCAACACAAGAAAGATCACCAAAGTACAATGTCTTAACTTATATTGAATCACCCAATTATTGCAACAATTCCAGTATTTTGTGTTACAACACTTGCTTAAGAATAAACTAACTCCTAGCTCTAGCTCTTGCTCTATCACTTAACCTGCTCCAAAATCAAACTATCTAGCCCTTGCAAATGAGGCAAAATACCCTATTTATAGAAATTTATGCTATGTTGGCCCAAATAGGGTTACAAAGATGGATGACCACAAGAGGTCGGCCTAGAAAGTTCCTAGAATAAAACAATATTTTTCCATTTAATGCTTGAGGCTTTTTCTAGGTTGGCCTGGGTTCTCCAATGTAACTCGCTCCAATGCATGTAGAGGTTGGAAGAAGAAGCACATAGAACTCCTGGATAAATGGGAAGCATAAATATTGATGCAATCATTCATTCACTAGCCCCTTGGCCTTATCCTAAACCAATCTATCTTGCACCTTCAGAAAAATCCTCTCCGAGTTGGCCAGTGGTGGAGTGATCAATACCTTATATCTCCTTTCAATTGATTTAATATCCTCCCTTGATTCCTTGACGACCTTGTCCCACTCTACCTTGAGATCTTGAAATGTCTCCATAACAACAATATAGGTTGTTGCATCATCCAAATGGTGGGTGGTTATTGGACCATTATCAAATGGAGCATAAACTTCATGCCACCATTTTCTTAATTATTCTAGGTTCAGGTGTTTTGGTGCAAATTTCTTCCTCCTAGTCATTACCTCAAAGAATGATATGCATTTATTATAAATTCCATTCAATTTATTTCCCACCTATTGACCTTGTTTATGGATTTTATTTAAAAATATCTATCTAATCTATAGGGCTTCATACCACTCCCAAGGCTCTAAAACCTTTGAGGAAGGAAAGATTCCAACACTTAATAATTTTTCCTCAGTATAATCCACAATCATCTTTATTTTCTGCAGGAGAAGATCCACATCCTCTTTATCTTGTGCCAATTAAGTGTGCAACCACTCAATTGATCTATGTGCATCTCCCCAAGTTTACAGAATGTCCTTAATCATGTTGTCTCCTCTCAATCCTACTCCTTCTAGCCATTCATGTGTAACCTGTGTAGATGTTTTCATCGTTTCAAGCTCATTGACTACCTACTTAGGCAACAATCCTTTAGGGGCTATTCCTTCACTTCCCATTTCTTGCAAAGGTTTCATTAGGTGCTGCACATATGTGTACACATAATTCAACTATTTTTGCAACTTCTCCTTTTCCTTTGTTTCTCTATCTAATCTCCTTAGAATGGCCTGAGAGGATTCTTAGAATTCTTCTTTTTCTTGATCTTTGTTGATAGACCCCAAGTCAATAGTTCACACTTTATAATCAGAAGCAGTAACTTCATCCTCAAATTTATTAGGTGGAGGAGTAGCAACATGAACCACCCTATTATTGGACTCATCTCTAGTGATTCTAGAAATAATTTTGGCCTTCCTTTTTGTTTTACCTTTTCCAATATTAGCCACTAAATCATCCCAGTTTGGAGGAGTACCATCTATAACTATTTTCTTTCTTTTCAATTCCTCATTGAGCCAATTAGGAGTAGAAATATTTGACCATTGCTCACCTTGTTTATCCTTTTCTAGTTGATCAATGGAGGAGTCAATATTTGAATCATGCACTGCAGGAACTTCTTCACCTTTATCTTCATTTTCGTCATCTTTCTCCTTATCCTCCCCTGAATTCTCATTCTCTTCCTTGTCATTTATCTCTATCACCTCATGAGTTGGAGAGGGAGTTCTTTCATGCATCTCTTCTTTCTCTGGGGATTTGTCTCCTGTATCCTTGACTGGTGCATCTTCATGTGACACCAAAGAAGATTGCAGAATTTTATCAATCTCTACCTCTACATTATGAAGATATGCATCCCTGAATTCTTTTGTGTCCTCACCTTGATGGATATCTTCAATAGTGACATTTTTTATTGCTTTTCTTCACCATGCACTTCCTGAGCAGAAGGAGAGGCAAAAGTATCCTTTTGTTGTTGTGTAATAGGGGGAATCATGGGAGTACTTTCTTTCACAAATCCTACCTTAGGGGATGGAGTTCTTGATCTCCGAGTATAAACCTATGTTTTCTATCTAGAACTCTCAACATTTACTAACTCTGGTCCTGTCTCATCCAATTCCCTAGGAGGATTATTTTTCTTCCTTGATGTTCTCATTACTCTTCTCCTTTTGAGCACAGGGGAATCACCCTTATTTCCTTCTTCTTCATGTTCCTCTTCTTGAACAAATTTCTTCTCCTTGTAGGAAATATTTCTCCTCTTTGCCATGGACTTTCTTTTCTTTTCTTCTTCGGTCTCAATTTGACCACCTTTGATATTAATTTTAAAAAGAGAGCCCACCTTTTCCTTGCCTTTTGGGTCCTCCTCCTCCTCAGAAGTAGACTCAGACTCCAAGCTTCCCATTAAGTCATAAGTATATTGCTTCCCTTCAGTATCTAACTCCCAAATCTTATGCTTGATCCACAACTTAGTGTATTTGATCACAGGGGCATTGATTTGATCCAATTCTATTTTTTCCTCTTCCATCCAATCAATTTCACCTATTGGCTTATCTTTAACCATCTCATAGTCATGTTTTTGTATAACTTCTCCATCATCATCAATTTGATCTAGGATGGCCTTGATGCTATATAATCTAATCAAATTGGCAGGAAATCTAGAGAATTTCTTCAAAACTTCAAATTTGTCTTTGCAATTGGCCCAATAATCTTCAAGATCATCCTTGTGTTTAAACTCCCTGCTAGCTCTCTTTTGAGCCTCACCTATTCTGTCAAATTTAGGCCTCTTAGTATGCAAGGATAAGCTGAAGGTTCCCATCTCTTCTTCAAAAAAGTGTGCTATGGCTAAGGAATGGCAAGCCTGATTACCTCCAATCCTTAATGGGAACTCATTGCCAAAACTAGTTTTGTGCATATCCTTCTTCACAATTGCATCAAAGGCAAAAAAATTTTGTGCAACCTCCTAAATAATGATGTGATCAGTAGGATACCTAGGAAATATTTATGGGGATCTCTAAAAACCATCAATCCTAATGTAGGAAAATGTGGAAAAATGTATAAACCATGCCCCAAACTTCTAAATCAACTCCTTGGTAGCATCAAAAATCCTAACATGCTCTACACCCTAGAGAATTATTATCATGTACATGGTAAATGCATCATTCACCCTTCTATATCTAGAACTATCCAAATGCAACTGGGGGTAGACTTCATAGATCACATCTTGGCCAAAGATCCCTCAAGTGATCAATCCCTTATATAGATGGAACCTTGCCAAGGAATAGACCAAATATGATGTCATGGTGAAAGTCTTGATCTACAGAACGTTACACAATTGATCATGAATCATCCTACTTAGCTTTGAGCAACTAATTTTGAAATCTAGAAATGTATGCCTTAGGCTTCTCTAGCCAAGTATTGATAATCTCAAGATCCTTTTTTGAAGGGTCGTTTGTAGCCATCCTTTTCTTAAACTCTTCATAATCCCACCTTCCCACATTGGTGTCAGTCACCTCTAACCAAATGGAGACAAGTTTACTGTTAGGAGCCTTACTCTTTGTATCCAACTTAATCCTTTCAGCCTCTTAGATGGGAGCTCCCTCATCATCAAGATCTATTTCCTTGTTCTTACCCCTGCTAGCAATAGCCTTGCTTGATTCAACCTGTACTAAAAAAAACAAGAATCACTATCCATTACAACATAAGAGTTAAGGTTAGAACATCATAAATAACATATTCATCATCCAAATAATCCCAAACAATTATCAAAATCCCTTAAAATCTTACAAACATAACTCCTTAAAAGCTCGAGATTTTCACCCCTTCATAGAAATCAAGCCAGGGAGGAAATTTGGAAATTTCATGGCCAGGCAAGAATCAACAAGAAAAGGAAAGCTATCACCCAAAAATCATTTAATTAACATTATAGCTCAAGAAATGGAAATATCCAACCTTTAATCATTCAAACCAATCATAAAATATAGAAATCATGCAATGTCAATTCATCCATTTCTACTATTTCCTCATTTTCAAAAATTTTAGGGAATTCAATCTAGGATAGAAATTGGAAAATGTAACTTAACTTTCACATTTATTTGCATTCCTGGGTAAACGATAGGGTGATGGAAATTTGAGAGATTTCTGAGTGTGGACGAGTTCCCTGAGATACCTAAAATCTTTGAAAGTCTCATTTTTTTCATAGTTTTTCCCAAATTGATCGAATGATCACAAATTTGGGGATTTGGCCCAGATTTATTCATTTCAAATTGTTCATTGATGGCCTAGACCTATAACTCATTCAAGCATAGTTCGATTGATATTGGAAAGGAATTCAGAAATCATAACCCTATGTTTCCGCTATACATAACCAATCCAAGCCTTGGTACACTCATTTATTGAATCAAATCAAGATCAACTCTTCAAAAATTTCAAAAGTAAGTGATGATCAAATGCAAATGGAAAATCAATAGCTCAAACTAATATCCAGATCATTAATTTCTAAAACAAAAGGAACCCTAGATCAATCAAACCAAATCACCACCATGCACAACACTAAATTCAAAGGATAAGCCTAGCAAGGGTTTAAATCATCAATTCAATGGAAGGCTACAACATCAAAACTCAAGGGAGGCATCGAAATGAAGTGGGGGAAACCCTAGTTTAATGGAAAACCTCTAGATACATAGAAACCTAAGCGAAAAATGCACATAATACCACAAAACTATATATATTTGTCAATCAAAAGCAACGGTATAATGCACATACGATGGATGAAGCAAAACTAAGGAGAAAAACAAATGGCAACAAGCTTCAAGTTCTCTGCAGATGTAAATGAGACCAAGAAACGTCACCAGAACTAGTAATTTGCAGCTTCAACAATCAAACTCACACACAACTTCTAGAACCAAGCTCTCTCAAATTCGATGTGAGACAAATAATACCAATTCACCAATATAAAATCCCTCAAAATTCCATTAAATGTAGGCTGCAACATTGATATGACAAGTAGAAATGAAGTGAAATGATGACTCAAGATGTACTTCAAGGATTTGATGGGAGGACAAAAGTCGGGGATTTGAAGACCCAAGGAAGTTTGGGGAATTCTGCCAAATACAAAATTTTGTGAAGTGCTAAAATCTCTAGAATTTACATTAATCAATAACCTTTGGTCATTCGAGACACTGGCAGAAATCAAAGATTTCTGCTAGGAGATGAAATACCCGAGACCCAAGAAAAACCTGAAACTCGCCTTTAACTTAGGATTTTTCCCATTTTCAAAATTTTGAACTCTGAAGGTGACTTCTAAGGATTGATTCATGACCATAAAATTGCAAGAGGGCACCCCAAAAGAGCAAGTGCACCAACACAGATGGGTGATTCAAGACACTAACTGAGGGACTTATCCCTTAGGGGGATGAAGTTAGGACCCTACACAAAAAACAAACAAAAAGAAAAGCAAAGCAAAGAGGGTCCCTACTTTTAGCGGGGCATGTGTGCGAAAACTGCACAACAAATGGTGACTACTGCTAGGGAAATGCTCCAAAGCATTTCAAAGACAAACTATAATCAAGAACCCAATTTTTTTGGTTTCAATCCTTACATCAGGTCACCTATAAATAGATTTTTAGAGTCCACAGGAAAGTAAACCTTTCCTATACTAGCATCTAAGTGTGTGCATTATGTATTCATTGCCCTTAGTTGCAACAAGAACAAAACATAGTCTAATCAAGATACATAAGAATTTTGACTCCAAAAGCATCCTAGATAGAGCCTCATTTCTAGTCAAGCATCCATAACCTCAATCAGGTTATAGTTGTGGTCCTCCCAAGCATAGATCTACTGCAAGCCAGGTGTCCATAGCCCCTATAGAGATACTAGGATACTCCTGATAAGGTGAATATTTCTTTTTATTTTCAAGATTCTCTTTTCTTTTCTTTTTCTCTCTTCTTTTTTTTATTTCCTCTTTTGATATTTTGATAATATTTTTTAAACTTTCCCTTTCACCTTGTAGGCATTGAAGCTCACACTCAGGACTAAGAACCACAGTGGCGTTGAAGCAAAATATAAGATTTTTCACTTGACTAGACCAAGTAAGGACTTCGTACAACCCTAGAATCTTTAAGATATGTGTAGAGATGTGAGACCCAAATACATTCTATATTTAACTTAATCCAATGACCAATCTACTCTGAGCATATGTGACACCAAATAAAGGACTTCCACCAACTGACTATGGAAAGATGATTAGAGTTTGTAAAAGAAATATTCAAAACATCCTAGGTAATGTAATGGTTGCCATGCAGATGCAACAAGCCCATAAGAAAACAAGAAACCCAAAGCAAGAGCAAAGAAAAAAAAGAAAACCTACCCTAAATCAATCAAACCTAAACTAACTAGAAGTAGAAAACAAACAAAACAAAGCAAAGCAAGAAGGAAAACCTATTCTAAAGCAAAGAAAAAGTAGAACAAAGAAAGAAAACCTAATCTAACTATTTATAAGGAAAGAGCTATAAAAAAATTAGGATTGGAAGTAATGATTCAAATACTACCCATTGACAGGCAGTGGGATATCCTCTCTAGTGAGAGTTTTCAAGTGAAAAACATTATCTCCCAGTATCTTTGAAATCTGGTAAGGGTCAAGACAAAGTTTGTCAAATTTTCCATGCTCCCCTTTCCGGTCATGTGCTTTATCCCAGTAGAGAACCAAGTCAGAGATTCTAAAGACTTTCACCTTGGCTCTTCTATCAAGCCATCTCTTAACTACACCCTAATGTTTGGAAAATTTTTCTAAAGCTTCATCTCTTTTCTCTTTAAGGTGCAACAATTTAGCTAGGCGGGCTTCACACTTGTCCCCTTCATCATAATATTCATTAATGAACTACAAAGTGGGGATCTTTAACTAGATGGGAAATACATGTTCCAAACCATACACAAGGTGGTAAGGAGAGGTTCCTAAGGAATTCTTATGTCTCATACATTTTTCCCAAAGAGAAAATATAAGTTGAGTGTTTTGATCCTTAGGATTCTTCTGTAATAGCTTACAGATGACTATTAAAAGGTTCTTATTGGAAGACTTAGCCAAACCATTTCCTTGTGGGTAATAATTAGATGAAAACTTGATTATGATTCCATGATCAAAGGCCTAATTGGAAAATTTTAGTGATGCAAATGCAGGACCATTATCACAAACTAAAGCCAAAGGACACCCAAAGCGATTAATAATACCTGGTTTGATGAAATTGATTGCCACTTTAGAAGTACATTGTTTGCATGTAAGAGCTTCAGTCCACCTAGTAAAATAATCAGTGACAGTAAGAATATACCTGTGGCCTATAGAAGAAGGTGGATTGATTGGACCTATGAAGTCCAGTCCCCACTATGCAAATAGTTTTACCTCTATGACTGGTTGGAGTGGAAGAGTTGCATACTTCTCTCTACTTGCTATAGTTTGACACATGACAAGTTTTGATGTGGTTGTGTGCATCTTTGAACAATGTGGGCCAATAATAACTAGCCCTCAGAATTTGATTCATTGTGGAGGGTGTAGATCCATGGCCTATACTGTATCTATCATGAAACTCTTCCATTACTCTTTTAGCCTCTTCCTTTCCTAAACACCTCAATTAGACACCCTCATGATTTTTCTTGTATAGAATAACTCCCTTCATCATAAAACTATCACTCTTCAAACAAAAAGCTCTCCTTTGTACTTAATTAAGACATTTAGGACATTGTTGGTTGAAAAGGTAGCAGATAATATCATCATACCAATCTCCCAGGGATACATCTTTGAGGAGGTAGTGCTGAGCTGTGAGGTCAAGACCCATTTGAACCATTGTTTTGGTTAGCCCTTGTCCTCTTACCAGCTTCATGGGCTGAATCTCAATATCATATTCCTACAACATAGTTACCCACTTAGCTCTGCATTCTCCCAGTTCATTTTGCATCAACAACAACTTAACTACAAGATCATGAACTATTGCAAAGACCTTATTCCTTAGAATATAATGCTGGAATTTCTTTATAGCTCTAACTAAGGCATAGGCTTTCTTTTCCACACTTGGGTACCTTAACTCTACATCTTTTAAAGGAGCACTCATAAATCTATGGGGTTCTCATTCCCGTGATCAAAATTTTGGGTCAACATACCAACACCAGAGTGCTCAGAGGCAAAGGAATATATGTAAAAAGGTTTGGCATAGTCAAGGCTTACAAATACTGGAGCTTCAACAATGACTCTCTTAATTTTTGTAAATGCTTCTTTTGCTTCTACACCCCATTCAACTTTTGCTTCTTTCTTCAACATTGCATTCAATGGTTTGACTATCTCTACAAATCCAGTGATGAACTTCCTTATGAAGTTAATTTTTCCAAAGAATGATTTCATTTCCTTCTTACTAGCAGGTGGTTGGATCTTGAGTATGGCTTCCACTCATTCAGGGTCAATAGAAATTCCTTTCTCTGAGATAACATGTCCCAACATTTTTCCTTCAGTAACTCCAAAGATGTACTTCTTTGGATTAACGAAGATGCCAAATTATGTACACCTTTGAAACACTTTGCATAAATATGCTATATGATCACCTCACTTTTTGGAAAATACTATCAAATCATCCATATAAATAATTATGCACTTACCAATGATGTCCTTAAAGGTGATATCCATAGCTATCTAGAATGTGGCTATAGCATTGATTAGCCCAAAAGGCATTCGCTTGTAAACAAAAGTTCCCTATTTTGTAGTAAAAGAAGTTTTATGCCTATCCTCATACTGCACCATAACCTAGTTATATCTAGAGTACCCATCCAGAAAAGACATCATTTGAGATCCATTGACAATATGAAGTACTTCATCCAATGAAGGGATTGCATAGTTATCTTTTTCTGATGCTCGGTTAAGGTTCCAAAAATTAACACATAGTCTAATATCTCCATTTTTCTTTCTCACTGGAATCAAATTTGCAACCCATGTTGAATGTCTTACCGGGAATATGATACGAGCTGAAAATAGTTTCTACACCTCCTTTTTAATGACTGGCTCCAACAAGGCATTAATTGGACTTTTCCTTTTCCTGAAAGGTCTTGCTCTTGGCTTGAGATGAAAGGTGTCTGTAATAATTAAATTTTCACATGTCTTTAGGTCTTCATAACTCTAGGCTATCACATCTTGATATGTATGCAAGGCATCAAAAAATCCTTTTCTATCCTCTGGGGTACATGCCTTGCCAATGAAGACATTCTTGATATCCTCTCGAGTCCCCACGATGTATGTGTCACATTGACTACTGATGGATTCCTTCTTGACCTCTGGCTCCTGATCCTTTATTCTATCAAGATCAAAAATCATCTCTAACTGTACCATTCCCCTTGGAATAGTATTAGTCTTCAAATTGATGACCACTTCTAGATCCATTTCTACTTCTTGAGGTTCAACTTCATTGATGATTTGAGAGGTGAATATATCAAAGTTGGTAATGAAATCCAAGATATTCTTGTCATCTTCAAACACCTGGAAGTTGATCACATTGTTAGGTACTAAAGGTACTGGAGTTAATTCCACAGTGAACTTCTTGAAGCCAGAGAGGGATAATGGCTGCAAAGTGCTAGCGCCTTGATCCGGGGAATCTATAGTTTGGTTCTTACTATGTGGTATAAACTTAATGTTGAAGGCATCAAATCCTTCAATAAGGTCCCATACTTTATGCCTATAATTGGTCATCCTTCTATCATGGCATGATTATTGCTTCCTAACTTGTTTAACCACTAACTTAGAGTCCCCAAAAACTTGTAGAATCTTAACCTTCTTCCTTAGTGCCATGATCAATCCATGAATCAAAGCCTCATATTCAACAACATTATTAGTATAGTGAAATTGGAGTCTATGAGCAGCAAAATAAGTCTTACCTTTTGGACTGGTCAACTCAAATCTTGCTCCTGCACCTTGATTTGATTTGGATCCATCAAATCTTAATGTCCAATAGCCAATAGTTCTAGATCTTTTTGTTGTACCTTTTGTATTGTTACTGTTGGAAGGTTCTTTGGAGGGCACTACCCCCTTTCCTTTGGGATCATCTTGAGTATTCTATATATTAATTCTAACAACTAGAGTGGGGTTTATGCACTTTTGTACCTATTTCACTACTATCTGGCACAAGCAACATTCCAACTCTGAGTGAGAGGCATTGTGAAATCTACACCAATTAGGGAAGAGTAATTCTTCAAAATTCATTCCTCTACCCAAGTGAATCTAATCTTCTATACATTTTTGGATGAATTCCTAAAAATTATCCAAAAAACTGAGTTGGTTATCTTTAGGATCATCATCATCTTCAATCGGTTCTAGGAGGGCTCCAGTACTACTAGATTTTGCTATAATATCAATGGGTGTGGTATGCAACATAAGAATCTCTTCTATGTCTAGTTCCTCCTCAAAAGGGGCCACTAGTACATAGTTTCCCATGCTTACTTCTTTCACCAATATTTCATTTGAAGTATTCTGATAGTCTATGATCACATACTTCATTTGAGGTTCTCTCTCAATCTTGATTTGATTTGGCACCCCTTTCCAGGGAAGCCACATGTGTGAATGGTCTGTTGATACATATCCATTCAAGGATTTGGTGAAGTCTCTTCCTAGAATAAAACCATAAGAATCAGGGATATCTACTACTTGGATATTAATAACTTGTTGGACTTTAGGGTCTGAGGCAATTTTCATAGGAATCACGTTTAGCTCGCCCACTACATTTACTTTCATTTTGTCCAGCTGGGTGACCTTCTTCTAAGAGGTAGCAAGGGTAATTCCCAGGGCTCTATAGATAGAAAATGGCATCACATTGGTGGAAGCACCTAAATCTATAAGACAATTGTGCAAATTCTTTCCAAAGATGCACACAAAAATCAGAAAGGGAGGTGTTTATTTTTTTCCTTGAAACAGAGTTAACTTAGTATCAACTTGGACAGCTTGATTTTTGTCCTTTTCTTTCCCTTTGTCTCTAGGTTGTGTTTTAAGTTGAATTTGATCTTTCAACCCTTGAGAACTAGGTACTTTATTAGCAGTCCCACCAATAGTTTTATCTTGTAGTATTACATTTTCATTATAAGCTCCTAAGACTACATTTCTAATGGCAGGTACCCTCAATAATTCAAATGCAGAGAGACTTACCTTGAGATTCTTAAGTTCTTCAGCTACATATTCACCTAATTGATCCATGCTCATGTCTATGGGAGCTTCCTTGAGATATTCCACTACTTGCTAGTGTTTGTATTCTTCCCTTTGGATGTCATAGCTTGTGCCTATCCTTCCTTTGACATATATTGCTTATGCACATGAGGATATGTTGGATTATTACTGGCATTAGGATCAAGAGGTATGGTAAAAAATTTCAAAGGGATGGAGGTGGTGAATGGTCCTCTAGCTTGTGGTCCTCTAGTTGGCCTATCCCTTAAGTCATACTTCTTGATTGGCCTTTGGAACAATTGCACTTCTTCAAAAAAAAATTCCTCCTCATCCAAGGGGCCATTATCATTCTCGAGATTTTCATTGAACATATGAAAAATCTCATCTCCATTACAGACTTGATCTACTTCTTCTTCAAACTAGCTTGATTGCTCTTCTGGTCCACTCTCTTCTCCTTTTGGAAATGGGGCATGATTCACTACCAGGATCTAAGAATCATAAGGTCATGATGGTACCAATTCTTGACGATTGGAATTATTCTCAACCTCATACTAGAAAATGGATGTAGCAGTTTGAAATTCTGGGAAATCCAACTTGAAATGCTGATTTTTTTTGTGTAGCTTGCACCATCTAGATAGAGCTACCTTCAATAAATATACCCCACCTACAAGATTTTCTCGATTAGAAGGTTGGTCTAATGTAGTAGGGACACCCCCATTATTTTAAATCATGTTCCAAGTTCTATTATGTCTGGGTGGTTGTTTCCTCTCGAATCCTTGTCCACCAACCTGTCCTCTATCAAAGTCCTAACCAGAAGCCTACCCTCTTTCAAAATTTTGTCCTCTATCAAATCTCTGTCCCTGTTGAGGCTCCCAATTTTCTCTATTTTAATTAGATTGCATACTTCTTTGAGCAATCTAAAGTTGACTATTCTAATTTCTCAAATAAGTGACCTCCATGTTCAACTTCTTCACTTGTTTATTCAACTCATCCAACCTCTCCTTGTCAAGATTACTCTATGGAGTTTGGTTCACATTTTTTTGGGGATGTCCTATTGTTACACTAGAGCTCAAGGACTAGTTCAAGACTTCCAAATTCTGCAAATAAGTGGGGAAACCAGCTTGTGGCTATGAATGAATGGGCTAATTAACATTTTTTTGAGGGTAATTAATCATTGGTGGGACTTGATTTATATGATGTCCTAGATGAGAGACTAGAGGAAACTAAGGTATTGGATTCATAATAGGAGTATGATTGGTAAGAGCCTGATTGAGATCTTGAACTTGTCTTGGGTGGGAAGTAGGTCCCATTGATGGTAAAGGGATAGATAAATGTTGCCTCAAATCAATACTGACCTTGATAGCCTATGTGTATGCATCAAGCAATCTAGCTAAAGGATTGGGTCTCCACTTCAAGAAGGTAGCCATGAGACTGTCCAAACCTTCATAGTAGACCTCCAGCGTAGTGGCATCATCTACAACATAGGGAGCCTATAATCTAGTATATGCATGATGAAATCTATTGTTAAATGACCCTATAGGATCATTAACTTCTCTCTTGACCTTGGTGAAATGCAAATAAAGCTCATTAGTGCTAATGGGAATCCTAAACTTTTGCAAAAATGTAGCTTCTAACTCAGTCCAATTATGAATTGATCTAGTAGGAAAATGATTATACCAGTAGAATGCATCTTCTCATAGGGAATACAGAAAAATCCTACATTCAACATCTTCATGGTTAATTCCTCTATCCCTAAGACATGTTTGAAAAATCCTAATGTGTTCCTCTGTAGTTCTATTAGGATCATTGAAATGGAACTTGGAACAAAAGTGTTCAGGGTTCTTGGGCATGACATTGTAATTATTGAAGGATAAAGGAGATGGGTTATTAGAAAGGAAAGCCATTGGAAGAGATGGGGGTGGTAAAGGTTGATTTATGGCTATTGAAGATATTGAATGGGAATGGCCTTAGAATCAGATGAATATGGACTTGATGAAGATGAGAGTGATGGATATGATGGAGGCGGCTGGGTGGATGATGATTCTCCCCTTCTTCTTGTCATTCTTGACCTAATCAGAGCTTGCAACTCTTGAAAATATTCCTCTCCTGGCGTAGATCTGGTTCTTCTTTGAAATCCTTCAAGAGAAATGGCAGACAAAAATATATCCAGCTTGTTATTGAAGCCCTCCTTCTAGTGCCAATCTGTTGATGGTGTTCTCTGCACAACAACAACTCATACAAGATATGGAAATCCTATCTCTCTTGAAAGTTAAATCTCTATCAGCAAGCCTCAAGAGATAACCCTAAGGTCTCTAATGTCAATTCTTGACAATGCAAAAACACTTCAGTGATAAATGTGAAAGTGTTGGTAATCACAAAGGGACCTTACAAAAAAATACTAGATCTTCAAACTTATCAGATTTTGCAATGTAATGATACTTGAAATTCTAAATCTAACCCAGATGATAAAATAAATAGCAAAAGATAAGGGTTTAAGAGAGATCCTAAGATTAAAACTACTCCTAAGACCAATAATGCAAATGATAAAATACTTGAAATGGACCAATCCCTCAAAACTAATTTATCCTTAACCCATATTTTATTTGCAATCTTACAAAAACAGTGCAATCTTCTAAGGAATTAAAGATTTTTCAGATCATGAGACATTCATTCAAGCCAACCCTATTTTGCAATTGAAATGAATAAAATATCGACAATTGAGCTAATCACAACAAATATAAGGTCTAGGCTAACTTTACACCACAAATCACAATCAACCGGTTGTTAAAAGTATGGACCGGGGATCGCTACAAACACTTCAAGCATCAAATCATAAAGACCATTGAATCGCTTCTAACTCTAAATCTAACATATATCCAATGTTTTCCAAGAAATATCAAAAGATATAATAACAAGAACCATGCAAGATAAATCAACACAAGAAAGATCACCAAAGCACAATGTCTTAACTTATATTGAATCACCCAAATATTGCAACAATTCGAGTATTTTGTGTTACAACACTTGCTTCAGAATAAACTAACTCCTAGCTCTAGCTCTTTCTCTATCACTTAACCTTCTGCAAAATCAAACTATCTATCCCTTACAAATGAGGAAAAATACCTTATTTATACAAATTTTATGCTATGTCGGCCCAAATAGGGTTACAAAGATGGACGACCATAAGAGGTCGGCCTAGAAAGTTCCTAGAATAAAACAATATTTTTGCATTTAATGCTTGATACTTTTTCCAGGTCATCCTAGGTTCTCCAATGTAGCTCGCTCCAATGCATGTAGAGGTTGGAAGATGAAGCACGTAGAACTCTTGGATTAATGGAAAGCACAAATCTCAATGCAATCATTCATTAACTAGCCCCTTGGCCTTATCCTGATCCAATTTATCCTACACCTTATGAGAAATCCTCTTCAATTCGGCTAGTGGTGGAGTGATCAATACCTTATATCTCCCTTCAATTGATTTAATATCCTCCCTTTATTCCATGATGACCTTGTCCCACTCTACCTTGAGATCTTGAAATTTCTCCAGAACAACAATATAGGTTGTTGCATCTTCCAAATGGTGGGTAGTGATTAGACCATCATCAACTGGAGCATAAACTTCATGCCACGTGTAACTAAGGGTTAAATTTATTTAGGTTAAGGTTATCAAATCAACAAAGACTAAAACCCAAAGAAATCACAAAATATAATGAAAGCTAAAATAAAGAATGATTATACCAGCTAATTGCCAAGACCTCTATGATTCACTTTTGTAACACCTTCTAACTTGCTAGTTGATGTGTTGCCCTAATATTCAATGTGCGAGCAATCTAGAAATAAAAGTCTAAGTCCTACACCAACTTTGAAGGATTTGATCAAAGTATATGTCTATGGCTAAATGACTAAAATGCCTATGCCTAAATATGCCAATACTTAACGAAATATGACAATAAATGCAGCAATCTCTGTGAAATATCTAAGTATGCCAGGCATAATCTAAAAATGAGAGCAAAAGAGCATTTTATAGAAATTTCCATTTTGAATGGACGGACGAGATTGACTTTTGATAGAGACCTAAAATCAGAGGACGAGATTAAATTTGACAATCTCTAATTAGGGTTAGGGTAAAATCCTTAAATGAGTGGTCGAGATATCATCTAAGAAGATCAAATCGGCGGTGGAGAATAAATGAGATGATTAAAAGATTTTCAAAAATCAAGAAGATAAAGACTGCCTGATTTGTGAGATTCAAAAAATCAAGAAGATAAGGGTTGAACTGAAGATCAACTTTGGAAAATCAAGAATCTGCTCGATTGCTTGATTTTTAGAGGAAAGGTACCATTTTGAATTAAATTAATTCAAAATATGGATTTTGTGAGATAATAAATAATCAATTTTCAGATTATTTACCAAAATGGACTGCCAGTTAAGAATGTGATAACATTTTAAATAATTTCATTTATTTAAAATGAGAGGAATATTAATTTTAGCAATTAAATGATTAAAGATAATTATTTAATTTTGGAAGATAAGATTAATTAATTAAATAAATCAATAAATTTATTTAATTATGAGGATTAGTGACATATTAAATAAATAAATGGAATTCATTTATTTAATAATCAAGAAAAAATAAATGAAGAAAGGTAATTAAATAAATTAAGAAATATATTTAATTAGGGGAAGACTTAGACAATTAATGACGTATTTAATAAATAAATAAAATATATTTATTTAATAATCGTGAAGAATAAAAGGACTTGAATTAATTAAACAATTATGATTTTTAATTAATAGTCAAATGTGGACCAAAAACATAATTAAATGTCATAATTATGCTAGGATGAAAGGATGAAAAATGAAGCTTGCAGGCCTAGGTCATTTTTAAGTGTCTATACCACCATTTTCTTAATTGTTCTAGGTTCAGGTGTTTTGGTGCAAATTTCTTCCTCCTAGTTATTACCTCAAAGAATGATATGCATTTATTATAAATTCCATTCTATGTATTTCCCACATGTTGACCCTATTTATGGATTTTCTTTAGAACTCTCTGTCTAATTTGTAGGGCTTCATACCACTCCCAAGGCTCTGAAACCTTTGAGGAAGGAAAGATTTCAACACTTATTAAATTTTCCTTAGTATAATCCATAATCATCTTTGTTTTCTGTAGGAGAAGATCCACATCCTCTTTATCTTGTGCCAATAAACTCTGCAACCACACAAATGATCTATGTGCATCTCCACAAGTTGACAGAATTTCCTTAATCATGATGTCTCCTCTTAGTCCTACTCCTTGTAGCCATTCATGTGTAACCTATGGATTTTTTCATCCTTTCAAGCTCATTGACTACCTCCTTAGGCAACAATCCTTTAGGAGCTATTCCTACACTTCCCATTGCTTGCAAAGGTTTCATCAAGTGCTACACATACTTGTACACATCATTCAACTATTTTTACAATTTCTCCTTTTCCTTTGTTTCTCTATCTAATCTCCTTAGAATGGCCTGAGAGAATTCTTGGAATTCTTCTTTTTCTTGATCTTTACTTATAGGCCCCAAGTCAATAGTCTGCACTTTATAATCAAAAGCTTTGACTTCATCCTCATATTTATCAAGTGGAGAAGAAACAACATCAATCACCTTATTATTGGACTCATCTTTGGTGATTCTAGAAATAATTTTGGCCTTCTTTTTTGTTTTACCTTTTTCCAATATTAGCCAGTAAATCATCCCAGTTTGGAGTATCATCTATGACTATTTGCTTGCTTTTCAATTCCTCATTGAGCCAACTAGGAGTAGAAATATATAATTGTTGCTCACCTTGTTTATACTTTTCTAGCTGATCAATGGAGGAGTCAATATTTGAATCATGCACTGCAAAAACTTCTTCATCTTTATCTTCCTTTTCTTCATCTTTCTCCTTATCCTCCCCTGAATTCTCATTCTCTTCCTTGTCATGTATCTTTGTCACCTCATGAGTTGGAGAGGGATTTCTTTCATGCATCTCTTCTTTCTATAGGGATTTGTCTCTTGTATCCTTGACTGGTGCATCTTCATGTGACACCAAAGAAGATTACAAAATCTTATCAATCTCTGCCTCTGCATTGTGAAAATCCCCATCCCTGAATTCTTTTGTGTCCTCACCTTGATGGATTTCTTCAATAACTGCATCTATTGGCTTCTTTTCTTCACCATGCACTTCCTGAGCAGAAGGAGAGGTAGAAGTATCCTTTTGTTGTTGTGTAATAGGGGGAATCATGGGAGCACTTTCTTTTACTAAACCTGTCTTAGGGGATGGAGTTCTTGACCTTTGAGTATAAACCTATGTTTTCTCTCCAAAACTGTCAACATTTACTAACTTTGGTCCTGTCTCATCCAATCCCCTTGAGGCTCATTTTTCTTCCTTGATGTTCTCATTACTCTTCTCCTTTTGAGCACAGGGGAATCACCCTTCTTTCCTTATTCTTCATGTTCCTTTTCTTGAATAGATTTCTTCCCCTTGGAGGAAGTCTTTTGCTTCTTTGCCATGGGATTTCTTTTCTTTTCTTCTCCGGTCTCAGTTTGACTACCTTTGATCTTAATTTTAAAAGGAGATCCCACCTTTTCCTTGCCTTTTGGGTCTTGCTCCTCCTCAGAAGTAGATTGAGACTCCAAGCTTCCCATTAAGTCATAAGTATACTACTTTGCTTCAGTATCTAACTCCCAAATCTTATGCTTGATCCACAACTTAGTGTATTTGATCACATGGGCATTGATTTGATCCAATTATATTTTTTCCTCTTCCATCTAATCAATTCCACCTATTGTCTTATCTTTAGTTGGCTCATAGTCATGGTTTTGTATAAGTTCTCCATCATCATCAATTTGATCTAGGATGGCCTTGATGATATACAATATAATCAAATTGGCAGACAATCTAGAGAAATTCTTCCTCAAAACTTCAAACTCATCTTTGCAATTGGCCCAATAATCTTCAAGATCATCCTTGTGTCTAAACTCCCTGTTGGCTCTCTTTTGAGCCTCAACTATTTTATCAAATCTAGGCCTCTTAGTATGCAAGGATAAGTTGAAGGTGCCCATCTCTTCTTTAGAAAAGTGTGTTGTGGCTAAGGAATGGCAAGCCTGATTACCTCCAATCCTTAATGGGAACTCATTGCCAAAACTAGTTTTGTGCATATCCTTCTTCACAATTGCATCAAAGGAAGAAATTTTCCTTGAAACCTTTAAAAGAATGGTGTGATCAGTAGGATACCTGGGAAAATGTGGGAAATTATGTAAACCATGTCCCAAAATTCTAAATCAACTCCTTGGAAGCATCATAAATCTTAACATGCTCTGCACCCTGGAGCAATCTTGTGATGTACATGTTAAATGCATCATTTACCCTTCTATAGATAGAACTATCCAAATGCAAGTGGGGGTAGACTTCATAGATCACATCCTAGCCAAAGATCCCTCGAGTGCTCAATCCCTTATATGGATGAAACCTTTCCAAGGCATAAATCAAATAAGATGTCATGGTGAAAGTCTTGGTCTGTAGAATGTTACACAATTGCTCATGAATCATTCTATTGATTATTCCTTCCCAATGGTAGTCTATAACTTGCTCCATTATCACTATCAAATAAAACATCCAATTCTCAAACATTCCTACGCTCTTAAGACCTATCACTCTACTGAGAAGGGTGATTGCATCATAGTAGTCTGAGTTGAACTTATCTATCAACAACTCTTTTGGAATTCTAGAAATTTATGCCTTAGGCTTCTCTAGCCAAGTATTGATAATATCTAGAGCCTTGTTTGTACCCTACTCATAATATTTATTGGCTATATCAATATCAAATTGTACAACATGAGACATGTCTAGCATGTCAAACATTTGGGCAACTGAGACAGGGGAAAAATTTGTAAGTACTCTACCCTGTGGACTGATCACTCTTTGTTTACCTTGATCATAATGTCTAGCGCATTCTAAAACAAGCTCATAACACTACATTGAGGAACGGAAACTGGCCACATGAGCCAACCCAAAGTCTCTCATTTTCCTCACCAACATAGAAGTGTCATTTGCAGCCATCCTTGTCTTGAACTCTTCATAATCCCACCTTCCCACATTGGTGTCAATCACCTTTGAACAAATGGAGACAAGTTTACTCTCAGGAGCCTTACTCTTTGTATCCAACTTAATCCTTTTAGCCTCTAAGATGGGAGCTCCCTCAACATCAAGATCCATTTCCTTGTTCTTATCCCTACTAGCAATAGCCTTGTTTGATTAAACCTGCACTCAACAAAAACTATAATCACTATCCATTAAAACATAAGAGTTAAGGTTAGCACATCATAAATAACATATTCATCATCCAAATAATCCCAAACAATGATCAAAATCCCTTAAAATATTACAAACATAACTCCTTAAAAGCTTGGGATTTTCACCCCTTCACAAAAATCAAGCTAGGGAGGAAATTCAGGAATTTCATGGCTAGGCAAGAATCAATGAGGAAAGCAAAGCTATCACCCAAAAATAATTTAATCAACATTATATCTCAATAAATGGTAATATCCAACCTTTAATCATTCAAACCAATCATAAAATACCAAAATCATGAAATTTCAATTCATCCATTTCTACTATTTCCTCATTTTCAAAAAAGTTTGAGGATTTCTATTCGGGACAAAAATTGGCGAAGTTAACATCAATTTTGCATTTATATGCATTCTCGAGTAAATGACAAGGTGATAGAAATTTTAGAGATTTCCGAGTGTGGAGGAATTCCTCGAGATACCTAAAATCTTTGAAAGTCTCAATTTTTTCACAAATTTTCCCAAATTGATTGAATGATCACGAATTTGGGGATTTGGCTCATATTTTATTCATTTCAAATCATTAATTGATGGCCTAGACCTATAACTCATTCAATCACAATTTGATTGATATTGGCAAGGAATTCAAAAATTGTAACTCTAGGGTTCTGCCATGCATAACTAGTCCAGGCCTCAATACACTCATTTATTCAATCGAATCAAGATCAACTCTTCAAAACTCTAAAAAAAAAAGTGAAAATCAAATGCAAATGGGAAATCAGCAACTCAAACTCATATCTAGATCATCAATTCGTGAAACACAAGGAACCCTAGATCAATCAAACCAAATCACCACTAGGCACAACACTAAATTCAAAGGCTAAGCCTAGCAAGGATTTAGATCATCAATTCAATGGAAGGCTGGCATCAACACTCAGGGGGGGCATCAAAATGAAGTGGGGGTAACCCTAGTTTAACCACAGACCTCTAGATATGCAAAAACCCAAGCAAAGAATGCACATAATACAACAAAACTACATATATTTGTCAATCAAAAGCAAAGGTATCATGCACATACCATGGATGGAGAAAAAATAAAGAGAAAAACAACTGGTAGCAAGCTTTAAGTTCTCTATAGATGCAAATGAGACTAAGAAATTTCACCAAAACCAACAATTTGTACCTCCAACAATCAAACTCACATGCAGCTCCTAGAACCAAGCTCTCTCAAATTCGATGTGAGACAAATAATACCAATTCACCAATATAAAATTCCTCACAATTCCATTAAATGCAAGCTGTAACATTCATAGGACAAGTATAAATGAAGTGAAATGACAACTCAAAATGTACTTTGGGGATCCGATGGGAGGACAGAAGTCAGGGATCTGAAGACCCAAGGAAGTTTGGGGAATTTTGCCATATCCAAAATTTCACGAAGCACTAAAATCTTTGAAATGTAACATTAAGAAATAACCTTCAGGCATCTAAGACATTGGCAGAAATTGAAGATTTCTGCCAGGAGAGGAAATACCTGAGACCTAGGAAAAACCTAAAACTCACCTTTAACTTAGGATTTTTCCCATTTTCACAATTTTGAACTTTAAAGTTGACTTCTAAGGATTGATTCATGACTGTCAAATTGCAAGAGGAAACCCAAAAAGAGCAAGTGCACCAATGCACATGGGTGATTCAAGACATAGACTGAGGGCCTTATCCCTTAAGGGGATGAAGTTATAACCCTACATAGAAAACAAATGAAAAGCAAAGCAAAGCAAAGAGGGTCCCTGCTTTCAGCGAGGTGTGTGTGTGAAAAATGCACACACCACCCACATTATTGTGCCCAGAATTAGTGCTAGATTGTGCAAAGTGCTATGATGCTAACAAAAGAATAATAGTGGGCCCTCATGGAGGAGTTATGGAAAACCTAACTGAGGAATCCATTACTGAAGTCTTCAATATTGCTTCCCACCATAAACTCATCAAAGAGATCAATATCCAAGAAGCAAAAAAGTTCTATGCCAAGGATGTTTCCAAGGCTTTGGATATGATGAATAACTCATGGATAGCCAAACCAATACCACACTATTCCAAGCTCCCAAAGAAATTACATAGGAGTGATTTCAAGATGGAGTACCATGATATCATCAAGCTCCTAGGTAGGGTAATGGGATTGGAGGAGGCATTCACTTTTAGGGATTGGATTTTTTATCCTATCACTCAAATTGTGGGAGGAAAACATTACCATTAGGAAGGTATTTTGAGTGATAATCTAGATAAATACCTCAGAGGTGTGCAAGATACTCATGTATTCACAATGGCATCCTACCTTGTCTACATGTTGTCAAGCAAATTCAACTATAGAGGCCTAAGTTGTAAAGGGACTCCTAGAAAATATAAGATCTGGGATGTTTACCCTCATCTCTAGTACAACACATCAAATTATAGGAGAGCCAACGTTTCCTTCTTCATGTACATCCTTGGATTACTACAAGGTTTCCTTCATATAAGAATTAGTGCAAAGGCAATGGAGTTAATTAGGAAGTATGGACAGTGGTTCATACAATTTCAGAGATTCTCTTACATCTGGATACAAGGGTCTCATGCAATCCCAATCATAATGCCAAGGTATCCTACTAATAAACTCATCTTGCTAAAGTTGACAAGGAAAATGGTTGCATTTGAGATAGTGCTATAGGAAATGCATAGGAAAGGGCTCACCGATGAATTCCCATTGAAAATTGGCACTCTTGAATCCTTCCCAAACCTCAAAAGTGCATAGTATTCAGAGAAGGAGATGGCACAATATGATTTGTATTCACACACAAGCCGAAACAATTTTGATCCTTATGGGAAGGCACAAAGACAGGCCAACAAAGAGTATAGGTACCGAGACCACAAAAAGGACTACTGGGAAAACTATAGAGATGAATTCAAGGTAATAAAAAGGAAGTATTATAGACTTCCCTTGAAACTCATCATACTCTACAAGGTGGACCAGGTGTCGGGTCAAGTTGATGAGGATGAAGGAGATCTGATATACTATCATGATTATGAGCCATACAGAAACCAACCCCTGCCATCAGTAAATTATTCAGAAGAAGAGGTAGTGGATTTTGATCAAATAACAAAGCTTGTGAAGAGATACTCTAGAATGTGGGTTAAGCACATGGTTGCAAAGCTGCAAGTGGATGGTGCCCAATTCACCTATGAATTAATGGGAAATCTTGAATCCCACTTTGAGGATGACACCAAGGCCACAAAGGATGATACTACAGAGCTTTCACTCGGGGATGAGAAAGAAGGACAAAAGCTCCTCACACTGAAGAGGGGAACAAGAAGTCAAGGACAAGAAAATAAGACTGAGAGGCAACCTGCAGCAAGGGAAAAGAAGACTTCTAGTGAAGCTACTGAGGAGGGAGAGAAGACTCCTTAACTTGCTAAGAAAATGAAGCTATTGACTGAGGGGCAAAGGCTAGCTAAGAAAACAAAGACTTCTAAGGCTTTAGTTACCCCTCCCAAGGTAGTCGAGATTGAGAGCTCTGGGGAGAAAGCATAGGTGTATGTTAGGAGAAATTTTCCAAAGCAAAGGGTGTCCCCTATAGGAGAGTCAACAATCAGAGTTGAAAAGGAACATACTAAGGAGACTCCTATTGATAACCCCACAAAGGAAGCTGAAAAGGTAGTTACAATGGATAATTCATCCTCTCCATCCCCAATGTAGAATATACAAGAGGGTGAGGTTTCGAAAGAACATCAGCAACTAGGTGGAGAAGAAGGCCCATTTGACAATCTTGATGAAGAAATACAAAGTGAAGAGGTGTCAACACCTGAGGTGGGGAAATTAAGTGGTTTGGATAAGGAATTGGGAGAGTAGATAGAAATTAGTAGGGAGACTAATTTCAAGGTTACGGTAGAAATTCCTTCCCAAACCCAAACTAGTGAACATGCTAATGTGCCACATATAGAGGAGGAGGCTGAAGGTAAAGATGGTGAAGAAAGGGAACAACAAAACCAAGAAAGAGATAAGGAAAGGAAGAGAGCCCAAATAGTTTCCAAGTTTGTGAGGGATGAGTTCAACAATAGAATTTTCCATGTTGCTATTCCTCCCAACAACATATACAAGGATGAATTGAGGCCTATGGATTACAAATTGTAGACTGTGAATTTAGGGCCAACCACAAAAGAGCAAGAGAAGGAAGATTTTCATGAATCCTCTTAGACAATCGTGAGGAGACTTGATAAGGAGACTACAGAAAAGGAGTTACAAAAGTAGTTTAGAGAGGTCCATAGGTATATTCAACATTTAATTAAGCCTCTGCAATCTCAAAGTAGTGAAAGCTCCTCATTTCTAGAGGGCTTGTTGTCAAAGGAGGTTGTCTCAGAGATAGAAAGATTGAAGTCTTTCACAAAGGATACCCAGGAGTGGTTGCAAAATGTTAGCAACAAAGGGGATGAAATGATTGAGAAGGTTTTTCCATATTATGAGAAGACATATTTCCTCTCCAACAACATAGCATACTTCTTGGATGATTGCAAGCAATCACCGAATGATATAGTTGTCAAAGAATTGGAGAAGATCCTTACAATTACAACCAAGACTCTGGTTTAGGAGGGTGTCATTACTATATAGGATACTCATAATGCCATGGAATGGATAGAAGCGATTAATTTAAAAAATGAACTCGGAATGAAGGCACCCAAGAAGCTATCCAAGGCACAAGAAAAGGTAAAAGAGATCTTTGACAGATGCAACACTTTTTTGGAAACGATTACAAGAAGGAAAAAATTCAAACAAAGGGACATGAATGTAGAGCAACTCCAACAATGGCGACATGAAGTGTATTCTCCAAATGTTGAAGGTCCAGTGGTTAAGGATCAGTTGGAGGATGTTGCTATTTATATATCATATCTAGATAAATATCAGGGTTTATATGTTGAATGGGAAAAGACCTTAGTCAGGTATGGGGTAGAGTTGAAATCAGCTAGGGCCAGAATTAATATTATCTTTACCCCAACCCAAAATGACCTAGATCCGATTCTTGCAAAATTAAAAGAAATTAATAGCAAAAATGGGGTAGGTGAAGGAGAGATGGGTGACATAGCTTGATAGCCTAGGAGAATGTGCCATTAAATGCTAGTTTTTCTTGAGAGATAGGTCAACGACACCTTGGATTTCATGTCCGATATGTATTTAATGCTAAAAGTTGAATTTGGAGGCTGACCTCCATTATTTTAATGTATATTTTGAACTTGAAATTTGGGAGGGAATGTCTGGCTGACCTACTTGGCCAAGCTAACTTACAAAACCCTAATTTGGGCCGCCCTTGATGTAAATTGTTATAAATAGGGGTTTTTCCCTCATTTGTTAAGGTTAGACATTTGGAGAAAGTGCTAGAAGTTTAGCTAAGGCATTAGAGAGTTTTGTAACACTTGAAATACTAGAAAAACTTGAATTTTTGTAAATTTTGGTAAAGAAAATACAAAAGAAGGCATTGTTATTTGGTGTTCTTCATTTTTTTATTCATCTGTGCATGGTTCTAATGATTCTTGTATTTTAGATTTTATAAGTTTGCTTTACGTAAGTTTCTTTCTAGATAATTTTTAAATATATTTATGTTTAAGTTGTGTTCATGGTGCAAAATATGAAGTGTTTGAGCAACCCTTGGTCCATACTTTTAGCTGCTTGTTGAATGTGGGTTGTTGTGCAAAATTATCCTAGGCTTATATCTTATGTGCTTAGTTCAATTGTGAAGTGTTAGTTCATTTTAATGCTATATTTGGATTAATGTGTGATTACTTTACAATTTGAAAATCTTAAACACCTTAGGAGATAGCACTATTTTTGTAATATTGTAGGGTAATCAAGGTTTAGTAGAAATTGGTTTAAGGGGGTTGGTCCACTTTGAATGTTCTGTTGTTTTCACAACTGATTCTAGTAGTTAGATTTAGATTTCTCTAAAACCCTTATCTCTTTTTCTTTTCTTTAAAATCTAGGTTAGTTTAGAATCTGCAAGCATCACTATATTGTCATATTTGATGAATTCAAGAAGTTTCAGTATTTGTGTGTAAGGCCCTTTGTGAAAAACCAACATTTTCACATTATCTCTGAGTTGTTTCATTACATTTGTCAAGACCTGACATTAGAGACCTTGGGGTTATCTCTTAAGGCTTACTGATAGAGATTTACCTTTCAAGAGAGACATGATATTATATTTTGTTTGAGTTGTTGTTGTGCATCTAAAACACCATCAACAGACTACTAACCAATACAAGTGGTGCTACACTTGAACCTAAAACTATAACTAGCTACAATCTTGTAGCTGTTGTTGTCACTACGTTGTGTCTGATAAAATTCCTGTGCACTGTTGTCTCTTGAGCATTCCCTTCTTTAGTTAAAAAAAATTCTTTTGTTGTTGTAGGTTCAACACTTCAATAAAAAAAATTGACTCTACTCTCTCACAATTGCAAACATTCCTTTTTTCCTTTACATGTTTTTAGCTCATGAGAATGAGTGCTCAAAATTTGAATTCAAACTCACCTACCAACAATAAATGTTGCAATTTTATGTTGGTAGGTCAATTGCAAGGAGTTTACATGGACCAGGGGAGAAAGTTCTACTGTTGTAGATTATCCTCTACTGAAGATTAAATATTTCCAACAAAAAAAACTTAACTCACCGATTTATGACCTCTTAGTAGTGATATTTTCAAATATTTACCTATATAATTTAATTTACCTTAATCAAGCTTAATACAATCGAACATAATCAATCCTCTATTTTCTTTACTAAAGCTTCCTTGTTTATTTAAATTGATAATTTGGTCTGAACTTAGGTTTAGATTTTCATTAATGAAGTATGAATAATGGTATTGGAAAACAACTACCCGACTTTACTCATTGAATGGCCTGCTACCAAAACTATCACTTGAGAGGCTGCAGACTTCAGGAAAGGTGAAGGGTACAAACTTACTAAGCCTTTCACTTAAGGACAAGAAATGGATTTGTGCCAGGCATTATTTTCATTACTATTCCCAAGTATGCCCACATAAAAGACCCATGCTACACTGTGGATATTCAGTCACCTTTGCCAGGGTAATAAATGGTGAAACGATTCCCTATAGCACGAGTTCAGTAACATAGAATGCAACATCTTCCCATACAAGATTTATGACAATAAACAAAAATAGTGTTTATTACTCTTTGCTTGACATGTTTTGCCTACTATGGGAATACTTTCAAAGATTTAATGGAATATGAAATTATGTAATATTTTCTAGATTGACTCTAGAAAATGGATATAATGTTGGTCCCCATACTTTACAAACAAAAGCACAACCAAGAAAATATAAACTTCAAATGGATGTTTGTGATGCAAATCCATTTATGATTTCAATAAAAGCCAAATTCCCTTACCCAGAATCCTGCACTATAGCTTGGCTTGCATCCATCTAAGACAATGTCCATTTTCCATTTTTTGAATTACAAGGTAACCCAATAAAACTTAGACATCGCAATGTTCTAGTTTATTAACAAGTCTATCTTACTTTTCTAATGTTGTGCCAAAATAGGGTTCTTTTTGATTCATACTTGAGATCCATTAACAACATAGTACTTCAAAAAATTAATTTTTCATATACATCACTTTTCAGAAAAATACAGATTTATGAAATATTCTACTACAAATTTCATGTAATTTTCCTTTCTAAATTGATTGCAAATTAAATATGCAAGCAAGGGGTAAAGTACATTAATTCATTTTACATGGAAACCTTCTTTTATGAAATTATATTACAACTTTTCCCTAGAACTCTAGAACTTGAATTACAAAATGTGAGGCCCAATAAGAGCATATGTTCTTGTTTTCAACATAATATGTCTTTACTTCCCAAATGACTTGTACTCTTTCCAAGACTCTACATGAACCTGTAAATAAAGCAAGAAAGGAAAAACCACATGACATCGATGGGCTCTCCTCCCATGCATAAGGTTGATACACAACCCACCCCCAAGCGATGGTAACCAATTAGCCACAACACAACTTTACAATACAACACAAAGACCACATATATCACATAGTTCACATACATCAAAGGACATAAATACAAGTCTACCACATTGGTTTTCCCAAGGGAAACCACAAAAGGGGGAGTAGAGGCCCAACAAAATGGGGTATGCAAAAGGAATTTCATGATCAAATCTCTACATAATAACACCACAAAAAATCCACACAAGCACCATAATTCCCATACGCCAACCACCATATAACATCATACCAACACCCCCTTATCCCTCCACTCAAATTATGCAAAGCACAAAGGGGATTCTCACATCCCATGAATAGAAAGGATACTCATACCTCAATAATGGTCATTACCTAAGGGGGATACTCATATCCCAAAAAGAAAGCCCTTGAGTGTGGAAGCCACACCCACTCATTACCCTACTCTTGGATGACCAAAAGCTCCTCTAAATAGAGGGGGTCAACTCCCCTAAAAAGATACACAACAACAACAACAACACATTATGACAAAGAGAGCATGAACATCACACATGAAAACCTCCACAAAAATTCTTTATAATAAATTTACATATGGATATGCATACAAGAACAAGAGAGTAGTTAGTCTCATATTAATTGGGTGATGATTTTGGACACCTACCTTGGGATATGAGCCATTATGGAGGAATTACAATTCAAATATGCCTTCTACTATTTATATGAAGATTATTTTTTCTATTCATGGCTCATTAGGAGTTACATTTATTATTATGAGAAAATAATCTTCATTATGGACATTGGAGGTTTTGTATTGTTCCATAGTTTGATGATAATGTTTGTTGGGAAACCATTTGTAGTATTCCTCTCCCATTTCTCTATAAATTATAGAATGAAATAGTAGTTTGATGATATTATTTATAGGTACGCAGGTGTTGTTGAAGTGCTATCAAATTTCAAAGAGTGTTCTAGTGTGTGGATATATATCTCCTTTGAAGATTAATACATACTTGTCCTAATTCTAATGTTGATTATTTTCCTGAAAGGGTTTCTTTAGGTAAATATTGTGTTGATATGCTTTACTACTTTCTTTCTCTTTTTTGATTTTGTAATAAAATAATTTTAATCTTATAATAATCCTTATTTAAGAAGAAAATTTAATATTTTCATACACTTTTCAAACTCATTCTTGTATAATTCTCACCTTTTTTATCAAAATTTTATATTGAAGCTAACAATTCTACATAAAAAGAGGGGCACCTTTCTATTGAGTGTTGAAATTTTTTTGGTTCTAGTGTGAGTTTTTGCATTTGTGAGTTCTTTTAACTTGAGAAAAGGATTGTGAATGATTTATTCTATTCAATGTATGGATATTAATAAATTTATATGTTGTATCAAACTAGCAATTTCACCTTTATGAGCAATGGGTACACCAAAGAGGCATAGAAGATCAATCGGGGGAAATTTTGGTCTATATTTGGCATAAATTTGTTCAGTACATGAGGTCAATTGGTAAATAATTTAGCAGATGATGTTGTTTATACAATAAAAGTCTCAATGAAGAAGTGATATCCTCAATTCAACTACGTGTCAGCTTATAGGGATCTAAATATAACTAAAACAAAACCTTGGAAACAAGACTATAATAGAGTATATTACCAACAGGCTCATGTTATGTTTGTAGTAGGGAGAGAGGGAGGGAGAGGGGGAGAGATAGACGGGGGAAGAGAGAGGGGTAAGGAGATAAATATAGATATGGAGATGGTGAAGGAAAAAGATATGGAGAGAGGGAGAGGGGGAGATAGAGAGAGAGGAGAGGACAGGGATATATGGAGATGGAAGAGATACATATATAAAATGGGAGAGAGGGATATATAGAGATAGAGAGGAAAAATATATGGATATAAAGGTCTAGGAAGAGGGAGAAGGATAGGGAGAGAGATGAAGACAGATGGATGCATAGAGAGACATGCATTTAGAAATGGAAGGGGAGAGATGAGGATAGAGGTAGAGATGAAGATAGATTGAGGAAGAGAGGGAAAAATAGATATAGAGATAGATAGAGAGATAGGGAGATATAGGGAGATATAGAGGGAGAGATAGAGATGAAGAGATAGAGATATATAGAGGGAGAGGGAGAGATGGATATATATATATTGTGAGAGAGTGATATACAAATAAATACATAAGGAGGTATAGAGAGAGAGAGGGAGAAAAAGACATAGAGATAGATAGAAAAAGATTAATAGAGATAGAAAAATAGAGATGGAGAGAGGGAGAGAAAAATAGGTGGAGATAGAGAGGGAAGAGGAATAAAGAAATAGAGATATATGTGAAGAGAAAGGGAGAGAGAGAGAGGTAGAGATAGATAGATAGATAGATAGATAGATAGATAGATAGATAGATAGATAGATAGGGGGATAGGGAGTGAGGGAGAGAGATGGGGAGAGATAGAAAGAGGGGGAGAGAAAGGGAGATATATAGGTAGAGGATGATAGAGGAGGGAGAGAGAAAAGAGGGGACAGAGGGACATAGATAAGTAGAGAGGGATAGAGAGAGAAGAGGGGTGAGAGAGGGATATATATATAGATAGAGGGTGATATAGATAAATAGAGAGGATAGGGAAAGATATAAAGAGAGAGATAAAGAGGTATAGAGATGGGAAAATAAAGGTAGAGAAACATATGAATAGAAAGAGATAAAGAGAGAAGTGATAGGGAGATCGAGAGAGTGAAGAAACAAGGATATAGAGAGAAATTTAGAGAGATTGGGTGAATAAGAGAGAGGTAGAGATAATGATATATAAATAGAGAGGGGAAGGGAGTGATATGGAGTTAGAGATAGAGGGGGCAAGAGTGAGAGAAAAAATTGACATAGATGAGTGTTTGTATATGAGAGAGAGAGAGATGTGAAGAGATATATAGGGAGATAGAGATGGAGGGAGAGGAATGGAGAGAAATAGAGAGAAGAGACAAAAGTAGAGAGATATAGAAAGAGGAAGTGATATGTAGGGAGGGAAAGAGAGGGATAAATATGGATATAAAGGAGAGATATAGAGATATATATAACTTGGGAAGAGATAGAGGGGGTGTGAGAGAGAGATACAAATATAGAGAAGGGGAGATGGAAGGAGAGAGTAAGAGGGAGATAATGATAGAGGGAGGATAGAGAGATAGAAAGAGAAAGATATAGAAAGTGATATATAAAGAGAGGTAGAGAGAGGGATATATAGAGGGGGTAAGAGTGAAAAATAAAGGAGGTGATGGAGAAAATTAAAGGAGAGAGAGAGAGAGAGAGAGGAAGAGGGTGTTCTTATCTCTCTCTATCTCTCTATGTGACTTTATATCTATATCTACGTCTTTCCTCTTCTTAATTTGTGAAAAACTATCTCCATTGATAAGATGCAACTTGAGTTTGTTTTTTTTTTTTTTACAAGTTCAAAACCCACATACAAATGCAGTACTTAATCATTGATATTTTGGAAATTTTAACTAGAAATCTTCATCTTGAAATGCTCATTACACTTAAAAATTAGATTAAAAGATATATATAAATAAATAAGTACATGTTCTAGAATTGAGATAGCTGCATATAAGGCTATGGAAAAGATTTTTTTTCTATTAATAGATGAAATTTTCTATTTTCCCTTTAAAAAATTATGTAAATAATTTTCTTAGTGATTTTTTCACAAATTTCACATGCTATTTGAAACATTAAATATAAAATTCCATAAATGAAACACAAAATCTTCTCCCTCCCTCCCTCTCTTTAAAAAATCAATTAAATTATTAAATTTCTTATAAACTAATTTAAATAATATTATATATATAAAGAATTATATATTAATTTAATATTTTTATTTATTAATATATAATTATATAATAATAAATATAAGATATATATTATATAATTAAATAACATAAATTAAATCAAACATAATATATATTGTATGTAAATTTTGTTATTTAACTTATTTTAAATAGATAAAGTTAATATAATAAACAATAAAGTAAAAAAAATGAACCATTAGTCTACTTAATACATTACTTCCTTTTGCACAATGGAGGAACCATTAGCCTACTTAATACATATAAAATATGAGGGGAATTTGGGGGAAGTCATTAAGTGTCAAACATGTGATGTGGAGGGGGCATGAGTATTGGTGCCAGAAAATATGCAATTTGTAACTATCATAAAATATATTAGATAGGATGCAAAATATAGACACTATAATGCAACAACTCAAAAACATTTGTGGAATGCAAAATCCATAATGCAAAGTTTAAACAGATTTTTTTTGACAAAAATCAACAAGGCACACACATAGCCACAAAAAATGAATAGACGAGATGATTTTTTATTGTCTTGCAATGGTTAAGAAGGTAGTCATAGTCATTGATAACCGAAAGCAGATCATCTCTTTTCAAATAGGGAACACCTTCGACATAATAAGAGATGTGGAAGTTGAAAATGAAATCTCTTTAAAGAAAGAGATCATTGGTTGCCTAATTTTAAAAAAGAAGTCAGTGGATGTGTGTTGATGAAGATTGGTTAAAACTAGAACAAAGGGCATGAGGATTCATATTGTTACGTTTTGTATATTATATCTTCTTGAATGTTCTAAAGGGGGACTATAACATATAGTTTATGGAAGAGGATAGATGATATATATCAAATCAAAAGTCTTGTTAATTTAAGTTATATATCAAAAGACAATCATATTTATTAGAAATAAATTTTGGCGATTCTAATATAGACTATTTTAATATTTATAATCTAATTTTAATTCAACTTTCTTATTTATGTTAAATTGGAAAAGAAAGATAAATGCATATTATTACTTTTCTTTTCCCTAGAAAAAATATGGTCATGTTACCTTTAGTGGTAGTGTTGTAGAGCCAAATATGGACAAACTTATTCGTACTCTCCTTTTAAAGGAAATTAAAAAGATATATGAATAAAGGCTTGAAAGACACTTTGCATGTATTGGCAAGGCCCAAAGAAAAAAAGGGCCCTAAAGGGGATAAGAAGAAGGATATATCTAAGTATAAATTATGTCTTAAAACCTTAGGAAGAACAAAGTAAAGTCTTGGTACTATGGAAAAAGAAGACATGTGAAGAAGGAATGCAAATATATAATAAAAAAGGTTAAAATTATTCTATAGAAAATTCATTAAGATGACATTAATAATGATGTTTTATTTATTTTTGCTAACACTATCTAGAGAAACTACACTCTAGAAAGGGTTGCATACTCAGTTTAATAGAACTAGAAAAAAACAAGAACAACAAAATAATTAAATTTGATCATATTAGATATGGATGTGTAGGTAGTTTGAGTAAATAAAATAAGCTCCCAAGATCTAATTTCATATGTCATCTATATGTTTCTCAAAAATTGAATATTTTGACTCTAATACCATTATAATAACTTCAACTTCGTACCAAAACTCGATATTAAAGTGAATCTAGTATTTAGAATAAATTTGGATGATGGATTTGTTTGGCCGCCCATGGACTTAGATTGGATTCAAAAAATATACAAGTCATTTTATTTTATATTCTCTTGAATGAAAATAATATTAGTGCACTTCCACTAGGGAACTAGAGTCATTTAGTGAATGATTCATAATTTTTGTGCATATTTTGCACACACGCCCCATTCAGAATGGGGACCCTCTTTCTTTTCACTTCATTGGATCACTTTTGTTGTTTCCTCATTTTACATGCCCCCTACTTTTGTGTCTTAAGTGGTCAGTGATTCTTAGAGGAATCATCTTGAAATGACCATATTTTGCTAGCCTCAAATTTTAAGGCTTTAGGCCTTTACATAACTTCCTTGATTGTTTGCCTTCAATCCTTAGAACTGGCGTCCTTGGAGCAATGTGGGTCTGCCCTTTCGAGCTGCTCTATGCAGAACTTGCACCCTCCTATGTTGGTTTCACCGCCAAACACCCAGATGGCTAGCCTCTGACTCCCATTCACTCAGAGGACTCTACAGACCCTACTATCATTTTTGAAATGTTGGCTTACCTACCCTGAGCATCACCATACCCACATTTTTGAAGGGCATTAAATTCTAAAGATTTTATAAATAGCCCACCTTGAGTTGTCATTTTCATCTGTTAGTAGTTCATAAATGAGTCAGAGAGGTTACTACTACTGCCATCGTTGCACCCGCCAAGTTTTTTCGCTAATTCAAAGCCTCTGCTAGCTATTTGTTCACCCATCTTCATTGGGCTTCACAGGTTAGTCATTCGTTGCATGTTCTTTTTTGAGTTTTCTTTAAATTTTATAAAAGTGGTTAAATCTTTGAAAAAAGGCTTTAAATTACACTAGAGAAAACTCTGGCGAACAAAACCCATAATTTGAAATTTTGATAAACTTCAAAATCCATCCACGGGCCACGTGTAGGACTTAAGGTCCTCACGGTTGTTCTTCAACTAGTTTTGTCATACCAAGCCATCCTACAATACACTTGGTATTGTTGCTATGCCTTAGAGCGCCAAATTTTAAATTTGACCTCCAACCCCGTCGGGTCTGTCTTGTGAATCTCTGTTTTGCCTCCGCCACCATTTTAAACAATCACTTCAAATGGTGGAATGATAACCTCCTCCTACTAGGTAGGCCCCATTCCTTTCATTTCTAATTAAGCCTAGTCACCACGAAAAATACCTAATTCTGTGACTATTATGGACTCATCCTTCCAGATTTCCATCTACATGATTTTGTCAGAGACTGGTCATTCCAAATGGCCTTTGCATCCCATCCTTCCACCCAAAAAATTTTGTGATCATGGCCACCATCCGAGCTCAAAACCAAGCCAATCTCATCATATGGGTCATCCTTCATAGGGCACCGATCCCCTTTCACTACCGTATTAAAGACCCTTCCAAATGGCGAAGCACTAAGATCCTTCTGATGAGTAGGTCTCGACCCCGCCTCTACCATCCGTCCTCCTCTACACTTTAAATGATTAAGTGTTACCCCTTTTGCACATCACGCACTGCGGACCTCTATCTATGGGTCATCGTGACTTGATTTCCATTCCAAACAACCCTAGGTACCCATCTCTCCACTTTACATAGCTTGAACCCGACCCCGTCATTTCCTGCTGACTGACCGCGAACTATCAATTAAGACATGTGCCTCCTGCAGACTCAATGGTGCCAGCCGCACCACGTGGACCTTCGCCCAATCCTTGCCATTCCAAATGATTGACACTCAACGTCTCTCCGAACCTTCTTAACCACAATATCTTGGGCTTCAACGATAAAGCGATGCCATCATTTGAACCCCCAGGGCTTGCATGGTGGAATGTCACTTTGTCAGTGCCATTTCAATGACCAAGCCTCAAATAGCCGAGCTACCTCCTGCTTCCACTTGCCTTGGGCCCGCATGACTAAAAGATGATATTAATTGCCCTAAAACCTCAAAGTGATTTCGACCCACGTGCTAGAATAGATTTACCTTATCGGTGGACCCCATTTCATGACCAAATATCGATGCAGGTTGGGACATGTAGGTGATTGTGCCCTGATTGTTATCCCTTCTGCAGCTACCTTCAGAATGTATGCCAGCCTAGGGAAGTCCACACCCCTAGGCCTACATTGTGATAACCCACTCTAGTGAAGGGCTAATGATGGTCTGAAAGATATGATAGGATATTTAAGTGATGAATTATTTGATCTAATGTTGTTTTGTATGATTTTGGCTAAATTTTCTCATGTTTCATGCTTGAATGTGCTTGTTGCTCTCCCACTTGTAAGATATATGGAACGAGGTGCAGAACCTTCAGAGGCAGGCATGGAGAAAGAAAAGGATCCAACTCAATCACCTAGAGGTAAAGAGCATAAATACCAAATGAAGTACAAGTTCCAAGGGGAACCCCTCAACTCTAAGGTCACCACATATTGGAGGGAGATCTCAGATACAAATTTTGGATATATAGATATTGATGAGTTCAAGAAAAGGGTCTGGATCAACCCCACAATAGAAAATTCAAAAAGAATTAGAGGCAATGGGTTGGCCAAGGTTCTTGGTTTCCCAACTACTCTCATTGCTCCCAAGCTTGTGATGGCCTGCAGAGAGGCATATCAAGAGGATTCTAGAAGAATTACAGACAAAGATAGGAATGTATTAACTATTTTTTTTGCGAAATCAATAGGGAAAACTTTCCATATCCCTAGCTTTAGTGAAATGGAGTATACATTGAAATAATATGCCAAGGAGATGTGGGATACCAATCCCCTCAAATGCAAGAAACTTACCAATCAATACTGGCTAAAGGATATGAGGGGTAGCGAAAACAAAGTGCCTGAGGAACTCTTTAGAAGTGACTTTTATGAGGATTACCATGACTTGGTAACCTTGCTAAGCAAGGTTATGGGCCTTCCAACTGCAGCCTTCTTTCAAGAGTGGGTGTTGTACTTTGTAGAATAAATCCTTTGAGGTGAAGCCAAATTCTACTAGGCAGGGATGATTAGTAATTTCTTGCATGAACAATTTGTGGCGGTAAAGAGGACTTTGTAGTTCTATATGAAATCTTACCTGGTCTATCTATTGGATGACCAGATGTAATACAAATGTCTATTTGTGGCTCTAAGATAGACCCCAGGGAGGGAACTAAAGGTGTATGATAAATATCCTCAACTCCAATATTGAAATTTCAAGAAAGATTATTGTCGAGTCAATGAAACCTTCATAGGCCATATTATCAGACTGCTTGGAGGTGACTGGTCGATTCCACAAAAGGATATAAAAGTCATGGAAAATCCTAACCTAGGAATTGGACATTCTAGCAGGTGACTAACATCTTCTTATGGTCATTCATTTACATTGTCAAACTAGGGAATGTATACTTGAAATGGAGTGGCACTGTATGTGCACTAAGAACCAGTTTCAGTCACAATTTACCAGAAATAAATGCTTGGAAGGAATTCTACTTATGCTACAGGAATGTAATGTAAAGTATTCTTAACATAAGCATAACTTAAT
Organism: Sequoia sempervirens; assembly: GCA_007258455.2. NCBI lineage: Eukaryota > Viridiplantae > Streptophyta > Pinopsida > Cupressales > Cupressaceae > Sequoia > Sequoia sempervirens. The sequence continues at coordinate 577,314,314 of VDFB02270651.1, read as the reverse complement.
CAAAGCAGAAATCATGACAACTATTACTAAGAAACAAACTATGAAGTGGCCTTATGCTGCAGGAACAAACACAGGGATGCATTCTCGATGTTGTAGGAACAATATAAGACTGAGTTTGCACTAAAACCTTCAAGAATGAAATCTAACTTATAATCAACAAGAGATAAATAACTAACTACAGATACTCACTAAGTGGGCCTAGCAAGCATCAACCAGTTTATGCAAGAATTAAATTCAAAACTTCATCAGCTTTTATTCATATAATGGGAATCATATACATTGATTATTTTTCTTGTAAGAAAACTAACACAAAACACCATTTCTCATTATAATACTAACTTTAACACACTCTGTTTCTCACTCACATAGGAGGAACACTTATTTATATTACAAAAGCAACTAACTACCTAACTCTAACAAAGAAAGACGTGGACATAAATGCATCTTGAAATCGAGGAACATACTTCTCATAAATGAAGGCATATCTGTTCAACACAATTCAGAGAGAATTTAGTATTCCACTCTTCCTAGATTAATGATCATTTAGATTTCCTCCCAACGACCCGGTTAGAGAGTCTTTTCTGGAACAACTTCCTTGATGTCATGCTGGAAATGGACTTTACTGTAGGGCTGAGATCTGCTACGCTTTGACTCGTTCATGCTTCCTTCAACAACCTATGATGCACATGGCGACAAAAGTGAAAGAAAGCACATGTGGAAAATAACATGATACACATTCATTAATCACATATTAAATCCATTTCATTATCCAAAAACCACATGCATTATATCAGTCATTTAGGAGGTCAAACAGGGCAACTAATACAAACACATAGAGATGTTAAGCTACAGGAATATAGGAATGTGTTGCTACAGGATACTACCCAATTTTAGATAAAAAGCCTTTAATCAAAGAGTTAAAACAACCATCAGCAATAAGAGTAAGGGTATTAAAAATACATCATAATATTCAAATTATGAGCATATTTTGAGCTCATCAGTGACTTTGAAAGAAGGGTCTCACATAGTGTTAATGCTTTCATCTGCCGCTTCGGCTTTTTGTTCATAGAATTTTTGAAGTTTACCTACATCCATACTGAGGGTTTCTTAGAGAAACTCTATAAATTTCCCTGATACCCAAATGATCAGATGGTGCTGCTAGAAGTATCCAGACAATTATAATGTGTCCATGCACTTCTGATTGACAAGCACAGGGCAGGGATTCCTTATCCCCTCTCCTTTGGCCAAGGAATGTATGCACTTCCCACATACCAATGTGCAAAGTTTTCTAACAAGGATCTTGTGGAATATAACCTAGAACTCCACACTGCTCGGCCATAGATAGACCCATATGGCAAGTTAAAGAAGATGGTTGGGATAGAATACACCCATTTACATAATGTTGAGGACTTTTGGGACAGCTATAGAGATGACAAATAAGTAAGCATGAGGCACTACATGCATATGATGGGCTATTTTTTCAAAATAGTGAACTTGTTTCCAGTGCTAGATCAGATAGTTGAAGAAGAAAACATAATGGTAGATCCAAGATATAATGTTGTTGCCAACTTGCCGCTACCACTAATCGACTAGAATGAAGAAGAGGTTAATGACCTCAACAATCTTATGAATCCCATTGAGGTGAGCACCAAGGAATAGATCAATAGAAAAATAGAACAATTGAAGCTACATGGAGTCACCCTAACATATGGTGAGCTCGAAGAACCACTTGGAAGCGAGACTAACAATGCCTCTGCTACTATTGCCCCAAGGGAAGAAACTTCAAAATCTCCTCTAGCTACTAGATCAAGGAAGAGAAAAGAAATGGTTGCACATCTACCAAAGCATAAGGTGTACTGAAAGAATGCCTCAGAAGGTGAACTTTCCAAGAAACCAAAAACATCGAGTAGTTTCATGGAAATGCCCACCATCCAAGAGAACCCGCTCTAGGAAGGAGAAGAGAAATAGGCTGAGCAACCAAAGTTCCCACCTATAGCCTCTACTCTCACAATCACCACTACTCTCATTGCCACTACTGATGCCCCTTTACCTTCTTCTAAGGCAATGGTTTCCACTTCTTCACCCATGGTGGATATCTCAATCCACCTTGCCTCCACCCTGCTTGATGCGCAAGTAATGGTAATAGATTCTTCCTCTACCACTACTTCTCTTCTCTCCTCCTCCTCCGTGTCTTCATCAGCATCTCTTCCATTGACTACTGCAACAATGCCTATACCCACTTTTTTGCTTCCAAACGAATTTTCTAGGAACATGCAAAACATGCCAATGGACTTCTTTGGGGTATTCATGAACCTTGTTGTGCAAGCTACCCTAGCATAAGTTGTTGGACTTCTCATCTCTAGTCCTCCAACCAAACCACCATAAATGAAAGAAACAATGTAGATATCTAAAGAGTTGGAGAGGTGAGAGAGGGATGCAACAAAGGAGATGGAGGAAGAAGCAGATGATTACCATGAGCATCCTGAGTATCAACATCTAGCAATTGATAAAGTGGTGTGTGAGGGAGAGGAGGAAGAAACACAATAATATGAGGAAGACATTGAAGAGCCTGGCACAAAATATATTGTGGAAACTTTTCACCCATAGCTCAAAGAAGATTTGGATTAGCAACTCAAGAATGTCAGAGAAGAACTAGAAAAGCAACCCTCAGATGAAGAGAAGGATGTAGAGGAGAGAGTGGAGTAAGTCACTGAACTACCAACTAGGGAATAGGATAAAATCCTCGAGTATGATAAGGAGATTCCTTTGTTAGAAGAGAAAGAAGAAGACAAGCCTAAAAAAGAGGTTGAAGTCATGAAGAAAATCCAAGAAGAAAAGTGTCATAAAGAACATGGGCATGACCAAGAAGAAGAAGAGAAAACCACCGAAGGGGAGGACAGCTTGAAAGAGCACACAACTACCAAATCCTTGAGAAAAGAAACCGTATTCATCAGGGATTCTGATGACAAAGAAGAAGAAGAAAAGATCGAGTAGGAGACTCTAGGTGGTAAAGCAATGGAAATAAAACAAACTTGTGAAGAAGAAGGTGATAATGAATCACCAAATGGGGAATCTCAGATTTCTGAATGGCTCGAGAAATAATTGGAAAAGAAAACCTTGACCCCAATGGATCCAAAGGCAAGGTTGTAGGCCATCTTGGCTTGAGCCCAAATAAACAAAAAGAAGGAGAAAAGGCCAAATTTCAGATCCCATCTAATAATGGATGCATCAGGATCTAGAACTGTACAAATAGCCACTCTAGTTATCGAAGAAGAGGGGGTAAGCTATAATATTACTACCCATGATCTAGGAACAACAACAAGGGAGTAGAGGATTGGCCATCTCCAGCCATTCATTGCCACAATTATACATCAAATGCATAAAGATAAGACCTCCAAAGAGGAGTTAAAAGCATAGGTGGCAGACTTAACAACTTACATTCAACAATGGTCATCGGTCAAAGAGCTCCCCACCACATCATTAGTGCCACTACAATTGCTATCCAAGGACCACATTGAAAAATTGGAGAGGAGAAAGAATTGGATGAAAGCCACAGAGGATTGGTTCCAGCAGGTCCTCTATAATGGAAACATGGGCATAGGCTATGTTTTTAGGACAACAAACAAATTCTTAGAGGTGCAAAAATATTTGGAGGGCACGAAGAAGTTTTGCATTGACTTCCTAGAGTCATATAGTATCACATAAGCTAAAATTAAAGCAATCCTCAAGATACCTGAGAGATCCTTGGGAGGAGTTTTCTTTGGTAGAAGATGACCACTGGCTAGTGGAGACATGGAAGCTAGGCTTGGACCATAGGAATGAAGTATTGGAATGAGTGCTCCATGAGGTGGAGCAAGATATTGACTAGGCCAAGGAAATTAGATTAGCTTGTGGGGAATACCTAAGGCTGATGACAGAATTTGAAATGCCTGCCGTTGGGCTCGATCTCGAAAAGGTAAAACCATAATTCCACAAGAAGATGGAAGATGGAACCATGAATTCTCTCACAACTGACTTTATGGGTTTTGATGTTCATACCTTCACCCAATTTGATTAGGTGAAAGATAATACACTCAAATGTGATAGAGATAGGGATACACTCACCAACCAATCTAGAAAAATGAACTTTCAAGTAATCCAATTTGAAATAATGGAGTGGAGTAAACTCCAAGCATTAATTGGAAAGCTCATAGAATATGCCACTACAAAGAAGAATTAAGAAAATCCCGTAATTGATGATGACTTCCTCACGAAGTAGTTGTAGCAAAAGGGAAATCAACTAGAAGAAAAAAATTCTACAGTGACTGGCAACTACAAGACAAAACAGGGAAATGACAAAAGTTGTATTTTAAATTGTTGAATATTGTGAGGTAGGTGAAACCCTAGTGTAAAGAAAATTTGAGCCACACAATGTAAATTAATCCTAGCCATTCATTTGGGATTTGGAAAACTATAAATAGGGGCCTTCCCCTCATTTGTAAATGGTTGGAGAACTAGTGTAAAGGAATTATGTAGCAATAGAGAGCAACATTGCATGATTTATGGGTGTTTCTTTTGAGTTTGTTCATTAAACATGCATGGTTCTACTTCCAAGTTAGTTTTAGTAGTAGTTTTTTGAATGGTTGTTATAATGATGTTGCTATTATAGTATTTAATGAGCTTTTAGCCCATACTTTTAGCACATGTTGATGACAAGTTGTTGTGCAAAGTTATCCTAGGCTTCTTTATGTCATTGCTACAACCTAGTTCAATTACATATTCATGATGTGTATGTGTAATCTAAAAATCAGCAGAACTTAGAAGATTGCACTGGTTTTGTGCAGTTGTAGGTTTCTCTTGGTCAAGCAAAACTCAGTTTAGGGAGCTTGTCTATTGTAGCAACCACCATTGTTACTATTCATTCATAGCTTAGATTTAGAACAATTTTCTCTTACCCTTTCCCTTTTGCTCTTTCTTTTAGTTCTTTGTTAGAGTAGGATCCCAAGCATCACCATGAAGCTAAATTAGATGAACTTGGTGGGTTTCAGCTTGTTGTTTTGAGTGGGTAGTCACTGTTCATTCACTTCCAGTACTTTGAAACTACATTTGCAGACCCAACTTCCCATGCTTTGTAACTCATATGTAAGACTGCCTTGTGATACCTACAAAACACATCAACCAACTAAGCGATTACAAACATGTCATGACCTGACACCCGAGAGACCTTGGAGTAATTTTAAGCAACTTGTTAGAGATTTCCTTTCAAGAGAGGTGATGCACCTATGCATTGCCTGTGTTGAGAAGGTGTAAAAACACCCATCAATAGAATTAGCACTAGAAGGAGGGAATGGCTGAGCTTGACGGTACAAAGCTGAAAATTGGAAGTTGAAAAGAACATTCAAGTGAAATATGAGATAGGGAGATCTCATTATTTGCTATAAATTTGAAATCAGAAAATTTTGAGGGAAAACAAAAGCTGAGTTGAAATGGAGCAGCATGTATAGATCAACATCACTCTTCAACATGCAGATTTCCATAGAAGGTTGAGAAGACCAATGTAGCAATTTGCATTGGAAAATAGATGTAGAATCCATTACACTTGTAGGCATATTGAATTGGGATGTCTAACCTTTTTGAGTAGAATTGAAAGTCTTACAAGGAGAAATGCCCTTTTGGGAAATATATCAATCCTTAGCTCTTGAAGACCCAGAAGAGGAAATTGTTAACATGGTAGCCAAGGAATTCAAGGAGTTGGTCCAAGAATGTTTGGGTAGTGAAGATGGACCAAGATTGGAGGACATATTGATGTCTAGTTGGTGCAGATTTCACAATGCACCTCACTCAGAACTAACTTGTCCATCGTGTGCAAACATCATCACCCAAGTCAAGGGTAGTTTGAACAAGTTGGAACAACCAACTCTCAATGAGGGCAATTCATCCCATGAGGTAGGAGAGCTTTCAACATTTGGAAGATAGAAAAGTAAAGATGAACCAAGAAATTTGACACAAGTTGGTGTTGGGACAACAGACATAGAAACTAAAAACCAAGAGGAAAAGGTTGAAAGTCTTGGGACAACAAAGTTCCTTGATGAAAATTTGATTGTAACTAATTGAGAAGGCTTTCCCTCCAAAAATGATCATGAATGCATAAGTGAAATAAAATTAGAAGACCTCTCCTTCATGAATGACAGTGACCAAGTATCCAAAAATAAAAATTTGGAGGAGTGGGATCAATCATATGTTGCAGTTGTCCACTATCCGACTTCCTTCCCAAGTGGTGATGAGGACCCAATAGTGGAAAGATACATTGAGTTGGTGTCAATATTAGCCAAGGATTAGTCAAAAATAAAACAACAATTGGATTTATAGGTATTTTACTACCAAACTGGTGTAGACTCCATAATTCATCACACTCGGAATTCACATGTCAACTAAGCCAAGAGGAAATTGAGCAAGTTAAGGAACAAGTGGAGCAAAAAAGTACACTGCCTCCTACAACTGCTGCAAGGATTGAACTAGAGAACCTAGAGTTAGAGCCAAGTGACAACTTAGTTGAAGGCAACCCTCATGAGGATGTTGGAACAACAACAAAAGGAGAACAATGCAGCCTCGAGCCTCCAAAAAATGAAATAGAGTAGAGAGGAATGTTGTCTAGCAGCCATCAAGAATCATTCCCTCTTGAAGAGCATTTGTATGTGAGGGATGATAGGCTATATGGAGGAATTCTGGAGGTGGACAACTCATCATACATTGATCCCCTCTATGGAATAGTATCTCTTGCAGACTTCTTCTCTCTTGGAATTGTCCCACAAAGGTATAGTGACACCGAGGAAAAGTACATTTTGAAAAATGACAGTGATGAAGATATATTACTTGAACCTCTAGACGGTGAAATGTTGGAACCTCCAAATGTAAGGAAAGCTAAGGTGTGGAACAATTCTCCTAACATCAAAACCTCAGGGAAGAATGTAGAGATACCTTTTAAATTTTACAATTATAGTCCAATTAAGATGCACTTGAAAGAGATAACAAAAACAAAGAATTAAACATACACATATGAACACCAGATTTACGTGGGAAAACCCTTACGGGAGAAAAACCCACCACACTAAGAAAAACCCCTTTGTATTATAGTAATGAAATTACATACAAAGTATGGGCTTGAATCTCTAATGTCAAATTACAAAAAAATCCACAATGACCAACCTTGAATAGAACATTCATGATACAATGCTCTTAGAATCGAATTCATCCACTGATCACTCACCGAACTATTCACAACACTGTTCATCCAATTGTTGATCAAACCACCCAACAATCTGTCAAACTGAACATCATCTGCAACTATAGAGTATATCCATGTCATCCCTGTCTGTTGAACTTCCTCACAGAATGGCCACAATAGACTAACTTCCAATGGTTCCCATTCAACTTCTCTGATTGGTCAAAGACTCACCATGTAGGATAGTCATCACTCGGTCAAAGGCATTCACAATTTATTCACGTGTCAGTGAGACACTAACCATGTCTCCTTGATGCCACAAGACCTGACTGTCGATATTACCAAGAGTCATCACTATTGGCAAGAGGTTACACCAAGTTGAGAAAGTTGTCGCTCAGACTTCGCCTTGTTGCTAAGACCTCATCGATGATCATCACTTGTATTGCTATTCAGAAAGACCATTTTTTTTGATGAGACATCATATCAAAGTTCCAAAGTCACATAGATGTTTGCATTTCCATTAGCAAGACTATTGTCATTCGCCAAGAGATCACACCGAGCCATCAAGTCATACAGAAAAGAACACTCGTCGGCAAGACTTACCACTATCACCAGGAGGTTACACCGATATTCATACCCATCAGTGAGAGAACCAATCATCAACAAGACTTCTTACTGAGGCTTCCATGTTACCTCAATGAGCATCGGTGAGACAAACATATGTCGCCAAGAGTTCATAGCGAAGCCTCCATGTTACCCTGAAGACAAAAGTGAATACTTATCAGTGAGACTTTCCAACTTTCGCTAGGAGTTCTTACCGAAGTCTCTGAGTTACCCCAAGCCCATCTTTAGCCACAAGTCTCCCCGACATCGCTTGTCACCTAGAGTCTCCCCGATATCTGATAAGAATGGCCTATCAGCTAGAGATCTCCACTCAGCAGAGGGTTACAGGGAACGCCACAAGTCACAGTGACAACACTAGTTGGTAAGACAGAAGCAAGGTCTCAATGACCAAAAAATTTCACAAGGTTCCAAAGCTGCTAGTCAGCTAGACAATATGGATGTCACACCGACTTGGTTCTTTCAGAGGTTTCAGCCTATGAGATTGAGACACATATTTCCAACAATCTCCCACTTGATGAAGATCACACAGGCACCTCTAGAGCACAACAAAACTACTGAAATTCATGGGCACTGAGGCCCATCAAATTGGCACACCACCTGAACTTTTCTATGCTCACTGGCTTCATCAATGCATCTGTAACATTCTCTAGAGTATCGAATTTTTCCAAAATGACCTTTCCATCCTCCACCATATCTCATACAAAATGATACTGTACATCTATATGTTTCATCCTGGCATGGAAAGTAGGATTCTTTGCCAAACAAATTGCACTATGACTGTCACAGAAAATAGTTATTTTCTCTGCATCAAAACCAATGTTAGAACATAAATGTTTTAACCAAAATTCTTCTTTACAAGCATGTGTATCTACCATGTATTCAACCTCTATGGTGGACAAAGCAACTATAGCCTACTGCTTACTCATCCAACTCATTGCACCACCATTCATCATGAAAATGTATCCACTGGTGAATCTCCTGCTTTTAATGTCCCCTGACCAATCAGAATCCACATAACCTTGAATGCTGAGAGTCCTTTGTGATTCAACCAAGTTCCCATGGTAACACAAAGCATATTCTAAAGTGCCCTTCAAATATCTAAATACTCTTTTCATAGCATCCCAATGTGTGCTTCTAGGATTAGCCATAAAACAAATAAGTACTCCCACTGCTTGGGCAATGTTTGGCCTTGTATAGACCATTACAGACATAAGACTACCAACCACACTAGCGTAGGGTACACTGGTCATGTCCTCCATCTTAGTAGGAGATTTTGGACAGTCTTCAATAGATAGCTTCATTCCCTACAAAACTGGAACAACTAGCTACTTGCAATCATTCATACAAAATATCTCTAGAATAGTCTTAACATACTTACTCTGACTGAGCTAAAGCTTTCTATTCTTCCTCTCCCTGGTTATTTCCATTCCTAGAATATACCTTGCTGCACCAAGATCTTTCATTTTGAACTTTGTAGGCAAATGAGACTTAAGATCAGAAATCATTAACTTACTATTGCCTATGAACAACATATCATCAACATAGAGAGAAATAATAAGCACTCGATCACTTTCAGCTTTATAATACACACAATGATCAAATTTTGATCTTACAAATCCCAAAGACAATAAAAAAGTATTAAACTTCTGGTACCACATTCTAGGAGACTGCTTTAACCCATACAGAGACATTTTCAACTTGCAAACCAGCTTTTCTTTACCTTTCTCCACAAAGTGCTCAGGCTAGGACATATAGATTTCTTCTTCAAGATCACCATGAAGAAATATTGTCTTCACATCCATCTGTTCAATCTCTAAGTAATACGCTACTGCAAGTGACAAAAGAAATTTGATAGATGTCAGCTTAGCTACAGGAGAAAATATTTCCCCATAATCAATTCCCTCTACCTGGGAATAACCCTTTGCAACCAACCTCACCTTGTACTTTTCCACACTGCCATCCAGACCTATTTTCTTCTTAAATACCCATTTGCAGCCAAATTTTCTACCTTCAGGAAAGGGCACCAAACTCTAGGTATCATTCTTTTCTAATGATTCCATTTCTTCATTCATGGCTTCCAACCAAGAGTTTGAATCAGACATTTTAAATGCCTCTTTCACAGTCCTAGGATCATCAGTGCTATAGATTAAAGCATAGGCACAAGTAGAATCTATCAAAAAAAACACATACCTATCAGGTTGCTTTCTTTCACGAGTTGACCTCCTCACTTCCTGAGGCTGAGGTTGTTGTTCTTCTTCAGAACTTTCAGAACTGCTTGAGCTCTCCTCAGTTTCAAGTACATTTTGAATTTTCAATTCCTCTTTATCTGGTGTCAAAGGAATTACAACTACATCCTTATTGTTTTCTGACTTTGTCTCTGATTGCAAATCCAAGGTAGAAGGCTTTAGCTCATGAAATATTACACTTCTACTGTACAAAACCTTCTCTGTATTAGGATTCCAAAGCATGTATCCTTTTATGGCAGCACTATAGCCAATAAAAATACATTTGATAGCCTTGTTCTCCAACTTAGATCTTTTCTCATTTGGCACATATGTATATGCCTCACAGCCAAAAACAAGAATGTGTCTTAGAGAGGGATTCTTACCAGACCATGCTTCCAAAGGTGTTTTCTCAGCAAGAGCAGAATTTGGAGAATGATTTATCAAGTAACATGCAGTAGCAATAGCCTAAGCCCAGAACTTCTCCTCCAAGCCAACACTACTTAGCATACTTCGTTCTCTCTCCATCACTATCCTATTGAACCTTTCTACAACTCCATTTTGCTGTGGAGTATAAGGTGTAGTCTTATATCTTTTAATTCCATGATCTTTACAATACCTCTCGAAATCATTAGAACAAAATTCACTGCCATTATCAATCCTTGAACATTTTATTTTTCTTCTAGCCTGATTTTCTACAAGGTTCTTAAATTTCTTAAACCGATTGCACACTTTTGATTTACTTTTCAAAAACTAAACAAATGTTCTTCTCGAATAATCATCAATGAATGATACATAGTACCTTGACTTAGACAAAGAAGGAACATTCACTGGACCAAAAACATCAGAATGTATATAATCAATCAAGCTAGAAGATTTGTGAGGACTAGAATAAAATGAAACACGGTGTTGTTTTCCATATATACAATGTTCACAAAATTCAAATTTGAGATTACAGTCTTCAAGCCTCTCAACCAGGTTTTTATGAATCAAAGTTTTTAAACCCTTCTCACCAATGTGGCCTAGCCTATGATGCCAAAGCATAGTCTTTTCTACTAGAAGTTTAACTTCCATAGAGTTTACACTATTAGGATTTTCTTCCTCTTTTCCTCCATGAGTAGCTTTTTGTGACTTGGCAGAGACACTATTGCATTGAACAACATGTGCATCGAGCTTATACAAGGTACCAATACGAGCACCCCTTGCTAGCACCATGGAGCCTCTAGTCATCTTGCAGCCATTTTCAGAGAACGCGACTTGCACTCCAATATCATTTAGCATACTAACAGAAATTAAGTTTCGAGCCAGACCTGGTATATGCATTACATCATTGATTCCCTTCACTCTTCCATCAGGGAATTGAATTCTGACTCTTCCACAACCAACTATTTCCAATGAAGAATCACTTTCCAAATACACCTTTCCACCATTGTATTTTTCATACTTCGTGAACCAGTCTCTATGAAATGTCATGTGGAAAGATGCTCTAGAATCAATCAACCAGACATCATCTGATGCTTGCATAGCCAAGGCTGCAATGAAAGCATCTGCATCACTCTGAGAAGAATCATTGTCAGAAGAATACTTCTTCTTTTCCCCCTCTTTACAATCCTTTCGGACATGACTAGGTTGCCCACAATTCCAACACTTCACCTTGGACTTCTTGCTAGGAGACTTTGATCTCCCCTCTGATTTCGATTTGGACTTCTTGTCCTTCTTCTTTCCTTTCTCTTTCAATCTTCCTCTAACAACAAGGGCCTCCTTCACCATCTCAGAAGATTTCCTTCTCATCTCTTCTGATAACAAAGAAGCAACAACATCTTCCATCTTGAAATTGGATGTTGTACTCCCAATAGCCATCACCAGGTGATCCCAAGAGTTTGGCAAAGAACACAATAAAAGCATATAGCGATCCTCTTCATCAATCTTCACACTAATAGATGTTAACTATGCAATTAGCATATTGAATGTGTTCAAATGATCAGCTATAGACCCTCCTTCCTACATTCTCAAATTGTATAGCTTCTTCCTCAAGAACAATTTATTCACCAAGGACTTCCCTTGATAAATAGATGCCAGTCTCTTCCACAAGGAAGATGCAGTCTTCTCTTCATGAACATTCAGAAGAATGGAGTTTTCCAAATAGAGCCTTATCAGCCCCTTAGATTTTCTTTCTTCAAGATCTCAATCTTCTTGCTTAGTGCCTGTAGGCTTCGTTCTAGAAACAACAATCCAAAGATCACAATCAACCAATAGATCTTCCATTTTAAGTTTCCACAACTCAAAATTGTTGCTATTGAATTTCTCAATTTCAATCTTTCCTGACGTGCTTGCCATCTTAACCTGTAATTCAAATTACCAAACTTCTACAAGACTCCCACTGAATAGAAATTGACTCAAAAAACCCAACGTACCCACAAGGATAACACAACTGGCTAGGCTCTGATACCACTTGTAAGGAAAGCTAAGGTGCGGAAACAACTCTCCTAATGTCAAAACCTTAGGGAAGAATGTAGAGATACCTTTTAAATTTTACAATTATAGTCCAATTAAGATGCAGTTGAAAGAGATAACAAAAACAAAGAATTAAACATACACAAATGAACACCAAATTTATGTGGGAAAACCCTTATGGGAGAAAAACCCACCACACCAAGAAAAATCCCTTTTATTACAATAATGAAATTACATACAGAGTACGGGCTTGAATCTCTGATGTCAAATTACAATAACTTCCACAATGAATAACCTTGTACAAAACATTCACGTTACAATGCTCTCATAATTGAATTCATTGATCACTCATCGAACTGTTCACAACACTGTTCATCCAATTGTTGATCGAACCACCCAACAATCCATCAAATCGAACATCATCTGCAACTATAGAGTATATCCATGTCATCCCTTTCTATTGAACTTCCTCACAGAATGACCACAACAGACTAACTTCCAATGGTTCCCATTTGGCTTCTCTGATTGGTCAAAGACTCACCATGTAGGATAGTCATCACTTGGTCAAAGGCATTCACAATGTATTCACATGTTGGTGAGACACTAACTATGTCTCCCCTATGCCACAAACCTGACTATCAATATCACCAAGAGTCATCACTATTGACAAGAGGTTACATCAAGTTGAGAAAGTTGTCACTTAGACTTCGCCTTGTCGCCAAGATCTCATACCAATGATCATCGCTTGTATCGCTATTTGGCAAGACCATCATTTTTGATGAGACATCATACCGAAGTTCCAAACTCACATAGATGTTTGCATTTCCATTAGCAAGACTATCGTCATTCACCAAGAGATCACACCGAGCCATCAAGTCATATCGAAAAAAATACTCGTCGGCAAGACTTACCGCTATCGCCAGGAGGTTACACTGATATTCATACCCATTGGCAAGAGAACTAATTGTCGACAAGACTTCTTACGGAGGCTTCCATGTTACCCTGATGAGCATCGGTGAGACAAACATATGTCGCTAAGAGTTCATAGTGAAGCCTTCGTGTTACCCCAAAGACTCCAAGTGAATACTTATCGGTGAGACTTTCCAACTGTCGCCAGGAGTTCTTACCAAAGTCTTTGAGTTACCCCAAGACCATCTTTCACCATAAGTCTCCCTGACACTGCTTGTCACCTAAAGTCTCCTCGATATCCGATAAGAATGGCCTGTCGGCTAGAGATCTCCACTTGGCAGAGGGTTACAGTGAATGCCACAAGTCATAGCGACAACACCAGTTGGTAAGATAGAAGCAAGGTCTCAGCAACCAGAACTTTTCATAAGGTTCCAAAGCTGCTAGTCAGCCAGACAATATGGATGTCACACCAACTTGGTTCTTTTAGAGGTTTCAGCCTATGAGATTGAGACACATATTTCCAACACCAGAATGGGAGAGGAACTCCTTCTCTATCATAAAAATAAGGTCAATACCTAGGGAAGGAGACAAGATAGTGTGCTACCTTTTGAAGGCAGCAATCAAGTGAACACTAAGGTTGCAAAAAATCAACAAGATGAAGTGTATCTCCTCAAAAATTAGCCGATAGAAGTTGTGTATCCCACATGTGACTTGGAAGAAGTGTTTGTTGATTCATCCTCCATCTTTGTGCAAGCTCGAGATCAAGAGTGTTGCCCCATCCAAGGCCTCCACCTAAGGTTACCAACACAACTACCAATGCAACTACCAACAATGCAGTGCTCACTCTTGATTGTCAAATGTTGTTTCCTTTGCATGACAACATCCAAGTTCTATTGTTCCTTACCCCTATGAATACTTATAATTTCATTTATCATTTTGACTATGGGAACAAGGGGAAATAGACATGTTTATGGATTAAGCATGGGTTTAACGAGCCTCCTCAATTGCTAATTTTCCCTGAATATGTAATTGAATTTGAATGTTGCAGTAATAAACTTATTTTTTTTAGTATAAAGATAAATTTGCATGGCTTAGAACTGTAATGGTTTCCCTACTGCTTGTGCATGCATTACAAAATTCAATGGGTGTGAATGTCAGCTTTCCCTGCCTAAACATCATTCTTTGTAAATATCTTTTTACATAGCTCACTTTGAGTAGTATAGGTTTACTGTATATACCTCACTTTCCTGCTTTTGTTAGAATGGTGGGTTTTCTATAGGTTGGTTTTCTTTAGAGTAGTTCCTTTTCCATTTTCTTTCACTTTCCTGCTTTGGTTAGTTTAGGTGTTTTCTTTCTATTTGCTTGTTTTTTTCTTCAGCTTTGCTACTGCCTTGCTTGGGGTCTCTCTAATTTTAGCTGAGCATGTTCATGTGCACAACAACCATCATTCTATTGTCTAGGGTTGTTCTATGTATTTCTTCATCAAACTCCAATCAACTTTTTAGAGTGGATGGTGAAGATCTTATGTTAGCGTCAAGTGACCTAGATGTTTGGACTGAAGGGGATAAGCTGTTGGTCTCATCTTTTCCTAATGTATTCTAAAATCTTATATCTCTTGCATATTTTAAGAATCTAGAGGTCGTTGTAGGTCCTTGGTGAAGTCTAGTTAAGTGAAAAATCTAAAAGTCTGCTTCAACACCACTATGATTCTTGGCCCTAAACGCGAGCTTCATTGCTTGTGGGTTAAAATGAAAGGAATTGAAAAGAGAAAAAAAAAAAGAAAAGAAAAATAATAATGAAAAGTAAGACATTGAAAATCAAAGAGAAAGAAATTCAACTTTTTAGGGGGATCCGAGCAACTCTACCGGGGCTATGGACGCTTGGCTGGCAATAGAGCAATGTTTAGGAGAATCACAACAACCTCATTAGGGCTACATATACCTAACTAGTGGCGAGGCAATGTCCCAAATGCTTTTGGAGTTGGAATAAACTATGCAACTTAACTTGATGGAGCTTGGATTCCTATAGCAACTGAAAGATTGGAATTAAAGCATATGCACACACTCAGCTTCTTAGTATACTAAAGGTTGGGTTGACTAGTGGTTTTGATCCTATGGTTGAGCATTTGGTTCAATTTCCCTAGCATGAGGATCAAAACTAGAGATTTTGGGTTCGTGATTCCATTTTATCATCAAAATGTTTTGGATCATTTCCCTAGTGAGTCGCCATTTGTTGTGCATATTTTTCACACACACCTTGTTCAGAACAGGGACCCTCTTTATTTTTGCTTTGTCGGGTCACTTTTGTCGCTGCCTCATTTTACGTGCCCCCTATTTTTGTGTCTTAAGTGGTTAGTGAGTCTTAGAGGAATCATCTTAAAATGAACATATTTTGCTACCCTCAATTTTTAAGGCTTTAGGCCTTTGCAGAACTTTCTTGGTTCTTTGCCTTCAATCCTTAGAACTAACATCGTTGGAGCAATGCGGGTCCACCCTTGTGAGCTGCTCTATGTGGGTCCCCTTTGCTCCCCAGCCATTCTGAAGGGCCATCACACAATATCCTCCTGCTCGACAAAACCTGCACCCTCTTGTACCATTTTCAACACCAAACAACTAGATGGCTAGCCTCTAACTCCCATCCGCTCAGCGGGCTTCATGGACCCTGCTGCCATTTTTGAAATGTTGGATCACCTACCTTGAGCATCATCATACCCACATTTATGAAGGGAATTAAATGCTCAAAATTTTATAAATAGCTCACCTTCAGTTGTCATTTTCATCTATCAATAGTTCAAAAATGAGTCAGAGAGCTTATTGTTAGTGTCATCATTGCACCTGTTGGGTTGTTTTATAGATTTGAAGCCTCTACCAGCTGTTTGTTCACCCATCTTCATTGGGCTTCATAGGTTATTTGTTCACCCATCAATTAAGGCATGCGAGTCTTGTGGACCTAATGGTGTGGGCCATTGCATGTGGACCTCCGCCCCATCCCTACAGTTCCAAACGACCGACACCTAATGTCTCCCTGCACCTTCTGACCTATAGTAGTTTGGGCTTCAATGATAAAGCAATGTTGTCCTCTGAACCCTTGGGGCCAACATGAAAAAACACTATCTATGGTACACTGCCTTGCTAGCGTCATTTCAATGGCTAGGCCTTAAACAACTGAGCTACCTTTTGCTTCCACCTACCTTGGGCCTACATGACTAAACGATGATCTTAATTCCCCTAAAATCTCAAAGTCATTTTAACCCACGTGCTAGAATAGATTGACCTCCTTAGTGGACACCATTTCATGATCGAATCTCGATGTGGGTTGGGAAATGCAGGGCGTCTTGCCTTGATTGTTGTCCCTTCTGCGGCTTCCTTCATAATGGCTGCTAGCCCAGGGAAGTCCACACCCCTGGGCTTGCATTGTTATAACCCCCTCTAGTGAAGGGCTAATGATGGTTCAAAAGATATAATAGGATCTTTAAGTGATGAATTATATGATCTAATGCTATTTTTCAATATTTTGGCTAACTTTCCTCATGTTTCATGCTTGAATGTGCTTGTTTCTCTCCTACTTGCAGGATATATGGAACTAGGTGCAAGACCTTCCACGGTGGCTATGGAGAAAGAAAAGGGAAAGAAGCCAGCTAAAGCACCCAGATGTAAAGAGGATAAAGACCAAATGAAAAACAAGTTCCAAGAGGAAACCCTCAACTCTAAGGTCACCACAAATTGGAGGGAGATCTTAGATATAAATATGGGACATATAGATATTTATGAGTTCAAGCAAAGGGTCCAGATCAACCCCATGACAAAAAAATCTAGAAGAATTAGAGGTAGTAGGTTGGCCAAGGCTGTTGGTTTCCTGCTTTCTCTCATTGCTCCCAAGATTGTGATGGCCTGCAAGGAGGCATATTTTTTCAAAAAAGTGAACTTGTTTCTAGTTCCAAATTAGATAGTTGAAGAAGAAAACACAGTGGTAGATTCAAGATATAATTTTGTTGCTAACCTACCACTACCACTAATCGACTAGAATGAAGAAGAGGTTAATGACCTCGACATTCTTATGAAGCCCATTGAGGTGAGGACCAAGGAATGGATTGACAGGAAAATAGCACAATTGAAGCTATGGGGAGTCACCCTAACATATGGTGAGCTTGAAGAACCACTTGGAAGTGAGACTAACAGTTCCTTTGCTACTGCTACCCCAACAGAAGAAACTTCAAAATCTCCTCCAGCTACTAGGTCAAGGAAGAGAAAAGAAATGGTTGAACATCAGCCCAAGCATAAGGTGTACTCAAGGAAGGCATCAAAAGGTGAACCTTCCAGGAAACAAAAAACATCGATCAATTTCATGGAAATTCCCACCATCTAGGATGAACCACTCCAGGAAGGAGAAGAACAAGAGGTCAAGCAACTGAAGTCCCCACCTGCTACCTCTACTCTCACAATCACCACTACTGCCATTGCCACTACTAATACCCCTCTACCTGCTTCTCAGGAAATGGTTGTCACTTCGGCACCCACGGTGGATATCTCAATCCACCTTGCCTCCACCCCACTTGCTATGCAAGTAATGGTAATAGATTCTTCCTCTGCCACTACTTCTCTGATCTCCTCCTCCTCCATGTCTCTGTCATCATCTCTTCCTCTGACTATTGCAACTGTAGACACCTAAAAATGGTCTGGAGAATCTAATTAATTAAATACGACTTATTTGATTAATTAATCTTAAATTCATCTACTTAGTAAATAAATAGAAATATTTATTTATATTAAGTTCATTATTAATTCTTCTATTTCTCTCTTAATTAAATAAACAAAATTAAAAACTTTGTTTTATTTAATTATTATTATTATTACTTCTTTTATACTTCTATCATAAATTAAAATACACAACTTAAATAATTTGTGTTATTTAATTACCTCGTCACATTTCTTCTTAATTAAATAAAGATATTCTAAAATATTTTATTTAATTATCATTTTCCTTTTATTTTAACTTAATAAACAAATCCTATAGTTTGATTTATTAAATTATTTATTCCCCTTTTGCTAAATTTAAATAAATTAAAATTATTTAAATTAATGCATAAATCATATTCCTTTTATTACTCACCAATAAAATTAGATTTTTAAAAATCTAATTAATTCAACTCTCATTCACGGGAAGAGCTTCGGGGACAAACCTATAGGAAATCCTCTCCATCTTCTTCCTCCAATCTTTCCTCTCATCTTGCCTGGTGTTTTCATGGTGAGGAATAATCCTCCATGATCAACTCCATCTTCTCATCCCATGCCATTCAATTCTCCAGATTGAATCCTAGCCTTTTATCCCGTACCCCTGTGCAAATGTGCTGCCATGAAAGCTATAAATACAGGTCTTTGGCTATAGGAAAGGGATCCTAACTTGTGCAATCTTACTCTGCAAGTTTTCCAAGCATTCAAGCATTCAAGCAATCAAGCAAATAGAAGCATTCATCCAACATCCATCAAGCATTCATCCAATATTCAACATTTGCAGTCATGGCTGCCATTACAGTAGTTTTATTATTTAATCATATAGGAATAGAGATAGTTTGAATTCTCATTCTCTAAATGTCATTTCAATAATCTAATTAGCTTCTAAAATCTGAGAGCAAAGTAGATTAGAGAGATCTTTAGAGTTAGAGAGCAATAGGATAGATTTCTAAAGATTCTGTGTTTAAATTAGCTTAAATTTCTTGAATCTTAGATACAATGTTGTATTTAGAAGTGTAGATGCTTTCTATTTTGTTTACCCCATTCTTACGCTTATATTTTGGCACCCACCATGGGGCCTAACCCCATATTCTGCATAATTTTTGTGAAAATTATCTTACAGGTATCAGCGTGATAGTTTTTGCGGAACCGTGGTTTTTTGTAGTGCCCCGGTTGGATTCTGTAGCGCCCCGGTGGTCTGTTTTAGCGCACCAGTCATCTATTTTAGCGCACCCGTCATCTATTTTAGCACGCCGATCTTCTATTTTAGTGTGCTACCCAATTGTTTTAGTGCGCCAAGCCACTATTTCAGCGCCTCGACTCTTTGTCTTTAAAATCTTTTTTGTATCTGGATCTAACGCATCTGCAGCCAGATTTTGTTCTTTTGTCTATTTTTGGTTAAAATTTATCAATCCGAGGACAGAAAATGGGTTAAAATTTATCAATCCTAGGATAGAAAATGGATAAAAATTGATCAATCCTAGGATAGAAACTTCACAATTTCTTGTGGGATTAAAATTTAACATCATGCTTTTATGGAGCAATATCTCCATATAGATTAGCCAATTTATCTTTTGGGTTTTAAAAGTGAACAAAATTCTTTGTTGTGATTGGGTGATAGGTTTATGCTCTCCCCTTAACTGGGTGCATCAGAATACTAGACTCACTTTTTCTTTACACATTTTCAAGCTTTTATTAAAACCTTTAGACAGGCTTGCCATAGTGGGAAAAAGTACTCACCCTACAGGAACGACCTGAGTGGGGACAGCCAAAAGCCATGGTATTCCAACCCACTTAAAAATTTATGTGAATTTGGGGAAACCCTCTTTCAATGGAAGTGTGTAGGATAACCATCCCCAAAATCTTTGTTTTAAAGATTGGGAGGTCTCTCGAGGGAGTTTATCCATTTTCTGCTCTGAACGGAAACCCTATCTAAGAACCTAGAAATAGAAGCATGCTTGTCAGTTTCTAAACATTGTAATACTCGGCGGTGCAGGGGCAGGGAAGAATCTACCCTCAAGCACTCACCATATAATTGCCAAGGACTGTTTGCTCAGGGGATCTGGTATCCACTTCCATCACTCTAAGTACGCACCTGGAAAAGACAAAAACACGGGCGCCCTCCAAGGGGTGACATGGCTGTGTGAGTCGACGCAATTCCAAGCTGTGGGCTGTTCGAGTATATAATGATGACCTTTTGTCTCTAGGATTGAGTCTATATGAATTCTCTTATCTATTATAAACCAATGAAAATCAAGAAGAATCATGCTTGATTCTTAAGAACATACACTATTTTTTTAGATTCTAGGATTTTAAAGTCAACCATTCTATTCTTGCTTGTTGTGTTTTCTTTCATTAAATTCAGATAAGATCATCACAAAAATCTTCAAAATCAAAACACTTGTGAAATTCTCATGATTCGAGATTGGGTATCCACCAAATTTGTCAAGAAATCTCTTGTCAAACGAATCAGAAAGCCAAAGAAAACACTTACATACAAACAACTTCTGAGAAAGCAATGATTTTTATATCAAAGTAGGAAAGTTCTACTCCAACATAGGACTTTTATTCATAGATATCATGATTTCTCTAGAGGTTATATGGACGACTATGTCGTAGCTCCCTTAGATTCACAAGCATTTTATCAAAGAAGGGCTCTTAGGCAACACCACAATCATAGTCAAAGAATTCGTCTAGAATACATCCCACAACCAACGATACAATATGATACCAGACCAAGTGAGTTTCATAGAGTAAGATAGTTTCCTATCTTAGCGCGTTGCATCTCTATTTTAGCGCCTCACAGCTCTATTTTAGCGCCTCACAGCTCTATTTTAGCGTGTCACATCTCTGTTCTAGTGCGTCACTGATCTATTCTAGCACCTCACGACTCTGTTTTAGCACCTCACGGCTCTATTTTAGTGCATCACATCTCTGTTCTAGCACGTCACTGATCTGTTCTAGCATGTCGCATCTCTATTTTAGCGTGTCACGGATCTATTTTAGCACTTTGGGTCTCTGTTTTAGCGCTTCGTGTCTTTGTTTTAGCGTGTTGTGTCTCTGTTTTAGTGCTCCGAAAAGTCAAAAAAATAGAGAGTTAGTAAGACAGTCTTTCAATTTTCCCATATCGAAAACAAGGTTTTCATCAGTCCAAAACATTTTTTTCAAAACACTTGAATCATACAAAAAAAAGAGAGAAAACTTTATTATTACGCCTAGGTCTTGAAATCTCTTCCAAAGTGTCCTTATTAATCATCACTAATCTGAGATTTTTGTGTCAAAATTTCCCTATCAAGGATTTTTGTCATCCTTTCATCACGAAACTAGACACAACTAAATCAGATTTTTAACGTAGTTCTATCAAAAACTTCATTAAAAACGACACTTATTCGAATCAAAAATCCAAGATCAAAGTCTAAAGTAAAAAGTTTGTATGCCTATTTTCACACAATCAGCATATCAAAGACAACAACAAGAAGAAAATGAAAGAATAGCAACCATGGTTGAAGAAAACCCTTGGGGACGATACAACAACACTGATCCTCTCAATAATTCACAAGAGAAAGAAATAACTATAGAAGAAATTGAGAAAGTTCAACAAGACCCTCATTTCCATAAATTTATGGAAAAGATGCTAAAGCAAGATATGGAAAAGTATCTTCTGTTATTAGCTGAAAAAGGTGCTAAGCTTCCTAAAGACTTTGATGTAAATCAACTCAAGGAAATGACCACACCTAACCCAACTAGTATAGAAAATCCAAATCAAGTAGATGCTTTGACAAAACAAATCCAACAATTACAACTGCAGTTCCAAAATATCCAACAAGGTCCAACAAAAATATATTCCTTACAAGACATTTGCCCTTATCCATTCGACCCAAGCATTAACATGATACCATTTCCATGGTATTGTGAATACCCAACATACAATAAATATAATGGAAGAACCGATCCATTTGATCACGTGCAGGAATTTAGAGCCATGAGCATAGAGTTCGCACACGAGGACTCTTACTTACTACGATTATTTCCAAGAAGCTTAGGAAACACTTGCATGGAGTGGTTTTCTAAAATGGAACCCGGGATCCAATCTTTTGAAGAACTGATCAATAGGTTCATAACACACTTCTCATTCAACATCCAACATTGGGTGACCTTAAAAGAACTCTACAACACCAAACAAGCAAAGGGTGAAAAGTTTCTTTCCTTTCTACAACGATGGAGAAGGCTATTTGCTAAATACCCTAGATCTATTCCTGAAGAGGAGAAGATAGAGATGTTCATTGATAGCCTAGTGGATGACATGAATTACATCTTGGATTTACAATGTCCATCTACATTTGAACAAGTTATCGAAAAGGGGCTCAAAATCGAAGAAGCTCTAATCAAAAGAGGAACAATCAAACACTTCATTGAAGGTTCAAACAATAGAAATTCCTCTAACAACAACAACGAAAAGCCAAGATTTTGGCAAAAAAATAACAATACTGATACCATGATCGATACACACATGTCCAAACTAGTATTCACCTTGACGCCAACCACTACAAACAAACAAAACAATGATTCTAATGTCAAACAAAGTAGTGATCAAGGAAATAATCAAAACAGTGGAGAAACAAAAACCCAATCATTCCAACGACCATCCAATAAACAAAAATTCACGCCATTAGGGAAATCATTGGAATCAGTCCTCAAAGAAATTTTAGATGAAAAACTTATTCAAGTACAAGAGGCTAGAAATTGGGACCCTCAAGTCAAACCGTCATGGTGGAATGACTCACATTACTATCATTACCATCAAAATAAAGGCCACATGACTAAAAATTGTTGGCAGTTAAAACATGCGGTACAAGACCTTATAGATCAAAAGAAAGTATTTGTAGAGGGGCACCAAACAAACAAAGATCATACAACATTCAAAAATCCTCTACCCAATTATCAGAAGGGAGAATCCTCTTCCGCAAATAGCAAAGGAAAGAAAGTTGGTTATGTTTATGACACAACAATCCTTTGTCTTTCTGCTGCGAAGGAGGATGAGGAGTTATACAATCAAATCAATCGAAACAATGACATTACGCCTACAAATTTGGTACAACATATGGACAAATATGAAAACCAAATTAATGTAGTCACACTCAAAGGGAAACAAGAGCACCAACCGGTTAATGCCACAAGGGCACAATCCAAAGTTATATTGAAAGGAGCATCATTATCAACCCAATCTATAGATCCTCTCCCCAATCAATATAATCTCATCGATCAATTATAGAAAATACCAGCGCAAATATCCATCTTGGAACTTTTAAAGATCTCCCCATCACACAAAGAGGTTCTTGAGCAAGCTCTTGTATCAACCACGGTACCTAACAATTTGGATGTATGTCAATTTCAAGCTATGGTGGGACATCTATCTACACCTCATTTCCTTTCATTTTCTGAACATGATGATGTGTCACTCACCCATCCACATAATTCTGCCCTTCACATTGAAGTCCTCATCCATAAACACTGTGTAAAGTGTGCCCTGGTAGATGGAGGGGCTGGTTTAAATATTTGTACCTTAAAGCTGATTCGTGCACTAGGATACTCAGATGAAGCCATTGATACAAGAAGAAAAATCACAATCAAAGCATATGATGAGGAAGAAAGATCCTCTAAAGGATTGATCATATTACCCATTCAAGTGGGACCTATTGTCCAAAATGTGGTTTGTCAAGTCTTAGATAGGGAACTAACATACAACATACTATTGGGACATCCTTGGATTCATGATATGCAAGCAATACCTTCCACCTATCATCAATGCCTGAAATTTCCTGTCAATGGACAGGAGGTAACAATCACAGCAGACTATAATGACACCCAAGCTTGTCATACATTGAAAACATCTCAGGATACATTGATACCTCACAATAGAGAAGTTAGCACATCAGATTCATCTAATGGTGAGAAACAACAAAGCTTCATATCAAAGTGGCTTCCAAAATAACAAAAATCATAAGAGATTAGGGTGGTACAATCTAACCCTTCAAATGTTGAAGAACAATTGGCTTCACTCTCACACCAATTCACCAACAAAGTATAGATAAGTGACACAGGAATAAGTGAATATGGTGTCAGACACTCTTTCCATCTATCACAGATGTTACCCTCCTTACAAACGTATGGACAACCATCTACAACCACCCAAAAATTAGCACAATCTACAACGGCATTAGATGGCAGATTTGTAAAAGTTGGGAACTTAGATGAAGAATCAAAAGATAAGGCCATACTAAATTGGATTTATAGGGAGGAGGAAGCTTTCACTTCCACAAGTAATATAATAGAGACAAATCAATATGGAAAGGGAAAAACTATTCTGGAGAAGATGGGATATTCAGGACATGGACCTCTTGGGTTAAGGAAACAAGGCATAACAGAACCAATCCAGCCACTCACGCTCCAACATAAGGATAAAATTGGAATAGGATATATAGCAGAACAAGGATCTCTTGACCGAGGGAAACAAAGTGTAATGAAACCAATCCAAGTTCTCACAATTCAACAAAATGGCAAAACTAGACTAGGATACACAGAAGAAGCAAGAGTGGAACTCACCAATAAAACTGTGGAGCGTATTCTTCAAATGAGAGATAACTCTGAAACAGATTCAAATGAATATGAGTGGGACAACTTATCCGATGTTTCCTATGAAGATATTCAAATTGATGTTATCAAAAAGTATACCCCCAAACATGAGGAGGTTCAAAGCTCAAGTTTTAATCCTATTGTCTTTGAAACACAAAATTTTGATGACTCAAGTGAAGATGAACGGACATCGATTGAGATAAATGATGTGGAAGAAAATACCTTCATAGGCCTCGACATAACCACTAACACCCTAGATGACATTTCCGTCTGAGCTTTCACAATCGCTGACCTCAACCCATCTAATGATTCATTGCCTTTACTGCATCCCGAGCTTATCGAGTGGGAACCCCAACACCCCATCAATCTCCCTATTTTTGACAATGACTCCGCTATTATTAACTACCTTTGCTGTGAAGAATCTGATACTTGTTCTACCAATGCTTCTTTTAATGATGCTTTTAGGTAGGAGGGTGCCAAGCCTTTAAGTTGCAAAAGTATGGAAATAAATAATGGATCTAATGGTGAAAACCATTCTATGGCAGTATTTGATCCTAAAATAGTAAAAAAAAAGAACGCATCCAATGGTGAAAACCTCATTGAGGCACCAAAGGATGGAAGGCTTCACATCCTCCCACAACACTAACATGAAAGATCATCAGTATTGATAGAACCCACATAGTCTATTGATATTGGCACAACAGAGAAAGTAAGAATACTACACCTGGCAGCATCCATGACAGATACAGAAAAGCCAGATTTTATCAAATTCTTTGAAGAACAATGCATCAATTTTTCTTGGTCATACTTTGACATGCCAGGCTTAGACACAGATCTTATTATGCACCACTTATCTTTACCAGCTGGCAATAAACCAGTAAAACAGAAACTGAGAAAAATGCATCCACATGTTGCATTATTGGTAAAAAATGATTTGAAGAAACTACTAGATGTTGGATTTATCAGATCTATTGATTATGTTGAATGGATATCCAACATTGTACCTATTTCAAAACCAGATCACACCATCAGAATATGTACTGATTTTTGAGATTTAAATAGAGCATGTCCAAAGGATGATTTTCCTTTGCCAAACATAGACATGATTGTAGATCTAACAGTTGGCCACCAAATGCTATCACTCATGGATGGATTTTCAGGATACAATCAAATCAAAATAGCTCCTGAAGACCAAGAAAAGACAACATTTACATGTCCATGGGGCACCTTTTGCTGGAATGTCATGCCTTTTGGGTTAAAGAATGCAAGAGCTACATACCAGCGAGCTATGACAACAATCTTCCATGACATGATGCACACCTTCATGGAAGACTATGTGGACGATATCTTAGCCAAATCTCACACCAGGGAAGGACATCTAGAAATACTTGCCAAAATATTTGATAGGTTGGAGAAATTTAAAGTCAGATTAAATCCTAAGAAATGTGCCTTTGGAGTAACATCAGCAAAACTCTTTGGATACATAGTTTCTACAAAAGGAATTGAAGTAGATCCAGTAAAAGTTAAAGCCACTGTGGAAATGCCACCTCCTAAGAATATCAGTACATTAAGATCTCTACAAGGCTGACTATAGCCCATCAGAAGATTCATCTCTCAACTAGCAAATTAGTGTCATCCATTCAACCATCTTTTGCATAAAAATGTGTCTTTTAAATGGGATGAATAGTGTGAGAATACTTTCAAGAATTATTTAATGACACCACCAATCTTGGTGCCACCTAGTGAAGACAAGCCATTGTTGCTATATATCGCAACAACATATATTTATTTAGGAGCCTTGCTAGCACAAGAGGATAAAGAAGGAAAGGAACAGGCAATATACTATATCAGCAGGACACTCAATGGACATGAAGTAAACTACACCTTCATTGAAAAATCATGCTTAGCAGTAGTATTTGCAACACAAAAATTGTGACAGTATATGCGCACTCACATTGTCAAGCTTGTTGCAAAAATTGATCCCCTCAAGTATTTACTGAGCAAAGCAGCTTTAACAGGAAGGTTGGCAAAGTGGGTCATGCTCCTCAGTGAGTTTGACATTCAATATGTTGAAAGGCAAGCTATCAAAGGACAAGTCATTGCTGACCAATTAGCAGAAGGTCCATTGTTAGACGGTCATCCTATGACCATGGAATTTCCTAATGTTGATATCCTCAACGTTACAACACAACCATGACAACTCTACTTCGATGGATCCTACACACAACATGGATCAGGGGCAGGAATTTTATTTGTCACACCTCTTGGGCACACAATTCCATGATCTTACAGGTTTACCTTCTGTTGCACTAACAATGTGGCAGAATATGAAGCTTTAATCCTTGGAATTAAAGTGGCTATTGACTGGAAAATCATAGAACTACAGGTGTATGGAGACTCTCAGTTAATCATCTATCAGGTCAACAATGATTACCAAACTAAGGATGACACACTGATTTTATACAAGAGACTGGTAGATGATCTAAGGAAATACTTCATATATGTCAAATTTGAGCAGATACCAAGATCAGAGAATAAAGCAGCAGATGCCATGGCCACAATAGCATCTCTTCTACAAATGCCTGAAACACAAGATCGTTATCGATTTATTGTGGAACAAGTGTTAAATCCTACATACGCAAATCCTAAATCCCAAACCATAAGCCTTTTGGATAGTGCCAAATCTTCCATTTATGGAGACATTTATACTTATCTAAAATATAATATCTTACCGCTAGATCTTTCTCGCAACCAAAAGCACAACTTCATACGCCAATCCGCCAAACATACCATTATTGCTGACACCCTTTATCGTCGAGGCCTAGATGGTACTCTTTTGCGTTGTTTAGAACATAACGAATCTGCTTCTGCTTTACATGAGGTCCATGAAGGAATTTGTGGCACAAATTCAAGCGGATTATCTCTAGCCAAGAAACTCCTTTGTTTGGGGTATTACTGGCCACACATGGAGCAAGAATCTTATAAATTTTTCAAGAGATGTCAAAAATGTTAGATTCATGGCAATCTTATACATGCACCAGCATAGGAGCTCCATCCATTCACAACTACATGGCCTTTCTGTCAGTGGGGATTGGACTTGGTAGGGAAAATTAACCCATCTTCATCTAATGGACATAAGTTCATTATCACCGCAACAAAATATTTTACAAAATGGGTGGAGGCAGTTCCCTTAACCACAATCACTGGGAAGCAAATATCATCTTTCATACTTAATTATCTCATTTGTAGATATGGGATACCCTAGTCAATCATTACAGATAATGGCAGGCCTTTCAAGAACCAAGACGTCCAAGAGCTATGTGAAAAGTTCCACATCCAACATCACTTTTCAACCCCGTATTACCCTCAAGGTAACGGACAGGCAGAAGCTTCAAACAAAACAATCCTAAAGATTCTCAAGAGGACTTTAAATGAGGTAGGGCGTGATTGGCATGTTCAGCTTAACCTTGCTCTTTGGGCTTACAGGACTAGCATTAGAACACCAACAGGAGCTACACCATATGCTCTTGTCTATGGATCAGAGGCAATATTACCTATCGAGGTAGAAATTCCATCCCTTCGAGTTTCACTAAAGGGACTCATTTCAGATGAGGATTATAGGATCTCTAGACTTCAAGAACTAGAACTACTTGATGAACGGCAACAACAAGCTATCAATCATTTGACAGCCTATCAACAAAGAATGTCTAGGAACTATAATCATAGGGTTAAGCCTAGAGTCTTCCAGATCGGAGACTTGGTCCTACGGGAAAATCCAAGAAATCAAGCAGACAGAGAAAAGAAGGGAAAATTTGAACCTAACTAGATAGGGCCTTATGTCATTATATCAATCTATGGATCAGGAGCATACCGATTGTCTACAATAGAAGGAGATATGTTGGAAGAACCCATGAATAGCATTCATCTCAGGCAATTCTACACTTGAGGATACCTAGTGCACGGTCAGTAAGGTTATCTTGATGAAAACTTGGCAAACAGGTGTCATGATGACAGAAAAAGAAAAAAATAGAATAAAAATAAAAACACAAAAAAAAGGGGACACAATAAAAACAAGTGATGAAAACCTGGCAAATAGGCACTACTTGTGATTTTCACCAGCTCTTCTATCTATTAGGTACAGTTTTGTTACGATTGTTTCCTTTCATATCATTTCCATCTATCATTTGAGATAATTATTATCACTATCCATATCATAACAAAGATATCATGTTTTACCCTAGCTTGGGGGCAACATCCTAGTGTTATTTGGTACAATGGACTTTCAGCTTAAATGGAAAGGCAATCAAACATGACAACACCAAGTGATGATACTTGAAAAGTAACCAAAAATATCAGAAAATCAAAATCCAAAAACATCAGAAAATCCATCAAAATCCAAAAAAACATCAAAAAATCAAAATCCAAAAACATTAGAAAATCCATCAAAATCCAAAAACATCAGAAAATCCATCAAAATCCAAAAAACATCAGAAAATCAGAATCTAAAAACATCAGAAGATCCATCAAGATCCAAAAACTTCAGAAAATTAGAAAATACATGCGAAAACATCCATAAAATCAAAAACACAAAAATAGAGTCTACATCAGTCAGAAAATGGAGTATGTGTCAGTCGAACTATGTGGTCTCTGCACGTATAACGTAGGCAAGACTAATCTTTGATCAGTCCTCGAGACCCCTGGGATAAGTCTTTAGGTTACATCATTTGGTCAAACTTCTGAGAATATCATGCAAACATCAGCACACACATTTCAACATTGATGATCTAATGTGAATAATGATTTGAAAATACATTAAGTAAAATTTGAATTGTTGTACTTTTTATTTTATCATTTTCTTATCATTTCTTTGGAGCTACTCAATGATGTATTGAACTAGAGAAGTAAGGAAGGAGAATGATACTTTTCTTTGTTTGTTGTTTGTGAGTTAGTCATTATTATTTTGTGAATCGTCACGGGAAGTGCTCTACCAAGTATCATGGATGACATTCCGATTCACTTAAGAAAATGATTAATTCTTGTCTGTTTATGCAAGAAATGCTCAGGTCATCTCAGTTTAATTATACCTTGATACTTGTGTTCGCTTGCAATATCAAATATCATGAAAGAAATACTTAGGTCATCATTGGTCTATCTCATATCATTGATGCTTGTATTCACTTTCAACATTTTAAAAGCTCAGTGATGATTCAAAGCAAAATAAAAAGATTGTTGAAATGACACTTAGGTTTGCATTGATAGAATAGGTTTGCATGGTAAACATAGATTGCATTCATAATAATACATCTGTAGAGTATTGATTACACAAGTTACAAAGATTCATTTGCAAAGAATGTTATCTTTTCTTATTAAAGATTGAGTATACTTGACACATACAATTTTCATAATGGCATGCATATAAAATCATTTCTTCATCTCATCATAAATGTCACAATAAACATCTCATTTCATGATATCATATACACATTATGTTTCATCATTCATTACATTTATCATTCATTTACATCTCATCACATTGTCATTATCATGTAGTTGCAAAATCATCATTCATTGCATACATATAGAAGGCATTTTACATCTCATTTTATCTATCATACATCATTTCATTTACATCTCATTTTATCTATCATATATCACATATCCATACATCATTTTATTCATTCATATATCATACACTTACATCTCATTTTATCTATCACATGACACATATTCATACATTACACTACATCCATACATCATTCATTTACATCTCATTTTTGCAAGAAAATAAATACATCATCAATATCATATCACATAATCATCAATACATCTATCCAATCTAGTATAATAAATCATCATAAAACATAAAAATTAAAATGCATCCATCACATAAATCATGTAGAACACATCATAGATCAATCAAACTGCTACACATCATATATATCTCATCAAGTGTCAAGTGTACAATGAAGTCTGAAAAGGATGAAAATAACATCATATCAAAAATGGTTGTATGTATCTCTCGAAGGGTACACAAATGATCTCAAGTTGTACTCGCACCAGTATCACCACCACCACCATATGTCCCAGAATCTCTTGGATCTCTCGGATCTCTCAAGAGAGGTTGTGTCACGCCTCTACTCACTGTCCTCGAATGAGTCCTCTCTAAGCGGGATTGGGCATAACTGACTCTCTACTCTGGGGGGAAAAGATCATGATAACGACTCCTGTAAAACTCAATCTCAACACCTGCCTGCATAGCCTCTCGCATGTAATTTTCCATAGAGGTCCCATCTGCCACTCTCTGCAATCTCTCTGTAGTAGCCTGTGCTATCTCTGCTACCTGTCTGACAGTATCTCACTCTGCAGTCAAGGCTATAATATGTGCCTGAGTAGTGGTCAATTGTGCTTGTACACCTGCTAACTAAGCCTGTGTCGTCACTGCTGCCTGTCTAGCCCCATCTCTCTCACCAATTAGAGAGGTAATTTGTGTCTGTGCAGTAGCTAGCTGTGCCTACATCTGGGCCTGAGTCTGTGCTAATAATCCCTGCACCTGTGCTAGCTGTCCCTATAAAGTCTGAACTTACACATGTAAACCCGCAACCTCTTATCGCTCTGCTGAAGAGGAAGCAATGACCTGCCTCTTATGAGGCACACTAGTCGATGGCTCTGAAGTACCTGCTATGCTCGGTCACCCCCCATCTCTTCCATCATCATCACTACTATCACCACTGCTATCATCATTGCCATCATCACTCTCGTCACTGCCACTCTCATCACTACCCTCCACATCAACATCTACATCCTCCTCTCTCCTCTGTCTTTGACCACCATGACCACCCCCTGTAGCTGCTGGTGCTGGTGCTGGTGTGGGTGCTGGTGTTGGTACTAGCTCATCTGGAATGGTAATATGAGGAGGAGGGTGTAGAGCCAAATACTATCCATACTTGGGAGTAACGGGTGCCTCAATAATGTCTCGTTGCATATCCCATGCCGATGGCTGTAGAGCATGATAACCCTCAACAAGTGCCCCATGAGGCAAGCACGGACCCCAATCACTGACATCTACCCGTTGTCGTCCATAGTGTGCTATTCCCTATGGCATACACTACACAATCCCATACTGTCTATAGACGCGGCAAAACAGGAATCACTCCAAAACCTTGGAGCTCTTCCTGATCAAATACATCGAATCAGCCAAAAATCCCAACTCGATATCATCCTCATCCCAGTCATCACAATCTAAATAGGGACACCAGGTCACTATCTCCACATCATCAAGAATCTGTCTCCAATAATCTAGCTTACCCATCATATGCTGGGTAGGCCTACCTCTGTAGCGAAACACATAAGGTCTCATCGCTGGTCTCGATAACACCGGCACGGGATGCGTAACAGCAATATGCTCCCATGCCCATACCTAAAGAAGTGTAGCTCCCGCCGATAAACTGCTACCTCTGAGGTACACGATCCAGTGTAAATCATGATATAGCTGAGCAAGCATACACATGCCCCAAGCATATCTCGTCCTGTGAGCCACCATACCCTCTAATACCCGACCCCATCCAAGAGATAGACCCTTTGACCTCGTATCAGGACAAAGGAATCCACCAATAAAGCCAGCCAAAAATGAAGGAAGTGGAGCATATGAATCATAGATCTCTACCCATGGGATCCACACTCCCGCAATATGGGGATCCTGAAAAACTCTCCACATAGACTCTATCCCACCAACCTCCTTCGAATCATGTACGACAATATCCCCAACAAAAGGAATGCGAAGAATACACCATACATCCTTTGGCGTCACGGTCATCTCACCAGTAGGTAAGTGGAAGGTGTTGTGGTCACTATGCCACCGCTCTGCTAAAGCTGTCAATAGACCCCTATTAAGTCTAATATGGGGCATATCCAGTAATGAGGCTAAACCACAATCAGTAATATGCTACCTCTCATCCGTTGAAAATCATGGTATCATATCAAAAGGCCATGGGAGTTGCTCTCGCACCTGGATAACATCTAAATGCTCCTGTTATCATAAAAACATTTTACAAATCAATATGTTATCAATCAGAATATCAAACATCATGAGGTCATTAATTTTTTTAAAAATTGTGCTTTACCTATCAAATGATCAATTTATCAAAAATGAACCCTCATCTATCAATCAGGTTCATCCCTTCAAAAATTTTAATTATTCCTCGCCTATCATGAGGGTAATTATTATCAATCAAATGGATCTCGCTCATCATGAGATCGTTTACCATTTATTTTAGATGGGATCAACAACAAATTGACGAAATAAAAATCAAATTGCACAATTTTTCATCAATCTATTTTTCAAGTGCTAAAACTACTAGGGCACTATCCAATCTAGTTGGCATGCTATGACAAAGCTCGGGGGCACTATTTCTAATGGGGCGCTACAAAATCTTACTGACGCGCTACAGAATTGACCTAACGCACTAAAAACTCATGCGCGCTACAAAATCTTACTGACGTGCTACAAAATTGACGTGACGTGCTAAAACTCTTACGTGCTACCCTAATCTATGGATGCACTACAGATTTTTGTTGGCGCACTAAAATAGATGACCGACACACTATTTCGCGCCTGTCAGGCGCTAAAATAGTAAAACACATAAAAAAAGACCTAAAAAGTATGAGCATGAATTACGAGGAGGATTTGGGGTATGTACTAGAGGTCCATAGTCGGTTGGACGTTGGTGACGTTGCACAGGCTCGAGTCAGTGGGTGTGGTAAGGGATCGACATCCTGATGCTCTAGCACTCTAAGGGTCTCTATCACAAGTTTATCAAAGTCAAATGCACAAATGACTTTTGAAAATGACCTTTTGAGCTTTTATAGGTTATTTTTGTGGGATTTTCATGGGATTTATTTATTTTTCCTTCTGAGGAATTAATTCTTATCTATCATAGGGGCAATTTTGGACAATTTTGTCAGGAGATAAATTGTTTCTTCCTCAAATCATCAAAAAATCATCAAATCATCATAAAAATTCAAAAAAATTGAAAAATCATAAAAAAAAATCGAAATTCATCAATTTATCTCCCGTGGGGGCATTTATCACTATCATTTCAAAATTCAACATCTGGGGCAAATCAAGGGCATATTTTTTTTACTTTTCATCAATACTGGCAGCTAAGGCAAAATCATTCTTTGAAGCAATGCATAAAACACATTACTTCAAAGAGGGGCAAAATGTAGACACCTAAAAATGGTCTGGAGAATCTAATTAATTAAATACTACTTATTTGATTAATTAATCTTAAATTCATCTACTTAGTAAATAAATAGAAATATTTATTTATATTAAGTTCATTATTAATTCTTCTATTTCTCTCTTAATTAAATAAATAAAATTAAAAACTTTGTTTTATTTAATTATTATCATTTTTATCATATTATTTCTCTCTTAATTAAATAAACAAAATTAAAAACTTTGTTTTATTTAATTATTATTATTATTACTTCTTTTATACTTCTATCATAAATTAAAATACACAACTTAAATAATTTGTGTTATTTAATTACTTCATCACATTTCTTCTTAATTAAATAAAGATATTCTAAAATCTTTTATTTAATTATTATTTTCCTTTTATTTTAATTTAATAAACAAATCCTATAGTTTGATTTATTAAATTATTTATTCCCCTTTTGCTAAATTTAAATAAATTAAAATTATTTAAATTAATGCATAAATCATATTCCTTTTATTACTCACCAATAAAATTAGATTTTTAAAAATCTAATTAATTCAACTCTCATTCACGGGAAGAGCTTCGGGGACAAACCTGCAGGAAATCCTCTCCATCTTCTTCCTCCAATCTTTCCTCTCATCTTGCCTAGTGTTTTCATGGGGAGGAACAATCCTCCATGATCAGCTCCATCTTCTCATCCCATGCCATTCAATTCTCCAGATTGAATCCTAGCCTTTTATCCCATACCCCTGTGCAAATGTGCTGCCGTGAAAGCTATAAATATAGGTCTTTGGCTATAGGAAAGGGATCCTAACTTGTGCAATCTTACTCTATAGGTTTTCCAAGCATTCAAGCATTCAAGCAATCAAGCAAATAGAAGCATTCATCCAGCATCCATCAAGCATTCATCCAACATTCAACATTTGCAGTCATGGCTGCCATTACAGTAGTTTTATTATTTAATCATATAGGAATAGAGATAGTTTGAATTCTCATTCTCTAAATTTCATTTCAATAATCTAATTAGCTTCTAAAATCTGAAAGCAAAGTAGATTAGAGAGATCTTTAGAGTTAGAGAGCAATAGGACAGATTTCTGAAGATTCTATGTTTAAATTAGCTTAAATTTCTTGAATCTTAGATACAATGTCTTATTTAGAAGTGTAGATGCTTTCTAGTTTGTTTACCCCATTCTTACGCTTCCAGCAACAATTCCTATACCCACTCTCTCGCTTCTAAAATCATTTTCTAGGAACATGCAAAACATGCCAATGGAGCTCTTTGGGGTATTCATGAACCCTATTGTGCAAGCTTCCCTAGCACAAGTTGTTGATGGCCTTCCCATCCCTACTCCTCCAATTGAACCACTAGAAATGAAAGAAACAATATAGATATATGATGATTTGGAGAGGCGAGAGAGGGAAGCAACAAAGGAGATTGAGGAAGAAGTAGATGATTACCATGAGCATCAAGAGTATGAACACCTAGAAATTGATAAAGTGGTGCATGAGGGAGAGGAGGAAGAAACTCAATCATCTGAGGAAGACATTGAAGAGCTTGGCACAAAATATATTTTGGAAAATTTTGACCCAAAGCTTGAAGAAGAGTTGGCTCAACAACTCAAGAACATCAGAGAAGAGGTAGAAAAGAAGGCATCCGATGAAGAGAAGGATGTAGATGAGAGAGTGGAGGAAGACACTGAACTACCAACTAGGGAACATGATAAAAGCCTCGAGCATGATAAGAAGATGCATTTTTCAGAAGAGAAAGAAGAAGTCAAGCCTGAAGCCATGAAGAAAATCCCAGAAGAAGAGCATCATAAATAACATGGGCATGACCAAGAAGAAGAAGAGAAAACCACCGAAGGGGAAGACAACCCCAAACAACACACAACTACTGAATCCCTGAGAAAAGAAACTATATTCATCAGGGATTCTAATGAAGAAGAAGAAGAAGAAAAGACTAAGAAGGAGACTATGGGTGGTAAAGCAATGGAAATACAACATACCCATGAAGAAGAAGGTGATCATGAATCACCAAAAGGAGAATCTTAGATGCCTGAATGGCTTGAGAAACAATTGGAGAAAAAAACCCTAACCCTGATGGATCCAAAGGCAAGGCTAGAGGCTATCTTGGCTTGAGCCCAAATAAGCACAAAGAAGGAGAAGATGCCAAAGGTTAGATTCCATCTAACAATGGATACATTAGGATCTAAAAATGTACAAATATCCACTCTAGTTATCAGAGAAGAGGGGGTAAACTATAATATTTTGACCCTTGATCTAGAAACAACAAGGGAGCAAAATATTGACCATCTCCAAGGATCTTTTGCCACAATTGTACATCATATGCAAAAATATAAGACCTCCAAAGGGGAGTTAAAAGAATAGGTTGTGGACTTAATATCTTACATTCAACAATAGTCATCAATTGAAGAGCTCCCCACCACATCATCAGCACCATTGCAACTGCTATCCAAGGACCACATTGAAAAATTGGAGAGGAGAAAGAATTAGACAAAGGCCACAAAGGATTAGTTTCAATAGGTCCTCTACAATGGAAACATGGGCATAGGTCATGCTATCAGAAAAACAAACAAATTCTTAGAGGTGAAAAATATCTAGAGGGCACAAAGAATTTTTGCATTGAGTTCCTAGAGTCATATAGGATCACATATCCTAAAATTGAGGAAATCCTCAAGATACCTGAGAGATCATGGGTGAAGGAGTTTGCTTTGGTAAAAGATGACCACTGGCTAGTGGAGATATGAAAGCTAGGCTTGGACCATAGGAAGAAAGTATTGGAATGAGTGCTCCATGAGGTGGAGCAAGATATTGACTGGTCCAAGGAAATCAGCTTGTGGGGAATACCTAAGGTTGATGATGAATTTTGACATGCCTACCATTGGGCTCAATCTTGAAATGGTAAACCCATACTTCCATAAGAAGATGGAAGATGGAACCACAGATGCTCTCACAATAAAATTTATGGGTTTTTCTACTCATGCCTTCACCCAATCTGAGTAGGTGAAAGATAATACGCCCAAATGTGACAAACATTAGGATACACTCACTAGCTGATCTAGAAAAAATGAACTTTTAGGTAATCCAATCTGACATAATGGAGTGGTGTAAACTCCAAGCATTGATTGGATAGTTTGTAGAATATGCTACTACAAAGAAAAATGAAGGAAATCCCATAATTGATGATGAGTTCCTCACCAAGTAGCTACAACAAAAGGGAAATTAGCTAGAAGCAAAAATTGCTATAGTGGCTGGCCACTACAAGACAAAACAGAGAAAAGAAAAAAGTTGTATTTTAAATTGCGGAATATTGTGGGGTAGGTGAAACCCTAGTGTAAATCAAATATGAGCCACACAATGAAAATTAATCCTAGCTGTTCATTTGGGCTTTGGAAAACTATAAATAGGGGCATTCCCCTTTGTTAGGTCTCAAAAATGTTGGTTTGAAACCACAAGAGGTTGCCAAGCTCTTGATACGTTTTAGGTTGATGAACAAGGAAAAATAGTATATTTGAACCTTCTTCTCTTCAGGCTCTACCAAGCCTAGGCGGGTGCACCTATGAAAATGAGGCAGACTTAGACTACATATTTCCTACTTGAGCAATCTATCAACAATGACAATTGGGATTGGGATAGATGAAAGCTTAATAACTACTACTAAAATTTGAGATGTGAATGTTTGAATAAGATTTTATAAAATTCTAAAATAGAATTGGTATGACCAGTGCCTACTTCTGTTGGTCTAATGGAGTCAAGAGGTAAATGAGATGTGTGTTCTATCTCTAGATAAAATTCAAAAAATTTGGCACTTTTATGAGTTTATTCTTGGCATAAATGTGCAAGGATGCAATTATCAAGTTCTTATTGATTCAAATGACCTTTTCTAGATTACTATGATTAATGAAAATAATTTAATCCTTCCTTGAAGGAGCCAGTTAATTGAACCACACAAGAGGAGCAAATGTGCTTTGATAAATTGAAAATATCCTTGATACATCAATTTAAATAATAAGGAAATCTCAACCTTGGAGACAACTGAATAATATTTTCAATTATTTAAAAAAACAACTGACACCATAATTGGATCACCAAATTTATGCATTCTTCTCCATTATATAATTTTAAAAGATTTTACAATATACTATTGGAGTTAAAATGACACTGAGAGGGGGGGTGAATCAGTGTCTTAACAAAATTGACCAAATTTCAAAATTCATAAACATAGCTCAGATTTGATCTCAATATTACTCTGATTAATGCATTCATGAGTTGAATGTAATCATTCATAAATAGAATTGAGAAAAGTAATAATCCCAACAGTGAACTAAAACAACACCAACACTATAAAACAGTGAGCACATAGAAGAACAAAGAGACACAAGATTTTTCCGAGCGGAAAACACTCCTGGGGTAGAAAAACCACTCCTAAATTGCCTTACTGGCTTAATCTTCAAAAACCACTATTAACAATGCCTTATAGATTAAATTCTGAGCACCAACTCAAGGAGCAACAACCCCTCATTTTGAAACAGTAGTTTCAAGGAGCGCCAACCCCTCATTTAGAGATATCTATCTCAAGGAGCACCAACAACTCAAATTATATTTTTGAACAATAATAATATCAAAGGATCTCTTTGTTTTCTAGTAAGCTCAAGAAATTCAACACTCTTATCTACCTAATACCCTAAGAATCCAACTCTTTGAATCCTTAAAAGAATTACAACTCTATTATGCATCATTTTTTCCAAAATTTTTGTATTACAGAGTTTCTCAATACATCTCTTGATACAACCAAAATAACTATGTCTCAGAATTACTGGCCAGCATCTTTTTTAGTATTCACAACACTACGTTTTATACATCTTTTCCAATGTGTATTCTTCAAAGAGATTCAAGGTCAAAGGAGAGCTGAAACCTCCTTTCTATTTTCAGGAAAAAGGATTCCAAAAAAGTGACTGTCTTTAGGAATAACAGTTGTGCAATAGGTTTGATGGTAACAAGTGACAAGTGGGAACAAAGCAACGTTTTATCTTCACAACCCACTTTAACACACTAATAGAAATAAAAGAATATCACAAAAAATGTCAGGGTAACCAAAAACTTATCATGCCAAAACTGTCAGAGATAACACAAGAACCCATTTATCTCCTCTTTCATTTTTTTATTCAAATTCCTGATTCGAACAAAGACAATAACTACCATGAAAATCAAATGATGGATGTGATACCTATTTAGCAGTATGAAATACAAATAAATACTAGTCAGAATTGCAGCTCCCACAATTGTCCACCAGCTGAGAATCATAACCTCTCAATTCTCAGAGAATATTCTGCCATGTAACCGTTCTGAGATTCGATGCAAACCAATGATGTTGGCCTATACCTATACTAAGAAATTCATATGTTGGCCATAGTGACAGAGTTTGTTAATCATTCACTGAGACATCCAGATAGTCCTGCCGAAGGCAATTAAATCGCTAGTCATTCCCCTTAGTTATCACTTTCGCCATGACCTATCTGAGTTGGGAAGACCTCTCACAGACCACATTAAGTTTCACCGAAAGCCCTTTTATCCCTTATGTGTCGCTGTGACATTTTGTTGTCGGGGAGACATTTCATAGATGATGCTTTGTTTTACCGAAAGTCATCCTTTCATCCAGTGTCACTGAGACAATCCATAATCAGGGAGACATTTTGTAGATTTCATTGTCTTTCACCGAAAGACTTAAACGTTATCCATTTTGAGTCGCTGTGACAAAAACACACTCTCGCTGAGATGTATCCTTCATTCATCTTTGCTAAGACAATGCATAGTCAGGGTGTCATCTCGTAGAGCATCATGTGTCTTACCAAAATCCCACATGATCAAACTTTTCACCGTAACATATCACTCTCGGGGAGACCTCTCGGAGAGCACACTATGTCATATCGAAACAAATATGTCGTCAGTCGCTCCTTTGTCTTATTCGCCTTTGCCGTGACTTTCCACTGTCAGAGAGATATTATATTGATCTCAATATGTTTCACTGAGAGCCCTTAATGTTTTCCCAGTCGCCAAGAAGTTTCTCACTGAACTGCACTTTTCATTTCACCTACTTCGCTATAGCTTTAAGATATCGGGGAGACCCTATGTAGATCGTTTTATGTTTCCCTGAGATTACTTCATACACCCTGAGTTGTTGAGAGAAGAGAAAACTCTTGCCGAGAAGCATCC
This sequence comes from Sequoia sempervirens, assembly GCA_007258455.2. Taxonomy (NCBI): domain Eukaryota; kingdom Viridiplantae; phylum Streptophyta; class Pinopsida; order Cupressales; family Cupressaceae; genus Sequoia; species Sequoia sempervirens. The sequence goes on along the minus strand of VDFB02270651.1, from coordinate 577,274,086 downwards.
TTCTATCTTATGAGGGTCACTATAACATACCAACATCGGGGAGACCTCTCGTAGAATGCTTGAGTCATACCGAAAGTCACCAACCATCTTGTGTGTCATTGAGAAAAATCAATCTTCATGCCAACAAAGTCAATTTGTGTTCCATCGGCGAGACCGAAGGTCACTCGCCGAGACCTCATGCCAAAAAACCTAACTCTTATTGAGATAACCTTTGTGAACAAGTCAGTAAGACACCAAAAAACGGCTATGACATTTCATCGAAGCCACAACCTTTGCCGATAAGACCTTTTGGTGCATGGCCGGTGAGACAATATGTCTTTGGTGAGACTACATACCGAATACAACACTCCTGCCGATATGTTCCTTTTCCTTCAGTTGGTGAGACAAAGTAAGTTTGCAAAGACGTTACAATGAAGAAAAAACCTCTTGTCGATGAGCACCCTTTGTTTCCAATCGGGGAGACATGATGAGTTCGCTAAGACATTATATCAATGCCGCAACTCTTGCCGATATGATCTTTCTTGTGCCAGTCGGCAAGACACAAAGCGCTTGATGAAACATGTCGATAGGGATTACTTATGCCAATGAACCACCTCATGTAATAGTCGGTGAGACATAACAATCTTGTTGTGACCCTATATCGATAGTATAACTTATGTCGATATGAACCTTTTTTGTCACCAAAACCACGTGAATGTCATGCCGAAAGCTACTTGTATGTAAAATAAAATCGTCATGACATCAAAAACGTCATGCCGAAAGGAAACACAGATGTTCATCAGGAAAATGGATTGGGGAAACCCTAGCATTCTCACACCGATATGTTCTTTTCTGTCACCGAAATAATTGTACAAATAAGATAACCTGAGACTACACGAAGCTCAAACTGATTAGTACCATAAGATATTAAAATTCTGAATGTATACTGTCCACTAAATGCCAAGACAAGTAAACCATATAGATAAAATTGTACCAAGATAAAGCATGAGAAACCAATCTGAAACTATTTGAATGTAAGCCAATGCCAAAGTCATCAAAGAGGTGCCATAAATAAAGCATAAGGATCCAAACTGAGACTAATCATCAAAGAGAACTAACTAAAAGAGATTTTGTCATCAAGGACAAACCATAAACACAACTGAGATCCAACAAACTCCCCCTTTGTCCTTGATGGAAAAACACAAATGACTCTCCCCCTTTTTGCCTCAAAGACAAAGGATAGAAGAGAAGAATGTGCAAAGCTAGGAAACACAATTGAGAAGCCAACCAAATACCATAAGAACCAACTGCAAATAGAGCAAAAGTGTAGCAGACATATTTGCAGGAGAGCAGTAAGATTGTAACATGTTGATATCATAGCAAAAATAACAATATGTCCTTTTCAAGAATCTCGGTCCATATCATCAATGCCAAAGCAAAGGTACCAAAATATTATAATGTAACAAACCAAATTGATACCTAAATATTGAAGACCTATTACTTGAACATACCACCTTCTTTATGTTTGATCAAGGCACATTCAAGATCACCTACTCCACATTCAATTTGATTAACTTCAATCTAGCAAAACCAGAATTTGAGCACAAACAACCAACCTCTTCTTAGCACAAGTAACCTCAATCACTGTCCATAACAATACACAGCAAAGACCAATGATACTGGTTATTCTTCTCCAAACGACACATATCATTTTATTATTTTCATACACAAAATATAACTTGAAAGCATGTATACTGCATAATTCATCGTCAATCTATTCTTGTACACCCATCCTCAGTCCATATGAGAACTTCTATTACCACACCAAGAACAATGAAAAATACCAAAGATAATTAATCTCAGCCCTCACACAACACCGAATAATATCATCATAGAAATAATTCATAACATCAAACATGTTTTTCAATCACTGTTCTCCAAAGATAAATACATCAACATCACTTCAGAACAAAGGCTTTCTTATTTTTAATATATTGAGGAAATCATCTATATGTCTCCATACCACTCAAAGATGTCATAAGGTCATACCATTATTTCCAAAACCCAAGCATCCAAAGAGTTCATTTAAAAACAAAGTGCACTGTCATTTCAAAAACTTCTAAAAATTGTCAACCACTAGACCAAGCAAAAACATTCCTTAACATCTTATACCACCAAAAGCAAATGCAAGATGTCATACCTCATTCTAGACTCCATAGGGGTAAAATATATTACCATAATAGACTCCCCCTGATTCTTTGCTTCTTCTCAAGACTTGGAAGGCAACACTTGTGCAAGGAGTGCACAAGGAGTTTTCTCAAAAGCATCTCTATTGCTCTTCTTGTCATCTTGATTGCTCTTTCTTCTCCACTCCAATGAATAATTTTTCACTTGTTTGCTTAAAGTACCTATCTTTCTATTGAATCTGCATTGTTGTACTTTATGTCCAATGTTATTACATCTAAAAAAAATGACTTTGTGATTGTTTTGAGAAATAGAAGACTTCCTACAGACATTTCCAGCATTGTTCCCTACATTATTATCACTTGTATTTATTCTATAGTCTCTTCTCAAGTGACCAAAATTGTTACAGTTGTAACACACCACATCCTCATTTCTAGGGACATTAGAATGATTCTTATTTGACCATCTTATGCAATCAATTTCTTTATGACCATAGTCATTACAAACATAACAATATCCTTGGAAAGAATGATTATACCTAAATGAATGATCATGCCAACGATGTGAAGATCTGAAGACATTTTTCCTTTCTCTATGAATACCTTTAGATTGTCTTCTAGTGTGAATGTTATCCTTTGATGCAACAATACTGTAACCAAGATCAACCTTCATTCTTGGTGTTTGCTTGGCTTGAAAATTCTTTTCATCTAAAGTAGTAAACACTATTTCATGTTTACATTTGTCTACAGAGCTTTGTCCAACCTCATATCCCACTCTTGTAGGATCTTTAGAATGCTTTTGCCTACCCAACATCTCATTCAATATATTAGTACTATGATCAAATTTCTGAATTTTACTAGATTGAGCCTTGATACTTTCAAACTCTTTTCTTAAAGCAACTACCTATTCTTCAAGTTTTAGACAAACAATCTTTTTAATCTCCAAATCAGAACTCACAACGTCTACAATCCTCTTATATTCTTCAATTTCAATTTTCTGACTTATAATCATATTGTCCTTAAGAGTTAGTTCTTTTAACAAGGAATCATTATCTGAATATTTTTGTAAAGAATCAATCTCATTTTCTAGTTTATTACACAATTCATCCTTGTCTTTTAACTTGACTTCCAAACTCTCTTTTTGTTGAAGTTTTCTTGTTAAAAATTGGTTTTCTTTTCTAAGTTGGTTAATAGTATCTAAGGAACATAGGAGTTCACCTTCCAAATCAACCTCACTTTTTGGTTCATCATATTCCTGTTAAGAGTTAACTTCATCCAAAGATTGCTCTACTTTTATACAAGTTTCTTGATCATTTAAATATTCATTAATGATCTCCTTGTACTTCTTTTCAAAACTATGAATGTTTACACCTTCTTCACTCTCAAATGCTTCACAACTTATTTTAGTATCCAAAGATATCTCCTCTTGTAATTCACTATTCTGATTCATTTTAGTCAACTTGTCCCAAACTTCATTAGCACTGCTGTAATGAATGACTTTTGTAATGACTTTATTTGGCAAGTTATTAAAAATAGCATTTATAGCTCTAGTATTGAATTCAAGTGCTTTCTTCTCCTCAAGAGTGAAAGGAGATGTTGCAAATGTAGTACAACCCCTTTCAACTGCTACCCACACTTTAGATCCTAAAGAAAGTAAGTATGTTTCCATCCTATGTTTCCATATAATAAAGTTTTTACCTTCGAATTGAGGAGTTCTAGATCTAGGATACTCTACCAGTTCCAAGCTACTGTTTATGAACTCTTCCTCGTTATTCCTTATACAAGATTCAGGTTGAACATGATGAATAGCATTTTGCTGAGAATATCTTTTTCCCTTATTTCTTCTGTTCTTTCCCATATTAACCAAAGTACTCCACGAAACCAAGAATAATCCTAGGTGGTTTAGACCTATCAGAGGACCCTACACTCTGATACCAATTGTTGGAGTTAAAATGACACTGAGGGGGGGTGAATCAGTGTCTTAATAGATTTGACCAAATTTCAAAATTCATAAACATAGCTCATATTTGATCTCAATATTACTCTAATTAATATATTCATGAGTTGAATGTAATCATTCATAAATAGAATTGAGAAAAGTAATAATCCCAATAGTGAACTGAAACAACACCAACACTGTAAAACAATGAGCACACAGAAGAAAAAAGAGACACAAGATTTTTCCAAGTGGAAAACCCTCATGGGGTAGAAAAACCACTCCTAAACTGCCTTATTGGCTTAATCTTCAAAAACCATTGTAAATAATGCCTTATAGGCTAATTTCTGAGCACCATCTCAAGGAGCACCAACCCCTCATTTTGAAACACCAATTTCAAGGAGCACCAACCCCTCATTTAGAGATATCTATCTCAAGGAGCACCAACCCCTCAAATTATATTTCTGAACAATAATAATATCAGAGGATCTCTCTGTTTTCTAGTAAGCTGAAGAAATTCAACACTCTTATCTACATAATACCCTAAGAATACAACTCTTTGAATCCTTAAAATATTAAATAGAAAAGAATTACAACTTTGTTATGCATCATGTTTTCTAGAATTTTTGTATTACAGAATTTCTCAATACATCTCTTGATACGGCCAAAATAACTGTTTCAGAATTACTGGCCAACAGCTTTTTCAATATTCACAACATTGCATTTTATACATCTTTTCCAGTGTGTAGTCTTCAAAGAGATTCAAGGTCAAAGGAGAGCTGAAACCTCCGTTCTATTTTCAAGAAAAAGGATGCCAAAAAAGTGACTGTCTTTAGGAGTAACGGTTGTGCAATAGGTTTGATGGTAACAGGTGACAGGTGGGAACAAAGCACTGTTTTATCTTCACAACCCACTTTACCAAGCTGATAGAAATAAAAGAATTTCACAGCAAATGTCAAGGTAACCGAAAACTTATCATGCCAAAACTGTCAGAGATAACACAAGAACCCATTTATCTCCTCTTTCATTTTTTTATTCAAATTCCTGATTAGAACAAAGACAATAACTGCCATGAAAATCAAATGATGGATGCGATACCTATTTAGTAGTATGAAATACAAATAAATAGTAGTCAAAATTGCAGCTCCCACAATTGTCCACTAGCTGAGAATCATAACCTCTCAATTCTCAGAGAATATTCTGCCATGTAACCATTCTGAGATTCGATGCCAACCAATGATGTCGGCCTGTACCTGTACTAATAAATTCACATGTCGACCATAATGACAGAGTTTGTTAATCATTCACCAAGACATCCAGATAGTCCTACCGAAGGCAATTAAATCGCCAGTCATTCCCCTTAGTTATCACTTTTTCCATGACCCATCTGAATCAGGAAGACTTCTCGCAGACCACATTAAGTTTCACCGAAATCCCTTTTATCTCTTATGTGTCACTATGATATTTTTCTATTAGGGAGACATTTCGTAGATGATGCTCTTTTTTACTGAAAGTCATCCTTTCATCCAGTGTTGCTGAGATAATCCATAATTAGGGAGACATTTTGTAGATTTCATTGTGTTTCACCAAAATACTTAAACCTTATCCATTCTGAGTCGTTGTGACAAAAACACACTCTTGTCGAGATGTATCGTTCATCCATCTTTGCTAAGACAATGCATAGTCAGGGTGTCATCTCATAGAGTATCTTGTGTCTTACCGAAAGCCCACGTGATCAAACTTGTCACCATGACATATCACTCTCAGGGAGACCTCTCAAAGAGAACACTATGTCATACCGAAACAATTATGTCGTCAGTCACTCCTTTGTCTTATTCGCCTTCACCATGACTTTCCACTGTCGAAGAATATTATATAGATCTCAATATGTTTCATCGAGAGCCCTTAATTTTTTCCCAGTCACCAAGAAGTTTCTCACCAAACTACACTTTTTTGTTTCACCCGCTTCACTATAGCTTTAAGATATTGGGGAGACCCTATGTAGATCGCTTTATGTTTCCCTGATATTACTTCATACACCCTGAGTCACTGAGATAAGAGAAAACTCTCACTAAGAAGCATACTTCTATCTTATGAGGGTTGCTATAACATACCGACATCGAGGAGACCTCTCGTAGAATGCTTGAGTCATACCGAATGTCACCAACCATCTTGTGTGTTGCTGAGAAAAATCAATTTTCATGCCGAAAACGTCAATTTGTGTTCCATCGGCGAGTCTGGAGGTCACTTGCTGAGACCTCACGCCAAAAAGCCTAACTCTTACCGAGATAACCTTTGTGCACAAGTTAGTAAGACACCATGAAATCACTATGACATTTCATCTAAGCCACAACCTTTGCCGATAAGACCTTTTAGTGCACGGTCGGTGAGACAATATGTCTTTGGTGAGACCACATCCTGAATAAAACAGTCTTGCTGATATGTTCCTTTTCCTTTGGTTGGTGAGACAAAGTAAGTTCGCCAAGATGTTACAACGAAGAAAAAACCTCTTGCCGATGAGCACCCTTTGTTGCCGGTTAGGGAGACATGATGAGTTTGCTAAGACATTATATCGATGCTACAACTCTTGCCGATATGATCTTTCTTGTGCCGGTCGGCAAGACACAAAGTGCTTGATGAAACAACATGTCAATAGGGATTACTTACGCTGATGAACCACCTCATGTAATAGTCAGTGAGACATAACAATCTTACTGTGACCCTATACCGACAGTATAACTTATGCCGATATGAACCTTTTCTATTTCCAAAACCACGTGAATGTCACGCCAAAAGCTGCCTGTATTTAAAATCAAATCATCATGACATCAAAAACATCTTGCCAAAAGGAAACACAGATGCTAATAAAAAAAAAGGATAGGGGAAAACCTAGCATTCTCACGCCGATATGTTCTTTTTCTGTCACCAAAATAATTATACAAATAAGATAACCTGAGACTACACAAAGCTCAAATTGATTAGTACCATAAGATATTAAAATTCTAAATGTAGACTATCCATTGAATGCCAAGACAAGTAAACCATATAGACAAAATTGTACCAAGATAAAGCATGAGAAACCAATCTAAAATTATCTGAATGTAAGCCAATGCCAAAGACATCAAAGAGGTGCCCTAAATAAAGCATACGGATCCAAACTGAGACTGATCATCAAAGAGAACTAACTGAAAGAGAATTTGTCATCAAGGACAAACCATAAACACAACTGAGATCCAACATATACAACATAATGTTTTTTTTAGGCGATTGACCAACCTATCCAACTACCTAATCTACTGCTTCCATCTCTAATGATTTTATTTCATCTTACATATATACATTGTATTTTCAAGGTTACAACTCTTCACAACATCCGTCTGGTGCAACTCTTCTTTGTGGTGCAACTCTTCATTTAATTATTCTCAGCAAAATAAAATATTTAATTAGTTGCCTTTGGAAAATTAAATATTTTAACATTATTCTCCATTTTGCATCTTCATGAAAATTAATTTAATAATAATCTTCTTTCACTGGAAACTAGTTCACATTCATTCTTTCACCCTTTAAATATATAATTTGGGTAAAAATAACTACCCACCTTTTAACTCCCTTTGTTTTTGCCTCTTCATGGAGACTAATTTGATTTATTATTTTCATTTTTCGTTTGTTTGGATATTTTCATTTCATTCTTACCCGTATGTATTTTCACCCAATTAATAAAATATCCTTTGGGTAAAATAGTTACCCACTCCCTATTTCAATTGGTGAAAACATTTTACAAAGTTTATAATTACACTCTTCAAAAATATCTTTTCCCGCACACTTTCATTTTCAATAAATTATTTTGTATTTTTACCATTCATTAAATCCACCGCACATATTTCATTTCATTGCATACCCGCTTATAAATTTGAGACCCCTTGTGGTAATGTGGGGAATATTAAAGAGATCTCCCGCAATACTTCACACAATTTTGACTCCTCTTGCAAGGACACAGGAAGGGTCACCACAATACTGCACGTCTTTTGTTGGGTGCTTGCAGTGATGTGGGTAATTTCTAGAGATTGCCTCTTTCATTGTACCAAAATTTTCTTGTCTAATGTTATCATTGGGTATGTGTAGGATCATGATGGGCCAAAAAGTTGTGATATGATGGGTATGTGGTTGATGACTTTGTTTTACCCAAAATTGATGAAACGAAAAGGGTTTTTAAAGGAGATGCTCAACTTTCAACCAATATAAATTATGCTTTAATTTGAATTTAATAAATAATTATTATTCATTTTTTATTTGAATTATGACTAAAGTCCTTACTGATAGGTTTATTGAAAAACATCTATAGCTTTTAAGCGGTATCACATTTTTTGAATCCAAAACATGTGTCATATTCTATGCTTTGCATACTATAAGATTAAAAAAAATGAATTTCATGAAGTTTTGACCAAGTTAAGGTGGTCAAACATACAAGTTTTTATATTTTTTAAAAGTTGTAATAAAAAATTCATAATTAATTATTTACTTGGAAAAAAATTACAAAAAAATATGCTTCACATTGGGACATGAGTCCTCTACTTATATCTAAAATATTATAAAACAATATTATCATTTTATTGTGGTTAGGGTGCTCAGACAGACACCTTATTTTTCCCTGAAATTTAAGTACTATTGCATTGAAATTTCAAATTTTCACCAAATAGTTTTTTTTTTCTTAAAATAAACCTAGTAGTTTAGAAACTACACTCAATTTGCTATAGATTCTATTCTTACATATTTTTGAAATAATATTGATAACTTCTTCAAATTTTTACATCAAGTTGCCTAACTCTAATTTTTCTGAATTTTTTGCCACTTAAGGGCCTATTTTTTCCATGATGATCCTGCACATACCCTATCCCCATCCATCACCTCAAGATTCTCAGTTCCTTTTCATTCACATTCAATATCCCTCTCAATATTTTTTCTAATAGCATACTTACAAGCCCACTGACAAATTTCAATGATATCGACTCCACTGAACATTGAACAGTCTCTTGAAGCTCCCTCTTGACATTCTCCAATCCTCCAATATTTTCCCAAGTGACGTTTAGGAACTTCAAGCATAGTTTCATGGAGAATTGATGGGTTGATAGGGCCCAATGCAATCTATAAGTGTTCATTAGTCATGACCATTAGATTTATAATCTCAGCATCTATTGCTTCATTTTCTATGTCAATGACAAAATTTCATTGATTTTACTTCATTGGTTTGTGTCTTCATCATTTTTAAATGCAAAAATCTTGAAGGCATATTCTATGCAAGGTTGAAGATTTGAGATTAGAGCACACATTTGAGTTTTAGGCAAAATACAAGTAAGATCCATATGATAGCTCAATTCTCTACTCTTATGGTGCCACAATTTATAAACATCTTCTGATGAATTTAGGTCAATTTCCTTCAATGACACAATGAGGGATGTTGGTGTCACATCTTCAAAATGCACTCTTGCATATTATAGATCCATGGATATTAACTAGGGCCTGTGTAAATTCGATGCCAAGAAGTGGTCCATTCATGGTTAAGCTAGAAGCATTCTCGAATGGTGTAGTATGGGGATACACACTATAGTATCCAAGTGGAACCTCAAAGCAGAAATCACCCATCTCATCTATATTTTCTGGCATTACATTCTCTAGTGCATGTGTTGATGCAACTTGCAAACAAAATTTGTTGTTATCAATCTAATAGAACTAGAAATATTATAATGTGTATCTTTTATGTTTGGAATAGAAGCCACAAAATTCTCTAAACTGCTAAATTTGTAGTGTTCCTTCTTATCCTTGATTGTATAGCATGTGGATGTAACCTGATTAAATTTATAATATCACCAAATGCTTTTTCTAGCTCTTTCTCATGCATTAACTAATATCTTAGAACCTTCAACTCCATTGGCTTGAAAATTCACAACACATTCTCCAACTGAAAACCCTGTTACCTAGAAGGGCTGAGATATGGCAACTTGACTATGCTCAACTAGATGTTCCATAGAAGGGGGTGAAACATCAAATATTGTATTCTCCACTTTTTCAAAAGGTAATAACCTGTATTTTCCACAAATAATTGTTTTAAAAGTAAATCTTCCATTTGCATCAGATATGGCATGGCAAAGTGCCTATTTTTCTCATTGAGATGCTCCAACACCCTGGGGGAAGTGAACCTCAACAACATCATCAAAATAAAAATATACATGAACAATTAAAACTGGATTACCCTGAGAAACAGCCAGTCCATCAATTTCATAGCCAAGTACAAAAAAGTTGTCATCTACTACTAGTTTGGAAAAATCTAAAACTATCTCATGATAGCCTCTCTATTCAACTGTTAACATTGGATGGGAAGAAACTAGCTTGTATGTCCCTAGAATAATGTTTTTGAAGTTGAAACTTCCTCCATGTGACGTAAACACACTATTACTTAGTTCACTCTTTGTGGAGATGAGTTTGACCTTCATATTGGCAAGACCCTCATTTATTTTTGGACAACTTTCTCCTCCTAAGTTGTCAATACTGCATATTGTTTGTTGTATGAACAATAGATGATAAGAATTTCTACCCCCTCTAGATGTTAGCAGTGTATTTGTTCCAACAAATTCATTATGAGCAACAGTGGGTATGTCCAACATTGAAAATATGTTTACTATTAATATCATAAATCCTGAAAGTATTAATCCTTGCAACACACTTTGTGTATATTTTTCAAATGTACATCTAAGTTCCAAAATCAAATTTTTGAACACGGGATCCTAAAATTTGCATGAAAATTTAGGCTCCAACAGTGACTCTGTCTGGAGATGTATGCTCCTTGTGGGCATAGCATGAATCCAGGTCTCTGGGAGAGCAGACCATGTGTTTTATCTATTGAGCATCTAATTCAAACCTTTTCTCTATCATGAATTGATATGGTTTTGAAAAAACTACACCATAGTTGATGCACAAGGCCACCAAAAAGAAAAGTCCCTATTTTCCCCTATCGTACACCTTGTTTTTTTTAGTTCATTAGATTCCCCTTGAGAACATTCACACAATCTGTCCTACTACTGTCATTTTTTTTTTTTAAAGATTATGGTATTTAGCTTGACTCATATTCCTTTCACCACTTTGTAGTTCATATTTTTCATCATCATGTGATAAATCTTTGTCATTTTCAAAAGTGTTTCAACATATAATGCAACATTTCTCAATATTTTGCTCACTATTATGTATTGTTAAATGATCTCCTAGTTGTGTTGAACATGCACCATCTGAATGCTTCTCTTGTAAGTCAAAAAAATCTGTCACACCAACATTTTCTAAGACAACTAGATCTAAAAAAATTTCAATCTCTTTTATGTCACTAATTGGCAGTGACACAAACTCATGATTCATATAATCATTATTCTGCACATTCAAACCAACTAATGTTGCGGAAGAATTTTCTTAATCTTTCTTATGTGTGAATTTTTGGTACTCCATTGCTAGCAAGTCTAAAATTCATTCACTACAGAGTGAACATGCCTCTTTGACTACTTCACTGTTGATATACTCTTCACCTTTTTCATCATCATAATGAGGCTTAAGATCATAAAAAAAATCAGATGAATTATCAACACAGTCATTTGTTCCACAAGTCAACATATTATCCTGGTTATCTAAAAATGTTTCTTCCTCATGATAAAGTGGATTTGAAAATACATGAAATTCATGCTATGGCACACCTTGGAAAAATTTCATCTAATCTTCTTTTATCTTTTCATCATACAATGGATTTGAAAAAAATTGATCATTTTTAAGTGTACAAACCTCTTCCTCATCCAATGTGTCTTCATGGTATTCAGCTACAGTTGGATATGTTATATGATCACTGTCAAATGAGCTTGCTTCTTCCATTGCTTCTTCCTCCTGATCTCCATAAGAACTACAGAATAACTTTGTTGTAGATCAAAATCCACAGGTTTGTCTTCACTATTTGAATATTCAATGGATTCCTCATAACATGCATTGTCACAATCTGTTATGTAGGAGACACCCTCTATATCATCATCCTCCTCATGTAGGTTTTCATAAGAATTATTTTCACTCGCACATGTCTCATGTTCTGGCTGTATTGCTTGATCAATTTCTCCATATTCATCAATAGAATCACCATCTGCATACCTCTTCTTATCTATGTTAGCAATCCATTCATGTATTTGGTCAAGAGCAACTAGTTTCCATGATTCTGGCCAATAATTTGAATCAGGATCATATACTTTCATGAACTACTTAATGAACTCAGACCTACTAGGTGGGAAATTAATAGGTATTTTCCTACAAATATTTGCCATTTTGTTGAACAAAGAATGCCCAGATTCTCCTTTATATCTCCTTATGTCAAGAAAGGCATCCAAAAGGCTTTTTCTTCTTTCTTGAACACATAAACATTCATCAATTTTCTTCATAGATTATTGATTCGGATACATACCCTGCTGTAAATTTTTTATTTACACTTCCACGAGGGATGACATTGCTTTGCACATTTTGATGAGGAGCTTGGCATTGATATGTATAATGCTCAGGACATGGATTGTATTGGTGATCTTGGTACCTTACTAGTCTTTTTCCAGGAGAGACAGGATAGGAGTTCATTTGGTTTGATGATTGTGGTGCATAAATGTCCTATTGTGAATGATATGCATTACCTCCTTTGCCAAAATTGTCATTTGTACCCTAATGTGTATGGGGAAAGAAAAAATTGATATACATACTTCAACTTGTGATATTTATTTCTGACTGGAAATGTTACAGTTTGAAGATGGTCGTATATTCTTCATCAAGTCTTTATTGAAGTTGCCATCTACTTTTTCAAAAGTAGGAAATGGATTTTTGAAAATTTTCTTGTTTTACCCTAGTAGAATCACTTTTCCTCAAACTTCTCAACTATGAATCTCTCTTCAATGACTCTATATGATGGTCTTCAACTGGATATTCTAAAATAGTCCCCAGTGGAGTCGCCAATCTATTAGGTCTCAAAAACATTGGTTTGAAACCGCAAGAGGTTGTCAAGCTCTTGATACGTTTTAGGCTAATGAACAAGGCCAAACAGTACATTTGAACCTTCTTCTTTTCAAGCTTTGCCAGACCTAGGTGGGAACACCTATGCAAATGAGGAAGACTTAGACTATATGTTTCCTACTTGAGCAATCTATCCACAATGGCAATTGGGAGTGGGATAGATGAAAGCTTAATAACTACTACTGAAATTTGAGATGTGAATGTTTGAATAAGACTTTATAAAATTCTAAAATGGAATTGGTATGATCAGTGCCTACTTTTGTTGGGCTAATAGAGTAAAGAGGTAAATGATATGTGTGTCCTATTTCTCGATAAAATTTGAATTGTTTGGCACTTTTATGAGTTTATGCCTGGCATAAATGTGCAAAGATGCTATTATTAAGTTATTCTTATTGATCCAAATGACCTTTTATAGATTGCTATGATTAATTAAAATAATTTAATCCTTCCTTGAAGGAGCCAGTTAATTGAACCACACAAGAGGAGCAAATGTGCTTTGATAAATTGAAAATATCCTTAATACATCAATTTAAATAATAAGGAAATGTCAACCTTGGAGACAACCAAATAATATTTTCAATTATTTTAACAAACAACTGACACCATAATTGGATCACCAAATTTATGCATTCTTCTCCATTATATAATTTTAAAAGATTTTACAATATACAACATAATGTTCTGTTGAGGTGACTAACCAACCTATCCAACTACCTAACCTATTGCTTCCATCTCTAATGATTTTATTTCATCTTACATATATACATTGTATTTTCTGGGTTACAACTCTTCACAACATCCGTCTGGTGCAACTCTTCTTTGTGGTGCAACTCTTCATTTAATTATTCTCAGAAAAATAAAATATTTAATTAGTTGCCTTTGGAAAATTAAATATTTTAACTTTATTCTCCATTTTGCATCTTCTTGAAAATTAATTTAATAATAATCTTCTTTTGCTGGAAACTTCACATTCGTTCTTTCACCCTTTAAATATATAATTTGGGTAAAAATAATTACCCACCTTTTAACTCCCTTTGTTTTTGCCTCTTCATGGAGACTAATTTGATTTATTATTTTCATTCTTCATTTGTTTGGAGATTTTCACTTCATTCTTACCCGTATGCATTTTCACCCAATTAATAAAATATCCTTTGGGTAAAATAATTACCCACTCCCTATTTCAATTGGTGAAATTTTTTTACAAAGTTTATATTTACACTCTTCAAAAATATATTACCCCACACACTTTCATTTTTAATAAATTAGTTTCTATTTTTACCATTCATTGAATCCACTGCACACATTTCATTTCACCACATAACCACTTATAAATTTGAGACCACTTGTGGTAATGCGGGGAATATTAAAGAGATCTCTTGCAATATCGTGCACAATTTTGACTCCTCTTGTGGGGATGTGAGAAGGGTCACTGCAATACCACATGTCTTTTGTTGGGTGCTTGCGATGATGCAGGTAATTTCTAGAGATCGCCTCTTTTGTTGTACCAAGATTTTCTTGTCTAATGTTATCATCCCAATCCATTGCCTCAGGATTATTGGTTCCTTTTTGTTTATGTTCAATATCCCTCTTGATATTTTCTCTAATAGCATACTTGCAATCCTACTGACAAATTGTAGTGATACCGGCTCCACTGAACATTGAACAATCTCTTGAAGCTCCCTCTTGGCATTCTCCAATCCTCCAATATTTTCCCAAGTGACGTTTAGGATCTTCAACCACAATTTCATGAAGAACAGATGGGTTGTTAGAGCCCAACACAATCTAGAAGTGCTCATTAGTCACGACAATTGAATTTATAATCTCAACATCTATTGCTTCATTTTCTAAGTCAATGATGAAATTTCATTGATTTTGCTTCATTGGTCTTTGTCTTCATCATTTGTAAATGCAATAATCTTAAATGAATATGTTTGTGCAAGGCTGAATATCCAAGATTAGAGCACACATTTGAGTTCTAGGCAAAATACAAGTAAGATCCCTAGGATAGCTCAATTCTCTACTCTTATGGTGCCATAATTTATAAACAACATATTCTAATGAGCTTAGGTCAATTTCCTCAATGACACAATGAGGGATGTTGCTGTCACATCTTCAAAATGCAATCTTGTATATTATAGATCCATAGATATTAACTAAGGCCTGTGTAAATTTGATGCTAAGAAATGGTCCATTCATGGTTAAGCCAAAAGCATTCTCTAATAGTGTAGTATGCAGATACACACAAAGTCTCCAAGTGGAACCTCAAAGAAGAAATCACCCATCTCATCTATCTTTTGTGGCTTTACATTCTTTGGTGCATGTGTTGATGCAACTTACCAACAAACTCTATTGTTATCAATCTGATAGAACCACAAATATTATAATGTGTAGCTTTTATGTCTAGAATAGAAGCCACAAAATTCTCTAAACTACTAAATTTGTAGTGTTCCTTCTTAGCCTTGATTGTATAGTGTGTGGATGTAACCTGATTAAATTTATCATATCCCCAAATGCTTGTTCTAGCTCTTTCTCATGCATTAACTAATATCTTAACACCTTCAACTCCAATTCCTTGAGAATTCACAACACGTTTGTTAGATCTCAAAAACATAGGCAGAATGCCTCAAGAGGCTACCAATCTCTTGATATGTTTTAGGGTAACAGACAAGGTCAAGAGAACTCAACCTTCTACTCTTTAGGTGCTGCTAACCTAGGCGGGTGTACCTCTCTGAATGAAGCGGGCTTATCTTACAATTATCTTTCTTGCACAATGATTTGTCCACAATGGCAGATGGTAGTGAACAAATGAAACCAAACTTGATAGCAATCTTTTGATCTAAATCCTAAAATGCTTAATAAACAAATGTAAAGAAATTGAATGAATCAAATGATGAAATGCATATACTAGTACCTTATTGGGTATGTAGAGTGAGATGAAATAGAAGTGAGCAACTTATTTTGGTAGAAAATCAAATTGATGGCATATGATTTGTTCATAACTTGTATAAACATGCAAGATTATGACCACTAAGCTCTACTTTAATAATCCAGATGAATCTTCTTGATTACTGTGACCAACGAAAAGGATTTAATCTCAACTTGAGAGAACCAATCAATTAATCACATAGATACAACAAATGTGCACTGATAAACTGAGAATAAACTTGTTATTTCAATTTAAACAACCAGAAAGAATCAACTTGGAGACAACTTAGCAATACTTTTCAATAAACTCAACATACAATTGACACCAGAAATAACTTTCCACACCAGTTGAATTTCATTGGATTCACCATTTTAAAACTTGCACATAGTCTCTGATAAGAGAAAATTATTCTACTGTAGCCATTCCTAATCTACTGTATATGATCTAAAATCTGATCTCAAATCTCATTCTTCCCCAATTACAATCCAGGTGCATATTTATACCTAGCATGAGAAAATAAAATATGTTGAAATCATATGTAAGCCTTCCATAGAATTTAGGCCCCAATCGAGCTGGCACACAACGACTCTCAAGCATTATACATGTCGGCCACAAGATTTTTATTTCGTTATTCACTAGTGAACAACCGGTGAGACACATAGAAGGTATGCCGAAGGCAATTCAAATGCTAATCATCCCGTGCTCATTGTGCTTGCGCGACCCTATGATGTCAATGAGAAATCTCACAGATTACATTGCGTTATGTCGATATGTATTTCCTTAATGTGTTTACCAGTCGTTGAGATACGAGCATATCTCTCACCGATGCATTCCTCTTGTTTTATTCACTATCGCCATAGCTTAGTGATGTTGGGAAAACCTCTCGCAGACTTCACATTGCTTCACCAAAAATCCCTATCTATCTTGAATGTCATCGTGACATTATGTATCTCCCACCGATGAGTACCCATCATGAATGTCGCCATAACATCCAACGATCGGGGAGACCTTACATAGAGAGCTCTTTGATTTATTGAAATTCACCATGCACTCTGAGTCAGTGAGATAAGATCACACTCCTACCGATAAGAATCCTCCAAACCTTCCATTGGCGAGACCAAAGGTCACTCACTGAGACCTTATGGTGATAACCCAACTCTCGCCGAAGACTACCATATGCACAAGTCGGAGAGACAGATTGAGTTCGATAAGACACTACCCGACAACAAAACCTCTACTGAAAGATGCCTCCACTGTCGCTGGAACAACATGGATGTTATGCCAATAGCCAACCATAGACAAACGCCAGTCACCGTGAGAATGAGAAAGTCCTGTCGACCACCTAAAACAGAAGATTTTAGCAGAAAAATATAATGGGTCGGGGAGAGTCACAAACCTACGTCGATAGGAACCAAAATGCACAAAATGAAAGACCCAATGGAACATATGATGCAACATGGTAAAATATGGGCAGAAAGTGTTCAAGAAGGCACTTAATTGGAAAATTATGAATGGAAAACCTGTGAAAATATCAGATTTTTACAGTTCTAACAGTGGCTCCGTCTGGGGATGAATGATAGTGAGATCATTGCAAGGATCCAGAATCTTTGGGTGAGCATACTAGACACAAAATGATGAGCCATTGAGTAGAATGAAAATGGAAATGAAGCATGAAGGAATGAATGCAAAATGAATGCAAGATGGAGGTGAAATGGATGCAAAATGAAAGTGAACCTCAACCCTAAACTACTGTGCATGGAAAAGAATTTTAAAGAGAACTAGCAAGAGTTGTCCATGCACTGACAACCCTTAATCCTATGTGTTGCTCCACCTGTTCTGAGTGATCTGATACTTGAACCATACTTTCCCCTGTCAAATACCTGATTTTTTCTTGAGTTCATCAAACTCTTCCTGAAGACATTCATGCAATCATTCCTATCACTATAAATTTTTAGAGAATCACTATGCTCAGCTTGGCCCAAATTCCTTTTATCATTCAAAAGTTCAAATTCTTCGTTATCATGGAACAAACATCTATTAACTTCAACATACAAAGTATATGCATATCCCATGCGAAGTTCCTCATTATCTTTCTCATTGTTATGCATTATGAAACATTCTCCCAGATGTACTAAAATTTGACCATCAGAGTGCTTCTCTTGAGCAACAAAAAATTTTGTCATATCAATACTATCTGAAACAAACAAATCTGAAACCTTTTGCACCTCTTTGACACTACCATTTGGATACAATATTGGATTATGAATCATATCATCAATATCAGGCACATATGAACCAATCAAATCTAGAATTCTATCATCCTTGGCATGCAAACAAACATCTTCTCCATATGAGTTAACAACTTCAAAATCACATACCTCTTCTTGAATAGAAGCATACTTTTGATCAACACCAAAAGTATCGCCATCATTCCAAGAAATACATAGGGAGTCATAAGAATCTTTACACAAAGATCTTTCACTGTCAAAACAATTGTAAGTTGGACACAAAACCTCAAGATCACCTTCATGAGCACATCCCTGGTATTTAGGAATTAACAAATCAGAAATTTGTTCACTGACAAGTGAACAAGTCTCAAAATTTTCATCACTACAATTATACTCCTCACTTTTGTCATCATCAAAAAGAAATCCAATACCATCAGAGAATGGGAAATCAGAAACATCATCAATGTAGTTATTTATTCCATCATTTTGCTTGTCTGAAATTATTTCCTCCTTTTCATAAAGTGAATTTGAAAATACCTGAAACTCATTCACAGTCATACCTTGGCAAAAAATCATCTGATCTTTATTTATCCCTTCATCATACAATGGGTTTGAAAAAGTTTGGAAACCATTCTCAAATGTACAAACCTCATCATCATTTGTATCTTCATAATAGGTAGAAGAATCCCTTGATTGCAAATCAAAATCCTCTGGTTCATCATCATAATCTGAATATTCACTTGATTCCTCACAACATGCACTGCTTTCCCTATCACAATCTGTTATGCAAGAGAAACCTATTGTACCTTCATCTTCCTCGTGCAAGCTATCATAGGAATCATCTTGATTTGCACATGTCTCATCTTCTACCGGTTGCATCACCTGATCAATTTCGCTATACTCATCATAAATACAACTATTGGATTCAACATTGATAGTGTTCTCATACCATATTCCCTGGGATAATGCTTGAATGAAGTTAAAAGAGGAGCCTTCTACCTTAATCCTTTTCTCCTGCTCCAATGTTTCTCCTTTGTTTCCTTCCTTCTGATCAGCAATAGTTAGTCTCTCTATCTCTTCCTCAGTAAATCTCTTCATATTGTATTGGGTAGGGACCTCAACATAATGTAGCACTATATAATCTTCTTCATAATCAGAAAGGACCTGCTATTCAACAATATGAACATTATATCTCTGATTTGAAACACCATGCTAATAAGCTTCATCCTCCAAAGGTGAGTTCATTTCCACAACATGGTGAAAGGTATTTGAAGTCAAATAAACTTTGTGATCCTCTTCATTGTTTTCCATCAACATTCCCTCCTCTTGTATTCTTTGGGCTACAACACAATGATCTGGGGAATGTGGCTTATCACAAAAATCACAAAAGTAATTGTTACTTACCATATAGGTTCCTTTCTTGCTCAATGGATCAAGAGATCCCTCACTTCCAAGCCTAGATATTATAGGTTTGTTGTCCTTCCAATCTGTATTATAAGGCATGTCATGCAACCACGGCCTTTCATTCCTATATGTGTTCTCCTGTCTATACTGATAATTTATGCTTTGTTGAGGAACCCTAGGGTTGTCTCTTTTACTGATTATACCAGCAGCCTTCCTATTGTTTTCAATTGTTTGTGCCATCTTTTGTGCTTCAGCCAAATCTCTTGGTAATTTATTTCTTTGTTCATACCTTGCCTTACGATCAAATGCATTTAAATAAATACTCATTGCTACATAATCTGGAAACTTTGATCCAAGAGGTATTTTATTCTGCAACTTATTGAATCTCTGATTGAAATCATAAATTGTATCACTTTGATCTTTCTGAATGTGCATTAATTCATGAAGAGCAGCATCTGGTACACTTGGGCTCCCAAATTGCTTGAGGAATTGATCTTGAAATCCTTGTAGAGAATCAATAGAGACAGCTGGTAAGTTGTTGAACCAATCCCTAGCATCTTCAACAAGTGATATCATGAATAGCCTCATGTGTAAATCTTCATATGGCACATCCAAATCTTGGATGATTGCATTGAAACTTCTTAAATGCTCTTCAGTAGTGACTGCATCACTCCCTATAAACTTTGGAACAAGACCTCTCCAACTGCCATCCATTGGATAAGGGGATAATTGAATCCCTGCCAAATCAAACTGTCTAATAATTGTTGTGTATTGATGAGGGGGGCACCAGGTGGATATTGATGCTGATATGGTGGACCATTGTATTGTGTATGATGATGTGGCACATACTGCTAACCATAAGGTGGTTGTGGTGAGTATATATTCTGTTGTGCATGATATGATTGCCTCCATTGTGCAAATTTCCATATACATTTGTGTAGTTATTCATTCCATATGAAAATTTCATTCTTCATCAAACTTTTTTAGAGTTGCCACCTACTTTTCCAAAAGTAGGAAAAATGATTAATTTCTGATTTTCTCCCTAGCGGAATCACTCTTTCTGAAATTTATGAAATCACAACTTCTTCTTCAATGACTCTATGTGATGGTCTTTAACCAAATTTTCTGATGTTATCCCCAACAGAGTCACCAATTTGTTAGCTCTCAAAAATGTAGGCACAATGCCTCAAGAGCCTGCCAATCTCTTGATACATTTTAGGGTAACAGACAAGGTCAAGAGAACTCAACCTTCTACTCTTTAGGTGCTACTAACCTGGGTGGGTGTACCTCTCTAAATGAAGCAGGCTTATCTTATGATTATCTTTCTTGCACAATGATTTGTCCACAATGGTAGATGGTAGTGAACAAATGAAACCAAACTTGATAGCAATCTTTTGATCTAAATCCTAAAATGCTTAATAAACAAATGTAAAGAAATTGAATGAATCAAATGATGAAATGCAGAGACCGTTACCTTGTTGGGTATGCGGAGTCAGATGAAACAGAAGTGAGCAACTTATTCTGGTAGAAAATCAAATTGATGGCATATGATCTGTTCATAACTTGTATAAACATGCAATATTATGACCACTAAGCTCTACTTTAATAATCCAGATGAATCTTCCTGATTACTGTGACCAACGAAAAGGATTTAATCTCTACTTGAGAGAACCAGTCGATTAATCACACAAATACAACAATTGTGCACTGATAAACTGAGAATAAACTTGTTATTTCAATTTAAACAACCAGAAAGAATCAACTTGGAGACAACTTAGCAATGCTTTTCAATAAACTCAACATACAATTGACACCAAAAATAACTTACCACACTAGTTGAATTTCATTGGATTCGCCAATTTAAAACTTGCACATAGTCTCTGATAAGAGAAAATTATTCTACTGTAGCCATTCCTAATCTACTGTATATGATCTAAAATCTGATCTCAAATCTCATTCTTCCCCAATTACAATCTGAGTGCATATTTATACCTATCATGAGAAAATAAAATATGTTGAAATCATATGTCAGCCTTCCATAGAATTTGGGCCCCAATCTAGCTGGCATGCAATGGCTCTCAAGCATTATACATGTCGGCCACAAGATTTGTATTCCATTATTCACCAGTGAATAGCCGGTGAGACACACATAAGGTATGCCGAAGGAAATTCAAACTCTAATCATCCCGTGCTCATTGTGCTCATGCGACCCTGTGATGTTGATGAGACATCTCACAGATTGCATTACATTTTGTCAATATGTATTTCATTAATGTGTTTACCAGTCGCTGAGACACGAACATATCTCTCACCGATGCATTCCTCTCTTTTTATTCACTGTCACCATAGCTTAGTGATGTCGAGAAAACCTCTCGCAGACTTCACATTGCTTCACCGAAAATCCCTATCTATCTTGAATGTCATCGTGACATTATGTATCTCCCACTAATGAGTTCCCATCATGAATGTTGCCATAACATCCAACAATCGGGGAGACCTTATGTAGAGAGCTCTTTTCTTTACCGAAAGTCACCATGCACTCTAAGTCACCGAGATAAGATCACACTCCTTCCAATAAGAATCCTCCAAACCTTCCATCGGCGAGACCAAAGGTCACTCACCGAGACCTTATGGCGATAACCCAACTCTCACCGAAGACTACCATATGCACAAGTTGGGGAGACAGATTGAGTTCGATAAGACACTGCCCCAACAACGAAACCTCTGCCAAAAGATGCCTCCACTGTCACCGGAACAACATGGATGTTACGCCGATAGCCAACCACAAGTAAATGCCAGTTGCCGTGACAATGAGAAAGTCTTGCCGACCACCTGAAACAGAAGATTTTAGCAGAAAAAATATAATGGGTCAGGGAGATAGTCACAGACCTACGCCAATAGGAACCAGAATGCACAAAATGCAAGACCCAATGGAACATATGATGCAACATGGTAAAATATGGGCAGAAAGTGTTCAAGAAGGCACTTAATTGGAAAATTATGAATGGAAAACCTGTGAAAATATTAGATTTTTACAGTTCCAACATTGTCCTCCAATTGAAAACCTTGTTACCTAGAAGGGCTAAGATATGGCAACTTGACTATGCTCAACCAAATGTTCCATAAAAGGGGGTGAAACATCAAATATTGTATTTTTTCCTTTGTCAAAAGGTAATAACCTATATTTCTCACAAGGAATAGATTTAAAAGAAAATCTTCCATTTGCATCAGTTATGGCATGGCAGAGTGCTTGATTTTCTCATGGAGCTGCTCCAACACCTCGAGGGTAGTGAACCTCAACGACATCATCAGAATAAAAATATACATGAACACTTAAAACTAGATTACCCTAAGAAACAACTAGTCCATCAATTTCATATCCATATACAAAGAAGATGTCATCTACTATTAGTTTGGAAAAATCTAAAACTATCTCATGAGAGCCTCTATGTTCAACTATTAACATTGGATGGGAAGCAACTAGCTTGTATGTCCCTGGAATAATGTTTTTGAAGTTGAAACTTACTCCATGTGACGTAAACACACTGTTACTTAGTTCACTCTTCATGGAGATGAGTTTGACCTTCATATTGGCAAGACCCTCATTTATTTTTGGACAACTTTCTCCTCCTAAGTTGTCGATACTGCATATTATCCATTGTCTGAACAATAGATGATAAGAATGTCCACCACCTCTAGATGTTAGTAGTGTATTTGTTCCAACAAATTCATTATGAGCAACAGTGGGTATGTCCAACATTGAAAATATGTTTACTAACAATATCATAAATCTTGAAAGTATCAATCATTGCAACACACTTTGAGTATATTTTTCAAATGTACATCTAAGTGCCAAAATCAAATTTTTGAACATGGGAGCCTAAAATTTGCATAAAATTTGAGGCTCCAACAACATCATTTGTAAATGGTTGGAGAACTTATGTAAAGGAATTATGCAGCAATAGAGAGCAACATTACATGATTTATGGGTGTTTCTTTTGAGTTTGTTCATTATGCATGTACGGTTCTACTTCCAAGTTAGTTTTAGTATGTAGTCTCTTGAATAACTGGTATAATGATGTTGTTGTTATAGTATTTGATGAGCTTTCATCCCATACTTTTAGCACTTATTGATGACAAGCTGTTGTGCAAAGTTAGCCTAGGCTTCTTTATGTCATTGTTGCAACCTAGTTCAATTACATGTTCATGATGTGTATGTGTAATCTGAAAAATCAGCAGACCTTAGAAGATTGCACTAGTTTTGTGCAGCTATAGGTTTTTCTTGGTACAACAAAACTTAGTTTAGGGAGCTTGTCTATTGTAGCAGTCACCATTGTTACTGTTCATTCATAGCTTAGATTTAGAACAACTTTCTCTTACCCTTTCCCTTTTTATCTTTCTTGTATTCCTTTGTTAGAGTAGGATCCCAAGCATCACCAAGAAGCTAAATCAGATGAACTTGGTGGGTTTCAGCTTGCTATTTTGAGTGGGAACTCACTGTTCATTCACTTCCAGTACTTTGAAACTGCATTTGCAGACCCAACTTCCCATGATATGTAACTCATACGCAAGACCGCCTTGTAATACCAAAAAAATGCATCAACCAACTGAGAGATTCCAAGCATGTCATGACCTAACACCTAAGAGACCTTGGGGTAATTTTCATCAACTTGTTGTTGGAGACTGTCTTTCAAGAGAGGTGATGCACCTATGCATTACCTGTGTTGAGAAGGTGCAAAAACACCCATCAACAATAATGTAGTTGACTAATCTTGATGAGAAAAGTATTTAACTAAGCACCATTTATTTATCCTATGTTTGGCAAAAAATACTCATTTAGACTTTTTATTACCTATGTATCTAGGTAACTAAGCTATTTAATTTCTTGCTTGTTATAAATTTTAAGGTTTAAGTTTTAAGATAAGTGTCAATATTTATTTAATGGTCAAATCACTCATTATAAAATAAGTAATAAATTTTTCAAATCTAAAGATATTATGCATGCATGTAATTATTTTTGTAAGAGGAAATTAAAAATAATAATAAAGAAGCTAATTCATAGAGTTTAACTATTCTTAAAAAATGGTTTAAAACACTATAATTGGATAAAGCTCAATTTTGGTGGAGCTTCCAAAAATAATCTACATATTTCTAGAGGAAGTCTTATCCTCAAAAATTATAAAGATGATGTAGTTAGGTTAGAAATTACTCTCTCTCTCTCTCTCTCTTTTTTTTGTCTATAATACTAGTAATGTTGCTTAAATAAAAGGTTTGATTCTTGGTTTGAAACTAGTATTAATAACTAAATCTCAAATATTATTGTTGAAGATGATTCAAAATTAATTATAAATATCTTGCAATGTTGAGAAGTTAATTGATGGAGACTATATAGTCTATTTTCTAGAAGCTATTGATCTCATAAGCACTTTTTAAAAAGATTAAAATTACTCACATATATCATAAAGAAGATCAAGTGGAAAGTTAGATTGCTAATCTCAAAATTTAGGATAGTTATCATGATTATTGGATCATGGGAAAATGTTAGAGAAATTTTCCATTTTTTATTGATCAAAAGTTCTTAAGAAAAGATATTTTAAAAATACAAGTTAATGCTAGAAGCTCTTTCTTAGATTCTATTTTTTTCAATGGTTTATTTAGTTGGTTTTTTTATTGTCATAGGTATTAAAAGATCAAGATCAAGTCAAAATTTCTATGCATATTTCTACTAATTTTACTATTTTTGATAAACTTGGTAATGAAATTGACAATTTAATTATGGTTTATAAAGTCAAAGTTGGCTTATCTATCTTTCCAATTATGATGATAGTGTTTTGTTTTTGGAGTACAATGGATCAAGGATGATAGTTGGTGCTTCTAATTTTTTCCTTCAGATTTCTTTCTTTTTTAAATTTAATACTTGAGAGGTATTTACATATTAATTGAACTCTAACTAAAACTTTCCACAATCTTCTTCCTTTGGCCATAGATTTGATTATTTGTGATTTATCCTCTTATTATGGGTGTGAGTAATATTCCTTTTAGGGATAAATTTTTACTATGATAAGTAAAGGAAGGGATAAGGAATTTCATCCATTTTATTAGAAAATTAAGATTGTATATGATTAAATCCCTTGAGGATAAGTAAAGGAAGGGTTAAGGGTGTGATTTATCCACCTCTATAGGATCAATCTCCACCTCAAAAGAATACCACAACTGAAGATCCAAGTATAAAGCAATTTTGGTAGGAAGGGAAGTCACAACATCCCTTGGTAGCATGAGATTCTAAAACCTAAAGGAAGAAACTGAAACCTTCATAGCCAACAAAAAAGAGCATAACAAGTCCACCTCTCCAAAAGATTGTATCTCCAACACAAGAGAATATACAATAGCCTCAATAGTGATGCAAAGCATGGGGTTCAAATCCTCCCAACAATCACAACTTGACTAAACTCAAACAATTCTTTTAGGGATAACTTTTTACTATGATAAGTAAAGGAAGGATTAAGGAATTTCATCCATTTTATTAGAAAATTAAGATTGTATACGATTAAAGCCCCCTAAAATTATCATAGTAAAAATGGATGAAATTCCTTAACCCTTCCTTTACATATACAATCTTAATTTTCTAATAAAATGAGAAAAATGATATAAAATATATATTTTCAAAATAAAAAAAAAGATATACAAAAAGAATTGATGAGCTAAATTATGCCTAATTACTTCCCATACATGTGGACATGTGAGAAAATAAGCATAAAACAAAAATTTGAGTCACATTTTTGTGTAACTTTTTACACTTCTACATAGGAGTCCATATTCCTTCAACATACACTAAATCATTGATTGATGGTTGGAAAGAATTTGATACTTGGCCAATCTAGCTTTTATGAGTTTCCTTCTATAAGGAAGATTTTAGTTAAGAGGGTACCTCCTCTTGAGGGGTTGTGATAGAAATTTTCTTTCTAAACTTATTGTGAATCTGAAGGACATTGTGATTCTTTTGTTTCCTTAACAAAGAGATGATGTGGGAGAGAATATTTTCACCTTGTGGCATGACCTGCCAACATGTTTCTACTAATAAGAAAATTTGTAACAACATGAACAATATCATAATATCATAAAATAAAATGGAAACCCTTCATAGTCTACAAGTTGAACCCAAGATTTGCCTAAAAATTTTAGGGTGATTTCTACAAGAAGATACTTGAAGATATCTAGATCTATTAGAATCTTATTATAAGCTATATGAGTAAAAGTTTAATTAAGCTTATCTATAGCAAAAAATTACCCAACAAGTTATTGATTGCTTGAAATTAGGAGTCTAGCCAAATTAAAGTGGAAGATTAGGAAACCTAATTCAATAAGACATTGAAATATTCTCTAAAGGTATTTAATGTTAGATGCCAAAATTTTAGTATGGAATGTGTTTTTGATTAGGGGCTAAAGCAGGTTTTGATGAGACCCGAAACCCATTACAAACCAATTTTGAAGGGCCCTGTAACCCTATCAAAGAAAAGCATGTTGCATACGAGATAATACACATACCAACAACAACCCAATAGAAGCAATAACTAAAAAAACATGACTACACAAGCTACATCAGATAAGAAAAAAAGGGATTGAGATCCCTTTAAAACCAAGTTTTAACCGAGACTTAGTACCCTTAGGTAAACAAAGACACTACCTACATTAGCTAGGTGATAGGGAGGTTGGATGAAACAATCATAGTTTCATGCTCTAAGTCTTGTTGGAAGACCTCTAAGGTGTCTCTCTCCACCAATTCAACCTATAGGACCTTTCTTTACTTAGGATCCCCTGGTTTTGCCTTGCCAACCCCAACTACCAACATAATTCTTCCTACCAAGTCCACCCTGGTACAAACTTGCAACTCCACACTTAGCCCTTAATCCACCCTAAAGACTATAAACCTCTAAAATATTGAATTTAACTTTGCAGGGATGTGGAGATGTTTCTATTCATTTTAATCCATCCAATTTGGTTCTTGAGGGTCCACGTAACTTCATTTCTTGGTCACTTCGACCAAACCCTCATTTAGGTTCAAAAAGACTACTAGCCCTAGGAGCCCCAATTAGGCCTCCTTCTCCGAGAAAATAGGTTAGTTCTCTAAAATTTCCAAAGAACACCCCAATCTTTTCTTAGGATTCCTAGTTCATATGGCTACCTCTCAAAGATTTTTGGGGTCTTGGGTCTCAACTATCCGTACAATGCCCTAACCTAAAAATGAGCAAAACTAGGTCTTTTAAGTCCTTTCCTAGCTTCTTCCAAACTATTAAGTTCTTCTCACATTAGATGGATTGATGGAGCTTCCTCCTCCATGCCATGTCTTGGCAAGACAACTAGCTATCTTCTCCAAGCAATGATTTTTCAAAAAATTGACACCCCTGCAATTCTAGTGCTCTGCACTAAGGTCTTCCCTAGCCAGACTCTTTCCTGGCTCGCCTAGGGCAAGACTTTTCCAATAGCTCTTGCAATTTCAGAGAACCTAAACCCTACAATATTTACAACCATGGAGTCTAGTCATTGTTCCCAAAGGGCTGTACAATTTGTACGGTGGGAAAGTGAACTAACACTCCATTTTCACAAAACTGTCTGGTTCAGACCAACAACAGTGAAGAAACAAAACTATTTACAAATAAGGATAAAAATGAATTAGAAACCTATCCAAATGCCACACAGATCTTGAAGATTAATTACACTACATCCTACACTAACTACAATGCCTTGTTCAATCTATTAAAACAACACTTCAAGAAAAAATCAGAAAATTAGCACACAATACCAACTGTTTCTCTTGAATTCACAAAACTTCAAAATATAACAAATGCTTCCAACCCTGCTCCAATGCCGAGGCATCCCATAAATAGGTTCTCCAATTCAGTTATCTCTCCCATGGGCTCTCCTTGGCCGCTTGTAGCTCCAATTGAGCATTATTTTCAAAAATTGAAAAGAAACTCCTAAAAGGCCTAAAAGGTCAAAACCTCATTTGAGAAAAATCCTTAGGCCTAACCAATGGTCAACATGACCTTCATCAAATGATCAAGAATGAATCAAAAATTCCATTAAGGCCTACATCCAAATGAATTAAGTTTTATTGCTTAGTTTTCCTAAACAAGACTATCCTAGACAACCTAAGATAACCTATGGGTGCTCCTACACCATTCTCCCCCTTAGCAAAACACTAAGGATTGTGGGGAGAGATCAAAGATGAATCAATACCCTGCTTCTCGAACTGAGCTTCATCCACCCATGTAGCCTCAGATTCTAGTTTGTCTTTCCATTTGATGAGATGTTCCATGTATTCCTTATGTCGGGTAGACTTCTTCACCCTTGATTCTAAGATTCTCTCTGCTTGCAGCTTGTCTTTAAGAGGTAAGGCTATGTTACATCCTTCAAGAAATCCATACTTTTCTGATCCAAATTAGTGACTGGTCCTTTATACCTGATCAAATCAGCCACATTAAATAGTGGTGAAATGCCTAAATCTGTAGGTAGCTCCACCTTGTAAGCATTCTTTCCATATTTTTCTAGCACCTTACATGGTCCCACTCTCTTCATCTGCAACCTAGATTTGTTGAGATGGACCATGACATAGTCACCTACTGCAAATTGGAGATCTTTCCTAGACATATCTACCCTAGCTTTCAGCTTGTGAGTAGCCTCTGTAATTGTCTTCTTCACTTGATCCTAAATCTCCTTCATGGTCTAAGAGAAATCTTTAGCATGGCCACTCCTACGCTCCATAGTTCCTAGGTCTCTAATTTCACATACACCTCTTGGGTGCATTCCATACACTATTTCAAAAGGACTTCTGCCTCTGGTCTAATTCACACTGTCATTGTAGGCATATTTAGCTTGTGATATGACGAAGTCCCATGTCTATCCATACTCCTTGGTGAGGCACCTTAGAAGGTTACCTAACACCCTGTTAGCCACCTTAGTTTGTCCATCGGTCTGAGGATGGTAGGCTGATCCAAAAGACAAGTTAGTACCTAATTTTCTCCATAGAGTTTTCCAAAAATGACTCATGAACTTCACATCCCTGTCTGAGACAATGTTCAATGGCAATCCATGGATCCTCACAATCTCTTTGAAGAAGAGTTGATCAATATAGCTAGCATCATGGGTGGTCTTGCAAGGAATAAAGTGACTCATCTTACTGAACCTATTTACCACCACATAGACACTATCAAACCCTGTCTTAGTCTTAGGAAGTCCTACCACAAAGTCCATGCTAATACATTCCCATGGCCTATTTGGAATGGGTAGAGGTTGATACAAATCTGCATTGCTAGCTCCCCCCTTGGCTTTCATACAAACTACACACTGCTCCACATACCTTTTGACATCCCTTGGCAACTTGGGCTAATAATAGAACCTCTGCACTTGTTCCATTTTCTTGTTGATACCAAAATGACCACTAAGACTACCATTGTGCTTCTCCTAGATAAGATTCTCTCTCATTGAAGCTTTTGGTACACATAACTAATTCCCCTTGAACAAAAGTCCACTTTGCAATGTATACTCTGAGAATTGAATATGAAAATGATTCTCAAAATCAGAACATACCTTATATGCCTCTAAGAAGTCTTCATCTTCTCCATAGAGATTGTAGAAAATCTCTATCCCAATGCTCTTTATTTGTATCTCTTGCACTGCCAGCAACCTCCTACTTAGTGCATCTACCACCTTGTTCAACTGTCCCTTCTTGTGCTTGATGGTAAAAGTGAAAGCTTGGAGGTATTCCATCCATTTCAAATGTCTATTGCTCAGCTTCTCTTATGTGTCGATGTAGCTAAGTGCCTAGTTATCAGTAAACACTACAAACTCTTTAGGTAGGAGATAGTTCCTCCACTTTCTAAGTGACTGCACTAGAGCATATAGTTCCAAGTCATAAGTACAATACTTCTATTTAGATTCATTGAGCTTTTCACGAAAGAAAGATATAGGCCTGCCTTCTTGGCTTAGTACTCCTCCTACTGCAATTCTACTGGCATCACATTCCACAGTGAATAACTTATCAAAGCTAGGTAATAAAAGGATGGGTTGAGTTTCCACTTCTTGTTTCAGTTTCTCAAAACCTTTCTCAGCTTCAAGAGTCCATTTGAACTAAGTTTTTAGGCCACCTTTGATTGTATCAAGTACTGGTGCACATATTCCACTAAAGTTCCTTATAAACTTCCTATAAAACTGAGCTAACCCATGAAAAATTCTTATCTCTGTCCCAGTGGTTGGTGTAGGCAAATTTAGGATAGCTTCCACCTTGCTTGGGTCCATCTTCAATGATCCTTGGGATACTACAAACCCTAAATACACAAGCTCTTGTTTGAAGAACTCACACTTTTCTAGGTTGATGGCTAACCTCTCCTCCTGCAATCTTTTAAGAACCAACTCCACATGCTTTAGATGTTCTCTATCTTTCTAAAGATGATTATATCATCTAGATATACCACCACAAATAACCCTGTGAAATCCTTAAGCACTTCATTCATGAGCCTCATGAATGTGCTAGGGGCATTGGAGAGGCCAAATGGCATAAATTTCCACTCATATAACCCATCAGTTGTGTTAAAAGTTGTCTTCCATTCATCCCCCTCTTTGATTCTAATCTGGTGGTATCCACTCTTGAGATCCAACTTGGTCAAATATTGTTCTCCTCCAAGATAGTCCATCAAATCCTCTATCCTAGGAATAGGAAACCTATATTTGATTGTAATCCTATTGATAGCCCTAGAATCAGTGCATAGCCTCCACTTACCACATTTCTTGGTTGCTAAGACCACTAGTATTGCACACAGATTGATGCTCTTCCTAATTAGTCCTTGGTCTAATAACTCCTGCACTTTTCTAGCTACTTCTAGGTTCTGATCTGGTGTAAGCTTGTATGCTAATTTGTTTGGAAATGAAGCCCCTGGTATGAAGTCAATCTGATGACTGATGGCTCTCTTTGGAGGTAAGGTTGCTGCTGTTCCATCACTGACTATGTCCTTGAACTTCTCAAGCAACTTCTAGACTACTCCTGGTATGACTATTTTCTTAGTCTTATCTTCCTCCTTGGGTTGCACCATGACCACATATCCTTACCCTCCTTGTTGTAGAGTGTTGATAAACTCTTTTCCACTACTTAACAAGACACTAGGGGTCTTTGACTATCCTTCTTCCTCATCTGATAGTGACTGCAATTTGAATGTCTTTCCATCCTTCTTGAATGAGATAGTGTTTTCCTTTCCATCATAGATGGATCCTCAATCATATTTCCATGGTTTTCCCAATAGAAGATGGCATGCATCCATGGGCAGAACATCACAAATCAAATTGTCCTTGTACCCTCCAATAGAGAACTCCACTATTGTCTGCTCATTTACAAGAACACTTTGTCCTTTGTTCAACCATGTCACCTGGTAAGGGCTAGTGTGGGGTACTTTCTCCAACTTCAACTTCCTCACTGCTTCTTCAGAGATAATGTTATCAGTAGATCCCAAATCCACTATGACCTTGCACACCTTTCTAAGTATCTTGCATCTTGCCCTGAATAAGGCTCTCCTTTGCTTTGGTTCTTCTTGGACTAGTTGTCTAATTAGAACCCTACTAAACATCAAATTCTCCCCCATTTCTAACTGAATGTGACTAACCTCTAGTGACTTGACACTCATAGTATCTTCTTGAGCATATGCTACTCTCTTTTCTGTATTTAAGGAAGATGCTTTCTTCGAGCACCTATAAGTTGGATGACCTACTTGACCATAGTTGTAACACTTCATACTAGCAAAGTATGAGTTACTTCTTCCTACTCCTCTTCCTCTATTTGAACCTCCTTGAGGTCCTCTACCTCTTCCATAGGCTCCTCTAGAAGTTGTTTCACTTCCATGTTCTATGAGTTTAGACTCTCCCTGATTTCTTTGTTCAGTCCCTCTACCTTGGTATCCACCTCTATGTCCTCTTTGATATCTACCTTTTCCTCTACTCTTAGAAGCCTGATCTTGTTTCCTCTTACTCCTCTCTTCAATATTTATAGCCAATTGATAGCATTGGTGCACTGTTTTGGGACTTAGAAGAGTCATCTCCTCTTGAATATTCCACTTCAAGTCATTAAGATACCTAGCCACCTTAAGACTTTCATCCTCAGTTACATTAGGCCTCATGCAAAGTTTTTGAAACTCCTCAGTATAAGAATTCACATCTTGATCTCTTTGTCTCAAGCTCTGTATTTTCTTGTGTAACTGAATTTTATAATCATCTGGCATGTATGCTTCTCTCACTTTGGCAACCATTCCCTTCCAAGTAGAAATAGGCTTCTTTCCTTACTTTTCCCTCTCTGTCTAAATGAACTTCCACCATGTCAAGGTAGTACCTCTCAATCTTGATTTGGCCACCTTTACATTATTTGCTTCAGAGACTCCATCACACTCAAAATGGTTTTCCATTCCCTCTATCCAATCCATGACTAAATTAGCTTCCATTTTCCCACTAAACAGTGGTATGCCTTCAAGTGCTTTTCCACTCAAAGCCTTCAATGCCTTCAAGAAAGGATCTTCTTGCAAAATAGGGTCAGGTTCAAGGATCTTGTCTTCCTCTGCAACCTCTTCTTTCTTTGGTACCCTTCCTTCTAACTGCACATTACTCACTGCTTCCTCAAATTGGGCTATTCTTTCCCACAATACCCTATTGTCTTCATCTTATTCTTCAACCTTCTTAGCCAGTTCTGCATTTTTCACCATGTCTGTAGAACCACTAGACTCAATCTCTGATGTATATGATTTTATCCCAAATATTTTGTTGCTCTGATACCAATCTGATAGGGAGGTTGGATGAAACAATCACAGTTTCATGCTCTAAGTCTTGTTGGAAGACCTCTAAGATGTCTCTCTCCACCAATTCAACCTATAGGACCTTTCTTTACTTAGGATCCCCTAGTTTTTCCTTGCCAACCCCAAATACCAACATAATTCTTCCTACCAAGTCCACCCTGGTACAAACTTGCAACTCCACACTTAGCCCTTAATCCAACCTAAAGACTATAAACCTCCAAAATATTGAATTTAACCTTGCAGGGATGTGGAGGTGTTTCTATTCATTTTAATCCATCCAATTTTGGTTCTTGAGGGTCCACCTAACTTCATTTCTTGGTCGCTTCCACCAAACCCTCATTTAGGTCCAAAAAGACTACTAGCCCTAGGAGCCCCAATTAGGCCTCCTTCTCCGAGAAAATAGGTTAGTTCTCTAAACTTTCCAAAGAACACCCTAATCTTTTCTTGGGATTCCTAGTTCATATGGATACCTCTCAAAGATTTTTGGGGTCTTGGGTCTCAACTGTCTGTACAATGCCCTAACCTGAAAATGGGCAAAACTAGGTCTTTTAAGCCCTTTCCTGGCGTCTTCCAAACTATTAAGTTCTTCTCTTATCAGATGGATTGATGGAGCTTTCTCCTCCATGCTATTTCTTTCCAAGACATCTAACTATCTTCTCCAAGCAATGATTTGTCAAAAAGTTGACACCCCTCCAATTCTAGTGCTCTGCACTAAGGTCTTCCCTAGCCGAACTCTTTCCTGGCTTGCCTAGGGCAAGACTTTTCCAATAGCTCCTACACTTTCAAAGAACCTAAACCCTACAATATTTACAACCATGGAGTCTAGTCACTGTTCCCAAACGGTCGTACAATTTGTACAGTGGGAAAGGGAACTAACACTCCATTTTCACAAAACTGTCTGGTTCAGACCAGCAACAGTGAAGAAAAAAAACTATTTACAAATAAGGCTGAAAATGAATTAGAAACCTATCTAAATGTCACACAGAGATTGAAGATTAATTACACTACATCCTACACTAACTACAGTGCCCTGTTCAATCCATTAAAACAACACTTCAAGCAAAAATAAGAAAATTAGCACACAAAACCAACTATTTTTCTTGAATTCATAAAACTTCAAAACATAAGAAATGCTTCCAACCCTGCTCCAATGCCGAGTCATCCCATAAATAGGGTCTCCAATTCAGTTATCTCTCCCATGGGCTCTCCTTGGCTGCTTGTAGCTCCAATTGAGCATTATTTTCAAAAATTGAAAAGAAACTCCTAAAAGGCCTAAAAGGTCAAAACCTCATTTAAGCAAAAGCCTTAGGCCTAACCAATGGTCAACATGACCTTCATCAGATGATCAACACTCAATAAAAAATTTCATTAAGGCCTACATCCAAATGAACTAAGTTTTATTGCTTAGTTTTCCTAGACAAGACTGTCCTAGACAACCTAAGATAACCTATGGGTGCTCTTGTACCACTAGGTATCAACAAACTGGCCGCTTAGGAAAGAAACCATTAAGCCCAAAAAAATAATCATCTTAATGGTGTAAAAAACAATCAAATACCTAGCCAATCTTGAGCCAAAGAGATCAATGACCTTAATGTTGAATAAAACTAGAAAATTCTTGCATCTTAAAAGGACCAATACATCGAAATAGTCCACCTCAAAAGGGGTTTTAGAATGCAGAATAGAACTCAGTGAAGTATTAGCGAACCTACAACATCCCACCCAACAAAGCATCCAAACCTCCACCTCTAAGGGAAAGGGCTCCCCTCTATAGGAGAGGATGAACTGAGATGCTTTACCACCAAAACCACTTCTCTCCATACTATACTAGAACCACCTCAATAGGGACTAGCATAAGAACAAAGAACTTCCCACCAACTCAGCAACATCCACCTCTACCTCTATAAAAGAGGGATCCACCTCTATAGGATCAGTCTCCAGCTCAAAATAAGACCACAATTGAAGATCCAAGCATAAAGAAATTTTGGTAGGAAGGGTAGTCACAACATTCCTTGGTAGCATGAGATTCTAAAACCTGAAGGAAGAAACTGAAACCTTCATAGCCAACACAAAAGAGCATAACAAGTACACCTCTCCAAAAGATTGTATCTCCAACAAAAGAGAATATACAATAGCCTCAATAGTGATGCAGAGCATGGGGTTCAAATCCTCCTGACAATCACAACTTGACTAAACTCAAACAATTCTTCCTTGTTTATTTAACTTGGACTCACCATCCCCTTCACAAAACACTTAACTCAAAACATCCAAAACTGAAATTAGGGCATAAAACCTCTTATTGAATCCTCAAACCACCTTAAAAACCATAAAAAAATGACTAACTTAAACCAAGTAGGTCCTTCAATAACTCTGATCTTCCATTTCCCTAAACAATTCACTCACAAAGCTTGTTTCCTTGTAGTACTAAAAAAACAAACCTATGCATATCTTCTCAAAAACAATTCAAACCCTCAAACCAAATATCTTTCTAGACACCCATCATTGCATTCTTCAACATGTCTCAAAATTGCATACCTTTGTTTTGGAGCATATCCTCCAAACTTTTGTTGCTACGCTGTCCTCCTTGGCCAATTAGGCCTGTTTTGCAAAGAAACACCAATTACTATGCACTCCCAACTTCAAGGCTCTATTCCAATGTTCAATATAGACCTCAAATGGTCCAAATCCACTACCTTTTCCAATGGGAAACTCCACAAGATCCCTAAACTACAAAACCCTTGTTAATGCCAATTCCATTCTTGTATCATGAGGGTTTATTGAAAGTCTATATTCCCAAGCCTATTTCACTTTTCCAATGCCTCCAACATGTTCAAATATATCTTCCTATGCTATCCAAACCTTCATTCAAACTTTTCCCATACATTTTATGCAAACTCCTTCTCTAAACCATCATTTTCTAAACCAAAACTCACAGTTTTGTGACTAGGGCAGCATTGAAACTTCTCCTAAACAACTTCCATACTCCTAATTCCTTCTTTAACATTGATACCTACCTAATATCCCTCATTTGACCAAGATTTAGATAGATCCGCTAGAGGAATTAGTAATAAATGCATTTTCTTGTGCCTCAAACCCCAAAATAATGTTACAGACCCATTACCAACAAAATCACAATAAAAATATCAAATCTTTATAAAATTCAATCAAACTAAGTGAAAATTGATGATACTTCATGCATTTATCAATTACAATAGCTTTTAGATCATAAACCACTTGTATGGGGTTGTACAGTGGTCTGTAATAGAGAATTACTAGTAAAACACATAATTTCAAATATAAAACAAGGGTTTCCTTATTGATTTCTTCATATACAATCCCCCAACCTCTTCCTCAAGGTTTTACAAGCATAAATATACTTATTACACTAGAAACAAATGGCTACAATTGACCCTTCATATTTTTAACTCTTGCAATTTTGCATCTTTTTGCAACTTTTCATAACATTTTGATATTTTTGCAATATTTGACATATGACTCAAAAATTACCACCTAGACCTCAAAACTAACACAAACAAGTTCAACATGGTGTATTAGACCTTATTACAAGATTAAAACACCAAACTAAAACCAAAATGTCAAAGTTTCCTCATAAAGGCATATAATCCATTAGGTGCTCCTACACCAAACTCCAAGAGAAAAGAAAATTCAAGTCCTCTTGAATCAGAAAAATCAACATGAGAAATATGTTTGAAAGTTTTTGACCAATATCTTGTAATTCATGCATTCCATCCTCCTTGAAACAATTCAATATTTTCTTCATCTTCACCTTAGGCTTCCCCAATTGCTTGTTAAGATGTTTAGGCTTGTCAAATGGCATAAGCTTCTTCCTATCTGCATCTCTAGATACCTTTACTTGAATAATAACAATGATAACTTCATTCACCAAAAAAAATTGGTTAGTACCATTACCACCCATCATTCATTGATCTACTTTTCACATTCTCTTGGTGGCCCCTACAATTTGTTTGAAAACATCTAATTGAAGCATCTTAGTCTGCAACTCTTCATTAACAACTTGAGTATCAACACCAAATTTATCAACATCCTTCTCTACTTGTTCATCTTTCTCATTAGTCTCAAACAACTAAAAATGGTACGAAGACTCATCCACAACTATTTCTACCTTTTCATGAATTTATTCAATTCTTGTTGTCAAAATAGTCATAGATGTACTCACCATTTCATTGCTTACCTCTTCCTCTGTTTGAGATTGCTTTTGTTCTCCCTCTATTGTTGAATTTCCCTTGCTTGTCCTCTTCTTCTTTGGATAATTTTATTGATGGGACATGTAACCTTCCTCTTAACTGGTAAGTACCAACTTTGCAACTGTTGCATCACAACCTACCATCTCTCTTGCATTCTTTCCATAGCTTGCCTCAACTCTTTCATCTCTTGGTCAATTTCCATTTGTTTTTCCTTTTCTTTTTCCTCTTTCTTCCTTTCTTGTTTCCTCTTTAGTGAAC
Source organism: Sequoia sempervirens (assembly GCA_007258455.2). Classification (NCBI taxonomy): domain Eukaryota; kingdom Viridiplantae; phylum Streptophyta; class Pinopsida; order Cupressales; family Cupressaceae; genus Sequoia; species Sequoia sempervirens. Next base: position 577,236,057 of record VDFB02270651.1, on the reverse strand, counting down.
CCTCAGCCTACAAATACCCCTTGAACACATCCATTCTTCTCTCTTTTCCAAGCAAGTCTCTTTCACCTTCTCCTATCTTTATGACACCTCACTTGGGTTTCCTCTCTTTTCTTTACTCCTAGTCTCTTGGCATCTAGGTTCTCTCCTCAACCTACAAAAAGGAAACACACACAAACACACAACTTTCCTTTCCCAGACTCTTCTAGCTCTAATACCAACTGATGCAGAGCATGTGGTGCAAATCCTCCCAACAATCCCAACTTGACTAAACTCAAAAACATCTTGCTTGTTCATTCAACTTGGACTCACCATCCCCTTCACAAAACACTTAACTCAAAACATCCAAACCTAAATTCAAGGCATAAAACTTCTTATTGAATCCTCAAGTTACCACCTTAAACATCATTAAAAAATGACTGACTGAAACCAAGGAGGGCCTTCAATAACTCTGATCTTCCATTTCCCTAAACAATTCACTCACAAAGCTTGTTTCCTTGTAGTACTAAAATAGAGAAACCTGTGCATATCTTCTCAAAAAAAATTCAAACCCTCAAACCAAATAGATTTGTAGACACCCATCATTGCATTCTTCAACATGTCTCAAAAGTGCATACCTTTGTTTTGGAGCATATCCTCCAAACTTTTGTTGCTACGTTATCCTCCTTAGTCAATTAGGCATGTTTTGCAAAGCAAAACCAACTACTATGCACTACTAACTTCAAGTATCTATTCCAATGTTCAATAAAAACCTCAAATGGTCCAAATCCACCACCTTTTCCAATGGGAAACTCCACAAGTTCCCTAAACTACAAAACCCTTGTTAATGCCAATTCCATTCTTGTATCATGAGGGTTTATTGAAAGTCTATATTACCAAGCCTATTTTACTTTTCAAACACCTCCAACATGTTAAAATATGTCTACCTATGCTGTCTAAACCTTCATTCAGCCTTTTCCTATACATTTTATGCAAACTCCTCTAAACCATCATTTTCCAAACCAAAACTCACAGTTTTGTGACTAGGGAAGCATTTAAACTTCTCCTAAACACCTTCCTTACTCCTAATTCCTTCTTTAACATTTATACCTACCTAATATCCCTCATTTCACCAAGATTTAGATAGATCCATTGGAGGAATTAGTAATAAATGCATTTTCTTGTGCCTCAAACCCCAAAACAGGGTTAGAGACCCGTTACTAGCAAAATCACAATAAAAAAATCAAATCTTTATAAAATTCAATAAAACTAAGTGAAAATTTATGATACTTCATGCCTTTATCGATTCCAACAACTTTTATATCATAAAACACTTGTATGGGACCGTACAGTGGTTTACAACAGAGAATTACCAGTAAAACACATAATTTTAAATGTAAAACAGGGGTTTTCTTATTGATTTTTTTCATATACAATCCTCCAACCTCTTCCTTAAGGTTCTATTAGCATAAATATACTTACTACACCCAAAAAAATGGATACAAATGCCCCTTTAACTAATTGAACCTTTGTATTCCCAACTCTTGCAATTTTGCATGTTTTTGCAACTTTTCATGACAACATTTTGACAATTTTTGCAATATTTGACATTTGACTCAAAAATTACCACCTAGACCTCAAAAGTGACATAAACAAGTTCAAAATGGTCTATTATAACTTATTACAAGATTAAAACACCAAACTAAAACCAAAATGCCAAAGTTGCCTCATGGAGGCATATAATCCATCAAGTGCTCCTGCACCAAATAGGAACAACCAAACAAGAGAAGGAAGAAGAATGACCAAATAGGGTAAAATTCACCCTAGAGAACGAACCAAACAACTAGGTTAAAAAGGAAAATAATAGGAATAACCCAACCCTCCATAAGCAAAAAACCAACATGGAAAAATTCCAAACAAGTAATGAAGAATAGTCCATTAGCAAACCAAAGATCTTCCAAAGAGATGATCACCCAAAAACCACTAATCTGCGAACACCACAAAGAAAAGAATCTAAAAGGATGCTCTAGAAAAAACCAAAAACTAAGACCCAACACATGGTAAAGGTAGAAACCAAAGCCCCAGAAGAGAAAAAAAGGAGCAGCAGACACCCCCCACCAAGCTTAAGAAGAAACAAAACAAGGGGGACAAACACATGAACTCACCAAAGCATAGCTAAACAAAAGGAGCCCATGACCCACAAAGCTTCACACAAAAAAGTGGTAGCCAACACCAAGCCACCACAACCCAGAAGCTTGAAATCAATAACTTTCCCAACCACAAGTTTCCTCCCACCAAAAAACCAACGACCTACACAAAAACATCTCCTTCACCTCTAAAGCACAACCAAACAAAAGGAGCTTGTAACCCATAGAGATTCACCCAAAAAACAAAAGGAAAAGAGACACCAACCCCAGAACAAAGAGGGCACCCAACAACAAGCAAAGAAACTATTGCATCCCAGCTATATGACAACCAACTCTGCAACACATTTACCTAACTAGAAAATGACAAAATCTAGTACCAAGCCACTACAATCTAGCAGCTTGAAATTAGCAACCTGCCTAGCTACAAGTCACCTCCCACCAGTGATCCATCTACCTCCTTTGAATCATCTCCTTCACTGCCTACATCATGTCTAGATTTCAAAATATCTCCTCTGCTCCTCTTCTCGTTCCCTCTCAAATCTATCCTAAGGCTCTTAATTTCAAAGCTAAATATTTCCTACATAATCTTCTATGGCTTGATCCATGGCAGGGAATGTCTACAAATATAGTATAGAATGTCTTGACCCATGTTACCTGATTTTTAGCTTTAAGCTGAAATTACGTTTAGTGTGTATTCTTTTGTGTTGTTCATTTAAACATTTAAAAGATAAACCATCTAGGTTTAATATGCATGCTAAAAGATTGCCGAATGAAATAGATTACATTTTTTATTCCAATGTTGCAATTACAACAATTGAGAAAAGAGAATCATGTGTATACAAATCTAATCTTTTATTGATAATCATGAAGGTACATGTCCCTCACAAGCCAAGGGACTAACTTTACTTATTCAATGGAAATAAAGAAACAATTTATACATGAATAAGTAAAAACACAATGTGCATAGAAGAATGGAAACCGGTCATTGCCTGAGAATGACTGGTTGAGAAGTTTCCCTCTTGCCCTGCTGCTGCTTCCCCAAGCTGCTTGTGTCCTCCCCAGCTCCGTAGTGCTCCTAGCTCCTGCATCAAAAAAATGATGTTAGAGCAAGGCTCTAAGCAATGAAATATCTCAATCCTTACATAAACACCTACCTATGCATGTATAAACTGATCCATAAGTGCATTAAATAAGCATGCAAACCTTGGATGTCTTGGAAAACAATGAAATCATCAAACACATCCAAAATATGCATCTATTTTTCTAACTTGTTTGATTCATGTGCAAATTTAGGACAAGTCTGGTTACTATTCTGATTTAGTTAAATACAACATGTGGGGTAAATGTGGCTCCCATGAGGGTGGAGCTTATTATGCTTTGAAAGAAAAAGGAAATTGAGCAACTTGATCAAAGATTTACCTATTATTAATGCATTAAATCAATATGAAATCACACCAATTGATCAACTTTCATTATTAGATTCAAAAGATGCATCAAGTTCAATTATGCATATCTTAAATAATGAGAGAGAAATCTAGAGTATTGTCATGGTCCCTCTCACCTTGACCCTATTGGACAGTGACACATCACATAGGACAGTGAGCTTTTAGGTCATCGACATAGGGGACATGTTTCTGCCCACTATGATCAAAGTGGGGAGACAGTTATGTATTATGCATAATCAAAAAGACAAAAAATGTGGTGGAATGAAATAGCAGATTCATGTAGGACAACAAGCATTATTATGGAAGCCATGAAGTTTGGGACAACAACATGTATTCTCATGTCATGCAGGACAACAATAATGTCTTTTGACTTTACTAAAGGAAAACAAGGTGGTCACAAGATATTATATTACAGATGAAAAGAAAGGAAGGGTAGTAAGAATTTTCAACTACCACGTTTGGTGTCACATAATGATCAAATTTCATCTACATTTCTTGAAGCTACTCAGACCTAAGGATTAACTCCACAAGTGATATGTAGTTGACAATAACTTTATTGATGGAAATAGAGAAGCAGTCAAGTTTCACAACTTACAAAGCTTTATTTTTAATGGACATGAAACATTGTCACCATTGGTTGCACAATCTATGTTTTAAAACAATGAAATGATAGAAACAACAATGGAGGAAGCAATGTGGAGTTATGATCATGAGGAACAACCACTAAGCTTCAAATCAATACAATTGCAAGTAATGGTTGAGTCAATCATGGAGCAGCACAAGGTGACCCCTTTGAGGCCAAGGTCATGATACAAGTGAATAAGACAACACCTTTGCAAAAGCTATAGGAAAAAAAAGAACAAACCAAATAATTCTTATCATTGGAGGTAAATGGAATTGTTAATTTTTATTCATAGATGCATTGGTGAAAATAAATGCAATGAGTGAAGTTCATTGCCATTGACAAGGACAGTAAACAATGCATTCTACAATGGTCTCATGGAAGGACAACAATAATGGATGTATACTACAGGACAACAAAGGCTCTAAAGTCATAATACAATACCCCTACAATGCAGATTGTGTGTCAAAATGATCAATACACATGCCCCATGATGATGTACCAGTCACAATGACCTTGAGACATGAAGAGCAGGAGCATTGAAGTACAACAATAAATAATGAAAGAAGCATATAGGGCAGCATGATCATCACAATGGGAGTAATGCATATTACAAATGGGGAAAAGCTATCTACTGTTCACATTGAACAATGAATATCATTCAATCAATAGAAGCATAGGTACGGTCATTTGTGCTACAAGACAACAAGAATCAATGAACAATGAAAATTTTGTATGGTAAAAACAAATACATTCCAAGATAAGCAAAAGGCATGGCACAATAATAAGTGTTATGGCATCAATGCCAAAAATATAAAATCTAGTCCAAGCTTAAGGAGAAGGTTGCATTTCAGTCCATGGTAAATTGAAGCAACAAATCATGTTAATAGAAAAAAAAAAGGACAGTCATAGTTTTGGAAATGGAATTGACAATCAAGAAAAGGAAAGGAATGTTTTTTTGAAGATAGTCATCATTGAAACCATCATAAATCATGGCGCTTCAAGGGAATAGAGCATAGTCATGAATAAGAGTAGTACCATTAAAGGCTATAGGTTTATCTTCATTTTACCTATGAACTTGAAAGAAAATCAAGCATAAATAACTCATGAAGTAATAAAAGACAGTGCTATGCATAACAAGTAGCCACCAAGTTGATAAGACAATTATCTTGTGAAAAGAAAACAGCCACTTCATGAATGTCAAGAGCAATGTTTCAAAGATGAAGATGAACATTATCCTCTTATCAAACATTACAATCACCTTGCTAGATACGTAGAGTGGCAATCATGGTGCCAAATTTTCATATAGTGGTGTTTTGTCAAAGTGTTTGAGACCTCAAAAGGGCTTATCATGAGTGTTAAGTAACGTGAGGAGATATCATCACTAAAGGACAGAGTATGGTACTCTTAAAGGAAATGTCAAATGTAGGAGTTTATTCACAATGACAAGCCCACTTTGGGGTTTCAATTTTCAAGACATTTTATAGAAAAAAAAGTGCATTTGCAAAACAAGCATTTGATGCTCACAGGAAAACATTTTTTTTGCTACAAATTGGAGCTTTCAATTATGCTCACACTATACAATGACATAACCATTTTGCAACAAAATCTAAAGTTTTCCTTCAAACTAAAAAGACCCATCCGGGTTCATCATGAGAAGCTAATGCAAAGACAACAACAATGCTGAAAAAGGGGAAAAAATGACAAATGGAGACTCATTTCATGCAATTCATGGCTAGGTTGACCTCTTTTTTTGTAGAATATGGAAAACCCACCTGAGGTTTCAAAATATGAAGCAACATTCCTCCAGATTACAAAAAATGGAGTGTATTTACACAACCCATTTGCATTTCTACAAAAAATATGAGTTTCTTCAAGAAACCATGAAACCCACTTGGGTTCTTTTGAAAACATTTGCAGATACAAAAATATATGTGCTACAAAAACCCACTTCGGGGTTTGCAGTTAGATTGCAAAAGGAAAAGGAAATACAAAAATACAAAGGAAACCCATTTTGAAATTTGTAGGCCGAGCTCACAGGCCATTTTTTCTCTTCTACATATCAAAACCCATCTAGGTTGTTAAGAAATTTTCTAATACAGAGGAGAATCAAAGAAACATTATGGGGTTTTCAAATGAAACAAAGCCACATATAAAAACACACTATTTTCTATCCATGGCTGCAACCAAGAAGTTTTTTTCTTCATGAAAGCAATAGGGAAACAAAATGGAGTGTCCTCATTAACAAATGTAGAAAAAAAATAGCTTTTTATGCTTTATTCTAAAGGTAGAAACAAAATATGGGTTTCTTTTGCTCAGAGTCTACAAGAATGGAGTCGATTTAACTCACCTAGAGATTTTTCTCACAATTTTTTTGCAAACTTTCAAGCTTTCTGCTTTTAACAGAGCTTCATTAGAGCTCTGATGGTGGTTGTGAACAAGTTAAACAACAAACAAAAAGAGTAGAATAATACATATGAGTCAACTATATGTCACTGGCCGTGGCCTGTAGGTTCTTTTATGACCTCCAAATGGCAGAAAAATGCAGATTTTGAGCTATAGAATGAACATTTACTTGTTGTTCGAGGTGGCTCCTCAAAAAATCACCAAAAACTAGTGTGAATCTTCATATTTTTCCTATGTTTGCTCAAACCCCATGGCAGTAGCATCTATTTTCCAAATTGTTCAATGACCAAATGATGGTGTTTTCCTATTATTTTGGTGTTTTGATGATTAGGTTTTGACCCTATTCGATGGGGACGTGATTTTCTTCCCATTTTTTTTAAAATTAAAAACACGTGTTAATGCATGGGGATCGAAACTTGTTCATTCACTTAGGAATTTTATGCCTTAAGGTGTTTTCCCTTTGTTTCAAACTTTGCTAAGTCCTCAACAATACAACATATGGAGTGTGCAAATACAACACATGTGATGCCTTTTTTTTTTACCAATAATCATGTGACTTGGCATATGCTTTCCAAGAAATTTGGTGGTCGACCATATTGGCCGAGTGTTTTTGAGCTTGTATGATGGCTTTGAAAACCAGTGAGTATGGACCATGTGTGGACTAAAATGTAGAATGAGGTAAGTAGAGATGGTCAAGTTCCTTGGAGGTTTTTAACCTTGTTTAATGCTTTTGAAAGAATTTAGATATGACATTATATGTTGCATTTTATTCCAATGTATAAAGATATCATTTAAGTGATTTGAAAATCACTTTTATTATGTCTTTTTGATGCAAATGTAATGTAATTCAAAAAGATGGTGGGCCCCTTATTTTGTGCTTTGAAATGTAAAATTACTTGATTAAGTGATGTTTTATGAATCACTTAATCAAGGTTATTATCTTAATGCTTTTGGAGTCTTGTGTTTTCAAAACACACATATTGCAAGAGGAGAGTATGGGTCAATACTTGTGTGAAGACCAATGATGACTTGCAGACATGAGGGATGTGTGAGAGGCTGTTTTGACTGATTTTAGAGGAAAAGGGGCTATTTGGAGGCATTTTTGTCACATTTTTAGTGTGACTATTGACTTGGCTTAACTTTTCTTCATGTGGAGGATAGTTTGGAGGGTTTCTAGAAGGTTTTTTTTGTCCCTTTCTATTGCATCTAGCCAGAACCTTCTGGAAGGACTTTTGTGAAGGCTTTTTGGGGTTTTTTGCTTAAGTATGTTCATTTTGAACAACTGGAGCTGGTTATTTCTTTCTAGCAGCAGGATAGCTTTGTTTCTTGGAGCTATTTTTGATGGAGTAGTATTGTAACTCAAATGGGCCTATTATACAGTAAGCACTTTGAATTAATAAAGTAGAGCATTTTTACCTTCTCATTTCATGTTTCTCATGTATGCTATTAATGATTGATCAATTTGTCTTGAGAAAATCCTTGTTTTCCTTGCAAGCTTGTCACATGTTTAGGAATTTGTTTAGCAAAAAATGTATGTTTACAGGTCATAAGTTGTGTTGTTAATTGTGAAATCCCTATTTTCTTTTTAAAAGCACTGTTTATAGACCTCCTTATAAAATATTTATGTAAAATGCATTGGAAAGTGAGTTGTGTGAGTCAAGCTTTATGATATTAATTTGAATGTGATAGGCTATTAACAGGTCTAGGTTTTTTTGGTGCATCACCTTAGGTTTCTTTAGCATTGGTTTATTTTCATGCAATTCTTACCCTTTACCTCAGAGATTAATAGTTAGGTGACATCAAAAGGGGAAGCCGACCCTTATCATTGGAGGTCTACTTTCAAATAGGAGACCCACAACCTAAAAGCAGTCCCATTTTTATCCAGATCTATTGATTCGTCAAGAAAAACAATTTCAACTCCACCAGTAGTGAGAGTTGCCAGCCCCATAAGGCAACAAAACTTGGTGCCAAAAATGGTTGTTCCAAGAAACCAAATTTTTGTTATATTTAATGGTGGCATCCCACTTCAATTGGCTCAACATGATGACATTCCAATGGTTTTTCTCAAAAGTGTGCCATATTTTTCAGGTGTAGATCAGACCACACTAGTTGAACATATTAAAGACATTTCAAATCTATGTTTGGTACATCATATAACTCAAGAAAATTTTGCATTGAGGCTTTAAAACAACATCATTCAGAGGTAAGGCAATCCAATGGTTTAGGGGTTTAGCAGTTAACTCCATTAGAACATAGGATGAATTAGGGGAGGTGTTATACAAGTAGTTCAAAGACAAGTATGACAACTTGTCATTGGTGGAGCAACTAAACCACATTAAACGGGCTCCTCATGAATGGATGACAGACTTCAATTTTCATTTTCAAAGAACATGGGATAGGATTTCAAAGCCTACAAGGCCTCTAGCTGAATATTCCTTTCTCTATTTTTTGAGAGCCTTAAATAGTGAAGTGGTTGTTTTAATATAGTCTATGGGTGGAAATACTTTACTAATAGCCTATGATATAGTTGTGAGAGCATAAAATAGCCTGATACAAGCTGGAAGGATTGACCCTAGGCCTCCTATGCCATTTTTCCTTGATATTCAGCCTCCTACAACTTTTCCAACACCTCAAGTAACCCCTTTACCAATTATTGTTAACACAAAAATTGTTACCCAAGGACCATCTCAAGAGTTACAGGAAATTAAAATTAGCCAACATAAGATTGAAAGTTTGCTTCATACTTTTGGAAATGAGCTGGTAAGTATTAAAAAATAGCAGTTTCAAGGTTTCAAGCCTTGGAAGCCTCAAAATCAAGGCCAAGGACAACAATTTCAAGCTAACAAGCAGCCATATCAAGGAAATTTTCAAGGTGCACGACAAAATTTGAATCTAAAGCCTTTTTAGCCATACAATCTAGTTCTAATTAGTGTAGCCAGAGATATGGTAACTGTTCAAAAAAACCTTGTACTAGAATATGAGTGGTGCTATCCTTGCAACCAGGCCCATAATCAAACTACATGTTTAAATGGTGTCATCAATCAAGCATTGATGGTTCAAAATATTTTGGGTGTGCAAGACGTGTATAATGGTGAATCATCCCAACAACAAAAGCTCCCTACAAGTGACACAACCCTCCTAAATTGGCAAGGAGAGGAGTTTTGTGGAGTAAACAATGATATCTCTCCAATAGCAGCCAACACCCAAGCTAAAAAGAGAGCTTTCAAGATTGGACAAGCAGCAAATAAAGACAAGGAATTTGTTGGACCTTCCAATCCTCATGTAACACACATTTTGCAATGAAATTCATAAGGAATTAGTGGTGGATAGCTTGGGAACCAACCCCAACCAACTCACTTGCAAACAAACCCTGTTGTTGCAAGGACCCATCAAAAGGTAAATGTTGCCACACCCTTCAACATTGTTGAATCCATGAAAAAGATGAATGTGAATATGTCAATGTGGGATTCCTTATATATCCCTAGTCAAAAGGACTTGTTACAATTTTCCTTAGCTGAAGTAGGTGTTTCAAATGATATACCAGCAGGTCAAACCAAGGTTGTCTTGACAAATACACCTCAAGACAACAGTAAAAAACCAAGGATGGAAAACCACCCCCATTTTATGTGTCCTTGATAATAGGAGATAAACTAGTTCACAATTGCATGGTAGATTTAGGGGCAAGTAGTTATGTCATGCCCAAGCAAATTGTTGATAAGTTAGGATTGAAATATCAACCTCTTGAGAAAGGAGTTGTTCAACTTGATGGGACAACCATTAACACCATAGGTGTTATCAAAGGTTTAAGCCTTACCCTACATGCTTGTCCCAATTTCTCCATTCCCCAAGACATTTCAGTCATTGAATTACCACCACATTTTGCTTTGTGTTTGTCAAGAGATTTCACTACCAAGATAGGAGGTTATTTGTCATCAGATTGATCCCATATGGTGTTCAGAATGAGATATGGGACTAAGGTAGTCATCAAATCTGAGCAACTTGATAAAGATCACATTGAACTTTATGTCACAAGTGTTGTTAATGATAATTGTTCTATTTTTTATGATAATGAACTTGTTGCTCAAGAACTGCAAGCATAAATCATACTAGATGCACTTCTAAGTGAGTGGGTAGCATAAAATATCATTGACAATCCAAATGATAACATTGAAGAAACTGGTTTGGGTGTCTGTCATACACAAACTTGATTCAATGATTCCAAACCTTTAAAAGGAGGTGGGGCAATAGTTATATTAGAAAGGTGGAGTGTGGAAGATGTTCTTTGATAGGTCCTAAAGCAAGAACGGTGCTGGTGGGGGTGCAATGCTTGTTTCCCCACAAGCTGAAAAATACTACTATGCTTTTAGATTTGCTTTCTCTTGTACTAACAATAATGTTGAATACGAAGGTCTAATTCAAGTCCTGGAATGGGCATGAAAAAGAGGGATTGGTTGCTTCCAAGTGCATGGTGATAGTGAATTGATTTTCAATCAGGTGAGAGGTCTACATGTTACTAAGAATGACATCTTAAAATCCTACAAACATAGGGTGTGGCATATGATAGAAGAGTTTGACGCTTTCAATCTGGTTTCTATTCCTAGGGATCAAAATAAGCATGCTGATAGATTGGCTACAATAGGTGCTCAAGTTGATATTCCAAGTGAAATTAGGAAAGAAAAGTTGCATCCATATGTTAAAATAGTTATCAGACCTTCTATTCTAGATAATAACGTTCATTGGAAATTCTTTGAGAGTGATGAACAGGTCTTGAGCTTTATGCTGTAAGAAGATGAATTTGCAGTAGTCAACCAAGAGAAGATCAAACAACAATATGATAATTAGATCATCCAATTGAATTCTAACAAACTTTGCAAGGGTCTAGTCACCTTGAAATCCATTTTCAGTAAGGATGAGCAGCTGAAAAAGAGTAAGACTAGTATGTAGGTCTAAGAAGAAAATTATGAGGAGCTTGAAATTTTCAAAGGTAAGCTCCTTAAAGTTGGTAAAATTTGTTCACATGCAGATACACTACTGTATTTGACTCCAATTTCTAATGAAAACTTGTTGAAATATCGACAACCTATTGTTGGAATACCGACGAATCACTGAAATAATTTTTGTTATTTTCTCGACTAGCTTTAAAATGTTGAAATCACGGCTAAACTTCGTCAGTTGCCGTCACAAAAAAGGGGATCTGGTGTTCTTTGGAATATTGATGAAAATGTCATCAATCTAATGACGAGAAATATATAGAACACAAGTGGCATACCTTTGCCAAAGCATCACAATAACAACAAAAGTTTGTTGAAATTGCGATGCAATAGGCAAGTCATTACGATGAAATTTTCATCGGATGTATTGCAAATATCGGTGAAAGATCAAGACTATTACAACAATCAAAATTTCCTAAGAAGATATATCAACAGGACTCACTTGTGGTCTTAGTGATGAAGTTTCATCAACGAGATACTCATCTTGTCTCATCGATGAAGCACAAGGGAAGCATATCGATAAGACATATACCATTGGAGTAAGTTCTGAATGTCTACCCGACCCGCTATGTCATGTTGATAAGATTACATCGACAAGAATCTTGGAAACATAATTGAGATCAAAAGAACAACAAAATTTCATCGAAAGTGCGACGAAATAGGCAAGCCATTACGATAAAAGTTTTGTCGAACGTATTACAAATTCATTGGATGCTTTTGGAGGTTCATCAATTGCTTTCATCGAAAGTTCGACGAAACAATGCAATTTAAGAAAAAAACTATTCGTTCAAATGTGGGCATATCAGTGAAAGATCAAGACTATTACAGCAATCAAAATTTCTTGAGAAGATATATCGGGAGAACTAGCATGTGGTCTCATCAATGAAGTTTCATTGGCGAGATACTCATCTTGTCTCATCGATGAAGCACGAGGGAAGCATATCAGCATGACATATACCATCGAAGTAAGTTTTGAATGTCTACCTGACCTACTATGTCATGTCGATAAGATTACATCAACAAGAGTCTTGGTGACATACTTGAGATCAAAAGAATAATCATCGGGGAGACTCACCAAATCGGGAAAACTGTAAAATATCCTAGTGATACATGATCTCTTGCTGATGAAGATACAAATGGATTGAAATAATTATCGGGGTGACTTTGGGTGAAATTTGATGTATAAGACATTTCTAAAAGGACGTGTCCTTTCAAACATTGGATGTATAAGTATCTTTTTTTTATATCAAAAGGAGAGAGGCGAATAGGAAAAAAGAATATTGTAGGTAGTTTTTTTTTAATGATGTTTTCATAAAAAAGACTCAGATGTTCTTGAATGTTGGCATTCTTTCCAAGGTGCTCTTGGCTACTTTCAATTGGTTTTTTTTTTATCATTAAACACTGCTAGGGGCACACCGTGTATTGATTTTGAAAGAGAGTACATAAGTTTCATCCAAAAATTATTGGGAGGCCTTTTTTGTAATATTGACCAACCCAGAGCACTTACCTACCCAAACCATGCATTACAACCAAAATTTCTAGGAGGCCTTTTCTCTAGGAGTGGCCAACCCAGAGATACTACCTACTCAGAGATAGAAAAACTAGAGACCTGTAATTACATATACCACACCCGAGACTAACTCCAAAAAACCATATGCTATTACTACTTCAACATTCTTTGCTAGACAAAGGAACTGTGCTTTCAAAATACCACATCTACAAACCAGCGATCCATTCCAACTAGGTACTACTTAGGCATCATCATCCTCAGATGCACACCTTTTCATATACGCCTTGTAGCAAGAAATTACCAAGCAATTTGTACCACACTTCATATGTACTGGGCTTTTGAAATTTTCCTCTAGGTCTTGTTGATCATTGGCTAGACATTCTTCTCCTTCTCCTAGGTCCTAGTTGTCATCGTCGCCTACAACTATCTCCTCCTCCAAACCCTCGTCTACAATGTACCTCATTGCCCAGCCATGAGGAAGATTGGTGGTCAAATTTGCTACCCTGAGGAGAAAAAGGCATTTTTGTCCCTCTCATCCCATAATTTCTTGAAGCCCTCCGAGTCAATAGAATGAATCAAGGGGAACTTCATCACCTCTTGGCCTCTCATGCGCAACATGTAGTAATTCTATGACATATGAATTTTCCTATTGTCATCCACATTATCCAGTGTTGCATCTATGTCACCCAACCAAGAATGCACAAAGACTATCTGGGTCATTTTTTTCCTTATTATTTTTGAAACTCCCATGTGCAGGAGGACCGCAAGAAACATTGTCAAGATTTTTGTGTTTCCTTTGGCTCTATGGTATGCTTTCATGAACTCTGGTGCAAGCACCTTTTTAGTTGCCCAGAGAATGAGAGGATGAAAGGATTGTAGTAATCCTTGGAGCTGCTTGTACGTTATCTCCCCTCTAAAATCCTGCATCTTCCTATCTATTTCCAATGCCAGTGGCATCTCCATTCCTCTCAGTTCACACCTTGCCTTCTAGATGTTTCTATCTTTGACTTGCTTGAGATGTGGTTGTGCTAAAATAAAACAAACTTTTTCCTTTGTAAACAAAGGCCATATTACCTCATGAAGTCTAATGTACCAAACAGGGCCTTCATGTGTGTCAAGATTTCACTTCTCTCATTGATGGTATGCATCCCCAAGGATGATTATTAATGTGTCCTTCATCTTTTTGCAAGCAGATCTTCTTGCCTTGATTTAATCTTTTATCATGAGTTCTTGATATCAACCCCTATCTTGTCAAGAATGATGCAAAGAGATGGCCTTTATTGCCATGTGCTATTTGGTCGTTGTCGCTGCATAGGCCAATGCCGAAAACTTTCCCAATTCCTGACCACATAATTGTCCTACCTGTCAGTTTCAGTGGCCAATTTTTCTAGCTCATCTGCTCTAGTGTTTCCTTCCCTGTAGATGTGACTAACTTTGAAGGTTGCGAGCTTGTCTAATAGTCCTTTGATTTGTTGCAGAAGATGGTTAAGTTTCCAATTAGAGGTGGATCCCTTGCATATTGTATTGATAGTTATCATTGAGGCTCCCTCCAAGTGGACCTGGCTAGACCCTAGTTCTCGACCTAGCTAAAGGCCAAACTAGGTCCTCTCCCCTAGATTAAATTAAGGAAAACATTATTGTAAACACAATATGTATAGAAGAATATGAATGTAAAGGAAAATGGATATTAGCAAAACATAAATGTAAATAAAATTAGTGTGAGCAGAAAATGAATCTAAATTGGTCTTGAACAAATAAAATCATACCAATTAACATTAAGTTATACTGACCTTGTACTCATTTCCATTATCAATCTTGAAGGTTACTTTGATGCCTTTTGCAGAAATTCTCTGGCCACGAGGCAAGAGAAGGCGAGAAAACCAAGTGTATATTGATGACTTCCTGACAATCAAAAAGAAACAAGCAACTAGTCAACCCTATTAGAATAGAATAATCTTATGAATTGATTATTCTTGCTTGGTTTGATATTTTTTTATTCCACTCTTCATGGTATTGAATTAACAATGCAAAACACATTTGTGTGTGTAGGTTTGTATTACTCAAAATATCATTTCACTGCCTAAGGAAAAATACCAAAGTGATGTTTTAAATTTCAATCTTCACATAGGCTCCCACCTACATATACAAGCATTATTCGAGCTCTAAACTCATCAAACATTAAGGATTTAATTAGCTATAAGATGAAAAGTTTTTGTTTAGACATAATCCATCATCTTTTACATATTTTTAGTCACTCCTACAAAATAATAAAATTTAGCTTAACACCAGATATAATCCTTTGATAATCCATCCAAATGATGAAATGATTCCCTAACAAACACTGTTGGAACTTTATTATAACATGCATACCCAAAATTTCCTTATCATTAATACTCATAGTTTCTCTCTTTCGTTCATTTTCTTGATTTACTGTTGGACCTTTATTATAACATGCATAGCCAAAATTTCCTTATCATTAATACTTAGAGAAAATATCTTTTAGTCATTTTCCTAATGTCAAAAATAATAAGCCATTCATTCTACATAAGAATTGCCCCTATGCCTATTTAGGGTAGGGAAGCCTATTTAAGAAGTGCTTGTTTGCATGGATAATAGTAAACTGGTAAAACAATGACAAAAGGAATTGTTACTGGTTGGAAACTATTGTATTCATGTTGACAAAGATGTTTCAAAGTTTAGGATAAGGTATAGAAGGAAGTGTATGTTGTTTTTAATGATTTAGGTATGGTGAATCTAATATGCATGAATGATGACTTGACTGCAAAAAGGATAGTAAGTTGGAATGGACAGAGTTCTCAAGTAGATGATTGATTGTTTCTTTTGAAACATGATGAACCTATTGTCTTGAAGGTCTAATAATTGGTTATAGTGAGAAGGTATATATGGTTGTTAATGTGCCTTGGTGATTTGGTATAGGTGTTTGATTTTTTTTCCTTGAAGGGATACAATTGCAATGCAGATTGATATGATGTAAAGTAGAGGATGTGAATGGTTATCTAATCAGGTTTTTGATGCAATGACATACAACAGGAACAATGTTGAGAGAACAAATGCAAGAAAATAGATCATAGAGCGGGAGTCATAGAGCATGAAGTTTTTTGTGGAAAGACTGGTGCCATGAAATTTTTGTGGACAAACTTGGAGGCATGAAGCATATGAGGACATGAGTCTTAGGTTTTACATGCTAAATTTCAATACATGGAAATTGATCATAGATATGAATTTGTAAACAATCCAAAAGACTATCATGTTCCCTTAGCAAAGGTTATGACTGTGATGTATTTTCAATGGTTTTATGCACTGTGAGTCTCTAATAGATTGGTAGACTGTGGTTTATCCTCCATAGGTCTTTATGAAATATGTTTACCCTTAGTAATGTATTAATGACTATTATCCTTTTTGTCAAGTCAAATATTAATGACTAAGATTGAAGCATTATAACAGTGTGCTAGTTATGGTTGTGGCTTAACAAGGGTAGATTTTGGTAAGGAAGATAGTAAGTTGAATTAATGTAAGTAGAGAAATTTTTGCATACCTGCAAATGGTACAAAATTTCATGGTTAAGTGGAAGCCTCCCATCAACAACAAGATCCAAATATATGTGTATCTTTCTTAATCAAGCCTCTAAACCCTTCAGAGCTATCAATTTTTCCACTAACTTGTTATGCACAAAATTCAAATTTTAGAGTTATGTCACCACTAAAAACAAAAGAAATGAAGCTTTGAAACCAAATCCACACACAACACAATGTAGTATTCATAAAAATCCATACAAACAAACTAAATTTAGAACATTGGAATGGAAACAACTTCAAATTATGATGCAAAGCATGGATTCACTTTACTCAACTAGAGGCACATTTTAGAATAATGGGTTCTTCATCTAAAACATCTATACAAGGTTCAAATAGTAAAGAGATTGATGAAAGATAGAGGAATTAAAAAGATACTTGGTTTTAGTTGGATTGAAGGTCATAATCTGGTACATGTTTTTTTTGTAGGATTCATATCATAGCCACAAACATGGCAGAGCTATGCAAAGTAGGAGAAATTGGCTTGGAAAATGAAGGCATCCGGGTATAAAGAATCATTTTTTTCCACCATAGTGAAAAGTTAACACTTTCTTTCATCTTTTCATATTGTTTTGATGCTTCAAATGATGCATTTCTTATATTGAAAAGTGCATTACCTTATTGAGCTTCTCTTTGTTTTGAGAATAGTTTAATATTCTCTCAATTCCCCATACCCGATCATATAACATTAATAATTCATTCATCCATTAATAACATATAACATTTATTCATTGACATATAACATTCATTCATTAACATATTCACATTTATTTAGTAACATATAACATTCATTCTTTCAGTTTTTACATATTATCAAAAATATGTTGTCATAATATGATTACAATCACTTTTTTTTTGTTTCTTTTTTGAAGCTAAAAAAAGCTGAAGTGGAGAATCATTTTCCAAAACATATGTCCCCCCTTTAGTTATTTTTCCCTCTACTTGTGATCTTAATGTACGCCTAGTCGTGTACTTATGACGTGGACATTGCTGCAAGGGGGTGTCTGTTGCAATAACAAAGAAATGTTAAATTGATATGTTTTATTATTATTGTTACTAGTATTTTATTAATTAAAAGAATATTAGAGTGGTTCTCTTTACCTGATGGGGCCACATCATGTTCCTAATCTTGTCTTATAGCCTCATGCTCAACATGTTGAACACCCTCTAAATCCTAATCTGGAGTTGAAACATGAAAGGTTACGTTAATTAATACACCAATTGTAATTAAATATGTTTAAAAGAACATTAGAGTGGTCCTCTTTACCTGATGGGGCCACATCATGTTCCTAATCTTTTCTAGCCTGATCATGCTCCACATGTTGATAACGCTCTACATTCTCTAAAGTTGAAACACAAAAGGTTACATTAATTAATACACCAATTGCAATTAAATATGTTTAATTGTATTAATCCATACCATGTTTTGTAAAACACATGACTACATCCAGTACTAGGATGCACACCATGAGCTTCATCTACAGGTTGTGCTCCACCCTCACCAGGTTGCATTCCAATGTCATGTGCAGTATTATCATTGCTTGTTTGTTTAAAAAAAATAGGCACATAATTACTTTATGGTTGAAATTAATATTGAATAGATTACACAAGTATTCAATTTAAAATAAAATTTATTGAGTTTATTTACCTGTGTGTCGGATGCAGTGGAAGATTGTGTTTGCCCAATCAAGAATCTTAGGTGTTCGACCATGGCTCCATAGCCTTGCTGGAAGGCAATCTTCAAGTCCTCTTCTATGGGAACTCTATTGAATTCAGAGCCCTGCATTTTTGCATAAGATCATGAATTTTGCTTCTATGGTGTGATAAAACCAAAATTATTTGCAATTTATGATTTGGATGCAATATTTCATTTATTGATACATACAATCCATGTGGCTAATTTCATATAACCACCAGAGCCAAGTTTGTGCTGTCATGTTTTTCTAGTCTTGCCTTTGTTTTCTTCGATGTGTCGAGCAACCTATGAAAAGTTTGAAATATGTTAGATTATGTAAAAAGAAAGAGTAATCAGTATATAATTACATTGTTGATAGTATCATATACCTTCCTTGGCCCAGTGGTGTCTTTCCTTTTTTCTTTTCAGCCTTCTCCTTTCCATCTAACACCAGGTCCTTCCATTCCCTCTTCAGAATCATGGGGGGATGCTTGTACTTTTTTTTCTTCTCTAAATGTGACCTATATTGGTCCCTCACATACTTTAGATAGGTACCAAATTTCTTAAGGACCTTGGTTCGGTTGAATGTTTTATCACCAAACAACACAATTGAATGGTTAATGAGCTCATCTTTCAAATCTTGATTTTGGGAATTCCACCATGTACGTATGGTGGGCCTGAAGAGTTCCAATGTAATATCACTTAAATGTTTATAAAATACATCATTTCCTACAAAATGATCATGGGATCATTAGTCTAACAAGAGTGATCAATAAGTAAATTTCAATTGGATTATATATAATAATAATTAAAACATTTTGAAGTACCTGGGACCTTCTTTATCTTTATGGGAACAAAATCCTTGATCACCACAAATGTGACCGGTAATGTTCTTGTACTAGTAATATGGGAAGATATAGGAAATGCTACTAAAACATCACTAGTACTAGTGGCCTCTGCATCCCTAGGTACATGTCCTAATGCATGTTTTGGCATGTGTTCACTGTCAGAGGGTATAGTACTAGATGCTTGCATGGTATATGTTACCGACATTTTAGATGACAATATAGGCACAAATGATGGAGTCAGATGATGTGATGTATGCGTAGAAAGATTAGGATGGACACTTGTACCAACCCCTACTCCTCGGGTAACACCTGCAGTACCCTGATCATGGCCAACAACATCATGAGGATGCAAAAAATCCTATAAAAACAACACATATTTTAGTTCATGACATAAAAGAGTACAAAATATAAAACCATGAATGAACTTATGTTATAATTAAAGACCTCATGATAGATTACTTGCAAGTTTTGTGCTCTCTCAATCAATATTTTAACTATCTCTCTTATCTCATCTATTTGAGGCACTATGAATAACAACTTAAGGATTTCTTCATTGCATTTTTTTTGGGTATTCCTTATCATATCGAGAGGGTTTGTTGAATATGCGATGTCATCATCGCATAATAGTGACTACACCTCTCTATGGATGCTCTCCTCTACTACTAGTGCCTTTCCCCAATCAGTTGACTGCAACAAGAATATTAAAAAGATTATCAAAATTAACCCAATAAACTTATGAAAAAAACATAATAATAAAACATTTTGCTCGTATCTAATTTGTACAATTACAATGAGGTAAACCTATTGGGTAGAAGTGCTTGAAGATGCATCACGATCTGTACTTTGGGTTGGAGCCTTCCCCATACAATCAATGTCCCGTTGTGACAAAAATTAAATATAAAAAAATATTACCGAAATGAAACCAATAGACTTACAAAAAAAACATAATAATAAAATGGTACATTGGAGTCACTAATTGGAGGTTGGGTAAAATGGTATCTAGTACATACCACCCCCATAGTAACTATGTTTTTTTCTAAGTGATTTAAATTGTAATCGATTAGCAACTCTTCCCCTGTAGTTATTGATTTTATTGCACATACGAATACACAGTTTCCCTCGTGCGCCTCAAATAGGAAATTGGGTGGATTATTTGTTGACTTAGGTCATGTACTATTTATAAAACCTGTAATATTTCTTGATGCTTTTGGCCTTTTTTCAATGTACATAGCCACTCCTTTATTTTGATCCTTATCTTTTAGCTGTATATAGTTTGCTGACAGTGCATACCTATGCATACTTCGTGTATAATGAACTAGCTACATCTAATCTTTGTAACTGTAATAGGGTTTGACATACTCCATCAATTTAGTAGCTTTTTTGTAACAAACCTTTATGTTGTCCATGCAAAATAGGCCCAAACCATGTAATGATGGTGGTGCTATGTGATATATCCTCTCGTTGACACAAAAATCAGTGTTTATTGGAGGAAGTTCCTTGGGTACCCATTTTTTCTGTAGATGTTTATACCTCAAGGGCACCTCGATGTCACCTATTCTCTCATCATCATAAGAACATGAACCCCCTTCAGCAAGAAAAAATTCCATGTGTTTACAAAATTCTCTTCCAATCTTTTGACCTCTAGTTGATCTCCCTCTTTTAGACCTACTACATGTCTCGCTCTCCTCTTCTCTTCTTGATTTTCTCTTGCTCGAGGAAGATGGATCTAAAAAATACCTATTTGGTGGTACTTGTACTCATAAGGATGTTGGATGAAGTTCTTTCATGGTGATGTGATCCCAAGGTGACATTATGATTAATCTATCATTTCATCTCTAGAATTTGATAGGTTATAAGGTAATCAAGTCTTGATAGATTGCAAGTTATTGTTACTACCGTCCAAATGTGTCCATCACAAATCAAATATACTTAATGTTTTAACTCCCAAAATTTGTAACAAGTGTTAAATGTGACTATGGTCCACTATTTACACAACCAAGGCCTCAAATGTATTCTCTAATTGTAATCAAAGGACTTTTTCTCTTCATTCAAATAAATAAACTTGAAGGGAAACACCACCAAGTAGTTTATTGGACACCTACATGACTAAAAATAGCAGCAAATTTACATTTAATTTCCATATGTCTAAGTGGTTAACAAGGAGGGAGTGTGCACTAGGCTTGGTTAAGTCATCATAAGTTTTTGCTTTGACAATAAAAATTATTTAAGCCATCTTAAATATTCCTATGTCTAATTGGTAGGAGACTTTTGGTATGTTTTAAGGTAGGATGAGTGGTTGCATCCATAGAAGCATAAATCTGCAAAAAATCCCAATTAATCATGATTTTTACAAAATCTGCAGGCTAGACGATTTTTTCCCCAAATTTTTGAAAAAATTGTTGACCTTTTGGTCAATGATTTCTTCCCATTTAAAACTGAAAAATTGCCAAAAAAATGTGTTTAAAACCTACAAAAAAATGCAAATAACATCACACTGATTTTTGCGCAAAAAAAAATCATGAGACCATAGCTTGTTGCTTACTATTATTCTTTGATAGAATTTTTCCAAGCATCCATAGCTTGTTCCAAAGCACCTGTTTTAGGCTTTCAACCATAGCAGCAAGGTAGTGAACTATTTGAAAAAATGCCTCAAAGAAATGTGGTCTCATGGTGATGGAATGCCATGATAAATTGTCTCAAAGAAATGTGGTTTCATGGTGATGGAATGCCATGATAAATTGCTATGGATTGTCATGGTATTCAATCACCATGAGACCACATTTCCTTGAGGAATTTTTTCAAACAATTCACTCTCTTGTCTATGCTATTTCTTACTATTATGCTTTGATATATTTTTTCCAAGCATCTATAGCTTGTTCAAAAAAAGGTGGTCTCATGGTGATGGAATACCATGACAATCCATATAGTAGCAAGGAAACAATATGGATTGTCATGGCATTCCATCATCACGTGACCACATTTCTTTGAGGCATTGTTTCAAACAGTTCACTCTCGTATCTATGTTGTTGCTTACTATTATGCTTTGATATATTTTTTCCGAGCATCCATAGCTTGTTGAAAGCACCAATTTTAGGATTTTAGCCATAGCAGCAAGGCAGTGAATTGTTTGATAAAATGCTTTTTTAGACATGTATGAAAAATGCGGTAGCATAGACAAGGAGCTTCATCATTGGGAGCTTCTGCCCTCTAGCATGTCATTTGCTACAATTGATTTTTTTGGAACTTTTTACTTAGTTTATAGGTTGACTTTGTAAAAAGTCACAAACTATATTGTAATAGACATTTTGACAATTGTCACCATCTGATATTTATGCAGTTGTAGTACGTTTTGTGCAATGTAATCAACAATATGAATATAATCAATGAAAATCTATTTTCTATAATTTCTTGGATTGAACTCTGTATTTTATTTGATCTCAATGTTTGTATTCTATGGAAATGCCATTAATTTTTTTTGAAAAAGTAGTTTCTGACTATTTTTCTTCAATGTTTTGTGTTTTTTTGTAAATCTGATTTTTTCCCAAATTTTACCCAATTTTTTCAAAAAATCTTGAACTTTTGGTTTGCTGATTTTTTCCCCAAACGATTAATGCTGCCATGGTTTCATCAATGTTCTAGTTCTCTATGAAAAGGTTTCAACATCTTCAAATAGTGAAAGTTAGTGCTCATAGTCATTTGAAACAACAACATTTTGATTATGTATGATGGTAGGATTTGATAACTTAAAAGAATTGGCTACCCAACAAACTTAAAGTTAAAAGAAACTTTTTTACTTTAAGGGGTTAGCACTTTCTTTCATCTTTGCATATTGGTTTGATGCTTCAAACAATTCATTTCTTATCCCACTTCTATCATATTGTATTCCCATCCCATTGCAATTGTTGCAATTGTTAGAGGAGTTGATAACAAAATTTCATATCAGATATGACGTTCTTGAAACAATTTTCTGTGTTTTACTATTTTTCTGAAGTTCTTTTGTGTTGCTTGGATCCATACAAGCTTGAAATGCTCTAAGATCATTGGTGTAGATAAATATATGTGTTCCCTTTCATTTTCATTTGTTTTGAAGTGCTAAATCATTGTTTTGTGGGAGAAAACAATCAAATACAGGGACTGCCCTATTTTTCCTGTGTAAGGGTTTGAGGGCTAAATAGAAATGGCATCCACCAATCCACCCATTGTCTTGAAACTGTAACTCGGTGGATTGGTGTGCAACATGGTATGATAGAGGTTCATTGCATTTAGGGTTTTGTTAAAGAAAGAAACTTGGCATTGAATTGATGCCCTAGGGCTGACAGGGGCAATTTTCTTGTGAATTTGTGGTTGTTAAGTCATGGTTTATCAATTTGATGGATATCTTGGTAGAGTCATGGTGACACTATTTGATGGTCCAATCTCTACTTCAAAACAAAAATATCTCTAATAACTCTAAGAGCTATAATGGGATGGAATTAAAGGAACCTTCATATGAAGGATCTTCTAATGAAGGACCTTTGAATTAAGGTCTTCATTTGAAGATCCTTCATGCAAAGTTTCCTTTTATAAAGAATTTTGGACATGACATATTTAAAATAAAAAATACCTTCATTTGAAAGTCTTTACAATACCTTGATTGATGAAAGAGCCCAAAGAACCTTTCTCCATGGTATCCAAGTACACATAGTAACGGTCTTCTCTTATATGGTTGGACATGATTTAAAGAACTTAGCTAGGAATTATTCATTTAACCTAAGGTTTTCTCATAATTCCATCATTGGAAAAGTATGATCAAATTCTTATATTATGAAGAATTGGTCTATGTTCCTCTAGTAATCACTATAAATGTTTGTAAGGATAAAATGACTAGTTGCATCAGGTAGGAGAGAATCAACTTTGAGTTCTTCAAAGATTATATTCCTCTATTCATAATTTTTAAGGGTTGTGTGTGGAGGAGGTTATCACTACCAAGAAGGGAGGAGACCTTTCCTTCCATATGTTTGTGGTGGAGGTGTTAAAGAAGAGTTGTATACCTATATTTCCATTCATTAGATCTAGCTTAGCCTAGCATATACTTGGGCTCCTTTGCCCCTATAAACTTACAATTGTTTGAGTTTATGTTATGTAAGCATAATTCCATGCTATGTAGAGAGGGATAAGTCTATAATTGCTTCAGACTCATGCAATGAAGGCTATGTGTGATGAAATCCTAGACCTCAATCAAGATGTGGGTAGATTATGGGAGTTTTTCCAAGACCTAAGGTTGGTCGATAAAAATGTGAAAGACTAAGCTATTTTATTTTTTGTCTTATCTTATACCATTTTGCGAGAATGGGGGTGCCAATGTACGAGAAGATCTTTGGAAACTTGGCATGAAAATTGTAGGTTAAAGAGAATGGGAGTGCCAAACTTACAGTACTCATTGTCCCTTGGTCTTTGATTTTACCTAAGTGCCCTCAACCTCATCCTCGACGTTGGTATTGACCTTGTTTTCACTCCTCCAAACTCTTCCTTAGTGCTGGTATTGACCTTGTTTTCACTCCTCCAAACTCTTCATTGGCACTGGTATTGACCTCATTTTAACTCTAAACTCTTCCTCAGCACTGGTATTCACCTTTTTTTCACTCCTCCACACTCTTCCTCGGCGCTGGTATTGACCTTTCACTTCTTCAATTTGACAAGGTACAACTTGGTTTCATTAGGTTTTAGAGTATGTTAATTAAATTGAAAATTATGGTGCTATTTAGCTAGGTTTTAATATTCTACAATATAGAAACCTATATATTAGCTATATTTTACATAATAAATAATATAATTATTTGACTTATTATAATTATATTATATATTCTTTAACAAAATTATTAAATACATATAAAATTATTATAATTAATAATTAATAATAAGTATATTTTTATATAATACAAAATATAATTAATATAATAGTAATATTATATTAAATTATATATAATATAATTATATTTATTATTATATAATAGTATATATAGGATTTTACCTGATATTTTAGAGGATTTTACCATTACACTATAGAGGGTTTGCCATTAAATGGCAGTTGAAACTTGTTTTCCAACGACACAAGAGTGGTTTCTAGGCACGAGATTTGTTTCAAGCTCAAATCTCACAATATATGTAGCCTATTAGCTAATACAAAGAGAGATAAAAACTAAAAAGATAGAGAATGAGAGAAAGAGATGAACTTAGATAGATAGGGAGAGAGAGAGAGAGCATGAGAGAGAAATATAAGAGATACAAAGGAAAAGAGAGAGAGGGAAAAGATAAACTAAATTTTGATTGGTTATTTCATGTCAACAATCCAATGATGTCATGTGTCCTTGGGGAGTTATGCTCAAGGTAGCACGCCATTTGATTAAAGATATGATAATTCTCCTTTAAGACCTCTTCAATGTACCCATTGCACACTTAAGGAGACAAAGATAAATATAGGGAAGAAATATAGAGAGAGAGGGAGATAATGAGAAACATACAAATAGAAAGGGAGACAAAGAGATAGAGAGATAAAGAGATAAGGATGAATAGATAGAGATATATGGAGGGTGATTGATATGTCTCTCCCTATCACTCTCTATCTCTCTATATCTCCCACTATCTATGTCACTCACTCTTCCCCCCTCTATCTATTGAGCTATCTCTCCCTCTCCCCATTTCTCTCTCATTGAATCCATCTCTCCCTCCATCTCTCCTACTCTATATCTCTATCTATATTTCTCTTTTTATCTCCCTCTCACTCCTTTCTCTATCTCTTTCTATCCATATCTTTCTCTACCTCTATCACGATCTCTCTATCTCTTTCATCATCCCCCTCTATCTCTCTATATCACCCCCTTTCTATGTCTCTCCCTCCCCCTCTATATATATTGATCTATCTCTCCCTATCTCCCCTATCTTCTTCTTTGTGTCCTTTTCTACATATCGCTCTCCCTCTCCCCCTCTTCTTTCTCTCCCTTTTCTACCTATCGATCTCCCTCTCTTCTCTCTCTTTCTCTTCAACCTATCTCTCCCTCTCTTCTCTCTCTTCCTCTTCAACCTCTCTCCCCCTCTTCTCTATCTCTCCTCCTCTACCTATCTATATCCATTTCCCTCCCTCCCCCTCTCTATCTCCCCCTCTCTATCTCTCACCATCTCTCCCTCCCTATCCCCTCTATCCATCGACTCTCTGTCTTCACCTCTCTTCCTTTCTCTTCCCATATATCTCCATCTCTCTTTCTCTTCCCATATATCTCTATCTCTCTCTCTTTCTCTCCCCATATATCTCTATCTCCACATATATTAACTAAGAATCCATGCAACCATACAATAGTATATGTTGGTAAAACTATAATAGTGTTTTTTTAAACTATAAGTAACACTTATCTTTCTAATGTCAAGCCTTCTTATAAAAATAGTGTTTTATTAAACTATAAGTAGATTATTGTCACCACTCTTCATTCCACATGAAATTCTAAATGTAGCAATTTTTTTGTTGCTTTTGTCAAGTTTCATTAACCAAGCTATTTAGTGGGTTGAATAAAGTTGTGTTATGACCCTTGGTCTCTTTAAATAATTAGACAATATTAGGGAGATCAAGAAGGGGAGAAAACTAAACTCCTTCAAAATAGGGTTAGTTGTGGGTTTGTTGGTTTTCTTTGTATACTATATACTTAGTTCCTCTAGGATAAATAAGTCACTATAGAAATGAAAGATGTTTGATTATCTACCTAATATTGTTTTGTGTTTTTTAAATGGAAGAGATCTACAACTCTATAGAAATTGCTATATGCTAATGGTCAAATTATTAGACTATTTAGATCATTTTCTTAGTTTTGTATCCTAACTAATATAGAGTAAGCTTTTTCATTATAATTGACTACTACATAGTAGTTTATGTGTTGAAAGAATTGTTTCCATTCTTTGTAGTGATGGCCTTCGCAGAAAGGAGTGATCCACCTTAGTAATAGCAACTACCTGATGTAGACCTGGGAGGCTCAACTCAACCAACCTATCAACTTGCCTTTAAGAGGCTTCCAACAAGTTTAGAATGACCAATTTAAACAATCAAAACAACTCTCAAAGCCTGACAAACAATAGAAGTTAGATTTCACACTTTGACTCCTTGGATCCTTCTAACAGTGCAAACCTAGTTTTTTCCCAATAACTCAAAACTTTCCCAAAACACTAGAGAAACCCTTGATGGTTTTAAACACCCATTTTGGAGTTATTAAACATAATTCAAGGGAAAGTAAAAGTACTTTGGACCAAATCACCAAAATCACCCTTCTAGGTTGTGTTGATTAGGCTGATTAGGCCTATTTTATAAAGCAACTAGCCTTTAAAATTTCATATGCCCATGAAACCTTGAGCAGCAATTTTTATGCCTTTGTTGGAACTGTAAAATTTCAAAAAAATTACAATGATTTTGCACTTGTTGATTCCCTAGAGAAAACCTTATCTTCAGTATAATCCATCATAGTCACATATGATCACATCATTCTTGACCATTTGATATCATGAAAAACCTCCAAAATATAGTATTCAAATAACCCATATCGACAAGAATTTGTGAAGGTCTCTCTAATTCATAAATCATTATATTCTCATTTTCAACATATTGGCAAAAGAACAAAAATGGCACACTGATCGGATTACATAAGAAGATACACATCGGGACGACACAGTCCATGGTCTCACTGATAAAGAGATTTGTTGGCAAGACAAGTTCCATCAGGGTGAAATGAAAAGGTCATACCGAGCATATAGGTCTCACTAATGAAGTTCCATCGGCAAGAAACTTGTCTTGTCTCATTGATCAAAGCACAAGGAGTTGTATCGGCCAGACCAACACCATCAAAGTAAGATCCCTGAGTGCATTTCTATGGCTGATGAAATATCATCAATGAAACACTCATCTCTTGCCAACAAAACAAAGAAACATACTATCACCAAGACAAATGCTATCAGAATGAGTTCAAAATGTCCTGACCCACTATGTCATGTTGATAAGATTACATCAGCAGGAGTCTTGGAGACATACTTTAGATTGAAGGAATAATCATTAAGGAGACTTATAACATCGAGAAAATTACTAAATGTCTTAGCAATATACCATGTCTTTCCGGTGAAGACACAAATAGATCAAGATAGTCGTCGAGGTGACTCTTGGTGACATTTAT
This sequence comes from Sequoia sempervirens, assembly GCA_007258455.2. Lineage (NCBI taxonomy): Eukaryota > Viridiplantae > Streptophyta > Pinopsida > Cupressales > Cupressaceae > Sequoia > Sequoia sempervirens. The sequence continues at coordinate 577,207,662 of VDFB02270651.1, read as the reverse complement.
ATGAATCAGATGGAAAGATTATGTGATATCAGTGTAATGTCTCCCTAACCAAAAGAATGTTTAATGACCACTAGTCAAGCCTGAATAAAAGGATCATCCAAATTTTGAATTATCTTGTTGATAGAACATTTGATGTGACAATGGGTAAATTCGAAGATCAACTATGCTTGTGTTCAAAGCTAGGACATTAATGGAAATATTACTACCAAATGTGTTGATGATTTCTTGAATTGAGAAAAGTAATTGAAGGCAAATTTTGCAAAGTTAGCAATAGAGGAACGGATGAAAGGTCAAAGGATCTTGCGGTCAAAGAATTCTAAATAAACTTGTAAGTTCCATGCAATTAAATTTCTAGTTTTTTGATTCATAAAATGGAAAGCACTAGCTCAGGAAAAGAAAAAGGTAGGAAATAGAGTGAGAGTAATAACACTAGAGGAAAAAAGAAAAAAATGAAGTAGAGAAGGAACCGGGGGTAGCTGAGAGGAAGTTAAACCAGGACTTAATTGATCAATTGCCAGCTCAATACCTAAGGCCAAGCGATCTACACAACTTAGGGTAGAAGTGAAAAAGTTATAGGATAAATGCAAGCATATACGAGACACATGGACCCCAATTAGGGGATATGAGTTGTTTATTTTTCAATACCAATGAAGGAATCAATACGAACCAGTGTGTAATCCTTGGAAGTTAAACCTAGGGAAACTAGTCTTCCCCAATGTATTTGTAAATTTAGAATTGGTGAAGATGCTAGCTGCCTATTATAATCCAAAATGTAAAGCTATTTGTGATCCATCAGGAAAATTGTTTATACATGTATCTGAAGCAGCCATCTACGAGGTTTTTAACCTAGAGGGAGTGTGTGGTGAAAAAATTGTACCTAAACAGCTGGAAAAGGAATTCTAGAGGATGGATACTTTGTACAAGGGATGGAGGTTGCCACTACATAGGTCTAAGAAAGATGGTATTGCAGTTTCATTGAATGATAGTGATGGTCCCCCATTCCATGTTGATTTGTTTGAACCCTACATGAGGTACACATATTTTTTAGTGTGTCAACTACTGGGAATGGAGGCCCCTAAGCACATGTCAATTGTACCCATGGTAATTGTAGTGGACATCCAATTTCACAATTCAAGGTTTTTTTATTATGCTTCACACATCTTTAAAGTACTTGATTCAAGACTGATGGCAATAAAAAGTGGAGCTCCTATCTTGCACTTGGATGCTTATTCAATCCTAATGCATATGATACTTTATTCTGGACAAGAATTGTAGATGTGGCTTGAAAAACCAAGGGTTTTACAATTTGATAAGGAAGGAAGGTTATTACCAGTACAACTCTGGACTGCCACCTGGGATTGTAGATTTGCTAATTCTTGTTATCTACATTTTGAAGAGGTTTTTTTGAAACCACTGTACAGATTTTGCAATCATCCTTGTGAATACTCATTATTTGATGAAATAAAAAGGTTTTTAAGGCCTAAGGATTTCAATGGACCTATCAACCACAATTGGGGAGACTGGTACTATCTAGAAGATGCGACCATGATAAGAGTATATGGATTTGAAGATGTACCCTTCATTCTACCCAAGACAGTGCCTTATAGGATTTCATATTTGGAGATTGTTAGGAAATTAGACTATTCAGATGTTATGATGTTATGAAATAACTTGCACAATAGAAGAATATGATATGAAATATGCTGCAAATACTTGATAATAACTGAGAATAACAAGCCACTTCGAGGGGGAAAACCTCCAAATATCTCTAATGAGAACACACTTCACACTTGATGATGAAATAAGACTCACAACTTCCTATATATATCTATTTATGCCAAGGATATCGCCTAGGCCGACTTAGACACACCTATATAAGACTTAGGCCAACCTAAACAACTAAATAACAATATACTAATGATAATATGACTTAATAGAGAGTTAAGATAGCCACAAGTTGACTATTCATAACCCGATGTACACTAATATTAGGGGCGTAGCATGCCCCCCTTCTTCAAAGAAGCATTGTCCTCAATGCTAATAAAATTTGGATTCTTTTGAATGAACTCCTTGTCCTCCCATGTAGCATCTTCAATTAGAAAATATTTCTTGTAATGAGGTAACTTGGAATTTTTTATGTCACCAGCTTCTTCATGCATGTCTGGAAAATTAACTTCAGCTCCAAGATGTGCCTTCCCTTTACATCAAGCTCTTGATGGCAATGAATGTGTTCTTCCTTTACTTGAACCTTTTGATGTGTCATAGAGTAAGAGGTGAGGAATAATATATGGTACCCTTGCATTGGTTGAATAGATTGATTAGGAACTTCTTCTTTCACTTCTTCTTCATTGTATTTTTCTTTTTCTTTTGTATCTTCTTTGTCTTCTTCTTCTTCTTTGTCTTTTTCTACTTCTTCTTCTAGTTGGTCTTTTTCTTCTTCTTCTTCTATTGTTGATTCTTATACTTCTCCATATGCCTCTTCTTCTTCTTCTTCTTCCTCTTCTTCTTCTTCTTTCGCTTCTTCTTCTTCTTCTTCTACTTCTTCTGCTTCTTCTTCTTCTTCTGCTTCTTCTTCTTCTTCTTCTTCTTCTTCATTTGTTTCTTCGGCTTCTTCTTCTGCTTCTTCTTCTTATTCTTCATTTGTTTCTTCTTCTTCTTCTTCTTCTTCTTCTTCTTCTTGTTTTGATTCTCTTTCTTCTTCTTCTCCTTCTTCATTTGTTTCTTCTTCTGGTTCTTGGCTGCTTGAGACCTCCTTCCTTGGTTTATTCATAAAAGCGCTTAACATGTTTCGTATGTTTAATATATCTCCTCTTAGGTCACACATATCCATCTTAATTAAGGAAATGTCTTCCTTGACCTTATTTATTTTCTCATTATGAGTAACATCCTCGATTGTCTCATCGTCCTTATCAGGAGTCTTCCCAGGAGTGACAACATTCTTTTTACCCCTTGGTGTAGGCCCTGTCATGATGGAAACCACTAATGTTAAAATAAATCACACAAATGAAACTTAAATTCTCTAAATTTTTTACTGTAATCTCCTTTGGAATTTCTTCAAAAACCCAATAAAAATCAGACTTCAATTCAACAAGATGTACGAGATATGTAGATTCCAAAAAAATAGTGTAGAAACCCTAATTCTACAATAATTCGCTTAATTATGCTCCAATTCTTCTGAAATATGGACTTTAGCTTCTTCAATATGTTCTTAAAAAACCCTTTAAAAATTAGAAAAAAATTCACCAAAATCTAAAAGATATGCTCTTCCCAAAATTGCCTCCAAAATTGAGAAAAACCTTGCCTCTATGGTGCCAAGATCATGCTCTGATACCACTTGTTATGAAATAACTTGCACAATAGAAGAATATGATATGAAATATGCTGCAAATACTTGATAATAACTGAGAATAACAAGCCACTTCGAGGGAGAAAACCTCCAAATATCTCTAATTAGAACACACTTCACACTTGATGATGAAATAAGACTCACAACCTCCTATATATATCTATTTATGCCAAGGATATCACCTAGGCCGACTTAGACACACCTATATAAGACTTAGGCCGACCTAAACAACTAAATAACAATATACTAATGATAATATGACTTAATAGAGAGTTAAGATAGCCACAAGTTGACTATTCATAACCTGATGTACACTAATATTAGGGGCATAGCATATGAATTTGAGTTCTTTCAGAAAGCAGGCATTTATGCCTAGTACATTATGCTTAAGTGATTTCACTATATTAGCAAGGAATGGATATGATATAGTTCTCAACAAATTGCTGCAATACAACATGAAGAAGGGTCCACTGTGAAAAGGATTTGATCCAGAAGGGTATATTGATTTTTCCAAAAGTAAAATGAGCTTGGGAGGATACAATCACATACCCTATCTATATGATGACTTGATCAAGAATTTGGAAGAAGAGGAAGAAAAAAAAGTTGTTGATGAGTATAACAGGGGATTGCAAGATACAAAAATATTATCTTTTGATGAAGAGGCATTTGGTGATGGTAGGCCTAGCAATACAATTGATAAAATTTCTAGATTGAGAACTCAAGACTACAAGTATGTTCCCAAGGAACCAGATGTTGAAGAGAGTGCAGATACTGACACAAGGAAGATAGCATATAAATAATTTGTGGTTGATGATGAATTAATTAAAACCTTTTTGTTAAAATTAAAAGGAAAATCAATAAGCGAATCAGTGGAGAAAATTACACCAAGTAATGAGGAACAATTGTTGAATAACTTAAAATCAAGTGTGGAAGAAGAAATGGAGAGCATGACCCCTAAAAAAGGAAGGAAATTATTAGAAGATGCATGTGTCATGATCTTTCTTGGGTTAGATTTGAACTCTTCTTTGGTTTTAGATATTTTTCTAAAGAATAGTAATGCCACACATAAACTCACTCCTAAGGGGGTAACAGAGATTTATGTAGGATCTAAGTATAACCCAAATGAGGGATCACTTATGATATGGGCCCTATATCTCCCACACAAGAAATCTGTTGCAATCGATACTAAAAAGGCTTTTGGACATGTAATGACATTAAAATTTGGTGAGGTTGATCCAATAGCTATAGTAGAAATTGGCATTAATGTGGCCAAATTAAATAAAGCCCAAACCCAGATGCTAATCAAGGAAAAATAAATGTATAAGATGAATAATGAGAGACTACTCACAAAAAATGATCACTTGAAGGACATGATGGGAATCACACTGGGATCCACAAAGAAATTGACTCATGGTCAAAGCTCCCAGGAAAGAGACCAGTGGGAAGAATCAAGTGCATACTCATAAGGTAAATGTGATGCACTCACTGCAATAATAAGGAAGAGGTAGACCAATTTAATGACTTGGTTGAGTAAGCTCTAGAGAACACATTCACACAATTTTACTATAGTACAAGAACATAAGAGGATAGATGGTAGGATCTGAGAGAAGTTCCAGGAAATAAACCAAAGGGATGCTCCTAATAACATAGCTATTGATACTACCAACCATTCTATGAAAAAACATAAAGACTTCCATGAAGAATTGCAAGGTGATGAGCAGGGGATGATCAATGTCACAAAAAAGGGAGTACCAATGTTGTTAGAAGATGGAGGGTAACTAAAGGGAAAAGATAGATGGATCAAGGAATGCAAGACGATGATTCAAACAATTTTGGAGACATCCAAAGGAAATGATTTAACAATGGATGGGGCATGCGAACAAAATGAGAAGATGATCAAAATGGAGATAGCCATAAGGAATGCATTGGAGGATGTTGATACACACGAGCAGCAAGATTACCTAGATTATCTGTCAAACATCCATTTATGGCTTAATAGAGCATAATTTCTATTTTTTTATTTTTTTTAAGCAAAAGACATTTCTAAAAGACACATCCTTTCACAATTTTGATATACTTATATTTGTTTCATAATGTAAAACAAATATAGGCAGATAGGAGAAAGATACAATAGATAGTTTGCAATGAAACTTTCCTTTAAAAGACTCAAGTGCATGTATGAATTTCTATGAAGTTAATGAAGATGTTTGAACCTGTGGCTTAATCTTGGTATCAATTTTTTGTGGACTTATGCAGTTATCCGGTTGTCTCCATTTTGATGCTTTTCTATTGTTTAAATTGATATATCAAGAATATATTCAGTTTACCGATACACATTTGTTGTATTTGTGTGATGTGATTATTTGGTTCTTTCAAGTAAAGATTAAACCCTTCTAGTCAATCACAGTAACTGAAGAGTATTAATTGGATCAATAAGAAGAATCACATAACTAGGATTGTCATTCTATCTCAAGTAGATTTTTTCAGTCATTTACTTGCATGTTTATACAAGTTATAAACTACATCTATGTGCCAAACAATTTGAATTATTTCCATAATATATTACACTTTTCTAGATCTTCATTAGACTCCATACACCCAACAAGGCGCTGGACTCATGCATTTCATCTTTTATTTTATCCATTTTATTTTTTACATCTATTACCTAAACATATTCTAATATTACACATACACTTTATTAGGATTATATATGTTCACTATAAGATTCCCATTGTGAATAGATTGTTGTAAACAAAATCACATCACATTAGTCTACTCAATTCGCAAAGGTAGACCCACCTAGGTTTAAATCCCTATTAAGCTCTCAAAATTTAATCATGCTTGTAAGGAATTTATGGTGTAAAGAAAACTAAGGCATCTTGCATCATGTCCTATTTGACAAAAAAAATGAAAAGTACACAATATACTGAGAAGAATCAAGGGGAAGCTTGCAAATTATTAATGTTCAAAGCATGATAAACATATTTTTCCAGTTCAGAAAAATAGCCAAACAAAATTGCATGTAGTCCTTAAGAGATCAAATTATTCTTTTGCTGAATTGGATTGGAAATACAACCCTTATTTATGGTATGGTTTAAACCATGTGAAAGAAATGAGCTTCATAGCACTACAAAGTAAATTTTAATCAATTACAAATTGGAAATTCCTAGCAACATTTTCTGCTACAACCCTATTCTATAACCAAAATCACATCTAAATGGATTTCTTCTTCTTATTCCTTAGCACTATGTGGGCATTGTAGAAATGTTGTAATGTTTTTGCTTCTGAAGAATTGGGCAGTTCCTAGGATCTTCTTGATATCTTTCTACAAACATAAAACACAAATATTATTGTCTATCCTAAGGCATGTATCTTATTACCACATCAAACATTCATTGTTCAAAAATAAGTTCTTGTTGGTATTGTGATTAACATGCAACAAAATCCCAAACAATTAATCATTGTGAGAAAGGATGTATACGGTATGAAACTACAAAAGAGGGATTGTCAAGTACTTCAATATTCAGTGGAGAAGTAGTTGGAGCATATTGATCAACCACATTTCCATCTTTTTCCACCAAAAACTTGGTGAAGTTCCACTTAATATTGTCACCCAAAAGGCCACCTTTTCTTGATTTCAAGAACTTATAGATAGGAGCTGCATTATCACAATTAACCTCAACCTACATCACATAACTACAATATAAATACTGAAAAATACAATAAGCATACCAGATAAGCTAGTTATTACAAGATTATTTCTTATATGATGGATGAATTCAAACAAATAACAAAACAAAATAATCATGAAAATAAAAAATAGGAGTGATATGCTAACCTTATCAAATATTGGAAATTCAACTTTAAAAAGAGTACATGCCACTTCTACAATCTGCAACTTGGAAATTCAAATCCTTATTTAACATCACTATTTTATGATCACATGAAACATTAAACACAAAAATTTCAAGGTTGTTAACATCACTATTGAAATGTTTTAATTTTTTGACCTTTCAAATGTATTGAAACTCTTAGGACACCTCTAAGACCATGCTAGTGGCTTGATAATAGCCTTATTATTGACATGGTCCACTAGCCTTGCACCCTTTACATGTAAATTCTCCAATTTTCCTTAAAAAGGCTACAAAACTCTTTAGTGCAAGACTCAAACTCATAACTCAAAACTTCACCTAGAACATGACTAATGGTCTTGAGTGACCTTATTCACAATAAAACATTCTTGAAATGCCTAAACCAACCTATTGACCTCCCTAATTATCATCATATGATTAAGCATAAAAGATGAGGTGTAGGTGCTCCTACACCACTATCCCATTCAAAATTTGCTCACATTACACAAAGCCACAATGTTCCTCCAAGATAAGCCAATCAAATCCTACCTTATGTGTCCTAGTAATAAAATTGGAGATGGTCCTAAAAATTACATTGTGAAGGGTGATTGTTCTAAAAAATCTAAATGACTTTGAAATTATTTCACTACTATGATCAATGTGTCATCTTTCATGAAATTTTCCAAAACACTATTCATTATGATCATATGGAAATTTCTCAAAAAGCTACAATAGTTGTAACATCATGAATTAAAATTAAACATTAAAAAGTACATCATGAATTAATTATGTAATAGCATAAAAATTAAAAACATTATGAATTAATTATGTAACCACTTAAGTCAAATATAATTCTATCAAGAAATTAATATCAAATAGATAATATAATCACATAACTCATACATTTCAATGTCATTGATCTTCTTCTTCATCCAACTCTTTGTCTATATCATCTGATCCAGATTCGACATTGTAAGGATTGGTCATATCATCATCATCATCATTGATATCAGTTTTGATAATGTCATAATCCACACGGATATCATCTTCATGAGCATTAACTCCTACATCATCATAATTTAGTTCCTCCTCTTTAACATCTTCGTCAGGCACATCATTAGCTAACTGTTGATCCTGATCATCATCTACATCATCTTTTAGTTCTTTAGTATCTTCTTCTTCCACCACATTATACTTTACCGGCCTTCCTGTTGGCCCATGTCTAAAAACAATTGACCAACCTAGTTTACCTAGAACCTCTGAGTAAAATACCTGCTCACATTGGCTTGGAAGAACATAGGGCTCATTTCTAGCTCGCTTGATCGACCTTGTATTAACCATGGTAAATCCATTATCATGTTCAATAACAGTTCTCTTGAGATCATTTTCATTCAATTGTAGCCTATACCATAGGATGACAAACAAAACTAATTTGAAGGACTTAAAGTCACACTCAAGTATATCATCCAAAATCCCATAGTATCAATTTTTTGAGACTTCTAAATGTATGTTGCTTCTAGATGAAACATTAGTCACCTAAAAGATTGCAGTTATCCCAGAATCACAAGTTTTTTTCGTGTCATCCAACTTTTTGATTCAAAATTTATGACCATTGCACCACATAGCCTTGTGGTGTTTCACCTACAATATGTCAAACATGTAAAAATTATTGCAATATCATCAATTGATAAACATATTTATTCTTGGCCAAATGTATGCAAAGAAAAAATCTCAACATATATATACATCAATATAATTGAAAATAATTAACTAATATGGGTGATTAATATATTTATACATACTTGTTTATCTCTTAAACCATATGCTAAATCAATTTCCCTTGGTGTAACATTGGAATCTCCATTACGATGAGCTTCTTTAACCAATGAAGCCACACCTTCCCATGTTAATGCGAACTGGTTGTTTGTTCAATCCATACCGTCTCCAATCAAGATTGTTTGACGTATAAATGTAGTGCATCCCACTCTCAACCAACTGTATCAAAAAAATTGAAATTCATAAACGACGTATAATTAATTAATTACCATGGTATATGACCTTAATTTATAATTGATGTATATTGAAGATTAATAATTAAATAAGTACAATATACATAAAAACCAAATGTAAAATGTATTCTAATTAATCTCCATGACCATCTTATAATTACCTCTCACTTTCCTCAATCTACCTTTCCCCATCAGGTACTCTGCTTCAAATTTTTTAATGGAGTTGGGATCCCAAATGTGATCTACATGGATCTTTGTTGCAAACTTAAGAAGATATTCACTAATGTACAACATGGTTTGGTATACCATATATCCCTCCACGATAGAACCCTTAGGATGTGCTCTTTGTCCAACCAAATCCTTCAAAAATTTCAAGTGCCTCTCAACCATCCACATTGACCTTGTGTGTACAGGTCCACACAATTCAATCTCCTCAACTTGGTGTATGAGTTAGTGTTCTTGTGCATTTAAAAATGTTGAAGGTAGACACTTTTGCATTTCACACATTAGACGAGGAATTTTTCTCTTCAAATAATTTATATCTTCTTTATAAATTTCTTTAGATGACATCCATGTACAAGTGATTCAAGGCACAAATATATTCACAAGATTTAACAAAAATATACAATATATTACATAACAAGTAAAACAAATGGAAATTATAAGATCTATACAACTCTTTGAATAAATATCGCTACTTACCTCATGTATTTTCCAAGATCATTTATAACTTGCTTGACATTGTTGTTGAAGTTGTCTAGGAGAGATAGAGGTAGAATGTATTGTAACAATTATAAAATGATCTTTTCATTATTTTTTCAAAAGTAGTAAACATAATACATTGAAAAGTACATGCAGTATACAAATATGTATATAATATACCATAATAATTACCTTAATGAAGGTATTCCAATCATGCATTTTCATCCCTGACCCAAATTCAACTTTCTTTGTTTTTATATTGTTTATGTTCGCAACAAATCCTATGGGAAATCAAATTTTTCGTATGACTTCTTTTATAGCATTGCTTTGCTACTCCGTTATAACCAAGGAAGGGCACTTATATTAATTTGGTCTCCATCACTATTTAATTGAATGGAATTTTTCATTGCATGACTAGATTCCTAAATGTCACTACAAATTTTGACAATTTTTCTTTGTTATACCTTCCATCCAATAATTTGCATAACATTTATGCTATATTCTTTCTAATATACATTGTATCAAACAAATGAACAATTTGTAGCTACTCATAGTAGGGCATCCTACTAAATTTTTTGGGATAACTTTTCAATCCCTGTGGAAGCCGACCATTAATGCCTTGATGACCTTCATGAAGCATATAAGTTAAACAAATTAACAACGACAATCATTGTCAATTACAGCATGAGTAAACACAACACAATATAAAAATATAAATTCCAAACATATCATATATGATAGATAAACAATTTGATCCAATGTATAACCTTATCAAATTAATTCTATTATATTCCAACTTCTATAGGCGAGGTGTCATTCTTTGTGGTTTTGATGTAGTCTCTTCTTTCCCATTGAAAATATTTTTTAGTAGTTTGATACTTATGATTTTTGTGGAGGAAGTTCCTATACTCATCAAACACCTGCTTTCCTAAACTTGTTGAATGACGAGATTTCATCTTTGGACCACAAATTGGACATGCAAATTTTCCCTTTGTTTGAAGACCTACAAGATCATATATAATTGGATTAAATATGTCAATTTTTATAATTATATATAATGAATAGATTATTTAAGAAATATGTATGATATCTACTTCATAAAATTAAATATCATTAAAGTGCAATCGAATATTATAACATACCACAAAAATGTGTTAGCCCTGGGGCATCATGAATTGTCCATACAAGCATTGCATGGAATTGAAATTCTATTTGTCCTATTGGTCTAGAGACCTCATACATAGTGACACCATTCCATAACTTTAGTAACTTGTTGATAAGAGGCTCAATATATACATTCGTATCTTTAACTTGGTACTTACCTAGTTGAATGAACATAAACATTACATAATTATTTAACCATTTTACTAAAATATATATAAATTAATGTGCATGACTATTAAATAAAAAAATATAAGTCATGCAAAAAATAAGACAAATGAGATGCTACTACATTAAAGAAAATTGATGTAAAAAAATAGCTGGAACAATCATTACCAACATTATGTGCTCCCTCTTTATTGACATCCATGGAGGAATATTATTGTTGATAAAAAAAATAGGCTACACTGAGTAAATAGATCTCAGCTCTCCAAATAGATTGACACCGTCCGCTGCCAATGAAAGCATGAGATTACGAGGTTCTTCTTTAAAGTGTGGCTAGTTTTTCTCCATGTCCCTAGATGCAGAACCATCTGTAGGCATTCGAAGAATGTCATCTCCACTTCTATTTTGTGGATGGTAATCCACAAATTTTTCTAAGCTTTCGCACCTAAATAATCATTGCATACGTGGAATAATGGGAATATAATGAAGAACCTTGCAATGAACCTTTTTTGTTAATTGATCTGTTCAATATATACTGATATGAGATTCTAGGAATTTTGTTGCAAATTCATGTTGTTTATGATATATAATATGATCATTGGGACATGCATCTATTGCTTGATACTCCATTCCAATATCTTTCATAATGCCAAATAAATATCGATATGAGTGAGGTAAAATATTTGATGGTGTAACAAAAATTCACCAATCAATCTACAACAAAAAATAATTTGTTAATATAAAGAATATTAATGGTACATATTCCATCCTTTATTTACTAGTGACAAACTAACAACAATTAAAAAAGATGAAAAAAGATGGCATATATGACATACCTTAACATTCATGAGATTGCTATGTTGGATAAACCATTCATAACCTTCAAGTTCACCAGCAACAATACAACAAAGAGAAGAGTTATTTGGAATCCTTCATAAAGGGGCTCTTATGCCTTCTCAAGTACAGGTAAATCATGAACATCATCAAAGTCATCATGATCAGCAGTGCCACTAAATGTGTCATAGATTAATGTATTTGTACCATCATCTTCAACTGTGTTTTCTGGTGCATGATCATCTTCTCTCATAGGATCATTAAATCCATCTTTGATATTCACAACTCCATGTTCCTCCACTTGCAAAACCACATTCCTTGGGCCATGATAATCTATATCATGTGCCCTAGGGTACCCACCTATATAATAATGATAGACACAAATAAACCATGATCATGATCAAGTGATTATATATATATAATGTTAAAATGATATAAAAATTTACAAATTCAATCAATATAAACACATATAATGAACAACTTACCAATGGATGATAATCATTCCCCCTTCAACATGACCATTCTTCCTACAATGTTTATCGACTGTTGTGATTAAAATTCTTCTCATCTTTAAGCCCTTGCAATTATTGCAAGGACAATAACATTTCCCATCACCTTTTCTTTTCAATCTAGCCTACAATCTATCAAGTGTCTCTTCATTTTTTTTTGGACTAATATTATCTAACATGATTTTTCTTTACCAAGCTTGAATATTCACATCTTCAAAAAATATCAAACTCACACTCCAATAATTTTTAATCATAGATAGGTAACAAAATCTATTAATTCTGATATTTTACACCAAAAAAGTTTGGCATGCAACCACCCCTGCAAAAGAGAAAATAGTATGAAGTTAATGACCCAAAAAAAAACTTTAAAATGCTAATTCTAGAACTTATTAGATTCTAATTTTACTATGATTTCCAACTGTTAGACTCCTAAAATCAGAATATTAAACTTGCACAACAAAATCTGGAAATGAGATTCTGAAAATGCACAAGTCTAAAAATGAAATATGATGAGATGTTGCTTTAAAATATGATTTTCAAACTTGGAAGTACAAATCTAACTTCACAAATGAATTTTGGAAAAAGATAAAGAATAACCTCAACCTGAAAATAATAGCAAAACAATGTCGCAATAAATAGTCAAACTCACTTTTATTTATGCCAGCCACAATTTTATTTTGCATGTTTGCCGAAATTTCGATGAAACATCTTTGTCAAAATTTTGACAAAAATTAAATTCATCAAAATTTCGATGAACGTCGGGGATAAAATTTTAAAAAATTGAAAATTACACATTAAATATCACAAGTACCCAACAATACATCTAATTATACATCTTTCATCAGAAATTTTCGTCAAATTTTGCAGTCAAATGAGTTAGGGATATAGGCAAGCCTTCATTGCTCTTTTTCAAGAGTCCCAAGATGTATTTTCATGGGAATATTTTGATTTAAAGGGTTTTGATCCCCAAATTTCCCAACATACCATAGAGCTTGATCCAAACTCAAAACCTGTTAGGTAGAAATAGAGGCCTTTAAACCCCAAACTTGAGCCTCTTATGGTCAAAGAGTTAACCAAACTGATTGAGGGAGACATCATTTTTGCAATCAAACATACCTCATGGGTCTCTAACCTTGTCCTGGTTAGAAAGAAAAATGGTGAAATTAGGTTGTGTGTTGACTTTAGAGACCTCAATAAAGCCTTGTTAAAGGAACATTATTTGTTGCCCTCAATGGAGCAGATTCTACAAATTGTAGTTGGTTCAAAAAGATTCTCATTGCTTGATGGTTATTCAGGTTATAATAAAGTCTTACTCAAAGAGGAAGATCAGTACAAGATTTCCTTCACCACAAAATGGGGCACCATGGCTTATAAGAGGATTCCATTTGGCCTATCCAATGTTGGTGCCATGTTTTAGAGGGAAATGGACATGGCATTTAAAGGTTTGATTCACAAACTTGTACTTATTTACTTTGATGATGTAATAGTATTTTCAAAGAAGGTTTATAAACACCTTGCACATCTAAAACATGTATTTGAGAGGTGTAGGGAGTATGATATATCCCTCAATCCAAAAAAATGTATCTTTGTTGTCCATGAAGGAAAGCTTTTAGGAAATATTGTGTCAAAATAGGGGATCACCTTTGATCCAGAAAGAGTAAGTGCAATTTTGGATTTTCCTTTCCCCAACCATAAAAAAGGGCTGCAAAGCTTTCTTGGTAGAATTAATTTCATTAGAAGGTTTATTCCTGACATTGCAAATCTTTTGAAACCACTAACTACAATGTCAAAAAAGAATGCTAGTTTCAGCTAGACCAAAGAGGCCAAGCACAGTTTTGAAGTCATAAAGGAGGACTTATCAACAGCCCCTACTTTGGTAAACCCAAACTTCTCAAAAAGATTTCATTTTATATGCTTTTGGCTGCATTGATATAATTTTTGCAATGTTGGTCCAACAGAATGATGTTGGCCTAGAACAACCAATTTCCTTTTTTAGTCAACGTTTAGAGGACTATGAACAAATATATACTTTTGTAGAGAAACATGTACTTGCTGCCATCAGAAGCTTGAAGAAATTTAAACCTCTAATTTCTAACAGCAAAGTGCATTTGATGGTTGCTCACCCTAGTGTGAAGGAATTTTTGCTAAGCAGGGATCTAAACGATAAGAGAGCAGGCTAGATTACAAAATTCATGGATTATGACATTGATATCAAGGTAACGAAGATTGTCATGGGTAAAGGGTTGTGTGAAAAACTAGCTACAAAGGATGAAGGTGAAGGAAATGCATAAATAGAGGCAGTTCTGGTTGTTGATAATGAGCTTGCAGCTAATGCATCTACTACAAATGCAGGTTGGGTGCAAGATATGACTCACTTTTTGAGAATTAGTGAGTGTCCACCAGGTTTAGATAAATCCAATCAGAGGTATTTCAAACTATAGTCTATTCCTTATGTGTTGATTAGTAACATTATTTTTAGAAAGGACCTTAATGGTGTCCTCTTAAGATGCATTGATCAACATCAAGTTGATAAATTACTTCATGAGTTCCATGATGGAACTGGAGGGGGTCATTTTTCCCCAAGAACAACTGCATGGAAAATAATGAGAGTTGGCTATTATTGGACAAGCTTATTTAAGGATGCCCATGCTTGGGCCAGGAAGTGTGTAAAATGTGTCATTTTTGTAGGCAAAGAATGGTTGTTAGCTTTACCATTGCAACCCATTTAGGTAGAACAACCCTTCATGAGATGGGGCATTGATTTTATAGGTGACATTAACCCACCTTCAAGTGCAGGACACAGGTGGGTGCTTACTACAACCAATTATTTCACACAATGGATTGAAGCAGTGGATTTGAAAGAAGCCAATGAAAGTGTTATTTTAAACTTTTATGATGATTTAGTGATCAGATTTGGGGTACTTGAATCAATCATTTCTGATAATGCTTTGGAATTTGTTGGGTTAAAAGTAAGTGATTGGGTTGTAAAGAATGGTATTCATCTGAATACCTCATCAAATTATTACCCTCAAGGTAATGGTTTGGCTTAATCAACCAATAAGAACCTGATCAGAATTATCAAAAGGATTTTGGAGGATAACCAAAGAACTTGGCATAACAAGTTAAAATCTTCCTTGTGGGTAGAGAGAATAACTCCAAAAAAGTCCGTTGGAAACTCCCCTTATGTGCTGGTATATGGTAAAGAGGCAAGGCTGCCTTTATCAATTGAGCTTCTAGCTCTTGACATAATGAACCAACTTGAAATGTTTGAAGAGGAAAATCCAATGGTTGTCTAATATGCACAACTCATGGAGCTGGGTGAAACCAGAGATAGAGCCATGAAAACAATGGAGTTACATCAACTCTAAACAAAGAAGGTAATTTATAAAAGAGAAACACCCAGGATGTTCAAAGAGGGAGATGTTGTTCTCAAATGGGATGAGTTAAAGAGCAGGCATGGAAAGCATACTAAATTTGATAGCATGTGGAGTGGCTCGTTTGCCATTACCAAGTGCAAAGAGCACAATGCTTTTCAACTCTCATTAATGGATGGAGAAGCTATGCCAATCCCAGTCAATGGGATACACCTCAAACTCTATTTTGAGGTATGATCTAAAACTGCTTTGTACAAATTAGAGTAGGTTTTGTTTCCTCTAAGTGTTGATGCACATTAGTTAAATGTTTTTTTCAATTTTCCCAAAGTGTTTTTTTGCATAGTTAGATGGTAGTTTTCATTCTGTATTGTTGGGATTTCTTGGTTTTCAAAGTGTCTCTTGCTGGTTTAAGGAGTTACAACAATTTTCAATGTTGTTTTCAAGTGGTGTTAGCTCTCTAGGTGACCTTGTTCCCAATGGATAAGCTTAGGAAATTGGTCTCATTTTTAGCAGGCAAACATATAGTAGATGTTGCCAAAAATGTCACCTGCTTTTCAGCTTTTAGCTAAAATCAGGTTTAGTATTTATTCTTTTGTGTTGTTCGTTTAAACATTTAAAAGATAAACCATAAGTCTACTAGGTCTAATATGCATGGAAAAACATTTCCAAATGAAATAGATTACATTTTTTATTCCAATGTTACAATTACAACAAATTGAGAAAAGAGAATCATGTCTATACAAATGTAATATTTTATTGATAATCATGAAGGTACATGTCCCTCACAAGCCAGGGGACTAACTTTACTTATTCAATGGAAATAAAGAAACAATTTATACATGAATAAGTAAAAACATAATGTGCATATAAGAATGGAAACCGGTCATTGCCTGAGAATGACTGGTTGAGAAGTTTCCCTCTTGCCCTGCTGCTGCTTCCCTAAGCTGCTTGTGTCCTCCCCAGCTCCGTAGTGCTCCTAGCTCTTGCATCAAAAAAATGATGTTAGAGCAAGGCTCTAAGCAATGAAAGATCTCAATCCTTACATAAACACCTACCTATGCATGTATAAACTGATCCATAAGTGCATTAAATAAGCATGCAAACCTTGGATGTCTTGGAAAACAATGAAATCATCAAACACATCCAAAATATGCATCTATTTTTCTAACTTGTTTTCTTTATGTGCAAATTTAGGACAAGTTTGGTTACTATTTTGATTCAGTTAAATATAGCATGTGGGGTAAATGTGGCTCCCACAAGGGTAGAGCTCAACATGCTTTGAAAGAAAAAGGAAATTGAGCAACTTGATCAAATATTTACTTGTTATTAATGCATTAAATCAATATGGAATCACACCAGTTGATCAACTTTCATTATCAGATTCAAAAGATGCATCAAGTTCAATTATGCATCTCTTAAATAATAATAGAGCAATCCAGAGTATTGTCATTGTCCCTCACACCTTGACCCTATTGGACAACCACACATCACATAGGATGGTGAGCTTTTAGGTCACCGACATAGGGGACATGTGTCTGCCCACTAGGATCAAAGTGGGGAGAAAGTTATGTATTACACATAATCAAAAAGGAAACAAATGTGGTGGAATCAGATAGCATATTCATGTAGGAAAAATATTATTAGGGACAACAACATGTATTCTCATGTCATGCAAGACAGTAACAATGTCTTTTCGCTTTATTGAAGGAAAACAAGGTGGTCACAAGAGATTACATTACAGACAAAAAGAAAGGAAGGGTAGTAAAAATTTTCAACTGCCCTATTTGGTGTCACATAATGATCAACTTTCATCTACATTTATTTAAGTTGCTCAGACCCAAGGATTATTTGCACAAGTGATATGCAGTTGACAATAACTTTATTGATGGAAATGGAGAAGTAGTCAAGTTTCACAACTTACAAAGTGTGATTTTTAATGGACATGAAATATTGTCACCATTGGATGCATAATCTATATTTTGAAACAAGGAAATGAGAGAAACAACAATGGAGGAAGCAATATGGAGTTATGATCATGAGGAACAACCACTAAGCTTCAAATTAATACAATCACAAGCAATGGTTGAGTCAATCATGGAGTAGCACAAGGTGACCCCTTTGAGGCCAAGGTCACGATACTTGTGAATAGGACAACACCTTTGCAAAAGCTACAAGAAACAAAAAAGAACAAACCGGAGAATGCTTATCATTGGAGGCAGATGGAATTGTTAATTTTTATTCATAGGTGCATTGGTGAAAATAAATGCAATGGGTGAAGGTCATTGTTATTGACAAGGACAGTAAACAATGCATGCTACAATGATCTCATGGAAGGACAACAATAATGGATGTATACTACAGGGAAGTAAAGGCTCTAAATTCATAATACAACACCCCTACAATGCAGACTATGTGTCAAAATGATCAATACACATGCCCCATGATGATGTACTAGTCACAATGACCTTGAAGCATGAAGAGCAGGAGCATTGAAGTACAACAATAAATAGTGAAAGAAGCATACAAGGCAACATGATCATCACAATCAGTGGAATGCATATTACAAAGGGGGCAGAGCTATCTACTATTCACATTAAACAATGAATATCATTCACTCAATAGAAGCACATAGGTTAAGCTAGAATAGTGGTTTACAAATTTTTTGAGGAAGAAAATTTGATTTTTTGTGTTTCCACAATGACAAGGGGTTCGATCAAACTCTATGGTTAGGCCAAACCAGTTTAGATGTTTGACCGAACCCATAAACATATGAATAAAAAAAAAAATTATAGGGTTCGCTTGAATGGATGTTTGAGTGAACCCCTTGAAATAAGGCATAAAAAATAAAAACAAATTGTCACTAACGCACATTCTACATATTCTCTATTTGAGCTTTGTATGCGGCGAAAGCGAACCCGAATGTGAATCTAGCAAACCGGACATGGGAAAAATGGGCATGAACCCGACCTTCATAGCCACAGTTCATCAACCCGATCTCCATAGCTCACAGGTTGGTTAAATTCATATTTTGTAGATTTCAAAACGCATTTGTTTGAGAAATTTTTAAACCCTAAATGTGAAATGTTTCAAATTTGTAGATTTCAAATTGCATTTCTTTGTTTGAAATTGTATTTTCTTGAAATTTTCTAAAGCCTTTTCAACAAACACTATTTCTACAATGATTTGATGAATGTTCATACCCTATTCCAAAGCTCCAATTTTGGTATAGGAAGAGAGTGTTGAAAAAATGGTGTTGCATTGCTTGAAATATTTTAGAAACTCATTTCAAAACTCTCTCAAAAAATTAACATGCCTTGTTTATGCTTCCACATTTTGCATACATTTCTACTAGGGCACCTCCAATTGCATTTTCTTTAATGTTTCTAAAGTCTTACCTAAACATAAAAAATATTTATTTGAGGCATTATATCAAACAGTTCATGGTAATTTTTTTTGGTTATATTTGTTATTAAAATTATTGTTGATAACGATATATCTTTATAATTTTGTATCAGATGGATTATTTTGTTCAATCAACAATAATTAATTATTGGTAAATAAAAATGTGAACCATAATGGTGACTATTTCCCTCATTGAGGTTGATAAGTTATGGTAATGATTGTGGTATGAAAGTATAAATAAGAATATGATCCCTAATTGGTAAGATTTATTAATGCACAACCTCTCTAATGAGTATAATTTTTTGAGGTATTTGAAACAATTAATCTAGAACCATTGATTAGAACTAAACATATTATATTACACTCTAACAAAACTTCAATTGGAACTTAAGCAATCTAGACTATTTATAAAAATGGGGAATTATAGTTATTCGCCTACAAGTTTTTATATTGGTAAACTATGAAATTATAAATTGGTAAAAGGTATAAAGTGGTAATCAATTAGAATTAAAATGCAAACATTGGTGAAGGTTTATCTAATTATCTTTTATATATAGGACCTTTAGAAAAATGGGCCTCATTCATGGTGGATATGACACCAACAAAGAAAGCTAGGGAGCATGGTGATAATGATGTGAAAATGTCATACCTAGAGCTATGAAGTAGAATTAATATATTTTATATCTTAAAATCTTAATATAATTAGGTGCTTCTTACTATTTTGTATCACCTTAGATAGTTTAGAAATTCAACTTAAAATCTAAATCCTTGTTAAAAGAGGTAGTGTTGAGTTGTGTACATGTCCCAACTTAGATAGTTTATAAATGATACCATTCTAAAATTATAACTTAGGGTGCATACAATGGAAACTTGGATAAAATTCTTCATATTTTTCCTTTGAGTCTTATGACATTACTCCAAAAATGGTTGGTTCTAAATGTATGAATCGAAGAATAAATTTAGAGGAAAGAAACTAGATTGTTTGAATGAAATGTATAATAAAATAGTTCTATTAGGATTAGAAGGAATGAAGGTATTATTAAATTTTCTATTTTACAACTCAAAAGAGAATAAAGAAAAGGGTGTGCCTTGTTTGTTGTTAATTTTTATTTAGTAAAAGTGAATGAGAACCATTCAAATGAAAATAAACCTCCATTACAAAAGTCTTAGGATGTCTTTCCTAGAATGAACTCCTCATGTTTCCTCCTAAATGGGTGTTTTATTTTTTAATAGAGTTCATGCATGAATTAGCCCCTATATCTAGAGATCCCTATCGAACAAACACTTCATATTTGCATGAATTAAAGGATTTCCTAAATGACATTTTAAAGAAAGGATTTATATGTTCTAGTGTCTTGTCATGGGATGCTCCAACTATTTTTATGAAAAAGAAAGATAAGACACTTTTCCAAGTTGTCTTGATTATGTACATGTTCAATAAATAAACAATTAACATTAATATCCACCACCTAAAATAGATGACTTATTTTACTAATTGAGAGGGGTGGCCATATTTTAAAAAACAGGTCTAATATTCAATTACAATTAGCAAAGAATAAAGGAGGAATACATTCATAAAACTACATTTAGAATTAGGTATAGGACATCAAAATTATATGTTTGAGGCAAATGCATATAAGACACCCATATACAAAATAGTACAAAAGAAAGAGAAAAAATGTAAAGAATGCACTTGTAACCTATACTTGCTCGAGCATTAAAATTTTGAAATTAAACATAAAGAATAATAGGATTTATAAATTAAATACATGAGGCTATTATATAATATCAAAAAAGACTATTTTAAAGTTTAAATTTATATTTTAATTTTAGGGTAAATACTTTTGGTTGAATTTATGAATTAGAAATAGAAATTTTGAAAGGGCCCCACCCTTTTACAAAGACCAATAAAGAGACAAAAAATGATCAATCATATTGGCATGGAACAACAACAAGAAAAATATAGTTGTAAGTTAGAAAAATAGCATCCAATTAGAAATACTCCACCAATAGTGGCAATGTATCTAATAAAGAGGGTCGTTTTCCCAAAAACATTAGTAGATTTATCATTGAACACAACTTGAATCCAAAATTCTTCAAGGAACTATATCTTATTGTCAACCTTATCCTTTTCCATGAATGAACCAAGTTCCTTTGTAATGGAGTTTCCAAACTTGAGACCAAAGGGTTCCTATAATCTTCTAAACTTGAACCTTCTTCATATTTTTAAATTATTAGAAAGAATACCAAGAGGTGAATGTTGCAATTCAAGAGAATGGTAGAGGCAATGAACTCCAACTAATCCATCTGTAACATGATTCTTGTCTCTACCAATCTCCTCTAAATTTCTCTTGACAAGACCTAAATTAGTCATGTCTACAAGAGGACCAACCACCCCTCGATTATGCTCAAAGGGAGCCTCAACCAAATCCTAAGGTAAACAAGGCTCCATCTCATCCTTATGCATTTTTTTCAACCTTGCCTTCCTCTAAAATTCCTACACCTATAAAATACATAAATATGATCTACACATGACAACATGGTGAAAACAAAAGAAAATCCTATAGCATGACATGTTGAACCCAAATAACCAAATTCAAAAATAATTTAATCTATAAGTATAAATAGTTTGATGGTAGAAACTTTATACATATAAAAATATGATAAATGTGTGATTATTTTTCTTTCCAATCTATAAATTTTTTATGTGCTTGGCTATATAATTGAGATGATTCACTCATAATGTAACATGATAAAAATTTAGTATGTATGAAAGAAATATTTTTGAGACATCAAGCTACCATTCTACATAACTCTCATGGAAATAAGAATATTATGTTATTTTAACTAAAGAAATTGTGTGTACTCTATCTTGAAAATTACTAATTAATTTTGAATTATATACTTATAATTTAAAATAAGAGCATCCTTTGTAACATGGAATAGATAGGTTAATTAATGAAATAAAATATGTTTTAATTTTAAGAAAAAATTACAAATATATGGAACTCATACATTGAGAAATTGACTAAGACAACTCTACATATGAGAATTAAGACATGCTTGAATAATAATTTATATACCTTCTTTCAATAATTAACATTAGAAATAAATACTTGGCTCATATTGTATAATCACACTCGAAACCACCAATGGAAGATTGAGAGTCTCAACTAAGAATTCCACCTTATAGATAACATTCATACTAGAAGCCAACAAATAAAGACCAAATTTCATAAATAAAGTTCATGTGTTATATATCATGCCTTTGAGGGGTCCACAAGTACCATGAGCCTTTTGAAATCCTTCTCCATCTAAATGCATCCATTCCAAGACCATTGGGAGGTGGGTATCCCAAGTTCCTTAATTTCTTGTAGGAATTTAATCAAGAGTAGGACATTGTGACTTTGGCATGTAAATTTAAATCTAAATGCACATCCAAAAAATACAAATTCAATAACTAAATTTAATTCAAAAAGTGGCCCACCATCTATGGCCTTCTATAAACTTCTCGAAGATGTCATTCCCATAAATGATAAATTAAAAGTTAAGTTATGACTTCACCAAAATGACATGAAATTATCTTTCTAATCTATGTCATATTTGCATAAATCCCTCAAAGAAATTTTTAACTAATTTTAAACACTCAAACAAATACATATATATGAATATATACTTCATTTATAAATTCTTGGAATATATCTTGATCCATCACAATTAAATTCTTAGACATCATGCATAATATTTTTGATGTATTCACAAAGCCACCTAGGGTCTCATAAAACTTGAGTAGGTGAATACCAATATGCATATCTAATGGTGGGGTAAATGGAGGGGGATTAGGAGTAAGTTCATATATATCTATTACTTATTTTGCAATCCAATATATTGGTTGGAGAGGTTGCATTTGAATAGAAGGAGTGAAGATAAGGTCTATTAAAATATGACTCACCATCTTCTCTATTCTTAGGATTTTGGAGTTTATCAAAATATCCTTTGTCGATCTCAACCAATCTTTGCTTCAACTTTCAAATCATCCAATGCAATCCTCCCTGAAATATTCAATATGTGAAACATAATTATGAGGAAGATACAAATAATCCTTGACATAGCTTTTTGTATCAAAGGATAATATGGTTCTATAATTTTAAAGTATTTCCAATTTTGAAATCTAAATACAATCAATAATCTATTTAATCGAGCAATAATCGTAATTTTAAGGAAAACATAAATTACTTGAATCTTTTTAAGGTCTAGATCATTAGATTCTACTTACTCTAGCTTAAATTTTAAAAAGAACATTAAAATCCACAAAACAAATTTCAAAGACATAATAAATTATAAATTATTACAATATTATTTAAAAATCTAATTGTAATGAACATGTTATAGTAATAAATATTCAAATTTTAAATCTATGAAAATATATAACCAAACGATCCTTAGTTTTCATATATCATTTGTGATGAGAATATTGAATATTATAATTTTTTAGGCCAATCTTTAGGCACTAATTCACCATTGTTAAAATGATCCTTAGTTTATTCATTGTTTTTTTCATGATTATATTTTTTTCAATTTCTATTAAACCAAACTCAAAATAATGGTATAGATTAAGATTATTGTCTTTATCCTACATTTGGATCATGTTTGATTCTAGATTTATTATCATAATTAGAAGTTGTATAAATTGTTAAATTATATATTTTTTAACATATATAAAATGTATGGTTGGATTAGTGAGATATTTATAACAAGTACATGCAATATGAAGTCAAACTTTATTAGATTTGATTCTTAATAAATTAGTTTTAACGATTCAATTTATAGCTTTATGCAATCTATAAGTTTAAATAGTTTGATGGTATCTAAACTTTATACATATAAAAATATGATAAATGTGTGATTATTTTGCTTTCCAATCTATAATTTTTTTATGTTGTTGGCTATATAATTGAAATTATTCACTCATAATGTAATGATAAAATTCAACCTCATATGGAGGATTTTATATTATCTTCCATTAAATTCATCCTCTTTATGAGATTCTTATGGAATATTGATATTCTATTGTGAATTCTTAATTTTAGACACATCTTCCATTAAATTTTAGAACTATTTTAGATTATGTTTTAAATTTAAATTTTAGAACTATTTTAGATTATGTTTTGTGTGCAATCTAGTAATTTGAATGTTTTGAAATTATTAAAAACTATGATAGATGTTGAATGTTTTTTTGTTAATGGTATGAAAATATTATTGATGAGTAGATGAATTATTATAAATATTTTAGATTTGTATTCCCTTTATCTAGATATATTATTTACCAAGGTCGCATTGCTCTTTTAGGTGTACTGTATATATATATATATATATATATATATATATATATATATATATATATATATATATATATAACATGGAAAATGCAGATCATGTTCCACCTGAGCCAAATTCTTTGTTTGCAAATACCACTAATGAGATTAAAAAATTGAGAGACTCATTAGCATAGGGTGCAAACCTAGGGATATATTTTAAACCATGTATGTAAATATTACATAGTTTAGAAAAACTAAGAGATGAGCTTGAGAGGACTAGTGTATATTCCCTAGATAAAGTAGTTGCTATTCTTTCCCGCATGCGGGAAGAAGTACATGGTGATGTTCCCCTTAAACAAATACAGGATAGTGTGACCAAAGAAATGATAAAAAGCACTTATTTTCCTTTTTATCAAAATGTACGTAAGGTTAGGGGATACCAGGTCACTAGATGTGTCGATCATGCTATGTGCATGTATGTGTGCATGTGCATGCTTCAATTCTTTTTTAGTTATTTTGAAATTTTTGTTTTAGCTAGATATTCATGTAAGTTGATATATATGTATATATATTGTTATAGGTGGACATACCTCATGTCACTCCTAGCCTTGGTCCAAATCGTGTGCATGATCGATGTGACTCAAATGTGGATGAATTTTCTACCAGTGGACATGTGAGTTTTAAATTTGTATATATATACACATGTATATATCTACATGCAATATTTAGGTATGCATATATCTAGATAGATATTTAAAAATACAAGTTCATTTTAAAATAACTTTCATAAAATTTATTTAATATAAATTATATGTATTTAACACATTCTATACACAAATTTACTTGCAGGGCTCAGCACATCTATCCGAGCAAGACCATTTTCATTCAGATGGTCGTTCGACCAAGAGTTGTCATTCATATTAGGCCCTGCACACTAGATTTATGATTTTTACTACATGTATTTGCTTATATGATGATCTTTAGTATTCAAGATTTGACAATCTCTTACATTTGCTTATATGATATATACATACATTTGCTTATTTGTTGATCTTTAGTATTTGAAATTTGATGATCTCTAATTTACATTAATTTGCTTATATGATATGTACATACATTTTCTTATATGATATATACATACATTTTCCTCTTTGCTTATAACATGTGTTATGTTTATACATTGAATCTCTTTACATGTATGTACATGTGTTTGCTTATGGCTACATGTTTACACATGATATATGTATGCATTTTCTTTAAATATTCAATATACATACATGTTTGCTTATTTGATGATCTCTTACAACTTACATTTCCTTTTATTCAATATGCATTTCATCTCTAGTAGAATTTTAGGAAATCAATGCCACTTTATAATTAAGTTCATTCATGTTGATCACAATAAATATATTTTTTTAAATGACTTAAGCAACATGAACCATTGAGTTGAGAACAAAATATAATCTTTTTGACAAGTAACTTGAAATTTAATTCAAATATAATTAAGAAAATTCAATTCAAATTATACCTCTATTATACATTTTTGACAAGTAACTTGAAATTCAATTCAAATATAATTAAGAAAATTCAATTCAAATTAAACCTCTATTATACATTTTTGACACTTTAAAAAAATTATAAAATTACTAGATATGTTGTGCATACCTAAATGCATTAAATAACAACAAACTCCACAATGAAATAACTTGTTTGTTTACTACTTGATTCATTTAAACTAGGATCTAGTTATTCCATGTATACTAGAATTATTTTTTTCCCATCCCATATGCATATAAATAGAAGCTTATTTTTCATTATTGTAGATATCAAATTGCAAGATTAATTCTCATTTATATCACTTGGAGCACATATTTTGGAGAAGAGGTTTTTGCACATTTATCAAGGAGGCAAATATTGGAGAGACAACTTTTCATTTTTATCAATCAAGGTAAAATTTGGAGGAGAATTTAACTAAGTTGGTAGAGGACTTGTTTTGAGTCATCTTTAAGTTGAAGAAGAAAATGGGACAACAAAGAAAAAGAAAAAAATGTGTCTCAACGAAAATTGTCAAAAGAAGAAGAACAAAAGAGGCATGAACAAAACTTGGAAAATTATCATAGAAAGAAACAAGGTACATGTGTGTTTCTTCTCTCTCTCTCTCAAGTGTGTGTTTAGTACTTTTATTAACACCTCAATTTTTTTTTCTTATAAATATATTTCCAATAGTCATCTTGCATAGAAATTCCCTAAATTCTTTATCATCTACTTCCAATTTTTTTTGTTCCATAGAATTCTTAAGTTCAAGAATCTTTTATTTAATTTGTTTCAACTCCACTTAGATAAATCATAGTCTCTCACTTTATTTTCTTGCATGTAAATTCAAACAACAAGAAAGAATTTCTCAAGCTGGAGTCGAGCCAAATATAGATATTGGATCAAATGAACCCACTGAAGAACACATGGACCTTAAAGTTAGGGAGGAGACTAAAGTTCAAACAATGCTTGTTGTAGAGGGGTCAATATCATTTCCTTCTACTAGTATGGATGAGCATATAAAACTAGTAGAAACTTCTCTCACTTATAGCATCATGTCTTATCACTTTGTTTGCTTGCATACATAAACTTCACTTATATAACATCATCTCTCACTTTTGTTTGAAAAATATTTTGTGACATGTAGCAAGGGCTCAACAAGCAGGAAGTTCTCATGCTCAAGTCGAGGCAAATCTAGATATTGGATCAAATGAATCCGCTCAAGAACACATGGTCCTTGAAGATAGGGAGGAGGCACAAGTTCAAACAATGCATGCTAGAGAGGGGTTGGGATCACTTCCTCCTACTGGTATGGATGAGCATATAAAACTAGCTAAAAAGGCAATGAAACGAATTTATCATAGAAATTTAGATCATTTACTTGAAGTGGATATGGAGAAACTGAAATGTTATGCCAACCAGCCTTATAATAAGAGAAAGAGGTCAATGACTAAATCTGTAAATGGAATAATCAATCATCATTTCAATCATCTTGATACACTTGAAAAAACCCAATTGTTATCACATTTTCTTCTTTGTGATGAGCTCAAAGAGTCATTACAATTGTTGGGTGTACATTCAGCATCAAATAAGAAGAAACACATGGGATTACAAAAGGATATTGTTCAAAATCTTAAAAAAGGTTTAGATTCCATTGGGAAAGGATCCCTATCAGTGGATAAGGCCACTATAAGAAGGGTGATGTTGACATCTATTATACATCAAGATATAGCAAGAAAAAGAAAAATGTCTGCACTTTCAACTGAAATTGGTTATAGTAGAACCACATTAATAAAATATGAGAAAAAGAGAAAGTTTTTGGATGAGAGTTTAGAAGGCAATTGGGCAATTATGTGTAGAGCTCCCCATTCTGACAGGATTGAAGATGTTGTTAGGAACTTGGTCTCAGGTTTTTGGCATGATCAAACTCGTCCATCATCAAATACTAGAGATGTTATGAGACACAAGATTGGACCTAGTATTTATGAAAATCATATCAAACATTGGCTAGACATAACAAAATTTGAGATGTATATGAACTTTTGTAATGCATATCCTCATATAAAGATTGGGAAAACAATGTTTCAAAGGATAAAGCCATATTATGTGAAGATAAACAAGTTTTTTGATACTTGTTGCCATTATCATATTGAATTTGATCTCTACTACAGGTGTTTTGAAAGATGAGGGAAGAAAGATGTGGGTTTCAAAATGCATCTCCTAAACAAACAAGTTTGTTCATAAAGTCTATATTATGTGATCATGAAAATGGACCTCAAATAAATTGCATAAAAGGAATTTGTGAGACATGGAAATTTGGCTAAATTTAAATCAAGAATTGAGGATACTGACCTAACAAAGATAGAAAATTGCAAGAGGTAAGTACTATTTTTAGAGAGTTTATTTGTTTCAATTTGATTAGATTGTTATTTGGATTCTCTGTAATGTAATGTTTCATTGATTGTGTGATTTATTACTTATTCACATATTTTACTCACATAGGCACAAGTATGTAAAGTTGCAAACAAATTTTGGGAAAGAATCCACAAGGTTGAACTATGTAGAAGAGGAGATTCCCATTGGAAAATTTATGGAAGATTTTCAAAAATTGATACAACCATACATACAACATTCCTTTTTTGCTAAGTGGCAAGCACAACAATTCCAAAAATTGAGAGATACTTTCCCATGTGGAACAATTCTATTAGTAGTTGACTTTGTAGAAAATTAATCCTTTGTACATCAAAAGGAGATTCAATCAGAGTATTACTTTTCAAAGCATATCACTATTATGGTTCATGTGTGTTATCAACATGCACAATCAGAATTGAATGGTGTTGAGAGTACAGATGAAGAATGAGTCATTAAGAAAAAATATCACTTTTATATCAGTGATGATAAAGAGCATGACTAACTTTTTGTCAAACATTGCTTTACAATATTTTTTGAGAATTTGAGAAGCAGGGGTGTAAAATTTGAAAATCATTTTGTATGGTCAAATGGATGCACGACACAACTCAAATCTTCATGGCCATTTTATGCACTTTGTAGATATCATAAAATTATAAAATACCACATGTTTGGAGTTTTTTTGAGAGTGGGCATGGAAAGGGTGAGCATGATGGAGCAGGAGCTTGCATCAAACGAGCTTTAAGAAAGCATCAAATGAGTTATCTATAAGATCGTCTAGACAATGGACATGATGTTGTTGAATGGTGCTGTTGTCACCTAGAATTGCACCCTGTGCAAAGTTTACAAGAAACTGAGCATTCTAGAGCAACATGGGATCATCTCAAGGCTATGGGTCACCTATGGCTGAAATGAACCTCTAGAGAAGGCCAACTTCCTTTGGGTATCACCTAAACTATTGCTTCTTTGAGAGGAAAGAGGGAAGAGACACTTGGTATGAAGTCTGGCCTATAGACCAGTGTCTCACCGAAAGAAAAAGGAGCTCGAGCCCGGAGGAGAAGAGTGAGCTTGGGGGAAAACGAAATGAGCTCGATGAGAGGTCATCGCCAAGAGTCATATCGACTACGTATGTGCTCGCCGAGAGATGGAGGGCTCGTTAGGAGGTCTTCCCGAACATATAATCTCTGGCCGACAACGATGGATGTACCAAATGAAAAGGATATCAGTGTGACTCAATGGTGCTTGCTGGGACTTCTAACCGAATCTGTTTGTCTTGCCAATGGTTTTGGCGGTATCAAGATGACTTCTAAAGCTGCAGAGACACATAATTACATTCGCAAGACACTTTCAGTGTCTTGCTAAGATGCAATTCCGTTCAAAAGGACTTTTGACCAGCTGTAGGGCCCACGTGGAAAGTGCTCGACTAACCAGAGGGATATGAGGCGAGCCGTGGTAGTCTAGTCAGAACGTGGAATGCTAATGCATGACGAATGAAACATGAATACAACATATATCTATTCTAAGCTCGGGGGGTCATTCAATGTGGCTCTTCAATAGGGGACTCAGTAGCTGGACATGATGGATCAGAAGAATTAATGCTACAAAAGATTAGAAGGTTTCTCCAAGAGTGGTTCTTCACACCGACACCAACAATAGGGACACGCAGGCTTCTGCATTTAATTCATCAAAGATCTGAGATAGATCTTTTTCTGAACTGGGATATTTTTGTAAGCCCTAAGGGGCTGACATATAGTCTGTATATAAGGCATTTTTTTCCTTTAGGTAAATAGTTATGATTGTACACTCTGAAGAGTTAGTGATTTCCAATCAATCCTTTCTCAGTCAATGTATGTTTTCTGTAACTCAACTGGAATCCTGAATACAACACAGAGTTTACCTTGGAAGTTTATGTTCATGCTTGTATTGATTCTCATTTCTATATCTTTCTTTTGCACATGCAAGTCTATAACTATGTTTTCACATTTCTGCATTTGTGTCTTAAGGTTGTGAAATTGATCTCTCCTTCCCAAGGTGTATGTGTGGACCAAACCTGTTAGGACTAAAGCATTAAATCTGAAAGAGGTTGTTCTAGGTATGTAAATCAATTGAATTTAAGCTTTCAAGTGTGTGTTTTTACTGTGTTCATTTCATGATTTCTCATTAATACAGTGTATCACCATAGGTTTAGTTTCCATTTTTATGCATTTCTTCCCTCTTTCCTCTCAAAGAAGCAATAGTTTAGGTGATACCTAAAGGAAGCCGACCTTCTCCAGAGGTTCATTTCAGCCATAGGTGACCCACAGCCTTGAGATGATCCCATGTTTCTCTAGAATACTCAGTTTCTTGTAAATTTTGCACAGGGTGCAATTCTACGTGACAACAGTTTTTGGCATGCCCGGTGGGACAGGAATTTTTTTTACCTACTGGTTTGGTATGCAACCAGTGAATTACCAGGCTTTATAGAAGCCCTTTGGCATACTTGGCGACTCCACAAAGAGGAAGAACTCTAGAAATCCATGCCTTCTATAGTATATGAAAAGAGTTCGAACAAGAAGCAGCTCAGACCCTTTTGAATACTTGCAGCTGTCACCACCAAGAATACAAGGAAGAGTTGAGAAAAGGCGAAGAACAAAAATCATCCATGCTAGAAGAACTCAGTCCACTCCTCCACCTATAAGGTCTCAGTTCATTGCGCCAAAAAATCCACCTCAAATACCTTCAATGGCCGCTTCGAGGAATCAACCCTTCGTTGCTTTCAACAGAGGGAGTCCTTTGAACTTGGTGCAACACAATGATATTCCAATGGCAGCCTTGAAAAGTCTACCAATTTTCATGAGAGAAGACCAAACCACTCCAATTGAACATTTGAGAGATGTGGCTTCATTATACAAAGTGCACCACATAATCGAAGAAGACGTTGCAGTGAGATTGCTAGTTGCTTCACTAAAAGGAAGAGTTGTGCAGTGGTACAAGAGCCTACTAGTTAGTTCAATTGCAACATGGGATGATTTTGGAGAAAAATTTCATAAGCAATTCCAAGATAGGTCTGACAACTTGTCTCTATTGGAGCAACTGACTACAATTAAAAGGGCTCTGCAAGAGCAAATGAACGACTTCAACTTTAGATTTCAAAGAACTTGGGATAGAATCCCTGCAATGGTGAGGCCACCTCCAGAGTATGCATTTCTATACTTTTTGAGAGCTTTGAATAGTGATATAGCTATCATGATATAGTCAATGGGAGGAGTATCTCTGCCAAATGCCTTTGAAACAACTATTAGAGCTGAAAACAACTTAATACAAGCTGGTGAGCTTGCTCCTAGGCCACCAATGCCAATATTTTTAGAAATTCATGCAAACATCCCTTTGCAAATACCTCCTTTCACACCTCTACTAGCTATTTTTCCAACCATTGATAAGCAAGAAAGTGTTGCTTCAAGCTCATCAAATGAGTTACAAGAGATCAAAAGTCTTTTATAGACTTTTGGTAATAAGTTGGTAAGCTTGGAAAAGCAACAGACCTATTCTAGACCTTATCAATAGAAAAATTAGGCCTCAAGTCAGCCTTTTCAAGGTCAACAGCAGCAATTCCAAGGGAATAGACATCAATATCAGGGCAATTATCAGGGCCCAAGATAGAGTGTGAACACAAGGCCTTTTCAAGCCTATGCTCCAACACTTGTTAGTGCAGTCAGGCACCTAGTTCCCACTCAAAACAACTTAGCAGTTGATTATGAGTGGTGCTACCCGTGTAACCAGCCTCATAATCAAGCCACTTGTTCAAATGGGCTCATCAATCAAGCACTGATGGTACAAAATGCGTCAAGTTCACAACTACATACACCTAATGAGCCATCTCCACAACATCAAGAATAATTTAGTAATGATACAACCCTGCTTAACTGGCAAGGTCAAGAGTTTTGTGGGTTGAATGAGGATAGCTCTCTAATTGGAGCTAACACCAGGGCAAAGAAGAGAGCCTTTGAGCTAGACCAAGTAGCTGATAGAAGAAGGGCGACAGCTATGGAACCATCTACCTCTCAAGTGACTAGTGGTTGGCAAAGAGATCAACAACTCCCATACAAGGAACATCCACGCTTACAAGCTGATCATACTAGCATAAAGGTACACAATAAAAATTTAATTGTACCTTTTAACATTCTTGATACTATGAAAAGGAAAAATGTAACCATGTCTATGTGGGATTCTTTAGTCATCCCCAGTCAAAAGGATATGTTACAATCAGCCCTATCAAGTTTGAGAATGTCTGATGAATCTGAGCCCCCAATAGGTCAGGTTAGACCCGTGTTAACGAATGATTCTCAGGGAAATGATTAGCAGCCTTGCATAGAGAATGAAAAAAGAGTTAAGCCACCTCTTTTCTATGTGTCAGTGATTATCGGTGATAAATTAGTCCATAACTATATGGTAGATAGTGGAGCCAGCAGCTCCGTCATGCCAAAACAGATTGCTGACAAACTTGGACTAAAATACCAGCCTTTGGAGAAGGGAGTGATCCAATTGGATGGCACTTTGGTTAATAATTTGGGTATTATCAAGGATCTAATTCTCACTTTGCATGCTTGTCCAAATTTTTCAGTCCCTCAAGACATATGTGTCATAGACCTTCCACCTTTCTTTTCCTTGTGTTTATCTAGAGACTTTACAGCCAAGATAGGCAGTCATGTGTCAGCTGATTGGTCACATATGCTATTTAGAACAAGATATGGGACTAAGGTTACCATCAAGTCTGAAAGGTTGGCCAAAGACCACATTGATCCATATAACCCAAGCTCCATCAATGTTGCTCCTTCTGCTGCAAATGCAAATTGTGTTGTTTTTACTGACAATGAACTAGGTGCTGCTCAAGAACTCCAATCAGAAGTTGTTCCTGACGTGCTGCTACATGAATGGGTGGTTGAAAATGTATCAGACAATCCTATAGACCTCATTCAAAATGCTGGTATGGGAAACTATGTCATTCTTGAGCCTAATACAAAGATTCCAAACTTGGAGAAAGATGTAGATTAGTTGTTGCAACTGCTTAATGGACTTTGGGAGATGTTCTTTGATGGTTCTAGAAGTAAAAATGGAGCAGGAGGAGGTGCAATGTTGATTTCTCCACAAGGTGATAAGTACTACTCTTCATTCTGTTTTGCTTTTGCATGCTCCAATAACACTGCTGAGTATGAAGGCCTTGTTCAAGGTCTAGAGTGGGCAAGAAAGAGAGGAATAACCAACTTGAAAGTCCATGGGGATAGAAAATTAATTGTTAATCAAATAAGGGGCATGAATGTTGCTAAAAATGACACATTAAAGTCTTATAGAAACAGAGTGTGGAACATGCTCGAAGATTTTGAAGCCTTTAATTTAGTGTCTATCCCAAGAAATTAGAATAAGCACGCTGACAGGCTTGTAGCCATTGGAGCACAATTTGATATTCCAAATGACATCAAAAAAGAGAAGGTGCAGTAGTATGTGAAGGTTGTAGTCAGACCCTCAATTCCTGACAATAACATTCACTGGCAAGTCTTTGACAATGATGAGCAAATCCTTTCCTTCTTGCTTGAGGAAGATCAGTTCTCCATGGTGAATCAAGCAAAACTCAAGCAATAGTATGGTGATCAGGTCATACAGCTAAAGACAAACAAATTTCCCAAAGGCTTGGTTACCTTAGAGTCAATTTTCAGTACTAATGATCAGCTCAAAAAGGGTAGAGCTAGCTTGCAAATCAAAGAAGAACACTATGAAGAGCTGGAGATTTTCAAAGGTAAACTTCTTAAGATAGGAAAACTTTGTTCACCTAAAGATAGACAAGCTTTTGTTTCTTTGTGCCAAGAGTTTCATGATGTCTTTGCTTGGGAGTATTCAGATTTGAAAGGATATGATCCCCATATTGCTCAACATACAATTGAATTAGAACCTAACGCCAAGCCAGTAAGGTAGAAACAAAGGCCCTTGAATCCTAAACTTGAGCCCCTAATGATTAAGGAGCTAACTAAACTAGTTGAGGGGGGTGTTGTCTTCCCTATCAAGCACACTTCATGGGTTTCTAATCTTGTACCGGTTAGAAAGAAAAGTGGTGAGATAAGGCTTTGTGTAGACTTCAGGGATCTTAACTGATCCTCTCTAAAAGACCACTACCCACTGCCCTCCATGGAACAAATCTTACAAGAGGTTGTTGGTTTTGAAAGGTTTTCCTTACTAGATGGTTTTTCAGGATATAATTAGGTGTTGGTTAAAGAGGAAGATCAGTTTAAGACTGCTTTTACGACTAAATGGGGAACCATGGCATACAAAATGATGCCTTTTGGTTTGTCTAATGCTGGTGCCACGTTTCAGAGAGCCATGGACATGGAGTTTCAAAGTTTGATCAACAAGATTATACCGATTTACCTAGATGACATCACAGTTTATTCTAAGAATGCTGATGAACATCTGTTACATCTTAGGCAAGTGTTTAAAAAATGTAGAGTTTGGTATCTCCCTCAATCCAAAGAAGAGTATCTTTGTTGTCCATGAAGGGAAACTATTAGGACACATAGTGTCAAAGCAGGGAATCACTATTGACCCTGAAAGAGTTAGAGCCATACTTGAGTTGTCGCTGCCTAATCACAAGAAGGGCCTACAGAGCTTTCTGGGACAGATCAACTTTCTGAGAAGGTTCATTCCAGACGTGGTGAACCTGCTACAACCTCTAACAACCATGTTAAAGAAAAATGCAGTCTTCAGTTGGACAAAGGAGGCAAGGCACAGTTTTGGAGAAATTAAGGAGGCATTAGCATCTACTCCAACATTGGTAAACCCATACTTCTCTAAAGACTTCTTTTTATATGCTTTTGGTAGTAGTGGCGCAATCTCTGCTATGCTAGTTCAAAAGAATAGCGACAATTTGGAGCAACCCATAGCCTTCTTTAGCCAAATACTTGCTGATTACGAAGAAAGGTATACATTTGTTGAAAAGCATGTTCTCTCTATGATTAGAAGTTTGAAGAAATTTAAACCTTTGCTTTCAAACAATAAGGTTCATATTCTGGTTGCACACTCAAGTGTGAAGGAATTTCTATTGAATAAGGATCTGAATGAAAAAAGAGCAGGGTGGATCACTAAGGTCATGGAGTACGATGTAGATATTAGCATCACCAAACTAGTTAGAGGTAAAGGTCTTTGTGAACAGCTTACTTCAGGGTCGAGCAGTGAAAGTGAACTAGAAAAGGATGTTGTGCTTGCCAATACAAATGAGCCTTAGAATGCTCAAGATGATGTGCCCATGGGGATAACTAATTGGGTCCAAGATATGACCCAATTTCTACAAACTAGTCAATGCCCATTAGGTCTGAACAGAGAAAAAAGAAGATACTTTAGACTGCAGTCCATACCATATGTGCTGATGGGCAATGTTCTTTTTAAAAGGGATCTAAATGGTGTCCTGTTAAGATGCATTCACAGTGACCAAATTGAAAAAGTGCTTCATGAGTTTCATGATGGAGCTGCAGGAGGTCACATTGCTCCAAGAACTACTGCCTAGAAGGTCATGAGAGCTGGTTACTACTGGCCCAGCTTGTTCAAGGATGCATATGCCTGGTCAAGAAAGTGCATCAAATGTGCTCTGTTTTCAAGAAAGGAAAAGCTGCCTACTATGCCCCTGCATCCAATTCAAGTAGAGCAGGCCTCCATGAGATGGGGCATTGATTTTATTGGACCAATAAATCCACCTTCCAGTTCTGGTCACAAATGGGTACTTATAGCCACTGACTATTTTACAAGGTGGACAGAAGCGGTTGCATTGAGGGAAGCAAAAGAATCCTCAGTGTTGAATTTCTATGAAGATATAGTCACCAGGTTTGGAGTGCCTGACTCCATCATATCTAATAATGCCCTTGCATTCACAAGTCTAAGGGTAGTTGATTAGGACGTTAAGCATGACATTCATTTGAACACATCTTCAAATTATTACCCTCAAGGTAATGGCCTAGCTGAGAGCATGAATAAGAGCCTCATCAAAATTATTAAAAGAACCATAGAGGATAATCAAAGGACCTGGCACATAAGTTTAAAGAATGCACTTTGGGTAGACAGAGTGACCCCTAAGAGGTCTGTTGGTAACTTGCCATATATGTTGGTCTATGGAAAAGAGGCAAGATTGCCACTATCAGTGGAGCTTCTGGCTCTTGATATTGTTCGCTAGTTGGAGATGTTTGAGGAGCAGGACCCCATGTCTGTAAGGTATGAAAATCTCATGGAGCTCAAAGAATCAAGGGATAGAGCAATGAAAACTTTGGAGGATCATCAGCTCCAGACAAAGAAGAATTTTGATAAGGAGGCTACAGGAAAGTTTTTTAAGGAGGGAGACCTCATGCTCAAATGGGATGTTCTAAAAAGCAGACTAGGCCATCACACCAAGTTCGACAATATGTGGACCGGTCCATTTATTATCACAGGCTATAAGAAGCACAATGCATATCAACTAGCTACAACAGAAGGTGAAATGCTTCCTATCCCAGTCAATGGGATACACCTTAAGCCCTGTTTTCAAATCTGACAGGTCTATCTATTGTACATAATAGTTTAGGCTTTATGTTTTCCATAAGTGTTGTTTCAGCACAATATTTTTTTTCTCTTTTAGTTTCCCCTATCTTGTTGTTTTAGCAACCTGTTGTGTCCTATAAATCTCATGAGGTTGAGGCCATGTGCACGACTGACATTTTATTTGTTATTTGAGTTTTCTAACGACTCCATGCCCAATGGATAAGCCTAGTCACTAGTTCTCATGTTTAGCAGGCAAACATCCCGCAAAGGTCACCAGAATTGTTGCCTCTATTTCACCTATAGTTAAATCAAGTGAGATAATTAAACGTTAGATCTTCAGAGGCCAGTGGGACATTCACACAAGGGAAAAGACTCTACATCTATTGCTAGGTCATAGGGAACTCAGTGGGAGAAGCCACCCTAGGAAGATTCAGCATGAAAATCGTCCAAGGAGAAAGTCGGCAAGACTCTCCTACTATCTGGTCGACTGACTATTTGATTTATTCCATCCTGAGCAGGTCACTAGGACCTAGTTTTTGTCATGCCGAATGAGCCTATAGAACTTATCGCTATAACGGAGAGGGTTCGACATGATCTCTTACCGCATGGATTTCCTTGGCTGATAGGCCATTCAATCATCATTCGCCAAGACTCTTGGCGACCATGACCTTCAGGGAGACCTACAGCACTCGGTGAGAAGTCCCAGCGAAGGTTCAATGTCTCGCCGATGTGTGAAGAGTCTCAAAGTGAGAGATGCTTTTGGAAAAAGTAAGGGGCTTCGCTGGGAGGTCTTGGCGAGGACAAAAGTCTCACTAAAAGGAAAGGATGGGCCTCGATGCAGTTTTCTTCGGCAGGAGTCTCGCTGACACAAAAGAACCTTGGTGTAACTAAGGGACTTCGCCGGGATGTCCCGCTGACATCAAATGTCTTGCCGAATGAAGAGTTTTCCAAAGGTCTTAAGGCTCAGCATGAGGTCATGCCGAAGGTTTAGTGTTTCTCTGATAGGAAAGGTGGTGTCACTAAAGCTAATGTCTCGCCGACATTAGATGTCTTGCCAAAGGGTAAGAAAAGCTCAGAAAGAATGCAGGAGTTCGGTGAGAATCTCAATGAAGGTAAAGAAGAGCTCGAACAAATGAAGTGAGGCCTCGCTAGGATAAGTGTCGTCAGCACAACCTCATGCCGACTAGAGAGGGTCTCCCCAACCAAAGGGTCTTGAAGGCTGAAGCAAACAAGTAGGGGTCCCACCAACAAAACATTTGGTATCGCTAAGAGTTGGGGCTTTCGCCATGAGGTCCTGGCGACTGTCTGGAGTCTCGCCGAAGGTTATATACCTCGACATAGTCTTGTGAGTTTGATAAGATGACTCCCCGACTTGATGTTGTCTCACCGACAGTAAAGTGAACAGCTCGGCAAAGAGTGAAGAGGCGCTTGGTATGAAGTTCGACCTATAGACCAGTGTCTCACCAAAAGCCAAAGGAGCTCAAGCTCGGAGGAGAAGAGTGAGCTTAGGGGAAAATGAAATGAGCTCATTGAGAGGTCATCGCCAAGAGTCATACCGACTGTGTATGTGCTCACCAAGAGATGGAGGGCTCGTTAGGAGGTCTTCCTAAACATATAATCTCTGGCCGACAGCAATGGATGTACCAAATGAAAAGGATATCGGTGTGACTCAATGGTGCTCGCTGGGACTTCTAACCTAATCCGTTTGTCTTGCTGATGGTTTTGGTGGTATCAACATGACTTCTAAAGTTGCAGAGACACATAATCACATCGACAAGACACTTTCAATGTCTTGCTAAGATGCAATTCCGTTCAAAAGGACTTTTGACTAGTTGTAGGGCCCGCGTGGAAAGTGCTCGACTAACTAGAGGGATTTGAGGCGAGCCATGGCAGTCTGGTCAGAATGTGGAATGCCAACGTGGGACGCATGCAACATGAATACAACATATATCTATTCTGAGCTCGGGGGGCATTCAATGTGGCTCTTCAATAGGGGACTCGGTAGTTGGACACGATGGATCAGAAGAATTAATGCTACAAAAGATCAGGAGAAGGTTTCTCCAAGAGCAGTTCTTCACACTGACACCAACAACAGGGACATGCAGGATTCTGCATTTAATTCATCAAAGATCTGAGATAGATCTTTCTCTGAACTGGTATATTTTTGTAAGCCCTAAGGGGCCGACATACAATCTGTATATAAGGCAATTTTTTCCTTTTTTGTAAATAGTTATGATTGCACACTCTGAAGAGTTAGTGATTTTCAATCAATCCTTTCTCAGTCAATGTATGTTTTATGTAACTCAACTGGAATCCTGAATACAACATAGAGTTTACCTTGGAATTTTATTTTCATGCTTGTATTGATTCTCATTTTTGTATCTTTCTTTTGCACATGCAATTCTATAACTGTGTTTTCACATTTCTGCATTTGTGTCTTAAGGTTGTGAAATTGATCTTTCCTTCCCAAGGTGTATGTGTGGGCCAAACCTATTAGGACTAAAGCATTAAATCTGAAATAGGTTGTTTTGGGTATGTAAATCAATTGAATTTAAGCTTTCAAGTGTGTGTTTTTACTGTGTTCATTTCATGATTTCTCATTAATACGGTGTATCACCATAGGTTTAGTTTCCATTTTTATGCATCTCTTCCCTCTTTCCTCTGAAAGAAGCAATAGTTTAGGTGATACCCAAAGGAAGCCAACCTTCTCTGGAGGTTCATTTCAACCATAGGTGACCCACAACCTTGAGATGATCCCATGTTGCTCTAGAATGCTCAATTTCTTGTAAACTTTGCACAGGGTGCAATTCTAGGTGACAACAGGTGCAAGAAACACTTTGCATCAAATGTGGTTGGCACATCTTCAAGAACAAACCAACACATTCCACATAGAGTGTTTTGGGAGATATCAGGTATATATAAATTACATTAAATCAAACATTTGAATTTATTTAAATTTAAAATTTATATATATACATATTTGTTCACATAAGTTTTTTTTTTGTACATATATCTAGGTGTGGATAGAAGATCTATGTATGGATGCAAGAGGGTAGAAAAAATAGGATCTTTGCATTGTGTTAGAAGTTTAGATAGTCGCCATGGATGGGCATTAGACACAAGGGATCACTCTTGTTTTTGCACTGAGTGTATTGAGGGAAACTTTGATTATGCATGCAACAATCAAGAACTTGGATATGTTGGTAAATGGGATACGGTGCCACTAGTTGTTTCAGAAACATATGATGAAAATGAGGAAGAAATATTTGAAGACATTCCTTTGATTTCAATTGATTATGACCATATTTCAGGATTGGTTAGAAAAGGTACATGTGTAAGTTTTCAATAATTTAAATATTATATATATCTAGTTAATGATCTTTAGAGACATTTCTAATTTTTTTAGAATTTTTTTGTGTAAATTTGGTGTACAGGAGATGTTTTTACAGTCATAGTAGAGCTTGGAAACATCGAAGGTGTTAGCTATTATTTATCGTGTTACATAGAAGAGAGGAATAAGCTAACACAACCTAAAACAAGTGATGGAATGCCATTTCCCACATGTGAGTTTGAATTTAAAATTTTATATACATTATATTCACATGTGCACATTACATTATAAACATTAAATATATATTGTACAAACCTTGAGCAAGAAAAATGTTGCACACGTTCATATGTCTTACCTTAGGTTCATGTTTACCATGCAGGTTTTGTTGTAGTGCAAGGGACATTAAAACAAGTCAAAGTTGTTCAGCATGGGATACATTTTGTTGACTATCAACCTGATAACAAGGTATATCAATAGAGTCACTTAATAATTGCTACCACCCTACATCTTCATGCAGTTCCACATGCACGTGGCTGAAGAAAATGGAGACTAGATAGTGACGATCATCAAAAAATTCTACATGTTATTGAAGAGCGGGCTGAACTAGAATCTTTGACTTAGATTATATCCATGGTTTTCAAGTTCACTTGTAACCCTATACATGTTCAAATGAGAACTTATAGTAACTTGTACATAGTTGTAAATCATTTTGTGTAAATTACAATTATATGTACATATTTGTTCCATGGAAAATTCTTAAGTTTAAGAATCTTTGATAGCTTCATCTCTCACTTTTTTTGGTTGCATGTAAACCCATATATATGCTTTCAATCCTTATTTGAAACCTAGTGAAGTTTTTTAAAATAATTTTTCCTAAATTTCAATTATATACAACTTATATTTGTTTCATGGAATTCTTAAGTTCAAGAATCTTATATACAATTATATACAGCTTACATAAAATTTGTTCCATCGAATTGTTCCATGGGAAATTATGTAAATTTTAAAATTAAGTATTATCTTTAATTATAAAATTATTGTACACATATATAAAATATAAATCAATGCAAATAAAAAAATAAACCCTAGAACCCTTAAACCCTTAACCCTATAACCCTAAACCCTTGTACCCCCTACCCTCTATCTTTCTCCCACTCCCCCATCTCTCTCTTAAAAGTCTCCCCCTCCTACCCACTCTCCCTATCTCCTCTACCCTTAACCCTTAAAACCTAAACCCTTGTACCCCCTACCCTTTATCTCTCTCCCAATCCCCCCTCTCTCTCTCTCTCTCCCTCCTACCCCCTCTCCTCTCTCCCCTCTACCCTTAAACCCTCGTCTACTCTCCTCTCCCCCCTCTCTCTCTCAAGTCTCCTCCTACCCACTCTCCTCTCTCTAGCCCCCTAAACCCTTATACCTCCTACCCTTTATCTCTCCCACTCCCCCCTCTCTCAAGTCTCCCTCCTACCCCCTCTCCTCTCTCCAACCCTTAACCCCTTAAACCTGTTCTCTCCCACTCTCCTCTCTCCCTCTCCCTATATCTCTCCCTCCCCTCTCTCTCTCTCAAGTCTCCTCCTACCCCTCTCCTCTCTCCCTCTACCCTTAACCTTTAAACTTTATCTCTCTCCACTCCCCTCTCTCTCTCTCAAGTCTCTCCCCCCCTCCCTCTCTCCCTCTCACCCTTACCCTTTATCTCTCTCCCTCCCCCTCTTTCTCTCAAGCCTCTCCTCTCTCCCCCTACCCTTAACCCTTAAACCCTAAACCCTTGTATACCTTCTCTCTCCCACTCCCCCTCTCTCTCTCAAGTCTCCTCCTACCCCCTCTCCCTCTCTCCCTCTAAACCCTTATACCCTTTATCTCTCTCCCACTCCCCCCCTCACTCCTCTACCCCCTACCCTTAATTATATTATATATTATAATTTAAAAAAATATAATTTACATTTATATTAATATTAAATATTATAAGATACAACAGGCAAAAGAAAGAAATATATATTTAATAGAGGGGGTTCAACCAAACATTCTTATCATGTTCGACTGAACCCCCTTTAAATCCATTTTTTTATTATATGTAAAATGTGTTCGGCCGAACTCCTATTCGACTGAACATTTGAATTTTATTCAACCAAACAGTTGTTCGACTGAATCCCTTTATTTTCACCTCCACCCTCTTAGGCACCGAAATTGCTCAAAAATTTTCACTTCGAAGCTCAATTTGAGAATGAAAATGGAGGAGATTTCAGAAACCCAACTAGTATCAGGTTTCCCTCAAAGTAGGCTATCCAACAAATATAATTTTAATATGTTTTTATTTTATTATCTATTTGCTTTTAAAGTTTTATTAAATATAGGTTTTTCACTTAAAACAAAACTCTTTGTTCTGCACATGTGGAAAAATACAAGATTATAAAAAAAAAAATTGAAAAATATGAGTGCACCAAATATTGCAATCCTTGATCCAACAAAAAAAAAGAAAAGAATTCTGATACATACAGTAAAATTTATGCATTATACGGTCGCATTATGTCTGAATTGTAATTGGTTTGAATTTCAAACTTGATTAACGAAAAAATACTCAATAAAAAACTATCTAACCAAGTGGAAGCACTAGATATCGGAGTTACAAATCTAAATTCAAAAGAATTATAATTTTATCCTTTAAGGAAAAAAAATTTATGAGTTATACGGTATGTATCACTTCTAAAACATTTTGTTTTTTGAAAAAAACTAGTTTTCGTGGGAGATGGAAAAAAGAGTGCAATCTTATTCCAAAAATTTTGAAAAAAATATTTTTAGAATCTACAGACAAAATGTGATGAGACTCTAGTTTGCATCATCTTCAAATTCCTCACGGTTTAACCGCTATAGGTGCCTGAATGTGAAGATTTAGTTAAAAAAAAAAATTAGTGTCCAGTTTATCCAAAAATTGTAAACCACTATTGTGGGATCACCCAGTATGTATGGTCATTTGTGCTACAAGACATCAAGAATCAATGAAAAATAACAATTTTGTATAGCAAGAACAAATGCATTCTGAGATAAGAAAAAGGCATGGCACAATAATAAGTGTTATGGCATCAATGTCAAAGATAGAGAATGTAATCCAAGCTTAAGGAGAAGGTTGAATTTCAATCCATGATAAATTGAAGTAGCAAATCATGATAATAGAAAAAAAAGGATAGTCATAGTTTTGGAAATGGTATTGGCAATCAAGAAAAGGAAAGGAATGTTTTTTTGAAGATAGTCATCATAGAAACCATCATAAATCATGGTTCTTCAAGGGAACATAGTATAGTCATGAATAAGAGCAATACCATTAAAGGCTACAGGTTTATCTTCACTTTATCTATGCACTTGAAATACAATCAAGCATAAATGACTTATGAGGTAATAAAAGACAGTGCTATGCATAACAAGTAGCCACTAGGTTGAGAAGACAATTATCTTGTGAAAAGAAAGCAACCATTTCATGAATGTCAACAGCAGTGTTTCAAAGATGAAGATGGACATTGTCCTCTTAGCAAACATTCCAATCACCTTGCTGGATATGTATAGTGACAATCATGGTGCCAAAGTTTCATATAGTGGTGTTTTGTCAAAGTGTTTGAGACCTCAAAAGGGGTTATCATGAATGTTGAGTAACATGAGGAGATATCATCAATAAAGGACAGAGTATAGTACTCTTAAAGGAAATGTCAAACGCAAGAGTTTATTTACAATGACAAACCCACTTTGGGGTTTCATTTTTCAAGAGATTTTACAAAAAAAAAGTGCATTTGCAAAACAAGCATTTGATGCTCACAGGAAAACAAATAATTTTTTGCTACAAACTAGAGCTTTCAATTATGCTCACACTATACAATG
The DNA here is from genome assembly GCA_007258455.2 of Sequoia sempervirens. Classification (NCBI taxonomy): domain Eukaryota; kingdom Viridiplantae; phylum Streptophyta; class Pinopsida; order Cupressales; family Cupressaceae; genus Sequoia; species Sequoia sempervirens. The sequence goes on along the minus strand of VDFB02270651.1, from coordinate 577,163,328 downwards.
ACAATGAATCATTTTGCATCAAAATCTAAAGTTTTCTTTCAAACTAAAAAGACACATCTAAGTTCATCATGAGAAGCTAACACAGAGGCAACAACAATGGTGAAAAAGGGGAAAAAATGACACATGGAGACTCATTTCATGCAGGTCGTGGCTAGATTGACCTCTTTTCTGTAAAATATGGAAAACCTACTTGGGGTTTCAAAATATGAAGCAACATTGCTAAAGATTATAGAAAATGGAGTGTATTTACAAAACCCATTTGCATTTCTACAAAAAAACTGAGTTTCTTCAAGAAACCATGAAACCCTCTTGGGTTCTTTTGAAAACATTTGCAGATACGAAAATATATGTGCTACAAAGAACCCACTTAGGGGTTTGCAATTAGATTGCAAAAGGAAAATAAAATACAAAAATACAGAGGAAAACCATTTTGAAATTTGTAGGTTGAGCTCACAGGCCATTTTTTCTCTTCTACATATCAAAACCCATTTGGGTTGTTAAGAAATTTTCTAATACAAAGGAGAATCGAAGAAACATTATGGGGTTTTCAAATGAAACAAAGCCACATATAAAAACACACTATTTTTTGTCCATGGTTGCGACCAAGAAGTTCTTTTCTTCATGAAAGCAACAAGGAAACAAAATGGAGTGTCCTCATTAACAAATGCAGAAAGGAAACGAGCTTTTGATGCTTTATTCTCAAGGTAGAAACAAAATATAGGTTTCTTTTGCTCAGGGTCTAGAAGAATGGGGTCGATTTAACTCACCTAGAGCTTTTGCTCACAAATTTTTTGCAAACTTTCAAGCTTTCTGCTTTTAACAAAGCTTCATTAGATCTCTCATGGCGGCAATGAACAAGTGAAACAACAAACAAAAAGAGTAGAATAATACATATGAGTCAACTATATGTCCATGGCCGTGGCCTGTAGGTTCTTTTATGGCCTCCAAATGGTAGAAAAATATAGATTTTGAGCTATAGAATGAACATTTACCTATTGTTCGAGGTGGTTCCTCAAAAAATTACCAAAAACTAGTGTGAATCTCCATATTTTTCCTATGTTTGCTCAAACCCCACGATGGCAGCATCTATTTTCCAGATTGTTCAACGACCAAATGATGGTGTTTTCCCATTATTTTGGTGTTTTGATGATTAGGGTTTGACCCTATTTGATGGGGATGAGATTTTCTTCCCATGTTTTTTAAAATTAAAAACATGTGTTAATGCATGGGGGCTGAAACTTGTTCATTCACTTAGGCATTTTATGCCTTAAGGTGTTTTCCCTTTGTTTCAAACTTTGCTAAGTCCTCAACAATACAACATATGGAATGTGCCAATACAACACATGTGATGCCTTTGATTTTTTGACCAATAATCATGTGACTTGGAATATGCTTTCCAAGAAATTTGGTGGTCGACCATATTGGCCAAGTGTTTTTGAGCTTGTATGATGCCTTTGAAAACTAATGAGTATTGACCATGTGCGGACTAAAATGTAGAATGAGTTAAGTAGAGATGGTCAAGTGCCTTGGAGGTTTTTAACCTTGCTTAATTCTTTTGAAAGCATTTAGATATAACATTATATGTTGCATTTTATTCCAATGTATAAAGATATCATTTAAGTGATTTGAAAATCTCTTTTATTATGTCTTTTTGATGCAAATACAATGTAAATCAAAAAGATGGTGGGCCCTTTATTTTGTGCTTTGAAATGTAAAATGACTTGATTAAGTGATGTTTTATGAATCACTTAATCAAATTTATTATCTTAATGCTTTTGGAGTCTTGTGTTTTTAAAACACACATATTGCATGAGGAGAGTATGGGTCAATACTTGTGTGAAGACCAATGATGACTTGCAGAAATGAAGGATGTGTGAGAGGCTGTTTTGATTGATTTTAGAGGAAAAGGGGCTATTTGGAGGCATTTTTGTCACATTTTTAGTGTGACTATTGACTTGGCTTAACTTTTCTTCATGTGGAGGATAGTTTGGAGGGTTTCTAAAAGGTTATTTTTGGCCTTTTCTGTTGCATCCAACCAGAACCTTTTGGAAGGACTTGTATGAAGGGTTTTTGGGGGTTTTTTGCTTAAGTGTGTTCATTTTGAACATTTGGAGCTAGTTCTTTCTTTCCAGCAATAGGATAGCTTTGTTTCTTGGAGCTATTTTTCATGGAGCAGTATTGTAACTCAGATGGGGCTATTATATAGTAAGCACTTTGAATAAATAAAGTAGAGAATTTTTACCTTCTCATTTCATGTTTCTCATGTATGTTGTTAATGATTGATTAGTTTGTATTGTGAAAATTTGTGTTTTCCTTGCAAGCTTGTCTCATGTTTAGGTATTTCTTAGTAAAAAATGTATGTTTACAAGTCATAAGCTATGTTGTTTAGTAGTGTTGTTAATTGTGAAACCCCTATTTTCCTTTTAAAAGCACTATTTATAGACCTCCTTATGAAATATTTATGTAAACTGCATTGGAAAGTGAGTTGTGTGAGTCAAGCTTTATGATATTAATTTGAATGTGATAGGTTGTTAATAGGTATAGGTTGTTTTGGTGCATCACCTTAGGTTTATTCAGCATTATGTTTATTTGCATGCAATCATTACCCTTTACCTCAGAGATTAATAGTTAGGTGACATTAAAAGGGAAGCCAACCCTTATCACTGGAGGTCTGCTTTCGAATAAGAGACCCACAACCTGAAAACAATCCCATATTAGTCCAAATCTATTGAGTTCATTCAAAGCTTAGCATTAGGGTGCAGATTTGGAATCCTAATAACCCCAAAACCAAAAATGATTAAAATTTGGCCTTAATATTTGTTAGATTCAAATGCTTCAATAAAAAACCCTTGAGCACTTGAGGATAAATTGTAGACTATCTTCTATGAGTGGTTGGTAGTTGAAAATGATTCACTTGTTTAGATCTAGAAGACTTGGACAAAGGTGGTTGAAATGGCTAATCAATTTGTGGATAGAAAAAGAATTCTCATCTTCAATTAGGGTTAGAAACATTTCCTTCATGACATAGAATGATTTGATGGATTAATAAAAAACAAATGAGTTTGGAATTATTTCTTTCTTAATGAGTATTGGATTATGATTCTATTATCTTATAACATTGGACACTTCCATTCCTTTTCTAATTAGAAGCTTTACAAGCACAAGAAGTGGATTTTAGTTTTATATGGTCTTCACTCTTATTATATAATTTTAATGTTTATGTCTTCTTGGTCTTTCCATTCTAGAAGGTTTAGCTTTGGAATGCTTAGGAATATTCTATTTTGATTTGGAGTGGTTATTGACCTTTTTCTATCTCAACTATGGTTCTTCACTTTTTATTTATACTCTTAATTTTTGTATGATGCATGAAGTGGCATCAAGATATTTCTCAATATGTCTTTTTTTTCCTTATTCATTTATGTTATCTCTATTTTGGATTGTATCTCTATGGCTTCCTCTTCCTCTCACTCTAATTTTCTCTACTCTTTTTCTATTTTACCTTCCTTTTTGGTTTCTTTCCTACATGAATTTCTCCCTTTCACACCTTATGTAAATTGTTGACTCATATCAATTGGATCCTACTAATTATTTCTTCATTGCGTCCTTCCTTCTTCATAGTTGCCTCTTTCTTGTGTTTATTGTTCTATGGATTCTTTTTGGATCATTTTTGCTTTGACCTACTACTATTGTGCTACCATGTGGTTGTATGGGAGGTGCTTATGGAACCCATTTCAATTCATTGTAGCCCCAATGGGCCTCCTAATTATGGTACAAGGCACTATTATCATACCTAATACCATGCATGAGCTATCTAAAAGCCTTATGGATGACATTAATCTGTAGAAAATAGCTACATGAGTATCAAGGAGACCTTATTCTCTTTTAAGGATTCTTGTTGATGGAAATATTATTAGTCCTTTGGTATGAATACAAATTATCACATTAATGAGACTAAGGATAGTAATGTGACTAGTAACATTTTTTTTGCCAAGAAGAGGTATGGATGAAGGAATTAAGATATTGGACAATTTTAGTAATGAAAATATTGAATATCGACATCACCCATCTCAAAAGCAAAGAAAAAGGCTAGCATTGAGGAGACTTTTTTGAGTAAGAAGGCCTATATCACAAGGGATCCCTTGCATGAAAATACTACTCATCATTTGTCCTCTTATATGCCTTGGTGTTAGAATGATAACTTGCATAAATCCATAAATCCTATTGTTTCTATTATTTACAATCTAGTTACCATTAGAAATGGATGTGTCTAGGAAACCTAATTGGGAAAAATAAATCTTCAAGACCTTACTTTAGCCATCATGGATTTACTAGAGAATGTAGATACTCAATTGTTTCATTCAAGAATATAAAGTAATAAGAGAAGGCACTTAATGGATGAGCAAATGGATAATTTGAACCCTATGAAGATCAACTCCAAAGATCTCAAGATGTCTTACTATCTCAAGGCTTTGGTTCATAAAATTAGACCCCTCATTCATCATATTCATCATAGGCTACATCATAATATCCATTATCCAAATCCATGCATTGGTAATCAAAGCATCAAATAGAAAGAAGATCTTATAGCAAATTTTAAATGTTGAACTATGATCTTACTTAATAATAGTTCTTTTATTGTCTATTTATAATCGACCTCTAACTTATTTTATAATTGAATAAAAAATTAAATTTATTATTTAAAAAAAAATCTACATTTATACTAAACAAATTCCAAATAATTTAAAATTACATAAAAAAAATTACATTGAATAAATAAATTCTGTTATTTAATTTTCAACAGAAAACCAAAAAAAAACATACTTAAAATAAATATATTAAATATATATACTCAATATCATTTTTACAATTTTTAAATAACATTATTTCAAATCCATACTAGGTATTCTAATACATGGTACATATTTTTTTAATATAAATCTCATAAAAAAATATTCTTTTAAATATCTTTTCAAACATTAGCGTGCCAGCATCTCTATCGGCACATGCTGCCTTTGGATGAGAACTTGCAACTTCTCCTCTTTGATGTTAAAATGTATTATACCTCAAAGATTTGTAAAGGACGCACCTGGCTACTTATTTGGCTCTGCATTATACTTTTTAATTCATCTGAACACTCTAAATTCTGCAAAGATGTCAGGTAAAGTTTTCAACTTAAAACAGTCTAATAAATTCAAGTTTTTTAAAGCTGTGAGTTGTTCAAAGGTGTCAGGCAAAGCTTCTAATTTATCACTGTAATATAAATTCAAGTCCCTTAAAGCTGTGAGTTTTCCAAAGGTGTCAGGCAAAGCTTTTAACTCAAAGAAAGATAAATCCAATTCACTTAAAGCTGTGAGTTGTCCAAAGGTGTCAGGCAAAGCTTCCAACTTTTGACACCCATATAAATTCAAGTCCCTTAAAGCTGTGAGTTGTCCAAAGGTGTCAGGCAAAGCTTCCAACTTTTTACACCCAGATAAATTCAAGTCCCTTAAAGCTGTGAGTTGTCCAAAGGTGTCAGGCAAAGCTTCCAACTTTTTACACCCATATAAATTCAAGTCCCTTAAAGCTGTGAGTTGTCCAAAGGTGTCAGGCAAAGCTTCCAACTTTTCACACCCATATAAATTCAAGTCCCTTAAAGCTGTGAGTTGTCCAAAGGTGTCAGGCAAAGCTTCGAACTTTTCACACCAAGATAAATTCAAGTCCCTTAAAGCTGTGAGTTGTCCAAATGTGTCAGGCAAAGCTTCTAACTTTTCACACCCAGATAAATTCAAGTCCCTTAATGCTGTGAGTTGTCCAAAGGTGTCAGGCAAAGCTTCTAACTTTTTACACCAAGATAAATTCAAGTCCCTTAAAGCTGTGAGTTGTCCAAATGTGTCAGGCAAAGCTTCTAACTTTTCACACCCAGATAAATTCAAGTCCCTTAATGCTGTGAATTGTCCAAAAGTATCAGGCAAATTTTGAAAGTGGGTACAATAGCTCAAGTCCAAATATGTTAAAATAACTAGCTGTCCAAAAGATTCTGGCAGACATTTTAAATCCCGGCAGTTTCTCATACTTAGTACCTCTAAAGCAGGCCGATGACAGATTTCCTCAGGCAGCTCCGGCATTTCTTCCTTACCATCGAGAATTAAAATTTTCAATGCTACTAACCGATTAAACCCCTCCGGTAGTTTGGGCAGCTCCTTCAATTCACTGAAATCTAATTTTTCTAAAAGGGGACACGAAGGAGCTCCTGTGATCTGAGAGTTTGTGCGTTCAGTGGAATCAAATAGGCAAATGACCTTCATTGACAATAAACTTTTAGGAAGCTGCATAGAGATTCCAATTGTCAAAACATAGCTACGAAATTATCAAAATGTATAAATAATCAAATGTAATTGAAGACAGAAGACTTGCCTTACACAGACTAACTCCACCTTCGATGAAGAAAGACCCATGGAACACCCTCAATTTATCAAGCTTCTCCAACTTCACTGGTAACTCACGGCATACTTGAAGAAACTTCAATTCTTCAAATCTCATCTGACTTACTGTGCTTACTTTCATTTCATTTCCCAAGGCCAGAACTCTTAATGATTTTCTCATTAGATTTAAGTGCCTTTCCTCAATAACGTGTTCAGATTCCTCGTTAACAAGCCAGACTCCTTTAATTTGATTGAGCCTCTGCAAAAGCACGAACTTTGGTTAGAGTAAATAATTTTAAACTTGTATTCTATCAATCACGTAATTGGAGGGGATACTAGGATAAATATACCTTTACCTGTTCGTCTGCCGCTTCACATAGGGATGGATAATCTAAGATTCTATTCCCTTTTGCTAAGCCTTTTGCCTTTGCTGTGATGATATCGTGAACAATTAACTCCTCCCCAAGGGAATCGTAGGTCTCGAAGGGATCTGACTGCTTTTGCCTTTGCTTAGGAGTTGAAGTGATCAATCCAGCCTCAAGAAGAGATGTAACAGCAGTTGCTCCCACAATATACTCCACATTCTCACGACTCCATTTGCTGAAGAAGTAGCATATGTCAAGTAAGGCTTCCTGAATGTACTCTTCCAACTCACCATACACAAAATCAACAAGGCGTTCGCTCAGCTTTTCTTCTTTTATTGTATCCCCTTTTTCCAAAATTTCCAAGATGTTAGTACACCTATCAACTTGATAATTTTGCTTATGTAATTGAGCGCCAACAATTTTGAGAGCCAGCGGTACGCCGCTGCAAATTTTTAGGATTCTATTTAAATCTTCTTCTTTGATGGTTGCACGTTTAGTTGGGTCTTTGAACAAAATTTTCGATGCGTCTTCATCGGCCAGAGGGTTGAGACAATAGTCACTGCGCACCAAGTTGGGCTGTTCTTTAAACATATCTGTAGCTGCTAAATTTCTTCTTGTTATCAGAATTCTGCTACCTTGGGGAAGGCCTCCCAAGTCTTCGGGCAGAAGGTTCTTCAAGTCTCCTGACCGTAATGCATTATCAATGAAAAGAAAAATAGGTTTTTCTTTTTGACATTTAAAAGCTTCCATCAGATGACCTTGACCATCTTTGCAATCTCTCAACACTATCGGTTGCCCACCATTATAATCTGGAAAACAATCCTTTAGAATTTGCTGCTGTGATCTTGTCAAATCGTTCCTCTCTTGCTCTTGATATATTTCAAAACGTGTGTAATTATAATTCTTAAGATCCATTTTTGAAATCACAGCTTCTGCGAGTGTGGTTTTTCCAAGGCCTCCAAAACCATAAATTACTACTGCGAGAGATGACTGGCCTGTGGTTGTGAGAATATCCCGTATTTTATTCAGTTGCATCTCAATCCCAACTGTTAAGTGACAAACAAATGTGTCATGATAAGTTTTGCAATGCTGAACGTGTATGTAATATTATACTAAATAAGCTAAAGATGTATAAACAGAGTTATATACAAGACGGTGGTCCATTATAAAGGCCATAAACATTGAACCATGAGCAGCTTTTAGAAAATTAACTGAGAAATGAAGATCTGCATTCCAAATGCAAGATACATTCATTCAGCTGAAAAAGGCTGTTAAACGATAAGGAACAAAGGTTGTTGATATAGACAAAAGTTGAAATGTTGCAACGGTCTTTTTCTTCTTGTTTCTACTCATTTATCTCAATTTACCATTTCAAAAGAGCAATCTTGAAATGGTCTAGAGACAACAGTTTTTAAGTAGGTAAGGTACACTGAATTGTCATCTAGTATTGGGGGTATTATTGAGGTGATCACAAATTTTCATGACTAAATAAATAATAATAAATTTTACAATCATGAGAGAAGAGACCAGTATAAAGTAATTAAGAAATAAAGTTGAGAGAAAAAAATAATAATTATATAAATTTTCATTATGTATTAATATATATTGTTTTAATTCATTTAATTTAATTTGTTTTTTACAAATTGATAAAACATAATAAATTTATTATTTGTCATTTATTTCAATTTTAGTGGCATGAACCTATTTTGAATCATACTAGTTTTTGCATTCTAGATTGAATTACAAGTATGATTTTGTTCTTTAAATAGAACTAAATTTATGATTATGTTTTGTTCATTCAAAGCACTCTTTTTGCTCATCCCAAGCCAGCTCCCTTATTAAATTTGATCACAATCCACCAAAATATTTAAATTTAATGTATAAGATGTCATATTTAAAGTCAAGTCCTAGAAAACTAGAAATCATCTTGGAATTTGAAAATAGCTTATTTACATTAAATCAAAAAGCAATTGAGACATTTGACATTACAGCTGAACAAATATTATACGTAAGAAACTACATTGCTATATATTTTATATCTATAAATCTTATAATTTAACTTTAAAACAGAGTATCTTAGATCTAGGAAGGCTTCACGCTTCAACAGTTGCACAAGAGAATCTCCAAGTTGCTTTATAGCATCACACCAAATTCAAAAAGAAAGTATCATCACAAATATTAAGACTCAAAAGTGAGCAATAGTAAAAGATAAAATCACATCTAGAAAGACTAAATCATAAAGATCAAGAAAATTATTAACCGGAGAATAGACAATCGTAGAGTGAATCTTTGTTGGCCTATCATTTATGACCCCAACTTTTGTACTTCCACTACGATAAAATCAAAGTTTTTAAATTTCAAAGTTGTTTTCCTTTGATCAATTGGACAAGAATATTACAAGTAAATTGCATGATAAGTTGAAGGAAAAATTAAAAGAGGGTAGTCAATTTGAATATTTTGCATGGGGCCTACTTTTTTCATTAGTGCATGTTTAAAAAGGGAATTATTTTAATCAAATGCTTGCAACAAAAATGTACTAACAAAATATTTTACAAAACAAAGAGAGTAATATATATTATAGCATTGATTGATCTTAAGTAGGGCAATGTTTTCATAAATAAAACGAGTACAAATGATATATACAATGCATTTTATAAGGAGAAAATTTGGTACATTTTTTTTTAATATAAAAGGGGAATATATATTTTTTAAAAGTTCCAAAATCTAAGTATGGTCTTAAAAATACTTCAAATTCTTCTTAATCAAAATTTATAATGAGAGTTTGGGAGTTGCAAAAAAACAATAAGGGAAAATGTGGCCTCAAATATAAGGATTTTGTGAGTTCTTGTGTTTCTAATTATTTAAACTCATCCACTTTATGTCTAGTAGTACACTTTAATCCAATCCTTTTTGAGTCTTAACACATGTGCTCATGGATTCCAACACTCTCAGATGTCCATAATTTGACCCAAAAAAATTGTTACTTCCTAAAACCGTGGGTCTAAAATCCTAAAAACATATCTTACCTTCAAGGACAAGGATTTATTTTCAAGAAGGTAAAATTAGGGTTCAACAATAAACTATAGAGGGTTCAAGGCCAATGAATGAGAGTAAATAGTCTCTCCTACACTTTGAGCTTAGTTGGATGTAGGAGGGTGTTCCTAGAGGTTATATTTCATAATATTTAACCATAACTAAAGATATCACACAATAATAAAATATTAGTAGTATCTATATGTATGATATGACCCCAAATTCTATCACTAAATCAAATACTAGCCTACTTTTATGACCTCTATTAGTCTAATATAGACATGTAAAGAGTGATTGACCAAAATAAAAACTACTAAGCCTTGATTAAGATATTTCCTTGGATATAACACTAAATTATGAAATGAATAGAAACCTACTTCTTACTCCTATACCATTAGTGAATTATTTTTTTCGTTTTAAGAAAATTGATCTCTTCAAGTTTGCAATACTAGTGCCTTATGTGGCTTATAGAGTTGCATTCAACCATATGAACAAAACATGAGAAATAACAATGAATGTATAATACCAAAAAATCAAGTCTAATTAAAAATCCTTCTCCAAATGTGAAAACACTCATATATTAAATAAGAAATTGACCATTATAAATATAATTTATATTGAATTAAAGTGTTGTGACACATCAAATTTATATTACAATCATACTAGAACCGCGGAGAAAGAAAACTACAAACAAGGAGAAACCAATCATATTTTTCATAGAAATTTGTAAAATGTCTACAACTAGCTAAGGAGATACAAGATTACATATATATGCTTCAATTAGCTACCACTCTGCAACTTTTAGATTGCACTTCCCAAATGTTGGATAGATATGTACCTATTGAAACCCTAGAATACTCTCTACAACCTATGTTCCATGGAAATAAGAATGACAAAACCTTTGAATATAGAATATTAAACATTTATTTATAGTTCACATTTCCCTAACGTTTAGTAGCTCATAGGAGCTTTGGGTGGAGGTGAAAATCATAAAATAATCTTGCAAGGTTTTCCCAAGACCATGGATGTCACAAGTGGGAGTTATCTAGATTCATGGGACCTGAAAAACCAATGGAATAGTTTATTTGCAAGTTGAATAGGGTGGTGGAACCTCAACGATCATATTTGTGTTAGCATGGTCACCCCTATTGTACAAGATTAGATTCCATGATAAATTATGGCATTAAGTTTGAATATATGTATTTTAGGAGAGAAAGGAGGAATTCATGTTTGTAGGGTCAAATTTGGCTTCAATAGAGGGATGGGAAAGCCATGAATGTATGTGAAATAGGGTTTCAAGGGTTTCTATGCCAAAACTAGCCACTTGATAATTTTTAGGTGGGCCTTCAAAAAAATTTGTTAGTTAGGTATCTAGCAAGAGTCTAGGTCTCAAAGGGACTTAACGAATTGGAAAGGATTAACCAATTCAAGTGAACTAAGAGTAGGGAGGGAAATGACATTTGGAACATAATAGAAGGGTCAAGTTTTCAGGGTTAGGATGAAGTTGGGAGAAGGCAACCAAGAAAAGGAGAAGGCCAAGGGTTAGGTAGAGAACATGGACCAAGACCAAAAGGATTAGGGGAAGACTTAAACTATGGCCCCATGGAGTAAATTGGGACTGAAAAGAGAAAATAGACCAAGAATGGAACCTCATGGGGAGTGGAGGAAAAGAGGAATCACTTGGACTAGGAGCAAGTGGATTGCAAGGTTTAGGGACTAGGGAAAACCTAGCATCGAGGACATGGTGCCAAGGTTTGAAGTCCTCATAAAGTTCTAGGTTCTGAGGAGAAGGGCATAAAAGAATCGGATTTTGAGTTGCATGGTTCTTAAGAGTTTCAAATTGTCATGAAAGTGGAATGCATGTGAGAATTGAGACTAGAGGGATGGGAAAGGAAAGAGCAAGGACTAGGATACAAGGAGGACTTGGCATCAAGGATATGATGCCAAATTATAAAGTTCTCTTCAAGCTTCAAGATTTGGGGGATAAATAATAAATTGCATAGGGGGTGACAGATGGAATATCAAATGGACTTGGCACCAAGGAATCAAGTGCTAAGTTTAGATGTCTATCCAATGGATTGAGGTTTGATGAGGAAGGTAGAAGGAGAACATGGAAAAGTGAATGGGTAGGGATCAAGGTTCTAAAGTAACCTAGAACCCTTGGACTTGGTTCTTAGATCCGAAGATTTCCTACAAGCCTATAGCCTGGGGAAGGAAAATCAAAGACCATAAACACACCCAAGAACCATATTGAACAATTGGAAAAAATTAAAATGGGACCAATTTAGTTTTTCTCTAATTCGGTATTAATGGTGGATAACTAGGTAGATGCACAAAATGATTTAAACTTATCTAGTTATGCTTTTATGGTTCCCACAAATTTGAGCATCAATAGTGGCTCTTGTTGGGGACATGTTCCTCTTGTATGCATAGAGGCAATGCATATATCTCTAAGAGTAAACAAATATAGGGGACCAAAAGAAGATGGGATAAAAATGCTTTTTTATGCTTAAACAAGGATCAACGTTGCACAACTACACATACAACACAATATTTAAAAGATGAGACATGAAATGAAATAAAACATAATATGTAAAGGGTGAAACCAACCCTTACAAAATAACTACTAATCCAATATATCATGGATCAACACCCACACCAATTCTTCGGCCAATCTCTTGAGGTACTATGCACAATCATGATACCCATTAGAATATTTAAATGACCATGTCATGGGACATATTATTCTCCACTCAAAATAATTGAGTAAAAACACATTTTGACTATTCCCTAGCATCAATGTACATACCTCCAAATCTAAAAGTTAGGTACACTCATTGCTAACTATCATTCTATCTAGGGGATAACTCATGTTATCTAGGAAGAGTATTATATATCTACCTTTTGGATCATTCTTGAGGTAAGAAAGGGTGGATTCATATTTTAAACATGCTTCACTAAATTTTATTTCATCTAAACTTACACGGAATTATGTAGTAGCATGTACACAAGAGGCATCGAGCTAATTGGTGCATCAATGTATTCTTAACAAATTAGCTCAAACGAGATCCTACCCATATCTTCTTCAAATATTATCTTATCATCCAATGGTGCAAATATCCACTTTCCATCATGTGACGATCTAATAATCAATAAAATGGGTTGTTCATACCAATATTCATTCATTTGGAGCATAAAAAATGTACCTTATGATGTGGTAGAGGGGAAAAATGAGAATGTTTAGAAAATTTTGAACTTACCAAATTTGGTGTATCTTGAAGAATTTCCTTGGTTTGTAAATACACATCAGGCAACTCCTTGCTCGAGATGATTAATTATTTAAAATTAATAAGAAAGAAGAGGTTCAACTAATAATGGTCTCTTCATCATCATGACTTATGAAGAGAAAATTTGAACTAGCATTAATAGATGAAGTTTTATAATGTTGCAATTGTCCACCTCAATGTATAGGCATTCCTCTTTAATCTATATGGTGACCTTTTCACAAGATATGTTCATTCAATCATATCGTAAGATCAAGTCATTTGCATCAAAGATGTAAGGAATGACTTGAATACAAGAAGGAATATTTGGTTCCTCCAACTCATTTCCTACATGTAGCACTTGTGCCTCATCAATTGAATTATCTCCCTCATAAGCTTCATGTTCATGATTTTCTAGCACTTATTTTCTTTTCAATACTCATTGTTACACCAAAACCTTATATTTTTCTCTATTACCTTCTAGGTAATATTATTGTCTAATCATATCCTCTACTCATTGTAAGTTCTTACTACTACACATAAAAATTGTACTTGATTTAGCAACACTATCACTTTTTTGTGCAAGAACATGTGTATCCTCTAGATATTATTCTTTTTTGGGCCTACCTAACTACTACATCTATAAGGGATACCTTAGCTTCAAATGGAGGTTTAGATTATTGGTATAGCTTGATGAGTTTTCTTTAATTATTTTCATAACTTATATTGATATCGATCAACACTATATTCATCTTGAAACTTCAATTCTACTTGATATCATACTCACTACATTCATCTTCTCCTTCAATAGAGTTATATCCCAACATATCATGTTGATGATTCTCATCTTAATAGTGATCAAAAAAATATGTAAGGAATATTTTCATCTTTGATCACTCACTACAAATTTGGATTCCTAGGAGTAGCAAGTTGAGCTCTTTGAAATTATAGCTCTATAAGAAGCCATTGTTCTTTCTCAAGGATATTTAACACCTCTTATTCATGTTTAACTTCTTCTCTATAGGAAAAAATATGAGAAATGAGATAACAAATAATTTAATGTATTTCCACATCTTGAGGTCTCATGTTAAAATTTTATGCATTACAAGATCTACCTCGATTTATCCTCTAACAAAAATCATAAAATTTGTTTCTATTTGAGTCTCTTTTAGTTCAAACTTTTCTATAATTTATTGTTTGTCATTTTTTATGCGGTCTAACAATTATTATTTTTCAATATCATATTTATATGACATACTTTGAGAACTAGGACATGGGTGAGGGAATGTGCATCATAATATTGATCCCAATATTTTCCACCAATACTCATATTATCCATTTATATTTAAGCATCCTTGTCACTATTCAAAATCATCATAAGAAAAAATTTCCTTTCTTCTCATTAGGAGACCTCTAATATGTTTTTATGTTTCTCTTTGAGTTTCCAATAGCTCAAGGTTTTCCCAATTTTTTTGAATTTCATCTTCACATGATATGTTAAGAAAAGGGGGATGTTTGTCATCAATCTCCTAATATGTAGTGTTACACCCTATTTCTCAGTTATTGAGTTACTTTTACCTTCATGAGTAAATATGATGATAAATGTAAATCATGACTTCAGAATGATTAAATAGGTGAATGAAATACTTGAAAATATTCATTAAGATGTTATTGATTTTGAAGGTATGATTATGTTTTATACTGAATGCAGGAAGGAGTCAAGCCCTCAAGTACGAGAGGGGGAGTATCACTCAGGAGAGGATCTTGGTCTAGTAACCCTTAATGAGTCTAATTGAGCATAAACACACTCACCACCCTAGTTGGTATAAGTTGAGTCGAGTCAGTTTAAGTGATCTTCAGTTTTGGTTGTGAATGTTTATATTGGATTATGATCTTGTTCTATGAATGATGCGATTGAGGAATGTGATTAAGTCTTTATGTCGATTGAAAGTCCTTCCTTGCGTTTCTATATTTATATTGATGAGATATATACATAATATATGTGTGTGTGTGTTTTTGTGTGTCTACAATAAACTCACACATATGAGTTAATACGTACATGGGTATATGTAGGTAGACATATCTACAAATGCTCATGGATGGATTACCCATATGCATGGGAATACCAATTGGATGAAGGTGACATATATATATGTATATATATGTATATATATATATATATGTATATATATACATATGTATATGTATACATATATATAAACATGTATGTATATATATATATATATACATATATGTTACATATGATTGATGGAAATGATAATATATGTATTTATATAAAGATATTAAATCAATGTTATGTATATACATAATATATATATATTAATATATATGTATATGATCATGTATATACATATATATTAATATACTTATATATTTGTGTATATGTATATATGAATGTTATTCGATGCATGTTTATATATTTATTGATTGATAATTGATGCATTTGATAATCTTGAATAAATGAATATATATATATGATAATGTTTGGATAGTGCATTATATTAACAAGTGTTTCTAATATATAGAGTGCATTATATATAGTGTTGGAGTTGATAATAGTAAAGCATTTTAAATGAAGCTTATATGCATATAGCATTACCTTATGTTAATGCATTGTTTAGTGTAAAATCTACGTATTAAACAAAGAATAGACCAAGTCAAAGGTCATGCATAATAAGAGGCATAAAGTTGAAACATTGGAAAAGGAAATGAATTATGTTTGAACACTGGAAGAAGTCTTTGACAATGCTATCTTCAAGGGCACTAAAATATGAAATGTAGCGCTAAAAACCTATAGCTTTTGGAATCAAAAATGAAGTCTTAAACCTTTGGATATGCATAAACCCAATCAATGTTTAGTTGGCAACAATATAGAATGGTAGTCGACTTGCAAACCAAGTAGGAAACCTGTAAATAGGCAAATTGGTGTCCCTTGACTCAGTAAAAGAGTCATGTGGTCTCTTGAAACCAATCGACTTGGCCATTTGAAATGTGAGGACTGTCATGTGTTACAAATATATGAGTTAGTTTGTTGAGTCATTGCATGGAAATAGAAAGGTGGCAAAAGTATTAGCTTGTTTGCAGCGTTTAATTGCTCATATTTTAGTATATATAAAAGTTCTCTTTCTACCATTTGTTACACCTTTGATTTTGATCTCTATGTTGTTATTTTGTTGCATTTTATGTGCTTAAGTATCAGTGATAACTTTAAGAAACCCCCCTCAAAAAAAGATATAAAATCTTGGCAAATGTTTCATTTTTTTAAGGAAAAAGTATTAATTTCTATTGGTGAATCTTTCCTTTTTTTGAAAAAAGTATTAATTTTATTAGTGATTTTTTTACATCCCTAAAATTTTATAGAAAATTTTGGCGAATCTTGAAAAATAATAATTATGATGGAAAATCCATCCAATCTAAAAATAATTCTCAAAGAAAAGTAGGGGCTTAAGTGTGGAAATTATTGACCGGTTTAAGGGGTAGACTATAATATTTACTTGCCACCATTGTTTTAAAATATAATATAATGATCCTCATTGTATTTTGCAAGGTAAAAGGCACCCACAATATGTAATTCTCATGGGGCACAAAATTTCTTTTAGATCATTGATCTAACGACCCTCGTTGTACTCTGTGAGGTAAAATGTACCCACAATCTATAATGCTCATGAGACCCAAAATTATAGGGCTCATGAGCATTGCAGATTGTGGGTAATATAAAAGAGGGCTCACATTTTGTTAATCTAAAACTGTATTGTGAAAGGACTATGGGTGTAGAAACACCAACTCAGAGTGCAAGTTGATAATGTCCTCTAGATTATATTCAAATGTAGTAAATATGTGAATGTTTGAGGTATATTGAAAGAGAGGTTTTATGATTGTTCATGATCACTTGATCATTACATTACTTTTGATTGAAATCCTAGATTGGGGATAACCTATTTGGTTGGGTTGTTTACTTGATTATGGAATGAGGCAAATAGGTTGGGAATAACCTATAGGATATAATTGATCATTTGATTGTTGATTATAACTTGTTTGATGTCATTTATTGTTGAAGATTATACTTTAGATTGAGATCCTTTATTGATGGTACTATACTTTCGATTTAAGTCATTTATTGTTGAGATCCTACTTTTGAATTGAAGTCATTATTGATGAGATCATACATTTTGGAATATATTCATTTAATGTTGTGACATTATGTATACCATATGGTTAACTTGGTTATTCCTAGGGTTAGGATAATCCATTGGAAAGGGTTTAACCTATGTATAGAGTATAAATGGTGAAGTCAAATCAAGCTATGAAGGTGGTGAAATAAATGATCCTCACTCCAAGTACTGGGAGATGAATCATTGGCCAAAGTACTGTAAGTAGCCACTATTTACATTGTCAGCTCATTGTGATATGGATTTACATACTAGGTTGGGAATGTCATACATGTAGGTTGTAGCCACTATATGGTAGCTTTAGATATGTAGGACACAAAACCATGCTTAGAGAAGGCTAGGTGTAGTGTAGAAAAATTTAGCCCTTTATATTTCCACACTTGTTTGGGCCCTCCCTACTAAAATTGGACTTCTTTATGCCTTATTTGGTCCTCTTTTGCATCCACAAGCCTTATTTAAAGCATCTTTCTGAGGATAATCCTGAAACATATCAAATGAGCACTCATAATTTAATGATTTAGGTTTGTATGGCCCAGATTTAGTGATCGAGGACTCATGCGCCACCTTGAGTGTATGGATCCCACCTAAGTTTCGAGGCCTAAACCTAAATTTGGCATAAAACTAAACATTACTTGAAATTTGTGTCTCAAGCTTAGCCTACTGGGACTCATATGCCCCAACTAGCATATGAGTTCCGCTTAGCTTGGAAATCATTTTAAATTCAATTCTTGGCAGGATTTTATTCTCCTAGATCTAATGTCGGCTTGTAGTGTTGTAATTCTAGGAAATTTGGCATAAACAAGTATAAATATAAGGTTATTTCACATATTTTCTCCTAACAAGCAATCTATCATCCTAGCAATTTAAGTGATCTTATGAGAATTCAAGTGAGAGCATTAAAGAGCATTTGAGAGTGATTATCAAGCATTTTGGAGCATTATTCAAGATTCAAGCATCATGTCAAAGTCATCATGCATCATGTTTGTTTTTGAGCTAACATTTGTGATGTAGGGTTTATGATTCAAGCAAGCATTCAAATCTAGATCCATAACATTCAAGTAAGAGTCAAGATCTACATTCATGCTAGCCATTACTTACAAGATTTCAGCCTTTTGTTCAAGGGTTTGGTGAGTTGCAACATATCATATTTATTCATTCATCATTCCTTCTTTCCATTTCATTTTATTTCAAGGTTTGATTACCCAAAATGGGGTTTGACCAAGGAAAACCCATATCCACTAACAAAAACACCATTTTCCCCTCTCTTTAGTTTATGATTTGTAGATCTAGATGATTTAGGTTGAAGATCCATTGAAGAGAAAGATTGGAGAAAATTTTTCAAGTTGTCAAAGTTGTCATCTACATTGCAAGATCACGGAAAGTCACCTATAGGTTACAATTCAATGTTTTAGACTTAGAGATTTGGAAAGAGAGAAGTTATAGGAAAGCACTAGAGGATATCAAAGTTTCAGATCAACCCTCATATTGGGACTAAATCACCACTTGTGGTGTATGAGTCCCAATATACCTATTATTAGGCATTTTCTATGGATCCTGGTTTAGCAGTTCTAGATTTCAGTTTTGGCCCGAAACCCTAAACTAGGACTAAATCACCCCTACTAGCGTATGAGTCCTAGTGTGCACTAAAATTCAACATTCCTAGGATTTCAGATCTTCATTCAAGCCTCTATAGTTTCCAAGTGCACCTTTGTTTATCTCTAGTTTGTTATTCTATTTTGTGTTCATTTTCTAGATCATATCACTAGGCTTTGCATGCTACTTTCATTACTTGTCTTTCCAAGCCCTTGCTTGGTGGTGAACCCCCTTTTAGTATTTAATCACAACCCTAGGACACCTTATTGTAGGTCTCTTTCCCTCATTTTCATCCCTAGATTTAGATCTCTAAGGTTTCCTTGAATGAAACTTGAAGGAAATTGATGGTTCTATCTCCTAAACATAAAGTGTACATTTTTTGACATTTCACTAGGATTATGAGGTTACCTTGAACCAATCTCTTCGTTGAAAGGTATGTACATCTTACTAGTTAGGTAGATGTGCGGTGGACTGCAATAAGTCTGTGGTTGGTAGAAAAGCGCTTGAGTGATGCTCTCCCTCATGCAGTTGGCAGACGAGACTTGAGGATGTATGTGCTAGTATTGGGGACAACTAGAATGTATGTACCAAGGAATGGAGGCATCTAGAATGTATGCACCAATGTTGGGACATCTTGACCAATTTGTACTCTATTATCAGTAGCCTCTTAGAAGCTATGTATTCATGTATCCATCTCTATGGAATTTGTAAATGTGAAATGTTATCATTACATGGAATTATGTAATATGGAATCATTACTTAGGTTATTGTAATATTTCATTGTAATGAAATAGAAAAGTTTGGAATGAGGTTATTTCAAATGTGTATATTGTTATTGAATTAGAAAATAAATTTTTTATTGCTATATTTGTTCACATGTGGGTTAAAACATGGCAAAAATCAATGAGTAGAACAATGGGCATGTTACACGTGGTATCAGAGCTACCAGGTTCATAAAATTATTCCATGGTAAAAATCAATGGGTAGAACAATGGGCATGTTACACATGGTATCAAAGCTACCAGGATCTATTTTTAATTAATTTATGAGGAAACTAGTCCATAAAATTTAAATTTCAAGTGTTTTTATTTTTTTTAATTACTTTTTTTTAATTTTCTTTAAAAAAAATTATGTCATCACTTTACATGTACAATTCCTTATAAAATGAAACAAAATAAAAAAAATGATTGGTATAGCTTCAATTTTTTAATTAATTTTCTAGGAAACTAGTCCATAAACTTGAAAGAGGCAATTTTTATCCCAACAACTAAAAATTTAAAGTACCAAGAAGGAACTTGTTTCTCTATTGTTTTACTACACCTTTACATTGGCATAAGTGGATAGGCTACCAAATTATCCAACTTCATAGCATTACCTATAACTTGGAAATGGGTAAAACCATCCCTAGTAATGACTAAATCATCTTTGGAAAAAGATAATGTATCCTTGGTAATGGTGTCAACTATTGCCATGAGTTTTCAACTAAGAAAACTCACTAAAATAAAATAGATGGCTATAAATTTCTTGTAACAAAAATAGAAAAAAATTATGACTATATTATCAAAGTATTCAAAGTGAATTCTAAGTGAACATATCATCAACAATGGCACCATCTTTCAATTCCCAAAATTATAGGGAAAAATCCTCAAACATATATTACCTTCAAGGCTAAGGATTTGTTGTCAAGAATCTTAAATATGGGTCCATCAATAGATTAAGGAGGGTTATATGAAAAAAAATTGAGTGGATAATCTCTCCTACACTTCATGCTCAGCTAGACCTAGGAGGGTGCTCTTAGGTAATATTTAATAAGTTTTAACAACAAATAAAAATATTACATGATAAACAAACTATAATAGTATCCAAATGTATTCTTTGACCCTAAATTCCTCCACTAGATAAAAGAATAACCTACTAATATGACCAAGATAAAAACTACTAAGGATCACTAAAGGTATTTCCCTAGATATAACAATAAATCATGAAATCCATAGAAACCTAATTATTACTCCTATATCATTGGTGAATTGTTTTCTTAATTTTAAGCATATATGGATAATTAAATTTGTAATACCAATGACTTATGTGGGTTACAAAATTTTATTCAACCATATGAAGAAGATGTGAGAAATAAAAACAAAGGTATGATAGCAAGCAATAAAGTCTACCCAACTTGTAAAAAATCATATATAATAAGTAAATGACCATTAAAAAGGTAATTTGTAGTAAATTAAAGTACTACAACACTTATTAGATTCATATTATAGTCACGCCAAAAATTGTGGAGAGGGGATGTTGTTATATGGAGCCTAATCAAACTCAGAGGTTAAATTTCCCCCCCTTTTATTGGTGCGGTTTCCCCCCAAATTATTCAATGAGGGTTTGGGGGCAGTGTCCCCAAGACGGGGTCAAGGGGCAGTGCCCCTTGCGGGGTCCAAGGCAGGGTCGAGGGGCAAAACCCCTGTGGGGACTTGTGGCAACACCTACAAAACATAAAACGAATTTTATTATTTTATAAAGGCGTCAGGAGTTATTTTTCTATTGGCTGACATAAAAATAACCCTATTTTGTAATCGACATAAGTCTAGATAAAAAGGCTAAGGGTTGGGGTTTCTGTTGATATTGCATTGTAGCATTTGCAGCAGTATTGAGTTACAAGGATTGCTAGTTGTAATCAATTTGATTTGCTGGATAATAATATTGGACTCTCGGTTAGTGGATGTAGCCCAATTATTGGGTGAACCACATTAAAAATTGTCTCTCGCTATTATTATTTCTGTGTATTTTCATTCCTCTATTTAATATTTATTTGCATTTAATTGATATTTTCTACATGCAATTCCTAACAGGGGAAACTACAAAAAATGAGGAATTTGTTACACCTCTTTGCTTAATTATCCAAAATACCTTCAATTAGTTGAGACACAATATTATATATATTTGTTTCAATCAAATAATTGATTGTAACTTTTGGAATACAAGTTAACCATATGAAAATAAGAATAAACAACCATTTTAATTGGAATGAACTTTTATTCATAGCTCACATGTCCATGGCATTTAATGGATTGCAAGAAGTTTAAGTGGAAGAGGAAATTGTGGATTTGGTGTCTACGATTTCCCAATTCTATGGATGTCACATGCAGGAGTCATCTATATTAAATATTTAGAGAGGAAATACCACACCCTTAACTTTAACTTTGATATGCTTTTATCTTTCAATAAATAGAAGCCTCTAGTTTTAGTGATTATTAGTGATGATTATGATAATAATGTCATTTCACTTGAATTTTATCTAATTAGATTATTTTTTATCATTATTATACTCTTATAAATCTTGTACCTTCTTTTTGTGTAGCTACACTTAACAAAACTAGGCAACGTATATATATCATGGGGAGGAGGAAATATAGTCTTGTTGGTGATGGATTTTCAATTGTAGATATTTGGAGAAATATCTCATAAAGAAGGGGCAAGAAGGGGCTCTTACACACATAAAAAAGCATGAACATTGTAATGGTGTGAATTTACACCCCTTGCAAATTCCCCATTTATATTCCTTACCTTAGAAAAATCAAACCTGATTATGCTATTCCATGTCCTCCATCTACTCTCCATCCATTTGGAAATTTTTTGTAGTGTCAGTGGGGTATTTTTTGTCAGGGACGCGAGTGTAGCGCGCAGACGTGTGCACGATGCATTTTCATCTTGACAGGATTCTCACCTCTAGAATCTATAGAGACGTCACACTTCTCCATTAGTGATGAAACATAATGCCTTTACCCCTTCAATCGACCTTGAACGACTCCTTTGGCCTCCCATTTCATCTTTAAAACACTATCTCATTCATTCAATTCATCTTCTTCTTCACAATTCTTTATACCTCACTTCATTCACAACATTTAGTACCACCATTGGAGTTGCAACTTGGTGTCTTGCGAGACTGCTCTCTTCATTGTTATGACAATGTCTACTTTGCCAAGCTTGTGAGCTTGCTCCTTCTCTCATTTTCCTTGAGGACATGTGATTGAAGGTGATATCTTTCTTTCACTTTACTTAGCATCATTTTTTATTTACGTAGCATATTGTTGTTAGCATCACTTGGTATTCTTCCTTTCAATTCTTTCCTTTATCGTATTTCTCCTATCATTGCTATATTGGTTGTCTGTGGAGGTGGGAACACCAAAGCGGGGAACTGACTATGGTTGTCCTCTTAAAACAAACACAACAATTTTCCTCTTTGTTGTGTGCAGGTTCGTGTTGAAGTAAAGAGCTCAAGATAATTAACTCATGGGTAGGAAGGTGTGCTTTCTTCACCCTCTTTTGTCATTTCATGATTTAAGTAGTTAAAGTATTCTTCTTATTGTTTTTCTATTTAGTAGCCTTTACTTTCCATGTTTGCATCAAACCTTATTTGTTAAGCAATTAGTAGGTTCTTTGTAGTTTTTAGCTACAATTCACACTTTATATCCGTACGGATGCCAGCGCCCCAATGAGATGCTAGCGCATTGCGTTGTTGTTTGTATCACGTTCTTCTATCCTTTGACAGAGAGTTGCCTAAGTTGTAGTCTGAACTTAGGAATTTTCTCACCTGACTTCCTAAACCTCTTAGATTGACAAAATGAGAGAGGCAAATCAATTTCCCTTCATTTTTACCCTCTTAAACATCAAACCTATCTTAGAAAATCCCTTAGCATGAGGTAGATCATGGCAACTGATTGAACATTCTAGACCCTCTTGTTACCTGGGGTCCTGAGTAGTTGGTCCCCTTCCTCTACAGATATCAAGCCACCAAGCAATTCAAGCCTTATCACAACCACCACTTACTAGATACATTAAAATTGTGAAATTCACATTCCAACAAATAGGGAAACTATGCATTGATGATTGCTTTCAAATAACTACGTACTAAATCCTTCAAAAGGTTGAATTCCTCTTCTATTCTACTCTCAATACTGAATATAATTAGATGACATGTTATAGTACAAACATCGTAGAACATAAAAATTACTCTAGAATCTAAACTACCCTATCTAACTTGTTAAGGGAAAATGGATAGGAGGATAAGGATTTTAAAAAAAGATAGTATTAGAGAAATAAATGAAAAGGATGGAAAAAGGAGCAGGGAATAAGGTTGGATTGTTAGCTTTCTCTACAACACACAACTAACTCTCCACATCAAACAAATATATTCCTATGACAAAGCTACCTCAACTTATGCTACATAAATCTATGTGCTATTGAATGATACTAAGTGACATCTATGACTAGTGAGCATTCATTTCATATCTACAAAAACACACACACATTCACAACATCAAATTAAGAGGTCATATCTATGGCAGTATTAAAGAACACAAAATGCTAAAATACATTGACATTACTACAAGCTAACAAACCATGATCAATAAACTCTTTAATATAAATATACAAAATTTGATTCAATATTAGAAAGCCAGAATATACTTATAATAATTTATTTCCCTTGTTTACACAATTGTAGGAAGCCTTGTGTAAATTCAACTAAAGAAACTTGAAAATTTATTCTATAAAATAATGAGAATGATGGAGAGGGAACATATGTCAAAGGATCCTCAACATCTATCAAGGATGACCTTCAATAGATACTAGATTGACATGTGCTCGAGACAAAACAACCAAGTAGTTAGAAATATTGGCCACAAGTAGTTATAAGTATAATGGATTCCTTTTCATGCATGTGCCAACTATAGCTTCTAAGATAAGATGACTTGTGTGATCTAGTAAAGAATTAACCTTATCTAGTCATAATAAATATTAGGTCATGGCTCACAATCAATGTTCATTATAGATGGTAGGGTAAATTCTAGACATGGGATAGAATACACCAGATCAAATCAATATTAATTAATTGAAATGGTCAAAAATATCTAGCAAAATTGGGAATAAGATGATAGAAGTGAGAAGATTTTCAAAAAGAGGCATCTAGCCTAATTTGATGATGAAAGGGACCAAGAAATCTAAAATATCAAATGCCACCTTAGAATGAACAAATAGTGTACCCCAAAACAAAGAAATTAAAAATTTATTAAAACTATTAAGGGTAGTCTAAATTAGGCACCCCCACTAATAGCATATAAGAGGGGATGTTGCAAAGATAGAATTGTCATCATATACTTTTAGAAGACCAATGGCTAGCACATCAAAGAAGATGCCAATATGGCTATAACCATCACACCCTTATAAAAATGAAAAGAGGGTGAGAAAAGAGACACGACCCATGTGAATAGGATGTTTAAAGGAAGAGGGGATATATGGAGCTAATGAATATGAAAAGAAGCTCTTTAGAGAGGGTAAGAACATGGAAATAAATATGGGAAGAAAGGGCCACAAATTTGATGCAATACAAGGATGGGGGCTCTTTTCAAACAACCCATCCAAATAGCCATAATACAACATGCATTCTCATCCCACAATTTTGCAAGCACACATGATTGAAAATTTCATCCAGAACACATTCAAATTTTAATAATTCTTCTTCAAACAACACATATTCAAATCAAATCCCCATTTGAATTTAAAACTTTATTACAAAATTATTTTATTTGCAATACCAAAACAAAACCAAATCAAATCAGCCTCATACACCTACAAAATCAATCTTTGAAATCCTTGCAACATTCAACTTGTTGTTGGTATCTTCCTCCACAACCTTTCCCTACAACTTCACTGTTGCACCCCTTCACCAAAATTTCTTCAATAAATTCCTAGGCATTGAAATTCTCTCAAAAAGAACAACAATAAAATATTTTTCATACCTTCCTAAATGAGGTCTTGGCATCCTCCTACATGCCAAGATTGAAAAATGGAATTGAATTTCAACATCTGAAATTGTTTCTCATAACTCCACATATAACCTCTTGTAATAAACCTAACACTCCAAATTTATCCTTGCTATGTATGGGCCTCGAGATTCTCTTTCAGGCCTTTTTTAAATGTTCCAAAATTCAAATTCCCCAATCAATTTAACAACTAAAATTTCCATACTTTGAGAGTGCCCAAACTAGGTGTCGAAAAGTTGTTTGTAGCAAGAAACCACACAAGAAAAAAAATATTAAAAATGAATATTTTTGGGGATACAAAATTGTATAGTACCCTCAGATTCTCTTGCATCAAATTCTTGGGGTAAGTGAAATGTTCTATGAGTTGGTAATCATGAACATTTGAAGATCCTATGTTTGTTCTTCATCCATATTTCTTCTTTGTCTACTTTATTCTTCTTCTTCTTCTTTACCTTGCTCTAAAACTTCCTATCTTTGTCTTCCTTCACATTTCCTCTCTTTCTTCTTCTCATAAATTTCATCTCGCTACAACTTAAATTATTCCATGGCTCATATTCACATTATAGTTCATGATCACCAACACATGCATACAAAACAACAAAATCAATCTCATAGAAATCAATGAATTCTATCTGCTTACCTTCCTCACCAATTTTCTCTTCACTCTCTTCTTCATGTAAATAAAATGAGTCATACCTTACTATTCTATAGCATGTAACCTCTTATTTATGCACCTAGCCATCTCCCTTTTCACCTTTCTTCACTATTTCTTCAAAATACAAATCAACTTTAACATCCACCTCAATAAAATTTGAAAAATTGTAAATTAACTTCGTTTTCTCCTCTTTCTCTATTACTATAACACCCCTTTTTGTATTCTCATATGCATTCATTTTAACCATGTTATTTTCATATGAGTCAATTTCATCTTTATCATCAAATAATTTTGAAAAGTTAAAATTTACGTCATTCTATGTTACAACTCTTGTTTCACCTTTTGTCAATGATATCCACTCCTTTTCAAGTGTTGCAACCTGTGTAATCTCTTATTTCTCCACAACTGCCCCAATCTTTTCTTCTTGATTGTCTACTGCAATACTTTCATTTTCTTCTTCTTTAGTACCATATTCACAACATTCTACTGCATCTTCTTCCATAATTTCATATGCTTGTCTTGCATGTAAATAATCTTTAACACAAGAAAACAATACCTATTTTGATATTGTTGCATCCTTCTTTTTTTTACCATCTTCTTTTTCTTTACCAAATCTTGCAAACAAGACATCTTCAAATAAAACAAAATATTTAGAATTACCTTTAAATTAGTGGTCCATAGTGATCATTTTATCCTCTTTCTTTCTCCATTATTTATTTTTTCCTTTCTTCTCTTCTTCATTTCTTTCAACTACAACTATGTGGGCTCCTCCCACATATCTTTCTCCCCATGCCCTTTCCATCATAGGGATGCAACATTGCACTTTATTATTCTTCTTTTCGTTGTCCTCTTTTCCAAACCTCTGATTTTTCTCCTTCTCTTCACTATCCTCTTTCAAGAGGATTTTATTATTTTCACATTTCCTTTTACCCATTTTAGCCTACTCAAGTTCTCTTCTTTGTTCCATCTCTATCATGTTCATTCTATCCTCAATATTATTTAATTCTTCAATAATCCATTCTTTATACCTCTTTTATTTTTAGTCTTCCATAAGTAAAATCCTCACAATCCTTCTCATGACCCATCTTGTCTTCATCTTAAAAGACATCTTCAGAGACTTGCAAACAACTCTGCAGTTACAAGTCCTCCTTGCAATAAACTCTCTCACTTCAAGGTATCAACCCTGTGTAGTCATAGGTACTCCCTACAACAAACTCACTCTTTCTTATCTAGTACCCAATAGATGGTTTATGGAAGACACACCTCTCTCTCTCATGCACCTTCTACCCAACCTTAACCTCTGCTAGAGGATAACTACAAATTACTTCAACTCTTCCAACCAATCAACTGTTGTAATACTTCCCAACCAATCTTCCTACTCTAATACCATCTAATGTAGTACAAGGATTCGGGCCTTTTCAAACAACCCATCCAAGCAGCCATAACACAACATGCATTCTCACTGGACACAGTTTTGCAAGCACATATAATTGAAAATCTAATGGAACACATTCAAATTTTAACTATTTTTCTTCGAATGACACTTATGCAAATAAAATCTCCATTTGAATTGAAAACTCCATTGCAAAATTACTTTCTTTGCAATACCAAAAAAAATCAAATCAAATCAGCCTCAGACATCTACAAAATCAATCTTTGAAGTCCTTGCAACATTCAACTTGTTGTTGGTATCTTCCTCCATAACCTTTTCCTGCAACTTCACTATTGCACCCCTTCACCAAAATTTCTTCACTAAATTCTTGGGCATTGGAATTCTCTGAGGAAGAACAACAATAAAATATTTTCCATACCTTCATAAATGAGGTGTTGGGATCCTCCTACATGCAAAGACTAAATATGTCATTGAATTTCAACATATGAAATTGTTTCTCATAACTCCACATATAACCTCTCGTCATAAACCTAGCACTCCAAATGGATCCTTCCTATGTATGGGCCTTAAGATTCTCTTTCAGGCCATTTTTAAATGTTCCAAAATTCAAATTCCCCAATCAATTTGACAACTAAAATTTCCATACTCTGAGAGTGCCCAAACTAGGTGTCGAAAAGGTGTTTCCAGCAAGAAACCACATAAGAAAAATAATTAAAATAAAATAATTGTGGGGATGCAATATTGCATGGTACCCTAGGATGCTCTTGCATCAAACACTTGAGGTAAGTGAAATGTTCTATGAGTTGGTACTCATAAACATTTGAAGATCCTATGTTTGTTCTTCATCCATTTTTCTTCTTCGTCTACTTGATTTTTCTTCTTCTTTACCTTTCTTTGAAACTTCCTATCTCTTTCTTCACATTTTCTCTCTTTCTTCTTCTCATAAATTTCATCTTGCTACAACTTAAATTATTCCATGGCTCATATTCACATTATAGTTCATGATCACTAGCACATGCATACAAAATAACATCAATCTCATAGAAATCAATGAATTCTATTCGCTTACCTTCCTCGCCAATTTTCTCTTCACTCTCTTCTTCATGTAAAGAAAATGAGTCATACCTTGTTGTTCTATAGCATGTAACCTCTTACTTCTACACCTAGCCATCTCCCTTTTCACCTTTTTTCACTATATCTTCAAAATACAAATCAGCTTTAGCATCCACCTCAATAAAATTTGAAAAATTATCAATTAACTTTGTTCTCTCCTCTTTCTCTACTATTGTAACATCCCTTTTTATATTCTCATATGCATTCATGTTAACCATGTTATTTTCATGTGAGTCAATTTCATCTTTATCATCAAATAATTTTGAAAAGTTAAAATTTACATCATTCTCTGTTACAACTCTTGTTTCACCTTTTGTCAATCCTATCCACTCCTTTTCAAGTGTTGCAACTTATGTAATCTCTTATTTCTCTACTACTTCCCCAATCTTTTCTTATTAATTTTCTACTACAATATTTTCCTTTTCTTCTTCTTTAGTACCATATGCATGATATTCTACTGCATCTTCTTCTATAATTTCATACACTTCTCTTGCATGTAAATCATCTTTAACACAAGAAAATGATACCTCTTTTGCTATTGTTGCATCCTTCTTATCTTTACCATCTTGTTTGCCTTTACCAAATCCTACAAAGAAGACATCTTTAGATAAAACAAAATATTTAGAATTACCTTTAAATTGATGGTCCATAGTGATCATTTTATCCTTTCTTTCTCCATTATTTCTTTATTTTTTTCTTCTCTTCTTCCTTTCTTTCAACTACAACTATGTGGGCTGCTCCCACATATATTTCTCCCCATTCCCTTTCCATCATAGGGCTACAACATTGCACATTATCATTCTTCAATTTTTGGTGTCCTCTTTTCCAAACCTATGATTTTTCTCCTTCTCTTCATTGTCCTCTTTCAAGATGATTTTCTTCTTTTCACATTTCCTTTTACCCATTTTAGCCTACTTAAGTTCTCTTCTCTGTTCCATCTCTATCACGTCCAATCTAGCCTCAATCTTCTTTAAATTTTCAATAATCCATTTTGTATACCTCTTTTATTTTCACTCTTTTATAGGTAAAATCCTCACAAGCCTTCTCGTGACCCATCTTGTCTTCTTCTAGAAAGACATCTTCAGAGACTCACAAGAAACTCTACAGTTACAAGTCCTCGTTGCAACAATCTCTCTCACTTCAGGGTATCAATCCTCTACATTCATAGGAACTCCCTTCAATGAACTCACTCTTTCTTATCCTCTACCCAATAGATGGTTTCTAGAAGACACACCTCTCTCTCTCATGCACCTTCTACTAAACCTTATCCTCTGCTAGAGGATAACAACTGCAAATTACTTCAACTCTTCTAGCCAATCAACTATTGCAATACTTCCCATCCAATCTTCCTACTCTAATACCATCTAATACAGTGCAAGGATGGGGGCTCTTTTCAAACAACCCCTCCAAGCAGCCATAACACATGTATCTCACCCCACAATTTTGCAAGCACATATAATTGAAAATTTAATGGAGCACATTCAAATTTTAACATTTTTTCTTCAAATGACACATATGCAAATCAAATTTCCATTTGAATTGAAAACTACATTACAAAATTACTATCTTTGCAATACCAAAAAAAAACCAAATAAAATCAGCCTTGAACACCTACAAAATCAATCTTTGAAGTCCTTGCAACATTCAACTTGTTGTTGGTATCTTCCTCCACAACCTTTTCCTACAACTTCACTGTTGGACCCCTTCACTAAAATTTCTCCACTCAATTCTTGGGGATTGGAATTCTCTCAACAAGAACAACAATAAAATATTTTCCATGCCTTCCTAAATGAGGTGTTTTGATTCTCTTGCATGCCAAGACTGAAGAATGGCATTGAATTTCAACATACGAAATTGTTTCTCATAACTCGACATATAACCTCTCGTCATAACCCTAACACTCCAAATGGCTCCTTGCTATGTATGACCCTCAAGATTCTCTTTCAGACCATTTATAAATGTTCTAAAATTCAAATTCCCCAATCAATTTAACAACTAAATTTCCATACTCTTAGAGTGCCCAAACTATTGGCAACACAAGGGTAGACAACTAAGAGGGGGGGTGAATCAGTTGTCACAAAATTTATACATATTAAACTTATTCTCAAATCTGATAAATAAACATGAAAGCATAAACCATCACCACATCAAAAACACACATAACACCAAGATTTTTTACATGGAAACCCTGTTAGGGGAAAAACCACGATGGAGATTAGTCCACAAGATTATACTCTATTAAAATTATTACAAATGGGGAATGCACATGCATTCAGGAACACTGCCTAGAGATCACTACTCAAATACAAAAGACTCACTGCCCAAAAGAAGACTGGCTGTCTTACAGTCACATTTAGATTACATCTGGAAGATTTTGAATTGAGAAAATAGCATCTTCTAATGCCTGATTTCAGTTCTGGTTAAGAACATAAACACTTTCATTTGCTCACTCTTCTTCACACTTTACTTCTTCCTTTGAAAGATTAGAACATTATTCACATTTAGCACACATCATACATCACACACCATGCCTTCAAATGGTATAAACAATCAATCATATATATCCGCAACTAAGGATAACATCAACTACATGTCGGCTTTAACAAAATATAAAATGTGTACAAACTGTCGGCCCAATCCATAAACAATTATCAATGCAAACTAAACAATGTCAGAAAAAACATAGTAAGGACCCAAAACAAAATGTCTCAAACATGAAACACCTTAAACAATTATGCCTCGAAGATCCACAACACGCTACAATCACCCTATCGGCCATGATCATGAAAAAATGAACACACAGAAGAAAATCACCAATTGTGAGCACATCGATTAATGTGGAACAACAACATAGATAGAGCACAATCTAGAAACATCCACAAGCATCATGAATCGCCACAAAATCATCCACAACAAATAAAATTACTAGAATCACGTCATCTTCTTTCAGGAACACCAACTAAAGCAACAAAACAACTATCAGAACACAGATACTCATAACTCAATCAAATCTTCATGCAAACCTCTGAAACTTCATGTGGATAAACTAGATATACTTGAAAACAAACCCTTTAATCCACAACCTCTTATCATCAATATACTGAGCTAGCCACCATACTGAACTTCGCTACATCACCGATAACCTATAACTTATTTTATTACAATTTTCTCAATATCCACGACATATACAACCTTAAAGACATTAATCACGATAGTGTTGACAACAATGACAACCACATATCAACAATATCCAACAATCTCCCCCTTTGGAATTGATGGCAATACATGATGTGAAAAATACCATCAACGATACTTTCTCTTAGCACTTTCTCCCCCTTACATTTTGACTCTTTTCTCCTTAACTCTTTCATAGTTTTTCACATGAATTTTCTCCCCCTTTGACATAAATGAAAAATATACACATTATCTTTCTCCACAAAATCTTTGAACCATATTTCTAAACATCTGACTACTCCCCCTAAGTAGCAGCCACTAGAACATCAATCTGGATCACAAGATATGACTATGAAATGTATGGACTGATGCAAGTCAATGCACCTTAATTCTAATTAGGAGGGGTAATCACCCCTAGCTTCCCTCTGAGATACTCAAAAGTATCCTTAAATCCAACCTTCAACAAATACTTGTCCAATCTGGCATACCAGGCTCTTGGGGCTTGCTTAAGTCCATACAATGCTTTCTTCAATAGGAAAACCATATCTCCCTGATAAGTCAATTGAAATCCATCAGGTTGCTCAATATACACTTCTTCTAGTTCACCATTTAAAAATGTTGACTTGACATCCATCTGATAAACCTTGAAGTTTTTGTAAGCAACATAAGCAAGAAATAGTCTCATAGCTTCAATCCTAGCGACAGGAGCATAAGTTTCTTCAAAGTCAATTCCTTCCATCTGAGAATATCCTTTACACACAAGTCTTGCTTTGTTTCTAACAACTTCACCTTGCTCATTCAATTTTTTCTGAAAGACCCATTTAGTTCCAATTACATTTTTGTCCTTAGGTCTAGGAATAAGAATCCATGTATCATTCTTCTTAATTTGTAGTAGTTTTTCTTTCATTGCTTCCACCCAATGTTCATCTTTGCATGCTTCATTGACACTATTAGGCTCAGTCTTTGAGATCAAATAGTATTCTTCTGCAATTCTTCTCCTAGCTTGAACACCTTTGGTCTTATCACCTATAATCTGATCTTCTAGATGATTTAGTCTTACATACCTTGGAGTCTTAGGGTATTCTTGAACTTTAGGCTCTTATAATCTCACTTCTGCACTTTCACTAGTTTCTTCCTCTTGATTTTCCTAATTCACCAGAATGATTTGAACTTGATTTAGAGTTTGAACTTTCTTTCCTTTATTTGAACTATCATTTTGATCATCTAAATCATATTTGTAGGTTCTGGATGGTCTAACTGTGTCTTCATCAACCTTGACATTAGCACTTTCAATTACTTTCCTCAATCTCTTGTTGTAGCACCGGTAGGCTTTACTTTTAGTAGAATAACCAAGAAAGATTCCTTCATCACTTCTAGCATCAAAATTTCCTATATCTTCGTCTCTTTTGATATAGTATTTACTCCCAAAGATTTTGAAGTATCTAATAGTAGGATTATGACCAAACCATAGCTCATAAGGAGCCTTACCGGTATCACCTTTGACATGTACCCAGTTGAGAGTGTAAACAACAGTACTCACAACTTCTCTCTGCTGAGGGGTCCACAGGGAAGATAATTGTCTCTTTATCCCATGCTCTTCACAAAACGAATTAAACTCACCAAAAGTGAATTCACCTCCTCTATCCGATCTCAGACATTTAATCATCAGACCTGTCTCTGTCTCAACCATAGCCTTAAAAATCTTTAATTTCTCTAGAGCTTCAAATTTTTCCCTTAAGAAAGTAACACGCATTAATCTAGAGTATTCATCAATAAGTAACGTGAAATACTTGTCTCCTTGTAAACTTCTGACTCTAGAAGGACCACACAAATAAGTACGCACAAGCTCCAACACTTCATTTGAACAATGTTGTTTGCTCCAGAATGAAACTCTAGTTTGCTTCCCTAACTGGCATTCCTTGCATATAGCATTAGTATGTTTTATCAACTTAGGAAGATATCTCACTTCTTGAGTAGAACTTATCTTGATAATATTGTCAAAGTTTACATGACATATTCTCCTATGCCACAACCAACTTTCATCAACTTGAGCAATCAGACAACTTTTACTAGTAGCACTTAGGTGAAAGATATTACCTTTTGTTTTTGTATCAAATGCAATCACATTCCTGAAACTCCCCAATATTCTACACTTTCCATCCTTGAATTGAAGATTATATCCCTTTTCAACCATCTATCCAACACTTAAGAGATTATGCTTCAAACCTTCCACATATAGAACATCATTAGTATTGTGCTTACCATCAAGAGAAATGGATCCTCTTCCATGGATTACAGCAGCTTTGTCATCACCAAATCTTACAACACCACCATCATACTTTTCCAAGATCACAAATTTACTTTTATCACCTGTCATGTGATGAGAGCATCCACTATCAATCACCCACTCATCTTTTTCTTCAACTCTGGTAGCTAGAGCTTTCTCCACATTTATGCAACTAGCAAATTCAATAGGTACTAGATCATTTTCCTTGATAGCAATAAATACCCATTCATCCTCACTTAAATTCCCTTTATTAGATTTATCATCTGTCACACCTTCATCAGCAGCATAATAACACTTTCTTTGGAATCTAGGCTTGTTAGGTCTTGGCTTAGGGACTCTTTCTAGACACCTTGAGGAAAAATGACCTATCTTATTGCAAGAAAAAAATTTAAGAGGAAATTTCCCTTTATACTTACCTTCTCCTCTGGCTACCCTCTTGACAATAAGTGCTTCAAGCTCATCTAGTTTTCTCTCTTCTTCCTCAATCTCTCTCATTTCCTGCTCATACTTGGACATTTTTCTAGAAGAACTTTCTCCCAGATCATATCTTTGCTTATCTTTTTTAGAGATAGTAGCTTTGAATGCAGATTTTGTCTTAGGAAGAGATTCACCAAACTCACTTAACTCAAAAGCAACAAGCTTACCAATCAACATGTCTTTGGTTACATTTGTCACAGTTCAGATCTCCTCAATAGCAGCAACTTTGTGTTTGTATGCAATAGGAAAGGATCTGAGCACTTTAGCAACAATCTCTAATTCTTCCAATGTTCCACTAGCACATTTGATACTACACACAAGTTCATTCACTCTCTGCATAAAAGAAGTGATGTTCTCATCTTCACCCATTCTCAACATTTCATATTTCCCTTTCAAGCTTTGTAGCTTAGTAATCTTCACATGGGTGTCACCTTCATACAAAGTTTCCAACTTCTTCCAGATCTCATAAGAAATCTTTAGCTCCATTACATTTGTCATCTTAGAATCAGTTAGAGCACTCAACAATGCTTCGTTAGCCCTGATATTGTACTCGACTTCCTTAATCTCACCTACAGTAGAAGGACCATTCTGAGGGATGATATACCTATTCTTTGTAATTCTCCAAGAAGGTTCACCAATGCATCTCAGATGACACTCCATTCAAGTCTTCCACAGAGAATAATTTGTTCCATCAAAGTTCAGACTATCCTTCTTATATGTCACCATCCCAGATCACCTCAAGTGGTCAAGCTTCTCTGAAGGAACCTCCTCTGATATGAATTGTTGGCAACACAAGGGTAGAAAACTGAGAGGGGGGGTGAATCAGTTGTCACATAAATTATACATATTAAACTTATTCTCAGATCTGATAAATAAACATGAAAGTATAAACCATCACCACATCAAAAACACACATAACACCAAGATTTTTTATGTGGAAACCCTGCTAGGGGAAAAACCACGGTGGAGATTAGTCCACAAGATTATACTCTATTAAAAGTATTACAAATGGGGAATGCACATGCATTCAGGAACACTACCTAGAGCTCACTGCTCAAATACAAAAGGCTCACTGCCCAAAAGAAGACTGACTGTCTTACAGTCACATTCAGATTACATCCAAAAGATTTTGAATTGAGAAATTAGCATCTTTTAATGCCTGATTATAGTTTTGGTTAAGCACATAAACACTTTCATCTACTCACTCTTCTTCACACTTTACTTCTTCCTTCGAAAGATTAGAACGTTATTTGCACTTAGCACACAACATACATCAGACACCACACCTTCAAATGGTATAAACAATTGATCATATATATTCACAACTACGGATAACATCAACTACATGTCGGCTTTAACAAAATATAAAATGTGTACAAACTGTTAGCCCAATCCATAAACAATTATCAATGTGAACCAAACAATATTGGCCAAAATATAGTAAGGACCCAAAACATGTCTCGAACACGAAACACCTTACACAATTATGCCTCGAAGATGCACAACACGCTACAATCACCCTATTGGCCATGATCATGAAAAACATGAACACACAGAAGAAAATCACCAATCACGAGCACAACGATTAATGCAGACCAACAACATAGATAGAGCACGATCTAGAAACATCCACAAAAACTCAAATTACTAGAATCACATCATCTTCTTTCATGAACACCAACTAAAGCAACAAAACAACTGTCAGAACACAGATACTCATAACTCAATCAAATCTTCATGCGAACCTCTAAAACTTCATGTGGATAAACTAGATATACTTGACAACAAACCCTTTAATCGGCAACCTCTTATCATCAATATACTGAGCTAGCCACCATACTGAACTTCATTGTATCGCCGACAACCTGCAACTTATTTTATTACAATTTTCTCAATATGCTCAACATATACAACCTTAAAGACAATAATGGAAATAGTGTTGACATCAATGACAACCACATATCAGCAATATCCAACACAAACTAGGTGTCAAAAATTTGTTTGTAGCAAGAAACCACACAAGAAAAAAAAGATTAAAAACAAATATTTTTGGGGATGCAAGATTGCATGGTACCCTACGATGCTCTTTCCTTAAACACTTGAGGTAAGTGAAATGTTCTATGATTTGGTACTCATGAACATTTGAAGATCCTATGTTTATTCTTCATCCATCTTTCTTCTTTGTCTACTTCATTTTTCTTCTTCTTTACCTTGCTCTAAAACTTCCTATCTCTTTCTTCCTTTACATTTTCTCTCTTTCTTCTTCTCATAAATTTCATCTCGCTACAACTTAAATTATTCCATGGCTCATATTCACATTATAGTTCATGATCACCAGCACATGCATACAGAACAACAACATCAATCTCATATAAATCAATGAATTCTATTCGCTTACCTTCCTCACCAATTTTCTCTTCACTCTTTTCATGTATCTTAAGAAAATGATTCATAGCTTGCTCTTCTATAGCATGTAACATCCTATTTCTGCACCTAGCCATCTCCCTTTTCACTCTTTTATACTATTTTTTCAAAATACAAATCAACTTTAACATCCACCTCAATAAAATTTGAAAAATTATCAATTAACTTTGTTTTCTCCTCTTTCTCTACTACTGTAACATCCCTTTTTGTATTATCATATGCATTCATATTAACCATGTTATTTTCATGTGAGTCGATTTCATCTTTATTATCAAATAATTTAAAATAAAATAAAATTTACGTCCTTCTCTGTTATAACTCTTGTTTCACCTTTCGTCAATGCTATCTACTCCTTTTCAAGTGTTGCAACTGGTGTAATCTCCTATTTATCTACTACTGCCCCAATCTTTTCTTCTTGATTGTCTAATACAATATTTTCCTTTTCTTCTTCTTTAGTACCATATGCATGAAATTTTGATGCATCTTCTTCTATAATTTCATATGCTTCTGTTGCATGTAAATCATCTTTAACACAAACAAATGATACCTCTTTCACTATTGTTACATCTTTCTTATTTTTGATGTCTTCTTTGTCTTTACCAATTCCTGCAAACAAGATATCTTCAAATAAAAAAAAATCTTTAGAATTACCTTTAAATTGATGGTCCATAGTGATCATTTTATCCTTTTCTTTCTCCATTATTTCTTTATGCTTTTATTATATTCTTTCATTCTTTCAACTACAACTATGTGTGCTACTCCCACATATCTTTCTCCCCATGCCCTTTCCATCATAGGGCTGCAACACTGCACTTTCTCATTCTTCTTTTTGTTGTCCTCTTTTTCAAAGCTCTGATTTTTCTCCTTCTCTTCAATGTCCTCTTTCAAGAGGATTTTCTTATTTTCACATTTTCTTTTACCCATTTTAGCCTCCTCAAGTTCTCTTCTTTGTTCCATCTCTATCATGTCCAATCTATTCTAAATATTCTTTCACTCTTCAATAAGCCAATTTTGTATACCTCTTTTATTTTCACTTTTCCATAGGTAAAATCCTCACAAGCATTCTCATGACCCATCTTGTCTTCTTCTAAAAAGACATCTTCAGAGACTCACAAACATCTCTATAGTTACATGTCCTCCTTGCAACAATCTCTCTCACTTCAGTGTATCAACCCTATGTAATCATACATCCTCCTTACAAAAAACTCACTCTTGCTTATCCTCTACCTAATAGATGGTTTTTGGAAGAGACACCTCTCTCCCATGCACCTTCTACCCAACCTTAACCATTGCTGGAGGATAAGAACTGCAAATTACTTCAACTCTTCTATCCAATAAATTGTTGCAATACTTCCCATCCAATCTTCCTACTCTAATACCATCTAATGCAGTACAAGGATGGGGGATCTTTTCAAACAACCCATCCAAGCAAGCCATAACACAACATTCATTCTCACCCCATAATTTTGCAAGAACATATAATTGAAAAGTTAATGGAACACATTCAAATTTTAACAATTTTTCTTTGAATGACACATATGCAAATCAAATTTTTATTTGAA
Source organism: Sequoia sempervirens (assembly GCA_007258455.2). NCBI lineage: Eukaryota > Viridiplantae > Streptophyta > Pinopsida > Cupressales > Cupressaceae > Sequoia > Sequoia sempervirens. Next base: position 577,124,577 of record VDFB02270651.1, on the reverse strand, counting down.
TTGAAAACTCCATTACAAAATTATTTTCTTTACAATACCAAAACAAAGCGAAATCATATCAAACTCGGACACCTAAAAATCACCTCTAAAATCCTTGCAACATTCAACTTGTTGTTGGTATCTTCCTCAATGCAACCTTTTCCTACAACTTCACTATTGTACCCCTTCGCCAAAATTTCTTCACTCAACTCCTAGGGATTGGATTTCTCTCAGCAAGAACAACAATAAAATATTTCCCATACCTTCCCAAATGAGGTGTTTGGATCCTCTTGTATGCCAAAAATTGAAAAGTGGCATTAAATTTCATAACTCTTGTTGAAATTGTTGCTCATAACTCCACTTGTAACCTCCTATCATAAACCTAGCACTTTGATTGGATCCTTGATATGCATGGGCCTCAAGATTCTCTTCTAAGCCATTTTTAAATAGTCCAAAATTTAAATTCCGCAACTAATTTAAAATATAATTTTTTCCATACTCCGAGAGTGCCCAAACTAGGTGACAAAAAGCTACCTATAGCAAGAAACCACACAAGATTAAAAAAAACTATTTTTTGGGATGTAGGATTGCCCGGTACTCCTAGATGCTCCTTCATCAAAATTGCATCAAGAAACTAGAAAATAAGGAAAAGCTTCCTATAACATCATGACATCCACAACTAACCATTAAGTTATATTGGTCACAAGGAAGTATCTAGGACTTAGAGAAAGGGAACCCAAAATAACTAAGAGAGATCTAGAGTTCAAATGAATCTATTGAAAATAACCCTACATATCCATATATATTATCATGGATAACTCATAGGGAGTGCGTTCAAGAAAATATAAGTCTCAAGGAGAAATATGATAAGAGAAACACACACATGCACACATTATTTCACTATTTGATATAAGTATTGTATTATAAAATGAATGAATTATTGTTTACCTTATTTGATTGTGTTTTCCTTATTTTTTGTGTGAAGCCATAGCCATATAGTTGAAAGGTTTTTTGAAAGTTGGGGAGTAAATATTTCTTTTAATATTGAAGGAATTAAGAAGGGAGACTAAGCTAATGCATAATTGTGGACATTAAAGAAATAATTATGGATTCCTTGGCTCTATTGTTGGTAATTATTTTAATTCAACTCTCTTAGATCTAGAGATTTAAAATATTTTGGTGTTTGTGTTATTTTTTGTTAATATATAGGTGAATCAAGTGGTTACACATGGGAATGAGTATCTTATAAAAGTCATTCTATGTAATTTATATAAATTATTTGACATATTTACTAAAATCATTATAATCTATGCTTATCTATGTGATTTGTATGTTCCTCAATTCCAACAAGTGATATTAAAACCTTGAATGTTTGAATTATAGATTATTATTTATTTTAATAGGAATTAACTTATAGGATCATTAGTAGGCTTATATATATATATATATATATATATATAATTTGTGTAATATTGTAAGGTAATGTCACTACTAAACCTACTTACCACAACCTTTACTACTATGTTTTGAATGTCTATATTTAAAATAATTCTGGAAACGTTCTCTCTATGTATCTTCCTATACACACACACACATGTATGTATGTATATAGGAAGATACGTAGAGAGAACATTTCAAGAATTATTTTAAATATATACATTCAAAACATAGTAGAAAAGGTTGTGGTAAGTAGGTTTAATAGTGACATTGCCTTACAATATTACACAAATCATGTACCATGAACATTCACACCTAAAAAGTGAGCAATTTTTATTAGTGATAGATTCCCTTCCATCAATTTTTGAAGGGTTAATGGTGCCAAAAGAATAGTTTTATTGATAGTGTGCATGGTACCTAAATAAGTGTATTAATTCATTTTTTCTTGAACATACAAGCATAACAAAATTAGGTTTAGTAGAGAGAATGACCATGTCCTTTTATTTGTAGAGACCTAGGGTTTATTGAATACAACACTAGAGATTAGCATAATGTCCTAAATGGATAATCAAATCCCTTTAAGGGAATGAATCCTAGAGGGTTTTGATTAGTGAAAGGAAGAAAGAGACACATAAATGCATCCTATACCAATCTAATAAGAGATAATTATGCAAATTATTTAATTTTCATAACTATAAAAGTAGAAACACATATGAACATATAAAAATAATATACAAACACAAGTATATGTGGAAAAAAATATTTTAGAATATTTATCCAAAGAAACCTAATGTAGTATTTAGTAAATCAACATTTGGTAAATACAATACACTTGTAGAGAAATTATTTATAGGAGTATCACTAACATGTAAATTTGTAGTAATTATGGTAGCATAACAATACCTATAATCAACCATACAAACTACAACTCCAAGAGCTAAATAAAAAGGAAGAGTTTATATTGGAAACTGCAAAAGTTTAGGAAAACCATGAAGAAAAAATAGAAGAAATATGGCTCCCAAACTTGCGTTCAAATTATAATGTCATCTTCTTGGTCCTAGTCCTCTTCATTATTTTTAGCATATTCTTGAAACATCTTACAATTGTCATATTTTTCATATTTTCCAACCCAAAATTGGGAGCCCTAATTTGTCCCTATTCAACCTACTCAAAGATTATCCATGACAAGTGTACCAACCAATCATAATTATAGTCAAGTGTAACCTCCCTCTTATATGCTCTTACACCTCATTTAATGTATTATATGTAACTCCTTCATGATGACCTTACACACACCACTGGATGTCAATACATCACCAAACCATGCTACCTCAAAGTGGGGACTCTAACTAAAAAAAATTGCAATAAGCCTCCAAGAGGGAAAAAAACTCTACAAAAGAAGAAAAAATCACTATAGTGTGATATAGAAAATATGTACAATATTTTTTAAAATAAACATTAGGAATTAAACATTGAGACACCTTTTTTCAACATTATCCCACTTTTCAAACACCTTGCAAGAGTAATAGGGAAACTTATCAACACAAAAATATAAATACTAGGGGCCAATAGGCCCATAGACTCACTTCACCATTTGAAATTTCATGTGTACTCATAAGCCGTTTCAAAGAATTTGTATCACTCATCAAAGTATCAACCTTCTCCAACATCATCCTCTCATTCTCCACCATGTCATTAATGAAATGGTACTAGACATCAATATGCTTTGTCCACACATGGAAATTCAAGTTCTTTTCTAGACATGTGACACTCTAATTATCAAATAGAATTGCAATAGTCCTTCCATCTAGACGAATATTAGAACATATTCTCTTAAGACAAATAAATTATTTACAAGCATGCGTAGTTTCCATATACTATATTTTTATAGTAGGAAAAACAACCATAACACGTTGCTTACTCATCTAACTAATAGCACCACTAAACATTAATAAAATATATCCATTTTTGAATCTTCTACTCTAAATATCACCATTCTTATTAAAATCTACATATCTACATGAACTCATATTAAATATTGGGTCCCTATAAGACAACCATGATAACATAGAGAATACTTTGAAGTACTTTACAAATATCTGAAGACCCTCTACATGCTAATTGATAGAGCAACAAATTCCCAGGAAAACCAATTGCACAAAGATCTTCACAAAAAGTGAGAGAGACACGAGGCCATTTCACCAAATAAGGAGTGAAAAATGAGGTAAATAATTTACATAATGCATAGGCTTATAAAGCCGTGAAAAATACAAATGGGTGAAAAACTACCCTACGGGAAAAAACCACCCGAATAACCAATGCATAATTAATCTAAATGCAAGCCTAAGTAAGCTTAAGCGGGTAAATGGTAAAAACCATTTACTCCAACACCCTCCCTTAAGTGCAACTTAGGGAGAATTATTATGCAAAAATGAAGATGCAGTATGGGTCCCGACTACACAACCATGTTAGGTACCCATTTACAATGCAAAAAATAAATCTCTCGCAATTGGAGAAAAGGAGAAAACCCCTAGATTTTGAAAAAACCCTCTCCAAAAGAGAGAAAAGAAAACAAAAATTGATGCATGGATGGAGGAATCAATCACACCCCCCAGGGACTACATACATCATGTATATACAATCAATAGCGCACCCATAAGAGGGAAAGAGAGAGACAATATAGCCCCCCACAACGTGTAATCACCTACAAAAATGGTAAGTTCTTGAAGACAAACATGATCCAATGTCAACAAACAACTTGTCTCCATTTCAGAAGAAACAAAACTAAATACAAATGTAGGTATGCTTCCCATTCTAGATAGGAATTGAAAGAAAGAAGCATGAAAATGTATGATGGTGTCTCTGAAATCTGCTCATGTGTCACCAAGACCTTGAAAAAATATGTCACGAACCAATCAAGAACATGCCTGATCACAACAAAAGGTGAAAAAAAAGGTACCACTAGAAACTGATCCTAAACAATATCCATAGATTGAAATGGGGTGACAATAGTTGTACCACAACTATCATCAAATAGGAGGGATATACCCTCAAATGTGTCCTCCAAGTAAGAAATGTGAGATTCCATGAACAATGAACCAATGTCCAATAAATAAGAATCCCAATCAGGTAGACAATGAGATACTGGGTGTGATGCATCATTGGACATTCTCAATGAATCATCAACACAAAATGAATGGTCCTGCAAAACAAGAATGATAGGAGCCTCAATCAATGACTATGCACAATGAATCACTGAAGGTGAAAGTACATCAACTATCTCTGATGGAGAAGAAGGAGCATTTGAAGAACCTTCATCATCCTCATCTAAAGATTCAAATTATTTCAACACTTGAAACTCCTACATAGTAGCATGATCACAGGGTATCATGTCTGAAAAATGAAGAGGCACAAGACAATCTAAAATAGGATCATCTGGGAATGGCTGAGTATCAGGATCTCCATGTATTTCCCAGATTTTAATCCAAAAAGTATATGGACACTCAAAATCATCAATATCATCCAAAGTGGCATCATCAATATGCATTGTAATAACTCCTAGGACATGATACCTTTTGCAATTCCATGCAAACTTCTTACTATCAATACCAGGAAGGGGAACAAAATTATATAGGTATGGAAAAAGATGAAGCCATTTCAAGTGCTTCAATATACCATCTCTCCATTGTATATAGTTCCCCCTTTCCAACATAATCACAACAGGATGTAATGAAAATCCCATAATCAATTATGACAATTCTCCAAAAAATACAAAGACAGTAACCTTCAACAACAAATAAAAGCTCCCAAGTACTGCAAATGAAGGCGAGACCAATATCTAACTTCAATGGATTAAAAGCACCACAAAATAGAAAAATATGAGAGAAAATACTCAACCACAGCAAAGGTGACGAAAATACCTTTTCGTTGATATATGGTTTGTAAAAAATTGTCTTCATTTACAAAAGAAAAATGAAAAAAAGGCCTATAGAGGCACTTCAGAAGCACAAGCAAGCACTTGGTCCCACCATGTGACCACGCTCATCTTCAGTAGCTAAAATAGACCACCATATAACCACGCTCATCTTCAGTAGCTAAAATAATAGGCCCATCCAATCAGGCCTCACTAAGTCATCAACAAACCAAGTTCAATAGAGCACAATCACTAAGCACTTATCACCTCACACAAGAGACAACTTTTCAATAATCTGCGAGTCTTGCTCACAACAATATTAGACACTATGAAACTATTTAAGAAGCAAAAAACTTCCTCTCACATTCAATGTGGGATTAAAATCCTAGAACAACTTCAAAAAGCTTCAAAACTGGGGTCCACCTCCACTTCACACAAGCCCTAAATTGAAATATTTAGGAGGTAACTTTATAAAATATAAAGTTTAAAAAAAATACAGGCAACAATAAAAAAGGCCTCCTACAGGTAGTAATTTACTCTGGTGAAGAAAATGTTGCCTTCATCTGCAAAAAAATGCCCTCTCCACACAGGAGGAAAAAATGCCTTCTCTAATTGCTCCCTCAAATCTACTCCTTTGCAAATTTGCACCCTTTCAAAAATGGACAAATGGGAAAATTGCCTCCAGTGGGATTGAAATTCTTTCAGATTGCAAATCAGATCAACTGCATCAGAAATATGACTCCCGTGTCACCCAAACATCATACTATCCAAACAAGAATAACCGCCCTCTACAAATTCTTCAGCCTGCGAGAATTGTGCCTCTTGAGACATTAATTGCCCCTCAAAACAAAGGTGTCTATCCTTAATTAAAATAGAGGCCCTCTCCTTCCAGGTTTCAAAATTCCTTCAAGGAAAAAGGATCTTCATTATAGAAACCACACCTCCAATGAATAGAGAACATTTCAAACACCGAAATCGAATGCCTCCTTGCTAATTGCGGCCTCTATAAAAATGGCTAAATCGAGCCTTGACCACAGAATGAATCATCGTCTCTTCAATAGGCATGTCCCTTCAGACAGAAATTCGCCAGCAAGGATTCAAACACTCGAACAATAGGGAAATAAAAAAAAAGGCATCTCTGAAATTCAAAAAATTTCAAATGTTGAAAAATAAATCGATCTCACAATCCAATGAAAACTCTTGAGGAATGATACTGCAAACTAGGAGGCTCTGATATCATGATAGAGCAACAAATTCCCAGGAAAATTAATTGCACAAAGACCTTCACGAAAAGCAAGAGAGACACTAGGCCATTTCACCAAATAAGGAGTGAAAAATGAGATGAATAATTTACATAATGTATAGGCTTATAAAGCTGTGAAAAACACAAACGAGTGAAAAACTACCCTACGGGAAAAAACCACTCGAATAACCAGTGCATAATTAATCTAAATGCAAGCCTAAGTTAACTTAAGTGGGTAAATGGTAAAAAGCATTTACTCCAACACTAATCTACTTTTCTAATAGTATTCCAAAAAAAAAAATTAACTAAGGACTCCCACTTCTTGGGCAATGTATAATCTTAAGTACAAACCATAACATGCATCAAACTATCAACAACACTACAATTATGAAATTTTCTTGTATCCTCTATCTCACTAGAATATTTTAGATCTAATGCTCAATTGATAACTTCATTCCCATCATAACAAGAACACACAATGTTTAGTCTCCAAGTTCTCATACTAAATCTCTCCCTCTAAGTTGCAAGAGGGAGTTACACTTGTTGGCTAACTTATGACCTGTGTTATGATATTCCATAAGGCACCTCTGAATAAAGAGAATGTAGTTAAAATTGAGTGCCAAAGTCTGTGAGTGCATTATGACTAACTTATGGCAAGTGTAAAATCTATGCTATTTTTAGCATATGGACACATCTTGGGATTTTGGTGTTGGATTCTTTCACTAGGGATTTGGATGCCACCTTTTTTTGATGGCTTTATCTCATGATTTCTTAATTACCATTTGATAGCTTCATGCATTTTTCTCCTATTTATTATTTTTTGAAATAGAGGCTTGTTAGGAAAATATTTGTTGTACACATTAAACACAATGTTTATGATATAAAATTGATATTTATTTGTGATGCATATATGGAATTTTTGATGTGTGCATCACATGAGTTGGACATTCTTGGGGACACTTTATATGTTGTATGTAACATTAGGATAAATGTTTAACACACATGTTACACATTAAAACTATATTTAATATTAGGATGCATGATTTCCCATTACGCTTGGACACATGGAGGATGCATTTGGTGAACTTGGTGTTTTAGATATTTGTTGACGCCAAAAATTGACGAGATAACAGTGCCTTTATGGGAAACTCAGTTCAATGGGGACCCCTTTGCGCCAAACTGAGTGACCTCCGGATTTTAAAGAAGCCGGCTTCTTCTATATAATAGTTTTTGGAAAGGGAAAAGGAAGCAGATATAATAAACAAATACTAATCTAAGGCAATGCGCCAAAACTTTCTGATAGGCACGATAAATCATAGACTCAAGGGCCTGAATGTTATTGATATGTTCCAAAACACCGGAAGTTCAAAGCAATAGCATAAACAGTTCATTCAATTGACATAAAACAGTATCGCATACATTCTTACTGCTAAGAAGAGTCATTAAGACATGATTTAGACCAGCAAGTTTGTATTCAATATATAGAAGTCTCTTCAAATGAAATGCTCAAGACAATAAAAAGCACAGTTCACAGTTTAATCAAGACATAAAAAGCAGAAAGGCCGAACAATAGGCACAGTCTGAAAGTATCTTGCAAATAAACATGCAAAAGAGGCCTGGCGTCTCTTGCTAAAACTAGTATTCTTCCTATAAATCTTGGACCATTGTCCCTCAACAGAGGGATATATATAGCCGGAGAGCAAAATCCCACCGCCTGGAGAGTTGTAACAGAAAGATTCCACAATCTCCCGTAATGATGCCCGGATAAGAATATTCCCAATGGTGTTATGAGAGCAGCTAATCAGGGTACAACATCCAGTTGGTCAGTTACAGGCGTGCCCTTTGAAATGATGGCAGTGGTCCCAACCAGGCTTCGAAGCGATGAGTGTCGTCCACCGCCTTAGAGAACCATGGCGAGCAGCAGTGAATGACACTATCCCGCTCGGCCATCTCACAGCTTGCTTTGATAATCAATGTAAGGCACGTGGCAGCAAATTGCGGCCCAAATGAAAACTCCTTCTCCATTCACCGGGAGCTTGCAGAGAAGTGACACGTGTTCAGGGGACGGAGGCTACTTAGAAAACAGGGAAAGGCTGCATGAACCGGGTGGCGAAAGACGCGTGGCCGCGTTTCGCAACCCGTGGTGCTCTCGTCCCTGCTGTTGTTTTAAAAGCCGCGAACTGCTGACACGTGAACGAGGGTAGGTTTCGCTAGGAAATAAAGAAGGCCAATAGAAATCCTTCGCAGCCCGCCGCAACATACTCTACTCTTGCTAGGGAAAGATTGCGCTACACCGCCACGTACAAAGATGTGGGCCCCGTTTCGCAACCCATAGGAAACATAAAGCAACAGAAAATGAAGAACCCCGTAGGTGAGACACGTGGGCGCCCAGCGCAGCCTTTCAGGAGCCGAACGGGGAGCCACTTGCCGAAGTTGCGAAGCAAGGAATGCACAACGGGGGAGATCAAAACCTGCCGGGAAGCCAAAAAAGACACGGAGACGCGCAGGCCAGCGCACGAATATATGCAAAAAAGGGAACCCGAAGGGAGCTACTTGGAATATTATTTCAACAGCTTTTGGCGACTAACAGGGGCGTTTCGGATAAGGAACGGAGAACCCAAAAACTCTCTGGTTCTACAGACCAGAGCCTTCCTCTCTAGGGAAAATGGAGTTAGAGCTTTGAAAGTGCAGCCTGCAAAGGCACCCATTCAATTTCGGATGGCTTTGCCATGCTGCGCAAATTCTCTTGTGCTCCGCGGAGATCAATAGCTTCCTTATGAGGCAGCACCTCTGGCAGGCCAGCGCCTGCTTCTATGTGGAACAGCAGCTGAGAGAGTGGATGAATGATTGCCTCTATATCTACTGCTGTTGGGGGGCTGCCGAGTTCTTTGAATGCCTCCAGATCGTTCTCTTTCTGCTTAATGATCTCGGTAATCTGCGCAGCCATGGCGATAGTGCCATCCTCAAGAAATGGGGACGGTAATCCCAACCTGCCTAACTCAGAGAAACTCCCTCGAATGCCATCCAGCGCTTTGTTTAGAAAAGTCGCTGCTGCCTTAGTACGCTAGAAAGCGGAGTGGCAATGAATGAACCTATTTGCCGTTTGAGCTGCGGTGTCCCTATCTTCAATACTTGCCCCGGCGAGGATCTCGTCTGAGACCGAGTATAGCTTATTTAACAAGTCCCTCGCCTCGGGAACCTTTTCCAGGATAAAACGCGGGAACTGTTCCATTGTGTCATGAGCCTCCTGATTGAGTTTTAACACCCTGTCGATGAACCGGAGGGTAGGCTGCAGATTTAGGCATAAGGCTTTGATTTTCTCCCAGTGATAAATGTACAATTGTCTGACCAGTGGGATGATATCCGGTTGGGCAGGGGCTAGTAGCAGGGAGGCCTTAAGCGAAGAAATCTCCGTGTCTCTTGAAATGAGGGCCTCGGCAAATTCTGCCTTCTTCTTCCTCTTAGATGCCAACTGCGCTTCATAGCTGTTCATTTGTTTGTGTCAATTCTGTTCAGCTCGAGAGTAGTTAGCCGATTGCTCTTCTAATGAAGCTTTCGCCTCTCGGAGCTCATCTTCTAGCTTGTTCTTCGTTTCCCGGAGCTCCTCCTCCATCGATTGTAAGCTCTGTTGTGCCGCTTGGTTTTGATTCTGCAATTCTTTTAATATGGCTGGGTCGGCTACTCGGGTCTTTGCAATTTCGCCTTGAAGCCTGCTTCTCTCATTCTCTGCTGTTAGCGCCCTTTCTGTCATTTGGGCGATATCCGCCTCTAAGGATTTCTCCTTTGCCTCTAGAAAATTCACCCTGTCCTTGGCTGCCTTGAGCTGCTCATCCTTCTTTTTCAGCTGGCGACCAGTCTTTAGGAAATCGGAAGTGACCACCCGTTGTGTCTCCTCCATGATTTCGACTTTATCTTGTGGCCGGGCCATCCTAATATCATAGTCCTCTGATTGCATTTCTCCCTGAGGCTTGTTTATCCTTGGGTACATAGTTGCAAACTTTAATTCTTGGCGGGCCTCGTCATACGAAGCCTGTACTCTCGGTTCGGCGGGGGCATTGTCATCCTTTGCCCTTCGTCGCCTCATTCTATTTGCGCGCGCTTCCTTCCCACAATCTATCTGTGCAATGAATTCAGCTGGTGATGAAACCAGCCCACCTGCGAAGGGAACACCGGAAGGTAGGGTGTAGGGATAGGTAACTTTCATAGGTGCCCGCATTTGCTTCTTCTGGAGGGTGATGGTTTGCGGAGAAAAGTGTGGCACGTTCCATAGCTTAGCCTGGGGGGTTTCAGCCTGGCTGGATAATTGCAACGGCTGAACCGGAGATTCAGTCGTAAGGCCTGTTGGCCGAGGAAAAAGAGTCGCTGCCTGGGGCTCGGTTTGCTGTGGTGGGAAGGGATCTGTAAGCATCTCGGAAAAAGAGTGGGGGCCGATGGGAGGAATATCTTCGGATAGCGAGGTGAGGAAAGTCTGGGCGGCAGCAATAGGCGTTAGCATGCCCGGAGGGTGATTATAAACGGTTGAGCTTGCGAATATTGGGCAAATCCCTCAGAATAAGATGGGCTAGAAACAGAGGGTGGAGGGCTCGGACGAATGGCAGGAGTTGCCAATTGAGCAGGGGCGGACGTGAAAGAATGAGATGCAAGAGAGGAAGGAGCGAAATGTACCTGCTGACTGGTCGGCGGTGGCATTTGGATCGTTTGGGACTCGACCGCAACCTCTGGCATTTGACTAGCAGCGGGTGTTTCCCCTTCGGCCGGTTCATGTGAAACTGTCCCAATAACACTTTCCGTGCGTTGTCTTTTCGCGGGGAGACACTCACTAACCTCGGCAGTCGGATCTTTCTGCTGGGGCACTAAGCCTGACCGGTTTAGCGGCCCATGTGCGCGTAAGTGAGCTCCTTGATATGTTAAAGCGCACATTAGTGCCGACATAGGCGGGATGCTCGGGGGCATCACCTTCCTGCGAAGATATCGCCCTCTCTTCCTCCTGCTCATCGGAACCTTCCGCTTCGCTCTTGTTAGCGCTGGAGGTCGGGCTGGGATGGCCTTCATCCCAGTGTCTTTCGAATTCCTGGTCGTCCTTCAATTTATTATAAGGAGCCTTCAACTGCCCTGTTTCTTGGTATCTCCAGAAAGCTTTTATTTTTTCATCGCTCCATTCCTCGTCCACTTTCAACTTGTTAAGCATGCTGCGCTCTATCGGAAAGTTGTCCCTGGCCACGACCACTGGAAAGTAGAACTTGTGCCATGGGCCTCTGGTATCCGGCGTAGGGATTTGTGCCAATTCAACCAGATCTTCATCTTTATCAGTCCGGTTATTACGCCGCTTCTCCCAGTATGGTCGGGAAACATGTGTAACTCTCATATGCGGCTCAGGTAGGTCATTGAAAGGGTTGTAATCCCACTTATCATTTACTAATACTAGCCCTAGGTGTGCCAGTTTGTCCCCTAGTAGCTGATGCGATCGCTTTTTGACAAGTGTTATTGACTTGAAGCTCTTCGGGCAACTGAAGAATCCCTTCTTTTTGACCCTTTTGCTGCTACAAAACATGAAATCAATGACGCATACCTGCCGGTAAACCTCCAGCGCGAGCACTCTATCGGTGATGCAAGCCGGGAGCAGGAAAGGCTTGCCAATAAAGCCCCTCATTCGAAGGATCGTGAAATCCTTGCCCAGGAACCAGTCGCAAGCGGGGATGTAGCTTTGCAGAAATCTAGTCTGCTTAGTGTTAAGCCGGATGATATCACCCTCTCTGATCAAATCATTCAGGACCGGGGCTATGAAATAGTCCACGAAGGCATAGTAGTCATATGTTGCGGAAAGGTAGGGTGTCCATGTAGATACCGGCTTTCTTTTATTTTGCTCGTCAAAAATTGATAGTGGGAAAAATCGGGCGAAGAAATCCGGATTCTGATGCAGGAACATGTGGACCAGGTAGGAAAGAAACCTAAATTTCTTCTCCGCCTGATAATTCTCTATTTGATGTATCATTTCCTCGACCATGAACTCGGCAAAATCATACCAGAAAAGTTCATGTTGCCTGCGAAACTGTATTGCAGGGCCCAACTGAAAAGCCTCGATCTTTTCATCGGAATCACGGCCGCAAACAAATGCCAGCATGGATATGGGGTCCTGGAGGTCATCGCGGAATGAACTGCGCAACAATGGGATGCTCAGTGCCTTAGCGGACACAATACCCTTCTTATTAGTCTCCTCTAATAGGAAATCGGAGCCGGTTTTCATCCTTTTCCATATCTTTTCCCCTTTGCTTGGGCGGAAATATTCAATTTTCTCATTTCTTGTCCTTGGGTCAGGAATGCATAACATATGCCAGATGGCTTCCGGGCTGATATGAACCCTTAAATTGCGAACCTCAATGCAGTGGGTCTTTGGATTATAGCGTTGAACAGCTGCGTCGACTACCTCCGGGCAATAGTGCACGAATGGGACCATGTATTGTGGCAAACCGCTATACCAGACTCTACTTGCCGTTGTCTTCTCCGCCGCTGGTGCTGATAATCTTGCACAAGCCGCCTCTCTAAGAGACTTAGGGTTCCTAGCAAGCTTTGGATCGTAGATATTAGCCCACTTTTCTCCAACCTTATTAGGGTTATTCCACTCTTTGGGCTTCTCTAGCTCCTCTGTGTTGGGTCTCCTCACCTTCTGGGGTATACCAGGAGTGGCATACGCTACATCATCGTACACGTAAACCTCGGCCGAAGAACGAATAGCCGAATACAGTTCTTGGCTAATCCCTTCCTCTGCTGGCTGAGCTGAAGATTCCGCCATCTTTCTTTGCGGCAGAACTTGAAGGTTCGTTGGCATTTGAATACGCTTGCACTGGAAATACAGACAGAAAACACTTCGCGCACCCTTAGCTTTTAGGAAAAAGACTTAGGAACAATAAGCGTTATCATGCAATAATAGCAACTTTCCTCAAGGTGGTAGGTGAGCGCGAGCCCTTGCATTTAATTCGGCATGTACCGTTAACTCCACAACTCGTGCAAGATGAGCTGATTGCTTTTTCTGAGGTGGCTGGATTTCATCATTGCTTTTAGAATATCGTGTGATACGCCCTGATTTCCTTGGAAATTGAGCTTGCAACTAGCCTCCTTGCGTTGTGTCAGCATGTACCGGTAATTAATATCCCAGGCCGGAATAATTACGCCAAGCAAACGATCACCGCCTGAAAGAGATACAAATATCGCCTCGGGCTCTAGGATGTGCTTAAGATTTGACACCATATCATACGGCCATACGTCCCTTCATCAGCAAGTGCTACCCTTTTAAAGCTCAATTAATTAACTTGATTTAATTAAGCATGCCTTGAGCCGTGCTACCATGCGTGTGCCAGCCCAAAACGTGAACAAACGCAGACTCGGCCCTCGAGATTGTAGCCAATATACATCACGTTGCTTACGGTGGATTGGCATATGTCTTATCAATTTTCTATAAATAGGCCAGTATATAGCAAACATACACACTTTGCGTCGAGAAGTGATAGGCAAGTAGAATACTGCTAAGCGAGTCTTTTCATAGGTTAGGTAGTAAGCAGCTTTCGGCATACTTAGCAGATTTAGGAATAGTCCTAGGAGAGATGGATACTCCCATTCGCCTGACCTCCTTCAAATCACAAACAACATTTGTAGGTGAAATCTCCACCAGGAGGCTTAAGAGAATGACGAAGAACAAGCACTCGCTGGTTTTAGTAGCCATTAAGTGGGTTCTCGGCAAGGACTATGTGGAGTATGAAGATAAGCATCGGGTGAACACCGATGTGTGCTCACACTTTGTGGCGTCTATGCTGGACATTTGTGTCCCTCGACCGCTTGTATTGAAGCTAGTCAAAGAAATCTTCCCGAAGAAGTACCTGAACGGGCTCGGCGAGGTTGTCACACACGCTGCGTATGGAATCGGCCTGCCATCAGCCAGCGACCTACGTCGCTATATTGAAGAAGAAGCTGTCATGGGTTGGCTACCATTCCTTAGCAAATTCTGCCTGCAGACCCGTGGTCAGCATCAGCAAAGGGTTACCCAGGCTCTTCACTTCCTGTTCAGAAGCTACAACATGATACCATTCTACGACGTAGAGTGGTATACTGACTTCAGGGACCTGGTGTACCCACCACCGACGACAGCCGCGCTTCATGATGCTGCCAGTGCCGCCGAGGAACCTGTTGACGAGGAAGAAGTGGACGCTGTCTTGAATGCGTCAGTTGCTGCTAGCCACTCCTGCGGATAGATGGTCCCCTTGCCTTGGTGTTCGTTGATGTAACCCCTTTGCTCCGTATCAGCCTGATAAAAGGCCAACGTATATATATGCTCTAATACTTTGTATATTTGAAAATCGGCATTCATGCCATTTTGTAACTCAGAAACATGTATATAAAAATATACGTCTCTTTTTGTTGTGAAATTTTATGCTCCTGTTTGCTTCTGCGTGCAATTTTTCTGGGTTTGCCAATTTTGTATGTTTTGTCTCTGTTTATGAGCATACTTTTGTGTTTTAAGAACTCCGGTGCTTCACCCACTAACGATGATAAGCGAATACATAACAAGTCAATTGGTTTTAGCAAAAGGATAGGCCAAAAACAGGAAAGGAAAAAGAAAAAGCGTTATTTACAACTATACAGGGTAGGGCTTGACGCTTAATGGAACAATTTAAGGTGAATCCCATTAACCGGGATTCCTAGGGGCCCTGTTCCATATTTTCCAGCTCGAAGGCATTGTGTTGCATGCACCGAATGATTTTGAAGGGTCCTTCCCATAGGCTATCAAACTTACCATGCTGACCTGGCTTCGCAGCCTTGCTGTCATATTTTAGCACCACATCTCCACTTTTTAGGCCTTGGTCGGAAGCCCTTTTGTCAAACCACCGTTTGACCACCTGTTGACGGCCAGTCATGGCCTTTAGGGAATTCTCCCTTTTTTCTTGTACTTCTAATAGTTCGGCAAGCTGAACTTCCATGGCGTCATTTTGTTCTATCTTAAGAGATTTCAACAATTGTATCGCCGGAATTTCCATAGAGATAGGTAGCAGCGCTTCTTTCCCATATACTAGCTCATAGGGCGAAGTCTTGAGGACTTGTTTAGGAGTTATGCGGTTGGCCCAGAGTGCTTTTCGGAGATTTTTGTGCCATTCCCTTTGGTGTTCTGAGCCCACTTTTTTGAGGAGTCGGACTAAACTCTTGTTTGTTGACTCGGCTAGGCCATTTCCCTATGGATAATAGTTTGAAGATGTTTTAAGGAATATGCCATTTTTTAATGCAAAGTGACATACCTTTGTGCCTACAAATGCCCTAGCATTGTCCGAAATGATCATCTTCGGAGGGCCGAACCTCGTCACCAGAGCCTCGAGGAAGTCCACAATCTCTACCTCTGTTGCCTCTTTAAGGGGAACAGCTTCAGCCCACCTTGTGAAGTAGTCTGTAGCTGTTAAAATCCATTTATGTCCGGAACTGGAAACCAGGTTGATCATTCCGATAAAGTCCAAGCCCCATTGAGCAAATGGTTCATCCGCCACAATAGGTTTGAGGGGCATCGCTGAATTCTTCCTTCTGTCAGAGAATAACTGACATTTTTTGCAAGTCTTTACCAGAGAGTAGGAATCATTGAAAAGTGTAGGCCAGTAATATCCAGCCCGTAGGACCTTGATGGCTGTAGTTTTAGCGGAGAAATGTCCACCTTCGTCGCTATTGTCAAATGCATCGAGGATCTTCTGCGCCTCCCCTGAAGTAACACATCGTAGGAGCACACCATTAAAATTCCTTTTGAAAAGGACTCCTTCTATCAACGTGTATCCGCAATTCTGGAGCCGGTAATACCTTCTTTTCTGGGATGAGAGGCCTGGCGGGTACCTTCCGGTTCGCATGAAATTCATTCTATCTTTCAGCCAATCGTCCTCCGATCCTGATCCGTTTATCAGGACAAGTTCTGACTGTTCCTCTTTAGCAGGCATCTCCACTTCCTGTGTCATATACTCACACAGACCTCTGCCTTTAATAGTCCTGGTGGGCCTGACCTCAATGTCATATTCCAGGATCTTAGTGATCCAATTAGCCCTTTTTTCTGTGATTTCTCCCTCCATGATGTATTCCCGCACACTAGAATGTGCGACATATACCAGGACTTTGCTACAGGAAATTAGATGGCGGAACTTTTTAAGCCCCTTTACTATTGCGAAAGCCTGTCTTTCAACGAAGTTATAATTCACTTCATATTCCTTTAAGGTTCGGGAATAGAAAGCAACTGGATGCTCCCCCTTTCCTTCTCTATCCTTTTGAGTCAGAATAGTAGCGATACTTGACTTGCTACTGAAAGCATACATTATAAAATCTTTATGTTGATCTGGATTGATCAACACTGGGGCTGATGAGATAGCTTCCTTGACCTTCTCAAATGCCTCCCTCGCCTCCGTTGTCCACTTGAAAATTTGATCCTTCTTCAGCATTAGGGTGATCGGCCTAATCATTCCCGCAAAATCGGAAACAAATTTACTGACGAAATTTACTTTGCCCAGAAAAGACTGGACACCTTTCTTATTCACCGGGAGAGGAAGCTCCTTTATAGCCTTTACTCGTTCTGGGTCAATTGAAATACCTTCCTTCGACACAACATGTCCTAACAGCTTACCCTGAGGTACTCCGAACACACATTTCCTCGGGTTTAAGGAAATCCCGAACTCTTGGCACTTTTGAAACACCAACTCCAGATGATCGAAATGATCATCTTTAGATTTGGAGAACACAGTAAGATCATCCAAATAGATTAGGATAATCTTATTGATCAGCGCGCTAAATGCGACGTCCATAGCTCTTTTGTCACCTTGATTAGATAAACCAAAAGGCATTTTAGAAGGTGATGCAAACGCCCCCCACTTGGGTGGTGAACGACTGTGCCGCTGATCTTCCTCCTCTTACTCAATCTGGTTGGTAATGTAGAAGCCATCCAGTAGAGAGAACATTTTCGATCCCGCGACAGTTTGGAGGATCGACTCCATAGAAGGCAAGGGATAGTGGTCCTTCAGAGATGCTTTATTTAGGTCTCGGAAATCTACGCATAAGCGTATATCACCATTCTTCTTTCGGACTGGTACCAGATTTGATACCCAAGTACTATGTTTAATTGGGAAGACAATACGCGACTCAATGAGCTTGGTTAGCTCTTGTGCCATCAAGGCTTCAACTTTAGGGTTGACCGGCCGCTGTTTCTGTCGGATTGGCTTCGCACCTTCTGTTAGCTCAATAGTATGTTGAATGATACCAGGATCATAACCTTCCAGATCATCGTAGGACCAGGCTACTACTCCATATTTCTCACAGAAATTGATAAGCCTTTCTCTATCTTGCTGTGAGACATCTTTTCCGACCCGAAGGTTCCTGTCATCGGAAACCCGAAGATTCTCATAATCACCTTTTTCCGCCACGAACTTCCGCTTATCATTTCGGGCGTCACTACAATCGAAAAAAATTTCGAGAGTAACCAATCCTTTCGGAAGCTTATTTGACTTCAGCTGCATAATTTGTCCCTCGTAGGCCTCAGCGATCTTTGGTTGGAGTTGATCAGCAAATTCCCCTGAGTTTTGAATAAACGAGGCGATGTGTTCATCGCTCTCAAAGACTTGCCAATTTTGGTCATTGTCGGGTATTGCTGGTCTAACAAGCACTCGTACTGAATATCTATTTCGAAGCAAGTCGGAGACAGGATCAAACTGAGCACCTATTACTGCCATGCGGTCTGCATCGCCATTCTGCACTCGGGGAATGGTCAGGATGTTGAAAGCTTCAAAACTTTCTATAAGGTCCCAGATTCGATGTCTATAGGATCTCATGCGGATATTCTTTGCTGCTGAGACTCCTCGGACCTGATTAACTACCAGTTCTGAGTCTCCGAATACAATCAATTGCTTGATACCCATTCGTTCCGCTAGGCTTAGGCCCTGGACTAGACCCTCATATTCAGCCTCATTATTTGAACAAGTAAACAAATCCAAGGAAAGAACTTTTCATTCTCAGGTGGGATATTAGACATAGGTCCTCGCCCGCAGCCTCCAACTTTGCCTCCCTGTCTGGCCAAAATATAATACCGTGTCCACAATGACTTTTGCTTACACGCTCTGCTCTTTGATGACCTCTAAGAAATTCCCCGTCTCATAGATCTCATGCCTAAACCTGTAGGCATGATACAATTTCCTATGGATCATATTTATATGTTTACCTCATCAGCATCTTCACTACCAACACTCTTCCGGTCTTCGCTAATCCTCCCCTAGTAGTCTGACATTGTGCCATGTTCCTGCTTGCGATGGTGGAGGTATGTGCGCTCAAAGTTAATCGTGGCCTCGCTTGCTACATGTTCGGAACGGCAGAGCTCCCGATTCTACCTCGGCCCCTTTGCAATCAAGGTTATCCGGTATTAGATGTGACCAATCTAAAGACAAATAGCCGCCACCTTAAAAACTGAGAAAGGCAAGACCAAACATTATTAACATCTATGATCATCAGATTCATGGGACTGATACTCTGTGTAATAGAGTCGGGGCTGAAAGTGCTTGACACACCCACAAGACAAACTTTATTTCCATCTAGCTGCATCACCCCTTTCTTCATAGTTTCGTAGCTGAGTCCCAAGGCTTCGGCTATTAGTTTCGGCATAACTGTTGTACTAGCGCCAGAATCAATCATAGCATTGTGTAATAGTTTCTCCCCTATAATGAGGGTCAAGAAGAAGGGTTGAGGTTTTGGCCTACCTCCGCCATGCATATGGGATTCCTTCGCTTTGTTTCATGGCTAAACTTAGTTGGTGGTACATTTGATAAACCGGGCTTTGCATCGGGCCAAAGGCTCTCGGTTAGCATTGGGTCCATCTGCTGTCAAGCGCTTTTTGAGTATGGTCTTTACCCGGATAGCTAGGAATGTCCCATAGCATTATTATTAGTGATGATTTCTTCAACCGCTTCCACCACATTAAGAGGTGAGGAGCTCGGAGATTTCTGCTCCTTGGCTTTTGTTATAATAATTTCCTTCCGCCGTTGAGGAGACAAGGATTCGGTCAGCCCACCAGGAATTTGATCTGAAACGTCTTTGCATTGCGGACTGTCCGAAAGTGAAACAACGGCCTCACCGGTGAATCTTCTCTTGGAGCGTGTATTATAGCTCTATTCTTTACTCCGCTATTGCTTCGCGCGACGTAATATTTGCAAACACCCATTTCGCCTTCCATCCATGGTGAAGAGCGCATGATCGGGAACAATTTCGGACTCTTGCTCTAGGGACATTCCTTGTATTTGAGCGGTAAGGACCGCATTCTCCATTGTCGGGGCATATCTGTATTGTTCATTCTTAGTCGCAATACCTTGACTATGTTGCTCTGCTATCCTTTGTTGTAAGTTGCCACGCGGACAATTTCGGGGCATATGCGCATCGTTGCAAGGGAAGCACCATGGATTGATGTCATCAATAAGATTGTTTTGTCCCGCGGTCAATTCTCTGCTAGAGCTTGGCGACGCTCCTGCCAGTGGCGTAGGCACCAGAACTATTTGGTTCATAGCCGCCGTTGGTGGGTTAGTGCGATGCGCATTTTGATATTGATTCTGCTGATAGGTAGGCCGCCCACCTTGATAGTTCTGATACGCAGGCCGCGGAGGCATTGCTTGATTCCACTTGAGCGTTGTTATATCATTCGCCATAGTCCGTAGCATCTCCTTGAGGTCGCCCATCTCATTCTTCGGAGAACTCGATGTAGAGGCCAAGTTTTCAAGAGCGGCTGTATATGAGTACGCTGACTGGGGAGTCGCTGGCGCACTGGTTGACGCCACCTCTTGTGCTACGTTTGATATCTCAGGAAATATCGACATAACAGGTCGAGGAGGCAATTTTCCGCAGTCTATCAAGTGATTTTCTGCTTTGATAGCGGTGGCATATGCATCTGGTAGAGTGGCTCCTCCCAGAGACTTGATCATCATAGAAATGTCGGGATTGATGGACTTCAGATAGAACATGAACGCCAAATCTGGGGTCGGGCGGATGGTCACAGGAATCCTCCGCCAACTTGAGTGAAATCGGGCATTGAAGTCCGTCAGAGCCTCCTGGGGTGCTCGTTTGATGACGGATAATTGATAATATAGCGAAGAACGATCTCCGTCATTTGAAAACCTTTCATAGAATGGATCTCCGAGGTCATCCCAAGTGCGAATGGTATTAGGAGTCAGTGTTCTGCACTCACCTGGTTTTGTTTCTTTAGTTAAAGAAGGAGCCCCGGCTACATTCTCACCGGTGATACCATGTGCTAAGCATACATCCCACATCCGCAAGTGTCGCCGGCATTTTTGTGTTATCTCCGGAATTTGAGAAGATCTTCGTGGTCGGAAACCGAATGGCCCAAACAGCAGGTAAGCATCGGAGCTACTTAGACCCCAAAGATCCCATGCTACATAATTTCGCTCAAGGGCTTCCAAGAATACGCTGGTGTGAGAGGAAAGGTGGAATGGAAATGCTTAATTAACCGATTTATGGCCCGGACTGTTCCGACCCGGAGGCACCTCGGTAAACCCGGTTATTTGCGCTTTGGGATTCAGCAAAATAAGGCTCATACACCCTTTTAGAAGATGATTTCATTAGTGTGGGTCCCACCGGGCATGCCAAAAAAAAGGACAAACTGTTGACGCCAAAAATTGACGAGATAACAGTGCCTTTATGGGAAACTTAGTTCAAGGGGGACCCCTTTGTGCCAAACTGAGTGACGAAGTGACCTCCGGATTTTAAAGAAGCCGGCTTCTTCTATATAATGGTTTTTGGAAAGGGAAAAGGAAGCAGATATAATAAACAAATACTAATCTAAGGCAATGCGCCAAAGCTTTCTAATAGGCACGATAAATCATAGACTCAAGGGCCTGAATGTTATTGATATGTTCCAAAACACCGGAAGTTCAAAGCAATAGCATAAACAGTTCATTCAATTGACATAAAATAGTATCGCATACATTCTTACTGCTAAGAAGAGTCATTAAGACATGATTTAGACCAGCAAGTTTGCATTCAATATATAGAAGTCTCTTCAAATGAAATGCTCAAGACAATAAAAAGCACAGTTCATAGTTTAATCAAGACATAAAAAGCAGAAAGGCCGAACAGTAGGCACAGTCTGAAAGTATCTTGCAAATAAACATGCAAAAGAGGCCTGGCGTCTCTTGCTAAAACCAGTATTCTTCTTATAAATCTTGGACCATTGTCCCTCAACAGAGGGAGTATATATAGCCGGAGAGCAAAATCCCACTGCCTGGAGAGTTGTAATAGAAAGATTCCACAATCTCCTGTAATGATGCCCGGATAAGAATATTCCCAATGCCGTTATGAGAGCAGCCAATCAGGGTACAACATCCAGTTGGTCAGTTACAGGCGTGCCCTTTGAAATGATGGCAGTGGTCCCAACCAGGCTTCGAAGCGACGAGTGTCGTCCACCGCCTTAGAGAACCATGGCAAGCAGCAGTGAATGACACTATCCCGCTCGGCCATCTCACGGCTTGCTTTGATAATCAATGTAAGGCACGTGGTAGCAAACTGCGGCCCGAATGAAAACTCCTTCTCCATTGACCGGGAGCTTGCGGAGAAGTGACACGTGTTCAGGGGACGGAGGCTACTTTGAAAACGGGGAAAGGCCGCATGAACCGGGTGGCGAAAGACGCGTGGCCACGTTTCGCAACCCGTGGTGCTCTCGTCCCTGCTGTTGTTTTAAAAGCTGCGAACTGCTGACACGTGAGCGAGGGTAGGTTCCGCCAGGAAATAAAGAAGGCCAATAGAAATCCTTCGCAGCCCGCCGCAGCATACTCTACTCTTGCTAGGGAAAGATTGCGCTACACCGCCACGTACAAAGATGTGGGCCCCGTTTCGCAACCCGTAGGAAACATAAAGCAACAGAAAATGAAGAACCCCGCAGGTGAGACACGTGGGCGCCCAGCGCAGCCTTTCAGGAGCCGAACGGGGAGCCGCTTGCCGAAGTTGCGAAGCAAGGAATGCACAACGGGGGAGATCAAAACCTGCCGGGAAGCAGAAAAAGACGCGGAGATGCGCAGGCCAGCGCACGAATATATGCAAAAAAGGGAACCTGAAGGGAGCTGCTTGGAATATTATTTCAACAATATTCATGGAGGCTCTGTAAGTGCATTATAAATTTCTATTGGAAAATACATTGATTGTGAATTGTTTTGAGACTACCTTTTTTCCCATGAGGGTTTTCCTAGCATATATCGTTTGTTATCTTGATGGTATATTTTTCTATTCTTTTATAGATGGTGGATTCTAAGTACTTGTTTTCATATTTATCTCTCTAGGGATTATATGGAAATCTTTATTATTATTGGAGTGTCTCCTTTCAAAGTTTAGTGTTTTATAAAGAGTCTACGAGTACACAAGAATTTTTCAGAAGGCTATCAAATTAAAGAAAGAAAGTTGTTACATATGTACTCTTGTGTTGAAGATTAATAGATACTTGTACCTTTATTTGATGGTGGTGTTTTTTCTTGTAAGAGTTCATCCACATTCACTTGGTGTCATGTGTTTATTTATCATGTTTTGTTGATTTCTATGTGCTTCGATATAATTTGATAATGGACAAATCCAATTGTGCATTAATAAATCATATTTTTATATTCTTTGGAGGGGTAAAATTTGTAGTAGTTTACCTTTCTTTAACAATAAGAGTTATATCCAAGGGATTTCTATCTAATCACCTTCAATCAAATTCCCTTAAATAGAACCCTTCTAGACTTGAATCATTATTTTTCCAAAAATATGTTTAGAGAAAACTCAAGATGTCCCACAAATGGGACACACTATAATGGGATTTCCCTCTACCAAAACTGTTTATTTAAAATTATTATACCCAAGAGAACAACTACTTTCCATGTATATGGGATAAACCTACTACGAAAAAGAGATGAATCACAAAGCATATGTGGACACCAATTCTTTTATTAATATAGATTAACACAAAATTAATTAACTAAGAAGAAACAATTGATATTATATTTCCTAACAAAAGCTTGGAAATGATTTTAATTTAACTTATTGAATAAGTTTTATATTAGAAATATAGTCCCTTTTAGAGATTGAATGATAGTAGTTGTGAATATCATTCTTATTCACCTCCATACCTCTTATGATATCTTGATAAATATTGATGAATCCAATCCTCAATATGTGTAGGAAAAAGAACCAAAAGAAAAGAGTACAAAAATATCCAATTAGATGGAAGGGGAAGGGATAAGAAGAGGGCACATGGATTCCTAAAGACGAAGTAGATTGACTTGGGTAGCTGAATAAATCCTCCTCACTTTCTTATCATGGAACACCCATCTCATAATTTGATTTCTAGGGATTTTTTATATAGGAGCATGTAAGGGTCATGTAATCATGCATCGCTTTAAAATATTTTCCTAATTGTTTTTTTTTTTGTATATTTTCTTCCTTATTACAAGTGTTTTGTTTTGACCATAGATCCCATTTCCAATCATAATCCTCTAACTATTCACATAGAAGGACAATTACTCATCTTTCTTATACAATATTACATATTAATGTTGTAGCCTCCAAAATAGAATCAAAATATTTTAAGGGGGGTTTGAACATTTCCACATGTCTCGATTTGTATCTTGTTGCTTATTGTGAGTTGTGGCATGCTCCTTTTGTAAAATAGGCCTCATTTAGACAATACACTAACAGATATTAATCACATACCAAATTGGAATCAATTTTAATTATATCTTGGTCCTAGAGAGTTCATTGGACCTAATCTCACTTTTGTCAATTTAAACAATTATTAAAAAATGATAATAACTTTTGAAATAATATGATTATTTCAATAACTTGAGTATTATGTAAAACTAAAACAGGTTGAAAGAATATTTTTTCTCCAAATTGTTCTCCCTAATTTATTTTTAAAAAAGTGTGAGTTTTCTAAGCCAAAAGTTCTCACCAAATAAGACAAAGGAAAGCTTATTTTCACCAAGTGAACAAGAACTATCTTAACCTATAGAAATAGGGTTGCAAGATATAATATTTATGAAAAAGCATATTAAATACTTATGCAAAGCGAACGAAAGTGACTGATAAATAACTTTACAAGTAAAATCAAGCGTGTAGCTTCATAAGCCCACCACCAGAAAAAAAAAAAAAAAATCATCTAATTGAGGTAGATACATAAATGCAATTATGAAATTAGTAAATCTAAATAGAAATACTTGTTTAACTCACAAACTTACCTGCTTTCTCCGGATAGATGGGCTCTGTTATAGGAAGGTAAGTGGGTATGTCCTTCCTCATGTTCATGATACCAGTCAATACAAGATTTGGATACAACTCATTTATTCTTTTACGAAGATTCGTCAAGTTTTCAGAATTGACTGAAGATTTGATAAACCTACAACACAAGGAATAGTTAACTATCTATAAATGATTAGTTTCCCTGACCCCATCATATAATATCCCTGACCCCATCGTGTATTTGTTCTAACCTGAAAAGCGTGTTATCCTTTAATTGAGAGAGGCAGGTTATTGAGCCTTCAACTATCAACTCAATGGCTTTCATGAATTTTTCCTCCTCTTCTGGAATCATTTTCTTCAAACTTTGAAGATGCCGAGCAAGATCAATCAGATCTCCCAACACTTCTAAACATTCAGGTTGATTATCTCGCATTTTTTCATATTTAGATAACACAAATGTGATTGCTGACAACCCTGCCACAGCTGAATTTATTTGACCTACTTGTTGGAGTGTTTCTGCGGCAACTTTTATCCCTTGATGCAACCCTTCCTGTAATGACAGAAATTGTAAATGGTAACCCCTCAATCTAAAGACAAAGAAGCGCACATCACAGATCAAAAATAAAACACACCTAGAAAAGGATCTAAAAAATTAAAAGTTAATTACTTTGATCTTAGAAAACTTACAGAGGACCCAAACTTATTTAAACACTCGAGGAATTGGGAGCCTTTTTTAGTAATAGACGTCCATATGCCACTTTCTTCTTCTCTTTCCTGAGTTCGTTGAGAACTTGTGCTGGCATTTTCAGGGTTGTTTTGTTGCTTAGACTGCAACAGGTAGAAGTAAATAAAGGTTAGATACTCATTATTGCTGCAGGGCAAATGAAAGCAGAGTTACATTCCAAGCTTTTGAATGATGGGGTATATACTGACCTTTATCCTTTGGAGGAGTTGCTGTATCATATGGATTAATTCATCAATGTTGCCTGTATCTTTGATTTCCTTAAAGAGGCCAATGCACTCCTGCAGCTCTGAAAGCTTTGTTGAGGATGAGGCTGCTGGTGGGTTCTCTCCTGGAAGCTTTACTGAGGGCAAGGCAGCTGATGGGTTCTCCCATGGAAGCTTTGGGGAGGACGAGGCTGCTGATGGGTTCTCCTCTGGAAGCTTTGCTGTGGACGAGGCTGCTCCTGGGTTCTCTTCTGGAAGCTTTGCTGAGGACGAGGATGCTGCTGGGTTTTCCCCTGGAAGCTTTGTTGAGGACGAGGCCGCTGCTGGGTTCTCCTTTGGGAGCTCTGTGAAGCAGCTCTTCAACTTTGTCAGGCAGTTGCCCATGGTACAAGCAAAAGGATATATACTTTGGAGAAAGGATCGAGCTTGCAAGGATGCCGATTAACAAGATACAAACCTGCAAAAGGGAACTTAGAAAATTTGGTAATGGAATGAAGTTTTTTGAAAGGCAGAGCAACGAAACATTAAAGCTGCATAACATTCAAAGGCATGTGCAACAATAAGTTTTCTCTTTTCAAAGGTACTTTAAAAAAGTGGTCAATTTTGTGATGATGGTGCGTGAAATTATTACGATGAATGTGATTTCCCTTCGGTTTGGAAGATGTGTGGAAACTTTGAATAACATCCTTTTCTTTGGGTCATTGTCGTGCGGAAAGGAATCTTTACTTTTCAAAGATGTAACGGGCAAAGATAAAATGGAATAAAGTATAACCAAAAAAAATTGATTCACCGACTTCAACGAGGAATGCATTTATATTTTTCTTCAATAAATAAATTAAAAAAAATTATTGCGTTTAAATTTGATTTAGATAATATTTATCATTAAAATAAGTATACACAATTATTACATAAATAAAATATTGTTTACGGATTTTAATTGAGAGTTCATAAATTTATTATTAAAAATTTTGGTGTATTCATTTCACTCAACATTAATATTTTAAGTAGTGTAATGGTGATTTTTTTATTCAATTATTCTCATTTAATTTTGGGTCTATTTTGATGAAATGGCTTAATATAATTTCATATCAACAAATGTTGCAATCTTAAACAAAGTTGAACTTCTTCATTAATCCTTGATCCATCCTCATCGCTATACATTAACATACATTCAAATTTATCTAATTCATATTTACACATATTCTAATATAGATTTGTCTTTTTTATGTCCCTTGTCTAGACATGCATTCCTCACATTAAGATTTGTATTTCTTTGGCTTGCGCCAATCTAACAACATAAGATTGATCTCAATTGAAATTAGCATGGATATTCAAACTTCACTATTACACACTTAACCATGATATATTTTAGGTCAATAAATATAAATATATATCACTTTTAGTTTTAGCCACAATATAATTCACTAAACTAGTAGATAACCAAAATTTATGGATTCACTTTTCAAAAACCTAATCTTTAAATTGATTTCCTTGATGATTAATAGATATGACCTAGGGGTGATGTTTATACATGACTTAAACACACAATTTGAATGCTTTCATGTAGTATATAATGATTAATTACAAATGAATCGACTTGGACATAATATAAAATAAATTTTAAACACATGTCAAATATGCATTGTGTAAATGACGTGCATCATTTTTACTTTGACCTAAAAATGTGAACTAATAAATATAAAGCTACAAAATATCTAAATAAGGGTTAAGCTCTCTTTTGAGAGTTAACTGAAATCAAAGGGAGCACCAAATCGGTTAAGATCATGTAGTAGGACCAAGTACATAAAACACCCATATAAAGTGGCATGAAATAAATAGTAAAAGTGTTCTAGGTATGTACTTTTCATCATTACATTTGTTCCTAGTTTTGGTTTGCATTAAAATCCACAAGGGGGTTGAACATGGAAATACCTTCTAAAGTGCATTGTAAGTTGTCATTAAGGTTAATATACATAGAAAATTTAGATTTCCTTAGTTTGGAGGGATTCTAGGATGGATGCTTATGACACATAAGAGCCTTTTAAAAAAGGGAGTTACTTTGGAATCAAGTGACCAACATTATGATAGATATTTACACTTTTCATGTAGCTTTATTTTGGAATAATGCATGTTGCAAACTTGGGCAACCATGTTGGATGAGTGGTTATGACACATTGTGATAGTTGTAAGAGGCCCAATATTGATTTATAATTTTTAGCATATTATGGAATTTCCTAGGTGGGTATTAGAATGAGATCCTTCTTGGGTACCATACCACAAGTAGATTTAGTATATTATTTTTTATAATCATTGTTTGTTTCCAATTTTCTCATTGCTTATAAATTAGGAGTTGAGTTGTAGCATGCATGCATGAATTTATAGGTATTGGAATGTTGCAAAAATTAATCCAATATTGTATGTTGGTGATACTCTTGTGAAAGCTTACTCTTCAAGTGTGTTGTAATCTCCTATTTGATTTGATCATATATTGAGAAGGTTTTGGAGTGTAGGATTTTTCTCTCAAAAGGCTTTTCTCCACATAAACATTGGTGTAATATGTTTTATTGTTTATGCTTTCATATTTTTTTCCAATAAATATCATAATGTGGTATTAGAGCCCACAATTTGGGCCAACATTTATGTTTCCACCATAACTTCCAAACTAGTGTGATTTTTGATCTTTTTTTGGGGGGGTTTTAAGATATAATATAGGTAAGCTCCCAGAAAAATTAGGCTTTGAAGGTAAGTTTTCTAAAATTTATTTTGATTTTTATGTTTCTCATTAATTTGTTGTATAGGCTACATATTTTAGAATTTGTTTAAAATATTTTCATTTTTGGAAAGCTTATCAAAAATTAGGTAGGATTAGTCTTTTGTAATTTACTATTTAAAATAAAATAAATTCTTTAATTTAGTGGTCAAATTTTAGTCAAAATTTTTATTAATTTTTTCTATAGGCTGCAATTTTTGGAATTGATTTTTTTTTTTTTATCACAAATTAGGTAGGGTTAGTTCTTTAAAGTTTATTTTTAGACATAAAATATATTCCTTAATTTAGTGGTCTAAGTTTGGTCCAAACTAAAACATCAAATTCTCTCTCTCTCCAAATACTTTCCTACCTTAATAAATCTTAAAATAAAAATATAATTAAAGTCATGTCATCTTGAAGATTAGAAGACCTTTCTACACATACAGAATATAAGGACCCATTTTATTCTCCACCACCTAAAATTGAGGAAAGAATTCTACAAGGACATGAAACAATGGTACATTTCATTAATGATAAATTGTTTGACCCATTTGTAAAATCCTTAAATGGGGGTTTAGATAGGTTTACGAAGGAATTATTATCATAATTAAAGTCCCAAAAAACCACCAAGGTGGGTATTGTTGAACACATGTTGTCATTGATGTCAAAGGATTATTGTTCCTGATGTCAAAGGAGTGATGTCAATAGATCAGTGAGAATTAAATGTAATTGTATTGTTATGTCAGAGAATTTGAGAACAACAAAGAATACTACATGTAGTATGGTTGAAATATATCATACTTGTATCTATTCCTAGTGGTGGAAGTAATCCAAAAGTCTTATCCAAAATGTTTGAGGTTAGTTACCCAAACAGTGAGATTATTCTGGTAACAATGTAAATTGATATGTATTTCTTCATGGATGTGAGTTATGCTTTGTGATTTGAATGGAGAGTATTTCTACACATGTTTTTTCTTATTCCATAATTTTCAGAATGGATGTTCATCAGGCATAAATTTTGAAGTGATAGAAGGGTCACTGTGTTGGATAATTTGTAGAATTGATGTTGTAAATCGATGTAGTAGCAATTTGTTGTGTGTTCTCTCTAGAGATAGTGTGGGAAGGTGATATAGGTCCAAGTTAAGGACCCTATGGAAGTGCACGATATCATGTTCTTTTAGTGGAAACAAATTTGATTTAAGACCAAACTGCTACACATTTCATGCACTTTTGAATTTATAAGGTCCACCTTAGTTGACCTAGCTAATTACTGATGGTGTTAAGAGATTCTTGAACAACATGAAATGGTGTTAATGCAATGGGATGTATATAATTACTAGTCATCATAGTTTAGGTGTGTGTAAGGGTAATTGTGTGAGAGAGGGTTATCTCGGGTAATACAATGGGAATTGCATCTCAATCATTGTGTGAGATTATCAGAAGATCATAAGTTGTATAGGAGAGTGTCTAAAGGAAGATCAAATTGAGTGTAAGTTGTGTAATCAACATTGAAGACCTACAAACTTTATCTATGTAATCCAGTAGGACTAGTGTCCTACTTATTGAGTTGGTGCTCAAATCTTTGTAATGGGGATTGGTGTCTCTAGTATATTGGTACCTAAAAATCAAGCATGGGATTGGTGTCTTAGGTAGGTTTGTACCTACTTCATAATTGTAAGTTACTCATTATTTTTGTAAGGCTAGATTTGGACAGTAGCTCCAAGCAACTCTTCTCGATGTGGTTATTCCCATTCTGGGTTTCCACGTATATTTGATGCTCATTATGCAAATGTGTTCATCTATGTTGCATGTTTAAAACTTGTTGTTTTGATGATTTAAGGTTCATGGTTGAAGAACTTGTATATGATGATTCATATTGAGTTAAAGAGTATTAAATATATTTGATATATTGATTCACCCCCCTCTCAGTATATTGTGTGCCCTTTATACACAACCCTAATAAACAAAATCAAGGGATAGGAGAACATTTTTTACCTCAAAAATTATACCTACCAAGAATAAGGGTGATCCCACAATATTGGTTTACAATTTTTGGGAAAATTGGACACTGAACTAATTTTTTTAATTAAATCTTCACTTTTGGGCACCTATAGTGGCTAAACCATGAGGAATTTGAAGATGATGCAAACTAGTGATTTGTGACATTTTTTCTATAGATTCAAAATATATTTTTTTCAAAAAAAATTGAATCAGATTGCACTTCTTTTCCCATCTCCTCCGAAAACTAGTTTTTGTCAGTAAACACCATTTTTAAGGAGTGATGCTCACCGTATACAACATAACTTTTTTTCTATGAAGGATAAAATTATATTATTTTCAAATTTAGATTTGTAACTATGATATCTAACTAGTTCATTTCATTTCATAGCACATTTTATTGAATATTTTTTCCTTAATCAAGTTTCAAAGTCAAACCAATTACAATTCAAACATAGGCGGACCGTATACAACATAATTTTTTTTGTATGTATCAAAATTCAACTTTTTTTTACTGGATCAAGGACATTAATACCTTCCCTGCACATATTTTTTAGAATTTTATTTTGATAATTTGATAATTTTCCACATGTGTAGAACAGAGAGCTTGATTTTTGATGAAAAACCTATGTTTAATCAAACTAAAAAAAATACATAATAAAACCAAAACATATTAATATTATATTTGATGGATAGCTCGTTCCAAGGACTACTAACATATAATTGGGTCTGTGAAGTCTCCTCCATTTTCATCCTCAACTCGAGCTTCGAAGGGAAAAATTCTGGAGATTTTTGGTGCCAGACCTGGGGAGAAGTGGGGAAAAGGGGGGTTTGAATGAACCAAGGTTCACTAGAACTAGGGGGTTTAAGCGAACCCCCCTTATATGTAATTGAAAACTAAAACCCATTAAAGGGAGGTTCGCTAGAAGGGGGGATTCTAGCGAACCCCCTAAAGTGTTTTCCATCCAAAAATGCGTTTTTCCTTCCTCAATGGAGTTATAAACTAGTTTTGTGGGTTTACCCATAAACATTCATAAATTTGATGGTAGAAATGTAATTTCATGGATAAGCCTCATAGAACAACAATTTAAAC
Organism: Sequoia sempervirens; assembly: GCA_007258455.2. Taxonomy (NCBI): domain Eukaryota; kingdom Viridiplantae; phylum Streptophyta; class Pinopsida; order Cupressales; family Cupressaceae; genus Sequoia; species Sequoia sempervirens. The sequence continues at coordinate 577,092,959 of VDFB02270651.1, read as the reverse complement.
TTTACAATATACCAACTAATGCTATGGTTGACATAGCTTTACCATATTTAGAATTAGGACCTTACCAATGGTACAAATGGAAGATGATTGATAGACAAAGACAAATATTCAGTTGGAAAGAGTTTAGTAAAGAATTAACAACCTTTTATGAGCAACCATCCATTGAAATCTATTCTATCCAACTAAAAAATCTAAAAAAATTAAGGTCTTTAGTTGAATATAATGTTGAGCATTTGAGATTTGCACTGTTTAGAGATCTTGAGGTGACACATTTTATTAAAACAAAGGTTACAATTGTTGAACATATGTTTTCATTGATGTCAAAGAACTTGTATTATCTCTTATGTCAAAGTTGTTATACAATCACTAATGTCAAAAGAAGTGATGTTAGCAGTTCAATGAGAATTAAATATAATTGCATTGTTATGTTAGAGTATTTGAGAACAATGAAGAAGACTGCTTGTGGTATGTTTGCAATATCATTCTTATGTTGAATGAATAAGACAACTAAGAGGGGGGTTGAATTAGTTGTAGCAAGTTAAAATATCAAAACCCTCAATAGTAGTCAGATCCACAAATATTTATTAAGCCATTATTTAGTTAAAGTGATTAATCATGAAATGCAAATAACATAAACTGAAATAACAATACCATAAATAAGAGAACGCCATATTTACGTGGTGTAAGAGAGGAGGAACAACCATGTCAAGGCTCTAGTTCACAGAGAGTCGAGAGTGGAGGGCTGCCCTAACTTACCTCACTCTAACAGGGTGTTTTAGATAGGGATTGAGAATGATGAGGACTATAAAGTACTTCAATCACCCTTCAGATGGTCCAAAATCCACATTTAGGCTAGGCGAGCTAGTTTTCGAAGTCAATATTGTACCTCAAACAACTCTCTATTTGAGGATGATAGCACAGTTCTGGGATGACAGTGCACATGCTGGCGTTCATATGACCAGAGGATAAAAAGTACAATATAAACTACCAAAAAACAAACTAATGACCTAGCTAGTTATTCTTAAAGAGAAAAAAAAGAACAATAAAGTATGAAAAGTACAAATGAAGGTGGTAAAGTAGATAGATGAAAGCTAAAGTAACAAAAATGATCTCACTGATGTGTTAGTTCGCCAGCTAGCTCTAAGTGCATGTTCACCTACACACAAGAAAGAGGGGAAAATGTTGGGGCTATATAGGGGTCTACCTCAGTTAGACCCCCATTTTGGTGTTTCCACCTCCATGAATGGCTAGATAGCAAAATATGTGGTAAAGAAGTAAAGAAAGTAGAGAGTGCAATAAACACTACAAAACAATAAAATTTGCTACTCAACCAAATAAAAAAGGAGAGGAGTGAAATGTTATCACCTCCACCCAAAAGCTCACTTTCTAATGGAGGATAATGTGGACTTGGAAAGTTCACCACAACCTCAACTGTGATGAAAGGAGGTCTTGCAAGACACCAAGCCAATGTTGTTATGGCATGCTTCACACTTGCTATGTGGAGTTGATGGAGTGATGTTGCTGCAATAGAGTGATGAAGTGTTGCTTGAGAGTGAAGTGAAGTGCTTAGAAGATGTAAAGAGATAGATTAAATGAAGAATGTATGAATTTGAAGGAAGAATGAAGAAGAATAAGGATTTTTTGGGTCAGTTGGTCGAAGAGGGACATTATGATTTGTCCCCAATCGGGAGTGTAATGCATCTACCAACTTCAAACACAGGAATCCATTAGGGACGGTAGTGCGTAGCATGCACATCCCCTACAAATATTCTCCCACTGAGACAACAAAAAAATTCCAAATGGAAGGAAGGTAGTTGGGTGATGCAGAATTTCACCTTCAGATTTAATTTTCTAAAGTGAGGGTGTGCGAAAGGGGAATTTGCATAAGGGTTGCAAATTTTCTCCTATACATTTTTTCCCACTTTAGCGAGCACGAGTATTGATGAGTGTTTTGGTAAAGTAGATCGAATATTTAGTAGGTTATAAATTTATACTTGAATAACGAGGAAGCAGACCACAATTTAGTGAGCTCGAAAGCACAGGGTAGGCAAAGGACTCCATAGGTATGTTTCCTAAGGAGTTTCAAACAAAAGACTCCATAGCCCCATAGAACTATAAAGTTGCACAAGGTACACCGAAGGCCCTCAGACCAATGATGGAAAAATCCCATAGGATGAAAGCGTCTTACAAGCCCGCAGACCTACAAGGAGGAAGCCCCTGAGAACTCTCACATGAAGGAAGCCTCATGAAGTATGCACCTTATAGGCCAAGTAGACTTGCAAGAAGGTATCCCCCAAGCTCTCTCACATGAAGGAAACCTAATTGAAAGTGCCTTATAGGCCTGTAGACCTACAAGGAGGCATCCCCCAAGATCTCTTACATGGAGGAAACCAAAAGGAGGAGACTCCGCAGAGTAAGATTGGAAAGCAGCTCCGTAGGTGCACCTGCAAAGTGACATATTTACTAGAAAATAAAGCATGTCTGAAAACGAAGCGGCCACGCAGGCAATCAAGCAAATAATCACACAAACTGTCAACAAATTGGAAGGATTTCAAAGGGATCCCTCAAGAACCCAACATGGAAAAAAGGGGGTCCACTTAAGGGATGCGCTATTTGAAAGTGCAATTTTTTTTTTCTCAAATCGATTCATCATCAAGGAATCCTTTCGAAAGATGTTCACTTCATCAAGGAATTCAAAAGCAAGAAAATTCCCCCTTGCGAGGGGAAGGCCAAAGCTACTTCCATCTTGGAGAAAAGTTATCAAGTTCTTTCTTTGCAAACCCATGGTGAAGGAAACATGTTCCATTAGGGGTCCTAGTTGTGAATGCATTTTTGAGAAAGAAATGTTCGTGAGGATTTTTCAGAAAAGATTCATTGGCGATGACTATTTTTTCTAAAAATCATATCATATAAATGGAATTGTCATGCGAGAGAGGGATGACTCAAGCAAAGAAGAGAAAAAGAAAGGAAAAAGAGTGAAAAAGAAATAAACACAAACATAGGGCATATGGGTGATCTGATATTTTGGGGTCAGAACTACTCATAAATATATATATATATATATATATATATATATATATATATGTATGTATGTATAATAATAGTATATAAATGAACTTTCATCAACCCCCTACTATATCAGGCCATGTGAAGAATGCACGAGAAGTAAAATTAAAAGTAAAAAATAAAAAAATGGGTCAACATGGAAAGGAATCTTAAATATCCCCAACACTTTGCATCATCCCCAATTTGTCAAAAATCAAACACAGACATGAAAGAATGATGATACATATAGAAGAATTTTTACGACGCAAAATCACTCCTATATCCAAGCACCAACAAGGGTGACAAGGGTTATCCAGGAATACATAGCACAAGTACGTGGGAACACATCACAACACACACACTTCTAATCTAAATATAAAGAAGAGACCTCCCCCTAAAACTCATTGACAAAGAGGTCATCCACTTCCAAATCTAGATCATCATAAGGTGAAGGAGGACAAGCCTGTAGTGGTGGAATATTAAGGGTAGGAGCTTCCAACCCTCCCATAATAAGGGCTAAGGAAGAAGGCTTCACAAGGTCTCCTTCGCTTGGCTCTTGTGGAGCTATGGTCAGTGATTTTGCAAATATTGTTGAAAAGGCTAGAAATTCACCCAGTGAGTTAAACATGCACTTTACTAGATTTTCATGTCTTACCTCAACGGATGGAGAATGTGGCACCCAAGATTCATCGCTAGGCTCAAAAAGTGACTCAGGAGCAATGACGAACTCAAGGGAAGTCGAGACTTATTATGTTACGAAGATAGAACAAGCTAGTGCAAGACCACCCTTCGGAGAAGGTGGGCTCCTCTTATGCCCTCCATTACTAGAGGAGCCAACCTCTACTTTTTTCTTCATTAGGGGATGTGAACTCCCCATAGATGAGGTGAGAGGCATAAAGGAAGAGGAGGAGGATAAAACCGTGGTAGAAACCATTGAGGTATTCGACATGTCCACGGGTTTCAAGAAACATGAGATGTCTGAAAGGGACATCAACAAGGGTGGCTCAACTAAAGGAGTGATGAACACCTACACCTTTTTGGGGTTAGGAACACTCACAATAGGAGCCGAAGGAAATACAGAGCTTGGTTGAATGGAATCAGAGGGGAGGAGAGAGGAGGACATAGCAGGAAGCCCTGATATAGGGGTGGTTGTCTCCTCTTCCTTCCTATGCAAAGCAGCCTACTCAGCTGTGACAACATTTTTCTTCGAGCTAGAGGTTGGGAGCTATAAATGGGTGGAATACTCTTACTCAACCATAGGAGTGTCCATTATAGTCATTTATGATGGAGGTACAAGCTCTTGAATGAGATCAGGAGGAGTTGGTTGAGAAATAATGGGGGGAGTCAGCTCTAGTGCCTTGGCAACAGGCCTCTTCCCATTTACTACTTTTGGAGCAGAAGCAGTAGGAGGCCACAGATATTGGAACATAGAGGATTCCCTATGGGGACCTTTTCTTCTACCATACCAAATGATCCTAGGCTCTATGGGAAAAATAAGAAGCTCAAACGCGGGACGCTTAGGCTTTCTCCAAGTGAGCACCATAGGATTCTCTCGCAAGTGCAGAACAAAATCTGATGGTGCCACAGAATGGTGAGAGGTAGCATTAGGTTGGATAGTGGATAAGAAGAGGAGGGGCCTTTAGAGCGCTTCCCTTCTTTCCTTTGAGCCACAGTGGCATTGCTGTCAGCTTTTAAGCAAGACCTATGTGAAACTGTATAGGGTGATGGAGGGTACCTCACTTTAGGCATTAAGCACCCTTTCTTGTACTTCTCATAAGTTCGATACATGAGGTCCTTCCTAGGTGGGAGAGGACCAACGGGTGTTAGCCAAAAGTAATCTAAGGGGTAAATACCACGCTCAACTAGTGGTCTATAGCCAATGTCATTGATCACATGTACGAAACCCTCATGAATAAATTTTAAACACTTATACACAACCGAGGGAACTGCATTCATAGCTACTAGCTAGGGGATATCCAACTTCACTCTAAAGAGTTTAGACCCTAGGATTATATCAAACAAAAGGTTTACAAATTTAGGTTTGATAAGAAATAACAAAATAATACTACCAAGAGGAGGTACAAAAAGTTCATTGTGCATACGAATGATGCTCATAGGTGCATTGTACCCATCTTTATGTAGAAACCTAATTAACATGATCTCCTCAACTATAATATTCACCTAAAACATTGAGTTGATGAGAACACCTGCTACAATGTTTCCATTGATTCGCGTAGGGATATAGAGAGGAGATGGTTCCCTATTAAAACCCATTGGAAAGTCCTACGTGGTGAAGATTATACCTAGACTACTATTCACAGGTTGCACAAAGGGGATAGGTTGATGTAGAAAAGAGGCCATCACATGCACTAAACAATACTTTCACAAAGCCCAAAAAGGTTATAAAATAATACAGTGACCCAATTAAAGTTTCGTTACGCAACACTTATAGAACCTTCATACTACACCTACTAGGGGTTGCAGGTTGGGTTGCGAAGCGAAAGGCCCCATAATGCTCACACCTACAACACTCCTAGAACACAAGGAAAGAATTTTTCAGTACCGTAAGACAAAAACAAAATGGTTCATGTCGGGTTCACCAAAATTGTAAGAGAGGGGGACCAACTACGTCAAGGTTCCAGGCCACGAAGAGCCAAGAGCGGAGGGCTGCCCTAATAGGCGAGCTAGTTTTTGGAGTCAATACTGTACCTCAGACAACTCTATGTCTGAAGATGACATCACAGTTCTGAGATGATAGTGTGGCACATTGGTGTCTCTTGGGTGTGTTGGCATCCATATGACCAGAGGACAGAAAGTATAATATAAACTATCAAACAACAAACTAACGGCCTAGCTAGTTATTCTTAAAGGAACAAAACAAAACAATAAAGTACAAAAAGTACAAATGAAGGTGGTAAAGTAGATAGATGAAAGCTAGAGTGACAAAAATGATCTCATTGATGCACTAGTTCACCAACTAGCTCCAATTGCATGTTCACCTACACATAAGAAAGAGGGGAAAATGTTGGGGCTGTATAGGGGTCTGCCTCAGTCAGACCCCCATTTTTTTATTTCCACCTCCATGGACAGCTAGATAGAAACGAGATAGAAATATGTGATAAAGAAGTAAAGAAAGTAGAGAGTGTAATAAACACTACAAAACAATAAAATGCTACTCAACCAAATCACAAAGGAGAGGAGAGAAATTTTACCACCTCCACCCAAAAGCTCACTATCCAATGGAGGAGAATGTAGACTTGAAAAGGTCACCACAACCTCAACTGTGATGAAAAGAGGTCTCACAAGACACCAAGCCCACATTGCTATGGTGTGATTCACACTTTCTATGTGGAGTTTGATGGAGTGTTGCTACTACAATGGAGTGTTGAAGTGCTACTTGAGAGTGAAATGAAGTGCTTAGAAGATGTAAAGAGATGGATTGAATGAAGAATGGATGAATTTGAAGGAAGAATGGGGAAGAATAAGGAATTTTCAGGTCGGTTGGTCAAAGAGGGACATTACAACTCATCCCCAATCAGGAGTGTAACACCTCTGCCAACTTTAAACACAGGAATCCATCAAAGATGACAACATGTCACATGGATGTCTGTGTGTTGGGTGTACATCCCCAACAAATATTATCCCATTGACATAATAGACAAATACCAAATGGAAGGAAGGCAGTTGGGTGATGTGGAATTTCACCTTCAAATTTGATTTTCTAAGGTGAGGGTGTGTGAAAGGGGAATTTGCATAAGGGGTTCAAATTCACTCCTATACACATGGAACACCCAATGATGGAAAAACCATGGTGAGGATTAGCTCACAATATAAGTAATTGCAAAATTGGTATAAGGGCTCACTACCATAATAGGACACAATGTCCAAGAAGGCTCACAGCCAAGGCTCATTACCACATAAAGAAACAAAGAATATAGAAGAGAAATGTTACACAAAGAACAAATTCTCAATGTAATAAGGAATCCACCAAAAATTATCCAACATTTTCATAGCCTTGCATGAAATATTGCGAACACCTTTAGCTCACTTCCTTCAAAAGTACAACACTTGAATTTCTCACTACTCATGCGATAGAAATATGTGATAAAGAAGTAAAGAAAGTAGAGAGTGAAATAAACACTACAAAATAGTAAAATTCTACTCAACCAAATCACAAAGGAGAGGATAGAAACATTACCACCTCCACCCAAAAGCTCACTAGCCAATGGAGGAGAATGCAAATTTGACAAAGTCACCACAACCTCAACTATGATGAAAGGATGTCTCACAAGACATCAAGCCCACACTACTATGGTGTGCTACACACTTGCTATGTGGATTTGATGGAGTGTTATTGTTGTAATGGAGTGTTGAAGTGCTACTTGAGAGTGAAGTGAAGTGCTTAGAAGATGTAAAGAGATGGATTGAATGAAGAATGGATGAATTTGAAGGAAGAATGAGGAAGAATAAGGCATTTTCAGGTCGGTTGGTTGAAGAGGGACATTACAATTCATCACCAATCGAGAGTGTAACACCTCTACCAACTTCAGATGCAAGAATACATTAGGGACAACAGCATTCTATGTGAACATCTATGTGTCGCGCGTGCGTCCCTGACAAATAGTCTCCCACTAGCACAACAAAAAAAATGCCAAATGGAAGGAATGCAATTGGGTGATGTGGAATTTCGCCTTCAAATTTGATTTTCTAAGGTGAGGGTGTGAAAAAGGGGTTCAAATTCACTCCTATACACGTGGAAAACCCAATGAGGAAAAAACCATGGTGAGGATTAGCTCACAATATAAGTAATTGCAAAACTAGTATAAGGGATCACTGCCATAATAGGACATAGTGTCCAAAAAGGCTCACAACCAAGGCTCACTACCACATAATGAAATAAAGAATATAGAAGAGAAATTTTACACAAAGAACAAATTTTCAATGTAATAGGGAATCCACCAAAAATTCTCCAACACTTTCGTATCCTTGCATGAAATATTGTAGACACCTTTAGCTCACTACCTTCAGAAGTCCAACACTTGAAGTTCACATTGCTCTACTCAAACTTGCATCTATATTTCTTCATTTTGCATCACATTCATCACTTGCATATATCTCACATCTATCTTTCCTCTCTCTTACATCTTACAACAACATCACTCTTATTTATATCATCCACAACCTTGAAAACCTTCTCCAAGGTCGGCAACTATCTGTTACACTTACAAATTCAAATTAGGTCAGAACCTAAACATTCTCATGGTGGATAAGAATGAAAGTGGACCAAAAAAATCTTAATTGGGAACCAAATTAAATCTTACATGCCACACTACACCTTCATTGATACTTGAAAATTTTGAATGTAGTATAAACACTAGGTCAATAATTACCTATGAAAACACATTAAACTTTGAATTGCATGCTTCCTTTGATCAATTTGAAACTTTCGAACAACAAGCTTCACATAAGAACAATCCAAGAACATCCTAAAAACCAGATAACTACTTCATAACAAATCTTACCTGAAGATTATTGTAGACATGCAAATTTCACATTATGCATTCGATTGGATTTGGTCAAATTATATGTCACATTAGGACCATTCATCAATTAATCAAGTGCATTTTCATCCATTCATTTATTAAATAAACATTATCATTCAACCTTCATCTTGCATCATCCATTTAATTAAATAAATCAGGACTTCATTTAAATCAAATCCTAAATTATATTTCATCATTTTCTGATTTAAATAAATCAATTATCAAAGTCTTGAAAGTCAAATCATCTAATCAACATTAATCAGCATAATCATCATCTAATCCTAATCTAATACTAATCACATCCCACTTGCATTATCTAGATCTAGCCACTTGCACAATAAATCAATTTTATTGATTTATTAAAACACTCATTTTCCCTCAACATGACAAGTCAAACATGGCATTTATTGCTCTTCTTTCTTGTCCCCCTCTCAAAATTTATTGCAAATTTGAATTCAAAATTTCCCCCTCTTGGGCACTCTTCCCAAATCTTGCACAACCATCATCTAATCACATGGTGACAAGTGTCCTCAACTCATTGGCTTGCTTTTGATCCCACATTGGTCCCTCTACAACACTTGGCATTTTGAAAATCTTTAAATAGGTGCATCATCCTCAAGCAAATCCTTCACAATTTCATGCAAGGTTACTCTCTTCACTTGAGATTTGATCTTGTTCATCATCACTCCACCATCCTCATAGCATTTTCAATTTGAGCTTTTATCAAGGATTGGGAAAGGGTCACTAGCACATGTGACACCAATCCAATTATGGAATAGGTAGCTTGCTTTTGTTTTCATAATGTTTTAGTCTTTTTATCATCATTTGTGGCATTTTGAAAGCATTTGTAATGGATTTCATAGAGGTATTTTGATAGAGTTTGCAAAGCATCTAACCCATTGTTTGAAGTTTAGTTTGCAGATTTTAAAAGGATACCCACATTTGGCACTAGAAGGAGGGCAAAAATTGATTTTCTTTGTTCTAACTACATTACTTCAGTGATTTGCTGATCATATTAAGTTGCTTTCTTCTGACTTGACTGAGTGGGTGATATAATTTTGTTTTTGAAAAATTTCTTTGAACGCATATTACCCACACTTTCATTACCTTCCAATTCATCTTTCTTGGAATCTACTCAAGGAAAGCTTGTCTTGGTGTTATTGTTAATTTTTGTTTTGCTAAACAGGAATTCTTTCAAATGAATCTGGTTGTTGTGGAGCAGAATCAGGTATAAAATATTACAAATATCTGAACGATTACCTTAGGCTGCATATCTGTCTCACGAAGTCTTTTATGTCTATACATTTTGCATTTGGGATTGCCATGATGATTCGGTATTTGCCTTAGATCGAAAATTTTGCCTATTAGTTACATTTGCTTGAAGATTTCTGCGGCTTTCTTTTTGTTTTTGTTAACAAATGTATTTTGCGCATATCCTGCCATCTTTGGCGTTCCATAGATCATATTTCCATGAGGCTTTCTATCTAACAGTTCACATGCCTTCCCTGTGCTTGCGCATTCTGCATACAGGCAGGCGCTGTTAATTGCAAAAGCAAACCCTTTCATTATTACTCAAAGGCTGCTATCCCTTTTATTGCTTTTACCGGTGGCATTGGGTTATTTCTTTCAACTAAGAAGAGTTGAAGTAAATACTTCTCCCCAACTCCATCAAGCCCGCGCCATCCCTCTGAACGACATCTTACACAATAAATCAGGCATCTGACAAAGTCTTTTCAGTATGCTATGCTTTGATGAATTTGTAGATCCATTTGAATACAGGTAAAAGGGACGCTGGTAAAGGTTGTGGAATTCGCTCTCAGTCGGATTCTCACCTGTGCAACATACCAAGTGGAGTTACTTTTTCTTGCCAAAAGCATTCGCTTGAAATCCTTCGTTGTTGTCGTTCAAATACGCTGGTTAATAAGCATTCAAAGCCCATGTCTTGGCGGATCTGGAACTGTCAGTTGCATTAAGATATCTATATGGCGCGGCTGGAGATCTCATCTACCAATTACAACTATTACTGCCTGTGTTGGTTTGAATATCTTTTCCCTTACATGCTTTAAAGTCGGTGGATTACAGTTGAAATAGTCATTTAAAATCCAGTAAGGTATTCTTTTTCAAATCTGTCTTGATGGCACCATTAATACTGTCGCTTGATCTTTACTAATTTCTGCCTTTTCTGCCAGGAATATCTTCTAGAATATCTGTCACATTTTCTGCTGCATAAAGTGGAGAATAGTAGTCGCCTGGTCTTGAAGTTCTTATATACTGACTTTACACGTGACACATTTGTATGCTTATGCATTTCAACAAAGGGTTGTTTAGAATCTTAATTGCTGAAAGAAGTTTCTACGTTGAAAATTAATACTATTGTGGTGAACATATGCGAGCTATATGCTGACTGACCTTTATGTTTAGCTCTACCATTATAGTTTGGTCTGTCAAAATATTCTAAACTGCAGAATCCCGCGCTGGAAAGATCTCTGGGTACGTATCCTAGTGTGACAGTTCGCCTGATACCTAGACCAGCCAATAGGAGGCCCGAAGTCACACTAAGTCATTATTACATGTTCTATGTGTTTGGGGAATGGTGCGTTCAAAATACTCTACTGCTTCTAACAAATGATTTAAAGATCTCTGCTAAAATAACGTACTGCTTTAAAGTTTTTACACTGTTTTCTATTAGCTTAACCACGATTGTATTGAGAATTATGTTTCCTTCTACCAAACGCCAACTGTGAGTTTTAATGTGGAAGCATTGCTGCGGAATAAGTCATGGTATTGCAACGTAGAAACTTAAAAGCACTCGTGTAAAAAGAAAAAAATGAGATGGTGAACACAACTCTGACATTTATGGCAACTACTACGTAGAGATAATAGCTGGAAATTATTAAAGTCTGATGCATATATGTCATTAACACTTGCAGATTGCCTGAGTCTTCTGGATCGCCCTCAGAACCAGCAACACATCTTTACTTTCAAGTCTATTCTTGTCTCGTTATTGATGTTGTCGTTTGATCTTTCTTTTGCGTGGCCTAATGACATATCAATTTTGGCATGATTACAGGCAGGGATGTTTGTGTGTATTTTTCAGAATTAAAGCCACAGGCACTTAACCCAAGCTGACTTATTCCTATAATCGATTTCCTTTTTGCCATCAATCCCAAAGCAAATGCATTAATTTGAAGCTACGAAGACATTTGTTTGTTGCTTTTGACACAATCCATCGTGGACTTTTTGAAACAAGGAAGAGGGGTTAAAGTGGTCTATTGCTTCTTTTTCTATTTTTTTTATCTTGCTGACTTTGAAGAATTGATTATTTATTCAATCTAGGAATATATTGGATGTTCTTTATATCTCATTTTAATTTTAGCAAGAGTGGATTATTGGTAAGGGAGACTTCTTCTTTTCTTGGTTGTCTTGACTAATAATTACTTTAATTTTTTGCTTTTGTTGAAGATCAAGATTTGTATGGATGCTTTATCACTTGAAATTGTTTGTATTTAAAAGGCTTAAGAAGCAAATTTAATCAAACTCAATTTTCACATAATTGTCTTTTGTTTTTATAGGTACAAAAGCGAACAAAGGAAAAGCGAAGGAGGTACAAACGAACAACGAAGGCGAAAAGGTGCAAGGCAAAAGAGAGGGCTAGCAAATGAAAACGAAAGGAGGAGGATTCTTGATTGAAAACACAATGTGTTTTTTAACACTTTGAATGTTTGATCAATACTACTTCACGAAAGGAGGGAAATGTTTTTTTGAAAACACAATGTGTTCTTTAACACTTTAAGTGTTTAATCAACACTACACGAAATTGTTTTCCTTTTCGTTTTAGAACATTAGTTTTCAATTGGGGCTAAAACAAACAATTTCATTTTCATTGCAAAAGGCTTAAAACGAACCTTAGAACACACTTACTAGATTTCGTTTTGGGTTAAAAATTGAACAAGCAATCCTCATATTTCATTTGGTGCTTAAAACGAATTCACAATTGCTTTGAAGGGTGTAAAACGAACAAGTGTTTGATTTGTGTGATTGTATTTTGAGTACGTATCCTCTCCCCTTGTGCTTCGTGCGATCTAGGGTGCAAGAGAAACACTCAAAATACATTTTATTGCTTTAAAACACTTCATTTTGGGCTTAAAAATTGAACATCTTGTGCGAGTGTGAGTAGGGGCATTTTCGCGTAGATTCTCTTTCTTTGTGCCATCAAAGATCGATCGAGTTACGGATTGTGTCTTTGCTCGCTTTTGTTTATCTTAGAGGGCCTGCCTTGGGGAAAAAGTACTCACCCAAGCGACGACTCAACCGGTAACACTCTAAAGCCAAGAGTATTTCCAGCCGGGATATAAATGAGGGTTTTGGTTAAACGCCATAATCACGCGGTTGGCTCCGACAAGATGGATCCGAAAGGGGACTCTTGTCGTATGGGTCAACTCCTACGAACGGAAAGTCCTTACTAGAACCTATGTGTTAGAATTTGCCAAAATCCTTAATCTGTTTGTTGGTGCAAGAACGGTCGTTCTGAAGCCGCCCCACAATTTTACGGCTTTTAGTAGAGATGGAAAGCATGCCATGGGAGTTTCATGGGTGTTGGTGCTTGGCTGCCCTGTATAAGTGAGTGTCGTGGAGGGGAGCCAGTGGTCAAGCATCTAACCATCCGCTAAAAGTAGGTGTAGCTGGACTTGTCCAAGTGGGGACTCAACAAACATTGTCTATCACATCCATAGGGCTTGTAATTATTCTTTGTTTGAAAACACAGTGGGTATTTGAAAACATTTTGTAAACAAACACTTAAGCATGATCATGCAAATTTCAAACCCCTTTTGATAGAGCAAATACCTTTTGACAAATTTAAGTGTTGTTGCCTTCCCTTGGGATTATGTCCTTAGAGGTTTCTCATCACTTGAATTTATATCGTCATTTGCTCTAACTAGGGTTAACCTAGGAAATCCCTTTGCCTCAATTTCTTGGAACTCCCACACAACACTTTGTGGGAAGAAAAGGAATTTTGACATAGGACATCTTTAGTTTGAAACATAATCAAGAAAGTGTATTTGGTAAAAAGAAGTCATTAAAAGCAAAGATAAGCAATTGAGCCCCACACATGTCTTTTCAATGATTTCTCACAAGATCAAGATACAAAAACCCAAGAAAAGGAAACTTAGCCCAAAACAACATCAACAAAGACTCAAAAGGTTATATGATTTTAGAGAAAAGTTGTTGGCTAATTTATATAGACATGCTTCAAGAGACAACCCCACTTTATATTCATTTTACTACACACAAAATCCAAGATTGTTTCAAGGGATTGGATACCTTGCTTAGGGCATAACACGTTCTTCAATACCTTGGTCTTGTTAAGCAAAAGTCTAAACTAGGGTCATTCTAAGATCAAAACAAACATTCATCCATCAAAAACATCATCAACCATAAACATCTCACCAACATTTTGAGAAAATCTTGACACAACTATGCTAGGCTCCTTTGGTAGACATCAAAACTTTTCAAACATGAGACTTTGAATTCTTCAAACATCAAACATCAAACTTGTTCAACTCAATTGTGTGTGAATGAATCCTTTTGCACATGCTTAGTTGAATTATCACTTTGTTCAAATTAATGGTGGATAGATGCATCCTTCTCCCATCACTAATTTGGATTATCTTTTGGTTAGCTTGTGAGTAGACACATCCTATTCTCACTTCTAGATCAAATTATCCTTTATGAGCATTAGTTATCTTTTTTAGATCATCATCCAAACATCTTGGGGATATCTCTTGCTCAAACATCAACATTCAAAAGACAGAATTCAAAGTCTAAACATCAATCAAAGCAAACCCAAAGTACCTAGCATCACATCAAGATTTTCAATACAAATTCAAAACTTCCATTCTCACCCATATATCATACACCTTTCATCTTCACATCTTTGATCTTTTACACATCCTAGTTTGCTCTTTTATGGTTCAAACAAGATCACAACACAAGAGGAACATGGAGTTAAATCAAGAAACATCAACCACAAGTGATCTAAGCCAAAACATTCCAGAAATCCAAAACACACCACTTCCAGACCTCACTATCACTACACAAAATCCACAAAAAGAGGTCTTGATGGAGGACATCACACCAACAGAACTAAGTGAGGAAGAAGTTCTTGAGATGCTCAAACAACCAAAACTACAAAAGTTTCTTCGCGCAATGGCTAAAATAAATCCATCAATTCTCAACACTATTGAGGATGAGCTTCTTGTACCAAATGACCAAAACACCCTTCCACAATCAACCACTTCCATTACCACCATAGAACCTACTATCAATGAGGATGATACCCTCTTCAACACGCATCAAAATCCACTTTACAACCCACTTGGATTTATCGATACATCTGAGGTTCCTTACCATACCACCTCATCATTTTCCCTTGACACGCAAGTGTCTAGACCTTTGGTACAAGCAAGCTCATCCGAAATAGAGAGACCCTATGGATTTGTCTCTTCATTTGCACAAGAAAATTTTCCACCATTCAAATCATTCACACCTCCCACCACGTCAACACCATATTTTGGTTTAGGGATCCCCCCTTTACCTAAATTTCCACCTTTCCCTAACATAAATCGCCCCATCCAAATCAATTCATCCAACCAAGGGGGTACATCACATCTTTCAAACACACCATCCACATCAAACCAACACATGATAGCTAATCAAAATATGGTCTCTCAAATACCCACTATTTCGCTCATCTCTACCATTCCTACCACTTCACCTAGTCCCACCATTCCTATCACTTCACCCATCCCAAATGCACCTATCACCACATTCACTCCAACCACTACATCCACTATACCTCAAACTTCCACTACCCCCATCACACCCCTTACATCGCAACCTCCCACCACCACCATCGCTCTAAGCGCATCTCAAACTTCCCACTCCATCCAACACAATTCCGATCCCACCACCACCACCATTGCGACCAAGCCAAGTAATCCATTACAATGCTGCATTCAAAGCATACCAACAATTGCTCCAACAATATCAAACAATTCAGCAAGCACCTATAGCCACACACGCTTCTCAAGCTTCACGGCAAAATCAACCTCAAACATCGCTGCAACAACAACAAGCACAACAAGCAGCACATGCCCAAGCTTTGTTGCAACAACAACAACGAGCTACACAAGCTGCACAAGCCGCACAAGCTGCTCAAGCTGCTCAAGCTGCACAAGCTGCACAAGCCGCACAAGCTGCACAAGCTGCTCAAGCTGCAAAAGATGCTCAAGATGCTCAAGATGCTCAAGATGCACAAGCACAGTACTTTGCACAACAACAAGCAGCCCAACAACTCGCATATCAGAAAGCGTTAGAGCAATACCAAGAGCAACAAGAAGCAGCCCAACAAGCCCTAGCTGACCAACAACAAGCATTGTTGGACCAACAACATCAAGCACAACAACAAGCTCTATTAGCGCAACAACAACAAGATCAACAACAAGCGTTGTTGAAAGCATACATGGCACAACAAGCAAACATTCCACCCATTCAAACACCCACTCCACCCCCCCAGAACACCTTCATTCCACCTCCTGATCCACAATTGGATGTCACCGCACAAATAAAATTTCTGTCACAACAAGTGCTTGACCTTCAATCAGGAAAGACACCAAAACCACAAAAAAACCTATGCCCTTATCCATTTGATAGGAGCGTAGAAATGAAACCATTCCCAAAAGGGTTTGAGATCCCTAAATTTGACAAATATCGCGGAACGGGTAACCCTGAAGATCACATCAGGGAATTCCAAGTACATTGCATGGAGGTGGCTCACGACGAAACGTACTTGATGAGATTATTCCCAAGAAGCTTGGCTGGAAATGCTATTGATTGGTTTTCTCGACTTTCTGGAATCAAAAAATTCCAGGAAATCGTAGATGCCTTCATACATAATTATTCCTTCAACACTCCCATGGAGGTTAGCTTACAGGAATTATCATCTCTCAAACAAGGGAAAAATGAATCATTCGGTGCTTTCTTACAACGATGGCGATCCAAAGCTAATCAAAGCAAGTGGTCCATGCCTGAAGAACAACAAGTGGGAACTATCATTGCGAATCTTGATGGGCCCTTGGCCTTCCACCTCAAAATGCAAAACATCACCACTTACGACCAATTGATACCTAGGGCGCTCAATATCGAACAAGCCCTTGCCACGCAGGGAGAAACTTCATCATATCAAGAAGGCCGCTCATCATCCAATTATCATGACAAACCACGAACATGGGCAAAGAATCGTAATGTAACCAATGATGGTGTTGTTGACGCCAAAGTTGTCATTAGTGCCCCACGGAAGAACAATCCACCATCCCAACAACAACAACACCAAAATACCAATCAAAGCAATCGACAAGTCAATACTGTGGTCCAACCATCCCATAACCAAAACACAAACAACATTGATAATCAGGGAAGACCACAGCGAAACAAGTTCTTCCCCAAACGAAAATACACACTCCTTGGGGAACCTGCTGAAGCAATCATGAAAAGATTGGTAGATGAAAAATTGATAACGGTCCCTACACATAATAATTATCAAGAACCATCGGTCAAGCCACCATGGTATAATGAGAATTATCTTTGTGACTTCCACAAACTCAAGGGACACACGACAAACAACTGCATGAGGCTCAAAAATCTAATTCAAGACCTCATAGATGACAAAATCATAGATGTGGAAGCACCATCAGGAAACAAAGATCTCAAGATTTACACGAATCCGATGCCGAATCATGGCAACAAAGGAAACAAAGATCAAGACAAAGGAAAAGGGGCTTATAAAAATGTCAACCACACATACGAGGGTGTTGTTGCTTGTTTAGACGAGTTTTGTGGAGTCATCACCATCAAAGGGGCCCAAGCCGATTGTGGAGTCACCACAAGAGGTGGAAAGGTTACCATTGCAGCACCATCCCAACCAAGCAGAAATTCCACATCCAATCCAAGGTCTAACCCTAGTGGCTATAATGTCTTGGATCAATTGAAAAGAACCCCTGCACATATCTCCATCATGGAGTTACTCAAAATCTCATCTGCACACAAAAAGATTCTAGAAGAAGCTTTGGCGTCATCTACTGTCCCCGCAGATCTAGATGCAGAACAATTCCAAGCTATGGTCGCAAATATCACCACACCTAACATTCTTACATTTTCTGAACAAGACTTCCCCACACAACCATCTCACAACCGTGCACTTCATCTGGAGGTGTACGTAAATAAAAAGAAAGTCAAGAGAGTCTTGGTGGATGGAGGTGCAGGCTTAAATATTTGCTCCTTAAAGCTTCTAAAGAATTTGAACATTTCAGAGGATTCAATTGACAAAGGAAAAGGCATCACAATAAGAGCATACGATGACCAGGAAAGGGTATCCCAAGGCACCATTCAGCTTCCTGTCCAGGTTGGACCCGCCATCATGCAAACCAACTGTCAGGTCTTGGACCTCGATTTACCATACAACATTCTCCTAGGGCGACCATGGATACATGCAATGCAAGCTGTAGCTTCAACCTTTCATCAATGTGTGAAATTCACACATGAAGGTCAAGAGGTTACTATCCATGGAGATCCTGAGCCATTTGCCTACTGCAAAAATCTAGAGGCAAAATACTACAAGATCCCGCAAGTACCCAAGAACGATGAAGGCCCATCAACACCTTACGTGGATCCCGCCACTCTCACTTCTGTGACAGAGACACCCTCCACCCCCGCCATCCCCGCCTTTTCTGATATCAAAGTCATAATACAAGATGATGGTTGTGGAAACTATTCAATGCCTAAGAATGCTTTTGTAGTAGGAGAGCTACCACAATCTCCTAGATCAAGAGGACGACCACAATCACAAGAAGCTTCAACATCTCAAGGCTCCTATGAACGAAACCCTACCTTCACAAGTGCAGGAGATCTTGGTCAGGAAACATTAGAGGGGGACCTATCTCATCTCCTTTATCGAGATGATATACCGGCAGTTGAATTGCCTATGGACGAACGAAACAGAGGTATGAAGATGATGCTCTCAATGGGCTATAACCGGAACCAAGGGTTAGGCCAAGATAATAACGGGCGTGTAATACCCATTATACCTGAGAAGCAAATAAAAAATCTTGGCATTGGTCATCCTACTCCTAAGGTAACTGTACTTGGTCGAGGTGCCCAGGATAGACGGAACCGAACGCCTCCTCAGGAATCTGTAGCTACTCCAAAATCCTCCATGACTTTAGGAATGCCCACTGATTTAACTGAGTCACCAGAAATAGGATTACCTTTGTTGTTTGAGGATACTAATGTCCTTATGATTAGCACCTTGTCTTATGAGTCTGAAAACCAAAGCAATGAAATCCGATTAGTCTATCCCCAACTGATTGATTACGACCAACGAGGACCACCAATTCTTGACATGTTTGAAAACGATAAGGCGCTCTCGGAATTCATGGGACTTAGGGATGACATTCCATGTGGGGATCATAAGGCAGGTTTTATCATAGAGCTGGATACACATGCATACTATGGAGAAACGATTGAATCCCTCAGTCGCAAAAATAAAAAATTGAGAATAATCTCCAAGTCCTTGAGTGAAAACCACCTTGTGGCACTCTCCGACTCTAAAAAAGTAAAAAGAAAGGACGCATCCAATGGTGAAAACCTCTCTGAGGCGCCTGAGGATGGGGGATTCAATCTTCCTCTTACAGCTATACACCAAGAAAAGTCAGCTATGCTAGCAGAAAAGTGCAACCCCATCAATCTGGGAACACAAGAAACTCCTCATATTACATTCTACGCTGAGTCATTATTATGCAAAGAACAAGAGGAGTTGGCTACCTTCTTAAAGGAAAGGAAGATAAATTTTGCGTGGACCTATGCTGATATGCCAGGATTGGATCCAGAGGTAGTGGTTCATCACTTGGCAGTCTATCCTAAAGCTAAACCTGTGAGACAGAAGCTTCGCAAAATGCATCCTCAAATTGCTTTGTTAGTCAAAATGGAGCTCAAAAAGCTATTAGATGTGGGATTCATTCGACCAATTGATTATCCAGAATGGGTATCGAACTTGGTACCCGTATCAAAGCCTGACGGAGCCATAAGAATCTGTACGGACTTTAGGGACTTGAACAAGGCTTGCCCAAAGGATGATTTTCCGTTGCCTAACATTGATATGATTGTAGACATGACCGCGGGGCATGAAATGCTTTCCTTGATGGATGGATTTTCAGGCTATAATCAGATAAGAATTGCAGAGGAAGACCAGCATAAAACATCTTTCACTTGTCCTTGGGGCACATACTGTTGGAACGTAATGCCATTCGGCTTAAAGAACGCTGGGGCCACATACCAAAGGGCCATGACACTAATATTCCATGACATGATCCACAAAACAGTTGAGGACTATGTTGATGACATCCTGGGAAAATCCAAAAAGAGGGAGGATCATATATCGGTCTTGAGTGCTATCTTTGACAGACTAGAAGAATACAAGGTTCGTTTGAATCCCAAGAAGTGTGTCTTTGGCGTACAATCAGGAAAGTTTTGGGTTACATAGTGTCAATGAGAGGCATTGAGATTGATCCGGCAAAGGTGAAAGCAATACTTGAAATGGAAGCTCCTAGGACATTGAAACAACTGAGAGGTCTCCAAGGCAGGCTTCAGTCAATTCGCAGGTTCATAGCACAATTAGCAGACAAACAAATCCCTTACTCTCACCTACTCCACAAGGGGGTAACGTACAAATGGGATGACAAATGTGAACAAGCCTTCAACAAAATCAAGGAATATCTGTTAACACCTCCAGTACTAAGGCCTCCAATTCAGAACAAACCATTGATCCTTTATATCTCAGCAACTGCAGCAGCCCTTGGTGCTCTCCTAGCACAACATGATGAAAATGGAATAGAAAGAGCCATATACTACATCAGCCGTACAATGGTGGGCCATGAGTTAAACTATACATTCATTGAAAAAGCTTGCCTAGCAGTGGTGTTTGCATCCCAAAAATTCAGACACTACATGTTGGCACACAAGATCAAACTCATAGCTAAAATTGATCCCTTAAAGTATCTTCTTTCAAAGGCAATGCTTACAGGAAGAATGGCTAAGTGGGTAATGATATTATCAGAATATGACATTGAGTATGTGGAGCGCAAGGCAATCAAGGGACAGGTCATTGCAGACCAACTGGCAGATGCACCTATCTATGCGGAGAACCCACTTGTTTCAGAATTTCCAGATGAATCCATTTTCAACATTGACATAGCTACTCATTGGAAACTATACTTTGATGGTCCTACACACAACATGGGTCAGGAGCTGGTATCTTCTTCATCACTCCACAAGGGGATTGTATACCAAGATCATACAAACTAGCATTCCCTTGTACCAACAACATTGCAGAATACGAGGCTTTAACTATAGGTCTCAGGATAGCAGTACAGTGGAACATTATGGCATTGAAGGTATATGGAGATTCACAGCTTATCATAAATCAAGTGAACAATGAGTACCAAACAAAGGATGATAAGCTAACTCCATACAAAAGGCTGGTGGAAAATCTCAAGGAATATTTTGTTGACATCACATTTGAGCAAGTACCAAGAACCAACAACAGAGCAGCAGACGCAATGGCAACTATTGGATCACTCTTAGAGATCCCTCAAAATGTTCCGAAATACGACTTCTTGGTAGAGCAGCTTCTCGTACCAGCATTCAAGGTACCAGAGTCAGAATTTGTGGGTGAAATCGTTGGTCCAAATGATCAGTGGTACCAAGACATTTACACATACCTTAGGATAGGTATCATTCCCGCCGATTTGCGTTCAAGCCTTAGACGAACCTTTATCAAGAAAGCATCTCGTTTTGTCATTTTAGGAGAAACCCTTTATCGTAGAAGCATAGAAGGAACCTTACTAAGATGTCTTAACCCTGAGGAGGCTTCGGCTGCCCTAACTGAGGTGCACAACGGCATCTGTGGTTCTCATTCGAGTGGCATGACCTTGTCTAAGAAATTGTTGAGGAGTGGGTATTACTGGCCTACCATGGACAGAGAGGCACATGAATACGTCAAGAAGTGTCTACAGTGTCAGCAACACGGGGACCTCATCCATGCTCCAGCTCAAGAGCTTCATCCAATCATCACACCATGGCCCTTTTCACAGTGGGGACTCGATCTCATTGGGAAAATCACACCCACCTCATCCAACGGCCACAAATTCATTATAACTGCAACTGAGTACTTCACCAAGTGGGTTGAAGCCATACCTATGACCTACATAACAGGAAAGCAGATCTCAAAGTTCATCCTGAACTATCTCATATGCCGCTATGGTGTTCCACAAGCTATTATCTCAGATAATGGGACACCATTCAAAAATCAGGAAGTCCATGACCTATGTGATAAGTTCAAAATCCAACATCGCTTTTCCACCCCATACTATCCCCAAGGCAATGGCCAAGCAGAAGCTACAAATAAAACCATCCTCAAAATCCTTAAGAAAACAGTCAATGACGCAGGCCGTGACTGGCATTTGCAGCTTAATCCTTCCCTTTGGGCTTACCGAACCAGCATCCGCACACCCACTGGTGCCACACCATTTTCCTTGGTCTACGGATCAGAGGCCATCTTGCCCATTGAGATCGAGTTACCATCCCTCAGAGTATCATTGCAAAACCTCATCACGGACGAGGAGTATCGAGTTTCAAGACTGAACGAGCTGGAACTGTTGGACGAGCGACGTTTGGATGCTTTAAACCATCTGCAAGTGTATCAGAATAGACTGAAAAGGAGCTACAACAAGAAAATCAGAAGCAGAACTTTCCAGGTTGGAGAATTGGTGCTAAAAGAGAATCAGAAGAATGTCTTGAACCCAAATGGCAAGGGCAAGTTTGAACCCAACTGGCTGGGACCCTTTGTCATCATAGCAAGCTACAAATCAGGGGCATATCAGTTATCAACACCCGAAGGGGAACCCCTACAGGAGCCAATGAATAGCTCCCATCTCAAAAAGTTTTATGCCTAAATCTTTCAAGGTATAGAACCAAAAAATCCAAAAAATCATAAAAAAAAAAAATCAAAAAAAAAAAAAATCAAAAAATCAAGAAAATAGTAAAGAGAAAAAAATCGTCCTCTAGTGAAAACCACTTCGGTGGCACTTTGGGCAAGTACCTTGGTGAAAACCTGGTAAACAGGCACCTTGTGTAAATAAGCACTCTCCGTCCATCTTGGTCTCCGTGACTTGCTTTGCATCATTCATTCACTCATTGCATATCATCGCATTTCACCCTTCCATCTGCATCTGCACCATAGCTTGGTCTTTCATTTGTGTCATGATTCCTCCTAGAGCTACTCGGCCCACTTAAAAGGTCAGTTTGTCCTGCCTATATCGGAGTAGTCTATCGCCTCACGCTGGGGGCACGTTCTCATCGGATCGGATTCGTGTATGATCTTAAAGTCCAAAAAATCAGAAAATCCAAAAACATCAAAAAAATCAGAAAATCCAAAAACATTCAAAAACGTATCAAAATCCAAAAACAGGTCAAAAAAGTCATTTAAAAGTCAAAAATAGAGTCATCTTGTCGAACTACGTCGTCTCTAAGCTTGAACGTAGGCAAGGTTGATCTTTGATCATCCCCCGAGACATTTAGGTCAGTCCTATAGGAGTTCGTCATAATAAACTGACATTTCATCATGTATATCTTCATCTGTAAATCGGTCAAGTCGTCACGAACCACGTGGTCTCTGCGTGTATAACGTAGGCAAGGCTAATCTATCGATAAGCCCTCGAGGCCCCTAGGATAGGTCTTTAGGTTAGTCTCTTGGTCAAAATCTTAGAAAATCCCAAAACATTGGAAAATCGAAAATCAAAACATTTGTAAAACCTCAAAAATTACCAAAAACACCTCAAAACATTGCAAAATTCCAAAAACATCCAAATATTTGAAAAAATTCATCCACCTCATCTCGCTACACGCAATAATCAATCATCCATAATAAATCGTCATCACCCTCAACCTTTGGTAAAACAGTCAGAAACAAGTCTAGCAGTCAAATGTGAAAACCTAAACTGTCAAAATCTCAAGTATAGGTCTGTCGGCAAGCAAGTTGATCAACTCTTTTCTTATCAATGGCATATAAATCATAAATCAATTTCATCATCATTTGATACAAAGCATTTCCTAGGATCCGTTCCGACAATGGGCACTTTTATCAAATCAACCAATTTGGGTAAACAAAACGACGTGTCATTAACATGTCCTAGGATCCGTTCCGACAATGGACATTATCTTTTGGCAATAAGTTTTGGCTCCCATCTTTTGAAACACATCCCTCTGGCTGAAGGTATGAAGAACATTGGCTTGCTTGTATACTTGATCTTTTCTTTTGATTTATCATATTGCGCTCATTCCAAGGACCTCTCGATGATATCCGAACGAAGGATTTAGAGAGAAAGGAATGGGGCAACGATCATTATTATTTTGTCTGCTATGCTTGTTGGACGTTCTTGTAAAATAACTTGGCGAATACTTGCTTTGTTAGATATGTATGGAGGATGTTTCAGATAGCTTGTTGACTATTGCATTGATTGGTTATACCTTTCCGTGTTTTGGTCCGAGATGTTTGAGACTTCTAAAGTGCATCCTAGCAAGGTTTCCGTATGTCAAGTGTGAACAAGATTACTCCTATCTTTTGTCGAGTCAAAGTCCATCACACTAAGTACAACGCCATCCTGGTCCTTCATACCTTGATGCATCAGACTTAGGTTGTTATCAAAAATAAAGTAAGTGACCCTTTGAAAATCCCAATCCTTGATAAGCAAATCATCATCATCATCATCATCATCATCATCTCTAATAAAGTCTCGACCAATCATGGACTTGTTGGATCCTCTTGTCATCATCTCATTTCCGTACTAACATCATCATCACCAATGCGTCCATCATGCATCCATCCCGCATCCACAAACGATTAGCATACATCCATCATGCATCCATTATGCATTCATCTTGCATCCATAAATCATTAGAATTCTGCATATCATCTCACATTCATATCATCATCATAATATAGATCTATTAGTCTAAGCATCTACATAAATCATCCGTTGCATAATCACATCATATCACATCATCAATCTCATCCATCTCATATCAATCATCATTTAAGTTGTTTAGGATAATATAGATTTGTTATTCTAAGCATCTTGAAATCATCTCATTTGCATCATCGTCCATAACCACCCATTTTGAATCCTCTTTATCGCGAGATCGACCCTCAAATCGAATCTTTTCACTCGATCTCTCGAGGGGGCAATGTACCAGTGTACTTCTTTCCGCTGGGGCATCCGAAAAATCAGAAATTTTTAAATTTCTGATCAAGAGTTATTCTTTGAACCAACACAACAAGTACATTGCTTCAAAGAGGGAAAATGTAGACATGCAAATTTCACATTATGCATCTCGATCGGATTTGGTCAAATTATATACGCATTAGGACCATTCATCAATTAATCAAGTGCATTTTCATCCATTCATTTATCAAATAAACATTATCATTCAACCTTCATCTTGCATCATCCATTTAATTAAATAAATCAGGACTTCATTTAAATCAAATCCTAAAATTATATTTCATCATTTTTGATTTAAATAAATCGATTATCAAAGTCTTGAAAGTCAAATCATCTAATCAACATTAATCGGCATAATCATCATCTAATCCTAATCTAATACTAATCACATCCCACTTGCATTATCTAGATCTAGCCACTTGCACAATAAATCAATTTTATTGATTTATTAAAACACTCATTTTCCCTCAACATGACAAGTCAAACATGGCATTTATTGCTCTTCTTTCTTGTCCCCCTCTCAAAATTTATTGCAAATTTGAATTCAAAATTTCCCCCTCTTGGGCACTCTTCCCAAATCTTGCACAACCATCATCTAATCACATGGTGACAAGTGTCCTCAACTCATTGGCTTGTTTTTGATCCCACATTGGTCCCTCTACAACACTTGGAATTTTGAAAATCTTTAAATAGGTGCATCATCCTCAAGCAAAGCCTTCACAATTTCATGCAAGGTTACTCTCTTCACTTGAGATTTGATCTTGTTCATCATCACTCCACCATCCTCATAGCATTTTCAATTTGAGCTTTTATCAAGGATTGGGAAAGGGTCACTAGCACATGTGACACCAATCCAACTATGGAATAGGTAGCTTGCTTTTGTTTTCATAATGTTTTAGTCTTTTTATCATCATTTGTGGCATTTTGAAAGCATTTGTAATGGATTTCATAGAGGTATTTTGATAGAGTTTGCAAAGCATCTAACCCATTGTTTGAAGTTTAGTTTGCAGATTTTAAAAGGATAGCCACATTTGGCGCTAGAAGGAGGGCAAAAATTGATTTTCTTTGTTCTAACTACATTACTTCAGTGATTTGCTGATCATATTAAGTTGCTTTCTTCTGACTTGACTGAGTGGGTGATATAATTTTGTTTTTGAAAAATTTCTTTGAACGCATATTACCCACACTTTCATTACCTTCCAATTCATCTTTCTTGGAATCTGCTCAAGGAAAGCTTGTCTTGGTGTTATTGTTAATTTTTGTTTTGCTAAACAGGAATTCTTTCAAATGAATCTGGTTGTTGTGGAGCAGAATCAGGTATAAAATATTACAAATATCTGAACGATTACCTTAGGCTGCATATCTGTCTCACGAAGTCTTTTATGACTATACATTTTGCATTTGGGATTGCCATGATGATTCGGTATTTGCCTTAGATCGAAAATTTCGCCTATCAGTTACATTTGCTTGAAGATTTCTGCAGCTTTCTTTTTGTTTTTGTTAACAAATGTATTTTGCGCATATCCTGCCATCTTTGGCGTTCCATAGATCATATTTCCATGAGGCTTTCTATCTAACAGTTCACATGCCTTCCCTGTGCTTGCGCATTCTGCATACAGGCAGGCGCTGTTAATTGCAAAAGAAAACCCTTTCATTATTACTCAAAGGCTGCTATCGCTTTTATTGCTTTTACCGGTGGCATTGGGTTATTTCTTTCAACTAAGAAGAGTTGAAGTAAATACTTCTCCCCAACTCCATCAAGCCCGCGCCATCCCTCTGAATGACATCTTACACAATAAATCAGGCATCTGACAAAGTCTTTTCAGTATGCTATGCTTTGATGAATTTGTAGATCCATTTGAATACAGGTAAAAGGGACGCTGGTAAAGGTTGTGGAATTCGCTCTCAGTCGGATTCTCACCTGTGCAACATACCAAGTGGAGTTACTTTTTCTTGCCAAAAGCATTCGCTTGAAATCCTTCGTTGTTGTCGTTCAAATACACTGGTTAATAAGCATTCAAAGCCCATGTCTTGGCGGATCTGGAACTGTCAGTCGCATTAAGATATCTATATGGCGCGGCTGGAGATCTCATCTACCAATTACAACTATTACTGCCTGTGTTGGTTTGAATATCTTTGCCCTTACGTGCTTTAAAGTCGGTGGATTACAGTTGAAATAGTCATTTAAAATCCAGTAAGGTATTCTTTTTCAAATCTGTCTTGATGGCACCATTAATACTGTCGCTTGATCTTTACTAATTTCTGCCTTTTCTGCCAGGAATATCTTCTAGAATATCTGTCACATTTTCTGCTGCATAAAGTGGAGAATAGTAGTCGCCTGGTCTTGAAGTTCTTATATACTGACTTTACACGTGACACATTTGTATGCTTATGCATTTCAACGAAGGGTTGTTTAGAATCTTAATTGCTGAAAGAAGTTTCTACATTGAAAATTAATACTATTGTGGTGAACATATGCGAGCTATATGCTGACTGACCTTTATGTTTAGCTCTACCATTATAGTTTGGTCTGTCAAAATATTCTAAACTGCAGAATCCCACGCTGGAAAGATCTCTGGGTACGTATCCTAGTGTGATAGTTCGCCTGATACCTAGACTAGCCAATAGGAGGCCCGAAGTCACACTAAGTCATTATTACATGTTCTATGTGTTTGGGGAATGGTGCGTTCAAAATATTCTACTGCTTCTAACAAATGATTTAAAGATCTCTGCTAAAATAAGGTACTGCTTTAAAGTTTTTACACTGTTTTCTATCAGCTTAACCACGATTCTATTGAGAATTATGTTTCCTTCTACCAAACACCAACTGTGAGTTTTAATGTGGAAGCATTGCTGTGGAATAAGTCATGGTATTGCAACGTAGAAACTTAAAAGCACTCGTGTGAAAAGAAAAAAATGAGATGGTGAACACAACTCTGACATTTATGGCAACTACTACGTAGAGATAATAGCTGGAAATTATTAAAGTCTGATGCATATATGTCATTAACACTTGCAGATTGCCTGAGTCTTCTGGATCGCCCTCAGAACCAGCAACACATCTTTACTTTCGAGTCTATTCTTGTCTCGTTATTGATGTTGTCGTTTGATCTTTCTTTTGCGTGGCCTAATGACATATCAATTTTGGCATGATTACAGGCAGGGATGTTTGTGTGTATTTTTTAGAATTAAAGCCACAGGCACTTAACCCAAGCTGACTTATTCCTATAATCGATTTCCTTTTTGCCATCAATCCCAAAGCAAATGCATTAATTTGAAGCTACGAAGACATTTGTTTGTTGCTTTTGACACAATCCATCATGGACTTTTTGAAACAAGGAAGAGGGGTTAAAGTGGTCTATTGCTTCTTTTTTTGTTTTTTTTATCTTGCTGACTTTGAAGAATTGATTATTTATTCAATCTAGGAATATATTGGATGTTCTTTATATCTCATTTTAATTTTAGCAAGAGTGGATTATTGGTAAGGGAGACTTCTTCTTTTCTTGGTTGTCTTGACTAATAATTACTTTAATTTTTTGCTTTTGTTGAAGATCAAGATTTGTATGGATGCTTTATCACTTGAAATTGTTTGTATTTAAAAGGCTTAAGAAGCAAATTTAATCAAACTCAATTTTCACATAATTGTCTTTTGTTTTTATAGGTACAAAAGCGAACAAAGGAAAAGCGAAGGAGGTACAAACGAACAACGAAGGCGAAAAGGTGCAAGGCAAAAGAGAGGGCTAGCAAATGAAAACGAAAGGAGGAGGATTCTTGATTGAAAACACAATGTGTTTTTTAACACTTTGAATGTTTGATCAATACTACTTCACGAAAGGAGGGAAATGTTTTTTTGAAAACACAATGTGTTCTTTAACACTTTAAGTGTTTAATCAACACTACACGAAATTGTTTTCCTTTTCGTTTTAGAACATTAGTTTTCAATTGGGGCTAAAACAAACAATTTCATTTTCATTGCAAAGGGCTTAAAACGAACCTTAGAACACACTTACTAGATTTCGTTTTGGGTTAAAAATTGAACAAGCAATCCTCATATTTCATTTGGTGCTTAAAACGAATTCACAATTGCTTTGAAGGGTGTAAAACGAACAAGTGTTTGATTTGTGTGATTGTATTTTGAGTACGTATCCTCTCCCCTTGCGCTTCGTGCGATCTAGGGTGCAAGAGAAACACTCAAAATACATTTTATTGCTTTAAAACACTTCATTTTGGGCTTAAAATTGAACATCTTGTGTGAGTGTGAGTAGGGGCATTTTCACGTATATTCTCTTTCTTTGTGCCATCAAAGATCGATCGAGTTACATTGTGTCTTTGCTCGCTTTTGTTTATCTTAGAGGGCCTGCTTGGGGAAAAAGTACTCCCAAGCGACGACTAACCGGTAACACTCTAAAGCCAAGAGTATTTCAAGGATATAAATGAGGGTTTTGTTAAACGCCATAATCACGCGGTTGGCTCGAAGATAGATCCGGGGACTCTTGTCGTATGGGGTCAATCTCCACGAAAAAAAGTCCTTACTAGAACCTATGTGTTAGAATTTGCCAAAATCCTTAATGTTTGTTGGTGCAAGAACGGGCTCAGCCCCACAATTTACGGCTTAGATGGAAAGCATGCCATGGGAGTTTCATGGGTGTTGGTGCAAGATAAGTGAGTGTCGTGGAGGGAGCCAGTCAAGCATCTAACCATCCGCTAAAAGTAGGCGTAGCTGGACTTGTCCAAGTGGGGACTCAACAAACATTGTCTATCACATCCATAGGGCTTGTAATTATTCTTTGTTTGAAAACACAGTGGGTATTTGAAAACATTTTGTAAACAAACACTTAAGCATGATCATGCAAATTTCAAACCCCTTTTGATAGAGCAAATACCTTTTGACAAATTTAAGTGTTGTTGCCTTCCCTTGGGATTATGTCCTTAGAGGTTTCTCATCACTTGAATTTATATCGTCATTTGCTCTAACTAGGGTTAACCTAGGAAATCCCTTTGCCTCAATTTCTTGGAACTCCCACACAACACTTTGTGGGAAGAAAAGGAATTTTGACATAGGACATCTTTAGTTTGAAACATAATCAAGAAAGTGTATTTGGTAAAAAGAAGTCATTAAAAGCAAAGATAAGCAATTGAGCCCCACACATGTCTTTTCAATGATTTCTCACAAGATCAAGATACAAAAACCCAAGAAAAGGAAACTTAGCCCAAAACAACATCAACAAAGACTCAAAAGGTTATATGATTTTAGAGAAAAGTTGTTGGCTAATTTCTATAGACATGCTTCAAGAGACAACCCCACTTTATATTCATTTTACTACACACAAAATCCAAGATTGTTTCAAGGGATTGGATACCTTGCTTAGGGCATAACATGTTCTTCAATACCTTGGTCTTGTTAAACAAAAGTCTAAACTAGGGTCATTCTAAGATCAAAACAAACATTCATCCATCAAAAACATCATCAACCATAAACATCTCACCAACATTTTGAGAAAATCTTGATACAACTATGCTAGGCTCCTTTGGTAGACATCAAAACTTTTCAAACATGAGACTTTGAGTTCTTCAAACATCAACATCAAACTTGTTCAACTCAAGTGTGTGTGAATGAATCCTTTTGCACATGCTTAGTTGAATTATCACTTTGTTCAAATTAATGGTGGATAGATGCATCCTTCTCCCATCACTAATTTGGATTATCTTTTGGTTAGCTTGTGAGTAGACACATCCTATTCTCACTCCTAAATCAAATTATCCTTTATGAGCATTAGTTATCTTTTTTAGATCATCATCCAAACATCTTGGGGATATCTCTTGCTCAAACATCAACATTCAAAAGACAGAATTCAAAGTCTAAACATCAATCAAAGCAAACCCAAAGTACCTAGCATCACATCAAGATTTTCAATACAAATTCAAAACTTCCATTCTCACCCATATATCATACACCTTTCATCTTCACATCTTTGATCTTTTACACATCCTAGTTTGCTCTTTTATGGTTCAAACAAGATCACAACACAAGAGGAACATGGAGTTAAATCAAGAAACATCAACCACAAGTGATCTAAGCCAAAACATTCCAGAAATCCAAAACACACCACTTCCAGACCTCACTATCACTACACAAAATCCACAAAAAGAGGTCTTGATGGAGGACATCACACCAACAGAACTAAGTGAGGAAGAAGTTCTTGAGATGCTCAAACAACCAAAACTACAAAAGTTTCTTCGCGCAATGGCTAAAATAAATCCATCAATTCTCAACACTATTGAGGATGAGCTTCTTGTACCAAATGACCAAAACACCCTTCCACAATCAACCACTTCCATTACCACCATAGAACCTACTATCAATGAGGATGATACCCTCTTCAACACGCATCAAAATCCACTTTACAACCCACTTGGATTTATCGATACATCTGAGGTTCCTTACCATACCACCTCATCATTTTCCCTTGACACGCAAGTGTCTAGACCTTTGGTACAAGCAAGCTCATCCGAAATAGAGAGACCCTACGGATTTGTCTCTTCATTTGCACAAGAAAATTTTCCACCATTCAAATCATTCACACCTCCCACCACGTCAACACCATATTTTGGTTTAGGGATCCCCCCTTTACCTAAATTTCCACCTTTCCCTAACATAAATCGCCCCATCCAAATCAATTCATCCAACCAAGGGGGTACATCACATCTTTCAAACACACCATCCACATCAAACCAACACATGATAGCTAATCAAAATACGGTCTCTCAAATACCCACTATTTCGCTCATCTCTACCATTCCTACCACTTCACCTAGTCCCACCATTCCTATCACTTCACCCATCCCAAATGCACCTATCACCACATTCACTCCAACCACTACATCCACTATACCTCACACCTTCGTAACACCTAGTTTCCTTATTTTATCAAACTTCTTAGTATCTTCAACATTTGAACATCATGCAACAACCTTTATTAGCACATAGTTGGAATTGATGACAACACTAGCCTATTGACAACAATTACAACACCTTCATACTTGCAAAAATCTCCCCCCTTTTCATTGATAGCAACACATGATGTGAAAAAATCATCAAAGACAACACAACGGCTCTAAACACACTTTCTCATGATTTCCATTTATCTTCCCCTGAGTAGATAATCCTTTTCACATGATTCTCTCTCCCCCTTTGACATCAATAGCAAAGGATAATCTTTTTTGCATTATTATCCCCCTTTGACACTGAACCAAGATACCTACTTTGAATACTCCCCCTTAGGAGTACACCCAACCAAATCAACAACTTTGCACAATGAGAGCATTCCTTATTGCAACAATAACACTACCTACTCCTTTTAATAGGTAGCCACCAACATCAGTCCAGAAAAAAGAGATGAATCCATAGATCCACTAGACTGATACATCCCCATATGTATCTAGTTCAAAGAAGGAGAGGCAATAACCCCCAACTTCTCTCAAAGATACTCAAAAGTATCCTTAGGAAGAGCCTTAATAAATATGTCAACAATCAGATCCTTTGTAGGTACATATTCAAGCTTCACCTCATTCTCTATAAATTTCTCTCAGAAAGTGATACCTTATTGATATGTGCTTTGTCCTTGAATGCATCACGGGATTCTTTGAAATGTTAGTTGCACTTGTATTGTCAGAAAAGATAGAAATAGGCTCATCATATGCTACTTTGATATCCTTCAACGCTTGCCTCATCCACAATACGTGTGCGCAGCAAGATGCTATTGCAATATACTTAGCCTCTATAGTGGACAAAGAAACTAAATCTTTTTTCTTACTTAATCATGACACCAATCTACATCCAATAAGGAATGCACCACCACTTATACTTTTCATGCCATCTACACAACTAGCCCAATCTACATCTGTGTAAGCACTTAATGTGAAATCAGTATCCTTAGGATACCATAAGCCACAATCCATAGTGCCTTTTAAATATCTGAATATCCTCTTCACAACTGCAACATGTGTTTCTTTAGGATCTTCTTGAAATCTAGCCACATGAAAAACTACATGTGTGATATCTGGTCTAGTAGCAATTAGATATAGCAGTCCACCAATCATAGATATATACGTGCTCTGCTCAACTTTAGGTGAATCATCGTCTTTGCTCAATTTGCAGCCAGGCACCATAGGAGTGCATACTGGTTTGGAGTCTTTCATTCCAAACTTCTTCAAAATATATTTGATATGCTTTGACTATGAAATGAAAATCCCTTTGCTTGTTTGACTTATTTGTAGCCCAAGGAAGAAATTAATCTCCCCAAACATTGACATTTCAAACTCTTTCTGCATTTCTTCTACAAATTTCTTACACATAGCTTCACTTCCTCCAAAGATAATATCATCCACATACACAACCACTATCAATATTTTTTCTTCATAAATTTTGAAGTAAATATTACTATCTATGGTGCCTTTACTGAATCCTTGTTGTATCAATATTTTTCCACCCTTGCATACCAAGATTTGGTATCTTGCTTCAATCCATATAACGCCTTTTTTAATTTGAAAACCATATCTGATTGATCTAACAACTGAAATCCTTCCAGTTGTTCCATGTAAACCTCTTCTTCCAATTCATCATTCAGAAAATCAAACTTCACATCCATCTAATAAACTTTAAAATCCTTATATGCTACAAATTCCAAAAACATTTTAATAGCTTCCATCCTAGCCATTGGGGAAAATGTCTCCTCAAAGTCTATTTCTTCCACCTATGAGTAACCCTTACACACAAGCATTTCTTTATTTCTTACCACTTCTCCATTCTTATTCAGCTTGTTTCTAAATACCCACTTAGTTCCAATTATGTTCTTGTTTGTGGTCTAGGAACCAATTCCTAAGTCTGATTTTTCTCAAATTTCATAAGTTCTTCTTCCATTTCCTTCATCCAATGTTTATATTTGCATACCTCACTCACTTTTTTAGGTTCAACTTCAAAAATTAAACATAGATTTACCTCAACTTGGGCAAATATGCTTCTTGTCAATAATCATTTCCTCTTGTCTCCAATGATCTATTCTTCAGAATGATTCTTTTACACATACTTGGGGGTTTTAGGGGTCTTTTCCAGAGCTTCTTCCTCTTCATTTGACACTTCTTTTTCTTCATATTTTTCTTCTTCTTCTTCTCCACAAGAAGGTTCATCTGATACATATCCATCAAGAGAAATTGAATTTTGCACATCTTCATCAACCTTCACATTTGCACTTTCAACATTCTTTCTTATCCTTTTGTTGTAACAATTGTAATCTTTTCTTTTTGTAGAATAACCAAGGAAGATACATTCATCAAACCTTGCATCAAAAATTCCTAAGTTTTCTTCATCTCTTTTGATATTACATTTGCTTCCAAATACTCTAAAGTACTTCACAATAGCAATCCTTCCATGCCATAATTCATCTAGGGAGTCTTTGTGTTACTTTTTTTCTTGAACTTTGTTAAGTATGTAAGCAATAGTATGAATTGCTTCTCTCCAATAGACTTTTGTTAGATTAGCTTCTTTCATCATAGTCCTAGTAGCTTCTTAAATAGTTTGGTTTTTCCTTTCAACAACTCCATTCTATTGAGGAGTTTTAGGGGCAGAGAAGTGCCTCTTTATTCCATGAACTTCACAAAACATGTTAAACTCATTGGAGGTGAATTCTCCACCTTTGACATACCTGAAACATTTGATTTTAAAATCCATTTCATTCTCAACCATAACTTTAAATGCTTTAAATCTATCTAGTGCATTATATTTCTCTCTAAGAAAAGTAACCCATGCCATTCTTGAGTAATCATCAATCAAAAGCATAAAATACATTTCACCTTCAAGACCTCTCACCCTTGTAGGACCAAAAATATTTTTATGTATTAATTCCAATAGTTTGATACAATATTGTTCCTTTCCCTTGAAACTACTCCTTATTTTCTTTCCAAACTGACAATTCTTGCAAAGAACATTGATAGGCTTTGTAATCCTTGGTAGGCCTCTCACTGCATGAATTGAACTAGTTCTAACCAGATCATCAAAATTCATGTGAAACATCCTCTAGTTCCATAACCAACTATCATTGATCTGAGACATAAAGAAATGTTCATCACCACCCTTAAGCTGATAGATATTTCTATTTGTCCTCTTACCAGCAGCAATCACAATTTTGGGCCCTTTTTTGATCTCACATCTTTCATCCTTAAACACAATATTATATCCTTTGCTACACATTTTTCCAACACTCAAAAGATTGTCTTAAACCTTCAACATAGTAAACATCTTCAGTATTATGATTGCCATCAAAATTGATCTAACCTATCCACAAATCTTAGCTCTTGAATCATCTCCAAAATTAACTAATCCTCCATCATATTCTCAAGTTTAGAAAACTTAATTTTGTCCTTGTCATGTGATTAGAGAAACCACTGTCAACAACCTAGTAATTATTATCATGTTAAACATGAAAAGCAGAAAACCAAAGTACTTCAACCTTATCCTTTTTTCCAAAACACTTTCGTTCACAAAACTTTCTGAGTTATCTAAAGTAGATTCATGTTTTATAGCCAAGAACAAGCATTCATCATCTCCATAATTAGATTCATCATTAGAAATACCAGTATCTTCTCTAACATAGTAACCTCTTTTAATCATCTTTCCTTTATTCTCCTTACTCTTATTGTTCATAGCACTATTTGGACATCTAGAAGCATAATGGCCTATATTTCCACAGCTAAAACATTTGAAAGGTAGTTTACCTTTGTACTTACTAGTTCCCTTTTTCATCCTTATTACAAAGTTAGCTTCCACATCATCAAGATCTTCTCCATCTAAATCTTCAGTCTTTTCTAATTTTCTAGCCTTAAAAGCAATCTCCACTTTTGTTCCATTTTCAAGCTAGGTTTTCTCATTTCAAATGAAGTTAGTGTACCAATCAACTAATCTCTAGAATATAATTATTAAAATTTGCAACTTCCTCAATAGTATACAACTTTTCACTGTAAGAATTAGGAAGAGATCTGAGAACTTTCTTTACCACCCTAGGTTCTTTGACTTGTGCACCAAGACCTCTCATAACACTTACCAGCTCATCAACTCTTTGCATGTAGGTTGTAATTGTTTCATATTCAAACATTCAGAGGGTATCAAATTGTACCTTCAAATCTACAACTTTTCTTGTTTAACCTTTTCATATCCTTCATAAATACTCTCAAGCTTATCCAAAACTTCTTTAGCAGTTTTATATTGTTATATTTTTTTACCTTATGCACGATGTTTATTTTCTTATATATTTATTTTGTAGGTTCTCAACCTAGGGGCATATTTCCCTTGCTCAAATATTTTACATCATCTTTAGATCCTTTTTGTGTAATTTAATTTATTTATTTTAGTGTGCATATTTAGCATAGTTCATAAGCCCACTAAAGAGGGGGGAAATATATAATGTTGAAAATTGCATACCCTTGTAATTTCAAATAATATTTTGCACTCATCTTGGAATTTGCATCCTTGGTGCCAAATGATTGTCTTTCTAGTGTTATTCTTCACTTCCCTTGTGCCTCAAGTGTCTCATGTAAGTTATTCCTACTGTGTTAGTCCTTTTTCTAGCCTTAATTTCCCAAAAACTAGTTCTTAGTGCCAATGTCCATGTGGTGTGCTAGCAACTCATGATAATTCATAAATCTATAACTATTTTCAAGCATATTTTTTCTCTATCATCATTTTTGTTGGAAATTAATCATCATAGAAATAATCTAAATAAATACCCAACCTTTAGCTTCCCTTCTTTGACTAGTTTTATAATCTTTCATTCTATCAAATCCTAAATTACATTCTAGTTCTCTATCTTGAATTGTTGAAGCTTTCTTTATTTTATAGCACCTTTGAATATCTCTACTGGTGTTAGAACTAGAATTTTCATAAAAATTTCAAAGCTTTTATCAATGGAAATTAGAAATTCATGCCATCATTTTCATAAAAAATCACTCTATTTACATCCGTGAAGCAAAAATAGCTTTTTACCACTATATTTCTACCTCATTAAATACCTTACATAGCCCTCACCTCTTACCTTGTTACCACAACCTCTTGCAAAATAGCTTATGGTAGCATGGTAAAGGAAAATAACACTATACCCTTTTACCGCTATATCGTGAAGGGTTAAAATGTAGCCCACGGTGGAGCAGTATAATGATTAGTATTAAAAGAGGAGACCACTATACCACAGAGAGATGGAACACATTCTTCGATAGAGCAGTGTGATGAATAATCGAGATAAAAGGGAACCGCTATACTATGGAGGGTTACAAAAAGATCCATGGTAGAGCAGTATACTTGAGAATAGTAGTAAGAGGAGGCACCACCATACTGTAGAGGGTTAGAATATAGCCCGCAGTAAAGCGATATACAAAGAAAAGCAATGGGAGGACACCGCAATATCACAGGAAGGAGAAAGATATTCTGTGGTAGAGCAGTATAGTATGAACTAAGGGTACACCATAGTACTGCAATGAAGACAAAGGTGGTGTGCGGTAGTGCAATATACTAAAGAAAATTAACAATATGTATTGTGGTACTACAAGGGGGTGAAAAGTGATGCAAGGTAACACTGTAAACAGCCCTTGAAAACATTTAAAATAGGCCAGTCACATCAATCAAATTTGAAATATGAAATTGAGCTCAATGCAAAAGATTTGAATGATGAGAATTTATGATTCAAGAGTTAATGTGGCTTGGTGTGGAAATAAAAAAAGTAGATTGAAATTTCTTGTTCATAGAGGCAGAGCCTAAGTGCAGACGAGATCAAGGTGTAGAAGTAAAGGGAATTCTCCAGAAGCGAACTATATTTCAGGTAAGCTTTGTTCATCACTCTTCAATTTTTATAGCAATGGCGCCAAAGAAATCAGAAATAGGAGCTAAAAAAGATGAACCTAAATCTAGTAAACCATCTTTATAGTCTCCATTGCTTAATTTACTACCCAAGTCAGTAGATAAGGGGCCAAAGAAGGTATTTAGAGATTCAACTCAGGGGTGTAGGGACCCTATTATTCCTCAGTCTCGGTGGAATTTATACTGGTATTTCTATAGGAACATAAATGACATGGTCTCGACATCAAACCCATGGACTCTTGACTTGGCCAAATTGATAGTTCCAAATTTTTTCATTGATATCGAGCTAATTAAAGCCCCGACCAATAGATACCATGCCCTAACAAATATTGTCAGGCTCCCAGATGGAAGGTGTTTAGTAGATGTTTCAAGGGAAGCCCTTATTAAGTGTTTCAACCTGAACAAACAAGTTGTTATAGAAGTGAATTTGAGGAAATTGGAGCAAGAATACAAAAGGTTAAGGATAACTTATAGGAGTGATGAGCTCCCCCTACACATGAAAAGGGGTGATAACAATAGGATACTTCCCATCCCCTCCTCAAAAGTAGAACCTTTTCCAATGTTTGATTTTTAGGTTTACTTCAAGAATACATATCATGCATTGTGTCAGGTTCTTGGAATAGATGAAGAGGATAACATGTCAGTAGGATTGATGAGGATGGCTATGATCATTCAACATCTAGATTCAAATGTTGAATTTTATTTTTCTTTTGTGATTGAAGAACAAATTCATGAGGGCTTGTTGCAGGTCAAAGAGGCTGAGGCTCCCATGTCTTTTAGGAAATATTCTTTATTATGTCATTTGATTTTGTATCAAAATGAAATGAAATGGACTAAGAGGATGAAATTATGCACACAAGAGAATGGAGTTAGACTCCCTATACAGAATTGGTGGTACATATGGGACAGTAGGTGCAATGAATGTGATTTTGTTGTGTTTAGAGATGATTTTGTTGTTAGAATAATTACTGCCCTTGGTTTTTCAACACCAAGGTTGCCACAATCTTTGATGAATGTCATGAGGCCAATGTAATACAAGCTAGACCAGGGATTTACACATAATTATGTTTATTGGTTCCTAATTCCATAGCATACTATCATTAGGGCATATGGTTGTGACCAAGCACCACATATTTTGCCAAAATTTCTTCCTACTAGAATTTTCTTTTTGGAGTTCATGTGGTATATGCTCTGGATGGAGCATGATCTAATGAGGAATTAGAGAAAATGCACATTCTTGCCTGATTTGACAGTGTTTGAGGATTTTTTTGTTGGATCATACATGTTAGAGGAGCTGTAAAGATTCATGAGGGTCAATTATCCCCTCAATTCTAGGAAAGAAAGAGTATGTGACCCAGACAATTACATTAATATGATCATAAGGACTTTGCTTACAAAGATGGCCATATCTCATGCTTTTGACCTTGAAGAAGATGTGATAAGGAATTTAGTATATTTTTCTGATGTGTTTCAGACAAGAAGGAGATGGATAACAATGAAGAGATGGGAAGAGCAAAAGGAGAAGAATACAAATTTCAAGGGGTTCTTTGCTGATGAACCTGATCTTCTAAAAAGGATGCAGTTGGTCCTTGGAAAATTTGATGAATTTTATAAGATGGCCCAAGATGAAGGTTTGGTTCCACTTCCTACACCCCAACAACCATCACAAGAAGCATCCACATCTCGTATACCACCCCCATCACCTGCACATCCTTCTCCTCCATCTCCCACACATGAACCCCTGGCTAAGAAACAAAAAATTGAGTTGTTAGTTGATTATGGCTCGAGTCATGAGGAATAGGAAGCAATATTGACTTTGATTGAGATGAAAGAGGTAGAAAAGTAGTGGAAAATTTAGGAGCTCCATGATCCTAAAATCAGGATATTAGAAGAAGTTGCAGATGAGATTTAGGAAGATGAGAGAGTAGTTGCCTCTCTAAGATTTATGGAGGATGATAATTTTATTCACACTAGTTGAATTTAAATATTTTTTGATCAAAATGAAAATGAAGCAATTTAATGATAGGTTAAAGATAAATCTCATAGGAGCCAATGATTCAAAACAGGTTAAGATTCAGGCCCAAACATTGGAAAAATTAAACATTGATAATACTAATATTACCCCCTAGGAAGCAAGAGAATTAGTTTTGAAAAGTGATATGTTGATCATACCGAGGATGGAGTTGTCAAAGGTATTTCTTTTGGACTAGATTAGAGCACAAGATGATCTAATGTTGGTTGCATAGTTTGACTCATAGGAAGGTGTATCAAGAATAGGGTATAACCCTACCACTCAGACTCTTGCCTTATGGACAAAGCAAAAATTATCAAGGAATCCTAGACTCCTAGATGTGGTACAAGAGATGAGGTGGTTAGCCATGTTGAGGAGAATGATAGATACAACCCCAATAGAGGTTACAACCATAACTATGCATTCAAAAATGTTCACCAAAGATGTGGTGGAAAACATGGAGAAGAAAATCACTGAATATGAGAAAAGATTGAAATTGTCAAATGATGAAGTAAATAAATTGTTCATTGAAAATGTAAAGTTGAAACAACAATTACAACAAGCAACAACAGTGAGGGGGGATGAGATAGTTGTTTATCACCCACCTATTCAAGCTAAAGATTCACAAATTCAACAGATGAAAAATGAAATTGATAAATTAAAAAAGTAAAATATGGAAGATGTTAAGTGCCACATTTTGGATACCCTGAGGAAAATATTGGAGTACAGGGTTGAGATATTAAAGGAAAAAATAAGTGGAGTACATGAAAGCATTAGCAACCTGGTTAAAGCTTTGGAATAAATAAATGTTAACTCCCCTATCTTAGAGGAACTCCAGAAGAGGTGGCAACCAACTTATCACATTTTAACTACTCTCTGCAAGGCAACACAAAGAGATATTGATGCCCCTCCAAGACTAAAACCTACTCAATAAATGGTGAAGGGTGTGATTGAGGAGCACAAGTATTTAATTGATATGAAGAACAAGGTGGAGAATAGAAGGAATGCATTTGATTCTATAAAATATATCTTCAGCCCTTCGATCATCAAAGGTGGCAATGAGATAAAAAGTGTGGATGAGTGGAAAGATGAATTTGATTAGATGATTTCTCAATGCCTAACACACATACAAAATGATGGGGATATCAGCCTTGATAGAGTTCATTCTTTGCTCGACGGGATTGTGATACTAGACATTGGATACACAAAATTTATGGTAGTTGTCACAGGAATTTGCTTGATAATAGATGGAAGAGTCATCTCACTAATTTCATTGTTT
This sequence comes from Sequoia sempervirens, assembly GCA_007258455.2. NCBI lineage: Eukaryota > Viridiplantae > Streptophyta > Pinopsida > Cupressales > Cupressaceae > Sequoia > Sequoia sempervirens. The sequence goes on along the minus strand of VDFB02270651.1, from coordinate 577,051,786 downwards.
CTCAAGAATTCAAATGGCCAAATGGTTTGACAATAAGTAAATGGAAGGAGGAGTATCTGAGCTTGGATGAGGATTGATCATCATCATCACAAGGAAGGATTAACCATATAGTAAAAGCCTTGCACAGGTCTTAGATGACCATAGGATTTTTACTCGAAGACTAATGGATTGGAGCACATGTTTGTTTTTTTTAGTTATTTCAGTTATGCTTAATTTCATAATCATGTTTTGTTAAAAGACATGATGTTTGGTCTGAAGCTTGTTGTCTCTCATATAAATACAAGAGACCAAGACCAAAGGGAGGGGATTAGATTAGATAGAAGAAAATAGGGGAAGAGGGATAGCAACAATGTTTTTATTACAAAATACTAGGATGCATGTGTAAATTTTGAAGAAATTAATGAAAGATCTTTGATTCGGTGGCGTCATATTGGTATCAATTGTTTGTTGAATTAATTGAAAATATTGTCAGATTGTCTCCAAGGTTGATATTTCTCTGTTATTTAAATTGATATATCAAGAATATACTCAATTTATCAGTGCACATTTGTTGTATCTGTGTGGTGTGATTAATTGGTTCTTTAAGGTAAATATTAAATCCTTTTAGTCATTCACAATAATTTAGAAGTATCATTTTGATCACTAAGAAGAATTTGGTAATTACATTCTTGCATGTTTATACAAGTTATAAACTAAATATCGGTATTCGAAACAGTTAGAATTTATACCAAGTACAAGACACTCATCTTAGGTTTTCATTTAACTCCATATACCCAACAAGGCACTGGTCTCATACATTTCATCATTTAGTTTCATCCATCTTATTTTAGAACTTTACATCTGTTAACTGAACATATCCATAAACTTCATAACTTGATATTGCTTATACAATTTACACCAAATAGGTTTGCATGTCTCCACTTCCAATTGCCATTGTGGATTGATTGCTCAAGTAGGAAGTATATAGTCTAAGTCTTCCTCATTTGCATAGGTGCACCCGCCTAGGTCTGGCAGAGCTTGAAGAGAAGAAGGTTCAAATTCATCATTTTCCCTTGTACATTAGCCAAAATTGTTGTGATATCTTGGCAACCTCTCATGGTTCAAACTTGCATTTTTGAGACCTAACAACTGGCACTTTACTTTTATGTGAATATTATTCAACATTCTAGCACATTTGTGGGAATGTCCAGTAGTAATTTCAAATGAACTTTCTTTAACTTCTTTTTTATTATTTGTATAGTTGATTCATTTGTGTGATTATCTTTCATATCTAGGATCACTTTTGTATTTTATAGAGCTATTATACATATTCTCTTGAATTTCTTGCAACACTATTATTTTACTTGTATTTTATTTAGCATATTATTATTATTATTATTATTATTATTATTATAGAAAATAGTCCATTCATGGAGGTTGAAAAACCTATCTAGGGGCTTGTAAGCTATAGATTATTTTTATTATTGTTACTAATAATCTTTCTAGGATTTTGTGGTTTATTTTTGTATAGGAACTAGCACATTTTTCAAGACATACTTTGCATTCTAAACATTTCTACCATACAAAACTACAACAGATCTATTAGCAAACAATATAGTATTACATTGTTAGGGAAGGAAAAGGTGGTTATTTTATTTGCATTCTCACAGTTATATCAACCATTCTATATGCATCCTTTGATACTATATATTTTATCAAGTGATTAAACATAATTAATGAAGTCTCCAAGCACTTGCCAACATTTGGTATTAGAGCAACAATGATTTTGTCCCTGTGCATGATGGAAATAGGAGTACGATAAGAGGTGAGAATTAAGGCATAAAGATTGGGTTTGTTCTTGCATTGAGGTTTATATATTGCTAAGAGGTCGATAACCTTTGTAAATCATGTCTATGATAAATATATAGGTTGAGTAACTCCATTTGAAGTTCCAATGTAGAAGATGCAAGAAGTGTAAAATTTCCAAAATTGAGTCCTGGAACATCATTGGGGAAATTGTGTGGAAAAAAAATTACAAAGTCCTTGTTGAACATGACTGTGGAAGTAAATTTATCTATTTTTTAGTGATTCTCCATTGTTTCCAAGCCTAAACTAGATTGTGCACTAACTACATATTGGTGAAGACCACATAATATATGAGGCATATGCATAATCTCCAAGAATCTAGCACATATGCCAAGGATGGAGTTTGTTGGGTAACTAAAAATGGGCCATGAAATGATTGAAGAAGTTGGACGATAAATTTGTTAGCTTGGTAGTAGAGTAGAAATATGTGAGGATTTGTGATATGTTTGGGAGCTATTTCATGCAATTTTTGAGGAGAAATATACTCAAAATCTCTATAGAATATTAGCATTTAATATGGAAGTGCTAGTATGATCACATTCATTGTTATTATAAGGTTTGATTGAACATATTTTTCATGTAGAATTTGTTATTTTTGGAGGTATAAGGCTAGTTAGTTTTTGGATCCATCATTGGTTGAAATTGACATTCTAGTTGTCTAAATTTTTTGTTAGTGTCATGCACATGACTAGGTATAGTTATAAAATATTTTTCAATGATTCAAGTATTACAAATATTCACATGGTGATTTGAAGTGACACTTGAGGGACAATTGATCGATTGAAACATATGTGATCATAGTTGTAGATAGCGACAATGTCTTGATTAATACTACATATCAGATTCTAATAAATTAACACCATTTCTTCCAAAATCACCTCAAATTAACCATTTAATTAAATAATTAGCATTATATAGTTAAATTCAACAAATTCAACTATTAATCAAATAATTAAATTTATTGGATTAATTCACCCTTCTTCTCACTAATTCTCATTATATTTAATTAAATCAAATCATTTAATTAAATATTCCTAAATCCTCTCATTTGATTAAAATCAATCAAATCAAATGTCACAATCTCCTAATCCACTCCAATTAATTAATTCTAGATTAATTAATCCTAAATCACCTCTCTAATCATCATTATTAATTCCTCCAACTTTTAACTCCTCAAGAGTTAAACCAACCCATGGTCAACTAACTAGGTTGCACATGAAATTTCTATTAATTATTTAATTCCTTTATTTTCCCTCATAAAGGCATATTCCAAAGAATATTTCTCTCAACAACCTCATTCAATTTCCCTACAAAGTTTTTCAAAAATCTATCACATCCTCTTACATTTGCAATAAATTCTCTTACATCCTCTCGAATCTCAACCAATTTCATTCAATTCCTTTTACATCCTTTCAAATCCTCAACCAATTTCATTTATTTCTCTTCCAATCCCCTTCCACTTGAACACATTTCCCAAAATGTGCTCCACCTTCCTCTAATAAAATTGTGACACTTGGCACATTCTCATTGGCTCTCAATTTATCCCACATTCACCAATTTCTCTCATTTTTCAACCCTTGGCTTCTATAAATAGAGGTATCCTTTTCATAATATGGATCCACAACTTCATGTATTGTCATTATAGTCATTTGAGTTCATAGCAATCACCATTTTCATATCATTTTGAGTTCATTTTCAATACTTAGCATCATTTCCACCCTTGAATCATCTTCATATCATCAAGCTTATCAATTGGGATTGGGAAAGGTCTTTTTTCCACATCAAAGGAGCACCAATCCCCCTATGGGATTGAGGTTTGGTTAACTTAGTTGATTATATGTTTTTTTCTTGTTTTATTTAATGTTTTCATCTTTGTTCTTCTAAGAATTTCATAGGGAACATTGGATTTAAGCTTTCTAACATGTTTAACAATGGTTTGTTGATCTTGTGTTAGCTTGTGTAGGTTTGGTGTCACATTTTGGTGCTAGAAGGAGGGCTTACCATCTTAACTTGTTTATTTTTGCTTTATTTTTCCATTTTTTGCAGACATAGGAATGTGACACCACCTTCATTCATTTGTGAGTTTGCAGAGCATCGCTTTTGTTCTACAAAATTTCCTTCATTGTGTCATACAGTATATGTATATCTTTGTCATGCTACATTCACTGAAGCACCGCATTTTCCTTCTTTGTCTTCTATCTTAACTTTCTATCTGTAGAGGGTCGCTTCTAAAATTACTTTGCATTCGTGCTCTCTACCTTTTGTAGAGCACCACTTTTTGATTTTACCAAAGTGCAACTTCTATTTTTCAGCATTGTATTTGACAATTTTAGAGTGTCACATTTGACATATACAATCACTTTTGTAGGGAAAGGAGGAAAATCAAGTTAGAGGCTTAAAACCATTTTTTAATCCTTTTTGTAATAACTTAGGTCTTCAATTTCTACATTTTAATTCCTATTCTAGGACAAACTAGATCAATTTGGGCTTGAAATTAATCATCAACTAAAGATTTTGTCAAATTTGGTTAAAATTGAACCTTAGATACTAGAATTTGGATTTTGGACTAAAAAATTGAACAAGCAACTTCATACTTGGTTTTGGTGCTATAGAAAGAACTCATCATTGCTTTCGAGGATTAAAAAGAGCTTGTGTTTGCTTTCTCTTGCAATATTTTTTGCAACTTGTGTCATTTGACTACATATGCACTTCTCTCATGATTCACGATGATATTGAGAATCAAAAGAATTTTAGTAACTTTGGTTGTCTAAAAAATTACCTACACATTTCAAGTTTGGGTTTAAAATTTGAAAAAATCATGCTAGTGTGAGAAAGAGACATTGTGTGTGCTCCCTCCTTGCGCTTTACGTGAACTGGGCGGTCGAACTACAAGTGTACTCCCTCGCTTATGTTTACCTAGTAGAGGATTTTCCTTGGTGGGAAAAAGTAATCACCCCAAGGGAACGACCCAACCTGTAACAAGCTAAAGCAAAGCTACTCCCAACTAATATATAAATTTGAATGTTGCAGGAAATCTCAGCATTATAGGTGCTCCTACAGACAAGCAAGTGATCCTTGCCTCTTGGTGTGGCCACCTGAACGAGTTTCCTGATTAAGAACCAATTTGTGTAAAAACCAAAATCCCTACAAATTTTTGGTGCAAGAATAGTCGTTATGAAGCTACTTCACATCTGTACTATTCAAAAGTAGAAATAGAAAAATCCTTTTGATCTCTGAATTTGAAGGATTTTAGGATTTGGTGGTCCTGAGAATTGTGTGTTGAGAAAGGAGGTGCTAGTGTTGTCAAATATCTAACTTTTTTCCTTGTCTAGTGTTTGGAGAAATATGAGTGGAGACTCAACAAATATTGTCTTTTCTATCCTAGGGTTATACAATTTGCGAGTCAGTCAAACACATTGCTTGAAATCTCAAAATTTGGAAACAAACATTCAACAAGGTTATCAAATTTCAAACCCTTTGGAAAAATAAAATACCTTTGAAAATTCCACATATTATTGCTTGTCCCTAGGGATTCTATCCTTAGAGTCTTCTAAATATTTGGGCCTATATCTCAATTTTCTCTCTCTAAAGTCAACCTAGGGAAAATATGGCCTTGACTCTTTTATTTTCACATAATGGACCTTGTGGAATGAAGAGGAGCTAAGACATAGAAATTTAGTGTGGAACTAAAGCAATACAATTGTATGTGATAAAAGAAATTCATTAATTAAGATTAAAATCAAATTGAACCCCACACATGTTCTTGTTTATCTTTTGGTCATATGATTTTCCATGCAAATATTGGCCTTTTGGTTTGAACTACTCATAGGGTAAGGCATGTTCTTCAATATCTTGGTCTTGTAAACAAAGTTCTTCTTAGGTTAATTTAGGATCAAAACCAACACTTCATCCATCCCAAACATTTAACATCTCCATCCCACAAACAACTTTTAGAGCTTTGAAAAAAATTAAAATTCTAGACTTGGGTTAACCCTTAAAGCACATCAAAATCACCTTGTTTATTTGGAAGTGTGAGAATGAATACTTTCTCATACCTCTAGTTAAATTAGCACCCCTTTGAAAAAATTCATCCTAAGGTCACATCCAACATCTTGGGATTTACAAGTTCATTATCCAATCAAAACATCAAAATCAAAACCTAAGTCTAGTATTGACTAAAGTTCCTAAAAGTTCAACACCCATATCATTCACCCATTTCATCCTTCATCTCATCATTGGTCCTAAATTCCTTAGGGGTCAACAAGGTCAAAACACAAGAAAAACAAGGAATATAAACTTGATTCATACATCATGAGTGGTCTAAATCAACCAAACAATCAAAGCCTTACAATGCCAATTGATTATCAAAAATCACATTTATACAATCCATACATGGGATCATTATATCCTACAAACCTCAATGGTACAAATGTGAGTATTCCTCATATAAATTTTAGAACACCTTTCCCTATGGTAGATTTAAATCAAATTCCAAACCTACAAATCTATCAATCAAACAATCAATGCATGTTTCTTCAACGAAACAACATTATCCCATCAAATCAATACATGCCAAACATAAATATACCAAGTACAAGTTTACAAACATGAAAATTTCAAATCCACACTTGGAAATTTTTTGGATAGATATGTTTTTGAATCATACAAATGTTTTTCAAAGTCCAAACAATATGTTAACAACTCCATGTATTGATCCAAGTCAAGGTAACACCATGGAAAATCAAAGTTACCTAAATCAAGGCAATATGTTTCCAAACCATAACAATGTTCAATGTCAACCTATAATGCAAAATCTAAACATCATCCCAAATAAAAAAAAATTACAAAATCAATTTTTCCATGACCCCATACAAACACCACAAGTATACATTCCAAATATTCTTGAACAAAAACCAAATCAACTATATCAAAGGTGTCAAGATCAAAATCAAGATCAAATTTTGTGAGATCAAATTCCTATACTTAGAAAATTTATTGATTCACATCACCAAGATACATCTCCACCCCAAAATCAATACACTCTTCCATTGGTGAAACATTTTCATCAAAGCATTGAGTTGTGTCCACAACCACATCAAGAAAAATATCGCCAATGTCAAGAGGTTGGATATCAAGATCAACAACATCAACAACAAACCCAATCACCCCATCTCAAGGATCAACCATCACATCTCCAAGATCAATCACAAATATCCATCAATGAGCACCTTGAAGATATTTCTACCTCATCCAACAATCAAATCAACATATATCAAGAGTCAATTTTCAATCATGACCAAAATCCACCAACAATACCCAACAATGATCCAAGTCAAGAAATGTTAACATGATTTGATCCTATGGTTAAGAACATTGACAATATCTCCACCACAATTGTTGAAAAATATGATCAAGATCTATCCATAAATGAGCACCATGAATATGTTTCCACCTCATCCAACGATCAAATCAACATACATCAAGAGTCACTTTTTAGTCATGATCAGAACCCCTCAAACAATGATCTATTTCAAGGAGTCTTAGAATTATTTGATCTTATTGACATAGTCCAAGATTCATCCACCAATGATCATCTTGACAATACCTCTACATCATCCGATGATTTCGAGGAAATATCTCAAGAATTCATTCCAAAACAAGATCAACATCTTTCACCAAAGTATAGCAATGGTCCTTTCCAAGACATATTGACATCCTTCGACCTCATGGTTGCAAATATTGAAGGAATATTCAACTCCATACTTGATCCAAATCCACTCAGAGCTCAAGAAGATATTGAGCCACTTCCCATTCCTAATGAAGGTATCCAAGAATCCTTTATAAGCAATCCATCCTTTGAAACTGACCCATGTCAAGAACTTGATCCAAAGCATGTCAAAATCAATTCCAAAATTAATCAAGATCAAGAATTTGTATCCCCAAGATACTACAATGATCTAACAGACACTCTCCAATCTATACAAGATGTTGTAAATAATGATCATATCCATATAGCACATATTCCTTCATCCACCCATGAGATGCTTACTCCTAATGGACATGTAGATGATCTTCATTCAAAACAAGAGTCTCATACTCTTGCTATCATTACCAAGGAACAAGAGTCTCCTACTCTTAACATTTGTACACATGATCAAGTTATAGAAAAATATAGAGACATATCATAAATGGGTCATGAAGAAGGCTTATACAAAAGTTGTGAATCAGAAACATCTTGTGAAGGAATATAAAAATTGAATCATGAGGGAGACTTTTACATGGATAGTGAATCATCAACACCTCTTGAAGAAGCATTAAAATTTGATAAAGAAGTTATGAATAAAGAAGTTATCCAACTTATGGAAGATCTTATCACTTATAAACTTGGATCACTTACCTTTTTTAGGGAAAGCTATCTTATCAATGAAGAAGCTATCACCTTTGAAGATCCACAAAAGATAAGAGAAGGAGTAGCACCTTGTTTCCAAGGTAAATCATATCCTATTGCAAATAAAAAAAATCAATAGAAGAATTATCAAGGCAGAGGATTAGGCCTACATGAATAGGGTATCCTAGCACTGGTGCAAATTATTGGCAATCCTAAGCATCAAGGTCTTGGTTATTCAACAATTAAGGGGTCTAAACATATCAGTGATACCTCTATAATACTAGGGGGGGAATTTTATCTAGTGCAAGCATCAACAATTGGAGCACGAAGAGTCCTTATGGTGAAACCAATGCTAATACAACAACCAGCCACATCATGAATCTTCATCCACCCATCACCCCATCCATAAATTGGGACCAACATCAAAAGAAGGATGTGAATCAAAGAAAGAAGAACATCATCAAAGGAAAAGTAGTGAATCATGAAGGACAAATCAAATACAAGTGGATACCAAAGAATACAAAGAAATATTATCCCTATCAAACTCCATTAGTCAAAGAAACTATGGACCAAAATAAGAAAGGGGACAGTATCCATCAAAGATGTCCGCAAAGTAAACAAAATACTTCTCAAGCAATTTACAAAGTATATCATGCATTTGGTCCTAATTCCAAACACACTTCCGTATCCACTCATCCTTGCTCATCTTCCCAAGTTTGGAGAGTTAAAGATTCCAAACTATCAACCAATCCCTCTCCTATTCTTAAACACACAACACCATCCACACCTCCACACATGATATCGAATTCTCACAATGACCATGTATTGGAAATGACCCTTCATCATAAGGATTCAGAAGGCACTCTATTGCAATGTGTGCACAAAGACAAAGTTAACTCTGGTATCAACAAAGTAGATCACCAATCTCAAAAGTTGTATTCAAGTGCACATATCTTGGAAAAGTAGCTTCTTCAAGAAAGTTATTGATGGCACATTATGACATAAGAATCTACATCGACACCACTAGGTAGTTCAGTGTGAAATTAAAATCTCTCATAAAAAATTAAAAAATCAACAAATCATGAAAATAGTAAAGATAAAAAATCATCCTCCAGTGAAAATCACTGTGGTGGAACTTTGGACAAGTACCATGATGAAAACCTAGCAAATAGGTGTCAAGCATCTTCATGCGCTAATTCAGGTGAAAGCATCTTATCTCATCAATCAAAAATCTAGCATTCCATCCATCTTATCCATAATAAATCCATTCATCCATGAACCATTTATCCAACAAATTTCCATCTATCCACATTATCTTGATCTTGATAAAGTTTGGTGTACACTTTACACTTGCTTATGGTAAACATCTTGACATGAGTCATTTTCATTGATCCTATCCTACCTAACATTATCTAAGCCATGAAGCATTATCCAAATGAACATTCTTTATTTGAACACCTTATCTTATCACAAGATAATCCATATCCCTCCATCCATACATCTATCTAAGCATCCTTCCATAGCATTCCATACATTTCTAGACAGTGGGGGTAGATATTTACATCTTGCTTTGGAAATAAATCTTGATCTATATCTTCCAAATTATGTGGTGATCTAAACATTGGAAAATGTAAAATCAAATTGGTCAAAACACTTGTAAGAAAAAAATCCAAATCACTAGCCCATGGCACATTTTGACAAGATGTTCATTATCAAGCTTTATCTTTCATTGAACATCAATATAAACAATCGATATCAGTTGCATCTAACATATGCTTCAACATTACATCAAATCATTCAAAACAAATTTTGTTCCAAACTGAGCTTCAAAATCTTGATCAATCAAATCCAATCAATCCATCATCATCTTGGGATATCCTTTCCAATCCTTTTGTTGCTTAACACTATCCTTGCATTGTTTTGTATCCTCAACAATGTTATCATCATCAATCTTGATCAGTCAAATCAATCCATCATCATTTTTGGATATCCTTTCCAATCCTTGTGTTGCTTAACACTATCCTTGCATTATTGTCTATCCTCAACAATTTTATCATCATCAATCCATCAATCTGATCAATCAACCCTAGCTTGGTTTTCAAAAAAATCCCAAAATAGATCAATGATATCATCATGCATATATCCATATCCAAATCTTCAAAACATCAAAAAATTAAAAAATCAAAAAACATTCATAAAATAAAAAAACCCAAAAACATTCAAATTATATCAAAATCCAAAAACACTCATAAAAGTCAGAAAAATGTCAAAAACATGGTTATCTGAACTATGTCATCTCTAAGCTTAAATGTAGGAAAGGCTAATCTTTGCTCAACCCTCGAGACACGAAAACACAAAAGCATTTAAATAACCCAAAAATCCAAAAAAATAGCCTCATAAAATTTCAAAAACATCAAAAACATCTAAATATTTGAAAACATCCATCTATCTCATTTTGCTTCACCTGCGATAATCAATCACTCATAATAAATCAACCATCACCTTCATCCTTTGGAAATACAAATAGAAACAACCACAACAATCAACAAAAGAAAGCTTCAAACACAAAATCAAAATCGAAACAACAAACTTTTAAACGCAAAATCAAACTCTTGATCTTTTTAGCAAAAATTTCAATCAAACCTTATATAAATGGCCTTTCAAACAATCGATCAACTTGCCACCATCCACTAACATGTCCTAGGATACATCCTTTGTATGATGGGAATTATCTTTGGGAAACAATTTGGATACTTATCCTAAACAAAACACATCCCCTTGGCTAGAGGTATGAAGAACATTTTCTTGTTTGTTCACTTGATCTTTTCTTTGATTTATCTTGTTGCGCTCATTCCAATGACCTCTCGATGATGTCTATCAAAATGATTTAGAGAAAAAGGAATGGGGCATTTATCATTATCTTTCATTTTTTATGCTTGTTGGACGTTCTTGTAATATAACTTGGCGAATACTTGCTTTGTTAAGTATGTATGGAAGGTGTTTTGGGCAGCTTGTTGACTATTTCATTGATAGGTTATACCTTTTCATGTTTTGGTCTAAGATGTTTGAAACATCTAAAGTGCATCTTAGAAAGGTTTTTGTATGTTAAGTGTGAACAAGAAAACTCCAATATGTTTTTTGAGTTAAAGTCCATCTCACTAGGTACAATGCCATCTTGGTTTTCTATACCCGATGCATCATATCTCTGTGTGTTATCAAAAATAGGGAAAGTAAGCTCTTTACATCCCCAATCCCTAATAAGTAAAACATAATTATCATCACTCATATCTAATAAAGTCTTGATGACTCATGGACTTGTTGGACTTCTACATCTTCTCAGACTCAAGGGTTCATCCATCTTATTCTTCTACTTATATTCATCTTATTCTTCTTATGCTTTTATCGTTACTAACATTTCTATCCAAGTATCAAATTAGTGTGTTATATTAAAATATACATGAGACTACCCATGGCCGATGACTATCTATACATCATCATTATTTTCTACATCAAACAATTAAGCTTTCTAATCTTCTTTGAGTTGAACTAATCTTAAATTTTTTTCACAAGCTCGACCTAATTTTGCAATTTTCACCCAATCTCTCAAGGGGGCAATGTAGCAGCATAATATCTTCTGCTGGGGCAGCAGTGGGGCATCCGAAAAATAAAAAACAAAATTGAATTTTGATCATGGTAGTGTTATTCTTTGAACTGGCTCAACAAGTACCTCACTTCAAAGAGGGGCAAAATGTAGACATCAAAAAAGTCCTGATTAATACTACATATTTGATTATGATAAATTAACACTATTTCTTCAAAAATCGCCTCAAATTAACCAATTAATTAAATAACCATCATTATTTAGTTAAATTCACAAATTCAACTATTAATCAAATAATTAAATTTATTGGATTAATTCACCCTTCTTCTAACAAATTCTCATTATATTTAATTAAATCAAATCATTTAATTAAATCCTCCTAAATCCTCTCATTTGATTAAAATCAATCAAATGAGATGTCGCAATCTTCTAATCCACTCCACTTAATTAATTTTGGATTAATTAATCCTAAATCACCTTTCTAAACATCATTATTAATTCCTCCAACTTTTAACTCCTCAACCCATGGTCAACCAACTAGGTTGCACATGAAAATAATTTGAATCAACCCATGGTCAACTAACTAGGTTGCACATGAAAATAATTTCTATTAATTATTTAATTCCTTTATTTTCCCTCACAAAGGCATATTCCAAATAATATTCCTCTCAACAACTTCTCATTCAATTTCCCTCCAAAGGTTTTCAAAAATCTATCAAATCCTCTTACATTTGCAATAAATTCTCTTACATCCTCTCAAATCTCAACCAATTTTATTCAATTCCCCTTACATCCTTTCAAATCCTCAACCAATTTCATTTATTTCTCTTCCAATCCTCCTCCACTCACACATTTCCCAAAATGTGTTCCACCTTCCTCCAATAGAATTGTGACATTTGACACATTATCATTGGCTCTCAATTTATCCCACATTCACCAATTTCTCTCATTTTTCAACCATTGGCTTCTATATATAGAGGGATCATTTTCATAATATGGATCCACAACTTCATGTATTGTCATTATAGTCATTTGAGTTCATAGCAATCACCATTTTCATATCATTTTGAGTTCATTTTCAATACTTAGCATCATTTCCACACTTGGATCATCTTCAAATCATCAAGATTATTAATTGGGATTAAGAAAGGGCTTCTTTCCACATCAAAGGAGTGCCAATCCCCCTATGGGATTGAGGTTTGGTTAACTTAGTTGATTACATGCTTTGTTCTTGTTTTATTTTATGTTTTCATCTTTTTTCTTCCAAGAATTTCATAGGGGACACTAAATTTAAGCTTTCTAACATGTTTAACAATGGTTTGTTGATCTTGTGTTAGCTTGTGTAGGTTTGGTGTTCACAATAGTTTTGGTTACATCTATTCAAATGGTTAGTTTATGGTTGTTATTCATTTTGTTGATTAATAACATATTCTGGAGATTGTGAGTGATTGGTGATTTGTGGTTTAGAGATTCACATTGGTAATTGATTTATCAACCATGGCCACACATATTATTTGTCTTGATTGGAATTTTGGAGATTGTCTACTTGTGTTAGGTAAGGATATTGATAGAGATAATGACATGTATCTAATGGAAGCTTTCAATTTTGAGTTTATTGATGGAGTCATTGATCAAGAGTCTATTATATTTGTTACCCCTCTAACAAATGTTGAAATACATCCTCTAGTGCTATTTTTTGTGGACTAGTACTTTAAACCTTCACTTATACTAGAGGTTGGAGGCATCGAAGTGTTAGAACACAACAATCTACTGAGATGGGTGTGAATCAATAGATCTTAAAAATTTCAACCCTTAAACATTTTGTCTAGATTAATTATTTGAACCTTTAATGTGTAGATTATAAATTAACATGCAAATACATGAACATGCACACACACAAGCATCACATAACACATGATGTACGTGGAAAAACCAAATTTGGGAAAAACCATGGTGATAAATTTTGTTAGGAGCTATTGTCCTAATTCGGCCTTACAATCCAATATTTAGTTGCAATTCTTTAAGGGAACCAACCCTAAGGAGACACCAATCCCCTGGTTTTAAGAGCACCTAATCCAAGGAAACATTGACTCCCTAATCTGAGCACCTACCTAGATATCTAATGGCACCCACCAATCAAATTTGTAATAAGAGATATAGAAATTTTATTACAATCCTATGTTGCAACCTATTTGCAACTACTCAATCCTTTTTTGTTGTCTCTGCAACACTCTCTTCTTTGTACTGCACCCCTTTTTTCTTCTCTATTCTTCTTCTTTTTCCTTAGTGCATTCTCTATCCACATTAATACATCCTCACACACCTACAACTCTCACTTTTCTTTTCAGTGTATTCTCTATCTACCTCAAGAGCCCAAAATACTCTTCTTTACTCAACTCATATAGATACTACACTTAGTCAGTATTCTGAAAATCAATTTTGTGTAGTTGCTTACCATCGATGATTGCCTCAGGATTCTCAACCTCATGTAGATATTCTATTACGGTTCTAGGACATCTTCTTCATTGTCATAACATTGAGCCATGCAACAATAAATTATGGTGCAAATATTTTCCTTCTTAGTCTCCCTGTCAAACCCTAAGACAAGATATGCATTTAATCCATCCTTTTGATTGTCTGATTTAATCTTTTTTTTCTTGACATGGCAATTTGTACCACTGACCTGTATATCAAATCTCCATTCATATTGGTCGTTAGAGCAGTTGAACAAATTAAATTCATTCACTATGTTGATTACCAAATGAAACCCTCATTTACACAAACTTAGCCATTTGTGATCTTCATCATTGAATCTAGGCCATCGATCTCTATTCTTCATGCCACGATCTTATGACTCTAATTCAATCATCCATCTTTAAAACCTATCCATTAGATAAATGGTCTTTAAATCTTCATTTTCAATCTTGTCCACCGCATATTTCTCAAGATCTTGAGTCACCATCATTTTCTTATGTGATGCAAGTAACCTCAGTGATGACCATTAGATCATCCACCCTTCAAATTTTCACTATTGATCCTCATTCAACGTGCATCACAGTAACTCATATGACTTCAAAATTTATTCCCACGATGTGAATACATTTAGTTATCACCGTCAAATCAATTTCCATCCAATCTACATTTTCCTTCACTATAGTAATGGCTGAAAACATGGGCCAACAAAATATTAGTAGGCTAGTGGGAAACTACCACCTATCCATCTTTGGTGTCACCTTCTTTTGTTCATCACCTATCACACAAAAAATTTCTTCATTCAACTTCATTACTGTGATATGAAATAGTCAAGTGATGCAATAGGACTCTGCCACTTGTACACTGTTGATTCCATCTTCCACTAGCTCCCAATGTCCATTGTTCATCGTGCAAGGGATTCCTTTGTCTTGATTCACAACAACGATGTGAAGAAACTAAGCAATATCTTTCCATGTGTCAAAATATTATCTATCCTCAAATACCATGCCATAGGTCATCCACCTTTTTGTCCTCACCACATGTCACAATCCTGCTAGCCCACAAGGACAAACAAATTCAATGCTTCCAATAGGCGAGGTGGCAAGCAGCTTCCACCTGTCCTTCTATCGGCTGTTAGGGGTCAATGATCCCTTATTCTCCATACCATAATGACAAGCATACCTTTGAGTTGCAAAGAGTGAAAGATACATTAGATCATCAAGTGTTGAATTTCGCACATCCTTCATACCACTCATCACACCTTTCGGTAAGCTGAAAACTCCCACTTGATCCATGAACATTGATGCCTTTTAGGGGGTCTGGGTTCACTCTTCCTCTTTACCCCATTCCATTATTTTAGTGAAATGCAAGCCTCCTTGAAAAATTGTGAAGCCCAAAACATTTTCAAGTGGTGTGGTTCCTTCATACTATTGTCTTCAAACACAAAGGTATGGTGTACACTCAAAGTCTGAAGGTTGGAGACTCTTCAATTCTTCTAAGCCTTTTTCAATGCATTTGGTAAGCAATGAGACTAAAGCCCAATCTCTGAAACCTAAAAACTTAGCACCAATTTGACTAAGTATTTTACTTTAGATCTTATTTTGACTTTAGTTAGGTACATTGCTGCAATCTCCCCTTTACATCAGCTCCATTTCACCTCTAATCTCACCTTTTGACATCAATTTTGATCTCGTCTTTTTACATAAATGTTGGTCTCTTCTTTTGACATCAATGACAACAATATGCCAACAATCTCCCCCTTTGTCTTTGATGGAAAATCCTAAATGCTTTGAACCAAAATATGTACCAAAAAATATATTGTACCAAATCATAAATCACTTTCACATAGTCACTATCATTGATCCCCCTTAGACATATATTTACCTTTGACAAAAAAGGAGATTTTTTCTTACCTTCTCCAAATAGAGAATTTTTCTCAACTTCTCCCAATAGAGCATTTTTCTCAACTTCTCCCAATAGAGAATTTTTCTCAACTTCTCCCCCTTTGACATCAATGGCAAAGGGTAGACTCCCCCTAACAAAATACTCCCCCTTTGACAAATAATTCAAAGAGAAGGTGTGAATCTTTGATTATGCAACCATTAAGTCATTAGAAATTTGTAAAACCATTGTTACCTAACTTGATCTATCCTTTCCATTTCCAGGGATGAATGAAGTGACAATTAGGATCCCCCTAGATTCATGCCCTCTCACTAGAGTCTAGTGATAGGATTTGGGAGCAATTACTCCCAATTTTTTCCTTAGATATTCAAATTGCTATGTAGGAAGAGGCTTAGTGAAAATTTTATCCACCTATTCTTTTGTTGGGACATACTCCATGCTGACCTCTCTATCTACAACATTTTCTCTAATAAAGTGATACTTTATGGATATGTGCTTTGTTCTAGAGTGCATTATTGGATTCTTTGAGATATATATTGCACTTGAATTGTCACAAAGAATAGAGAATAATAGAGATAGGTTCATTGTTCTCTACCTTAATGTCCTTAAGTGTCTGCTTCATGCATAGGACTTGAGTACAAAAAGTTGTTGCCACAACATACTCTACTTCTACTATGGAAAGAGTGATTGATTCTTGCTTCTTGCTCATCATGGAAACCAATTTTTTTCCCAAAATGAATGCTCCACCACTGGTGTTTTTCCTATCATCTACACTTCCTGCCAAATCTGCATATGTGTAAGTTGTCAAATAAAAATACTTGCTCTTGGGATACCACAACCCATTATCAATAGTGCTTTTGATATATCAGAACATTCTTTTCATTGCATTGACATGAGACTCCCTTGGTGCAACTTGAAACCTTATAAATAAACATACTGCTTGCATAATATTGGGCCTTGATGCAGCTAAGTATAACAAGCTACTAATCATTGACCTATACATTGTCTGATTTGCTTCTGGGGATTCATCTGATTTTCTCAATTTATAGCCAATTATCATGTGGGTATTAACTAGTCTACTAACCTCCATTCCAAACTTCTTGAGCATTTCCTTAGCATATTTGGTTTGAGATATAAATATCCCTCTATCACTTTGTGTAACTTTTAAGCCAAGGAAAAATGACAACTCTCCTAGCATTGACATTTCAAATTCATCTTGCATATGTGTAGAAAATATTTGACACATTTCATCATTGCTACCTCCAAATATTATGTCATCTACATAAACAACAACAATAATCATGTGCTCACCTTCTGATTTGAAATAAAAATTGTTATCTACACATCCCTTTTTGAATCCTTGTTGCTGAAGATATTGGTCTAATCTAGAATACTATGCTCGTGGGGATTTCTTTAGAGCACACAATTCCTTTCTCAATCTACATATAATCCTCTTCTTTTGAAAGTTGAAAACCTTCTTGTTGTTTAATGTAAACTTCCTCTTCTAGGTTTCCATTCAAGAATGTAGATTTAACATCCATTTGATATACTTTGAATCCCTTGTAAACTAAAAATGAAAGAAACATTCTTATTGCTTCTAATCTTGCCACTGGTGCAAATGTTTCTTCAAAGTCAATGTCTTAAACTTGTGCATATCCTTTACACACTAATCTTTCCTTGTTCCTAACCATAGCTCCATCTTCATCTAGCTTATTTCGGAATACCCACTTGGTCTCTATCACATTTTTGCTTGATGGTCTAGGAACCAATTCCCATGTCTTTTTCTTCTCAATTTGATTGAGCTCCTCTTCCATGGATCTTATCCAACTCTCATCCTTACTAGCTTTAGTAAAGCTCTTTGGTTCAATCTGAGACAAGAGAGAAAAAATTACTTGTTCCTTATTCTTTGCAAGTCTTCTCCTATTCTAAATGCCTTCATTTTTGTCACCAATTATTTGATCTACAAGATGATCCATTTTCACATTTTTTGTACAGGATCATTTAACCTTTTCTTCATTCTCTTCATTCTCTTCTTCTTCTTCTTCTTCAACTATTGCACCTACATCATCATCTTCTGATTCAATCTCAAAGTTGTTTTTGCTAGGCTTACCCAAATTTGTATTTTCATCAATTTTGACACTGATGCTTTCCACAATCTTGTGCAGGCTCATATTGTAACACTTGTAAGATTTGCTTTGAGTGGAATATCCTAAGAATATTCCTTCATCACATATTGAATCAAAGCTTCCCAAGTCTTCATCTTCTCTCTTAATGTATCATTTGCTACCAAACACTCTAAAATAATTGATGGATGCAAGCTTTCCATACCACAGCTCATACCGAGTATTGCCACTATTTTCTCTTAGAAGAGCTATGTTCTAGATGTACACTATAGTGTGAACTACTTCCAAAAAATATTTGCCAAATTTTCCTCATTTAGCATAGCTCTAGCCATATCTTTCACAATACCATTTCTTCTTTTTACCACTCTATTTTACTGTGGGTTTCATGGTGTCGATTACTATCGCGTGATTCCATGATTTTCACAATACTCCTTGAATTCACTTGATGTGAATTCTCCAACTCTGTCTACTCTTAGACACTTAATTCTTCTCTCGATCTCCTTCTCTACTAGCTTTCTGAAAATATTAATCTTCTCAAATGCTTCAACCTTATCCTTTAGAAATGTTACCCATACCATTCTAGTATAATCATCAATTAGCAACATAAAATATATCTCACCTTCCAACCCCATTATCCTTGTGGGACCACGTAGATTAGTATGAACTATCTACAAGGATTTTGTGGTTGAATAATCCTTTGTTGGAAACTTAAACCTTGTTTACTTTCCTTGTAGGCATCCTTTTCAGATTGTATTTACAGGTTTCGCTATCTTAGGCACGTTCCTAACTAATCCTTTTGAACTTATCTTTACCAAATTATCAAAGTTTACATGCCCTAATCTTCTATGCCACATCCAACTCTCATCTACTCAACTTATTAGACAATTTTGGCCTTTTAACTCACACAAGTTATATAGATTGCTATTAGTCCTTACTCCTTGTGCAATTATCTTACCATTATTTCTTATCTTACAACCTTCTAAATTAAACACAATTTTGTAGCCATGATCACACATCTGGATGACAAAGAAGGTTATGTTTCAAACCTTCAACATAAAGGACATCGTTTGTCTTATTCTTTCCATCAATGCTCAAGATTCCTTTACCATAAATCTTCACTGCAATATTATCACCCAGGTTGACTGATCCTTCTTTAAACTTTTTGAGTTCAATAAAATTTATTTTATCTCCAATCATATGCTTGGAGCAACCACTATCAATTACCCAGAAATTTTGTTTATTTACATGCAGTGTTGTTTGGGAAATCATAGATTGAGTGGAACTCTACTATTTCTCCTACCACACCTTCTTAGGTTTATTTTCAAACTTATCTCCCTCTTCCATAGGAACCTTAGATTCATTTTCCATTTTGGGAGGTGTGTTTTTCTTCTTCTCAAATCAAACATTTGGTCTTATAAACTTTGTTCTACAGTTTCTAGCTACATGACAATTTTTTTTGCAATTGTAACAAATTACATTCATATCGACTATGGGATGAAATATATTTTTTCTCACGACATTTATACTCCTCTTAGGAATGACTATTGTCTAGCCCTATGAAAAAACTAATTACATGTATAACAATATCCATGAAAGTATGATGAATACTTGGTCAGATCATTTATTTGAGTTGGATGGGGTGACCTTTTTCTTGGCCTTCTTGAATCATGCACTCTTGTAAATCCATCAACATCTGTTCTTGTCATGTTCTACTTCTTCCTTTGTTGATCATGGACTGATTTGTTATTCTTCTTGTCTGCCACTACCTTATTTTCTTATTTTATTTCTTCATGTTAGTAGACTTCTCTTCTCTAATAACATCTTCCTTACAGGGTTACTCATTCCTTGAACTGGACTTTTCTTTTTCTCTGAATCTTTCATAAAGTTTTGTAGACTCATTCATGAAGGGACTCATTCCTTTCTCCAACCCTAAACTTGATTTCTCCTTGTTAAAAGGTTTTTGTGTACTCAATAATTCATCAAGTATTTTTTATCCTCCCTTTAGCTTTAACCCTATTTCAACTTGCTCCTTGGCTTTCTCCAAATCCTTTCTTAAGGAAACTACTCCTGCCTCAAGATTCATGCATTGGTCCATTTCAAATCCTAACTTGTATTTCATCACTTTTTCCATTCCTTTGGCTTCCTACACTTGAATTTTTAGGCTTACTATCATTTAATTAGATTAGTTAGATTTTCAGTCTCCTTTTGAGTACGCTTTTTCAATTGGTTATTTTCCCTCTTAAGATAAAAAAAAAACTTATCCTTTAGGTCATTGA
Organism: Sequoia sempervirens; assembly: GCA_007258455.2. Lineage (NCBI taxonomy): Eukaryota > Viridiplantae > Streptophyta > Pinopsida > Cupressales > Cupressaceae > Sequoia > Sequoia sempervirens. Next base: position 577,031,179 of record VDFB02270651.1, on the reverse strand, counting down.
GATCTTCAAGAGCACTAAATAATTCACCCTCAAGATCAACAACTGCTTCCTCTTCACCTTCTTCACAAAAATCCTCAACTTGTCCATACTTCTGACCCTTAGATTCTTTGACCTATTGGAATATGTTTTCATTGATGTAAAAAGGGGATTAGAGGAGAAGTGTGTTGATCCTATGCAGAAGCACATAGTGTTGTCATTGATGTCAAAAGGGAAAATCGGGCAAAGGATTTTTTTGGCATGATCATAAAGGGTGGATGTGAGAGCAGTGGATCTGGTTCTAGAAGTATATGGATTGATTTTTGGTGCAGAAGAGTAAGTTGCTCAGTATTTTGAATAGTTGAAAAAATGTTGTCATCTCTCTACAATAGTTGCTTCTAGGTATTTGATGACAAATTAGGTACTAGATATGATGTGGGTTTTTTCAAGAGCATTCCAGTGATGTGCTCTATAGGTCCAAAATATGAAGGATTCACTTAGAATGGATTTAAGTATGCTCTTGGGTGATATTAGGGTTTACAGATAAAACATAATGTGTTTGCAGTCATGTTGGTGTTGGTTACATCATTGCATTTCTTCGTTGACTTGCTGTGACAGGTTACTAGTAACTTAAGTGATAACTTAATTCTATGTTCTCGTCTTCATAACTAGCCCCATTGCCTAGGTTGGTGGTGTCTACATGTCTCATTGATGAGACATTTTTTCTTTGGTGGGATAGTTTCTTTGGTCCGCTCGATAGTTTGTTGAGTGCCAAAAGAAAACAAAATTTTGGCTAAGTCATAACTTGGGTGGTGTTTCTCTAAGTTTCTCTAACTTACTGCTTCAAGGATTTTGATAGCTCTGGTAGTGTTTTTTGCACGTGGTCTAACTCAAGTGATATTTTTCTATGTTTCGCTAACTCTTCGTCTTGTAGAAATGGTGATGTATTGTCCAGTTTGATGAACTTGTGAAGATCATGCATTAAGGCTAGCGGGTTTTTCAGGAACATGTCTAACTTACCACTTAGCAAAGAAAAGTGAAGAGTGGACCCTACATATTCAAGCCAACGAAAGATCAAAGAATCATGGGTGAAACAATTTTTTTCTAATTTTTCGTTGATAGGTTGTAACAAGTTGTAGGTAGCTTAAGTTACCACTTAAGCCTTTGAAGTCATGAGGGTGACCGGCCCCTTCACCTTGCATTTACCGGTTGATCAAATATTTGGTGAGGCTAATATTTTCTAAGTATTGAGAAAATATTTGTCTTTACAAGATTGACAGTGATGGTTAACGGTTCAAGATCTAATAGTGCCTGGTGAGTCCAATTAATGGCTCAATTTTGATAGGGTTTATTATATATTTGTTGTTGCTATCATGGAATTTGGAACTTGGTTGTTGACATTTTCCTTGTTATTTCCTTAAAACCATAAACCTTGAGCATAAGTTTATCCTTGTGAATTATCTATGTTAATTTTACATGTGGTTGAATGAGTGTTACTTTAAGGTAATCATAGATATGCAATTTTTTTGTGTGCTAATGTCATTATGCAGGTTTACACTAAGATGTTGATGTCAACGAAGCTTGCCAAGTCGAAGAAACTACTTCCAACTAGTCGGTTAACAAGAAAGTAAAGAAGATGACCATTAAAAGGTCAAAGGAGGGAAAACTCTCAATGGAGGGAAATTCTTAGTTCAAATGAAAGATTGTAAACACCTTTTTAATAGTCATGTTTTTTTTTTGAGCAATTATAGGGAGTGTGTTGTGTTAGATTCTCATTGGAGCAAGTCTGCTTTGACCAAACTTGGCACATGCATAGCTTCCTCCATATTTTTTTATGCTTCCAATAAGTGGCATCCTCCTATTTGATGGATTCGACTACCTAGGTAGTTAGGGTTAATTAGTAATTTTTCTCTCTATAAATAATGGTTAGATGCCCCTTTTCATAAGGTTAGATGTTTTGAGATTGTACTTGCATTTTCCAGTTTTAGTAATACAGTCATATCACTAAGATGTTGTACTCATGTTTTCAAGAAATAATATGATATTTTGAGTTGCTGCATTCGAGTTAGCTTAAGGGAGACTCACTCAAGGGGTACCACTTGGTGAGAATTCCACCTATTTAGTTTAGAATTTATTTTCTATTCAATAATTAGTTTTAGTTTTAGCAACTATCTATTCCTACAACCACTAAAATTTTGTTCTGTGATTATTTTTGCAGTCAAGGAAAACAAAGTAGTTTCCTGTCTATTTGTTGAGATTTCCATTTCTATCTTTCATTTCCAGTCCAACTGTTAATGCTTAGTATGGATGTTGATTTATGTTTAGTGCTAAGTTGATTTCTTTCCAACATTTCATTTCCAATATTATTTCTTTCCTAGTTTATGGATGATTACAATGGAGTCCTAGTGCACATATAGTGCTGACCCATTTCAAGTTTACATCCCTGGGTTGACAATTGAAATGCACCTTCATGATGAGTGAGATAGCTACTTAGTGCAGATGTCCAATCTCTAAGTCACAAATCTAAGGGATTAGTTATTAAACCATTAGAGGAGGCCAACATTTTTGGCACCATTTTCGGGATGGTGTCAAACTAGGAATTTCTTTGGATTCATTGCTAGTTTCTTTATTGTTGTAGTATTTTTGAATTTTTTTCTTAGCATACCCTTCATTTAGAAAGGTAATGACCTGCTATTCTTTCACCAATTCTATTTGTGAGTTGGTTGATACTGAGTTGATATTGCATGCATAGAGGAAGGAGGAGAGATGCTCGTGGGAGGTTCCTTCCTAATGACCCTAATCCATTCTAGCTAGTTGATCATCAAAATCTACCAAGAGACAAAGAAGAAAAAGAGGCACACCCTTTTGCTGATGCATTTCCCAATCTAACTAGTTTAGACACTTCCTCTTAAGATTAAAATCTGATTAAAAATCCATTTTCTTTGGAACTTCATCAAGTAGGCATGGGTGATGAGAATAGAAATAGAAACAGACCCAACCAACCATCTTTTCAATTTCCTATTAATCATCAAAATTAAGTTGATAACCTCAAAAACATCCCTACTTCAGTTCTTCCTAAGTTCTATGGACTTGTCATAGAAGAACCTAACACTTTCTTGTTTGAGTTTGATATCCTTTTTAGAAGCTATGACTACACCACTAATGCTCATAGGCTTAATTTGTTTCCTACCACCTTGAAATAAGCTCCATTAAGATGCTTTATGAGCCTTGGTAGGAATACTATGGAAACTTGGAATGTTATGAAAACAAAGTTCCTTGAGAAGTATAAAGAATATTATAGTGGCAATGATATGAGAGGAGATGATATCTTTAGGATGCAACAGAAAGAAGATGAGAGTTTGGAGGACTACATTTCAACGTTTTTGTTTTTCCTATAGAAATCCCCACATCATACACTCAATGAGGAGTCTGAAAATTTGCTCTTCCTTAGAGGGATCAATGAAGGTTGTATTAATGATCTGGACCTAATGGGAGGAGGATATATCACCCAATTTCCTTGGGATGATATCAAAAATATGTGTTAGAACTATTCCAGGGAAGCTTCAAAGAAAGGAAGAGGTTACCAATCCTCTATGGGTAAATCATCCTCCAATGGAGTTTCAAGGATGGATATTACTCACTTGTTCACAGATTTCAAACAAGACATCATAAACAATCTAGCCACTTAGCTAGATACAATTCAAGCAAAGAAGAAACATGAGGAGGAAGAGGAAATGTTGGAAAAACATTTCCCTCATTGCAAACAAAAGAAGGATTGCAAATGCAAAATGATAGCCAACATTGACAGCAAGTAGATCCCACCTGAGTTCAAGCCAATCTAGGGAGATGATGATCAAGTCCACTACATTTCACAAAGGAGACCATGGGCCCTAAGACAAGGTATGCCACTAGATCCATTATCTTTTGTTGGTCCTTATTTCAATTCTTATGCATCTGGTAATCAATGGCAACCCCCATACCCATCCAATTATAGAGGATATCCACCTCAGCCTTGGAATAACCCTCCAAATACCTGGCCCAATAACAAAAACTCTCCATGCTAGTGGCAACAGTTCCAGGGGAATTGGCAGCCACCTCCATAGCCTCAAAAACCTACCATAATGCCTCCTCCTACTAGCTCAAGTTCTAGCACACCTAGACCTACTCAGTTACCAGCTCAACCCACACCTAACCCAAATAAAAAACCACAACAATAGCTAGTCTACTCTACAGATCCTAATCGATTCCATGCATATGTTGTGAGTGTGAGTAACATCCATCTACATTCAAGAATCACTTTCCTAGCTCCTTCCACTCCTATCATCACCGAGCTTCTTGTGGAAGAAGAGGAGCATTTGAATGTCCCCATTCAGCCAAGTGTTCCTAAAAATCCTGAACCAATTTAGCAAACTGATCAAGATCTACCATCTCCTCAAAGATTAGAAGTTGTTAAACAAAAGGAAGAGGAGGAGGAAACAATATTTGACATCTTGGATCATTTGAAACACATATGTGTTAAAATACCTTTTTTTCAGGCCATACAAGATGTCCCAATATATGGAAAAGCAATCAAGGAAACATGCCTCAAAAAGTCGGGGAGGAAAAAGAAAGACTCCACTATAGTTCATGTGGTGGGACAGTTGGAAAATATTATGCTTGGGAAAGTTATTGTTCCTAAGTACACTAACCCTGGTAGTCCTATGGTAGGAGTTATTATAAATGGAGTACAAATAAATAATTCTCTAATTGACTTGAGAGCAACAATAAATGTGATGACCGAGGATATCCTACAACAACTAAATGTTGCAAACATGAGACCTACTCCTATTTTGAAGCTTGCAAATAGTTCCACTGTCAAACTAGATGGTATAGTAGAAGGCCTTGTGGTAACTCTAGACTCTTGGGAGTACCCAACATATTTTATGATCCTTTCTCATAAAGCTACACTAGGTGGGTATCCCATTATTCTTGGAAGGTCATGGTTAGCAACAACAGATGCTTACATTGGATGTCAGTTAGGGTACATGACTATTTCTAATGGGAGAAGCATCAAAAAGCTTGTTCTCTACCCTCCTACTCAACCATCCCATGATATGGACAACCCCATATGGCCACATGTTGAAGAGGTCGAGGAAGTCAATTCAGTGGCACAACTCATGATGTTAGGAAAAATTCATTTCATGCAACTTCAAGAAGAAGATGTAGTGTTGTCCCACATAATTTAGAACCATTGTGAGGTGCATGAAGAGTCATCCACTCAGTAATATGGTTTTACAGGTCTAATGAAGATACTTTTGCTTGCTCTTCCTACAACTGAACTTCCTACAACAACAAATATGCTTCATACATTACTACCACATGAACTAAAAATTCCAAGTATTAGTGAAACAACTATGATTGAGTTAACCACACAAGTGCAAGTGTCATAATGGAAACATTTGAATATTAAAAGCAAGTTGACTCAAGAGTAACAATTGTCCTTGAAAAACATATTGAAGACCCACCAGCATGCATTTCCATGGGACTACCATGACATGAAAGGATTGGATCCTAAGCTCTATACCCATAGGATATATATCAGAGATGACTGCACACTAGTAAGGCAACCACAAAGGAGAATCAACCTTGCATTGAGGGAGATTGTAAAAGGAGAACTATAGAAATTATTGGATGTGGGATTTATCTACCCTATCTTAGATAGCCAGTGGGTGTCTCCATTGGTAATTGTGCCTAAAAAGGGAGGTAAATGGAGAGTTTGTGTTTATTACAGAGAATTAAAATCTACCACCAAAAAGGATAATTTTCCCCTTCCTTTCATAGACCAAGTACTGGATTCCCTTGCAGGTAAGCAATATTTTTCCTTCCTAGATGGATTTAGTGGTTAAAATCAGATGTAGATTGCACTTGAGAAGACAACCTTTACCTGCCCATGGGGGACTTATGCCTACTCAGCCCTTCCATTTGTTTTTTGTAATGCACCTACAACCTTTCAAAGGGTAGTCATTAGTATATATTTAGATATCTCACATGATTGCATGGAGATATATATGGATGATTTTACCACCTATGGTGTGATTTTGCAAAAGCTTTAGAGAATCTAAGGAAGGTTTTACAGAGATGTGAAGATCATAATCTATCCTTGAATAGTTAGAAATGCTTCATGATGATGTAGGAAGGAGTAGTTCTTGGACACTTCATCTCTCAAAAAGGAATTCAAGTAGACTTGGCCAAGATTGAGGTGATTACCAATCTGCCTATTCCTATAGAACAAAAATATGTTAGAAGTTTCTTAGGACATGAAGGGTACTATAGGAATTTCATCAAAGATTTCAATAAAATGGAAACACCATTGTACAATCTTCTAACCAAAGATGTTGAGTTCCAGTGGATAGAGGACTGTGACAAAGCAATCTCTGATTTGAAAGCAACTTTAACCCATATTCATACAAATGCATCTAATTATACTATAGGAGTTGTATTGGGACAAAAAAAAGGAGCAATTGAGAATGCAATCTATTTTGTCAGCAAAAACCTACAAGGAGCTTAATTTAATTACACAGTGACAGAGAATGAAATGTTGGCAGTCATTTATAGAAAATTACATTTTGAATCAAAGACCAGGATTAAATCAGTCCAATGGCACAAATTACACCTCTAGAAGCATCCAACAGTTACATTTAATTTGGGAGCTCATGGTACATCATCATCCAATTGAATAAAAATAGTTACATCATGGAACAATGAGAAAATAATATTATGCCAGCTTGTCATTAATGAAAATTCTAATTGGAGGATGAAATTAGCTTCACATGTCTTCTAGAAAACCCTTCCAGCTATAGACAGTTTGGGCAAGGATTCTTATGGAAGTTCCACTTTTAAATTTTCAATTGAAATCTTCCATATTTCCCTTTTAGCATGAATCCATATGCAAGTTCCCCTTTTAATATTTATTTAATCCTAAAAAAAAAATCATTTTTTGAAAAAAATTCCATTTTTGGAATCATTTTTTGAAATTTTTTAGTTTTTGAGGAGTATCAGGATTTTGAGGGGGTCAAGGAATTTTCGGGAAAATCCTGAGGGAACAGATTTTCCCAAATTTCCTGCAGGGTCGAAATCCCCTAAACCTCATAACTTTTTTTCTAGAAGGAATTTTCAAAAAGTTCAAAAAGCAACCTTGCCTAATTTTTCATCCTCTATCCATAGGTGCAATAAATATTTACATATAACATTGAAAATTCACTTCAAAATCCCCATTTTAGAATTCCAAGATAAACAAATTTCCCCTAAAGCCTCAAAATATTGTCCTCATCAAACCTAGTCTAGATTTAATCCCAAAATAACCTCCCAAAAGAGCATAACCAAAATTCAACCAAGCCAAGAGGCACAAATGCAAAAGAAAAAAAAGGGTCCCAGCCTCCGGTGAGGCGTGTGTGTGAAAATTGCACAACACATCTTCTTTCTCTTCCATAACTCCACCACCACTTGACTTCGCCATCACTTCATTCCATCACCATTGCATTAATTTCTCAATTGTACATTTTGAAGGTAATTGGTAATTTCTCCACATTCTTTACAAAGATACTCCATGTTTTCAAGTATGTGTGTGGCAATCTATTATATCTTAATTATGTTTAGTGCATTTATTTAATTACTATAAATTATTGTTGATATTTCACATGGCATAAAATTGTACTCCACCCTATCAAATCATAACTACCACCTAGCCTGTGCAAACACATGCTCAAATTTAGGTTGGGGGGAGTGTCAACTCACAAGTCCACGTGTCATCCATGTCAAAAATTTGAAATAGGCCAATTTTAATGATAAATTGAAATGACGGCTTGCATGTGTGAAATGTCACTAAACTGTCACCATTTTTCTTGATGATACCCTTCATTTATGAGTCTTTATTTCCTTAGTCATAATTTTAAATGTCACCCAAAAAGGTAAATTAGAGAGCTACATGACATTGGCATCAGCACTACAAAAGAATTGCAGGAAGAGGAAGGAATTGGGTTTCCAAAGTGAGATTGCAGGAAAAGGAAATTTAGAGTGTGTGTTTGATTGCAGGGAGCTGAAATAATGGGAGGTTAGCTAATTAGGAATGAACCCACAGTTCATGATGTGGTAATGTAGGATGCACCTTCTCTGGCAGAGTTCAAGAATTGTGGATGGCTAGATTTTCATGAAACTTGACAGCTACAATGAGGACATTGCGCTAGAATTTGTACACACACTCTTTGAGGGGAAGGAAATGGTAAAAGGGTTAGAGGTGATCGCTACTGAGGAGAGAATTGCAGAGGTAACAGGTTTACCTATTGATGGAGAACCATACCCTACTACTAGAGATGCAAGGTTAGTAGGGCTGAATTTACTGAACCCAATGACCCTCCATTGGTTGTAGATAAGCAAGGTATGAAGAGGACTTCTCTACCAGAGCCATAGAAACAAGTAGTTGTCCACATTGTCAAGTATATTACTTGTGAGGGCCACCAATCATGCCTCCACTCTATGCATTTCAAGCTATTGAACCATATGAGGCATGGAAGAAGAATGAACATTCCCAATGTGTTGTATCACCTCCTTCCAATCATGGAAATCAAAACACAAAAAGGTAGGGATAATTTTGTCTCTCACCATTGTTTAATAAAATTGTTAGTATAGAAATATTTGCAAGAGGTGTCTGATATGACATGGGAGGAATTTGTAAACATTGATCGGTTTAGACTAGAAAATGTACATCCTAGAGGTTAGTCTCAACCTCATAAGGTTAGTAGGGAAGAGAGGGTTGTTGAAACCACTCCTAGAGCTTCAACCTTTAGTGTAAATCCTAGCTCAAACCCTCCTATAGCCAAGCAAGCTATAGAAATTGGTTCTTCTGAGTCAGAATATTCTGATGAGGAAAGTTCATACTCAGAATATGAGGTTAATGTTATTCCCAAAACCCCAATTCAAACTAGGTCTATCCTTAGGAGAGAGGAAGCACAAATGAAAGAGGCAGTAATGAGAAAGGGGAAGGCCAAGAAGCAAATGACAGAAGAAGCAACACCAAGACCTAGGAAATGAAAGGTTGATAACACTGTTCTTGCAGCCGAAGAAAAAGATAAAAACCCTCCTAATAAATCAAAACCAGCTAGGCCAGCCACTGACATGCCTCCAAAGAGAATCCATAGGCTTAGAAAAAAATCTAGGGAAGAGACAGAGGCCTTATGGGGCAGGTAAATGTTGAAGAAAAAGAAATTTCTAAAGAACAAGCAAATATAAGATCAGTAGAGCTTGCTGCTATTGCAAAATAGGATGAGAATCAAGAACCCCTACAGCCAGAGCAGGATGAATAACCAGAATCACTGCAACTGGTGTTATTTGAACAAGAATCGGTGGAAAGGAAGATTTTGGTAGGAACACATAAACCTCCTACCTTTTCATGGAATGATGTAGCCCTAGACCTATGGAGTGAGATGCAAAGAAAAGAGGAGCAATGGAAAAAGGAAAAATGCAAGCTACAAGATGAGATTAAGAAGAAAAATACAGAAATTGAAGAAAAGAATGCAAAAATTGTTTCCTTGAAGGAAAAGGTGGATAATGTCATAGCTTTAGTACCTCAAATGTTGGCATGTAGAATTCCTCCAAGAGTGTACACCCTATATTTGAAGGAATGAAATCATTCCTTTAAACTATCAAGGAAAACTATCAAGGATTATTTCAGGTTTGAGCCCTTCTCTTAACACTCGACATGAGTTTTCCAAGCTTACCGGTTTGCCCCTTTTGAAGTTAAAAATATGCTCTATGAACTATATCTGCATAATTATGTTGTGACTGATGATCATGATTGGAACCCACTGTTGTATATTGGAGATATCCATTTAAGGGAATTTATGTCCTAGATTCAAAATGAAATTAGTTGGCGGCATCAGTTTAGAACTTACAGGAAAAGAGAATTTCATACTCCCTTGCCTCTCAAGGCTGAATCTAGTAACCCTGCAGATATTTACCAAACTTGGCATAGGATTCTCTATCGCCTAATAGGATCATGCCTATTAGAGAAGAAGCCTACAAGGAATATGAGAAGGTAGTTGAAACTACAAAGAAATTAGTAATGGGGTACTTATTGTAGAGGTGGAACAGTTTGACATATGAGTTGAACCCCACTCTTTACAGAATTATGTTGCGACATGAAGACGAGTTGACATATACATATAGATTGGGAGAATGAGACAATAGTATTGGCTTCCATTAACATTTCAGCCACCTACACTATTGTGGCATGTGCCAGATCATAAGTTTTATTGGTATGACATAGCTATAGAAAAGGAAAGATGGAACAGATTGGAGAACAAGCAAGGATTCTACTGGGATCCCAATTTAGACACTGCAGAGGCCAATGTGGGATAGTTTGCAGTTGGTGACTTTAGAGCATTGATTAGGAAAAATAATAGTGCTCCCTCTATTGGAGGACCAACAAAACATTAGGTTGGGGGGAGATGATGAGTCCAACTAATGGCTCAATTTTGATAGGATTTATTATATATTTGATGTTGCTATCATAGACTTTGGCACTTGGTTGTTGATATTTTCCTTGTTATTTCCTTAAAACCATAAACCTTGGGCATAAGTTTATCCTTGTGACTTTTAATGACATTAACATGCTATGTGAATTATCTATGTTAATTTTACATTTGGTTGAATGGATGTTACTTTAAGGTAATTATATATATGCAATTTTTTGTGCATGCTAATGTCATTATGCAAGTTTACACTAAGATGTTGATGTCAACAAAGCTTTCCAAGTGGAAGAAACTCTTGCCAGCTAGTCGGTTACCAAGAAGGTCAAGAAGATGACCATTAAAAGGTAAAAGGAGGGAAATTCTTAGTTCGAATGAAAGATTGTAACCACCTTTTTAATAGTCATGTTTATTTGTTGAGCAATTTTAGGGAGTGTGTTGTGCTAGATTCTCGTTGGAGCAAGTCTTCTTTGACCAAACTTGGAACATGCATAACTTCCTCCATCTTCTTCTATGCTTCCAATAAGTGGCATCCTCCTATTTTGAAGGAGTCAACTACCTAGGTAGTTAGGGTTAATCAATAGTTTTTCTCTATATAAATAATGGTTAGATGCCCCTTTTCATAAGGTTGGATATTCTGAGATTGTACTTGCATTTTCTAGTTTTAGTAATACAATCATATCATTGAGAAGTTGTACTCATGTTTTCAAGAAATTATATGATATTTTGAGTTGATGTAGTTGAGTTAGCTTAAGAGAGACTCACTCAAGGGGGACCACTTGGTAAGAATTCCACCCATTTAGTTTAGAAGTTATTTTTTGTTTAGCAATTAGTTTCAGTTTCAGCAACAGTCTATTCCTATAGCTACTAAAATTCTATTTTGTGACTGTTCCTGCAACCAATGTAGACAAAGTAGTTTCTTGTCTATTTGCTAAGATTTTCATTTCTGTCTTTGATTTAAAGTCTAACTGTTAATGCTTAGTATGGATGTTGATTTATGTTTAGTGCTAAGTTTATTTTTTTCCAGCATTTCATTTCCAATATTGTTTCTTTCCTACTTTATTGATGATTACAATGGATTCCTAATGCACATACAGTGCTGACCCATTTCAACTTTATGTCCCTAGATTGACAATTGAAATGCACCTTCATGATGAGTGAGATAGCTACTTAGTGCATATGTCCAATCTCTAAGTCACAACTCTAAGGTCTTAGTTATTAAACCATTAGAGGAGGCCAATAGTGCCGCAAGCACAACTGAGTTTGTGGTGGGTCCTGATTAAGTTTCGTGGGTTCAACGGGGAACACTGGCGATCAGATGTAGAAGATCAACGATTGTCACAAAATGCATGGTGGGACCTATAGAGGAAGCAAACGTAGTTAGTGAGAGGTGATGTCACGTTGATAGGTGGCATTAGCCTGCATACCTTACTGAGAATACAGTAGGACCCATTCAAGACCCACGGGGCTAGCAGGGAACAGTGAAGATTGATCAAGTTGATTGAATGGTGCACAATTCATGAATGGTGGAACCTACAAAGACTTCACAATATGATGTATGCCATCATAGTAGAGTTTGAACGAGGAAGATTTGATGGTGCCTATAGTGTATTTCATGGGACCCAATAGAATGATGTTGATGGTGAATCGTGATGATGGCTGATAGGTGGCGAAGAAAATTGCTTAATATATCAACTCACATTGTTGTTGTGAGTTGCATGGAAATGATGTGGATGACAAATGGCATCGGTCTATAGACCCCGCAAGGTTTGTGTGGGCCCATTTTCAAGCTCAGAAGATGAGCTAATTTTGGATGTGTTTCTTGGTGGACCTCGTATATGGAAAGCAATGTATGAAGGTATTTGTGGTGGAGATTTAAAGGACCATTTATCCAATGGTCAAGATTGAAGGTTGATCTGATGGTCATGATTTAAGGTTATTGCGATGCACTATGTGATCACAATGGTTATGTGATCGATGATGGAGATCAAAAGGTGATTGATCCAATGGTGATCATCAGTCAATGGAGATTGAAGGCACATGATTAAAGGTAACCAATATGATGGTGATGATTTAAAGTTGTGAAAGTGAATGGAAAGCCCAGGATTGTGGCGCAAAGAAAGAGATCAACAAACAATAATCAAAGATAAAGATCTACAACAGTCTAGTAAGTGTGAACAAGGGTTTTGAATGTGTAACTGACCAAAGAAAATGAAGATTTGATCTTCAAGGCAGTGATATAGATCATAGATATGATCAAGATAGGATCAAATCTAATTTGATCATATAGATAACAGAATGCATTTAATGTAGATCTAATCCTAGGGTTTTACAGGATGTTATTCTTAGCAAACTCTCTAACAAAAAATATAATGTTAAGAGGCTTGATGCACAAGTAAACCCTAACAGGTGATTGAGATCAAATTAGATTGGATGAATAGAAGAATGCATTGAATGCATAATCAATTTGTAGGGTTCAATAGAGAGAATGAGGAAATTTTTCTATAATCGAATTAAATGTGGAATCAGCTTGATGCAAAGGTGGAGTGATAATGAAGATATTTGATAGATCCTATCAGATGAATTAATGATAAATTGGATAGTGGTATGTGGCTCGAGGAAAATGTAACTTGCTGGTGAAGTTTGAAAGTGAAGGAAACCCTATCACAAGGTTTGAGATGATCTAAACGATAGAGAGAGAATCTTGAGGTAGAGATTATACGTCGGTGGAGATAGAAGAAAATCATATATTATAAAAGTTTGGAGTTTGAAGTAAGTGTGTATGAATAGAGAAATCTCTGCAGTTGTATGAAGTGTTGAATATTGTTACATCTTGTAGAAGCATCTTGCAGAGATAGGAAGTGTTTTTGTGTGTTTGCAAGAAAGAGAGAGATATGTAGTAGACAAAGAATGCATTTGTAAAGTCCTAGACTATAAAATAGAACATCATCTAGGTTGGAATTCAAGAGAGTGTAGATGTGTGAGACACTACAAAAAAGGAAGAAAGTGTAGTACAAAGCAGAGGATAGTGAAGAGGTGAGGTATGTGTTGCTAAGTGTGTAGCTTCAATAGCAGAGTGTGTGTTATAGTGAAAGCAACAATGTACTAAATGTAATGATGCATCATAGGTTTTGCAGAACCAATTTTATGCATACTTAAATTTGTAATCCTTCAAAGGTTGTAGCCTCATTGTACTGAGTTGTAGCTCATTTTATGGAGCTATTGTTTCCTTGGAGTTGTAGCTCCTAAATTAGGGTGTTGAAGCATCCTTGGGTTTTAGCCCTAAAACATTGTAATAGATTCTTTTGTGACTAGATTTGAGCAATAGAGTCAAGCAGCCTTGGTCACCATGGTCTTTCCCATCTTGGTTTTTCCATGTATATCTAGTGTTGTGGGCATGTGTGTGTTGATTATATATTTACATGTTTATGTTTGCATCTTTAGTTTTCAATCTACACATTAAGAGTTTGAGAAAGATATCTGCACAAAGTATTTGGAGCTAAGAAAGTAATCTGCATAAGGTTTTGAAGGCCAAATTTTTAATAGATAAAGTTTATTATCTATTGATTCACCCCCCTCTTAGTAGATCATTGTGTTCCAAGAATTTGTATTAGAGCCCTAGGTTCCCTAGGAGAAGCTTAATTATCTCAGCTAGATCTTGGTAGAGTGAACACAATTGTTAGTCAAGAAAGTTTACTTGCATATTATGGACCTATCTTTGACTGATCAAGATTTTTTTTTTGGAGCTCATTGATGGAAGGATATTTGGGATCCATAGGATTTGATGTTTGGATGTCTGTTGTAAATGGATATACAGTTCCTACTACACCTCCAATAACTGAAGCTGAAAAGAAGGCATATGAGGATAATGCTACAACAAGAGATGTAATTCTTCATGGAATGTCAAGTTCTATGTTGGTCGAAGTCATGCATTGTCAAACAACACGTGAAGTCTGGAACAAGTTGAAGAGAATGTATGAAGAGGATGGTAAAAAATAAATGAAGGCATTGATTTAGAAATATGAAAGTGAATCTGAAACTCTGAGTATGAGTGAAGCTACAACAAGATATGATGAAGAAGAAATATCTACCTCCAGATCACAAGAGCCCAATGAAGATCAAGTTGATTCCTTCAAAAGATCAAGAAATGACTTCAGGAAACATAAAGGTAATCACAATCATTTTGTGACTAAATTTTTTTATGATGAAGTAAATGATTATGATAGGGAAAAGGATAGTAAAAGTAATCTATACACAAGAAGAGAAAGTGGGCCATCTGGTGTAAATGGTAGATCAGATGATGAACATCGAAGTTTCTATGGGGTTGACCCATTTCCAATGACCTTTGATGAAGACATTTAGAGGTCTGATAAAGATGAAGAAGTTGAAACCTCTAGTGAAGAAGAAGTGGACCTTGAAGGTAAACTCATTTGTGCTCTAAATGAGATTAAAATGTTGAAGAAAGAGAATGAAGAACAAAAGTTGCATGCAAAAAAGGAGATAGGAAGACTAACTAAAAGCCTTAAAGGTTCTAACCAAATGATAGTTAGTTTGAAAAAAAGAGTTGAGGAAGCTAGGAGGATAGAAGATGTAGTTAAATCTGAAATACATTCTAAATCAGATGGGTGCATGAAGCTAGAAGCGGAGATAGTTGCTTTGAGAAGAGATTTGGAGAAATCCAAGGAATAGATTGACAAAGGCCTGAAGTTGAAAGGTGGCTCTAAGACATTAAATGAATTTATAAGATCAAAAAAGCCATCTAGACCAAGATCAAGACCAAAAGTGAAGATTGACCTTGGTTGTGAGAAAGAGGAGAGTCCTTCTACCAGTGTTTTTACAAGGTTATTTGATAGATTTAGAGCAAAAGAAAGATGCTACAAAAAGAAAGAGGAAGCTTGCACGAGTTGTTCCAAAGAAAGTGCCTTTGGAAATGGAAGATTAGAAAAAGGCGTTGTTGGAGTGAAGAAAGAAAAATATGAAAAGAAGCCTACCACTATTGAGATGAGGAAACCAAATAAGGATATTACTACTAAGTTGAAGGAGCCTGCAATAGATAAAAAGATGGAGAAACCAGTTCCTAGAAACCTAAAGAAAAATCAGTACACAAAGGGAGTTGATGCAGAAAGATTTACTAGGATGAGATACATGAAGAATCCAAATCAAAGAAGACCAAGTACTCCCCATGGTTTAATGGTTACTATTATACCTATAATCAGTTTGGTCATAGGGCTAGGGAATGTAGAGTCACACTTAGAAGGAGCATTAAATATGTAAATAGAAATTCATCTGCTCATGTAAGGAATATGTATGTAGTATGCTACAAGTGTGAAAATTTTGGTCACATAGCTAAAGATTGCAGATTAGATCTTGTAAGACCTATATTACAGATCAAGAGGAAGGATACATCTTCCAAAGTGAACAATAGTTCACATACTTGTGTGAAGAAGGTAGGTGTGACAAAAAGGCAGTCAAAGAAAGTATGGAGAAAGAAATGTTGGCAGATAGCACTCCTTGAGGTTGATTCTTCCTTACATCACTAATTTGTAGTGATAGGGAATGAGTCCAGGGGGAGCTAAATTGGAATTTCATTCATTCCTAGAAATGAAGAAGGAGATCAAGTCAGGTAAAACATATTTTACAAATTTCTAATAAATTGATGGTTGTAGATGTCTGGTCACAATCTTGCTCTTTGAAATGCTCATCAAAGGGTAAGAACATCAGGAGAAGTGGATAGTCAGCTGCATAATTTGATATCAACCATTGGTATTAGTTTTTGAAGAAAAAGTGGTGTAGATGCTCTGTTAAGAGAAATGCTTCTTGCCTGCAAGAAGAAGAGTTATGGCTAAAAGGAAACTATTTTGTATATTTATTTTTAAATTGGCAGCAAACCATTACATATTGGTTCAAAACATGTTAGTTGGTACAGAGCCCCTAAAATGAAGCTAGTGATGCAGTCTTGGATATCAATTGGTGCATAGCATCAATTGAACACATTCACAATTGGTATCAAAATGATAATCGATTGATAAGTAGGAGGTATTTTTCCACAACGTGTCAAATTATGATATTGCTATCAGGATTCAACCATGTAGTTTCGAGTCAAACTCATTGACCCATGTTTCATGAGTAGTGGTTCAACAAGAACCCATCTCTCATGATATCGAATGATCCACTTAGCACTCATTGCATCTAAGTGATGCTCACAGAGGTGAAGCACTTGTCCGTCCCGGGAGGTCACCCATCCCAGTACTGCTCCAGCTCAAGCGCGCTTAACTAGGGAGTTTTCTCCAAGGTTAAGCCCGCTTGAGTTGTTACCCCATTTGCAAAACCTTCAGCAAGTGTTGTGCCTTATGAACCATTCATAATAGAGCCCCTTTAACTCATCAATTGATAAGTAGGAGGTATTTTTCCACAGCGTGTCAAATTATGATATTGCTATCAGGATTCAACCGTGTAGTTTCGAGTCAAACTCATTGACCCATGTTTCATGAGTAGTGGTTCAACAAGAACCCATCTCTCATGATATCGAATGGTCCACTTAGCACTCATTGCATCTAGGTGATGCTCACAGAGGTGAAGCACTGGTCCGTCCCGGGAGGTCACCCATCCCAGTACTGCTCCAGCTCAAGCGCGCTTAACGGGAAGTTTTCTCCAAGGTTGAGCCCGCTTGAGTTGTTACCCCATTTGTAAAACCTTCAGCAAGTGTTGTGCCTTATGAACCATTCATAATAGAGCCCCTTTAGCTCATCAATTGATAAGTAGGAGGTATTTTTCCACAGCGTGTCAAATTATGATATTGCTATCAGGATTCAACCGTGTAGTTTCGAGTCAAACTCATTGACCCATGTTTCATGAGTAGTGGCTCAACAAGAACCCATCTCTCATGATATTGACTCATTAAACATGGGTCAATGAGTTTGACTCGAAACTACACGGTTGAATCCTGATAGCAATATCATAATGATAATCAATATCAGGGCATTATATCATGAATTGGTGTCAAGTATATGATATCAATTGGTACAAAGCATGAATAAGAATATCTATAATTGATATCAAACCTGATTGGCACTGAGTATGTAATGGCACTCCAATTTTCATCAGATATTTTTAAAATTGGTATAGAGTAGTTGGAGCATATGGTTTTTCCATTCCAGTAAAATATTGAATGCAACAATTGGCATAAGAGAAAAAAAAAATCAATTGGTATCAGTTAAGGGGGAGAAAAGTCCCTTTTCCATTACTAAGAAGAAGTGAAGGTTGTAGCAATATGGTGACCTAAGGTTAAGAAGAGGAGAAAGGATGAGCAAGTGCTCAAAAGAATTGAGCATGGGGGAGAAGAAGTGAGAAATGCTTAAAGTAGAGCATAAGAGAGAAAGCTTTAAAGATGCTCATAAGGATGAGAAAAGGAGAAGGAATGCCAAAGGAGGATATTAGAGAACAAATAGACCCTTTGCACTACTTTTCGAAGGGGGAGAATGCTTTCAAAATAAGTGATCTCTTTTCCATTGATGTTAAAGGGGGAGAAATTAATGCAAATGCTCAAAGAGGAGCATTGGAGAAAGCAACAATAGAAGGATAGAGTAAAAATGATACTGGTACAAATGTTGAATTAGATAATTGGTATCATTGACCATTTAAGTTAAGTTTTTCCATCAATGACAAAGAGGGAGATTGTTGGAATATGTTGTCATTGATGTCAAAAGGGGATCAGAGGAGAAGTTTTTATATCCTATGCAGAAGCACATAGTGTTGTCATTGATGTCAAAATGGAAAATCGGGCAAAGGAGTTTGTTGGCATGATCATAGAGGATGGATGTGAGAGCAATGGATCTAGTTCTAGAAGTATGTGGATTGATTGTTGGTGCAAAAGAGCAAGTTGCTTAGTATGTTGCATAGTTGACAAAATGTTGTCATCTTTGCAATAGTTGCTTCCAGGTATTTGATGACAAATTAGGTACCAGATTCGATGTGGGTTTTTTTGAGAGCATTCTAATGATGTGCTTTACATGTCCAAAAAATGAAGGATTCGCTCAGAATGGATTTAAGTATGCTCTCGAGTGATATTATGGTTTACAAATAAACCCTTATTTGTTTACTATCATGATGGTGCTAGTTATAGCGTTATATTTCTTTGTTGACTTGTTGTGACAGATTGCTAGTAACTTAAGTGACAACTTAACTATATCTTCCCATGTTGGTGATCGGCCCCATTGCCTAGGTTGATGTTGTCTACATGTCTCATCAGTGAGACATTTGTGATTCAGTGGGATAGTTTCTTTAGTCCCCTCAATAGTCTGTTGAGCACTAGAAGAAAAGAAAAATTTGGCTAAGTCATAACTTGAGGGGCATTTTTCTTAGTTTCTCTAACTTACCACTTCAAGGATTTTGATAGCTCTGGCAGTGTTTTTGGCATGTGGTCTAACTCAGGTGGTTTTTTACTATGCTTTGCTAACTCCTCACCCTATAGCATAGGTGGTGTTTTTTCTAGTTTGATGAACTTGTGAAGATCACACTTTAAGGTTGGTCATGTTTTTCAGGAAAATGTCTAACTTACCACTTAGCAAAGAAAAGTGAAGAGTGGGCCCTGTATAGTCAAGCCAACTGAAGATCAAAGATTCATGGGCGTAACAAGTTTTTTCTAATTTTTCATTGATAGGTTGTAGAAGGTTGCAGGTAGCTTAAGTTACCAATACTTAAGCCTTTGAAGTTGTGAGGGTGATCAACCCCTTCATCTTGCATTTACGAACTGAGCAAATATTTGGTGAGGCTAATATTTCCCAAGTATTGAGCAAATATTTCTCTTCACAAGAGCGATAGTGATGGTTAAGGCTTCAAGATCTAATGGTTCGCACAAGCACCACTAAGTTTTTGGTGGGTCCTGATTAAGTCATGTGGAGTCAGCAGGGAATAGTGGTGATTGAATGTAGAAGATCAACGATTCTCACAACATGCATGGTGGAACCTATAAAGGAAGAAGACATAGTTAGTGGAAGGTGATGTCACATTGATAGGTGGCATTAGCTCGCATACCCTTTTGAGAATTTAGTGGGACCTATTCAAGACCTACAGGGATAGGGAGGAATAGTGAAGATTGATCAAGGTTGATCGAATGGTGCATGAAGCATGAATGGTGGGACCTATGAAGATTGCACAAGATGACATATGCCATGAACGGTATAGATTGAATGAGGAAGATTAGATGATGCCTGTAGTGTATTTGGGCGGACCCAATAGAATGATGTCGATGGTGGATTATGATGAAGGCCAATAGGTGGTGAAGAGTGATTGCTTGATATATCAACTCACATCATTTTTGTTAGTTGCATGGCAATGATATGGATGACAAATGGCAATAGTCCATAGACCCTGCAAGGTTTTTGTGGGCCCGTTTTCAAGCTCACGGGATGAGAGGATTTTGGACACATTTCTTGGTGGACCTTGTGTATGGCAAGTGATGTATTAAGGAGATTTGTGGTGGAGATTTAAAGGACCATTCATCCAATGGTCAAGATTGAAGGTTGATTTGATGGTCATGATTTAAGGTTATTATGATGCACTATATGATTGCAATGGTTATGTGATAGACGATGGAGATCAAAAGGTGATTGATCCAATGGTGATCATCAGTCAGTGGAGATTGAAGGCACATGATTAAAGGTAACCGATCTGATGGTGATGATTTAAGTTGCAATAGTGAATGGAAAGCGCAAGATTGTGGCATGAAGAAAGAGATCAATGACCAGTATTCAAAGATAAAGATCTACAATGGTCTATTTAGTGTGAACAGGGGTTTCAAATATGTAATGAACCAAAGTAAATGAAGATTTGATCTTCAAGGCAATGATACAAATTGTAGATATGATCAATATAAGATCATATTGAATATGATCATATGGATAGCATAACACATTTAATGCAGATTTGATCCTAGGGTTTTGCAGGATGCTATTCTTAGCAAACTCTCTAAGACAAAATTTAATGTTGAGAGGCTCGATGCACAAGTAAACCCTAACAGGTGATTGAGATCAAATCAGATTGGATGAATAGAAGAATGCATTGAATGCATAATCAATTTTTAGGGTTCAATAGAGATAATGAGGAAAATTATCTATAACTGAATTAAATCTAGAAATGGCTCGATATAGAGGTAGAGTGAAAATGAAGATATCTGATAGAACCTATCAAATGAGTTAATGATGATCTAGACAGTGGTGTGTGGATCGAGGAAAATGTAGCTTGTTGGTGAATTTTGCAAGTGAAGGAAACCCTAGCACAAGGTTTGACATGATCTAAATGGTAGAGAGAGAATCTTGAGGTAGAGATTGTAGGTCAATGGAGATAGAAGACAATCAAATATTGTCAAAGTTTGGAGTCTAAATTAAGTTTGTATGAATAGAGAAATTTTTCAAGTTGTATGAAGTGTTGAATATTGTTACATCTTGTATAAGCATGTTGGAGAGATAGGAATTTTTTTTGTGTCTCCAAGAAAGAGAAAGATGTGCAGTAGATAGAGAATGCATTTGTAAATTCCTAGACTGTAAAATAGATAATCATCTAGGTTGGCATTCAAGAGAGTGCAGATGTGTGAGACACTGTAAAAACGGAATAAAGTGTAGTGCAAAGCATAGGAGAGTGAAGAGTAGAGGCATATGTTGTTGAGTGTATAGCTTTGGCAATAGAGTGTATGTTGCAATGAAAGCAACAATGTACCAAATGTAATGATGCATCATAGGTTTTGCAAAACCAATTTTATGCATACTTGAATTTGTAATCCTTCAAAGGTTGTAGCCTCATTGTATTGAGTTGTAGCTCAATTTAGGGAGTTCTTGTTTCCTTGGAGTTGTAGCTCCTAACTCATAGTGTTGAAGCATCATTGGGTTGTAGCCCTAAAACATTGTAACAGAGATTTCTTTTGTGATGTTAGATTTGAGCAGTAGACTCAAGCAGCCTTGGTCATTTTTCCCATCTTGGGTTTTCCACATATATCTATTGTTGTGGGCATGTGTGCGTTGATTGTCTATTTGAATTTTTTTGTTTGCATCTTTAGATTTTAATCTACACATTAAGAGTTTGAGAAAGAAATCTACACAAAGTATTTGGAGCTAAGAAAGTAATTTTCATAAGGTTTTGAAGGCCAAATTTTTAACAAATAAAGTTTATTATCTATTGATTCACCCCCCTCTCAGTAGATCATTGTGTTCTAACATGACCATGAAGAGTAATTCTCCCTCTTCTTTCTTCATTACAAGAGCATGATATTTTTCATCATCTAAACTATCACTAGCATCAGATGCATCACTTTCTTCTTGAATGTATATACTCTTCTTTTTCTTTTCAAAACTCTTCCTTTTAGGATAATAAGATTTCTTATTTTTGCTATCTCCTTCTTGCTCAAAGTTATCCTCCTTCTCACAACATTCGACACTTAGAAGAAAAGTGACCTATTCTTCCATAGTTAAAGCACTTGAAGGGTGACTTACCTTTATACTTGTTTATCCTCTCCTCAATCTTCTTATGAAGTTTGCTTCTTGCTCATTAGTCTCTTCATGATCCAATGCAATGGCTGCAATGTTGTCTTTCTTGTTTGCTTCATCCTTTTCCTTTTTTACAACCTTGAATGTAGCTTCTCTCCTAGAAGGCTCAACATCTCCCATACTCATATGCAATAAATATGCCATGCAAATCATCAATAGAATTTTTCCACTTCTCTTCCTTCTTCAATTGTAGAGATCCTAAGATCATATCTATTTTTCATTGACCTTAGAACTTTTAGTACAATGACATCTTATTTTACTTCTTCTACATACCCTCTAATAGATTTTACTATATCATCAACTCTCAAAAGATACTTTGCAATTTTCTCCTCTTCAGTCATCTTTAGACCTTTAAATTTAGTTCTCAACACTTGAAGCTTTGCCAACTTTACCTTGCTATCTCCTTCATAGATATTTTTCAATTTTTCCAATACATTGTACACAGTCTAACAATGCATAACCTTGCCATGCACAAATCTAGACAAGTTGTTCATAATGGAAAACCATGCTTTTTCATTATTCTCATTGTGAACCAATATACTATACCTGCAAGAACACAACAAATGAACAGATTAATAAAATCAAATGCAAGTTAGAATAGAGATTCCTCAAGAAATCCATTTGAATGTAAGAGAAAAGGAATGAAATGAAGAACACAACACACTTAAAACAAAGATAACAAATTCTATTCTAAAACAAAGAAAACTCTTAATCTCTTGAGGGAGTTGGTGCCAATTTGATGTGAAAATTAGCCCTTTCCCAACTCCAATGATGTGATGACGATGATTGATGATGAAGAGTGATCCACTTGATGAAGACCTCCAATGTGCTCCAAGATAAAAATCTGCATAACCTAGCTAAGATTGGATGAAATTGGATGAAAATTGCTATGAATTTGAGTATGGTAAGTTTAATCAAGTTGTGGATGATCAAATGAGGAATGAAGCCTCTTATTTATAGAATATCAAGTTGAAGAGATGTCCAAAATGGAGCAATGTGGGACTCATAATCAACAAATGGCAAGGTGCCACTTGTCAACATGTGAATGGATGGAGGATGTGCAAGTTTTGAAGAATGTGTCAATAAATGCATATATTTGAAATTTGAAATTGTTGAAATGACATGTAAGAGGTAAAGAAGGTGCATTGAATGCCACTTGGATCAAGAAAAAGGAATTTTTAGGTGGATTAAATGCCTTGTTGGAAGGACAAAGTCCACTTGGATTTTGAATTCAAATTTGAGGAATATTCCTTTATTATGCCTTTTTGAGAGAAAATAGAGATTTAATAAATGAATTAAATCTATTTTCAGGTGCAAGTTGCAAAAGCTAGAGGATGGGACATGAGAAGAGACTAAATTAATCAAGGTTAATTAATTTAATGAGAGGTCAAAATTATGTGACATATTGATTGATTTAAATCAAATATGAGAAGAATGTGATTTCAAGATTAATTAAATAAACAAATTATTGTTATTTAACCAAGGAGATGAAGTTAGATTAAACTAAATAAGGTTTTAATTTATTTAATTTAATGGATGAACTTTAAAGATTTAATCAAATAAAATTGATCATTTAATTAAATAGGGATAATTAGATCAGACTAATTGATTTAATTAGGAAGAAAGGATGACTTAATTAGATAAATGATTTATTTAATTAAGAGAGGAACATTGATGAATTTAATCAAATGAAGGTATTCAATTAAATGGTTAGACTGAGAGATGGTTTAGGATGAAACGGTGTTAGTGGTCGGGATCATATATGCAATGTCAATTAGTACATTTTCTATGTCTACACTCATAATCCTTCTTTCTTACAACATTAGTGGGAGGAGTAGGAGGAAGATAGTATTTGTTCTTGACTAACATCCAAATATCAAATCATAGGTATCCCAAATATCCCTTCATCAAAGAGCTCCACATAGCATAATTTGTTCCATCAAATCGAGGTGGCTTGTTTCTAGAAGAAACTTCTTGATCACTCATTGTGTTTGCACTACTAGAATCTACCTGAGCTAATTAAGCTTCAACTAGGGAACCTAGTGCTCTAATACTATTTTTTAGAACACAATAATCTACTTAGAGGGGGGTGAATCAGTAGATCTTAAAAATTTCAACCCTTAAACACTTTGTGTAGATTAATTCTTTGAACCTTTAATGTGTAGATTATGAATTAACATGCAAATACATGAACATGCACACACAAGAATCACATAATACAAGATGTACATGGAAAACCCAAGATGGGAAAAACCACGATGATAAATGTTGCTAGGAGCAACTATCCTAATCCAACCTCACAATCCAATATTTAGTTACAATTCTTTAAGGACATGAACCCTAAGGAGACACCAATCCCCTTGTTTTAAGAGAATATACTCCAAGGAAGCACCCACTCCCTAATTTGAGCACTTACCCAGATATCTGATGGAACCCACCAATCAAATTTACAATAAGAGATATAAAAATTTGATTACAATCCTATGTTGTAACCTATTTGCAACTACTTAATCCTTTATTGGTGTCTCTACAACACTCTCTTCTTTGCATTGTACCCCTCTATTCTATTTTGTTCTTCTTGTTTTCCCTTAGTGAATTCTTTGTCTGCCTTAATGCATCCTCTCACACCTTCTATAGCTCTCACTTTTCTTTTTAGTGTATTCTTTGTCTGTCGCAGGAGCCTAGATTACCTTCTATTGTGTGTACTCACTCTTCTTTACTCAACTCACACAGATACTACACTTAGTCAATATTCTAAAAAATTGTGTAGTTGCTCACCATCGATGATTGCCTCGAGATTCTAAACCTTATGTAAATATTTTTTTAAGGTTATAAGACATCTTGTTCACTGCCATACTACTGCATTGAGCCATGCAACATTAAATTCTAGTGCAAAGAATTTTCCTTCTTAGTCTTCCTATCAAACCCTAAGAGCGAATATGCATTTAATGCATCCTTCTGATTATTCTATTTGATTTTAATTTTTCTCAACATGGTGATCTATGTCACTGGCCTACACATCAAATCTCCATTCATATTGGTCATTGGAGTAGTTGAATGAATTCAATCCATTCACTATTTTAGTTACCAGATGAAACCTTCATTTACATGGACTTAGCCATTTGTGATCTTCATCATTGAATCTAGGCAGTCAATATCTTCTCTTCGCGCCACAATCTTATGACTTTAATTCAATCATCCATCTTTAAAACCTAACCATCAAATAAACAATCTTTAAATCTTCATCTTCAATCCTTTCCATCGCATATCACCCAAACTATTGAGTCACCATCATTCGCTTACACAATGCAAGTAACCCCGATGATGACCATTAAATCATCCACCCTTCAAATCTACACCATTTTTCGAAATTCATCAGGCATCATGGTAACTCATATCAATTCAAAAGTTATTCTTGTGATATGAATACATTCAATGATCACCGTCATATCAATTTCCATTCAATCTACATCGTCCCCCACTATACCATTGGAAAAAAACATGGGCCCACAAAATCTTAGCGGGTTGGTGGGAAATTGTCACCTGTCCACCTTTGATGTCACCTTATTCTATTCATCACCCATCACACAAACACTTTCTTCATTCGGTGTCATATGTTTCGTGATGTGAAGTAGTCAAGTGATGCAATAGGACTATACCACCTATACACTATTGATGTCATTTTCTACTAGCTTCCAATTTCCATCGCTCATTGCACAAGGGCTTCCTTCATCCTACTTCACAACAATGATGTGAAGCAACCAAGCGATATCTTGCCACGTCTCAAAATCTTATCCATCCTCAAATAGCATGTCATAGATCATCCACATTTTCATCCTCGTTGAGTGTCACAATCCCACTAGCCCACGAGGTCAAACAAAGTCAACACTTTTAATCGGTGAGGTGGCAGGCAACTTCCACTTGTCCTTCTATCGGTTGTTGGGGATCAGGAATCCCTTGTTCTCCATACCACACCAAAAATCATACCTTCGAGCTACAAAGATTGAAAGATACATTAGATCATTGGGTGTCAACTTTCGCACATCCTTCATACCACTCATCACACCTTTTAGTAAGGTGCAAACTCCCTCTTGACCTATGAACACCGATGCATTTTAGGGGTCAAGGTTCTCTCTTCCTCTTTACCACATTCCATTCTTTCAGTGAAATGCAAGCCTCCCTAACAAATCACGAAGCCCAAAACATTTTTTAGGTGGTGGGGTTCCTTCATACTACTATCTTCGAACACAAAGGTAAGATGTACACCCACATTCCAAAGGCCGAAAACTCTTCAATTTTTCTAATTCTTTTTCAATGCATTTGGTAAGCAATAAGACCAAAGCTTGAACTCTGAAACCTACAAACTTAGCACCAATCTAACTATCGTTTACACCATATCTTCTTTTGACTTCAGTCAAGTACATTGCTACAATCACCCGTTTACATCAGCTCCATTCCACCTCTGATCTCACCTTTTGACATCAATGTTGATCTCTCCTTTTGAAATCAATGACAACAATATTCCAACATGAAGGATGGAGGAATTTTCATAATCTCAAGTCAGCTTCTTACTTTGAGATGATGCTTTGCATGAGAAGCATTTTTGAATTTAATTTCTTACTTTTCCTTGTTGTTGTTGACATATTTGAAGAATACATATATTGTGAAGTTTTATTTTTGGAGATAGAGGTAAGGAGTTTGGTGAAGAGCTCAGTATGGATTGTTTCCTAGAGAGTTCATGAGACTATTACCAAGGATTATACCTTTACAAGGGTTGAGGAGACAACTTGGAGGATGTTTGTCCAATAATTATGGTCAAGACCAAGGATTATACCTTTACAAGGGTTAAGGAGACAACTTGGAGGGTGGTTGTCCAATAATTATGGTTTGTGATTCAGGAGTTCATGGGAGGACGAACTCAGGAATTCAACTAGGAGCTACACCTTTTCGAGGGTTATGAGACAACTTGGAGGAGTTCCACTTGATTAAGGATTTGTTTCTCCAAAAGGAAAATCTTCTCAAGAATGTATATATATTTTTTTGTAATCAGTAAGTTTTGTTATGTAAGCCTTAAGGGGGGGTCCCTTAGCAAGGTGATTTTATGACTTTAGGAACAATGTAATAAGGGGGGACTATTAGCAAATGGTATAGTATTACATTGTTAGGGAAGAAAGATGTGGTTATTTTAACTGCATTATCTCACTGTTATATCAACCATTCTATATGCATCCTTTGATCCTATACATTGTATCAAGTGCTTTATGATAATTAATGAAGTCTCCAAGCATTTTCTAACAAGATCATGTAGACATCCACACTTAGCATTGATTTTTTCTCTAGCAAGCTCCAAATTTTAACCCTAGGTTCTTCTCTATCATGTTCTCCTAATCCAATTCTAGCTTGTCATTTTTGTCATTTGACTTCTAATCAATATTAACAATTTGTTTCCATGCAATTGTTTTAACTCATTATTAAACTGAAATCTTCGATTTTAAAACACTTCTAGGTTAAGCACAATCTAATCTAAATAGTAGTAAATTAGTTCTTAAATTCAAACTTGGGTAGTTATCCTGAGTGTAGAGCTCATTGAGATCACTCACAGAGAAAGCTAGTATTTATTTTGTTAATTTCAATCAATACAATAGGTTTATATTGTATAAATATAATTTAATTACAAAAAATATATTATATGAAAATATAGTCATTGTAGGATTTTGTCACAATAGTGTGTCCTACTTATGGGACATCCTGATTTCAATGTCCTACTTTGGCCAAAAGTGGGACACAATATTAAAATATATTTTATTATTGTCAAAGCGTTTTTGTTTTACAATAAAGAAAAAAACTTAGAGAGTGGTCATTTCCTTCACCATACTAGTGAATTAGTGAATAAGAGAATATATACAGTCATCAAAGAAAATGAATGAGTATCATGGCTTGAAAATCTTGTTAAACACTAGGGGAGAGGGACCCATAGTGGGTCACCCTAACTTCCCCCCTCCACCTAGCGCGCCACATCATTCGAATAATTTTTTTTAATTTTTCCATGTAGACGATGATGTGGATAACTTAAATATTTCGTTTTAACACACTGGACATCGATTTTCCATGTCGACAACATGTTTCTTTGGCGGGGTCAAATTTGCAGCCATTTTTTACTACTGACCGAAGATCGAACACACCATACATCAGTGGTGGGAAATGGCATCATGAGGTGTGTTCATGATGTCATGTGGCATCCGAGCAACTCACCACTTTTTAATCTCACACTCCTGCATTAAAGAGAAATCTAGTCATATTTAAGATGAAGTTTAGACTCATTAACTCCTACTCCTTCCTTCTCTTGTTGGGTATTGTGCCTTGGCTTTTCACAACTATGGAGAGTTCAACGCTCCCATCCTTCACACTCAACAAGCCCTTTGACACCATTACCAATCTTCTCTACACATTTGCTCATTGTAGATTGCACCCATACTGGTTCACCTTGGTGCTGGCTTCACTCATTTTTCCTTTGAACCTAGTAAGGATTCCTTATCCTGCTAAGGAAATGACCTCTCTGTCTTGAAAAAAAGAGGATTTATTTGGTTTTTTTGGGTTTGCAAAGCTTTTCGTGCTCGATTTTCCATACTAATTCTGTTAGTTCCTATCTATGATTAAATTTCTTGAAGTTTCATTGTTGGCTCTCCACATCTCACTTCATCTACATCTGATTGGATATTATTACTACTTTCCCCTTCATCTATTACAGATTCTTGCTTTTCACTTAAATAGAAATATAGATCAAGATTGGCTTCTTCTTCTTCTTTTTCTTCCACTAATTTTTCTCTATTTCTTGAACAATAAAATTGCGTTGTGATGTCTGTAATCCTTAAGGATACCATTTTTGTAGAACAAGTACCTCACATTCAAAAAACACCCAGATCCTGACAAAAAATGTTAATGGGTCATGAATATTTATGCCAAGAATGAACTCATTTCAAATATTTGCTACACCTAGCCTGTGTGGTCTTTCCTTTAGAAGGTACATAAATATTTACAAAATTGTTTCACGAGATGATGACAAGAAATCATTGATTTTCTTACTTGAAAAGTATGAAGGGCCTATGTGCTTACAGTGGACCTCTTTTTCCTTTTAGATCCCTAGTTTCCACAGTACACAAAGCAGCTCAGTTACAATTCCCTTGACCTTGTAAAGAGCTAGGGAGAGCAAGGAACAAGGTTTGAATCACCCACAGGATACCTTGTTCATCCCTCAAAGAAACAAGTGCTTGAAATCTGGCGATGGGAAGTAATGCCCATCCAAGATATACCCTACACCTTTTTTTTTCTCTATTTATTCTCAGCGAACGCTAACCATATCTACCTTTCCATTTCTTGGGTTGTCTTGCTAAGCTACCAAATAAGACCAAAGCCGCCAAATTTTTTGGACAGACAAGGATGTTGAGAAGCAATCAAATTATGATATCTTTCTTTTGTTGCAAATTCCTGACTAATAAGGAGGAGATGCCCAAGTCATGGGATATATCTATGGTATACATTAATTGGAAAAATACTAACCAAGAATGAATACTTTCTTTTACACTTCCTCTCAGCTTGGTGATAATGAAAGTCTAACCTAAGTCTTGTCTTCCTTTAGAAAAATTTGAGTTGTCTTCCTTTGGGGTCAATTTGTAGCTTAATTTTGATGGTGTCCATAGTTGAATTGTGAATAGAAATTTATTAATTTTTATTTTCAAACATTTTAAATTCATGTTCCACTTAAATAGTTGTGTTTCTGGTTATTTTATCTTTACATGAATTTTACCCAGCACTACCTTAATGAATCATTAGAGCCATCCTTCGTCTTCTAGAAGTAACATTTTTCTTGACATTTTTTCCCTCTCCCATGAGTCTTAGCCTTTCCCAACCAATCAAAATGGTTGAGAGTGATCTTCTTGAAGAAAAATTGATTTACTATCTTTCGATCAACTATTTCTACTTACTCAAATTCTACTTAAAGTTTATAGTAATTTAAATAGGTGTTGATGTAGGCAACTATATAGGTGTTGAAGTAGGAAATAATTTTGAGTTTTAGTATGTGAATAGTTTTGGTGTGAATGTTTCTTGTTAGTACATATTTCTATTGGTTCAACAATGCTTAGCATTGGCATTATTTTGTGCACTTTGTAAGAAATTGTTTTTCCTTTCTTTTTAAGGTCAATTTGTTTCCTAATTTGATTACATGTGCATAGTCCAACCATAAATAGCAAGTAATTAATTTTTATTTTTGATAACTTTGAAATTCTTATTCCATATTATTAGCAATGTTTTTGGTTATTCTGTCTTTATCATGAGTTTTTCTTGGCACTCACTTTAGTGAATTATTAAACCCATCCTTGGACTTTCTAGAAATAACAACTATTTTCAAAAGGTGTTTCACTTTACCCCGAATCTTAGCCTCTGAACCGATTAGAATGGTTGAGAGTGATCTTCTTAGAAGTAAGTTCAATTTTTTTTTCTAATGCACCACCGAATAAGGGACTTTTCTATTGTGCTCGATTTCTATTTGGAATTACCTAGTCATCTACAATGTATTTCTCTTCCATTCTATTATGTTTAATTTTCTACCAGAAGCAAGGTTATTTAATTTATAGAAACAAAGGTTGCCTTTGGAATAAAATTTTGGCATAACCTTTTGTTCAAATTCTACTTATAGCTTGCAGTACGGTTCCTTAGGAATTTTGATTTACCTACCTTTGATTTTTCCTTTCAAAGTGACCTTCATCTCTTGACTGCTCCATTTTCATCACTGTTGAACACTGGCCACTAATGATAGCTTTCCCCTTTAAAAGTGTGTTGCTTCTTTGGATCAAACATCTATTCTTTGTGCTCATAGAGTTGTGTCTTGTGTCATTTCTTAGCATCAAAACATGATTCCCTGCACTAATAGAGTTCATTTTGGTATCATTCTTACAATCACTAGAGACCCATTGTTCTTCTTGTAATTTTGTAGACTTTATCATGTTCACTAAACACCCAAGGAAAACATGCTCTGAATATTTTTCTAAATTGATCCTTTGCCTATACATGTTTCTAGTTAATTTGGAGTTGGTCAATGTTCATAGCTATCTTGATATTATTTCAATGTTGTTTGGTCTGTTTATTTTCCTATCTTTTGCTCGTTGTAGATGGCACCCATACTAGTTCACCTTGGTGCTGATAAGGCACCGTGCATATGTTGGCTTTGCTAATTTTTCCTTCAAACCTAGTAAGGATTCCTTATCCTGCTAAGGAAATGACCTTTCTAGCTTGAAAAGAAAGAGGATTTATTTGGTTTTATTGTGTTTGCAAAGCCTTATGTGCTCATACATTTAACGTTTTCTAGTTTTCCATTTTCTTTTCTTTTGAAGCTTTGGTTTTCAAAAGGGTTTTGGGTTTTCACATGGGTTTCCAGTTGTTTAATGTTTTGTCACTTGTGGCTTCGCTTGGTTATCCTTCGACCCTGGTAAGGATATCTTATCCTACTAAGGAGGTAAGGGAAACCTTGCAGTCTTTTAAATCAGTCTTTTAACCTTTCTCATTGATTCCTTCCTTTTTTCCATTATAGATTAGTGTTGGAAATCATTCCCCCGCTATCTTAATTGTGTCTTCAGATCTTGAAAAACCTCGCTAACCCATTAAAACTAGCTAAACCCGGCCCTTGATACTGATATTTGGAATTTTACGTTTAATCCTTTTGCTTTTCTTTCATTTGGAATCAAAACTAGGATTTATTTTTATATTTTGCTTCATTCATTGAAGGCCTTGTTTATTACATATTGTAATTTGTTTTAGTTTCTACCCTATTGGTTCAAAATTAAGGGCCACTATCTTGGGCGGAAACAAAGTTTATTTTAGAATCAATTTCTACATTGAGATTGGAAATGTCAACTTTAAAAGTGGGTTTGCCAAGTCACCATTCACACTTGCACACGTGACTAAAACAACTTGTATAACTTGCTAGGCAGAAGGAGGCATCCATGCTAGGTTTAATCCTTGATCAGGTCATGGTATTAGTAACTATTGCATACTTACTACTTCACCCAACCCAAGTGTACATGCAGATGTAATTTCAAGTAAACTTGATACTTAATTATTTTTTTACTCCCATGACATTCTTTTTCAGTTATCTATATAATGATAAATCCAAAATAAGGTAAAGATGGTTTTTTGCTGCCAAGCGAGACACTGATTTATTATATGAAATTACCTTGTGGAATAAAAACAAAAGGATTGTTTTCCATCTACCTTATATGTTGTTCAACATGGCGTATAAACCCTACCCCTTTTGGATTCCCCCTTCTACACTCAAATTTGAGCACTCCTCTGAGGAGTGCTCATGCCTTTTCCATTAGGCCCATTTAGGTTGTACAAAATTCATAACTTAATAAATGATTCATCAGGTCCACTCTGGTTGTACAAAATTCATAACTTGACAAATAATAGTAAGTTCTTTATGTGAAGATTTATTCTTGTATTTCATTAATATATCAAACTATAATATTTATATTTCAAAACTATTTGAAACTAGATATGTAACAACATTAACAAAATAATATTTTAGAAGATCTCTTTTTGTGCATCTCCATTTCTTTTTACCTAGGACTTACCCTAGCCTCTTTCAAATTCTTTTGTGTTACTGCATGCATATCAAAGCAGGAAGATGTTTGAACCCCATACATCATCAAGGTGATTTATCCCACTACTGTGCGATTCTCCATGGGATTGTAAAGCACATGTTAATCAACATGATAACAAAATAGGTAAAATTTTGTTTTCAAACAATTTAAACCACTTTTTTTTTTCAAATGAAAGAAGAGATCGCTTGATAGTAGGATTTATAGATGACATTTCAAATTTCTTGGAAGATAGTAGTAGGTATAGATTGGATTATACATTTCCATAAGGTTTACGAATGTAAACAAATCCAAAAAAAATGTAGTAGATTGGACAATATAATAATAGGAATTTTAATCACACACTTTTGCATTAAAGAGAAGTCTAGTCGCATTTAAGATGAAGTTTAGACTCATTAACTCCTACTCCTTCCCTGTTTTGCAGGTTATCGTGCCTTGGATTTTTGCAACTATGGAGTGTTCAATGCTCTCCTCCTTCACACTCAACAAACCCTTTGACACCATTAAGAGGTTTTAAAGAAGGCTTAGCTTCAATAACTATCATGTGGCATCCAAGCAACTTGACAACTTTTAATCACACACTTCTGCATTAAAGAGAAGTCCAGTCACATTTAAGATGAAGTTCAGACTCATTAACTCCTACTCCTTCCTTGTTTTGTTGGTTATCATTCCTTGGATTTTTGCAACTATGGAGCGTTCAATGCTCTCCTCCTTCACACTCAACAAACCCTTTGACACCATTAAGAGGTTTTAAAGAAGGCTTAGCTTCAATAACTGTCAATATACTTTTTTATGAAACAACAATAAGAGATCTAATTTAGAGGTTTTAATAAAGTTTATAAAGGTGAGGTTTATTGTGGTACCAAAGAAAATTGTGAAATGATTTTGGTTTATGATTGCATGACCAAAAGACCAATAAAAAGATACATATATGGATTAGAAATATGTATTGGAGCTGCTCAAGGTCTTCATTATCTTCACATAAGACTAAAATTATAATATAAAATGTCCTCTTACCAACCATTCTAAAACCACATAATGATTAAACCTCATATATTCTCCTAGATAGAAACAAAACTCCTAAATTCTCTTAACACTATTATAAAGCTAACATAAATTATGGCTTCCATGTCTAACGCCATAATTCCTTCACATGTCAATGGATATTTTGCATGCCCCTTCAAAATGAAATGCCAATCTACAATTTTAAGAAAAAACAACTTCAAATAAAATGAAACACCAACACCACATATAATAAATCACATAATCTCTATCATCTCTATGATGGGAAAAACCCAACTCAAATATATCCCCTTAAAAGCACAAGCTATCTCTTCTTGCCTTTACATCCAAGTAGCCTCATACTTTTTGCAACACTAATCTATAATGGAAAAAAGGAAGGAATTGATGAGAAAGGTACCCATATTGGCTTCCCAAAACTAAAATAAGAAAGAGCAAGCCAAGAGTGCAAGCATTGTAGTAATAAACTTGAGTTGTATAGTGGCAAACAACTTGAGTTAAAATATTGTGAGGTTTCCCTTGCTTCAAAGACATCAACTGGAAAACAAGGAGTGTCACCTCATGTCTATTGATTGTTATTTTTGGTTTGCAATGGTTTTCTTCCATCTTTTGTTGTCTATGGTAATTAATGGAAGGTTGTTTTGTTTCTTTGTGGTGGAATGTCTAGTTCAGTGATTAAGCTCTTTGTTTCTTTAACTTTGTACTGCAGATATTCAAAAGATTCCAAATGGAAAAACTGGTGTTCAATGGTGTTTATTGTAACACTTTATCTACTTGATGAGTAGTGTTTATCAACACAACTTATTGATCATTTTTTGTGTTTTCTAACACATTTATTGCTTTTGGAAATTACAAAATCATGTTTGAGCATCACTGTGACTCTTTAATTTAAGTTACAAATTTAATTTTATATTTTCTAATTGTAGAAAATGGAATGACCAATGTTTTAATGTGCTACAAATTATTTTTGCAAGTGCATTTTAAGTTTATAAAATTTTCATCTACTTCTTGGGGTTATTGTTTATCCATGGGTATTCAATTATTTTATATTTGATGATGTAGACACCCTAAATATTTTGTTATGTTTTATACACAGACAAACAAATATATGTATGTATGTGTGTATATATACATATACACATATAAATACATATGCATATGTATATATACATACATACATACATATATATATATATAGATATGTATGTATGTATATGTATATGTATGCATTTGTGTAAACACATGAAACCAAAAGATCATTGCCTAAGCAGGATAGGATATCCTTACCAGGGTCGAATGATAAATGAGAAAATCCATTGCAAACAATAAACATATAACAATAACCCCATTTCAATACGAAAGCCACATGATTACAACCAAACAAAAAAAGAAAATAACCTTCCATTTACGAGCATATTAAACACTCTGCATATGCATATGCATATGTATGTATATATATACATGTTAATACATCTGCATATGTATGTATATATATATATATATATATATATATATATATGTATATGCATACGCATATGTATGTTAATACATCTGCATGTGTACGTATATATATAAATGCATCTGCATATGTATGTTTATATATGCATGTGTATGTATATATTACATTATGAATGTATATATATATATATCCAATATGGGTGTCATCTACAACTACCAAACACAGATAGTATAGTCGATAATAGCACTTGTCAAAGGGTTTGTTGAGTGTGAAGGAGGAAAGCATTGAACGCTCCATAGCTGCAAAAATCCAAGGTATGATAACCAGCAAAACAAGGAAGGAGTTAATGAGTCTAAAATTCATCTTAAATGTGACTCAACTTGTCTTTTAATGTGGGAGTGTGTGATTAAAAGGTGGCGAGTTGCTTAAATGCCACACAACATCACGAGCATAGCTCACGATGTCATTTCCCGCCACCAGTGTATGGTGTGTCTGGTCTTCGGTCGACAACAAAAAATGGCCAAAAATTCAACCCTGCCAAAGAAATGTGTCATCCACATGGAAAATTGATGTCCAACATGTTAAAATGAAATATTTAGGTTGTCCACCTCATTGGATGCATGTTTGAGTATAAATGCATATGACTAAAAATAAGACATGCCATCTATAACAGTGAAGAATGTGAAGCCCATGTTGACCTTGAGAGTTAGGTTGCACCACATTAATCAAAGACATAATAAAAACACATGGACAACTAATTTAGAATTTCCATAAACAAGAAATGAGCCAATTAGAGACCTTCATTTAATTTCACATATTCCACATAACATTGAATTTTTTGATCACCTCTAAGAAAGTTGCAATTATTTCCTACAAAACCATGATCAATGTATTAAACTTTCTATGTGTATAAACCATGTCAATTGCAATTATGTTTTGTAAATCCTTGTAAATAATTTTTGTATGCCCCCTATTACAAAATGCAAAAAAAATGCCTCCCTGGCTACAATTTGAAACTTGTTTGTGTAGAATGATTGGTTGCTACCAATCTCATTCAAACCATACTGGAAAACTTATTGGATTCAAAGTGGTAGAGGTTGTTGTTTCCTGGCTACTTGAAAATTTATTCCCAATTGTGTTCTCTTCCCTTGCTGGTGGACTTAGAGTGTTGTTCAAATGGGATAGCCTTAGGCCTAGATTTTGTGTACTACTCATAATGGATGGGGTTACACTTGTAAATTAAGTACTGGTCACAATGAGTGGGCTTAGACTTAAAGGAAATTGAGTAGTGGTCACAACTGTATGATAGTTAGGGATATGAATGTTGACCATCTCTGTAAACAAGGCATGATTTTTGGGAAAAGGGTTTAAGGGGTTGCTTGAACACCTTTGTCTTTGTAGATCCAACCTTTCCATTTCAAGCGCTTCTTCCTTTTTATCCTGCTCCTTTTGAATCCTATCTTGCTCCCTTGTGAGCTCTTTTTCCTTTTTTTGTTGTTGCTTTTCTTTTCATGCAATCTCTCTATCTATTTTGGCTTGATCCTTCCTCTCCTTTGCAACAACACGTGTTGCCTTTCTTTCCTGAATCTACTCCCTCTTTCACAATTTTAACTCCTGAATCTCCTTCTTCCTTTGCTCTTGTTCCATTAAAAAGTTCATGTATTCATCTGTTGTTAATAATTAGGACTGTTGGCTCAACCAAATTCCTCTATCCTCTGTTGTCCCAGGTTTTTCCTTCACAATGTGAATTGGTAGTTTGAGAAATTTGTTGATATGTGAATCTACTTGGGAAATCAAGGATTTGTTGGAATCTCGATGAATGTTGTGTTCAGCCTCAATATCCTGACTCAAATCTGAAATATATTGGGTATCACCTTCTCCACACTCGACATAGTAATGTACCATTTCATCCACATTCAACATGGGTGGTGGAGAGGGGAAAGAGAATGTGTTTCCTTCTTCTTGTGGATGCAAGTCATATCCTAAATTCATGGTTCCCTCCACCAACCATGATGGTTGGCTTGGGGGAGAGGGAAGGCTAAGTCCATCCATGCTAGTCTCTTGTTGACTTTTAGCCATGTCATCAACTAGTTGACCCCCCACTGTAGGTTCATCTGAATCATGTAAAGTTGATTCCTCTCCCACTGTTTATGCTATTGTAGGATTTAAATCAGCATTGGCAACCCTTGACAACAATGTGTTGGAAACTTCCACATCTAACACATCGACCCCATAAAGACTAAGGATGTTATGCACTGCAGAAGCATCATCGTGCACATTGAACTGAAAAGTTTTTCTAGGGTGCATGTCCTCCATTAGAACATTTGGATTGAGAGGCCATATACCTATCCTTTTAAAACCACTAGTGATGTTTGAAACTATCAGTGATTTCTGAAAAGACTTGCTGCCCAATTTTGGTAATTATGCTCTTTTTATTTCTATGTTAGGATATCTGGCCAACCATGTTGCTCTTTCTTATTTGAAATATGACTTGAAAGCTGAAAAAATACTAACATCCAATGGCTGCAATTTGTGTGATGTGTGTGTTGGTAGTGTGAGCAAATTGATCCCCAAAGACCTGGCTTCTTGGATGGTTGTCATGGCTATGTGGCTATCATGGCCATCAAATATGAGCAAGTGCTTATTTGTCGGTGATAGTCCACTTGGAACTGATCGTGCAAAATGATGCAGCCAATTCATAAAAAACTCTTTCGTCATCCAAGCATGGGGCTGGGCAACCATGCATGCACCCTGTTCACAACCAACAGTGTAGTTTTTTAGCTGCTTTTTACCTTTGAAAAGATTAAGCTTGGTATACTTTGTCTGATAGCATTAAGACAACATAAAAAATTTATCCATTCCCTACTCTTTGGAATAATGTATGAGACACTTTTGCTGCTTCTTTTGTCCTAAACTCGCATGGCTCCATTTCTCCCAACCTGAATTCTGGTTTCGTCACAATTCCAAATTTTATGTGATTCATATGGGTTGGCTTGATATGCTTTGGATAGTGTGTCATAGAATGCGGCAACTTCAACAAGCCTAAGGTTTAGAGCTCTGTCTCTATCCAATCCTTCTATTATCCTCAATGTCAATTCAGGATGACGCCTTTTAAACCCAGCCCACTAGGACTTCCTAGGCAACCCATCCTTAAAAGGGTTTGGTCGTATTTGGCATATTTGCACGACTTCTATTTTGAGATTAATTAATAATCTCCAGCCCATGGCCCACTACTACCATTTCTTTACACCATTCCACAATCAAACCTCTTCAATTGTTGTCAATACTATGGGAGGACCTTTTTTTGATGATGAACTGTTAAACCGCCTAACTAGTTACTGAGTGTTGTCATAGGGATTCCCCACTTTTTGGCTGCACTCCTTATCGACATTCCATTATCCTCCACATCTTTCAATGCTAAATCTAGATCCTCTTTCGTCCACTCTTGTTGAATTGAAACTTTCCTGCTTCTAGTAGCTACATTTACTTGAATAATTGGCATAGTTGGTTGAGGAATGCTCTTGTTAGCAACTTGACTATCTTCATCCAACGAGAAATGAACTCCTCTTTTTTCTGGAGGCATGGTTGTCCTTAGTCTCTTGTTTCCATGACGGGTCCGCATTTGAGATTTGTTCTTCATCTGCACATGTCAACAAACACCTTTGGACATCAATTTTTTAATTTGGAATATTTTGAATCTCTTTAGTACAAAGTTAAAGAAACAAAGAGCCTAAAGCATTGAACTGGACATCCCACTTGCCTATGTTGATTAGGAGAGAGGCTTGTAGGGTGGTGCAACCTAACTATCAATAACTACTTGGGTTTGTACATGACGGGTAGAACAAATATGAATACTCAGGAATGCGTATAGTGAGGTTGACAGTTTAAAATCTGTAAAGCAAGATAAAAACACAGACCAACAATCAACTATACTAATATTAATCACAAACATTACAACATGTGGTATTCCAATTTCTTCATCTTTGTAATTACAGTTTGTAATGTGAATTTGTACTTATTCAATTGGTGAGTTCATAGTGATGCTCTAAACAAAAGATGTGTGATGTTATATGTTTTTTTTTTTTATTTCACATTCTGATTTATGATGTTCTATGTTTGATTCGATAGTTTCACATTATGATTTATAATGAGAAACATAATTTATAATCAGTGAAAAGTTTTCTACTTGAAATGCTTTCATGTTAATATCTTCTTTCATATCATTTGATTTCTAATTCTTCTTTAAGATGTGAATTTTCATATGTATTTTTTATTTCACTAATTTCTAAATTTCTTCACTGAAACCCCTAATTTGGGAAGCCCCACTATTGAACCTACCAAAATTTCAAACCCATTAACTACTGAGGCAAAAAAAAAAGACTGCACCAATGAGTTTAATTATGTTTCCCAACTATAGAATCCTATCAGACAATAACTCTAAATATGACCTCAATGATCTACAACCCTAGTTAGCATGACACATGAACTGTGAGAATAAGGACATTAGCTTAAAATGGAATACCAGAAGTTAAGGATCTGTCTATTTTACATTTGAACATTGCAACTATGAGAAATGGGATATGGAGCAGGGATGCCATTTTGAATTAGGGTACAAATATAGCTATATTACAATTAAATATAGCCACTAGGAGATACAGATATTGGGATAGATTCCCATCACTGAGCCTTTGTTCCCTGGTGATTACAAGCACAATAAACATTAGAGTTGTACTCCAAATTAAAATGTAAGAATAAAGCTACATCATCACATACAGTATACAATTGCACTCAAATAACCAATTTTCTATTGAGCCTATGAAAGTTTGCCACTTGAAATTTGACATTTGATGGGTAGCCCACAAAGAGGGGTCTGCCAAATCTTTCTCACTTCCCTCCCATCAAATGTCAAATTTCAATTCTCCAGAAACCATTGGACAAAACTTTGATACTTATAAGAAGATTCAAACCAAAATTTAAAAACCACGTAGTTGGAGGATACAAAGCCAAATTTACTACAAACATAGTCACTGACTCGCCCCCAATCTAGTGTTCATGCTGAGAAAAGGGAAAATATTTTCTCAAGCTAAAATTTAAAATCAACCATCAACTTTTGTTAATTCTTATGTGCGAATGAGGTATACTATTACGGAGAAAGAATACTAGTCATGTTGTTTCTTCAAAAAAATGTGTAGAAGATATTAAAGCTGTTTTAAACAATAGTAATTCAATAATCAACTAGCCAATGAAAATCCTAACATAGATACATGAATTATTTAATGGATGCTAAAGATGCTACCAAATGAATTGATATCACTCATAAACGAAACTTGATACATCTACTTGGCATCAAGCTCAAATCATTTTGATACATTTTGTTGAAAGCTCAAATCATTGGACAAGTGACCCTAGAAGATCAAATATATTTTTTCATAACCTATGAAATTTGCAAGTTCAACCACTGGTAGAATGTTTGAAATAAAATTATCCTAAGGACCATCTCCCAAGCATCATAGGGCTCCATGCATATTGTGTACTTGATGGTATCCCAAAGTCAGCTCAAGGTAAGTGAAAAAACTTTGGAACCTTAAATCAAGGAGACAAAAGTTTGGCAAGGCTTTGATACTTTTTGCCGCTTTGCTTCTACCTTCACAACAAGTTGGAAAGTATAGTCTAAGGATGCATTGAGGATGCTTTGTGAATTTATCACTTAACATTCAACTGTGACATTTCCACATTTTCATAAAATAATATTGACTAAATGAATGATCAAGATAAACAATTATGTAAGAATAACTCTAAATTTGACAATATTTAAAAATAATCATGACTAGAAACAGAAATCAGTGTCGTCAAATAAACTTTCTTAAAGTTCACAGTGAAATTTTCATGTGCATAGTTCAATTAAAAGATATTTAAGAATAATTTTGAACTGTGATTACAAATAGAAATAAAAACCTTCCAATAAACGAAAATTTTCATATCTTTCTCTAAAATATTTAATGAATAAAAAAACTAAATGATTTTCAAGAATAACTTTGAACTGAACAATATTTCAGAAGAACAAGAATGAGCACTGTCAAATAAACTTCCTTAAAGCTCAAACGG
The DNA here is from genome assembly GCA_007258455.2 of Sequoia sempervirens. Classification (NCBI taxonomy): domain Eukaryota; kingdom Viridiplantae; phylum Streptophyta; class Pinopsida; order Cupressales; family Cupressaceae; genus Sequoia; species Sequoia sempervirens. Next base: position 576,989,925 of record VDFB02270651.1, on the reverse strand, counting down.
TGAAATTTCCATGTCCACGTAGAAAATACTTGACGGAATGAGTGGTGGAGGTTTTGTGGAATTGTTTACTGTAAATCTACTGTCAAATGGTATAGGAAACACTGGCAGAGAAAATCTATGTGCCTTAAACTGTTGATGGTGTGGAATTAATGGATTGATTTGGTTGAATGCTTGTTTGAGCTGTTTGTGCTAGATTTTAATAAATTGTTGTCCTCTTGTTTTGACGACTAGTTTGGTGAGCCTTACATGGTTATCTATGACTTTTTTGCAGGTATTAACGAAAAGGGACCAGTAGATGGCCATTTATCACTGTTTTGAGTGCATTTGGGCACTATATTACATTTTATTTGAGACTCCCAACTTTTTTATTATATGCACTTTCTTTGGACGGATCTCCATGTTGGATGGGATATGTTGTAATGAAAAAATATTTAAAATTGTTTATTATAATGCAACTTGAAGCTTAAATTAGGTTGATGGTTGGTCATGTACTTGGAAGATATGGATGCTTACTTATTAATATAAATGCTTTAATGTGACATTTTGGGTTCTTTTGCATCCACTTATGTACAAGTTCAAAATAATGTAAGTTGCATTTGTGTTTTAAAATTCTTGTTAATCATTTGTGTATGCAACCTAATATTAATAAAAAATACTAAAAAGTAAACAAATGTGATGCGAACATTGATTGGTCCCCATATGTCTTATTTTTGGAAAATAAATAAATATTTAAAAGATCTCTTATTAAAAACTAATGGTCCCAATTTGATCAACTCCTATACCCAGTATAGGAGCCCAACCCACTATGGGTCCTATTGACGCCAAAAATTGACGAGATAACAGTGCCTTTATGGGAAACTCAGTTCAAGGGGGACCCCTTTGCGCTAAACTGAGTGACCTCCGGATTTTAAAGAAGCCGGCTTCTTCTATATAATGGTTTTTGGAAATGGAAAAGGAAGCAGATATAATAAACAAATACTAATCTAAGGCGATGCGCCAAAGCTTTCTGATAGGCACGATAAATCATAGACTCAAGGGCCTGAATGTTATTGATATGTTCCAAAACACCAGAAGTTCAAAGCAATAGCATAAACAGTTCATTCAATTGACATAAAATAGTATCGCATACATTCTTACTGCTAAAAAGAGTCATTAAGACATGATTTAGACCAGCAAGTTTGCATTCAATATATAAAAGTCTCCTCAAATGAAATGCTCAAGACAATAAAAAGCACAGTTCACAGTTTAATCAAGACATAAAAAGCAGAAAGGCCAAACAATAGGCACAGTCTAAAAGTATCTTGCAAATAAACATGCAAAAGAGGCCTGGCGTCTCTTGCTAAAACCAGTATTCTTCCTGTAAAATCTTGGACCATTGTCCCTCAACAGAGGGAGTATATATAGCCGGAGAGCAAAATCCCACCGCCTGGAGAGTTGTAACAGAAAGATTCCACAATCCCCCGTAATGATGCCCGGATAAGAATATTCCCAATGCCGTTATGAGAGCAGCCAATCAGGGTACAACATCCACTTGGTTAGTTACAGGCGTGCCCTTTGAAATGATGGCAGTGGTCCCAACCAGGCTTCGAAGCGACGAGTGTCATCCACCGCCTTAGAGAACCATGGCGAGCAGCAGTCAATGACACCATCCCGCTCGGCCATCTCACAGCTTGCTTTGATAATCGATGTAAGGCACGTGGCAGCAAACCGCGGCCGAATGAAAACTCCTTCTCCATCGACCGGGGGCTTGCGGAGAAGTGACACGTGTTCAGGGGACGAAGGCTACTTTGAAAACGGGGAAAGGCCGCATGAGGGTGGCGAAAGACGCGTGGCCGCGTTTCGCAACCCGTGGTGCTCTCGTCCCTGCTGTTGTTTTAAAAGCCGCGAACCGCTGACACGTGAGCGAGGGTGGTCCCGCCAGAAATAAAGAAGGCCAATAGAAATCCTTCGCAGCCCGCCGAGCATACTCTACTCTTGCTAGGGAAAGATTGCGCTACACCGCCACGTACAAAGATGTGGGCCCCGTTTCGCAACCCGTAGGAAACATAAAGCAACAGAAAATGAAGAACCCCGCAGGCGAGACACGTGGGCGCCCAGCGCAGCCTTTCAGGAGCCGAACGGGGAGCCGCTTGCCGAAGTTGCGAAGCAAGGAATGCACAACGGGGGAGATCAAAACCTGCTGGGAAGCCGAAAAAGACGCGGAGACGCGCAGGCCAGCGCACGAATATATACAAAAAAGGGAACCCGAAGGGAGCTGCTTGGAATATTATTTCAACAGCTTTTGGCGACTATCAGGGGCTTTTCGGATAAGGAACGGAGAGCCCAAAAACTCTCTGGTTCTACAGACCAGAGCCTTCCTCTCTAGGGCAAATGGAGTTAGAGCTTTGAAAGTGCAGCCTGCAAAGGCACCCATTCAATTTCGGACGGCTTTGCCATACTGCGCAAATTCTCTTGGGCTCCCCGGAGATCAATAGCTTCCTTATGAGGCAGCACCTCTGGCAGGCCAGCGCCTGCTTCTATGTGGAACAGCAGCTGAGAGAGTGGATGAATGATTGCCTCTATATCTACTGCTGTTGGGGGGCTGTCGAGTTCCTTGAATGCCTCCGGATCGTTCTCTTTCTACTTAATGATCTCAGTAATCTGCGCACCCATGGCGATAGTGCCATCCTCAATAAATGGGGATGGCAATCCCAACCTGCCTAACTCAGAGAAACTCCCTCGAATGCCATCCAGCGCTTTGTTTAGAAAAGCCGCTACTGCCTTAGTACGCTGGAAAGCGGAGTGGCAATGAATGAACCTATTTTCCGTTTGAGCTGCAGTGTCCCTATCTTCAATACCTGCCCCGGCGAGGATCTCGTCTGAGACCGAATATAGCTTATTTACCAAGTCTCTCACCTCGGGAACCTTTTCTAGGATGAAACGCGGGAACTGTTCCATTGTGTCATGGGCGTCCTGATTGAGTTTTAACGCCCTGTCGATCAACCGGAGGGTAGGCTGCAGATTTAGGTAGAAAGCTTTGATTTTCACCTAGTGAGAAATGTACAATTGCCTGACCAGTGGGATGATATCCGGTTGGGCAGGGACTGGTAGCAGGGAGGCCTTAAGCGAAGAAATCTCTGTGTCTCATGAAATGAGGGCCTCGGCAAATTCTGCCTTCTTCTTCTTCTCAGAAGCCAACTGCGCTTCATAGCTGTTCATTTGTTTGTGCCAATTCTATTCAGCTCGAGAGTGGTTAGCCGATTACTCTTCTAATGAAGCTTTCACCTCTCGGAACTCATCTTCTAGCTTGGTCTTCGTTTCTCGGAGCTCCTCCTCCAGTTTAGTCTTCAAATCTTTGAATTCGACCTCTTTTTCTTGTATCTTTTGCTGATGCTGATCTTGTAGGCATTCCATCTCTTCGCCTTTCTCTGCTAGCTTCTGACTGAACTCAAGGTGGAAGCGTTCAAGCTCTTCCTCCATCGATTGTAAGCTCTGTTGCACCGCTTGGTTTTGATTCTACAATTCTTTTAATACGGCTGGGTCGGCTACTCGGGTCTTTGCAATTTCGCCTTGAAGCCTGCTTCTCTCATTCTCTGCTGTTAGCGCCCTTTCTGTCATTCGGGTGATATCCGCCTCTAAGGATTTCTCCTTTGCCTCTAGAAAACTCACCCTGTCCTTGGCTGCCTTGAGCTGTTCATCCTTCTTTTTCAGCTGGCGACCAGTCTTTAGGAAATCGGAAGTGACCACCCGTTGTGTCTCCTCCATGATTTCGACTTTATCTTGTGGTCGGGCCATCTTCATGTCCAGTCCGACAGCATAAATATCATAGTCCTCTGGTTGCATTTCTCCCTGAGGCTTGTTTATCCTTGGGTACATAGTTGCAAACTTTAATTCTTGGCGGGCCTCGTCATACGAAGCCTGTACTCTCGGCTCGGCGGGGGCATTGTCATCCTTTGCCCTTCGTCGCCTCATTCTATTTGCGCGCGCTTCCTTCCCACAATCTATCTGTGCAATGAATTCAGCTGGTGATGAAACCAGCCCACCTGCGAAGGGAACACCGGAAGGTAGGGCGTAGGGATAGGTAACTTTCATAGGCGCCCGCATTTGTTTCTTCTGGAGGGTGACAGTTTGCGGAGAAAAGTGTGGCACGTTCCATAGCTTAGCCTGGGGGGTTTCAGCCTGGCTGGATATTTGCAACGGCTGAACCGGAGATTCAGTCGTAAGGCCTGTTGGCCGAGTAAAAAGAGTCGCTGCCTGGGGCTCGGTTTGCTGTGGTGGGAAGGGATCTGTAAGCATCTCAGAAAAAGAGTGGGGGCCGATGGGAGGAATATCTTCGGATAGCGAGGTGAGGAAAGTTGGGCGGCAGCAGTAGGCGTTAGCATGCCCGGAGGGGTGATTATAAACGGTTGGGCTTGCGAATATTGGGCAAATCCCCCGAATAAGATGGGTTAGAAACAGAGGGTGGAGGGCTCGGACGAATGGCAGGAGTTGCCAATTGAGCAGGGGTGGACGTGAAAGAATGAGATGCAAGAGAAGAAGGAAATGTAAATGTACCTACTAACTGGTCGGCGGTGGAATTTGGATCGTCTGGGACTCGACCGCAACCTCTGACATTTAACTAGCAACGGGTGTTTCCCCTTCGGTTGGTTCATGTGAAACTGTCCCAATAACACTTTCCGTGCGTTGTCTTTTCGCGGGGGGACACTCACTAACCTCGGTAGTCAGATCTTTCTGCTAGGGCACTAGCCTGACCGGTTTAGCGGCCCATGTGCACGTAAGTGAGCTCCTTGATATGTTAAAGCGCACATTAGTGCCGACATAGGCGGGATACTCAGGGGCATCACCTTCCTGCGAAGATATCGCCCTCTCTTCCTCCTGCTCATCGGAACCTTCTGCTTCGCTCTTGTTAGCGCTGGAGGTCGGGCTGGGATGGCCTTCATCTTAGTGTCTTTCAAATTCCTAGTCGTCCTTCAATTTATTATAAGGAGCCTTCAACTGCCCTGTTTCTTGGTGGTATCTCCAGAAAGCTTTTATTTTTTCATCGCTCCATTCCTCGTCCACTTTCAACTTGTTATGCATGCTGCGCTCTATCGGAAGGTTGTCCCTGGCCACAACCACTGGAAAGTAGAACTTGTGCCATGGGCCTCTGGTATCCAGCGTAGGGATTTGTGCCAATTCAACCAGATCTTCATTTTTATCAGTCTGGTTATTACGCCGCTTCTCCCAGTATGGTCAGGAAATATGTGTAACTCTCATATGCGGCTCAGGTAGGTCATTGAAAGGGTTGTAATCCCACTTATCATTTACTAATACTAGCCCTAGGTGTGCCAGCTTGTCCCCTAGCAGCTGATGCGATCGCTTTTTGACAAGCGTTATTGACTTGAAGCTCTTCGGGCAACTGAAGAATCCCTTCTTCTTGACACTTTTACTGCTACAAAACATGAAATCAATGACGCATACCTGCCGGTAAACCTCCAGCGTGAGCACTCTATCGGTGATGCAAATCGGGAGCAGGAAAAGCTTGCCAATAAAGCCCCTCATTCGAAGGATCGTGAAATCCTTGCCCAGGAACCAGTCGCAAGCGGGGATGTAGCTTTGCAGAAATCCAGTCTGCTCAGTGTTAAGCCGGACGATATCACCCTCTCCGATCAAATCATTCAGGACCGGGGCTATGAAATAGTCCGCGAAGGCATAGTAGTCATATGTTGCGGAAAGGTAGGGTGTCCATGTAGATACCAGCTTTCTTTTATTCTGCTCATCAAAAATTGATAGTGGGAAAAATCAGGCGAAGAAATCCGGATTCTGATGCAGGAACATGTGGACCAGGTAGGAAAGAAATCTAAATTTCTTCTCTGCCTGATAATTCTCAATTTGCTGTATCATTTCTTCGACCATGAACTCGGCAAAATCATACCAGAAAGATTCATGTTGCCTGCGAAACTGTATTGCAGGGCCCAGCTGAAAAGCCTCGATCTTTTCATCAGAATCATGGCCGCAAACAAATGCCAGCATGGATATGGGGTCTTGGAGGTCATCGCAGAATGAACTGTGCAACAATGGGATGCTCGGTGCCTTAGCGGACACGATACCCTTCTTATTAGTCTCCTCTAATAGGAAATCGGAGCCGGTTTTCATCCTTTTTCCATATCTTTTCCCCTTTGCTTGGGCGGAAATATTCGATTTTCTCCTTTCTTGTCCTTGGGTCAGGAATGCATAACATATGCCAGATGGCTTCCAGGCCGATATGAACCCTTAAATTGCGACCCTCAATGCAGTGGGTCTTTGGATTATAGCGTTGAATAGTTGCGTCGACTACCTCCGAGCAATAGTGCACGAATGGGACCATGTATTGTGGCAAACCGCTATACCAGACTCTACTTGCCGTTGCCTTCTCTGCCGCTGGTGCTGATAATCTTGCACAAGCCACCTCTCTAAGAGACTTAGGGTTCCTAGCAAGCTTTGGATCATAGATATTAGCCCACTTTTCTCCAACCTTTTTAGGGTTATTCCACTCTTTGGGCTTCTCTAGCTCCTCTGTGTTGAGTCTCCTCACCTTCTGAGGTATACCAGGAGTGGCATACGCTACATCATCGTACACGTAAACCTCGGCCGAAGATCGAATAGCTGAATACAGTTCCTGGCTAATCCCTTCCTCTGCTGGCTGAGTTGAAGATTTTGCCATCTTTCTTCGCGGCAGAACTTGAAGGTTCACTGGCCTTTGAATACGCTTGCACTGGAAATACAGATAGAAAACACTTCACGCACTCCTTATCTTTTAGGAAAAAAGACTTGGGAACAATAAGCGTTTTCATGCAATAATAGCAACTTTCCTCAAGGTGGTAGGCAAGCGCGAGCCCTTGCATTTAATTCGGCATGTACCGTTAACTCCACAACTCGTGCAAGATGAGCTGATTGCTTTTTCCGAGGTGGCTGGATTTTATCATTACTTTTAGAATATCGTGTGATACGCCCTGATTTCCTTGGAAATTAAGCTTGCAACTGGCCTCCTCGCGTTGTGTTAGCATGTACCGGTAATTAATATCCCAGGCTGGAATGATTACGCCAAGCAAACGATCACCGCCTGAAAGAGATACGAATATCGCCTCGGGCTCTGGGATGTGCTTGAGATTTGACACCATAGCATACGGCCATACGTCCCTTCATCAACAAGTGCCACCCTTTTAAAGCTCAATTAATTAACTTGATTTAATTAAGCATGCCTTGAGCCGTGCTACCATGCGTGTGCCAGCCCAAAACTTGAACAAACGCAGACTCGGCCCTCGAGATTGTAGCCAATATACATCACGTTGCTTACGGCGGACTGGCATATGTCTTGTCAATCTTTCTATAAATAGGCCAGTAGATAGCAAACATACACACTTTGCGTCGAGAAGTGATAGGCAAGTAGAATATTGCTAAGCGAGTCTTTTCATAGGTTAGGTAGTAAGCAGCTTTCGGCATACTTAGCAGATTTAGGAATAGTCCTAGGAGAGATGGATACTCCCATTCGCCTGACCTCCTTCAAATCACAAACAACATTTGTAGGTGAAATCTCCACCAGGAGGCTTAAGAGAATGACGAAGAACAAGCACTCGCTGTTTTAGTAGCCATTAAGTGGGTTCTCGGCAAGCTGTGTGGAGTATGAAGATAAGCATCGGGTGAACACCGATGTGTGCTCACACTTTGTGGCGTCTATGCTGGACATTTGTGTCCCTCGGCCGCTTGTATTGAAGCTAGTCAAAGAAATCTTCCCGAAGAAGTACCTGAACGGGCTTGGCGAGGTTGTCACACACGCTGCGTATGGAATCGGCCTGCCATCAGCCAGCGACCTACGTCACTATATTGAAGAAGAAGTTGTCGTGGCTTGGCTACCATTCCTTAGCGGATTCCGCCTGCAGACCCGTGGTCAGCATCAGCAAAGGGTTACCCAGGCTCTTCACTTCCTGTTCAGAAGCTACAACGTGATACCATTCTACGACGTAGAATTGGTGCTCAAGGACCTGGTGTACCCACCGCCGACGACAGCCACGCTTCATGATGCTGCCAGTGCCGCCGAGGAACCTGTTGATGAGGAGGAAGCGGACACTGTCTTGAATGCGTCGGTTGCTGCTAGCCACTCCTGTGGATAAATGGTCCCCTTGCCTTGGTGTTTGTTGATGTAACCCCCTTGCTCCGTATCAGCCTGATAAAAGGCCAACGTATATATATATGCTCTAATACTTTGTATATTTGAAAATCGGCATTCATGCCATTTTGTAACTCAGAAACATGTATATAAAAATATACGTCTCTTTTTGTTGTGAAATTTTATGCTCCTGTTTGCTTCTGCGTACAATTTTTTTGGGTTTGCCAATCTTGTATGTTTTGTCTCTGTTTATGAGCATACTTTTGTGTTTTAAGAACTCCAGTGCTTTACCCACTAACGATGATAAGCGAATACATAGCAAGTCAATTGGTTTTAGCAAAAGGATAGGCCAAAAATAGGAAAGGAAAAAGAAAAAGCGTTATTTACAACTGTACAGGGTAGGGCTTGACGCTTAATGGAACAATTTAAGGTGAATCCCATTAACCGGGATTCCTAGGGCTCCTGTTCCATATTTTCCAGCTCGAAGGCATTGTGTTGCATGCACCGAATGATTTTGAAGGGTCCTTCCCATAGGCTATCAAACTTACCATGCTGACCTGGCTTCGCAGCCCTGCTGTCGTATTTTAGCACTAAATCTCCACTTTTTAGGCCTTGGTCGGAAGCCTTTTTGTCAAACCACCGTTTGACCACCTGTTGACGGCCTGTCATGGCTTTAGGGAATTCTCCCTTTTTCCTTGTACTTCTAATAGTTCGGCAAGCTGAACTTCCATGGCATCATTTTGTTCTATCTCAAGAGATTTCAACAACTGTATCGCCAGAATTTCCATAGAGATAGGTAGCAGCGCTTCTTTCCCATATACTAGCTCATAGGGCGAAGTCTTGAGGACTTGTTGAGTTATGCGGTTTATTGAGAGTGCTTTTGATTTTATTGCCATTCCTTTACAGTGAGCCCACTTTTGAGAAGTCGGACTAAACTCTTGTTTGTTGACTCGGCTAGGCCATTTCCCTGTGGATAATAGTTTGAAGATGTTTTAAGGAATATGCCATTTTTCAATGCAAAGTGACATACCTTTGTGCCTACAAATGCCCTAGCATTGTCCGAAATGATCATCTTCGGAAGGCCGAACCTCGACACCAGAGCCTCGAGGAAGTCCACAATCTCTACCTCTGTTGCCTCTTTAGGGGAACAGCTTCAGCCCACCTTGTGAAGTAGTCTGTAGCTGTTAAAATCCATTTATGTCCGGAACTGGAAACCGGGTTGATCATCCGATAAAGTCCAAGCCCCATTGAGCAAATGGTTCATACCACGATAGGTTTGAGGGGCATCGCTGAATTCTTCTGTCATGAGATGGTACATTTTTACAAGTCTTTACCAGAGAGTAGGAATTTGAAAAGTGTAGGCCAGTAATATCCAGCCGTAGGACCTTGATGGCTGTAGTTTTAGCGGAGAAATGTCCACCTTCGTGCGGCTATTGTGAAATCGTCGAGGATCTTCTGCGCCTCCCCTGAAGTAACACACCGTAGGAGCACACCATTAAAATTCCTTTTGAAAAGGACTCCTTCTATCAGCGTGTATCCGCAATTCTGGAGCCGGTAATACCTTCTTTTCTGGGATGAGAGGCCTGGCGGGTACCTTCCGGTTCGCATGAAATTCATTCTATCTTTCAGCCAATCGTCCTCCGATCCCGATCCGTTTATCAGGACAAGTTCTGACTGTTCCTCTTTAGCAGGCATCTCCACTTCCTGTGTCATATACTCACACAGACCTCTGCCTTTAATAGTCCTGGTGGGCCTGACCTCAATGTCATACTCCAGGATCTTGGTGATCCAATTAGCCCTTTTTTCTGTGATTTCTCCCTCCATAATGTATTCTCGCACACTAGAATGTGCGACATATACCAGGACTTTGCTACAGGAAATTAGATGGCGGAACTTTTTAAGCCCCTTTACTATTGCGAAAGCCTGTCTTTCAACGAAGTTATAATTCACTTCATATTCCTTTAAGGTTCGGGAATAGAAAGCAACTGGATGCTCCCCCTTTCCTTCTCTATCCTTTTGAGTCAGAACAGTAGCGATACTTGACTTGCTACTGAAAGCATACATTATAAAATCTTTATGTTGATCTGGATTGATCAACACTGGGGCTGATGAGATAGCTTCCTTGACCTTCTCAAATGCCTCCCTCGCCTCCGTTGTCCACTTGAAAATTTGATCCTTTTTCAGCATTAGGGTGATCGGCCTAATCATTCCCGCAAAATCGGAAATAAATTTACTGACGAAATTTACTTTGCCCAGAAAAGACTGGACACCTTTCTTATTCACCGGGAGAGGAAGCTCCTTTATAGCCTTTACTCGTTCTGGGTCAATTGAAATACCTTCCTTCGACACAACATGTCCTAACAGCTTACCCTGAGGTACTCCGAACACACATTTCCTCGGGTTTAAGGAAATCCCGAACTCTTGGCACTTTTGAAACACCAACTCCAAATGATCGAAATGATCATCTTTAGATTTGAGAACACAGTAAGATCATCCAAATAGATTAGGATAATCTTATTGATCAGCTCGCTAAATGCGACGTCCATAGCTCTCTGGAAGGTTGCCCCTGCATTAGATAAACCAAAAGGCATTTTAGCGTATGCAAACGTCCCCCACTTGGTGGTGAACGTAGTCTTGTGCTGATCTTCCTCTTTACTCGAATCTGGTTATAGCCAGAGAAGCCATCCAGTAGAGAGAACATTTCCGATCCTGCGACAGTTTGGAGGATTGACTCCATAGAAGGCAAGGATAGTGGTCCTTCAGAGATGCTTTATTTAGGTCTCGAAATCTACGCATAAGCGGATATCACCATTCTTCTTTCGGACTGGTACCAGATTGATACCCAAGTACTATGTTTAATTGGGAAGACAATACGCGACTCAATGAGCTTGGTTAGCTCTTGTGCCATCAAGGCTTCAACTTTAGGGTTGACCGGCCACTGTTTCTGTCGGATTGGCTTCGCACCTTCTGTTAGCTCAATAGTATGTTGAATGATACCAGGATCATAACCTTCCAGATCATCGTAGGACCAGGCCACTACTCCATATTTCTCACAGAAATTGATAAGCCTTTCTCTATCTTGATGTGAGACATCTTTTCTGACCCGAAGGTTCCTGTCATCGGAAACCCGAAGATTCTCATAATCACCTTTTTCTGCCACGAACTTCCGCTTATCATTTCGGGCGTAACTACAATCAATTTTTTTTGAGAGTAACCAATCCTTTCGGAAGCTTATTTGATTTCAGCTGCATAATTTGTCCCTCGTAGGCCTCAGTGATCTTTGGTTGGAGTTGATCGGCAAATTCCCTTGAGTGTTGAATAAACGAGGCGATGTGTTCATCTCTCAAAGACTTGCCAACTTTGGTCATTGTCGGGTATTGCTGGTCTAACAACACTCGTACTGAATATTTGTTCCGAAACAAGTCGGAGGCAGATCAAACTGAGAGCACCTATTACCATGCGGTCTGCATCGCTATTCTGCACTCAGAGAATGGTCAGGATGTTGAAAGCTTCAAAACTTTCTACAAGGTCCTAGATTCGATGCCTATAGGATCTCATGCGGATATTCTTTGCTGCTGAGACTCCTCGGACCTGATTAACTACCAGTTCTGAATCTCCGAATACAATCAATTGCTTGATACCCATTCGTTCCGCTAGGCTTAGGCCTTGGACTAGACCCTCATATTCAGCCTCATTATTTGAACAAGCAAATTGGAATCGGAAGGCCCTCAGCAACTTTTCATTCTGTGGGGATATTAGACATATCCCTGCTCCAGCTCCAACTTTGCTCCTTGCTCCGTCAAAATATAATGTCCACAGCTCACTTGCTTGGTCATCGTCGGGCTCTTTGACGACCTTCAGAAGAACCTGGTCTTCGTCATAGATCACATATGTGCCTAAACCGGTAGCATGATAATTTACGAAGGGATCATTATTTATATGTTCACTCAACAGAGCATCTTCGCTATCACTTCGGTCTCCGTTGACCTTCTCCTCCTCCAGCAGTTCGACATTGTACATGTCTTGCTTGGTGATGGAGGTATGTGCGGCTTCAAAGTTAATCAGGGCCTCGTTTGCCACATGTTCAGAATGCAGAGCCTTCCGATTCTATCTTCATCTTTGCGCCATGTTTGGTCCTAAGTATTAGATGTGACCAATCTAAAGACAAATAGCCGCCCACTTTTGAAGTAAACTCTCGAGAAAGGAAAAGACCAAACATAGGCGGAACATCTATGATCACTGTATCTTGCGGGACCATGATACTCGGGCAGGAAAATAGAGTCAGTGGAAGTGCTTTGATGACACCCACAGTATCAACCTTATTTCCATCTAGCTACATCACCCCTTTCTTCATAGGTTCGTAGCTGAGTCCCAAGGCTTTGGCTATTAGTTTTGGCATAACCGTGGTACTAGCGCCAGAATCAATCATAGCGTTGTGTAATAGTTTCTCCCCTATAATGAGAGTCAAGAAGAAGGGTTGAGGTTTTGGCCTACCTCCGCCTTCCGCATGGGATTCCATCGCTTTGTTTGTGACAACCTTAGTTGGTGGCATTTGATAAACCGCCTCAGTACTGGCCAAAGGCTCGGTTAGTGTTGGGTCCATCTGTTACTGAAGCGCTTTTTGGAGTATGGTCTTCTGCTCTGAGATAGCTAGAATGTCCCATAAAGACATATTAGCAGGTGATTTCTTCAACTGCTCCACCACATTAAGAGGCGAGGAGCTCAGAGATTTCTGCTCCTTGGCTTTTGTTATAATAATTTCCTTCCGCCGTTGAGGAGAAAAGGATTCGGTCAGCCCACCAGGAATTTGATCCGAAATGTCTTTGCATTGCGGACTGTCCGAAAGTGAAACCACGGCCTCACCGGTGAATCTTCTCTTGGAGTGCGTATTATAGTCAGAATTTACCCGCGGCGTTTCGGCAGTGGACGTGTCATTTGCAAACACCATTTCCTCGTCTTCCATCCATGAGAAGAGCGCATGATCAGGAACAATGTCGGACTGTTGCTCTAGGGACATTCCTTGTATTTGCGCGGTAAGGACCGCATTCTCCATTGCCGGGGCATATCTGTATTCTTCGTTCTCAGTCGCAATACCTTGACTATGTTGCTCTGCTATCCTTTGTTGTAAGTTGCCACGCGGACAATTTCGGGGCATATGCGCATCGTTGCAAGGGAAGCACCATGGATTGATGTCATCAATAAGATTGTTTTGTCCCACGGTTAATTCTCTGCTAGAGCTTGGCGACGCTCCTGCCAGTGGCGTAGGCACCGAAACTATTTGGTTCATAGCCGCCGTTGGTGAGTTAGTGCGATGTGCATTCTGATATTGATTCTGCTAATAGGTAGGCCGCCCACCTTGATAGTTCTGATACGTAGGCCACTGAGGCATTACTTGATTCCGCTTGAGCGTTGTTATATCATTCACCATAGTCCGTAGCATCTCCTTGAGGTTGCCCATCTCATTCTTCAGAGAACTCGATGTAGAGGCCAAGTTTTCAGGAGCAGCTGTATATGAGTACGCTGACTGGGGAGTCGCTGGCGCACTGGTCGATGCCACCTCTTGTGCTACGTTTGATATCTCAGGAAATATCGGCATAACAGGTCGAGGAGGCAATTTTCCGCAGTCTATCAAGTGATTTTCTGCTTTGATAGCGGTGGCATATGCATCTGGTAAAGTGGCTCCTCCCAGAGACTTGATCATCATAGAAATGTCGAGATTGATGGACTTCATATAGAACATGAACGCCAAATCTGGGGTCGGGCGGATGGTCACAGGAATCCTCCACCAACTTGAGTGAAATCGGGCATTGAAGTCCGTTAGAGCCTCCTGGGGTGCGCGTTTGATGACGGATAACTGATAATATAGCGAAGAACGATCTCCGTCATTTGAAAACCTTTCATAGAATGGATCTCCGAGGTCATCCCAAGTGCGAATGGTATTAGGAGTCAGTGTTCGGTACCACTCCAAGGCTTTGCCTTTGAAGGACGCAGCAAGGAGCCTCAGGGCTACATTCTGCGCTGTGATACCATGTACTAGGCATACATCCGCTACATCCTGCAAGTGCTCTGTTGGCGTTTTTGTGTTATCTCCGGCGAATTTGGGAAGAGCTTTCAGGGCCGAGACCGGAATGGTACCCCAAACAGCAGGTGCTACCGGAGCTACCAGGGGACTCCCAGCATCCCATGCTACATAATTTTTGTTCGCGGCCGGCAACATGGTGAGAGGAAAGGGTGGTGGGAATGGAACGGTTACTAACTGATTTGCGGCCTGGACTGTCCCAAACGGAGGCACTAGTAAACCTGGGTTATTTGCAGTTTGGGATCTAGTTACAGGTCGATGGCTCATACACCCTTTTAGAAGACGATTTCATTAGTTTGGGTCCCACTGGGCGTGCCAGAAAAAAGGACAAACTGTTGACGCCAAAAATTGACGAGATAACAGTGTCTTTATGGGAAACTTAGTTCAAGGGGGACCCCTTTGCGCCAAACTGAGTGACCTCCAGATTTTAAAGAAGCTGGCTTCTTCTATATAATGGTTTTTGGAAAGGGAAAAGGAAGCAGATATAATAAACAAATACTAATCTAAGGCGATGCGCCAAAGCTTTCTGATAGGCACGATAAATTATAGACTCAAGGGCCTGAATGTTATTGATATGTTCCAAAACACTGGAAGTTCAAAGCAATAGCATAAACAGTTCATTCAATTGACATAAAATAGTATCGCATACATTCTTACTGCTAAGAAGAGTCATTAAGACATGATTTAGACCAGCAAGTTTGCATTCAATATATAGAAGTCTCCTCAAATGAAATGCTCAAGACAATAAAAAGCACAGTTCATAGTTTAATCAAGACATAAAAAGCAGAAAGGCCGAACAATAGGCATAGTCTGAAAGTATCTTGCAAATAAACATGCAAAAGAGGCCTGACGTCTCTTGCTAAAACCAGTATTCTTCCTATAAAATCTTGGACCATTGTCCCTCAACAGAGAGAGTATATATAGCCTGAGAGCAAAATCCCACCGCCTGGAGAGTTGTAACAGAAAGATTCCACAATCTCCCGTAATGATGCCCGGATAAAAATATTCCCAATGCCGTTATGAGAGCAGCCACTCTGGGTACAGCATCCACTTGGTCAGTTACAGGCGTGCCCTTTGAAATGATGGCAGTGGTCTCAACCAGGCTTCGAAGCGACGAGTGTCATCCACCGCCTTAGAGAACCATGGCGAGCAGCAGTCAATGACACCATCCCGCTCGGCCATCTCACAACTTGCTTTGATAATCGATGTAAGGCACGTGTCAGCAAACCGCGACCCAAATGAAAACTCCTTCTCCATCGACCGAGGGCTTGCAGAGAAGTGACACGTGTTCAGGGGATGGAGGCTACTTTGAAAACGGGGAAAGGCCGCATGAACCGGGTGGCAAAAGACGCGTGGCCGTGTTTCGCAACCCGTGGTGCTCTCGTCCCTGCTATTGTTTTAAAAGCCGTGAACCGCTGACACGTGAGTGAGGGTAGCTCCCGCCAAGAAATAAAGAAGGCCAATAGAAATCCTTCGCAGCCCGCCGCAGCATACTCTACTCTTGCTAGGGAAAGATTGTGCTACACCGCCACGTACAAAGATGTGGGCCCCGTTTCACAACCCGTAGGAAACATAAAGCAACAGAAAATGAAGAACCCCGCAGGCGAGACACGTGGGTGCCCAGCGCAGCCTTTCAAGAGCCGAACGGGGAGCCGCTTGCCGAAGTTGCGAAGCAAGGAATGCACAACGGGGGAGATCAAAACCTGCCGGGAAGCCGAAAAAGACGCGGAGACGTGCAGGCCAGCGCACGAATATATGCAAAAAAGGGAACCCGAAGGGAGCTGCTTGGAATATTATTTCAACAGGTCCCTCTCCCCTATCAAACATTTGAAGAGTGAGAGATGTTGATTCAATCTATATCGATGATTACAACTCATCCATCACTTGATTAAGCACCTCTTATCAATTAAACAAGTTCTTTACTTGAAAAAAAGTGAAGGCGAGTCCTTTAACTTCAAAACTTCAATCAGTATGAATGCAAGCTAACAAGTTGACTAAGCATTTGAAATATATCTATATATGTACACACAAATACAAAAAGATAGAGAAACATAATCAATTAAACACAAAAAGATAAAGATGCATAATCATTTTAATTGTTTTTGAAAAAATTCTATAACCACAACAACAAACAAATATTAAAAATATAAAAACAAAAAATTGACACAAAACAGGATAGAAATAATCAAGTGTAACATGCAAAACTAGAATTTGAATTCTTTAAATTGAATGTGAACATTAGGTAATAGAGATCTTATACTTTTACAATGACTTTCTAATTTATATTTTAAAAAAAAATTATGATGCCATTTCATATGTTAATCAATCACATGACACTTTTGTTGATGAACGTTGCAATACCTCTTAATCGCCACAGCGACCATAAATGTGTGGTCTTCTTAAAAAACTGACATGAATAGGTGAATCCAGCTGTAGACAATTAATCATCACAGCAACCACACTTTCCAGACATAGACAGTAGAAGTGATGTTACAATTTTGTACTGCTACAACTTTTGTTTTGTCACCTACTAGTACTCGCCTGTGATAACTAAATTATTGCAATTAGATTTCTTAATGGTTAAATTTTAAACTGTTAAAAGTTTCTCTGATAAAAAAATTCAAATTCAGTCTATGAAATATTAAGTATGATATTAAGTTTAATGTTTTTAGTTTGTTATATTATGTTATAAGATAAATAAATCTATATTATATTAATATTGCATTTGATATGTGATTTTTTTTTTAATGTTTGAATAAGATTGTAATGACATAATTAAGTTGGTCATTTATTAGATGTAAAAGAGATAAGAATTTCATAAATTTTATATGGAAAAAGATTAGTCATTTGTATTTTTTGAAAAAAAAAATTAGAAGATGAAAATTTTTAGGGAAACATTGTATTGGTTGAATTTATGAAGAAAAAAATACTCTGGTGTTAATTCTATCATTTTAAATAATGTAAATTAAATGTGTAACAAAGTCATATTTAAGGTTGGAATTAGTTATTTTGATTCAATCAAAGATGGATGACATTTTATTTAAATTATCAAACATTATATTGTTGTGATTGCAAGAATTTTTCCTCATCATTAAAGGGGTTTCTAATTCAAGTAATGCATGGATGTGTGTGTGTGTGTGTGTGTGTGCGAGTGCGCATACACACATGCACATGTGTGTATATGTGTCTAGGCCCTCTCATGGATTAACAATATATTATTATATCATATTTTACATTTGATGGGTCTTCATAGTATAAAAATTTGGGTACTGATTGTGTAGACATCTAAAATCCAACCTTACCCAGCCACACCTAATCTTACCCTATTTTAAGCCATTAATTAATAAATATTTAGTATTTATTTATATATTCACATCTTTTCCCCATTTCATCCTTTCATTTCATTAAATAAATATTTATTATTTATTTAATTATTTTGCCCCTCACATGATTCTATTAGTTAAATAAATATTTATTATTTATTTGATTAATTCTATTTCATCCTTATTCTTATCCATTTAATCCTAGCCCTTTAAATTTTTCACATGGATCATAATCTAAAATTACCATCATGCGACAATTGTCCATTTCACATGTCGAACTAACTCCTTATTTAGATTCATTGAATGTAGACACCTCCCAAAAGTCAAAATAACTTTTCATCTTATCCACTCATCTCATATTCCACCTCTTAATCTAAGCCATTCACATAAGTATTTTTTCCTTATCCCAAACTTAAACCTAGACCTTATCCCTCGTGTCACTTGCTACATGACTATAATTTTTATCCAAACCCTAATCCTCATTCAATCTTAGCCATCCATCATCAATCTATCATAGCCCTTGATTTTGCCTCTTAAAAACTCTATAACTAGAGGTTCTCATCCTTCATCATCAATCAAGAATCAAGCTATCATACCCTTATGCTACTATTTTGCTATCTCATTTGCAATCATACCAATGTAATGCTAGTTTATTGAGCAATCCACATCCTATCATTATCATAAGAGAAAATCAAATGGAACTAGGGTGCATTCTATTTCCGTTCATCTAAGATGATGGAGGTGATTTGAGGTATACTTTTGATTTCCATGCTTTAGCTTATGTTATTTTTCTTCACTTAATTTTCAACCATCTTCATTTTGGCATGCTTAGTGGAACCCACTTTCATGTTTTAACCTATTTTGGTGAGTTTTTGTAATGCAAATTTCATTTTTAGGTACTCTAATTTTGAGTTTTGCAATCACTTGCATGCTATTATTGCGGAATTAATTCACCTAGTTTTCAACAAGGGAAAATCACATAGATGTGTAGTATCATTTTGTTAGAGATATGATCAAAGATGAAAGGGTAAAGTTAGATAAATTAAAATCAATGATGAATGTTGTAGATAATTTAATGAAGGTTGTGAGCATAAAGAAATTTAAATGATATTTAGAGTCTATGGGCCTCTTTGTTCCTACCAATTAATTCAAATGGTGTCTAGAGTCTATGGGCCTCTCAACCCCTAACAGTTAGATTCTAGTGATGGTGGATTTCCCTTTGGTTGTTCCAAAGTATTATATAAGTGAGAAAATGTTGGAAATTAAGGTTTATCAACCTTAGCAAGTTCCTAGAATTTATTTTTAATTTTTTATTATTCTCCCACACTTAGTATATTTTATTATTATGTAATTTAGTCTCACATAGAAATGGTGCATTAAAATTTGAGGTGGCATATTTACTGTGTCTTGATGCCATGTCAGGTGTCTTGTAAGTTGACACTAAGGTTGCTATATATACAAAAATTAGAGCACCATATTTTAGAGGGATTATTTGGAAAATTCTTATTATGTGTAAGAGCTTATAAGTTGGGAGTGGAATCTTGACTAAGACTATGATGAATACTAACACTTTTCATGTAGCTCTATTTTGAGGTAGTGGAATTTAAAAGTTTGGGAACCCATGTTGGGTGAGTGGTTAAGATGCATTATGATAGTTGTAAGAGGCAATCTTGATTTACTATTTTAATAAACTATGGAATTTTCCTAGGTGGGTGTTGGAATTGGGGACTTTCTTGGGAGCCATACCACTATGTTGATTTAGCATATTGTTTTCTAAAACCATTGTTGGTTTCCAAGTTACTAATTACCTATAAATTTGGTGTTGGATTTGTAGTATGTATATATGAATGAATTTGTAATTATTAGATTGTTATTACTTGAAGACTGTATGCTACTAATATTATTATAAAATATTAATTTAATATACAAGTGTGTTGCAATCTCTTATTTGATTTTATAATGCATAAAGTAGGTTTTGGAGTGTTGGTTTTTCTCCTAAAATGCTTTTTCCTAAAGTAAAAATTGATGTAATGTGCTCTTTTATTTATGCTTTCATATGTATTTTTACTTATTTTTTTGTAAGTGTTTATATTATATTATACATTTTTTATAGAATTCTCCTCTAAATATTAGTATACAAAGTTGATTCCCCTACCCATTTATTGCTTACAAGAATAGATAGTTTAAATCACATTCTTAAAATCATAATGTTTATAGTCAAGTCTCACCCATCTTTATATTTAATAAAAAATAATACAATGATAGTGAGTTGATACTATTTTCATAAGGTTTCTAATTTCGATATTAATATTAGGATTCAAATGAATAATTTTTGAGTCAAACTTATAGACCCATATTTCATGATTAGGGTTTCACATAAACCTATCTTTCATGATAATGAATGGTCCACTTAGAATGCATCACATCTAGGTGATGTTCACAAGGGTATAGTTTTTGGACCTTTTTGGAGGTCACCCATACCAATGCTACTTTGACTCAAACATTCTTAACCATGAAATTTTCCTCAAGATCAAGCTCACTTATCTTTTCATCCCATTTAACAAATATTCAAAAAGTGTTATATTCCTTATAAACCATTCATTATAGAGCCCCTTTCTTTGATCCATGATAAGTAGGAGATGTTTTCTACAATATAGTATTTATTATGATGTTAATATCATGATTCAATTGTATAGATTTTTAGTTAAGTAATTAACGCATGGGTTTAGAAAGATGGGGGACCAAAAAGTGGCCAACCATCTTTCATTTTTTTTTTAAATCATAATGTGAGTGTGTTATAACACACTCGCATTATGGCTTGGTGTTTCTGAGCCTAAGCTCAACAACTCCAAGGTCATAATTCACTTGTGTTATAACGCGAACACGTTATAGCCTCTATAAACAAAAAAAAAAAAACTTTTAATTCATTCTTATTTCTACATTTTTATGCTAACCCGCAGCCTACAAACCCTCAAGAGCGTGCTTGTGTTATTGGAGAGCAATTTCTTCATCAAATCTTTACCAAAATGTCACCATGACGTTGTGGAGGTCAAATGAGTAAGTTTTGATTACTTTTTTGTGTGAATTTATTTCTAAATAGGTAGATTTTCAATGTTTTTTGATGTAAATTTATTTAATTTATAGGAAATGATAATGCACCTCCTTCTTCTCAAAATCCTCCTTCACCTCAACCTGAAATACTTGTTGAAGAACACCTCCAACAATTCCTCACTATGCTCCAGGAACTCAAGAAAATTTAATGGGGCAAATTGAAAACAACAAAAACCAAATTGAGGATACAATTGCAAGGTTGAAAGATAATGTAAGCTCAACCTCACATAGAGCCATGCTTGCTCAATCACTCGAATCAATGTTATCAAATATAGATTAAATTAGCAAGAAAATAACTTGTTGATCCAATAAGAGAAGAGAGTATAGACAATTTTATGCTGATAAATTATCCTATAAACAAGTGAAAGATGAAAAAATTACAAAATTTGACTTGTGTTCCCTATTCACAACCGTAAAACAAATCAACCTTTACACCCTTTAAGCAAGAGGTTCCCTATCCATTGGTGCAACCACTAAGGGATAAAAAACCATTTTTGGTAGAGGTCCAGTGAATGCTTTTTGACCACCCTCCATGCAACAACAATGAGGTTCTATAATATTTTCTGAGGAAACTCTATTGTGAGTTTATCCTCAATAAAATTCCAAACTATTTTGATATGTGAGACTTCCAGGGTAGAGGTGGAGGCTCTGCACAAGATAGAGCGGGGGAACATCTTAACTCACAACGACCAATGAGACGAGCACTCACTAGACCAGTATATGAGCATGTGGCTATCCCTTCCATTGTGAAGGAGAGTGCTAAGGTCAAGACACTATAGTCAATTAGTTCCCTAACCCAGAGCATCATACATCATGTCAATCTTGTAGCACAGGGTGAGTGGGGAGAGTCTTCGAGTAGTAGAGTTCAACCTCATATTTTTCAGGCTTGTGGGACACACTGTGGTTATGATCCCACACATAGTCAAGATGTAGGTGTGCAAGATACATCTGCAACTAATTATATGGTGATGATAGATGCCCTCCTTAATGAGGCATTCAACCTTGATAGTCAAGAAAATGTTAGCATACTCATCAAATTCAATTTATTAAATTTCATTTTTGAAATACAAGATTAACTAAATTAGTTTAATGATTATAATGAAATTTTAGGGTCATAGCATTCATTTAGTTTTTAGCGGTCCTCCACCTCCTTTTTATGTGACATGTACTATCAAGGTATGTAACTAGTAAATAATTATAAATATTACATGTGAATAACATTGTTATATGAATGGTATTCTTATATCCGATTTTAGATGTTGAATAGGTTAATCTTGGAGATTTGACGGTGACACCTCCCAGTGGATGTGGAAATAAAAGCTTCACTCAAGTAATAAATAAAGTGTTTAACTAATGAATTGTAGAAAATATATTTTTGTAGTTTATATTCATATCACTGATTACATTGAATTGTACATCTTTCAAACTCAAAGAATTACTTCACATTGCATAACTAATAACTAGATACTGATAGATGAAAATTTTAATTACAATATAGTTTTTTTACGAAGTCAACATAAGTATTTATGAAATTACTTCACATTGCATAAATAATAACTAGGAAAAACTTCCAATTGCATTTGCTTGTCATGGCATTCCATGATAACACATTTCTTTGAGGCATTTTTTCAAATAGTTCACTATCTTGTCTATGCTATGGATGCTTGGAAAAAAATCTATCAAAGCATAATAGTAAGCTATAACATAGACACACCAGTGAACTGTTTAAAAAATGCTGCAAAGAAATGTGGTCTCACGGTGATTTCCATCACCATGAGACCACATTTCTTTGAGGTGTTTTCTCAAACAACTCATTTCCTTGTCTATGCTACCACATTTTACATACATGTCTACCAAAGCATTTTATCAAAAGTTCATTGCCTTGCTACTATGGCTAAAAGCCTTAAATAGATGCTTTCAAACAAACTATGGCTGCTTGGAAAAAATATATCAAAGCATAATAGTAAGCAATAACATAGACAAGGCAATGAACTATATAACCATGAGATCACATTTATTTGAGTATTTTTTTCAAAAAATTCACTGGCTTGTCTATGCTACCACATTTTCCATACATGTCTACCAAAGCATTTTATCAAACAGTTCACTTCCTTGCTGCTATGGCTAAAAGCCTAAATAGGTGCTTTCCAACAAACTATGGATGCTTGGAAAAAATATATCAAAAAATAATAGTAAGAAAATGTTGCAAGTATGAAGGTGTTTTCATTGATGTCAACTGTGTTGAGGAATGTTGTTGAATAATGATGTCAAGGATTTTGAGAAAATTGTAAAAAAGAGGGAAATAGTTTGTTAGAGTTTGTGTGCATGTATAGTTGAGATATTGAGGAATTGTTGTGAGTACATGGAGCTATCTTTGTGTTGAAACATTTAGAGATGTTTTGGAGTGAACTAATGTGCTAAGATGGTGTCTTTGGTACTCGGTTTCCAAGTGCTTTTGAGAAAATTTGATAAATAGAGAAAATATTATTATAAAAGTGTTCAGAACAAGCTCCAAGATGTGCTCCACATTTTTTTGTGTGTTGATTCTATGCTTGTGCAGATCTGATGTGTTGTTCAATGTTGTCATTAGTTTTTATATTTAGAGTTTGGATGCATGGATCACTGTGCAGAGTGAGATGTGTTCACCAATGTGTGAACTAGGCTTTCAGTGTTGATTATTGTGGTTTGGGAGAAATTTCTTTGTGTTGCATTTCTTTGCAGTGTGGTTTATGGCTGTGCAGATCTAAGAGGTTGCTTATATTGTTTATATCTTTCAGAATTGAAGATTTTCCTTGATTTGGTGTAGTACAATGTGTGTTTCATGTGTCAGTGTGCGTATGAGTTTTTTTGGGTGTTTTGAGTTGAAGTATTTCTATGATTCAAGTTTGGATGAATTCTTTATTGATTCTCAAGTTGTTCGTGGATTGTTCTAGATCATTTAAAATATATTTTTTTCATTTTTGTGTCGTCTTGATCAAATGGGAAGAGTGTACTTAATATTTTTATGGTATTTAGCATGAGTAATGGCCGACCTGCTGTTAACACTACATGTGAAGACCTTTCAAATTTTGTGGAAGCATGTTGAGGTGTGTTAGGATATATTTGGGTCCTAACTAACAATTTATATGGATTTCCTTCCTTCCTATCCACCACAAGAATGTTTGGGTGTCGACCTAATTTGAAAGTGTGAATGTAAAGATGTGTTTCTGGCCTTGGAGAAGGTTTTCAAGGTTGAGGACAATATAAATAAGAGTGGTGTTGTTGGAAGATCTCAAGATAGATGAAAGATAGATGCAAGATAGATGATACACTAAGAGTTATAGAAGTAATAGAGAAACAACCAAAGTTCAAGAGGTATACCATGAAATCCAGAGAAGATGACCCGTTAGCCGCATTTTCATACATTCCTTATGGGGTTTTGCCAATAGAGGATATCAAAATCTATATTCATAGTAAAATGGAAGAATATACTCACACTAAGCTAGGATATTGGTGGGAAAATGAGTTAACTAGAGATAATTTTCCCTAAAACCAGAATATAAAAACCTAGTTGAGAAGAAATTGGATGTGTGGCAATGGTTTTCTAATTTTTACTATGATTTCAAGTGGGTTAGGATGGATTTGAGCAAAGTATATGATTAGTTTTTCTAGACTGATATGCCTGACATGATAACTAAGGAAGTGATCAGAGAAGCTGCCAATTTACACTCCATCGAACCCATCCCTATTTTTAAATCTATCAAAAATGAAGTGGTTATGGAACGTACTAGTGCTACTTATGAAAAGAGAGGCCTAACTATTAATACCATTAGAAATCCTATTGTTAGGTATGTTGCAATGCTTATTGGATACAAAATCTATTTCACCAACCAAGAAAACTCAATTTCTGCTACCACAATTAATGTGGCATATGAGATGGTACAAAAAATAGTATAGATTATGATCTTTGTGAGTTTCTTAGGAAACAATTGATGGAGAACCTAAAGAAAAAAAGAAGTATGCATTTAAATATGGAACCCTAGTTATGGGTTCACTCTTTTATTTCTTAAAGGATCTTCTTGGAATTGGAAATGTTACTTGGTTAAAAGGAAGACCTGTGGCACATCATATTGTAGATTTCATGAGAGTTCTTGGAGATGTAAAAGAACAAGATGATGCTCTTGATACTTTCCTTGCATTATTTCAAAGGAGAATAAATGAAAGAGAAAGGATCCCAAGGAAAATTGTTGAAATATACAAGAATGACGTCACATTTCTTGTATCTAAGGACCAATGTATTATGGAATTAGTGGAACCAATAATTGTGTAGTTTCCTGAACTGGGTTATGAGGTGATAGAGGAAGATCTTATTGGTTTTGCTGATATTTTATTAAAAATTCACAAAGACACCACAAAACCAAGATACAACACATATGAAGAAAAGGCATGGAAGTGCACATGGAACAAAAGAAACTTGAGATCAAGAAAAAGGTTGATAATATGGTTGAAAAATTTGCAGAGGAAATGGGAATTCCAAAAGAGCATGTATAATATGCAAGAGGAAAGGCTAAAGGAGAATCAAGTGGTGCAGGAGCAACCATAAGAAGATCTGATAGGATAGATACCACTCCTCCTACTATCCAGAAGTCCTTTGAGACTGTGCCAACTATTGGAGAGAAAAGGAATACAACTTCCAGTCCTCCGGTAAGGGAGAAATCCCCTCTAGTTGCACAAGCTACAAGAGTAGAGAAGAAGAAAACTTCTACCACCACACTACCTACTACCCCTACTAAGAGAAGAGTTAAGCAAAAAGTTGTGAGAGAAAAGGTTACAAGTGTTAATGTTTCTGAAGAAGAAGAGTTGGAAGAAGAAGGACCACTATGAGCACCAACAAATATGCACACATTTTAAACTCCATAACATCGGTTAGTTCATGCAAACCTACAAATACTCCTATGAGATAATACACCATACTTCATAAACAAAATGACAAAATAAACTAATTGAAAATATCAAAGAAGCACAATGCATACCTATCCCATAGTGGATTGGTGCCACTTTGTTGTGAGAAGTGACCCTTTCCCAACCCTTGAAAAATCAATGATGCAAATGATAATTGAAAAAAATAGCTCTCAATATGAAGAGAGTAACTTTGCATGAAGATTGTGTGTGTGGATGATCAAATGCAAAGGATGAGTTCTCTATTTATAGGAGAGAATGAAGGAGAGACATGCAAAATGGGTGAATGTGGGACAAAGATTCAACCAATAGGAAGGAGCCACTTGTCACCATGTGAATGGGCCAAGGGTGTGTAATTTTTAGTGAATGTGCCGATAAATGACATTAGGTGGCCTTTTCAAAATTTAAATTTGACTTGTTAGAGGGAGAAGAAGGGGTCTTAAATGCCTAGTGGGGGACATGTAAGCGGAGAATTATGCTATGTTGGAAGGGACAAATCAACTTGGATTTGAATTCAAACTTGAGGGAATATTCCATTTTTATGCCATGTTGATGGAAAATGAAGATTTAATAAATGATTTAAATGATTTATTTGTGCAAGTGGGAAAAGCTAGAGGATGGGACTTGCAATAAGATTAGATTTAATCAAGATTATATTAATTTAATGAGGGATTAGATGATTTGAATTTTTGACTAAGATTTATGGGTTAAAATAAATCAAAAGGAGATGTAAGATGATTTTAGATTTAGTTAAATAAATATTTTGATTTATTTAGCTAAGGGGGGTAATGTTAGTGTTTATTTAATTTAAATGGAGGACCTTAGAGATAAATCAAATAAACTCAATTTATTTATTGAAATGATGAATATGACTTAATTAAATGCATGATGTTAATTTTGCATGTCTACAACCACAACTAGTTTAGAGAAGGAAAAGTGAAGCTTCACAAGGTGAATCTAGTGCCAAAATAAGATATGATATTATTGATACTGAAAGTGAAGAGGAGATAGATGAAGAAAACAAAAGGTTTGTTTTGCATATGAGGAAAGAGGCTACTAAGAAAGGATCACCAGAGAAGAAGGGAAAAGAAACAAGTCAAAAGAAGAAGAATTTGGTTGAAAGAAAAGAAAAAGAACTATCAAAACCCATAAGGTCTTACTCACCCATCAAACTAGAGGCATTGTTTAATAATATTTTTCAAAATGAAATGTTAGAGGAGACTAGAGCTCTCTACAAAGATGCAGATGAGGTGGATAAGACCAAAATCATTGAAGCTATAGTCAAGTATAGTGTTGTCCTTGAAGTTGATATGTGGAACATCAGGAAGCATATTTTTGAATTATGGAACATTTTGTTAGAAGGAGAAAAGAGGCAATAAATGAAGAAGCTAGGCTAAGAGAAGAATCTTTGAAAAGAGTTAGTGCTCCTCTTTCCAAGGAAGATAGAGCCACATTAGCTATTGTATATAGCAAGGAGCTAAGGAAAAAACAAAGGATGGTCACCCTTATATGTAAAGATCAAGTTGATCTTGAAAGAATTAAAAAAGAAATTTTTGACAAAGTAGAGGAAATAGCACAATAGCTAGGAATGATTCCAGTGGTTGAATAAGAATTGAATGAAGATACCCCTTCTTTGGAACTAAACATTGAAGATGAAGTGGAAATAGATGATGCTCAACATGAGCATGACACAAATGAAGAAGCAACACTGGACAACACTCCTTTGGAAGTGGAGGACATGACAAAGAGAAATGATGAGGATGTAGTGATTTGAGAAGACATTGCAAAGGAAAATACCATCACTTCTCCTTTGGTACAAGAAGAAGTTACTCCTATGGTTATCACAAAAAACCTCATAGAGGAAGATGATACAAACAAGGGTGATAATGAAGTGAATGCTGATGAAAAAGAAGAAGAGCACAAAAAGGAAGGTGAAGACAAGAATAAGGATGCATCTGGAGATGCACAAAGAGAAGAACCATTTGAATCTGGAAGTGTTGAAGAAAAAGGAAAGGTTGTGGAGACAATAAAGGCTCCCTAGGAATCTTCCTGCTCCTCTGGAGATTCCCTAAATAATCTATTGACTGTGCAACCCAAGTTCCAACCTATTGTGTCTTCACAACTATCGCAATTGCCAATGCAACAAGGCAATGTCGATTTGGACAAGATATCTCCCATCCACAAGCTACAGCTAGAAGATATGTTTCATGCATCCGCAAGAAAATAAATCATTGAGACACACTAGAAAAGTGGAGAGGAAGAAGCAATAAAAGAATTATAGGAAACCATAACCGGTTCAAATGTTGGAACATGCTCTCCTGCATGGAAAATCTCAAACTACTGATAAATTCCTTCAAATTGTATGAATTTGGACTAAAGGAAGAAACCGATAAATAAATTTAGAAAAGAATCAATGATAAGAGGATGATAGAAATGACTGAGAAATGTGCCATTGCACATAAAAAGTTTTCAAAGTTGTTAAAGGATGTTGAAGTATGCGTTGATGAGGCTAAGGCTCTATATCACTATGGTATGAAGTGGCTTGGATCCACATAGAGCATAAGGAAAGAGATGGACTCTATTGAGTCTCAAATCAATACTGGGGTAAGTGCAAAAAGATGGAAGGCCAAAAAGGGGGCTTAAGTGGCCACCTTTTTTCTGAAATAAGGAAATATTGACCTTGGACGTGAAATTGAGGATAGTTACACTCAAAATTTTGAGATGCAACAAAAAAAAGGATTGTAGTGCTCTAAGTATAATTTCTAAACTACTAATTTATTTTGAAAATGGTTGAGATTAAGGGGTTCAAAAGAGGGACGTACAAAAATTGGTGTTTTTTTTTTCAGAAAAACTTAACATGGCAACTTTTGTATGTCCCTAGCATGGTGAACTTTTTTTTAGTATTTTTAAAATCTCTTCATTAAGAAATTAGCTAATAGTATGTAGTTGATGCACAATTTTTCTGATAATTTTTTAATGAATATTTGACTTTTTACTAATTTTCTAAGTGGAAACTTCCTAAAAAATAAAATGTAGAATGGATTCTAGTTTCTAAAAACCAATTGATTTTTTTAATTTATTTTTTTAAATTTGTAGAATGGATTCTAGTTTCTAAAAATTTAATTTATTTGAAATTTTGATGAACAGTTAATTTATAACAAAAAAACACCAAACATTGCTTTTTGCCAAAAAAGAGACACAAACAAAAAAAATTATAGATGAAAGGCTTAACATTGTCAAAAAGTGAAAAAAATTAAATCATTGGATAATTAAGAGAGAACCTAACATTACCCAAGTGTTTGATTTGTTTGACATTGAAACACATGCAATCCTGATGATGAGCAGGAACCTGATTACGTGAAATATTGTAGAATTTGCAAAAACACGTCTTTGGTCATTGGGAAGGCCCTCCAAGCCTTTGGGTTGGTATTACAAGGAAAATACCAAGCCTAAGGCTATGGGATTCCCAAAGCAATATATAACATGAGCGCATTATAATGTGAGCGCATTGTAACACACTTGTGTTATATCTTAGTTTTGACATAGTTTTTTGCATTTCTGCTGGACATTTCTAGCAGGACATAATGTGAGTGCGGTATAACATGCTTGCGTTATGTATTTCTCTATGTTAAATGCTACTCTATTGAATTTATGTTTATATATTTGTATGTTTGTATGTACATATATGCTTGTATGTCATGTATGTATGTATGTATGCATGCTTGTATGTATGTATGTATGTATGTATGTATGTATGTATCAATGCATGTATGTATGTATTCCTATATGTATGTAAGATTGTATCTACATATGTACATGTATGCTTTTATGTATGTAGGATCGTATGTACATATGTATTATTCTTGTATGTATGTAAGTAATTATGTATTTATGTATGTCTTTAGAGGGAGAGATAGTTTTAAGATAGGAAGAGAGATTTGTATAAGTAGGGTGGGAGGGAGAGACCTGAGAGAGAGAGAAAGAGAGAGTTATGTAGGTGGGGTGCCAAAGGAAGAGACTTGAGAGTGTGAGGGGGTGAGAGGGAGAGACTTGAGAGATAGGTAGTGAGAGGGAGTGTGAGAGAGAGTGTGTGTAAGAGAGAGGGAGTGTGAGAGTGAGAAACCTAAGAGAGGGAGAGGGTGTGGGAGGGAGTGACTTGAGAAAGGGAGAGATAGAGGGGGGTGGAGTGAGAGGGAATTATATAGGTAGGGTGGGAGGGATAGATAGAGAGAGGGTGGAGAGAGAGAGAGTTACCTAGGTAGGGTGCTAGAGGGAGAGACCTGAGAGAGAGGGGGTGGGAGGGAGAGACCTAAGAGAGAGGGAGAGAGAGGGAGTGGAAGAGATCAGGAATGATGGAGAGGCAATGGGAGGGAGATAGAGATAGATAGATAGAGGGAGAGAGAGGTGAGATGTATATATAGAGAGAGAAATGGATAGGGGTTGAGGGATTAGGGTGGATGACCTATCGGGTTGATGGTTTAGGGTACTAGGGTTTAAGGGTTGAGGGTTGAAGGATTAGGGTTGAGGATAAAGGGTATTGGGTTGAGGGTAGAGGGTAGAAGGTTTAAGGGTTTATGGTTAAAGGGTTTAAGGTTGAGGGTTTAGGGATGAGGGTTTAGGGTTGAGGGTAGAGGGTTTAGTGTATAGGTTTGAAGGTATATGGTTGAAGGATTAGGTTGAGGGTCTAATGTAAAGGGTAGAGGGTATAGGGGTTGAGGATTTAGGGTTTAAGGGTTGAGGGTTGAGGGATTAAGGGTTGAGGGTTGAGAATTGATAGTTGAGGGTTTAATGTATAGGGTAGAGGGTAGAGAGTAGAGGGTTTAAGGGTTGAGGGTTGAGGGATTAAGGGTTGAGGGTTGAGAATTGATAGTTGAGGGTTTAATGTATAGGGTAGAGGGTAGAGAGTAGAGGGTTTAAGGGTTGAGGGTTTAAAGTTGAGGGTAGAGGATTGAGGGTATAGGGTTGAGGGTCCAATGTATAGGGTAGAGGGAATAGGGGTTGAGGGATTAGGGTTTAAGGGTTGAGGGTTGAGGGTTGAGGGTAGAGGGTAGAGGGATGAAATTTTAAGGGTTGATGGATTAAGGGTTGAGGGTTTAGGGATTAGGGTAGAGAGTTTTCTTGGGTTTAATGGTTTAAGGGTTGATGGATTAGGGGTTGAGGGTAGAGGGTTTAAGAGCTAAGGGTTGAGGGTTTAAGGTTTAGGGTTGAGTGTTTAAGGGTTGAGGGTTTAGGGTTGAGGGATTAGGGTAGAGAAGCAGGGATGGATGGATAGAGAGATGGAGGGATAAGTGAGATAGAGAGACAGAGAGAAGAGGAGGGAGGTACATAGATATATGAGGGTTGAGGATCCAATGTATAGGGTAGAGGGTTGAGAATTGAGAGTATAGGGTTGAGGACCTATAGGGTTGAGGGATTAGGGTACTAGGTTGAGGGTATAGGGTTGAGGGATTAGGGTTGAGGGTATATATGGTTGAAGGATTAGGGTTGAGGGTCCAATGTATAGGGTAGAGGGTATTGAGGTTGAGGGTTTAGGGTTTGAGGGTTGAGTATTGAGGGATTAAGGGTTGAGGGTTGAGAGTTTAAGGTTGAGGGTAGAGGATTGAGGGTATAGGGTTGGTGTATTAGGGTTGAAGGTCCAATGTATAGGGTAGAGGGTATAGGGGTTGAGGGATTAGGGTTTAAGAGTTGAGGGTTGAGGGTTGAGGGATTAAGGGTTAAGAGGGTTGAGGGATTAGGGTAGAGATTTTACTTGATTTTAAGGGTTTAAGAGTTGAGGGATTAGGGTTGAGGTTAGAGGGTATTGGGTAGAGGGTAGAGGGTAGAGGGTAGAGGGTTTAAGGGTGAGGGAGGTTGAGGGTTTAGGGTTTAGGGTTGAGGGCATACGGTTGAGGTATTAGGCAGAGAGGAGGAGGGATGGAGGGAGAGAGGAGGATAATTAAGATAGAGAGAAGGGGAGAAGAGGAGGAAGGGGAAAAGATATATGAGGGTTGAGGATCCAATGTATAGGGTAGAGGTTTGAGAATTGAGGGTATACTAATGAGGGCCTATAGAGTTGATGGTTTAGGGTATTGGGTTGAGGGTACATGTGGTTGAAGGATTAGGGTTGAGGGTCTAATGTATAGGGTAAAGGGTATAGGGGTTGAGGGATTAGGGTAGAGAGTTTACTTGGTTTTAAGGGTTTAAGGGTTTAGGGATTATGGTTGAGGGATTAGGGTTGAGGATACATGGTATTGGGTTGAGGATAGAGGGTTTATGGGTTTATGGTTTAGGGTTTAAGGGTTGAGGGTTGGGAGTTTAGGGTTTAGGGTTGAGTGTTTAAGGTTTTAAGGGTTGAGGGTATATGGTTGAGGTATTAGGGTAGAGAGGGAGGGATGGATGGATGGGGAGATGGAGGGATAAGTAAGATAGAGAGAAGGGTACAAGACGAGGAAGGGACAAAGAGATATGAGGTTTGAGGATCTAATGTATAGCGTAGAGGGTTGAGAATTGAGGGTATATGGTTGATGACCTATAGGGTTGATGGTTTAGGGTATTGGGTTGAGGGTATAGGTTTGAGGGATTATGGTTGAAGGATTAGGGTTGAGGTTCCAATGCATAGGGTAGAGGGTATTGAGTTTGAGGGTTTAGGGTTTGAGGGTTGAGGATTGATGGATTAAAGGTTGAGGCTTGAGAATTCAGGGTTGAGGGTTTAATGTATAGGGTAGAGGGTTTAAGGGTTGAGGGTAGAGGATTGATGGTATAGGGTTGGGGAATTATGGTTGAGGGTCCAATGTATAGGGTAGAGGGTATAGGGTTTGAGGGATTAGGGTTTAATGTTTGAGGGTTAAGGGATTAGGGTAGAGAGTTTACTAAGTGGGTTTAAGGTTTTAAGGGTTGAGGGATGAGGGTTGAGGGTAGAGCGTATTGGGTAGAGGGTAGAGGGTAGAGGGTAGAGGGTAGAGGGTTTAAGAGTTTAGGGTTTAAGGGTTGAGAGTTGAGGGTTTAATGTTTAGGTTTGAGTGTTTAAGAGTTTATGGGTTGAGGGTATATGATTGAAGGATTAGGGTAGAGAGGGAGGGATGGATGGAAGGAGAGATGGAGGGATAAGTGAGATAGAGAGAAGGAGAGAAGAGGAGGGAGGGAGAAAGATATATAAGGGTTGAGGATCTAATGTATAGGGTAGAGGTTTGAGAATTGCAGGTATAGGGTTGATGGTTTAGGGTATTGGGTTGAGGGTATAGGTTTGAGGGATTAGGGTTGAGGGTACATATGGTTGAAGGATTAGGGTTGAGGGTTTAGGGTTTGAGGGTTGAGGATTTAGGGATTAATGGTTGAGGGTTGAGAATTGACAATTGAGGGTTTAATGTATAGGGTAGAGGGTAGAGGGTTTAAGGGTTTAGTGTTTAAGGGTTGAGGGTTAAGGGTTTAAGGTTGAGGATAGAGGATTGAGGGTATAGGGTTGGGGGATCAGGGTTGAGGATCCAAAGTATAGGGTAGAGGGTATAGGGGTTGAGGGATGTGGGTTTAAGGGTTGAGAGATGAGGGTTGAGGGATTAAGGTCAAGAGGGTTGAGGGATTAGGGTAGAGAGTTTACTAAGTGGGTTTAAGGGTTGAGGGATTAGGGTTGTGGGTTGAGGATATAGGGTAGAGAGTTTAAGGGTTTAGGGTTTAAGGGTTGAGGGTTGAGGGTATAGGGTAGAGGGTTTAAGGGTTTAGGGTTTAAGGGTTGAGGGTTGAGGGTTTTTGGTTTAGGGTTAAGTGTTTAACGGTTTAAGGTTTGAGGGTATACGGTTGAGGGATTAGCGTAGAGAGGGAGGGATGGAGGGAGGTAGATATGGATGGATAACTGAGATAGAGATAAGGAGAGAAGAGGAGGGAGGGAGAAAGATATATGAGGGTTGAGGATCCAATGTAGAGGTTAGAGGGTTGATAATTGTGGGTATAGGGTTGAGGACCTATAGGTTTGATGGTTTAGGGTATCTGGTTGAGGGTATAGGTTTGAGGGATTAGGGTTGAGGATCCAATGTTTAGGGTAGAGGGTATCAAGGTTGAGGTTTTAGGGTTTGAGGTTTGAGGGTTGAGGATTGAGGGATTAAGAGTTGAGGGTTGAGAATTGAGGGTTGAGGCTTTAATGTATAAGACCCCTAGGGTAGAGGGTAGAGGGTTTAAGGTTGAGGGTAGTGGATTGATGGTATAGGGGTTGATGGATTAGGGTGTAAGTTTTGAGTGTTGAGGGTTGAGGGATTATGGTAGAGAGTTTACTAAGTGAGTTTAAGGGTTTAAGGGTTGAGGTATTAGGGTTGAGGGTAGAGGATATTAGGTTGAGGGTAGAGGGTTTAAGGGTTTAAGGGTTTAGGGTTTAAGGGTTGAGGGTTGAGGGTTTAGGGTTTAGGGTTTAGGGTTCAGTGTTTAAGGGATTAAGGGTTGAGGGTATATAGTTGAGGTATTAGGGTAGAGAGGGAGGGAGGGAGGGAGAGATGGAGGGATAAGTGAGATAGAAAGATAGAAGAAGAGGGAGGGACAATGATATATGAGGGTTGAAGATCCAATATATAGGGTAGAGGGTTAAGAATTGTGGGTATAGGGTTGAGGACCTATAGGGTTGATTGTTTAGGGTATTGGGTTGAGGGTATAGGTTTGAGGGATTAGGGTTGAGGGTACATATGGTTGAAGGATTAGGGTTGAGGGTCCAATGTATAGTGTAGAGGGTATCAAGGTTGAGGGTTTAGGGTTGAGGGTACATATGGTTGAAGGATTAGGGTTGAGGGTCCAATGTATAGGGTAGAGGTTATCAAGGTTGAGGGTTTAGGGTTTGAGGGTTAAGGATTGAGGGATTAAGGGTTGAGGGTTGAGAATTGAGAATTAAGGGTAGAGGGTTTAAGGGTTTAGGGTTTAATATTTTAGGGTTAAGGGTTTAGGGTCCAATAAATGGGGTCTCCCAATGATTTAGAGAGAGAGGGAGGGAGTGGGAGAGAGATAGAGGGTAGAGGGTAGATAGATAGGAGAGAGAGAGAGAGAGAGAGAGAGAGAGAGAGAGAGAGAGAGAGAGAGAGAGAGAGAGAGAGAGAGAGAGAGAGAGAGAGAGAGAGAGAGAGAGAGAGAGAGAGGGAGAGAGACTTGAGAGGGGGTTAGGAGGGAGATACTTGAGAGAGAGAGAGAAAGGTAGGGAGTGGGAGAGAGATATAGGGTAGAGGGGAGAGATATGAGTGAGAGAGAGACTTGAGAGAGGGAGAGGGGGTAGGAGGGAGAGAATTGAGAGAGAGGGAGTGGGATAGATATAGAGGGTTTATAATTGAGGGTATAGGGTTGAGCACCTATAGAGTTGATAGTTTAGGGTATTAGGTTGAGGTTATAGGGTTGAGAGATGAGGATTGAGGGTAGAGGTAGAAGGTTTAAGGGTTTAGAATTTAAGGGTTTAGGGTTGAGGGTAGAGGGTTTAGGGTTTGAGGGTATATGTTTTAGGGTTTAAGGGTAGAGGGATTGAGGTTTGTGGGTTGAGGGTAGAGGGTAGGGGGTTGGGTTTAGGAGGGAGAGAGGTAGTTTAGGGGGGGTAAATGGTTTAAGGGTTTAAGGGCAGAGGGTAGACTAGAGGGAGTGAGTGAGTGAGAGAGAGAGAGACTTGAGAGAGGGAGAGGGAGTGGGAGGTGGATACTGCTGAGAGAGAGAGAGAGGGAGGAGTGGGAGGAGAGAGATAGAGGGTAGAGGGAGGGTGGGGGAGAGAAGTGGGGTAGGAGTGTGAGAGAGAGAGATAATGGAGAGAGGGAGAGGGGTAGGAAAGAGAGACTTGAGAGAGAGAGAGAGGGAGGGAGTGAGAGAGAGAGAGATAAAGGGTAGAGGGTAGAGAGTTACTTGGTAGGAGAGAGAGAGAGAGAGAGAGAGAGAGAGAGAGAGAGAGAGAGTGGGAGAGAAGTAGAGGGTAGAGGGTAGAGTTGTAATAAGTCCATCAGGACAACATGATGAGAAACTGAAGGGGGCTATTCAAGAGGATAACTCTACACTTTTGTTTGATGAGCTGCCCTCTTTCGTGGACCAAGATGAGGAAATCATGCTCACACTTGTAGTAGATGCAAGTATAGATCAAGAGAAGATTTTAGAGGGGAATGACCTATTGAAATAGTAGGATATTGATTTTTTTTAAAATTTTCTAGTTGGTACAATGATGATGAGTATTTGGAAAATTAGGGATAGTTTCTTGTAGAGGTGAAGAGGAATGTTGAGCATGAGGATCACATTGACAGAGGGCTGATCCATGAACAACTAGTTGAGGGCAGCATTGTTGTGAAGGTTCAAGACTATGGTGTATCTGAACAGGCTTAAAATGGAGCACAATCTAGAGAGTGAAGGCATAACTCAGATAGAGCAAGGCCTGGTTGAAGAGTCAATGGATAAAATAGAAGCTAACATAGAGACATTTGAGGAAGCTTCCTTTGAAGAGTAACTAAGTGAACTGATTGAGGAAAATTAGTCTTTCTAAGGCGCTTCAACTTTTGAGTGTCAAGATCCCAGCTGTCTAGCTTGAAGAGAGCTTGCTACTTTGCTAAATTTTGGCAAGGATCACATAGGTGACGAAGAATTTAAGGAAAATATGTAGCCAAATCCTCTGGAAGAAAATGTTGAATGCCAATAATTTTTTCATGAAACCAATCATAGCTAGTTGGAGGAGTTACCGTTCTATTGCATAGAGGAGCTTGAGGCTAATATTTCAGTTAAAGGTTTCACAGAGGAGGATGGCCCATTCACTATAGGAGGGTTAACACAACAAGATATCATGCAGGCTGATGTCGTTGCCTCTGATCACTCAATCCGTGTTCTCTCTAATCCAAAGCCTTCAAGAGGATGCCCTATTAGGTATTTAGCTCGGTTGAGAGAAAATGAAGAGGAGCAGCCCCATGATAGTACTGATTTTTAGCATCAAATGAGGTATCCAATTATGCACAATCGGTTCATTTTTTCACCTAATCACTACTGTTTCATAAGTCAAGAAACATGGGTAAGTGATTACTTTTTCCTCCTTGGAAGGGTGTTGCAACAAACTGTTGAATATTTGATATTTCTCCACATCTTTTGGTGGATTCACAAGCTAATTGAGATTTGCAGATTGCAAAGAAAGGGAAGTTACTTTTTTGAACCAGTTAATGACTTTTTTTAAATAGCTTTTGCCTCTTTTAGTGTACGATAGGTTAGTTGTGGCAAATAAGTGCTTTATGCACATTTCATTTCAGTTTGTTTTTCTTTCCCTAAGCTTTGTTGCACATGTTTTAGTTAGCCAATAGGGCCTGTTAGTTTGCTTTCAACATTATTTGTTTTTTGTTTTGTTGTTGTTTGGAGTGTTGCAATTAAAATTTTTGAGTTTCATGAAGGGGCAGATTTGACTCCATGCCCAATGAAGTTTTAAAAGGCAACTAGGTTGATGCTTAGTTGGAAAGAATTTAGAGGAAATCACCAAAATGTTACCAATTTTCACTACAACTCAATTGGTGGAGCTGATTAATTTGTTATATCTTAAAGTGGAAGTTCAGTTATTCTGCATGTGCATTAAGTGTTGATTGCACTACAATAATCAAGTGTTAGTTATGTATTGTTTGAGAAAAATAAGTTTTAGGAGTATTGCTCAATGCTTTACAAACCAAATGGAGTACAAAACTGAATATACAAATGATTAAGCATATCAATCACTTCATTTATTTCATGATGTCATTCACATTACATAATTTCTTTTGATTGCTAGAATACAAATGATGGTACACATTTTCATTTTTGATGCATTTCTTTTAGAATGGAAATGAAAGAAGAAATTAAAGGATCCACACAAGCTATGGTTTTTAGCTGATTCCATTCATTGCAGAAATTAAATTCTACAACTGGAGGTGAAAAGAAGTAAGAAAGCAGATAGCAGAAGACATATCCATCATTTCCTGATTCTTGATCTTCAGTTGAGGTGCTTCCTGCTTGCTTTTTCCTGCTTTCGATCCCAAGTACACCTGAAAAAAATTGGGAAAGAATTGGGAAAGTCCTGTTAGAGCTTCAGATATGATTTATACTACATGCTCTACCAACAAAAATATAATTCACTCCTTGAAATGCATGGAATCAACTAAAAGAAAAGTACAAAAGAAGAACTAAAAATGGAGTGTCACATCATATATTTTTTATGCTAGCATTGTTTGTTTCCTGTGCAGGTATAGGGAAAGTCATGTAGATGATGAATTTTAGACATTTCATGAAAACCAATCATGTGGGGAAAAATGGGCTCCCACAAGGGTAGAGCTCGACATGCTGCCCCTTAAACATTATAGGCGGGGTTGAGTGAAGAAGTGCAATCATCATGGAGTAAAACAAAGTTTCAGTCATCAAAGCAATTAAGTTAATTGTTCACTCATAACAATCAAGGAGCACATTGTTTTGAAACCTACAGGTGGACAATAGACTTAATGAAATTAATGAATTCAAGTGAACATGCATTCATAATGTGTCATCAATAAGACACTATTCAGTAATGGAAGCATGTGGAAGAGCTTCAAATTCTCATTTGAATGGAAGATGACAAGCATCAGGTTTGTTTCATTCTTCAACATATATTTTGCATGGAGTTAAAGCAAATGAAATGTGGACAAGAATTTAATTATGTAGGAGTTCTCTCCAGAATAAGCAAAAATTTACATTGAACAAAGCATGAAGGAGTTTTAAAGATGTAAGCTGAAGCAACATAAGGTGACATGAGAGTCATAATAATGCATAAGAGACTAGAGCAAGCAAAAAGTCTACAAATTTAAATCAAAGAATTTTGTGTGCAAGATGATGACTTTTAGAAGGAAATGTGCTCCATATGATGTTTTGAAGCGTTTTAGCATACCCACATTGGGTTTTTGAAAAAAATGCAGTTTGTATTTGAGTTTCAAAATACCCACATTGAGGGTTTGTTCAAAAATACAAAAGAGGAGTGAATTCCTTTCATGGGTCAAGCCCAAAAAGTTTCAGAATGTCTTTTCAAGAATGAATGGCCATGGCCTAGAGGGAGCTTTTGGCTCATAGAATGGTCACCATTTCACAGAAGAGGAAAAGCCCATTTTAGTTTTCCATCAAATCTTAAAATACCTAAAGCAAACAACAACTACAATGCAAGGAATTCTTTACAGAATTCATATCAAGAGTCTACGTGGTGCGGCCTGTGTGATGGCCTGTAAGTTTACAAATGAAATTGACCTTTTGCAGAAATATAAAGCTTTCATAAGCTTTTGTTTTAAGAGGAAAATTCCAAGATAGATGCAAAAGAGTAATAAAAATTACCTTTCGTGCCTGTAGAGGAACAAACAGGATGGCAACCAAGCTCTCATAGAGCTTCCAAATGCAAGGGTCGAGCTCTCATAATTGTAGCCAAGAAAGAATAGGAACAAAAGCATAGGAAAATGGAGTAAAACGCATTAGAGAATATTTTATAGCCATAACCTGAGAGGCCTTTCCTTTCATCAAAAGACCCAAGGAGCAAATAGAAATGGCAGTCGAAACTTACCATGAGCATTGGAGGCCAAGCATGATTAGAATCAAAGGATTGGAGGCTCGAATGGAGTTTCAGAACTTAAACCCTAGCATGGTGGTGGCACATTCTTCCTCTCAATAGAGCTTTCTTTCAAAATGGAAAAGTGCGAAATGGTGATTTTAGGGTTTGCATTGGAGTTTGTCTATCCTCATGCCCCAATTCAAAAGTGGGCTTTTCATTTAAGGTTAATGCCTAAGATTTATTCTTTGATGACTTGTACACATGCCTAGGTCGACCAGTTTCAAAGCTTCAATGAATATTAGTTACCTAAGTTTAGGATAGGAATTTAAATGTTTTGCAAGGTCTTTTAAAACTTAGGGTTTTTGTTGGTGTGAATAATTGTCTTGTACCTAGCTAATTCATTCACTAGGTAAATTAGGGGACATATTCACATGGTTAAGTTTACTTAGGATAAAAGATTCTTTCTAGAAGCTTAGTTGGCTTATCTAGAACTTATCTTATCTAGCTAGGATGCATCATTTCCTAGGTGATTAGGTTGTTGGTTGTCTCGTGTCATAGGATTATGACATTTGTCAACATCATGTTCATTCCTATCTCTCAACCTTGCCCATTTAAGCAAGGTATCTCTTGTACATTTGTATTCAAGGAATATCAACCATTAATCAATCTTGCATTGTGAAGCAAGCATTCTTGCCATTCTCTCTCTTGTGGAAGTGGTTTTGGTTGCAACTGATCTTGGGGGTGTTGAGGAGTCACCATTAACTCCTACATGGTATCAGAGCTCTCCAGGTGTTGTAGATTCCTTCCCAGATTTGAGGGTGATATTTTGGCTTGAAGATATTTTATGGGTGCAGATTGAGGTTTCAATAACCTCACGGTTGAGTTCAGAAGCTTCCACAGATGAATTTTAACTGTAAATTCACCTATATTGGGTAAAGTTGTTTTTGAAGCAAATTTTTTTTTGTTGGGACAACCTCCCAAGCGGTACAATCTTTCAATTTTCGCAAAAAAAATATTTTGTAAAATATTTTTCTGTGGGTTTATTTAAAAATTTTGGGGCAAAATATTTCTATTGGTTTGGGATAAATTATTTGTCAGGGATTATTAAATTTTTTTTGTGTCGGTATATTTTATTGGCTATGTATCTGGTGGCATATTCTTTATGACCTGCACTGTGTGCCCGGTCAATATCCATAGGTACCATCCATTTTATCACCGATTTCGGTCATCAGCGGTACATCCCTCGACATCCCATAGCTCGTATCCAGTTCTACTGCGGGTACTCCACATCATCGCAGGGTTTACCTATTGTACGCTGGTCGTTGCATTGATTGGCGGTCAAATCTACTAGGTCATCTGATCCCTGTTCATCACTTGGTTGCTGCCTTCTTCTATCGGTTCCTTCATCGATGGATGGCCACATCATTAGGATCACCGGCGGTTTATTAAAGGCTAGTCTTTGTCACATCGTCGGTACCATTGTTGTTTACTGGGGATCTCCACTACGTCGGCATCCATAGACACCTCTACCTATCATTCTCTACATCACAGTACCCTCGCTGTCATGGTACTTATCCGCCGATCCGGTCAGTCTCTTCATTGTACATAGTCAGGTACAAAGAGACTTTATTG
This sequence comes from Sequoia sempervirens, assembly GCA_007258455.2. Classification (NCBI taxonomy): domain Eukaryota; kingdom Viridiplantae; phylum Streptophyta; class Pinopsida; order Cupressales; family Cupressaceae; genus Sequoia; species Sequoia sempervirens. The sequence continues at coordinate 576,949,261 of VDFB02270651.1, read as the reverse complement.
GCAAGCTTTTAATATATAAAGTTTTTATAAATATCAAAAATCATTTTCAAAGCCGGTTTTTTCATTATACTAGAACTTTTATAAGCTTTGTCGACCATATTGTATAGCAAGCGACTCTATAGGAGATATTTTATTTTGCAACAGTAAGGTTGGCGATCATATGGATGACCGAGTTGTAGCCCCCAGGTGCCTAATTTTGGTTCATTTTAGCCTTGTAATTGCCCCATAGTGCCTATTTATAGGCCTTTTTTTATTTTATCATAACTTTTGCATACAGAGACCATTTTCTAGAAACGAGATATCGTCGGAAAGCTAGAAGAGTCAACTTTTCAGTGGTGTAGATATTTTTCAGAGATTTTATAGTTTTGTGCCATATTTTCTAGGTTGAAGATAGATCTCTATTTTTGGCTTTTGAAGCTCATATCTTTGTAAATGGATGACTTAATTACTTTGGAGAAAGGGAACTATAGGCAATGGAGTAATTTAATACTCACTCATCTTGGTGAGAGGAATCTATTTTCCTATTTGTTTGATAAAGTTCCTTGTCCTAGCACAGCTGATGAGTATTACATTTGGAAAGGCTTCAGGGCTACTATCTTTAGAGTTATGTTTGAAAATGTAGATGATGACTTTTTGGAGACACTTATTCACTTCCAATGTCCTCATGCTCTTTGGAATAACATTAGAGAGGTGCATGAAGATCATGATTCTTCTCCATCTCTTGAAGGTCCTCTTTCCAACTCACATGTGCTTCTTCATTCTTCAGAGTTGATAACCCATGCTTGTGATCCTTTGGAGGAGATTGTAGATGCTTCAGGGGTTCTTGATTCTTCATCTTATGTTGTTGAATCATTGAGTACTACCAATGATTCATTGCAACATGTATATTATAGTCTTCCTGATTGGGATTCTTATTTGACAGACATTGCTTCTTTGTTTGTGGAGTCTCACATTTCAGACTTGGAGGACCAATTTGAGGGTTTATCTCTTTTATTTGATGATAGTCATGGATCAACTATTGTCACTTCATGTTTGTCTTTAGAGCTTGTTCAAGATCAGTTTCCATTGGTTCCTGGTTTGTCACAGTTTGTTGTGATTAGGCATGTACCTGATTGGATTGTGGCATCATCTTCATCATCCAATAAATTGGCAACACATGAGAAGATTTCAGAGACACAATCTTCGTACATTTGGATTCCTCTTCCTACCACTTCCTATCCAGAATGGGAATCATTCCTGCATTTGTACTTGGTGTATCTTCTTCCCAAGGGGAGAAACATTGTTTGTAGGCATTGGATTTTGTTTTGTCTTCAGACTTTAACCATGTTTGCAGGTGTTCATACATCATGGGGTGGATATCTCATCTCCCTACTTCCCTCTTATGGGGGGGGTCATTTATTGTATATACATGATGCATGTTGTCCTTGGGGGTATCATTGAGTCCTCCATACATCATGTTTGTTTTGTTTTGTTTTGTTTTCTCTCTTTTGGAGAGGAGTTTGTCCCACAGGGTTTTCTCCTTTTCTCTATTTTTGAGAGATTGCATCATTTGCATTGTAAATGGGTACCTAACATGGCCTAGTAGCCAGGACCCATGGTCATAGTCTTTGCATAGTGTGCATAATAATATTCTCCCTAAGTTGCACTTAAGGGGGGGTGTTGGTGTGAATAATTGTCTTGTACCTAGCTAATTCATTCACTAGGTAAAATAGGGGACATATTCACATGGTTAAGTTTACTTAGGATAAAAGATTCTTTCTAGAAGTTTAGTTAGCTTATCTAGAACTTATCTTATCTAGCTAGGATGCATCATTTCCTAGGTGATTAGGTTGTTGGTTGTCTCATGTCATAGGATTATGACATTTTTCAACATCATGTTCATTCCTATCTCTCAACCTTGCCCATATAAGCAAGGTATCTCTTGTACATTTGTATTCAAGGAATATCAACCATTAATCAATCTTGCATTGTGAAGCAAGCATTCTTGCCATTCTCTCTCTTGTGGAAGTGGTTTTGGTCACAACTGATCTTGGGGGTGTTGAGGAGTCACCATTAACTCCTACAGTTTTTAATCAAATTGAGAAGATTTTAAAATCTGCAAATCATTGTAAAGCAAGAATAAAGCAATGCTTTATAAATTGTTTTATTTCTTTGCTATTTTTAGTAGATTGGTGATTGACTTTTCTCTTGGTCGGATTTGAGCTTCATGGTGAAAAGATAAGGTGTTTTCTTTGCTTTTAAAGCAAAGAAAACCTATTTTTAGAAGCCTTAGGGCATGCACATGCAAAAAGTGTGACTTTTCCACTTTTGTGCCACATTTTTTGGCAATTTTTTATGCTTTTCCTAGAGCTTTCTTCTTGAGCTCAAATTAGGGTTTTGAGATATATCTTGAAGAAAAACTTAGAATTTTTATTAGTCCAGATTATTGTTTTCTTGCTCTAATACACTTTTTGAGAGCTTGTAAACTTTTTGTACTTAGTTTAGACAGATACACTCTTTCAGTTTCAATAAAGCAGAAGAGTTCTTCTTCCCATTTTTTTGGTCTCAATTTTGTAATGGAAATATGATGTCTTTGTGTTTCAAATTTGAATCCTTATATGTCTTCTTGTTGTGAATCTTTGTTCAGAATTACATGGTTTTAGGTTACATGTATTTAGTTTTTTTAAATCTTCATGCAAATCACTGATGAAAACATGTGCTAATGAGATTGTGACGGCTATTATGATAGATAAACTGTTGTGAGTGATAAAGTATGAATTTTCATAAGTCTAGTGAATCATCTATTAGTCATAGGTTTTAATTTCAGTTCATCCTTCTTCCTTTACCTTGAAGATCATTTAGAATATATTTATTATTCAGAAAACTAGCTCACTTTGGAGATTCCTTCTTCATTCAGATCACCCACATCTAAAGAAGGTTTCCATGTGTCAATAGATAGTTAAATTTCTGCAAATTTAACACAGGGTGCATATCTGATTGATAACAGTACCCTATTCATCCCTCAAAGAAACAAGTGCTTGAAATCTGGGCACTGATGCCCATCCAAGATATACGCTATGCCTCTATTTTTCTCTATTTATTCTCAATGAGCGCTAACCATATATACCTTTCCATTTCTTGGGTTGGCTTGCTAAGCCACCAAATAAGACCAAAGGTGCTAAAATTTATGGATAGATGAGGATGTTGAGAAGCAATCAAATTATGATATCTTTCTTTTGCTACAATTTCCTGACTAATAAGGAGGAGATGTCCAAGTCATGGGATATATTTATGGTGTACATTAATTGGACGAATACTAACCAAGAATGAATACTTTCTTTTACACTTCCTCTTAGCTCGGTGATAGTGAAAGTCTAACCTAAGTCTTGTATTCCTTTATAAAAAATTTGAGTTGTCTTCCTTTGGGGTCAATTTTTAGCTTAATTTTGATGGTGTCCATAGTTGAATTGTGAATAAAAATTTATTAATTTTTATTCTCAAACATTTGAAATTCATGTTCCACTTAAATAGTTGTGTTTTTGGTTATTTTGTCTTTACATGAATTTTACCCAGCACTCCCTTTAATGAATCATCATAGCCATTCTTTGTCTTCTAGAAGCAACATTTTTCTTGATAGTTTTTCCCTCTCCCACGAGTCTTAGCCATTCCCAACCAATCAAAATGGTTGAGGGTGATATTCTTAGAAGAAAATTTGATTTAGTGTCTTTTGATCAACTATTTCTGCTTGCTTAAATTCTACTTAAAGTTTATAGTAATTTAAATAGGTTTTGAAGTAGAAAATTATATAGGTGTTGAAGTAGGCAATCATTTTTCAGTTTTAGTATGTGAATAGTCTTGGTGTGAATGTTTCTTCTTGGCATATTTCTTCTAGTTCAACAATGCTTAGAATTTGGCATTATTTTGTGCACTTTGTAAGAAATTGAACTACCTTTCTTTTTAAGGTCTATTTGTTTCCTAATTTGATTACATGTGTGTAGTCCAACCATAAATAGCAAGTCATTAATTTTTATTTTTGATAACCTCAAAATTATTATTCCATATTATTAGCAATGTTTCTAGTTATTCGGTCTTTATCATGAGTTTTTCTCGGCACTCAATTTAGTTAATTATTAAACCCATCCTTGGGATTTCTAGAAATAGCACATACTTTCAGAAGGTTTTTCACTTTACCATGAGTATTAGCCTTTGAACTAATTAGAATGGTTGAGAGTGATCTTCTTAGAAGTAAGTTCATTTTTCTTTTGTCTAATGCACCACCAAATAAGGGAATTTTCTATTGTGCTCAATTTCTATTTGGAATTACCTAGTCATCTACAATGTATTTCTCTTCCATTCTACTATGTTTGATTCTATTCCAAAAGCAAGGTTATTTAATTTGCAACAACAAAGGTTTCCTTTGGAATCAAATTTTGGCATGACCTTTTGTTCAAATTCTACTTATAGCTTGAAGTACGATTCCTGAGGAATTTTGAATTACCTGCCTTTGATTTTTCCTTTCTAAGTGACCTTCATCTCTTGACTGCTCCATTTTCATCACTGTTGAACACTGACCACTAATGATAGCTTTCTCCTTTGAAAGTGTGTTGCTTCTTTGGATCAAAAATCTATTCTTTGTGCTCATAGAGTTGTGTCTTGTGTCATTTCTTAGCATCAAAACATGATTCCCTACACTAATAGAGTTCATTTTGGTATCATTCTTACAATCACCAGAGACCCATTGTTCTTCTTGTAATTCTACAGAATTTATCATGTTCACTAAACACCCAAGTAAAACACGCTCTGAATGTTTTTCTGAATTGATTTTTTACCTATACATGTTTTCATTTAATTTGGAGTTGGTCAATGTTCATAGCTATCTTGATATTATTTCAATGTTGTTTGGTCTGTTTATTTTCCTATATTTTGCTCATTGTAGATGGAACCCATACTGGTTCACCTTGGTGCTAATAAGACACCGTACATCTACTGGCTTTGCTCATTTTTCCTTCAAACCTGGTAAGGATTCCTTATCCTGCTAAGGCAATGACCTCTCTAGCTCGAAAACAAAGAGGATTTATTTGGTTTTATTGTGTTTGCAAAGCTTTATGTGCTTGTACATTTAACGTTTTCTTGTTTTCCATCTTCTTGTCTTTTGAAGCTTCAGTTTTCAAAAGGGTTTTTGGTTGTTTAATGTTGTGTCACTTGCGGCTTCGCTAGGTTATCCTTCGAACCTGGTAAGGATATCTTATCCTGCTAAGGAAGCAAGGGAAACCTTGCAGTCTTTTAACTTAGTCTTTTAACCTTTCTCATTGATTCCTTCCCTTTTTCCATTATAGATTAGTGTTGGAAATCATTCCCATGCTATCTTAATCCTTTCTTTAGAGCTTGAAAACCCTCGCTAACCCATTAACACCAGCTAACGTCAGCCCCTGATACTAATATTTGGAATTTTACATTTAATCCTTTTTCTTTTCTTTCATTTGGAATCAAAACTAGGATTTAATTTTACATTTTACTTCATTCACTGAAGGCCTTGTTTATTACATATTGTAAATGTGTTTTAGTTTCTACCCTGTTAGTTCAAAATTAAGGGCCACTATCTTGGGTAGAAACAAAGTTTATTTTAGAATCAATTTCTACATTGAGATTAGCAATGCCAGCTTTAAAAGTGGGTTTGTCAGGTCACCATTCACACTTGCACATGTGACTAAAACAACCTGTATAACCTGCCAGGTAGAGGGAGGCAGCTCTACTAGGTTAATCCTTGATCAAGTCATGGTATTAGTAACTACTGCAGACTTACTGCTTCACCTAGCCCAAGTGTACATGCAGATGTAATTTCAAGTAAACTTGATACTTAATTATTTTTGTACTCCCATGGCATTATTTTTTAGTTATTTGTATAATGATAAATCCAAATAAAGGTAAAGATGGTTGTTTGCTGCCAAGAGAGACATTGATTTATTATATGAGATTCCCTTGTGGAATAAAAACAAAAGGATTTTTTTCCATCTACCTTATATGTTGTTCAACATGGCATATAAACCCTAGACCCCTTTTGGATGCTCCCTTTTGCACTCAAATTTGAGAAGTTCTTTGAGGAGTGCTCATGCCTTTACCATTAGGCCCATTCAGGTTGTACAAAATTCATAACTTAATAAATGATTCATCAGGTCCACTTTGGTTGTACAAAATTCATAACTTGACAAATAATAATAAGTTCTTTATGTGAAGATTTATTCTTGCATTTCATTAATATATCAAACTATAATATTTATATTTCAAAAATATTTGAAACTAGATATGTAACAACATTAACAAAACAATATTTTAGAATCTCTTTTTTATCATCTCCATTTATTTTTACCTAGGACTTACCCTAGCCTCTTTCAAAGTATTTTGTGTTACTGCATTCATATCAAAGAAGGAAGATGTTTGAACCCCATACATCATCATGGTGATTGATCCCACTACTGTGTGCTTCTCCATGGGATTTTAAAGCACATGACAACAAAATAGTTAAAATTTTGTTAAAAAACATAGTTGGTACATTGTTTGTTTTCAAATGATTTAAACCACATTTTTTTTTTCAAATGAAAGAAGAGATCATTTAATAGTAGGATTTATAGATGACATTACAGATTTTCGGGAAGATAGTAGTAGGTATAGATTGGATTATAGATTGCCATAATGTTTATGAATGTAAACAAATCCAAAACAAATGCAGTAGATTGGACAATATAATAATAGGACTTTTAATTGCATACTTCTGCATTAAAGAGAAGTCCAGTCACATTTAAGATGAAGTTGAGACTCATTAACTCCTCCTTCCTTGTTTTGTTGGTTATCGTGCCTCTACTTTTTTCAACTATGGAGTGTTCAATTCTCTCCTCCTTCACACTCAACAAACCCTTTGACACCATTAAGAGGCTTTAAATAAGGCTTAGCTTCAATAACTATCGTGTGGCATCCAAGCAACTCGCCACCTTTTAATCGCACACTTCCACATTAAAGAGAAGTCTAGTGACATTTAAGATGAAGTTTTGACTCATTAACTCCTACTCCTTCCTTATTTTGTTGGTTATTGTGCCTTGGATTTTTGCAGCTATGGAGCATTCAATGCTCTCCTCCTTCACACTTAACAAACCCTTTGACACCATTAAGAGGTTTTAAAGAAGGCTTAGCTTCAACAACTATGAGTATAATTTTTTATGAAACAACAATAAGATATCTAATTTGAAGGTTTTGATAAAGTTTATAAAGGTGAGGTTGATGGTGGTACCAAAGAAAATTGTGAAATGATTTTGGTTTATGATTGCTTGACCAAAAGACCACTAAAAAGATGCATATATGGATTAGAAATATATATTGGATCTACTCAAGGTCTTCATTATCTTCACATAAGAGTAAAATTATAATATAAACTATCCTCTTACCAACCATTCTAAAACCACATCATGATTAAACCTAAGATATTCTCCTAGATAGAAACAAAACCCCCAAATTCTCTTAACACTATTATAAAGCTAACATAAATACATTTAAATATAAATGAAGGCATCACAAAATTAGGTGGTGGCTTCCATGTATAACGCCATAATTTCTTCACATGCCAATAGATATTTTGCATGCCCCTTCAAAATGAAATTCCAATCTATAGTTTTAAGAAAACACAACTTCAAATAAAATGAAACACCAACACCACATATAATAAATCATAGAATCTCTATCATCTTTGTGATGGGAAAAACCTAACTCAAATCTATCCCCTGAAAAGCACATGCTATCTCTTCCTACCTTTACATCCAATTAGCCTCATACTTTTTCCAACACTAATCTATAATGGAAAAAAGGAAGGAATTGATGAGAAAGGTACCCATATTGGCTTCCCAAAACTAAAATAAGAAAGAGCAAGCATTGCAGTAATCAACCTGAGTTGTATAGTGGCAGACAACTTGAGTTAAAAGACTGTGAGATTTGCCTTGCTTCAAAGACATCAACTGGAAAACAAGGAGTGTCGCCTCATGTATATTTATTGTTATTTTTGGTTTGCAATGGTTTTCTTCCATCTTTTGTTGTCTGTGGTCATTAATGGAAGATTGTTTTGTTTCTTTGTGGTGGAATGTCTAGTTCAATGTTTAAGCTCTTTGTTTCTTTAACTTTGTACTGTAGAGACTCAAAAGATTCCAAATGGAAAAAATCGTGTTCAATGGTGTTTGTTGTAACACTTTATCTAATTTATGAGTAGTGTTTATCAACACAACTTAATGGTCATTTTCTGTGTTTTCTAACACATTTATTGCTTTTGGAAATTGCAAAATCTTGTTTGAGCATCATTGTGACTCTTTAATTTAAGTTACAAATTTATAGTTTCTAATTGTAGAAAATGAAATGACCAATGTTTTAATGTGCTACAAATTATTTTTTCAAGTGCATTTTAAGTTTATAAAATTTTCATTTGCTTCTTGGGGTTATTGTTTATCCATGGGTATTCAATTATTTTATATTCGATGATATGGACACCCTAAATATTTTGTTATGTTGTATACACAGACAAAAATATATATGTATGTATGTATGTATGTATATACATATACAAATACATATATATATGTACGTATATATATACATATACACATATATATACATATACATATGTATATATACATACATACATATATATATGTGTGTGTGTGTGTGTGTGTGTATGTATGTATATGTATATGTATGTGTGTGTGTGTAAACACATGAAACCAAAAGATCATTTCCTAAGTAGGATAGGATATCCTTACCAGGGTCAAAGGATAAACGAGCAAAGCCATTGCAAACAATAAACATATAACAATAACCCCATTTCAATACCTAAGCCACATGATTACAACCAGATAGAAAACAAAAAGAACCTTCAATTTACGAGCATATTAAACACTCTACATATGCATATGTATGTTAATACATCTGCATATGTATGTATATATATATGCATATGCATATGTATGTACATATATGTATATATATATATGTATATGCATATGCATATGTATGTATATATTACATTACGAATGTGTATATATATATATATCCATTATGGGTGCCATATGCAACTACCAAACACAGAGAGCATAGTCAATAATGATGTCAAAGGGTTTGTTGAGTGTGAAGGAGGATAGCATTGAACACTCCATAGCTGCAAAAAGACAAGGCATGATAACCAACAAAACAAGGAAGGAGTAGGAGTTAATGAGTTTGAACTTCATCTTAAATGTGAATGGACTTCTCTTTAATGTGGGAGTGTGATTAAAAGGTGGTGAGTTGCTCTGATGCCACATAACATCATGAGCACAAATCATGATGCCATTTCCCGCCACCAGTGTATCATGTGTCTGGTCTTTGGTCAATAGTAAAAATGGACAAAAATTCAACCCCACCAAAGAAATGTGTCACCCACATGGAAAATCAATGTCCAACATATTAAAACAAAATATTTAGGTTGTCCACCTCATTGCATGCATGTTTGAGTATAAATGCATATGATTGAAATGAAGACATGCCATCTATAACAGTGAAGAATGAAGCCCATGTTGACCTTGATAGTTAGGTTTTACCACATTAATCAAAGACATAATAAAAACACATGGACAACTAATTTAGAATTTCCATAAACAAGGAATGAGCCAACTAGAGACCTGTATTTAATTTCACATATTCCACATAACATTGAATTTTTTGATCACCTCTAACAAAGTTGCAATTATTTCCTACAAAACCATGATGTATTAAACTTTCTGTGTATAAACCATGTCAGTTGCAATTATGTTTTGAAAATCCTTGTAAATCCTTTTTGTATGCCCCCTAATACAAAATGCAAAATAATGCCTCCCTAGCTGCAATTTGAAACTTGTTTGTCTAGAATGATTGGTTGCTACCAATGTCATTCAAACCATATTGAAAAAATTATTGGATTCAAAGTGGCAGAGGTTGTTGTTGCTTGGCTTCTTGACAACCTACTCCCAATCGTGTTCTCTTCCCTTGCTAGTGGACTTAGAGTGTTGTTCAAATGGGATGGCCTTAGGCCTAGATTTTGTGTACTACTCATAATGGATGGGATTACACTTGTAAATTGAGTACTGATCACAATGGCTGGGGTTAGAATTAAAGGAAATTGAGTGGTGGTCACAATTGTATGATAGTTAGGGATATGAATGTTGACCATCTCCCTAAACAAGGCATGATTTTTGGGCAAAGGGTTTAAGGGGTTGCTTAAACCCCTTTGTCTCTGTAGACCCAACCTTGCCATTTCAAGTGCTTATTCCTTTTTATCCTACTCCTTTTCAATCCTATCTTGCTCCCTTTTGAGCTCTTTTTCCTTTTTATGTTGTTCCTTTGCTTGTCGTGCAATCTCTCTATCTAGTTTTGCTTGATCCTTCCACTCCTTTGCAACAACACATGTTTCCTTTCTTTCCTGAATTTGCTCCCTCTTCTGCAATTTTAACTCCCGAATTTCCTTCTTCCTTTCCTCTTGTTCCATTAACAAGTTCATGTATTCGTTTGTTGTTAATAATTGGGATGGTTGGCTCAACTGAATTTGTCTATCCTCTGTTGTCCCAGGTTTTTCTTTCACAATGTGAATTGGCAGTTTGAGAAATTTGCTAATACGTGAATCTACTTGGGAAACCAAGGATTGGTTGGAATCTCCATGAATGTTGTGTTTAGCCTCGGTATCCTGACTCAAATCTACAATATCTTGGGTATCACCTTCTCCACACTCGGCATAGTATTGTACCATTCCATCCACATTCAACGTGGGTGGTCGAGAGGGGAAAGATAATGTGTTGCCTTCTTCTTGTGGATGCAAGTCATATCCTAAATTCATGGTTCCCTCCACCAACCATGATGGTTGGCTTGGGGGAGAGGGAAGGCTAAGTCCATCCATGTTAGTCTCTTGTTAACTTTTAGCCATGTAATCAACTAGTTGACCCCCCACTGTAGGTTCACCTGAATCATGTAAAGTTGATTCCTCTCCCATTGTTTCTACTATATTAGGATTTAAATTAGCATTGGAAACCACTGACACCAATGTGTTTCCAACTTACACATCTGACACATTGACCATGGAAAGACTAAGGATGTTTTGCACTACAAAAGCATCATCGTGCATGTTGAACTGAAAAGTTTCGCTAGGGTGGATGTCCTCTATTAGAGCATCTAGATTGAGGGGCCATATACTTGTCCTTTTAAAACTAGTAGTGATGTTTGAAACTCTCAATGATTTCTAAAAAGAATTGCTCCCCAATTCTTTTAATTTTGCTCTTTTTATTTCTATGTTAGGATATTTGGTCAGCCATGTTGCTCTTTCTGATTTGAAATATGACTTGAATGCTGAAAAAACACTGACATCCAATGGTTGCAATTTGTGTGTTGTGTGCACTAGTAGTGTGAGCAAATAGATCCCCAAAGACCTGGCTTCTTGGATGGTTGTCACAGCTATGTGGCTACCATGGCCATCAAATATGAGAAAGTGCCTATTTGTCGATGATACTCCACCTAGAACTGATAGTGCAAAATGATGCAGCCAATTCATAAAAAATATTTCATCATCCAAGCGTGGGGCTGGGAAGCCATCGCAGCCAACAATGGAGTTTTTAAGCTTCTTTTAAGCTTTGAAAAGATAGAAGCTTGGTATGCTATGTCCAGCAACATTAACACAGCATAAAATTGTTATCCACTCCCCGCTCTTTGGAATAATGTATGAGACACTTTTGCTGCCTCTTTTGGCCAAAACTCGCATGGCTCCATTTCTCCCAGCTTGAATTCCGGTTTTGTCACAATTCCAAATTTTATGTGGTATGTATGGGTTGGCTTGATATGCTTTGGACAGTGTGTCATAGAATGCGGCAACTAAAATAGGCTTAAGGTTTAGAGATTTGTCTCTATCTAATCCTTCCGCTGTCCCCAATGTCAATTCAGGATGATGCCTTTTAAACCCATCCCACTAGGACTTCCCAAGCATCCCATCCTTAAAAGGGTTTGGTTGTGTTTGGCATATTTTCATGACTTCTATTTTGAGATTAATAATCTCCAGCCCATGGCCCATTGCAACCATTTCTTTACACCATTCCACAATCAAACCCTCTTTAGCTGCTATCAATACTATGGGAAGACCTTTTTTTGATGATGTTGTTAAATCACCTAACTAGTTGATGAGTGTTGTCATAGGGATTCCCCACTTTTTGGTTGCACTCCTTATTAACATTCAATTATCCTCCACATCTTTCTATGCTAAATCCAGATCCTCTTTTGTCCACTTCTGTTGAATTGAAACTTTCTTGCTTCTAGCAGCTGCATTTACTTGAATAATTTGCATAGCTGGTTGAGGAATGCTCTCCTTAGCAACTTGACTATCTTCATCTAGCGAGAAATGAACTCCTCTTTTTTTTGGAGGCATGGTTGTCTTTAGTCTCTTACTGCCACGACGGGTCCGCATTTGGGATTTTTTTTCATCTACACATGTCAACAAACACCTTTGGACATTAGTTTTGTAATTTGGAATCTTTTGAATCTCTTTAGTACAAAGTTAAAGAAACAAAGAGCCTAAAGCATTGAACTAGACATCCCACTTGCCTATGTTGATCAGTAGAGGGGCCTGCAGGGTGGTGCAACCTAACTATCAAGAACTACCTGGGTTTGTACATGATGGGTAGAACAAATATGAATACTCAGGCATGCATATAGTGAGGTTGACTATTTAAAATCTGTAAAGCAAGATAAAAACACAGACCAACAATCAGCTATACTAATATTAATCACAAACATTACAACATGTGGCATTCCAATTTCTTCATCTTTGTAATTATAGTTTGTAATTTGAATTTGTAAGTTCAATTGGTGAGTTCATAGTGATGCTCTGAATAGAAGATGTGTGATGTTATATGTTTTTTTTTATTGTTTCATATTCTGATTTATGATGTTCTATGTTTGATTTGATAGTTTCACATTATGATTTATAATGAGAAACATAATTTATAATCAATGAAAAGTTGTCTACTTGAAATTTTTTCATGTTAATATCTTCTTTCATATCATTTGATTTCTAATTCTTCTTTAAGATGTGAATTTTCATATGTATTTTTTATTTCACTAATTTCTAAATGTCTTCACTGAAACCCCTAATCTAGGAAGCCCCACTATTGAACCTACCAAACTTTCAAACCCATTAACTACTAAGGAAATGAAAAAATGACTGCACCAATGAGTTTAATTATGTTTCCCAACTATAGAATCCTATTAGACAATAACTCTAAATATGACCTCAATGATCTACAACCCTAGTTAGCATGACACATGAATTGTGAGAATAAGGACATCAACTTGAAATGGAATATCAAAAGTTAAGGATCTGTCTATTTTACATTTGAACATTGAAACCGTGAGAAATGGGATATGGAGCAGGGATGCCATTTTGAATTAGGGTATAAATATAGCTATATTACAATTAAATATAGCCACCAGGAGATATAGATATTGGGACAGATTCCCATCACTGAGCCTTTGTTCCCTGGTGATTACAAGTACAATAAAAATTAGAGTTGTACTCCAAATTAAAACATAAGAATAAACCTACATCATCACATACAGTATACAATTGCACTCAAATAGCCAATTTTCTATTGAACCTATGAAAGTTTACCACTTGAAATTTGACATTTGACGAGCAACCCACAAAGAGGGGTTTACCAAATCTTTCTCACTTCCCTCCTATCAAATGTCAAATTTCAAGTCTCCAGAAACCATTCAACACAGCTTTGATACTTATAAGAAGCTTCAAACCAAAATTTAAAAAACTACGCAGTTGAAGGATACAAAGCCAAATTTACTACAAACATAGTCACCAATTCACCCCCAATCCAATGTTCATGCTAAGAAAAGGGAAAATATTTTCTCAAGCTAAAATTTAAAATCAACCATCAACTTTTGTTAATTCTTATGTGCAAACAAGGTATACTATTACAGAGAAAGAATACTAGTCATGTTGTTTCTTCAAAAAAATGTGTAGAAGATATTAGGCTGTTTTGAATAGTAGTAATTCAATAATCAACTGGCCAATGAAAATCCTACCATAGATACATGAATTATTTAATGGATGCTAAAGATGCTACCAAATGAATTGATATCACTCATAAACCAAACTTGATGCATCTACTTGCCATCAAACTCAAATCATTTTGATACATTTTGTTGAAAGCTCAAATCATTGCACAAGTGACCCTAGAAGATCAAATATAATTTGTCATAACCTATGAAATTTGCAAGTTCAACCACTCGCTGGTAGAAAGTTTGAAATAAAATTATCCTAACGACCATCTCCCAAGCATCATAAGGCTCCATGCATATTGTGTACTTGATGGCATCCCAAAGTCAGCTCAATGTAAGTGAAAAAACTTTGGAACCTTAAATTAGGGAGACAAAAGTTCGGCAAGGCTTTGATACTTTTTGCCGCTTTGCTTCTACCTTCACAACAAGCTAGAAAGTATAGTCTAAGGATGCATTGAGGATGCTTTGTGATGAGGGCGTAGCCCAAGACACATAAAATAACCCACAAACAAGAGAATAATTTTATTATTCAGAAAATGGAGCTTCTTACATGCAGAGGATCTTAAATCCCCAAGTTCTACAACACATGCAAGTTACAGAAAGCTACAAAATAACCCTTTCGCAATATGCAAACTTGTCCCCAAAAAGTTACCCAAAAAATTAGAAACCCGCCCATAAATAGATCTCCTCTTTAGTTTGGAGCCAAAACAACATTAAAATTTGAGTTTAGGCAGTTTGGCGCCGAAAATTACAACTTGAAGTTCAAATTTCAAAAGAACATTTGCAATTTTATCTTCTAGAAAGTGCGCCAACTTCCCGGGGCCATAACTTTTGATCCGGGGCTCCGATTCGCGAACCGTTTAAACCGTTAGAGAGGTCTCGAAGTCAAGAACGCACTCACAATATGCTATGCCAATTTTGGGAAGTTTCAGGGCCATTCCGGGAGCTCTAAGTGCCTCAAATCCGACTCAGAAGATTTTCAGGTGCAAATATGGAAAACTAAAACTGCAATATCTTTCAACCTAGGAATAGAAAATAAAAACCGTAAATTGGGAATTTCATTATGACGAAAAGGGTATCTAAAAATGTAAAAACATCTAAAAACCAAAAAACTTGAAATTTAACTATTTTTTGGTGATGCAAGATTGCCTTTACACCACTAGATGCTCCTACATCACTTTGTGAATTTATCACTTCGTTAACATTCAACTGTGACATTTCCACATTTTCATAAAATAATATTGACTAAATGAATGATCAAGCTAAACAATTATGTAAGAATAACTCTAAATTTGACAATATTTAAAAATAATCATGACTATAAACATAAATCAGTGTCGTCAAATAAACTTTCTTAAAGTGCATAGTGAGATTTTCAATCAGTGTCATCAAATAAACTTTCTTAAAGTTCACAATGAAATTTTCATGTGCATAGTTCAATTAAAAGATATTTAAGAATAATTTTGAACTGTGATTACAAATAGAAATAAATACCTTCCAATAAACTAAAATTTTCATATCTTTCTCTAAAATATTTAATGAATAAAAAAACTAAATGATTTTCAAGAATAACTCTGAACGAAACAATATTTAAGAAGAACAAGAATGAGCACTGCCAAATAAACTTCCTTAAAGCTCAAACAGTGAAATTTCCATGTTCGCGTAGAAAATACTTGATGGAATGAGTGGTGGAGGTTTTGTAGAATTGTTTACTATAAATCTACTATCAAATGGTATAGGAAACACTGGCAGAGAAAATCTACATGCCTTAAACTGTTGATGGTGTGGAATTAATGGATTGATTTAGTTGAATGCTTGTTTGAGTTGTTTGTGCTAGATTTTAATAAATTGTTGTCCTCTTGTTTTGACGACTAGTTTGGTGAGCCTTACACGGTTATCTATGAATTTTTTGCAGGTATGAAGGAAAAGGGACCAGTAGATGGCCATTTATCATTGTTTTGAGTGCATTTGGGCACTATTACATTTTATTTGAGACTCCCAACTTTTTATTATATGCACTTTTTTTGGACGGATCTCCATGTTGGATGGGATATGTTGTAATGAAAAAATATTTAAAAGATCTCTTATTAAAAAGTAATGGTCCCAGTTTGATCAACTCCTATACCCAGTATAGGAGCCCGACCCACTATGGGTCCCTCTCCCTTATCAAACATTTCAAGAGTGAGAGATGTTGATTCAATCTATATCGATGGTTACAACTCATCCATCACTTCATTAAGCACCTCCTATCCATTAAACAAGTTCTTTACTTGAATAAAAGTGAAGGTGAGTCCTTTAACTTCAATCAGTATGAATGCAAGCTAACAACTTGACTAAGCATTTTAAATATATCTATATATGTACACACAAATACAATAAGATAGAGAAACATAATCAATTAAACACAAAAAAATAAAGAAACATAATCATTTTAATTGTTTTTGAAAAAATTCTATAACCACAACAAGAAACAAATATTAAAAATAAAAAAATTGACACAAACAGGGATAGAAATAATCAAGTGTTAATATGCAAAACCAGAATTTGAATTTCTGGAATTGAATGCGAACATAAGGTAATAGAGATCTTATACTTTTATAATGACTTTCTAATTTAAATTCTTGAAAAAATAATGATGCCATTTCATATTTTAATGAATCATACAGACACTTTTGTTGATGAGTGTTGCAATCCCTCTTACTCATACATCATGTTATTCATGACCATTGGACTTCTGTAACATGTGTCTAAATCAATCTCCATTGTGATTTATTAAAGAAGTTAACCCAGCTGAAACTTGGGATGCTCTGCACATTCAGTGCATGTGACTGCAAGAAATAAGAAGAAGAAACAAAATAAGATAGGCTTGTACGTGAAAAAGACGATGCCCACACTTGTCACAAAGCTAAAAAGAAGTGGACCAAAATCAGTTTAGAAAAGTTAAAGGTTGTACACTGAATAAAAGTTGTGCAACAAATTCGAGATGCTTTCTTGCCACTGACTTCTCTTGTCTAAATGTATGACAAGAGCTTCGCTTCCCCTCTCAAACTATTGCATCCATTGTCAGATTGTTTTTTTATTACACAGTTCATAATAACAGTGGGTCCATCGGATTGTCAAATTTCTGCTATTATTGTCTTCAATACCAGCCAACACTCTTCTGTATGATGCGACTCCACAGAGAAATGTGTGGTTTTCTTACAAAAAAAACGACATGACTAGGGGAATCCAGCTGTAGACAATTAATCGCCACACCGACTACACATTCCAGACATTGACAGTAGAAGTGATGCTACAATTTTGTACTGCTACAACTTTTGTTTTGTTACCTACTAGTACTCGCCTGTGATAACTAAATTATTGCCGTTAGATTTCTTGATGGTTAAATTTTAAACTGTTGAAAGTTTCTCTTATAAAAAAATTCAAATTCAGTCTATGAAATATTAAGTATGATATTAAGTTTAATGTTTTTAGTAGTTATATTATGTTATAAGATAAATAAATCTATATTAATGTTTATGTGATATGTGATTTTTTCTTTATGTTTGAATAAGATTGTAATGATATAATTAAGTTGGTCATTTATTAGATGTAAAAGATGATAGGAATTTTATATTTTTTTATAGGGAGAAAGATTATTCATTTGTAGTTTTGAGAAATTTTTAGAAGATGAGAATGTTTAGGGAAACATTGTATAGTTGAATCTAAGAAGAAAAAATATTATGGTGTTAATTCTATCATTTTAAATAATGTAAATTAAATGTGTAACAAATTCATATTTAAGATTGGAATTAGTTATTTTGAATTAATCAAAGATGGATGAGATTTATTCAAATTATCAATATTATATTGAACTTTCATTGCTTTTTTTTTTCTCATCATTAAAGGGGTTTCTAATTCAATTAATGGATGGGCGTGTGTGTGTGTGTGTGTGTGTGTGTGTGTGTGTGTTTGCACACACACATGTACTGTGTGTCTAGGCCCTCCCATGGATTAACAATATATTATTATATCATATTCTATATTTGATGGATCTTCATAGTATAAAGATTTGGGTATTGATTGCATCATTAAAGAGATCATATATCTAACACTCCTAGCTTTAAGGGTGATATTAGTCATAATGACAGCCAAATAGGAATATGCTTTTACTCAAGCTGCCAAAATCAGATGTGAAGACAACAAAATTTTCCTTGATATTTGAATAAGTTCCTACTTTGTTTAATGGATGGACATGTGTGCACCTAAGCTCTTTCATTGAGTTGGCGTTGTTCTATGATTCAATTCATCAAACATTTTTTGCTGCACTTTTCCATATTTGCATGCTTTATCATCACCTAACATAACATGAAGAGCTACTTCTATGGATGAGAAATATTTTAAAAACCTTCTCAAGTATGGCTTCCACCTTTGAAAGGTATGTTGAAATAACACTTATTTTTGTACTATGTCAAATATACCAATTATGGTTATGCAAATTTTCATTTCATACCTTTTAATAGAAACTTGTCCTCCATTTAGACTTTTAGTAAATTCTCTAGGTGTTCTAGGCACTCCTCACATTCTCTACAAAAAAATAGTGTATCATCCAATTAAATAATAAAAAATCCATGAGTCTCATGAAGGTTGGAAGAGTATTCAGTAAACCAAATGGAAGTATTAGACAATCAATGATACCATGTTCTTCAATGTCATATTTCTTGATATGCGCATTATTGGAAATATGGTGTTGTATTCACATATAGAGAGGTCATGAGCATAGTTTATCTATATATTTGGTAGAAAGATATTGATTATTTATATGGTAGGTTGTAATGAGTTCTAGATGTTGTTGTGTGGTATAAATTCTTATCTTAGTCCACTAGTGCTATGTTCCCAATTATAATTCATTTGGAGGACTACTCACAACCACGTAATTGTAGATATGCCATTATGGGTGTGTATTGAAAGAAAGAAAAGGCGTAGTGTTGATGGTCAAAAGTAACACAACATTAAAATAGAATATTGCTACTCTACTTCTCCTGAAAAAGACAAATAATATAAACTACCCATCTTCCAAGGTCTTTGTAGTTGGTTCTCAACTGTGCTGATGTCGTTTAGTGGGCTATGCAACTGTAATCTTCAAGAGGCTTGCTAGTAAAGAGTACAAATTTCATAATGCAAATTAATCTAACGTTTGGGGGGTGTAAATAAACAACAAAAGATAGAACATAGCTTAGGATAGCAAAGCATAAACGTAGATTTCCTTTAATCTAGACATATAAACTTTATAATGAGCATTTCCTCTAACCAACTAAAACCATAAAATGACACAATCCACAAAATAATCTATACCATTGCATTTATTCATAGTGCAAATTCAAGACGTACAACCATTCATCGTCACTTTTTTCTTAAAACTTTATTTTCAAATGAGAACATATCACCAGCTCATTACTAGAATTCATAGATCAATAAACATAAAGAGATCTCATTCAAATAACTTAATGAAATAGTTTCAAATTCAAAATCTTTTATTTATTTTCCATCAAATAAGAGACATTTATGCACAACAAAACTCATTGACGGGTGATCCCACAAAGCTGGTTTAGAATTTCTGGGAGATTCTGATTTTTGCTAAAATCACATATTTTTAGAAAATATAATGATTTAAGCCTTAAAAAATTCCATTTAAAACATTCCAATTGAAAAGGGTTTGATCAAACTACCTTAAATCAAACCCCCTTGGATAAAACCCTACTAGTTTTAAACCATACCTGTAATAGAGTCTCCTTTACACCTATTAAAATGATGATAAAAAACCACTTTTGATTTACCTTTTGGGGGATCAAAGGGATTCATTTATTTTTTATTTTTTAAGTATGTAGCCCTTATTATAAGCTTCCTAAAAAGTATAATTTTAAATAAATTTAATTTTATTATTATATTTATTTTTGTATTTCTTGTGAATGTAGGTTTTTCACTGAAAATCAAGCTCTTTGTTCTACACATGTGGAAAAATAGAAGATTATCATTTTTTTTTTGAAAAATATGAGTGCACTAGATATTGAAGTCCTTGATCCAACAAATAGGAATATGCTTTTACTCAAGCTGCCAAAATCAGATGTGAAGACAACAAATTTTTCCTTGATAATTGAATAAGTTCCTACTTTGTTTAATGGATGGACATGTGTGCACCTAAGCTCTTTCATTGAGTTGGTGCTGTTCTATGATTCAACTCATCAAACATTTTTTGCTGCACTTTTCCATATTTGCATGCTTTATCATCACCTAACATAACATGAAGAGCTACTTCTATGGATGAAAAATATTTTAAAAACCTTCTCAAGTATGGCTTCCACTATGGCTTCCACCTTTGAAAGGTATGTTTAAATAAAACTTATTTTTGTACTATGTCAAATATACCAATTATGGTTATCCAAATTTTCATTTCATACCTTTTAATAGAAACTTGTCCTCCATTCAGACTTTTAGTAATTTCTCTAGGTGTTCTAGGCACTCCTCACATGCTCTACAAAAAAATAGTGTATCATCCAATTAAATAATAAAAAATCCACAAGTCTCATGAAGGTTGGAAGAGTATTCAGTAAACCAAATGGAAGTATTAGACAATCAATGATACCATGTTCTTCAATGTCATATTTCTTGATATGCGCATTATTGGAAATATGGTGTTGTATTCACATATAGAGAGGTCATGAGCATAGTTTATCTATATATTTGGTAGAAAGATATTGATTATTTATATGGTAGGTTGTAATGAGTTCTAGATGTTGTTGTGTGGTATAAATTCTTATCTTAGTCCACTAGTGCTATGTTCCCAATTATAATTCATTTGGAGGACTACTCACAACTACATAATTGTAGATATGTCATTATGGGTGTGTATTGAAAGAAAGCAAAGGAGTAGTGTTGATGGTCAAAAGTAACACAACATTAAAATAGAATATTGCTACTCTACTTCTTCTGAAAAAGACAAATAATATAAACTACCCATCTTCCAAGGTCTTTGTAGTTGGTTCTTAACTGTGCTGATGTCGTTTAGTGGGCTATGCAACTGTAATCTTCAAGAGGCTTGTTAGTAAAGAGTACAAATTGCATAATGCAAATTAATCTAACGTTTGGGGGGGTGTAAATAAACAACAAAAGATAGAATAGAGCTTAGGATAGCAAAGCATACACGTAGATTTCCTTTAATCTAGACATATAAACTTTATAATGAGCATTTCCTCTAACCAACTAAAACCATAAAATGACACAATCCACAAAATAATCTATACCATTGCATTTATTCATAGTGCAAATTCAAGACATACAACCATTCATCGTCACTTTTTTTTTTAAACTTTATTTTCAAATGAGAACATATCACCAGCTCATTACTAAAATTCATAGATCAATAAACATAAAGAGATCTCATTCAAATAACTTAATGAAATAATTTCAAATTCAAAATCTTTTATTTATTTTCCATCAAATAAGAAACATTTATGCACAACAAAACTCATTGACGGGTGATCCCACAAAGTTGGTTTAGAATTTCTAGGAGATTTTGATTTTTGCTGAAATCACATATTTTTAGAAAATTTAATGATTTAAGCCTTAAAATTTTCCATTTAAAACATTCCAATTGAAAAGGGTTTGATCAAACTACCTTAAATCAAACCCCCTTGGATAGAACCCTACTAGTTTTAAACCATACCTATAATAGAGTCTCCTTTACACCTATTAAAATGCTGATAAAAAACCACTTTTTATTTACTTTTTGGGGGATCAAAGATATTCATTTAATTTTTATTTTTTAAGTATGTAGCCCTTATTATAAGCTTCATAAAAAGTATAATTTTAAATAAATTTAATTTTATTATTATATTTATTTTTGTATTTCTTGTAAATGTAGGTTTTTCACTGAAAATCAAGCTCTTTGTTCTACACATGTGGAAAAATAGAAGATTATCATTTTTATTTTTTTAAAATATGAGTGCACTAGATATTGAAGTCCTTGATCCAACAACAAAAAAAAGAATTTCAATACATACAAAAAATTTTACATGTTATACGGTTCACCTATGTTTGAATTGTAATTGGTTTGACTTCAAAACTTGATTAAGGAAAAAATATTCAATTAAAAACTATCTAACCAAGTGGAAGCACTAGATATTGGAGTTACAAATCTAAATTTGAAATAATTATAATTTTATCCTTCATGGAAAAAAAATTATGCATTATACGGTGAGTGTCACTCCTTAAAAAAGTTATTTTCTAAAAAAAACTAATTTTCGAGGGAGATGGAAAAAGAGGTGCAATTTGATTCCAAAATTCTGAATAAAATATATTTAGAATCTACAGACAAAATTTCACAAAACTCTAGTTTGCATCAACTTCAAATTCCTCATGGTTTAGCCGCTATAGGTGCCCGAAAGTGAAGATTTAGTTAGAAAAAATTATTTTAGTGTCTAGTTTGGCCAAAAATTTTAAACCACTATTGTGGGATCACCTTGACATACGAGTAACTATTGTTCATCAAAATTATCATTAAACTAATAAACTTTTGAAAATAACATAAACTACATTAAACTGTAAAAGTGTTTCTGAGTATCTTTGCATGAAAGTTGTAAAAAAAAACTTCTAAAAAAAACTGTAAACACTATCCTAGGTTTCTCTTAGGCAACATATCTTGACTTCAATTACCCAACCTTTACAATGTGAGAAGAAGTCCCATTTATATAAAAAAATCCCAGTGACCTAATGCCTTTAGGGCTACAAGAATCAGATCTATAAATCAAGGAACAACTGGAGTTGCACATCAGGCAATTGTGTATTATGATCTTCAATTAATTGGTGATGACTCTTCATCAAAAATCTGCATGCAAAGGGAGAAGGTCGAACTGTTGAGGATCTTCAGTTAAACTTGTGTCATGACCCTAAAAAGTAGGAGAGAGCTGCCTAGTTGGTTGTGCCATTTGATGCTCATCCAAAAAAAGAACATTCCATAGCCACTTCACTCCTCTACCTTCTACTCATGTAGATATTCATCATAACTAACCAATGTCTATTTAAGCATATCTACATCTAGCCAATCTACCTAATTGTCTTCAACTTTTATCCTTCTCAACTCCCTAGAAGTGAACTTTTAAATATCTTCTAATTTAGTAAGCTCCTTCCAAGCAACCTTTACTACCTCCTTAATATCCATGAATCTATCTATTTTCAAATCATC
Source organism: Sequoia sempervirens (assembly GCA_007258455.2). Taxonomy (NCBI): domain Eukaryota; kingdom Viridiplantae; phylum Streptophyta; class Pinopsida; order Cupressales; family Cupressaceae; genus Sequoia; species Sequoia sempervirens. The sequence continues at coordinate 576,925,971 of VDFB02270651.1, read as the reverse complement.
ACCATCATCCCCTTCTGTATTGCCTCCTTGAATCTATTACTCCATTTATTCTTAAGCTCATCAAGAGGGAAGCCATCCTTTACAAGGACATCTTCATTCACAATCATGGCTATAATTCCCTCTAACTCCACAATTTGATTTGCTAAATCCTTCCCAACCTGTTGCACTTCATTCCTATGTGAAAAAATGAATGAAGACCATTCAAAATTTGATAATGCTAATAGTCTTCTCAATGAAATCCATATTACCTTCTTCAAGGATGGATTTCTCTAAAAGTGTTTTTTGAGGTAGCCTATTGATTTATTTCAATCTCCTCATATGCTCTTTGTATTCTTCCTCCTATTTCCAGAGGGTCTCGACATATGCAGTCATGTCATTGACTAACTCCCATGCACCTTTATGAGCCTTATGTCTCTCAACAAGTAGTCCTTCTACCTATTGGTTCAAATGATCAGTCCATCTGTCCAACATCCCTACTTTGCTTCTCATTTCTATGAGGTCATCAACCTCTTCTTACTTAACAAAATTGGTGTTTTAGGAGCAACAGATTGTAAAAAAATAGAATACAAATCCTTCAAGAACCTATGTAACTTATCCACCTAAGCTTTGAGCTCATCCTTCCTTTTCTTATCCTTCACCATTCTTGATTTGGTAGAGGATGTTGCAATGTCTATTAGATCCATTTGTTGATTCCTTGTAGGTCTCCCCAAGTTCACAATGCCTAGTTGATAGTCACTTAACTACATTTCTTGCTTATCTTTGTCAACTAGGGGAATGGCACATTTAGCCACAATTTCTCCAACATTTGTCAATTTGGTAGAATGAAGGACTTGAGCCTTTTTCTTGGGCCTTTCTTTCTCAATTTCCTTAATCATGTCATCCCAGTTTAGGGGTTGAGGCTAGACTATTTGTTTCCTCTCCAAGTTGAGCTTTAGCCACATTAGGGCAGTAGGAGGAGTAATCACTTGTGGAGAGGAAGAAGTCACAGAAGAGAAGGGTTGCAAAAGTGTTACCTTAGGTTGAGAACCAACCTCTTGTTGTTGCTCCTTTCCAGCCATCTCCTTAGCCAACCTATCAACTTCAACTTTCTCATTTTCTTCTTCCAATCTATTTTCTTCCAACATGTCATCTCTTTTCTTTTCCAATTCCTTGACCCTTTCCCACATTTTGGCCACTTCTTTATCATGTTTAGCTTGTTCCTCTTCCTCTCTTCTCTTTTGTAAGAAATCTTCTTCCTTCTTCCTTTGGGACTCTTCTTCAACTTTGGATTTGGCCTCAAGATCTTCCTTTTCTCTCCTCTGCTGGGCCTTCTCCTCTTCTAGATCATGTATCTTCTATAGTAGATCCAACTTCTCTCTCTCTGCATTAGCTTTCCATTTGGTTTCCCTTTTCTATTGTAGAAGGTCCTCATTTTCCTTGTGTTTCCTTGCTAGCTCCTCTGTTTTAGTTGTAGCTTCCAACTCTTGATATCTTGCAAGTGTATCAGCTTTAGCCTCCTCCTTTTCCTCCTCAAAGATCTTCCATTGATCTTATAGGGTTAGGACATGTTCTACCTCAAAATCCCCAACATCTTTAGTAGGTGCAGTTATAAGAGGCTCATTATTTGAGTGTGTAGCCTCTGAATCAGTGTCCACATCATGTATCTCAACCTCCTTTTCCTTAAGAGTCTTAGATTCCTCATGGAGGTTGCCTGTAGGTACTTCTTCAGTAGATTTTTCTAGGGGAGAAGTTTGAGATGAGGTCCCTTCTCCAGCTATTGTAGGATCCAACTTTTGTGACTCATGAGCATCTTGAACAAATACTTCTATATCAACATCCTTTCTAGGGCTAGGACGATAATATTCCAATTGTTCTTTAGGGGTTGTCCTCCTCTTGGTTCTCCTATAGCTTTGGGTAACCCCTACTTTTCTCTTCGTAGAGGACTAAGCTTCTAGATCCTTTATTCTCATCATAACCCATTGGATACTCCTATCCATCACTGTCCCAAAAATTTGTTTGATATTAATAAATTCATCCTCATCCCAATTTACTGTGTTCAAGTTCTTTGTACCTACATTTTCTATTTCATAACTAGGGTCCAAGAATACACCATCATCTTAAATTTTTTTAGGAATGTCTTCCTTCACTCCATATTCAACCATTTGTGGAATAGTGAACCTTTCATAGTTCCTTTTCCGAACATCATAGTCATCCTATAAATCTATCCAAAAGTCCTCTAGTAGACCATAGTGGTTCTCAAAAATGGTGGGGGCTAATCCATTCATTTTACGCTCCAGTTCAAATTGCTTCTAGGCTATGTACAATCCCAAATTCAAGTAACTCAACTCCTCACATACTACCTTTGTAGCCAAATTATAAAAATAACAATAATCTCCCAACTTCATAGGGAATTTGTGGCATCTGGGCTTATGTTTATTAGAAAATTTAGTAATGAATTTCCTGGCTTGATATAAAAACTCCATAAGAACAACCTTATCATTGTAGCATATCGGGAGTCCATGAGGATGTCCATCAAAACCCGCTAAGCTAAAGTAAGAGAACTTGGGGTATTGGATATACCAATGTCCCCATTCAACAATGAATAGCTTCCCTACTCAAACTATATCGAACATATCCTATCAACTGGTTAATATAGACATAAATAAATGTATCATTAACCCTCCTATGATGTAGCTCTAATGTTTTCAAGGTCAATTGATCATAGTGCTCCCATGCCCTCTTTTGTCCAGGAGCTTCCCCTAATATTCCTACTATATTCAATCCATGGAATATGCCCATTTGTGCAACTAAATATATAACATAGGAGGTCATGAATAAAGTCTTTGTTTGTCTCACCTTGAGCATCTGATTATGCAAGTTATCTAAAAATATCATTCCCCAATCAAACTATTATCTACCATCCAAAATTGTTTCAATGAATGGAAAAATCCATTCCTTAAAATGTGTGGGGTAGTTCTTTCCAAACACCTTGGAAAACATCATGACTAAATCATCAATTTTATTTTTAATGTCTACCCTCTTGGGCTATTTAGGAACCTTGCTCAGATACTTCTTTCAATTTTCAACCACTTCTTATTCATATGGGACCTATTAGTTTCCTTGTCCCTATTAAATAGCTTTAATGCCTCTATTTCATTCAATTTATTAGGATTCTTAGGAGCAGGTACACATTGAACAAGAACCTCATGATTTGTGGAGATAAATCAATAATTACATTCCCCTAGATGTCCACACACTACCTTGATATAGGATTGTAAGCCCCTGCTGCTATTAGTATAAGCTTCAGGATCTAAATTGATAAAGGAAAGAGGGTGACATGTGCTAGTCCAAACTAGGCTATTCTTTTAGCCCTCCCAATCACTTCCACTGAGAAAGTGTCTATAATTAATTCTCATGTTTAAATGGCCCTAGATTTGTATCTATGATGTTGGCCTATTTTGAATCCATCTTGTTGGCTATAGGAGTGGCATCTTAGTGTTTATACCTCATAGTATAAGGCAGCTGCTCCACCTTTATCTTCTTTGGCATTACTCCTTTTGAGCTTTCAACAACTTGCCCTTCCTTATATGTAACTTCCTCAGATGCTCCTAACATCATTTAATCTTGTAAGAAAACCCTAGATTAGATTGATAGAAGGCATGGGAATCATCATACAAATGTTATCTTTCATACTTCTCTATTCTTCCCTAGGTGGCCCTCCATAGTAAAATTTTAAAAATTTTAGGAGTGGGACCAGGAGAAGATCAGGAACTAGAGAGATGAAATAAATAATTTAGGCAAGACCAAAATCAAGGTAGGAGCAGAAACTGAAACTTTCAAAAGTTCCAATACTTTGTGTCGTCCAATGATCCGATCTCAACAAGACTAGCGGGATCAGGATTGGAATTGGGACCCATCGGGAGCAAGATCGTTTCCAGGACCTAACTCTTATGTAAATGTTCATGGGACAAGTTTTTTTTGGTTTTGGTTCCATAATATATTACCAAAGATAGGTGGATTCTCCCCACACACTCGCATCAGTTTGGAACAAAGTCAAAAGAAGGTGCATGGAAGCTTGGATTTAAACTTGAGTTAGCCTAGACAAAAGGGACTAGGATTGAACAAGTTAGGGCATTTATGTAAAGGTATGACACAAACCCTAGTTTGTGTAGCTCGTCCACTTAATTAAAATGAGGGCATCAAACCCCATAATTAAATTCATAAGACTGACACAGGCATAAGATCAAAAGGGTCTAGAGAAAGATTCAAAACAATTTTAAGCATTTAGAGCCCTTAAAAAATGAAACCCTAATCGAAACTAGGGCATGATGGAATGGAACTGCCACCAAGAATAGAGAACATGAAAACAAAAAAAACAGAAAAAAACAAGGGAAAGCAAAAGGCAGATAGATAGACAAGGAGAGGAAAACCAAAACAAAACAAAAAATAAACAAAACATGAATGAAGAAAAATGAAGATTGACAGAAAAAAAGCCCCACGAACACACAAACAACAAACCAATGAAAAAATGGAAAACACAAAGGGGAAAATAGAAGAAACCCAACCTACCTCAAAACAAAACAAAAAGGGTTGAAAACCATTAGGAATCCACTCACAAACACTTGCCCACAACCAAATCATGCTCCTCCTCAAGTTGTTTAAGCTCTGGCTCGTTAAGATATTTTTAGATGATTGTAGTGAACCAAATAACCTCGATTAAGGTTTAAAAAACACTTCGCACATGTGAGGATCCTTCAATTAATGTGGTAGGTTGGGTGCAAAACTAGAGCAAAGGCGAGCACACATGTGATAAAGGCATTTTTCTTGTATATTCTACTAAAAGAAAGGCATACAAATGTTTCAATAAAAGATTGAGAAAGATTGTAGATAGCTCGAATGTGAAGGTTGATGAGACAATGAAGAATTCTATTGACATTGATGGATATGTATTTGATGAACATGATTGTGCAAGAATAGAAGAAATTGTGGAAGAACAAGAAAAATATGAGCAAGATAAGTAGGATGAACAAAATGAAAGAGAAGAAGATGCTCTGGTGATGTCCCCTAGGACACCTAGATATGTACAGAAGAATCATTCAAAGAATTAGCTTATTGGAGAGAAGACAAAAGAAGTATTAACTTGAAGCAAAGTTGTTGCTGAAGTGAATTTGGGTTTACTTTTTGAGATAGAATTGAAGACAATAAGTGAAGCTTGTAAAGATGAAGATTGGAAGGAAGCAATGAAAGAACTTTTGCAGATTGAGAAGAATCAGACTTGGTAATTGGTCCCATGACTGACAGATAAAAACATCATTGGATCACAGTGGGTATTCAAAAATAAGTTGAATGAGAATGGAGAATTGGTCAGAAACAAAGCAAGGTTTGTGTGTAAAGGTTACTCACAAGTATAAGGCATATATGTTTAGAAAAAAATTTCCCTGTAGCAAGAATGGAAGCTATAAGGATGTTCCTGGCATTTGCTGCTCATAAAGACTTTAAGGTATATTAGATGGATGTCAAGTGAAATTTTTTGAATGGTGAACTAGAAGAAGAAGTCTATATGGAACAATCAAAAGGATTTCAGTTGATAGATCAACCGGATATGGTATGCAGATTGAAGAAAGCTTTATATGAGTTGAAGCAAGCTCCTAGAGATTGGTATGCAAGGTTAGACAGATACTTGATTCAACAAGGTTTTAGTTCAAAGGTACGGTAGACAATAATTTATACTTTAAAATTGAGAATGAAAAAATCTTGATTGTAGTTGTGTATGTTTGATGATATTATCTTTGGAGGAAATGAAAGTATGTGTAAGATGTTTTTGTTGGAGAAATACATAAAGAATTTAAAATGTCTATGTTTGGGGAGATGAATTTCTTCCTTGGGCAATAAATTAATCAAATGGAGAAAGGAATATTTATTTCAAAGTCTAAGTATGTGAGAGAGATGTTAAAGAAGTTTGGTATGGATGGTTCCAAACTAGCAAGTACTCATATGGTGACTGGTTGCAAATTGGGTAAAGATGAAAATTCACCTAAGGCTGATCAGAGCAAGTATAGATCTATGATTGGAGGACTATTATATTTGACCACTACTAGAACTGATATCATTCATGTAGTCTTTCTTGTGGCTATATTTCAAGAAGATCCTAAGGAAACACATGTTACTAATATTAAAAGAATATTTAGATATTTGAATGGCACTTTGGATTATGGATTTTGGTATCCTAAAGATAGTTTACACTTACTATACAATGCAGATTGGTTTGGATGTGTATATGACATAGAGTACAAGTGATGGCGCATTCTTTCTTGCATGTAGATTGGTGGCATGGTCAAGTAAGGAGCAAGATTTAGTATCTTTGTCTACTTCTAAAGCTGAGTATATTGTTGTTGCATCTTGCTGTACACAAGTTCTATGTGTGGACACTAAAAAATGTCCTAAGTCCGCAAGCATCATTTTTCTTGGTCATTGTTCTTCGATAATTGAATAACTTTAATTATTCAATTAGGTGTGACTGCATTCCTCTATTAATTAAATAGTTTTTAATTATTTAATTAATTCACCTTCGCATCTTTATTCTATCTTGATCAATTAAAATTATTTAATTGTGTCGCTAATATATCCCTTTCTTCAATAATTAAATAAATCATTTTTTATTTAATTATTTATCTTTCATCTATAGTCAAATAATAATAGTAATCATTATTTGACCTTTTATTCTTCTATAATTAAATAATTGTCAAAATTATTTAATTGTGATTCATTCATCTCTTTTGGATAAATAATTCAAATTAATTATCCATGTCTAATTTCCATCTCTCCATTTAATTAAATTGATAAATTTAATTAAATGCTCCTCTTTTCATTTTCTCTAAATAAATAATTTGGATAAATTATTTATTTTCCATTCCACTTGTCATTTTCCTCCATTTTGAATAAATAATTTAAAATAAATTATTTATGCACCTCCACCTAGTCAAAGATGCTCTGTCATAATCCTCTGTCATAACATTCATTTCTGTCATAGCCTGCATGCCTTGCATGTCTGTCATAGCTGTCAGGCGTCATAGCCGTCAATGTCATAACTTTTCCATGCATGGCATATTCTTGGTGCATCAATTATCATCCATTGATCTTGGCATCTTTTCTGAGACTTAATCTCAACCATCCATTTCGTAACATCTCTCTCATGCATTCTCATCCATTGATCTTGGAATCTTTCTAGAAGATTAATCTCAACCATCCATTCGAATGGTTGTCTATAAAAACAACCTTCCTTCTCCATTTTGATTTTAACAGCTATTCTTCTCCAACTTTCTTGCTACCATTTGCAGGTTTTGCACAAGTGTTTCAACAAATCGGAGGGCAAAGTTGCATAACAAGAAGGAGAGCAAGAGAAAGAATCAACCATAATGGGGAGTGATTTCTTTTATGTTTTACATTTTTGATTATCTCCATTATTTGTTTTCTCTTGTTTGGATGTGGTTTAATAGTTTAGAGGTGTTGGCTGTCACTTTTATCTATTCTATTTGATTTTTAACCCCATCTAACATTTGGTGAACCTGACGTGAAATAGAGAAGTTTGTGTGTTCTTGCTTATTTTTGTTGTTTTGTAGATTACAGCCAAGAATGCACATGAAATCCCATCATCTTCATTGGAGCACAAAAAAATGGACACATCAAATATTTTTAAACTTTTTCTGGGTTTTGTAGGCCTCGTTTTCAGCTTTCCAGAACATTAAACGGTTTGAAATTTCATTAAGATTTGAGAAAGTTATGACCATTTTACTGATCGCAGTTTTTTAAGATTTGGCTGTTAAAATCCGATTTTCTTCTTTTGTTTATAATACTTTTGTTATGTAGGATTTTGCAAAACTTTTTCTGAGTTTTGAAAGTCTATGTCTTAGCTTTCTATAGATACTTACAACTTAAAATTTTGTTTAGTTTTGTGAAAGTTATCACTATTTTAATTTGCTGTTTTCATTCAATTTTTTTTTTGGTTTACTAATCTTTTATTTGTAGCATGTGGCTTTTGAATGGAGCTCCCAAAAATTGCTTCTTTTGGAGTAACAAAAAAAATTGAGCTCTTATTTTTTTAGTTTTCTTTGACTTATTTTTCTTAGTTTAGTTTAGTTTAGTTTCTTCATTTTCTAGTTTAGTTAATTACTAACTTTTAGTTTAGTTTTAATCTCTAACTTTAGATTTTTAATTTAGATTAACTTTTAATTTTAAATTAGCTTTTTATCTTAGATTAGCTTCATTTTTTTTTCTAGATTAGTTTTTTTATTTTGGTCAAGTTTTGGTTTTGTGACTAATTTTGTTAATTTGGTTTCTCTTGCTAGGTTCGTTTGACAAAGAATTGAAAATCAAAACATACGCTTGTCAAAGAAAGGAGGCATGAAACTACTAATTTGTGGTTTTGCAGCTCCGTTAGTCGAAGACTCATTTCTCAAACAAGGTGTTTGTGATTTCTAGTTTAGGAACACTTCCATTGGTGCATTAAAATGAACATGTGCTTGATTTTGTCTGATTGTGCTTGAAGGTGGTAGGTGATTATGCTCTCACCTTGTGAAAACTAGGTGATCAGAAAACCAGACCCACCTTATTTTTTGTCACCTTCACGACTTAATAATCGAAGTATCCTCTCCCCTTGCACTTTCGAGTGATCCTGGGTGTAAGAGAAACGGTTATTATTTCTAGAAATGGGCCTGCCTTAAGGGAAAAAGTACTCACCTTAAGGGACGACTCGACCGGTAACAGGCTAAAGCCAAGCCACTTCCAGTCGGGATATAAAATGGGTGCTTGAGGAAAGTTCAAGTACCACGAGTGCGGATGTGTCACACGGACGGAGTAGTACTCCCATAAACCCTGTTGAGCGTAACCTCTTCAGGCTGGAGTGCCACCTAATTGGTGATTAATCTCTCGCCCCATGTGTGGCCACTCGAACGGATGCCCTAACTAGACACCTATTGTTTTAGAAGCCAACCATTTTCAGCCGTTGCTTGGTATAGTGCAGGGTACAGTATCATGCCCGAAGATACTCACTACTGACTCCCTTGAGTAGAGATAGCAGTTCTTGGGAAGTGATGACCCAAGAATCCGAAGTTGGTGTGCTCGAATGACGTTAATGAGCCGTGGAGGGGAGCCAATGCCACCAAACTTCTAAGCTATCCGCTCTCGAGAAGGAAAGGTGTTTAGCACCAATCCGGGGTATATCGGTGGGCTATATCAAGTATACAAACCCTTGGCCTATTAGGATTGTGCTTGTCTCATGTGTGTTTGCATACATCAAAACATCGTGCTTGTCAAGTGTTTTCTATATTTTCAAACAGTATTCACCACATTCACAAATTTGAACACAAACAATCGACCTCAAACAAACATCTCACTTGGAAACTTGCAACATCTCAAACTTTGCAAACCTCAAAAGGTCCAACAACATAAACATCCCACATGAACCTATCACTTAGATTTCTTGGGGTCATCATCCTTCAGTTTTGATCTTTCAATCCTTGCATTCCACCTAGTCCTTGCATATTCATGGTCCTTACATATTCATATCCCTTTCATCCTAGTTCTTGCATGTTCCTAGTCTTGCATACATAGGTCACATTACATGGTCCTTGCATACATGTATCATTCCACCTAGTTATTTCATGTTCAACCCCTTTTTGCATATCAAGACCACCTCACCTAACCTTTGCATGTTCTAAGAATTTATCCCTTTGCATATTCATCATCGATCAAATAAAACCTTTAGCTTGCACTTAGGCTACTCTTCCTAGGTCTTGAAATCAAACTATTGGCTATCTATCACCCACATCACTTGAGGTTGACCATCCTTGAGTTAGGGAAACACACCATTATCCTTGAGTAGGGAAATCCTTTTTGGAGTCCATCATCTCCTAAGTACCCTCTCTTTATCATTGGTCTTTGTGTATATCCATCATAGCACAAGTAAAGCCTTTACATCATGACCAACTTTGGACCTAGAGTTGCCTTTTAGCTTTTTCATTCTTAGCTTGTCATATCATACCATACCATTTTTCATATCCCATCTTAGAATCATATCCTTTTCATTTGCATCCTAGTCTTAGGTCTCATACATTACCTTGGATTGAAAATCATAACAAATCACCTATGACCCCTAGAACACGAGCAAAAATGTTTCAAGAAGAAGGGAACCCTTGGGGAAAAGACTTTGATGGGGAAGATCACATTAGTGTTGCAACTAGTGAAACAAGTGAAAATGATAGTGAAGAAATAACACAATCCACCATAAATGAAGCTCTCAACGATAATAGATTCACTAAACTTCTTACAGAGGTAGTCAAACGTAACCCACAACAATACTTCAAGGCCCTTGCTGATGAAGGAATCAAAATGCCTCCTGATTTTGACATATCATTACTCACAATGAATGACCAGCCTAAATCTAGTGAATCTAAGAATCCCAAAACAAACAATGATGGTAGGATCAAAGATCATAGACCCTTTTATCTACAACCTGGTTACAAGCGATCTTCAAAGACATCAAAACCTGCACCTACAAATGATCCTATTTTGGATGAGCTTAGAACATTAAGACAAGAATTGGATACTCTCAAGAATAGTAAAACATCGACTCACAAGTTCTGCATTGAAGACATATGTCCTTATCCCTTCGATCCAAGCATACCAATGCCACCTTTTCCTAACCATTGGGACATACCGAAACTTGACAAATATAATGGAAAAGGAGATCCTAAGAACCACTTAAGACAATTTTGTGCCACTACCATGGAATTTGCAGTTGATGAAACATACCTTATGAGATTATTTCCTCGCAGTCTCGGAGGAGAAGCTATGGAATGGTTTTCACGATTAGCCCCAACCATCAAATCTTTTCAAGAATTGGCTGATAAATTTGTTTCCAATTATAGTTTCAATTGTGACCTTAAAGTGACCATGACAAATCTTTTCAACACCAAACAAAAACAAGGTGAATCTTTTGTGTCATTTTTACAAAGATGGAGACATTTAACGAAACGATTGCATTATTCCATTCCTGAACAAGAATTGGTTGACCTCTTTTGTCGAAATTTGAACAAAGAAATCGGAAGGGAACTTCGCCTCAAATGCTTGGATTCCTTTGATGAGGCCATAGAAATGGGATTTCGAATTGAACAAACCCTCATTGATGATGGAATTATTAAACTTAATAATGACAAAGATCAAAAATTGAATTCAAACAACAAGACCCCTTTTTGGGTTAAGAACAAGAATGTAGTCAATGACGGAGTTGTCGATGCAAAAACAACTAAAACATCATCCCCTGTTTACAATCTCAAAGGTCTATCTTCAGATAAAGGAAAAGAAAAACAAAGAAGTTTCCCTAAACGAAATTTTACACCATTGGGACAATCACTTGAATCTGCATTAAAAGAACTTCTTGAAATTAATATTATAACGCTACCCGAAATAAAGGAATATAATCCACAAGTCAAACCCCCATGGTGGAATGAAGATCACTTTTGCGACTATCATAGACACAAAGGACATAAGACTAATAGTTGCAATAAACTTCGGCATTTAATACAAGACCTTATTGATGATGGTAAGATATCAGTTGATGGACACACTCCTTCTGGTAACTCTGATCGTGAGGTGTTTAAAAACCCTCTCCCTAAGCATGACAGGGATAAAGGAAAGGCTCTTGAATCTGGTGATGGTGTAAATTATACTACTGCTAAGTATGACTATACCATACATAACATCAGTGAGGTCGATAATTATGTCAACACTTTCATCATAAAAGGAAAAGAACCTGATTGCAAGGTTACTACTCGCAAAGGCACTGTTACCCTTAAAGGTCCTAATGCAAAACCTGCTACACCTATTTCACAATACAACCTCATAGAGCACTTAGGAAAAACACCTGCACAAATTTCTATACTTGAGCTGCTACGCCTATCTCCTGAGCATAAAGCTATCTTAGATAAAGTGCTTGCTACTACTACAGTGCCTACAGACCTACATGTAGATCAATTCCAAGCTATGGTGGGACACATCACCTCTCCTCATACTCTCACTTTTACTGAAAATGATGATTCATCCCTTCGACAACCACATAATGCAGCTTTACACATTGATGTCCTCATCCACAATGTTAAGATCAAGCGAGTTTTGATAGACGGAGGAGCAGGCCTTAATATTTGCACTCAAGAATTGATCACAAAATTAGGGTTCTCTGAAAATGCAGTTGATCCAAGCAAAAAGATTACCATAAAGGCATATGATGAAGAGGAACGCTCATCTAAAGGATCAGTTACTCTACCAATTAGAATTGGCCCTGTGGTAAAGGATGTGGTTTGTCAAGTCCTTGATCTCCCACTGACCTATAATATCCTCCTTGGAAGACCCTGGATTCATGCAATGCAAGCAGTACCTTCTACATACCACCAGTGCATTAAATTCCCCCATAATGGTGTTGAAATCACAATACGAGGAGATCCAAACCCTTTCATGTATTGCCATAATCTAAGCCCTAAAACTGAAATCACAATCCCAAGCAATCGTGAAGCATTTCCTTCCCAAGCATATGTTGATCCTGAGTCCTTAAAAGCATCTTCCTCAAAATCCAATGCAGCTGAGATCAAAATACAGGTAAAAGAACAAGGAGTGGGAGAATATACCTTGAATCATGCCCTTTGCATTGGAAAGCTACCTTTATCTCCCCACATCTATGGCAAACCACAAATGACTAAGACCACATCAGATGCAAATACCACAGTGATTTGTAAATCAACTACTTTCAAAAAATGGGGAGCCCTTTGTAATGAAACAGAAGAAGCTGATCTCCTAAATTGGTTATACAAAGATGAAGATACAAAAAAAGAACAGACTGGAATAAAGATACCTGTTGAACAATATGGTAAAGGATTTGATATTATGAAACAAATGGGATATGATGGTAAAAGTCCTCTCGGCTTACAGAAACAGGGTATCTTGGAACCAATACAACCTACTCATACACAAAAAGTCCCTGGTTTAGGATATGATGCGCAGAAAGATAAGACCTTAAGTACCACGTGTGCTTCAAGTAAGGAAGTGGAGTCCTCTAATGCTACACAGACAAATGAGGAAAGTGCCATCGATGACTTCATTGACATTTATGATTATGATAGTGTCCCTACCCTTGAACCCGATCATAATATTTGTACCCTTGAATCCATTCAAAATCTTGACTCGAGTCATGATTCTTTACCCTTGGTTCACCCTGAACTCATTGATTTTGATCAAAAGGGACCACCACAACTGGATGTATTTGAAAATGATGAGGCAATCATAAACTTTCTAGGAGCACGAGAAGACACACCTCTTGAGGATCATAAAGCAGGATTCATCATAGAACTCAATAGTGTGGCTTATTTTGGGGGGAGTGCCAAGCCTTTCAGTCGCAAAATTATTGAAAATATAAATAGGTCTTCTAGTGAAAATTGCTCTGCGGCACTATTAGACCCGAAAAAGGTAAAAATAAAGGACGTATCCAAGGGTGAAAACCTCTCTGAGGCACCCGAGGATGGAGGGCTTGACACACTTCCCTTAGCAGTATATCATGAAAAATCATCTATGTTGGTGGAGAAGACAATACCAACAAATTTGGGCACAGACGAAAAACCAAAGATAATTCATTTAGCAGAATCATTAACACCTGAAGAGAGAATAGAGCATATACAGTTTTACAAGGAAAGACAAGTTAACTTTGCATGGTCATATGCAGATATGCCAGGACTTGATCCAGATCTAGTAATGCATCACTTGTCTTTGCCACCGGGTGCAAAACCTGTTAAGCAAAAGTTGAGAAAAATGGACCCACACATTGCTCTATTGGTAAAAGCTGAAATACAAAAGTTGCTAGATGTGGGATTTATTAGACCTATTGACTATGCTGATTGGATTTCAAATTTAGTACCAGTTTCAAAGCCTGATGGAGGCATCCGAACTTGCACAGATTTTAGAGATTTAAACAAAGCTTGTCCTAAGGATGACTTCCCACTTCCAAATATTGACATGATAGTGGATTTGACAGCAGGACATGAAATGTTATCCCTCATGGATGGTTTCTCAGGCTACAATTAGATTAAAATTGCTCCTGAAGATCAAATTAAGACAGCATTCACTTGTCCTTGGGGAACTTTCTGTTGGAATGTCATGCCCTTTGGGTTGAAGAATGCCAGAGCTACCTACCAACGTGCAATGACCACTATCTTCCATGACATGATGCATAACTATTTAGAAGACTATGTAGATGATTTTTTGGGAAAATCCTATACCAGAGCAGGACATCTAGAGATCATGGATAAAAATTTTACAAGATTAGAACAATACAAGGTCCGATTGAATCCAAAGAAATGTGCCTTTGGGGTAACCTATGGAAAACTCCTTGGATATATTATCTCATCTAAAGGAATTGAAGCTGATCCTGCTAAAATAAAGGCTATACTTGAAATGCCTCCGCCTAAGAATATCAGACAGTTGAGATCATTACAAGGGAAACTTCAGTCTATCCGCCATTTTATAGCACAACTTGCAGATAAATGTCAACCCTTTCAACATCTATTACACAAGAATGTTTCATTTAGATGGGACGACAAGTGTGAACAAGCTTTTCAAGAAATCAAAGAATATTTGATGACACCACCAGTATTAGTACCTCCTACAGATGACAAACCTTTACTTCTATATATATCCACAACTACCACAGCACTGGGGGCACTTTTGGCACAACATGACTCTGAAGGAAAGGAACATGCAATCTATTACATCAGTCTTACTCTAGTGGGATATGAGCTCAATTATAGTCCTATTGAAAGAGCATGCCTTGCTATAGTTTTTGCATCACAGAAGCTGAGACATTACATGCTTACACACCAAACAAAGCTCATTGCAAAAATTGATCCTCTTAAGTACCTCTTGAACAAAGCAACACTCACATGACGATTCTCTAAATGGGTGATGATTCTTAGCGAGTTTGATATTGAGTACATAGAAAGAAAAGCAATAAAAGGACAAGCTATCACGGATCAACTCGCCGATGCTCCTATGATAGATGATCATCCTCTTACTACAGAGTTTCCTGATGAATCAATCTTCAACATGGAATCTACACATCTATGGACTTTATATTTTGATGGCTCCTTCACACAAGGTGGTTCTGGCGCTGGAATTCTCTTTGTCACTCCACAAGGGGATTGTATACCTAAAGCTTATAAGATACAGTTTCCATGTACCAACAATATTGCAGAATATGAGGCATTACTTTCAGGGCTTCGTATAGCTGTGCAATGGAAGATCCTTGAGTTGCGTGTTCTTGGTGACTCTCAGCTAGTGATCAGACAAGTTAATGATGACTATAAAACAAAAGATGAAAAATTGATGCCTTACAAAAGAATGGTGGATGATTTCAAGTCCTATTTCACATTAATATCTTTTGAGAAGATTCCTCGAGATAACAATAGAGCTGCTCATGCAATGGCAACAATTGGTTCACTTGTAGAAATTCCAAGTAATGCCACTTACTGTGAGTTCCTGGTAGAACCTCTTTTAGAACCTGCTTACAATATACCACAATCTGAAATGATTTGTCTCATTGTTGGTCCTAATTCCCAATGGTATGGGGATATTTATACCTATCTTCGAGATAACACCTTGCCATCAAACCTATCCAATAAATCTCGTAAAACCTTTATCTGTCAAGCTTCCCGCTATGTGATCTTAGCCGATACCCTTTACCGCCGAGGTCTCGATGGTACTTTACTTAGATGTCTTGAGCACGATGAGGTCAAAACTGCTTTACAAGACGTACATGAAGGTATATGTGGGGCACATTCTAGCGGTCCTACCTTAGCCAAGAAACTCTTGCGTATGGGTTATTATTGGCCTTCAATGGAAAAGGATGCTTATCAGTTTGTTAAAAAATGCAAGCAATGTCAAAAACATGCAAACTTGATACATGCTCCCGCACAAGAATTGCAGTCTCTTGCTACACCATGTCCCTTTTATTAGTGGGGACTCGATCTCGTGGGCAAGATCCATCCTCCTTCCTCCAATGGTCATAAGTTCATTCTCGTTGCCACCGACTATTTCACGAAATGGATTGAAGCTGTTCCTCTCACTCATATCACTGGAAAACAAATAGCCACCTTCATACTGAACTACATCATCTGTCGTTATGGCGTTCCTCTATCCATCATCACAGATAATGGTCGTCCATTCAAAAATCAGGATGTCCGTGAACTCTGTGAGAAATTCCATATACAACATCATTTTTCCACACCTTACTATCCTCAAGGTAACGGCCAGGCTGAGGCTTCTAATAAAACCATTCTCAAAATTCTTAAAAAGACAGTCAATGAAGCTGGTCGAGATTGGCATATTCAATTGAATCCTGCACTGTGGGCTTATCGCACGAGTGTCCACACTCCCACAGGTGCTACCCCATATGCCCTTGTCTATGGATCTAAAGCCATCTTGCCCATTGAGGTCGAGTTTCCCTCTTTGCGCGTCTCTTTGCGCAATCAAATCAGTGATGAAGAATACCGAGTTTCCCATTTGCAGGAGTTGGAACCGTTGGATGAACGAAGAAAAACTGCTTTCAATCATCTTAGAGCATATCAGCAATGAATGTGTCGAAGTTATAATCAGAAAGTGAAACCGCGTACATTTGAGGTTGGGGATCTTGTTCTTCGTGAAAATCCTCGCACTCAACAAGATAGAGAAAAGAAGGGTAAATTTGAGCCTAACTGGTTGGGTCCATACGTTATCACTGCTGTGTATGGATCTGGGGCATACCAGTTATCTACTCCGGAAGGTGAAATGCTTAGTGATCCCATCAACAGTATGCACATTCGCAAGTTTTACACCTAAATTCTTCAGAGGGAAATCTTTTCAAAAGTCCTAAAAAAATACAAAAAAAGAAAAAATACAAAAAAAAAGGAAAAAAGTCCTGAAAAAATACAAAAAAAAAGGAAAAAGTCCTAAAAAGAAAAAAAAAAAAAAAAAGAAGAAGAGAGAAATTCATTCGTTCAATGGTGAAAACCACTTCGGTGGCACCTTGAGCAAGTACCATGGTGAAAACCGAGAAATCGGCGCCATGTGTAGAGGCTCTGCTCCTCTTTCCTTTGAAGCTCTACTTGATATTTTCATTCATCCTCCACTTCATAATGACCTTTTCACACTCACCATGGCTTGTGAATTGTTCAACATTCCCCTCGCTTGCTCGCTTTGCCATGCATACTAGGTTGGTCATATCCCTCACTAGGGCATTTCCTTAACCTTAGCTATGGGTTAAGATATTGAGCATCTCGCGGTCAGAGAAACCACCTTCTTTGTCTATCTGCTCGTCTATTTCCATCATAAAATGTCCTGAAAAAATTCAAAAAAATCATAAAATGTCCTAAAAAATTCAAAAAAATCATAAAATGTCTGAAAAATTCAAAAAAATCATAAAATGTCTAAAAAAATTCAAAAATCATAAAATGTCCTAAAAATTAAAAAAAAATCATAAAATGTCCGAGAAATCCAAAAAAATCAAATATTCCAAACATCCCAAAAAAATCCAAAATTCCAAAAAAACAGTGACACTTTCAGATCACCACACAACTTTGAACTTCAACAAAATCAAAACATGCAAACGTTGATAATCAAGCAAACATTATAACATAAATATCAACCCATCTTACAAATCCAACCAAAACACATAAACTGTAACGAGAATCATTTTTTTACATCGAAGCAAAACCCCTACTTGTTTGTTGATCTTTGCTTATTTTATGATTTTATCTTTGGTGACATGTCTTTTAGCTTCTTCAGGATGTCTTTGACTAGAGAGGCAAGGATGGGGCATGTTCACTTGTTTGTTGTTTACAGATTGTTTCTTATTCACATGATGACTTGTCTTAGGACATGGTTGTCTAAAACCATCAAGGACCTATGAGTCTAATGTGGATGAGAGCATTCCTTGTTTGATAGTGTCTTCTATGCAATAAGTATTCAGGTCATCTAAGGTTCTTATACCTAGATGCTTATATTTTATTACTAAATAAAAATGCAAACAGTATTCAGGTCATCTAGATGTTCATGTTATCTAGATGCTTATACTAATTTGTGACATAATAAGCCCAATGATGATAAAAGCACTTAAATGGTACAAGAAGCTTCATTACCTTCATTCTCTTCCATCTTGCATTTCATTTTCTTCATCTTTCTTGTCGCAGAGAAATCAATTAATTGCTTAACTCACTGATATATGTCTCTTGAATCAAATCTCAAATCAATCAACCAGCTTCTTGAACTTTCATGTCCCCTTAATCAATCAATCAATCCATCATTGCAACAACTTGTCTTGCGTAAGCATAATTCTCAATCAGCTTAATTAGCTCAATCAGCTTCATCAGCTCATCAACCTGGCTATACTGATCATTTCCATCAATTGTTCAGTTATACCCATCAACTGTGCATTTTCATCAAAATGTACATCATTGCTTTATCACTTACGTAATATCAAGTATCTAATCACTTTCTGGACATCTATCGAGAGATTAATCTTCTTACAATCTATTTGATCAATCTCTCGAGGGGGCATATCATTCTTATCATAATCCTTACTAAGATATCTTTGGGGCATGTATCAGTTGATCAATCTTTTTCTTTGAAACAACGCGACAAGCTGCATTGTCTCAAAGAGGGGCAAAATGTAGACACTAAAAAATGTCCTAAGTCCGCGAGCGTCATTTTTCTTGGTCATTGTTCTTCGATAATTGAATAACTTTAATTATTCAATTAGGTGTGACTGCATTCCTCTATTAATTAAATAGTTTTTAATTATTTAATTAATTCACCTTCTCATCTTTATTCTATCTTGATCAATTAAAATTATTTAATTGTGTCGCTAATATATCCCTTTCTTCAATAATTAAATAAATCATTTTTTATTTAATTATTTATCTTTCATCTATAGTCAAATAATAATAGTAATCATTATTTGACCTTTTATTCTTCTATATTAAATAATTGTCAAAATTATTTAATTGTGATTCATTCTCTTTTGGATAAATAATTCAAATTAATTATCCATGTCTACTTCATCTCTCCATTTAATTAAATTGATAACTGTTAAATGCTCCCTCTTTCATTTCTCTAAATAAATAATTTGGATAAATTATTTATTTTCCATTCACTGTGTTTTCCATTTTGAATAAATAATTTAAAATAAATTATTTATGCACTCCACCTAGTCAAAGATGTCATGTATAATCCTCGTCATAACATTCATTTCTTCATATTCGTGCATCTTAGCCGCCAATGTCATAACTTTCCATGCATGGCATATTCTTGGTGCATCAATTATCATCCATTGATCTTGGCATCTTTTCTGAGACTTAATCTCAACCATCCATTTCATAACATCTCTCTCATGCATTCTCATCCATTGATCTTGGAATCTTTCTAGAAGATTAATCTCAACCATCCATTCGAATGGTTGTATATAAAAAACAACCTTCCTTCTCCATTTTGATTTTAACAGCTATTCTTCTCCAACTTTCTTGCTACCATTTGCAGGTTTTGCACAAGTGTTTCAACAAATCGGAGGGAAAAGTTGCATAACAAGAAGGAGAGCAAGAGAAAGAATCAACCATAATGGGGAGTGATTTCTTTTATGTTTTGCATTTTTGATTATCTCCATTATTTGTTTTCTCTTGTTTGGATGTGGTTTAATAGTTTAGAGGTGTTGGCTGTCACTTTTATCTATTCTATTTGATTTTTAACCCCATCTAACACTATGGATGAAACTAACATTGAAAGATATCACAGTGTTATATGATGATCCCATTTCTATTTTTTGTGATAATACAAGTGCAACTAACATTTCTAATAATCTTATGATGCACTCGAGGATGAAGCATATATCTATCATATATCATTTCTTGAGAGAGAAGGTCATGGAGAATGAAGTAAAGCCTGAGTATGTTTTGACGAAGGATCAGATTGCTAATATTTTCATGAAGGCTCTTCCTAAAGATACTTTTGAGTATCTCTGAGAGAAATTAGGGGTTAGTTCCCCTCCTTTCTTGAACTAGATGCATATGGAGATGCATCAGTCCGATGGATCTAGGGATCTATCTTTCTTCTAGACTGATGTTTTGGCGGCTACCTCTCAGGGGGAGCGGGTAGTATCAAGTGTTGTCATTGTGTGTATTTTGTTTTCATGTCAAAGGAGAGATAAATGGAAAATATTATTTTTCCTTTGCTATTAGTGTCAAAGGGGGAGAGAATAAGTATGTGAAAATAGAATGAGAAGAAACCATATAAGAGATTATCTTCTAAGGGGGAGAAAATAAGAAAATGTATTTAGAGGTAGTATGTTGTCTTTGATGGGTTTTCACATCATGTGTTGCCATCAATGACAAAGGGGGAGATTGTTGCAAGAATTAAAGTGTTGTGGAAAGGTGACAGGTATTTTCATTGAGTCAACTGGTCAACTATTTATCTACTAGTTTTTGTTGGTTGTATATGTAGACATCCAAATTTGACCACTCCCACATGGTCAAATTCGCCCCCTTTATTTGTCTATTTCATCAATATTAATTAAATGATTTATTTAATTAATATTTACCCTTCATTTAAGGTTCCTAAAGTATTTAATTTAATAATTAAATAATTTATCTTTCATCCCTTCTCTAAATTAAATAAATATATCAATTTATATAATTTAGTCATTTAGCCTTTTTTAATTTAAATCAATTTTAAATTATCCCTTTTCTCTCTCTCCTTGTCACATCCTCCATATTTGGCCACTTCTCTCTAATCCTTCATTAATCTTCTTAATCATTTGTTTGCACAACCTTAATCTAATCCTCTTACCATATTTGGTATGTTCTCCAAGTCAACCTTTCATAATTACTTACCTTTTTAAGCCTTGACCTCTTCCCCATGTGAATTAAAAATTCACATTTGTTCATTCAATACCCCCTCTTCCCTATGAAGGTTGTTGGAAAATTCTAAATTCTCTCACAAGTCAAATCACTCACATGGGAAAAAGACCTCATTTATGAGGACCTTGTCTTATCCAAAAGGTACTTCCAATAATGTGAATTTAAAATTCACATTTATTCTCCGAACCACTTCTCCCTTCCAATCATGTGAATTTAAAATTTACATTTATTCCCCCACCAACTTCTCTCATCCCCATGATGATAAGAGAGGACTTTCTAAAATTCTTCACTTGTCACCATCATCCTCATATGGGGACAAATACTTCCTTTTTGAGAAAATATCTCCCAATCCCAAGGTACTTGCAAGTACCTCCACATCACATGTCCTTTTGACACCTCATCTTCCACATGGAAAGATGTGAGGGGTTGTGAGTCATCAACTCACCACAACCCTCCATCTTGTCAATGTTGGATAAATCCTCACCATTTAATCCTTTAGAGACTCTTCCCTTAAAATAGAAGATTTTCTCTCATTCAATTCATAACATACATTCACAATTTCAACTTTCAAGCTTTAGAACTCTCAAGAACTTGCATTTGCATTCAACCTCCATTGTTGCACTCATCAAGCTTCCATTGCATGCATTCTCACTTAATTATCCAAATACCCACATCTTTCATTGCATTCTACATCCAATTTACATCAATTTTCATAGAATTTTAGTCCATTTTCTATCAAGGAGCACACATCAAATCTTCAACAAAGGGCCAACCAAAAATATCAACTTGGATAAGGTATATTTGTTGTTTCATCTTTCTTTTATTCAAGTTCAACTTAGGCTAATGTTGAGGTGTTGTTGTGTTATTTATCCTTTGCATTTCTTTGTTTTTGCATCTTTTAGGTTTAGAAATCACGCTGCACACAGTATATGGCAAGTGTATTGAGAAAATTGTAATAAAGATATGTTGCATGTGTTCAATGGTTGCTTCAGTTTTTGGTCTAGATTTTCTCATGTGGTTGTCTGATTCGGATATGTTTTTCACGATTGTTAGAAGATGTTATATCCATATTTTTGGTTTTTGATTTGTTGTACAATGCAAGTTGTGTTCACCAATTGTGAACTATGGTTTTTCTATGGTTTTGGTTGAGGTTTGGGAGAAATGTTGTTGGTCTATATTTCTCATTGATGAAGTCTTAAATGACTTTTGATTCTAGAGTTGTGTTGCCCTAGTCCTATTGAAGATAGTTTCAAAATTTGGAAGATTCATGATTGTGTCACCAAAAAATGTATATTTGGACATTTTGTACGCTCACTTGAGTCTCTCTCATGGAATTTGGCTTGATTTTGCCTAGATTTAATGTTGTAATGTGGTTAACACATTCACATTAGGTCTTGGACCCTCGAGAATCATTAAGAATTCTAGGATGTCTTGTATAAGTGTTGTGAAGTGTTGTAACCCACTTTCACACTTTTCTAGGACCCTTTCATTATAATTCACTTAAATAACCCATTTTTATCACTTACCAAGTCTTATTTCAAAGTGTTGTAAAGAGTTGTAATAAACTCTCATGCTTTTCTAGACTTTTCATCACTAATTCAACCCTTTCTTATGTTTAAATGACCCCTTAATACACTTTCCAACCCTACTTAAGTGTACTTTTGAAAATATTCCTATTAAAAAAGATTAAATGCACTTTAATTCCCAACACCTAGTAAAATTGCCCTGGTGGGACCAAGTCACCACCTGGGGTGACTTAGTCCTGTTGGGCACCAAGATTTTATTCTCTTAACCTTAAGGTTGGCCTATGATGTGTTATTTTTTAGTAAATATTGTAAAATCAAGTATAAATAAAGGGATTTTCTCTCATTTTCACCCCCATTCATTTACTTAATTATTCTTAAGCATTCTAGGCATTATCAAGCATCCATTAGAGCATCTTGTTGCATATCTTCAAAATTCTACATCAAGTGTTTGGTGAGTTGTGACATTGCATGTTGTTCATACATCATTCTCTTTCTGTTTCATTTCATTTTATAGGGTTTGATTACCAAATTTAGCCATCAGTGCAGAATAGTGTCCTATTCTGTGTTGTTGTAGAATCATGTACAAGGTGTGGTGTCAGATATCATAAAATCTCAGTCAAGTTCTCTAATAGTTCTAATTAGACAGTCTCAGTGAAAATAAGTCAGTGAATCAGTCAGTCTCATGGTCAGAGACCAATCAATCTCAAAGTGTCTTAAATTATCACATTTAGGTTTCTAGGTGCACCTCTCCATTCTTGTTTAATTTTTCTATTGTTTACTTGTATTCTTACGTCATTTTGCATATCTCAATGTGTTTTCAAACAACTTGCATTTATTAGGTTTTGAATCCATAATTCATTACTTTTATTAGTTCTTTGAATTTAGGACATTTTATTTAGTCATATTTCAATCATACTAGCAGTAGTCTCTGAGTGAACCTCAATTTTTGGGATACCTTTCTCCTTTTAGGTGAAAACCCTAAAAGTGTAAGAGAGAATTCCCTACAAAAATTTGCAATTCATTTTCGTGAACCCAAATTTAGAACATCTTCTAATTTTAAGTGCATTTATGTCCTAAGAATACCTTGCATCAACATTGCATTAGATTTTGCATTTTTTAATTTGCATCCTAGGGTTTTAAAAATTGCATTAGTGAAAAGCTCATATAGCTTACATTTTTGCATTACAAATTTTAAAAATTCTACATTTTCACATTGTAGTTGCTTCTAAAAATCTGAAAAACATAAAATTTCATTTAAATTTTTTGAAAAATCTTAAAAAATCACTACTAGGACTAATTTGCCACACTGTGCAACTTAGTCCTCCTACACATTTTGCACTGTAATTTCTATCATTTTCAGAGCTTTTTTTGTATTTTTGTTTTCTGTTAGTGCATTGTTGTTACAGTTTCTAGAATTGTAGTTATTAGCATTTTATTGCTCTTATTTACATTTCATTTGCATCCACCCACATTTAGAAACCTTTGCATGAGTTTCTGATGTCCTATTGCTAATACCTTAGTGAGAAGAAGCTCAAGACTCATGTTATCCCATGATAATACACGCATTGTGGATCTTGGATTGTCTAAAGCTTCCACTCCTAGCATTGCAACTAGTACAATAGGCATGGACCCTACCTTTAGAAACTCTTTTCCTTCCAATAACATGCAAGTTGACACATCAAAAAATCAAATCCCACAAGACAAAATCATTAACATTCATGAGGACTTAACATATCTTCAACATAATGTGTGTCTTGAAAAAATTTCAATAGCTATAATTCCTACAATAGAGAACATCCATCACCTACTTGAATATGACGAAGGCTTAGAAATTATGAAAAAAATTGTTGAGATATACCATATACATGTTCCTTACACCTCTAGTACATCTCAACCAACAAACACTGTGGTTAGCCAAGGAGGACCTAACACTCCTCCTCCCTCCTTAGTAGCATCCATACCTACCCATACCACTCCTCAAGTCACAACCACAATGCAACAGGTTAGTAATGTGATTCCTTCCTTGACTATTCCTGCTAACATTCATAATTCTTATGTGGCATTGCATGTTCTCTTCTCTTCCACCATACCATCTATAAGCATTCCATTCACTTTCCCTACCACTACATACACTCCATCACCACTTTCCCTTCCACCTCATACTAATTACATTTACCCTCTCATAACACAACTTTTCCAAACCATTTCCTCCATGCAAAAACAAATATCCACCATAAACCAAAACTAGAATGGACCACCCACCTATTATGTTTGAAGTAGCCCACTATCTCTAGAAATATTGTGAACAATGACGCCACAAGGAATAGAGATGTCTAGATTTTAGAAATATGGAGGGAAGGGAGATCCTTCTAACCATGTTAATTCTTACCCCACCTTATGTAATAACTTTGTCCTTGATGATAAACTATTAGCCAAATTGTTTCCTAGGACTTTAAAAGACACTTCCTTAGAATGGTTTTCATCCTTACCAAACAATTCAATTTGTTCATTCAATGAACTAGTTGATGCATTTATAAATCATTTCCAAGTGCATATGACTCCAAAGAAGACCTTGGCTGATTTGATGAGATGCAAACAACATGAAGAAGAAAAAATAACTGATTTTATCTCACGATATCAATTACTTTACTCTCAAATCGATGTCAAGATTCCTGATCCACATATTCAAAATATTTTTATAAAACAATTTCAAAATAAGCTTTAGGAAAAAATCACCATGATGAAATTTCCCTCCTTTATGCACTTGTGTACTACACTTTATGATCATCACAATTTTGTTAGTAGTTTTGATGCAAAGTCTACTTCTAGCCATGCTAAGAAATTTGAACATGCCACTTCAAACAATTCACAACCATTTCAAAAGTAAAACAAAGGATTTTTAAAATTCAACCCACCTCAACAACCAACTCAACCTGTCAATAACCAAGTAGCAGTTGTTAAAGGAATGATACCTTATACTTATGGAGATTCAAAAACATAGTTTATACCTTTACCAGACACTCTTCATGACATAATGTCTCAACTTTTACAACTACAAATGATTATTTTACCTACTCTTAAACCGCTCGATCCTACTAATCCTTTACCTCCAACCTTTAAACCCAATGCTTATTGTCATTATCATAGACAAAATGGACATGACACATAAAATTGTAAGTGTCTTAAACACCTTGTGCAAGACCTCATTGATTGCGGTTGTCTATCCATTGCAAACTAATGTTCAAGGGAATACATATATTGCCCCACCCAATCAAAATTTACAAATTTTCACTGATCTAATGCCCAAACATAATGTGTCATTTATAAAAGCTAGTGAAAATCCAAACAATGATGTGATGAATGTTCATACAGATGTTGAACATCATGATCCTATTCGACATATTACCACTATTAATCCTATGGATGAAATGGTAGGTGTGATAGACATTATCCCTCATAAGGGCCAACCTAATAAATCTCTTGATATTACTTTCTCCTCTAAGGACATACTTCCAAAACTTCCCGATGGTCCTCTTCACATAGCCATTTGTATTTATGATAAGCCCACTAATGGGATACTCTTAGATCCCACCTATGGAGAGAATGTGATCACTAAGGAATTTTTGGTATTACATGATATTTATCAAGATGATTATGATAAACGAAGAGCATGGATCAAAAAACATAATGGTTTTGCTTTGCCTACAATAGGATCAGTTGTCCTTCCATTACAAATAGGACCTAAAATAGTGGATGTTACATTCTCCATCATCCCACAATCATACCAGTTTCATTTGTGGCTAGGCCATCCATGGCTTCACTCAATGAAAGTTGTCCCTTTAGTAATACACAAATGTTTAAAGTTTCCACTTGAAAATGACAGTCACTGTTCACCATAGTGGCTTTAAACCTTTCTATTCTAAAGGAAACTTCTCCTTAGAATCCTTTTGACCTAAGCCCATGGAACCTATAAGGTCTTGCAAATGTTGGAGTTAACAACCCAAGATCTTAAATCTGCAATGCCAAAGAACCTTCACAAGAGATAGAGAGAAGCAACAATGGAAGATGCTATTCCACCAAACAAGGATTGCAGTATGATACACTATGATCAATGCAATACAATACAATGCTATATGCTATACAATGCTAGAGATGCCTTGCTTATAAAGGCAAGGATGAGAGATAGGATAAGACAAGATCATGACAAGTGTCTTAATCCTATCACATGAGACAACTAACTCATAACTACCTAGGGAAATGGAAATTCTAGATAAAACAACTAATACTTATCTAGATATGACAACTAATATCCTAAGTAAACTTAACATGTGAATTAAGTCCCCTAAGTCCCTAGTAAAGGAATAAACTAGGTACAAGAATTATTCAAACCAACACCCCCCCTTAAGTGAAACTTAGGGAGGTACAAACCAATGCATAATGCAAAAGATGGGTCCTGACAACTAGGCCTGATGAGGTACCCATGTACAAAACAAAAAATTCTCATAAGCGGAGAAAAGGAGAAAAACCATGTGGGAGAAAACTCCTCTCCAAAAGAGAGAAAAATTTGTAAAGAAAGCTAAAAAATAATGAAGGAAGGAGGACTCCTCAAGACCCCCCAAGGACAACTTCCTTCACCCCAAGCATTGATCGCAACTAAAGATAATGAGGCGATGCCAAAGGTTTAGTGAAGATGTCTGCAACCTGTTGATCTGTAGGCAAATACTCCAAGCTGAGAACACCATCCTGGATGAGCTGCCTGATGAAGTGCATGTGGATCTCAATATGCTTAGTCTACTGATGCTCCACTGGGTTGCATGAGATATGAATGGCAATCTGATTGTCACACCAAAGAGTAGTGGGATGAGTGGAAGGAAATCCAAACTCAGTCATCAACTAACGAAGCCACAAAACCTCCTGACTAGCCAACACAACACCTTGATACTTAGCCTCTGTCGATGATAATGCAATAGTAGTATAATTCTTGAATGACCATGCAATCATACCAGAACCAAGGCAAAAGACAAAGCTAGAAGTAGACTTCCAATCATTGACATCACCAGCCCAATCTAAGTCAGTGAAGCCCACAATCTGAGATGCACCTGAAGTGTAGTGAATGCCAAAATGAGTAGTGCCCTAAATGTATCTCAAGATATGCTTGGTGGCCTTCCAATGACTCTCATGAGGCTCCTATGAGAAGCGAGAGACAAGTCCAACTGCAAAGGAAATATCAGGATGACTATGTGTCAAGTACAAAAGACTGCCAACCAACTGCTGATACAAGGTAGGATCAACTGTAGGAGTAGTGCAACTCAAAGACAGTACAACACCTAACTGGAATGGAGTAGGGGCGGGCTTGCAATTAGCTATGCCAAATCTTTGAAGCAAATCAAGAGCATACTTCTATTGGAAAATGAAGATCCCCTCAAAAGTCTAATGAATCTGAAGACCAAGGAAGTAATGCAAAAGACCAAGGTCGGTCATATCAAATCGCTCCATCAATGCTCGCTATGTACTCTGAATCATGGAAGTAGAACTCCCTGTGAGAATCAAATCATCCACGTAGAGCACAAGTATGAGTAGTTCCTCTCCATGTCTTTGTGTATAAACTGTGGGATCAGAATGGTAGTGAGTGAAGCTGGAAGCAAGCAAGAAACTATCCATCTTCTCACACCAAGCCCAAGGGGCTTGTTTGAGACCATACAATGAGTGTCGAAGCCTACAAACAAGTGAAGAGTCTTGCACAAAACATAGTGGCTGCTCCATATAGATCTCCTCATGAAGATCCCCATGCAAGAAAGCACTCTTCACATCCATCTAAAACACTGACCATCCCTGAGATGCAGCTATAGAAAGGACAAGGCGAATAGAATCCATCTTGGCAACAGGAGCAAAGATCTCAGAATAGTCAATTCCTTCAACCTAAGAAAACCCCTTTGCAACAAGACGAGCCTTGTACTTGTCAATGGAACCATCTGTTGCATACTTGGTACGATACACCCACTTGCATCGAACCAACTTTCTTCCCTTAGGAAGAGGCACAGGATCCCAAGTATGATTCTTCATCAAGGAAGAATATTCATCATCCATAGCACTATCCCACTTGAATACCTAAAGCATCTGAAAACTTTTGAGGATCATTTGAAACTGCATGACTCAAAAGACTAACTCCAGAAGTTTGAGAACGAGTGCGATGAGTGTCTATGGGATCACCAATAAGAGGACCAGCCTCCTCAAGAGTAACTTGAGCCCATCATGGCCTAGTGGGTGAATGAGGAGAAGGTTCATCAAGACCATCATCAAAATCTTCCTCAAGTAGCAAAGTATCATCAACTGAAGAAGACTAAGTAGGTTGTGATGAAGAAGAAGTCAAAGGAGGATCCGAGTGGGTGAAGGTCTCAGAAAACTGAACATCACATTGAAAATGTACCTCTCGTGTGTTAGGATCAAACAATCTATATGCCTTCACATCCTCACAATAGCCAACAAAGATGTACCCCTGACTCTTCTTCTCCATGGATTTATGCTGAACATTCAGAATGAATGCCCAAGCCTCACTACTGAATACTCTGAAGAAGGATACATTAGGCTTGCGATGAGACCAAGCCTCCTTAGGGGTCATATTTTGCACTGCCTTGTGGGGCATACGATTCTGAATATAGTTGGCACAATTGACAGCTTCGGCCCAAAAGGTGGGAGCCATGGACCTAGACTGAATCATACAATTGGCCAATTCCCTGAGAGTCTTGTTCTTTCTCTCTGCCACACCATTCTGTTGAGGAGTGTAAGGAACTGTGTGCTGATGAAGAATACCATGCTCACTGTAAAAATCCTAAAATTCTTGATTGACATACTCCCCCCATTATCTGTGCGTATTTTTCAAAGAGAAAAACCTAACCGCTTCTCCACAAATGTTTTGAAGGTCTTGAAGTTGGTGAGGAATTCACTCTTGAGCTTTAGAAAATAGACCCATGTCTAACTGGAAAAATCATCAATGAATGTTAGCACATACTTAGCCCTGAAAAAGGAGTTGGGAATGACATGAGATCACTATGGACCAACTCAAGGGGTGTGGGTGCATGTGTAGCTTGACCCTTAGGAAAAGGATCTTGATGTTGCTTGCCAAGAACACAACCTTGACAAACACCATCTGTGCAAGTGATCTTTGGAAGACCAACCACTAAGTTATGTGCTTGCATTTGCTGAAGATATATGTAGTTCAAGTGCCCAAATCTCTCATGCCAAAGCTTGCTCATTGAATGAACATGAGCAACAAAACATGAACCCAATGAAGACTCAAATCCTTCAAATAGATACAAATGATTATCATGATCAACTATCCCTGTAGCAACAACCTTCTCAGGATCCTGCAACTATCTAATAGTCACATTCTGTGGAGTAAACCCAACTGACTTCCCATCTCCAAAATGACAAATCTGATATATGGAAAGTAGATTCGCTAAAATATCAGGAACAAGAAGAACATCCTCAATGCAGCCATCTAGCACCTGAATGGAGCCTATCCCCAAAACTAGAATCTGTGAAGAGTTCCCAACTGCAATCTGAGAAGTAGAAGTATGAACTATGGAATGAAGAAGATCACTTGAATTGGTCATATGATGTGAAGCACCTGAATCAAGAATCCAACTATTTGAAGGTGAATGGATAGCTCATGCTGAAAGAGCTTGCCCTTTGCCCATGGAAGAAGGCTTAGCCACTGAAATATTGTGCTTCTTCATAGCTTCCTCCAAGGCCTCTAATCTCTTAAAGCAATGAGATGCATCATGCCCGGTTTTTCCACAAAATGAACAAGGATCTCCTTTCTTTTTCTTGGACTTGGAAGAAGAATCTCCAGAGGTAGAAAAAGGAGACTGAGTGGACTTCTGATTGTTCTTCATCTTCGGTTTGGGGGGATTCTCACTACTAGAAGATGATTCTGCTTTGGGCTTCTTCTTGTTCTTTCCTTTACCCTTGGATGATTGAGCCATTAGAGCATGATTCTTAGAATTAGGTAAGGCATCCAACTGAATTAACTTGGCCTCCTCCCTAGTAAGACGCTCACAAAATAACTCAAATGTAGGCATTTTGTAATCTTTCCCAATTGTATCCATAGTTGAATAGAAAGTAGAAGAAAACACTTGATAAGGGCCCTTTAACTTAGACAGAATCAAGAAGATACACTCATCACTAGATACATCATGTCCACATCCTTTCAACTGTGACAAAATCATCTTGAATTGTGCAAGGAAATCCTGAATTGAAGGAAATGTATCTGGGGAGAGGGATTGTAGTTCTGCTTGAAGTTGCAAGGTTCTAAAATGATTTGTTTTACCATACAATTCTTCAAGTTTATCCCAAACATTCTTAGGTGTTTTTCACTCTAAAATATGAAACAACAAATTATCAGACACATGTAAGCCAATGATCCCTTTTGCTTCATCCATTTTACATCTATGGACAAAATTTTCATAATCCCTTGTAAATTCAGGTTGTTTTGCATCTAACATTGGCCATAGACCCTTAGATTGTAACAATTGAGTCATTTTTAGCTTCCATGTATGATAATTGTGTGGAGTGAGTGGTTCAATTTTCCTTAGATCCGCCATGAACACCAAAAGAAAGAAGACAATGTGGCACTAAAATTGTGCCTTTCACCCCCCCATAATGTATTAAAACTGATTTTGCAACCCCCCCAACAAATTACAATGAACAATTTTTGCAATTTTTACAAGTGACAAGCTCAAATCAACCATTTATAACACACGGTGATTTTTACAATTTTTAGAAAAAAGAGATTGTCAAAGCTGAAAATAGAGGTTACAAACAGATTCCTTGTGATTTTTTGATCAATTTCAAAAAAAAGTTTGCCAAATTTTGACTTTGTTTGCAAAAGTTACACCAAGAACAAGCAATAAATGCACTTGTACCTTCAAGCTGAAAAAACTGGCAAAAACTGTCAAAATCTGGAAAAATCACCTACACCATTACGAAGTTCATCGAACCAACTTTTTGATGATATCTCATTTTTGAAAGTCCAATGCCCTAGTGAAAAGTTATGCAAAATTAAAAAAAGGCCTATTTTAGGCACTTTTAACACTAAACAGGAGCAAAATTTAAGCCCTCGGGTGCTAGTCGGCAGTCCTGCACGTGACCGTTCACTAGCTGCTGTAGGAAAAATCTGTCAGTTTAGTCTAACCGCTGGTAGTTTCAGCTTCTCCCGTGGTGGTGGCGGTTAGCGGCTCCCATGGCGGTGGCAGTTAGTGCTGCGGGCTGTTGCAGCTGGCGGTTTACTGAGGCTAGCGGTGGCTGTTGGCTGTGGCTAGTGGTGGCCGCTAGCGGCTATTAAGCCGTTGGCGGGTTGCCTTGTCATGGACTATAAACAGTCTACAGACTTTTCAAAAGTCTGCAGCTATTTAAAATAGCCGCCAACGCTTTTCAAAGCGCTTTAAAAAAATTTATTATTTTTTTTGAAATTTTTAAAATTTTTCAAATAAAATGCTGAAATTTAATTATTATTTTTTTTGAAATTTTTTTGATGACACGCGTACCTACGCAGGGGGCCGTACGACCTCCTCTACTAAAATTTTTTGCCCCGAAAGCAACTTTTTCCGAATATGGGAAAATTATATATCAAAAAACTTGAAAACGACCACCCGGATGCAATGGCAAGCTTAATTTTTGCTCAAAGTACTCCTGTAAAAAGTTGTTCACCATATCTAAGCTTGAAACCCTTCTTTGCCAAAGTTGCAAATGGTGATGAAATTGAGTGAAACAAAAGCCAAATCTAACTTTTTCGAGCCTCCTGGATGCAATGGGACAACCTAAAATACTGCCACTATAGCCAAAAGTGCTACAATCACCAGATCTCACCAAAATGCAAGCATGCAATATAGGATACAAGAAACTCAAAAATCACAATAGAAATTGATGGAAACTCTCTAATAAAGAAATGGAAGGGGCTTGCCAGATGCAAAGCTCTGATACCATGTTGGAGTTAACAACCCAAGATCTTCAATCTGCAATGCTAAAGAACCTTCACAAGTGATAGAGAGAAGCAACAATGGAAGATGCTATTCCACCAAACAAGGATTGCAATATGATACACTATGATCAATGCAATACAATACAATGCTATATGCTATACAATGCTAGAGATGCCTTGCTTATAAAGGCAAGGATGAGAGATAGGATAAGACAAGATCATGACAAGTGTCTTAATCCTATCACATGAGACAACTAACTCATAACTACCTAGGGAAATGGAAATTCTAGATAATACAACTAATACTTATCTAGATATGACAACTAATATCCTAAGTAAACTTAACATGTGAATTAAGTCCCCTAAGTCCCTAGTATAGGAATAAACTAGGTACAAGACTTATTCACACCAACAACAAAGACTTCTTTTTCAGTACTTACCAAAAGTTTAAAGCAAATAAAATTACAAAGTTGTCCCTCTACAACATGTCCCCGTCCACTTCTGACACTCCTATCCTAAATGAAATAATGCTTCAACCCAAACAAGAACTAGCCCATCAACCTCCACCAACACCTGAAACTTCCCCCACATCGTCCAAATGACCATGAGATAATGATAACAACTCTATCATTCTGCCTCTTATAAAACAAGTTTATAAAGCAAAGGAGAAAGTGGATGAACAACCTTCCATGGTTCCTTCCATTCCTCCCCTTAGGTAAGAAAAGCATCCTATGGTTGATCAACCTGCTCCTTCAAAAACACAACTTGACAATAAAACCAAAGAAGTAGAAGAGCTAGGGAGCGTAGATGTAGATGTCATGCCCTTGCTCGCAAATTAAAAAATAAAGAAAATAAGAAAATAAAAAATATGCACTTGATAGAAGTAATGCATGATGACCCTCCTCAAACACAACAAAATGATCCAATACAATAACCACAACATGTGATACACCCTTCGTTGGACATTATCATCCATCCTCCTATTGTGATTAACTTGGATGATGACGATGAGATTACTAAAATAGATGAAGAGGTGCATAATGATCTAAATACATTATTTTCCTCTTCCATGAGCTTAAAAGATAAATCTCCTATACAAAGTGTAGAACCTGGTGCTTCCCCTAGTTCAACACTTGCTCTTGTCCCTTTAGCTATTTTCCCACCCTCGACACATCATGAACATGATTGGGAGGTGGATGACTTGCTTGATGGTTGGCTTGCATCTTCCTTACTATCATTTTGCATTTTCTTTTTCTTTTTCTTTTTGTGTTTGTATGTGCGTATTGTGTTCCCCCGTGATGTGATGTTTGATGTTCTCCTCTCTTTTTGACATTCCCCTATTTGTACCTTCATTCTTCTATATGTCATACATTGCTTTTGAATTTTTCTTTTTCTTTTCCTTTTTCTTTTTCTTTTCTTGTGTCTTCCTTTTGGGGATGACACAAGGCATTAAGACCGCAATGTCTCTTTCATGTTGGCCCCAAAGGCCCTTTTTTTTTTCTTTGCATTTTTTTCTTTTGTCTTTTGTTTTCCTTTTCATTTTGGGGATGACACAAGGCATTGAGACCACATTGTCTCTTTCATGTTGACCCAAAAGTTTTTCCTTTTTCTTTCACCTTTTCATTTTCCTTTTACTTGTTTTTTCCTTTTTGGGATGATGCAAAGTATTGAGACATACTATGTCTCTTCCATGTTGACCCAAACAAATCTTTCTTTTTCTTTGTTTTCACTCTCTTTATGTCATTATTCCAATTCTATGTATTTGGGGAATGATGATAGTTGTGAGCTCTTTATGAAACATTGCAACAAAGAACATATTGACCCCAAATCCATAGATCCCTCATGTGTTTGGTGCTTTCATTTTGGGGGCAACCTCTTTTTTTTTTTTCCTTTCTCTTGCATGACGTAGCCATACTTGAAAATGTATGACTTGGCATAAGGGATTTCCAAGTTGGCTCTCATGTCTTATTTCTTTTTGCATTTTTCATTTGCCACTTTAAATTAATTGGTCACAATACAGTGTGTAGAGATTCCTTTAAAGTGGGGGCATATATTGGCATTATAAATTTGCATTTTTCCCTTTTTCATGGTTCTTATTCCATCCTTGTTACTTCATACAATGCGTTTGTCACTTTTTGGATGAAATTGGGTGTGATTTCCTTCATGATCATGATCTATCTTAGCATATTACATTCCTTTTGGTGGATTGAAATGACACATTGCAACCCCTACGTTACAAATTTTCTATCCTTTGATTGGTCCTCTCTTGAATGCATTAGATATAATGTTCCTTAAGTTAAAGACCTTGCATGAACTAAGAAAGACTCCTTTGAACATTATTTTGCATGTTACACTTTGCATTTTTTATATGGCCACCTTGCATAACATAGCTTGCATGCTTGTTGTGCCATCGCGTTTGTTCATGAGCTCCAAGCATACAAAGTTTTGCTTGTCTTGTGAAGCTCAAAATGCCATTTTCTTTTGTGGTACCTTATTAACATTATAAAGAGGTATAACTTTGGTATGGTTGAGTAGGAATCCCATTATGAGGCATGAATTTTCCCCATAGCCACCTGCATGTGTGTGAGTGCATAGCAGCCATGAGTGTATGTTTCTCACCTTTTAGGCCTTCTCACCCAGTCGATAACCATGAGTTCCATCACCTCAAAGTGAGTATACATTTATTTTTCTAGACAAACAACCTATATTTGATCCACAAAGAGATGGAAAAATGATCAAAACTTCATCTAACTCTCTCTTTTCTTTCTCCTTTTCACTCTTTCATTCTTTTTCATCATTCTCATGCGTGTTCCTTTGTGCTAATTTTTTATTTTCCATGGGATCTTGATCCTAGGGCTCGATCATCCCTCTTGATTGTTGTTGTCTCATCTTACCAACATGGGTGCATTTGGATCCTTCTTGATGTGCATTTTGGGCTACTTTAGTGTGAGTTTGAAGCTACTTTAGTGCTTAATGTGTCACCAAAAAAATGTATAGTTAGATATTTTTACGCTCACTTGAGTCTCTCTCATGGACTTTGGCTTGATTTTTCCTAGATTTAATGCTGTAATGTGGTCAACACATTCACATTAGGTCTTGGCCCCTTGAGAATCATTAAGAATTCTAGGATGTCTTGTAAAAGTGTTGTAACCCACTTTCACACTTTTCTAGGACCCTTTCATTATAATTCACTTAAATAACCCATTTTTATCACTTACCAAGTCTTATTTCAAAGTGTTGTAAAGAGTTGTAACAAACACTCATTCTTTTCTAGACTTGTCATCACTAATTCAACCCTTTCTTATGTTTAAATGACCCCTTAATACACTTTTTGGCCCTACTTAATTGTATTTTTGAGAATATTCTTATTAAACCTCATTAAATGTACTTTAATTCTTGACACCTACTAAAATTTCCCTGGTGGGACTAAGTCACCACTTGGGGTGACTATACCCATTGGGCACAAATATCAAAATAATTTTAATTTTCTAGCAGGATTTTTTTTCTTTACCTTGAGGTTGGCCTGTGATATGTTATTTTTAGGAAATATTATAAAATCAAGTATAAATAAAGGATTTTCCTCTCATTTTGACCCCCAATTAGTTTAGTGCATTCATTCACACATTAGCTTACTTTCATTCATAATTCTCAAGCATTCTAAGCACTATCAAGCATCTATTGGAGCATCTTATTGCATATCTTCAGATTTCTACATTAAGGGTTTGGTGAGTTGTGACATTGCATGTTATTCATTCATCATTCTCTTTCTATTTGATTTTATTTTATAGGGTTTGATTACCAAATTGGGGTTTCACCAAGGAAAACCCCTATTCTCTAACCCTTAAGGCTTTTTCCCTTCTCTGCATGTGTGTTTTTGCAAGTCTTGTATACAAATTTGTCAAAGAGGAAAGTGTTAAAAAGGTATTTTTAACCCATCAAAATCATCCAAGTCAACAAAGCCCTAATTGAAGCTTGGAGACCTATTTCAACCCATTTTCTACAAAATTTGAATCAGACACCTATTAGGAAGGGAAGTACAAAAAAAAACCCACAAATTCCTACCTTGAATTTCCCAAGATTCCCAAGTGGGCTAAGTCACTATCAATAGTGAATTATTCCCACTTCCAAGCTTGAAAAGTGATTTTTAATGAGTAACCATTTGATTGAAACCTATTCGGCTAGAATCTCCCCGAAATAGGACTAAGTTGCCCATCTTGGTGTAAGTGTCCCAGTTGGCATCAACAATAAAATTTGTAGGATTCCTAAGCCTATCTACATCACATTTTATTTTTTAGGTGCACCTCTCCAATCTTGTTCATTTCTACTATTGTTTACTTGCATTCTTAGGTCATTTTGCATACATCAATGTGTTTTCAAACAGCTTGCATTTCTTAGGTTTTGCATTAATATTCATCATCTTTTATTACTTATTTGCATTTAGGACATTGCATTTACACATATTTCAATCATACTAGCATTAGTATTTAGTGAAACTCCATGTTTTTGTGCGATACCTTTCTCCTTTTAGGTGAAAAACCCTAGAAGTGTAAGAGAGTCCCCTACAAAAAATTGTGGTTCATTTTGGTGAACCCAAATTTAGAACATCTTACTTCTAATTTTAAGTGAAATTACATCCTAGGAATACCTTGCATAATCATTGCATTAGATTTTGCATTGTTTAATTTGCATCCTAGGGTTTTAAAAATTGCATTAGTGTAAAACTCATATAGCTTACATTTTTGCATTACATTTCATTAAAATTTCCAAACACTAACTCATTTGACTACAAAATCCGACAAAACTGTCTAACAAAATATGTGTAATTTGATGTATTGTCGGGTGCTTCTAAAATTTGATGTGTAATTTTCAAATTTTTAAAAATTTTATCCCTGACGATCGTCAAAATTTTGACGAACCTGGGGTTTGTTGAAATTTCGGCTATCATTTTCGTCAAATTTTTCACAAACATGAAAAATAGAAAAAAATCAAATTGTGGCTGACATAAAGAAAAGTGAGTTCACGCCTGATTTATTGCGATAGTGTTTTTCTCTACTTGAGACAGTTTGTGGAGAACTAAGGACGATTTTCTTGGGAAAAATAAGAAAAAATTTAAGAAATCACCAGGTTGAGGGTAGTCATTGTCTTTTTTGTAGAATTTAGTTATGAAGTCAAATTTGTAGTTCTGAGTTTGAAAATCATATTTTAAAGCAACATCTCATCAAATTTCATTTTTAGAGGTTTAGGGTTTTGAGAATTTCATGTCCAGATTTTGTTGTGGAATCACCATAAGATCACAACCAAGGAACAAATTCTTGTGACTATAATTATGTGATCCATAACTCTATTGGTCATGTGGCACAGTTGTGCTATAACAAATATAGGATTCTTTCATGTGTGACCAAAGTTTAATGTGGCTATGTTGTGTTAGAAATAGAGGCACTCATATAATGTAGTTAATTATAGTTGTATAATGTAGGTGTCAACATCATTGGGTGCATTCAGGTTGTCTCAAGTTTAACAGGTTAGTATGTAATTATAGCATGATCGAAGAGTGATTACCTCTTACTGCAATAAAGAGCCTATAACTCTGGTTGATATGCAAAGTGGTTGTGTTATATCAATTATGTAGTGCATTGAAGCACAAACCATTTTTAATGGGCTATTCTAGACAGTGATCAAGATTTTCTAAACCTTATGAATGTTACTTGACATATATTTACATAATCTCAAATTACTTTAGAGGATTTTGAAGTATCAATGTATCCTATATAGGGTTTAGAACGATTTATTTTAATTAAAAAAATAAATAAATGATTTATTTCCCTGTAATTAGATAATGTGGAGATCTCCTAAATCCACCCCAGCACACTATCCTCTTTGGCATTTTATTCATTACTCTAGCTACTAGGGTTTTGCATGTGACATCTTTAATATCTTCATGATCATGGCTTTTAAATAGATCTTAGTCTTCGCTTTAATCCTTTTCATGGTAACCCTTGAGTTCCATAATCCACCTTCAATCTCTTCTAAGAATGGTGTCTTAAGCTAGACTGCATAGTATGCATATATAGCAAGTCCTTCATACCTGCCATTGTTCCAAACCACCACTCACTGCCTTGCTTAAAATGTTGCCTCCATAAGCACAATAGCATGTTTTAAAATCATGGTTGCTAGTGATTGACCATTAATGTCACCACTTTCATCATGAAGATATAATGAGATTTTTCTCTTCAAACTCAAGGCATTATGCAAGATAAGACTGTGAATTGTTTGTTGTGTACAATTTTATTTTCTTGCACATTTACTACTTTTCTAACTTCCTTTAAGACTGGGTATTGCACCCTCAGCTGCAATCTCAAATAGCTCACTCACTATCACTTGAAGATTCCTTTCATGAGCATCCTTCTATAAAATCAAACTATGCCTTATAGACTTCCTACTTACTATAGGGGACTCATTGTTTCATGGTATTGTAGTTCTTAAGATCCTTCAACCTTATTGACACTACTTCACAGTCCACAAGGTATTATTCACTATTTTCCCATCTTTGGTGAGTCTCAAAACACTGCTCAAACATGCAATCCACTACCTCCATTATACAATATTAATGGCTAAGAAGAAACATTGAACCTATGATTACCACTGTTACTTCATTTGGAAAGTCATTCCCTAATTGCATTTTCCTTGTCTAACACTACCAAAAGCATTTGAAAAAATTATAAGTTCAACAAGGGGGTAAGGAAACTCACTATTAAAATCTCCACTTTACTATGCAAGGTTTGAGATTTATTAGCTTGTCACTGCTCAACCTCTTTTTGACTGTTACATCTCAAGTGATTGTCATTCTTCTTACCGTAGATTGTATTTACAAATGCCACTAAGCTACATAGTGTGTTTTTTATTGGCTACAATCTTTAGATTGCAAGATTTTGTTATTACCTACAATGTCTCAATCTTTCTGGTATTGCAACCTCACTAATCTACTATAGTTATTGTTTATGTTTCTATGGAGGCCTAGAGTTTGTACCCTAATCATTCTCTTACCAATGCTTTTGTTGTTTTTTATTAGGGATCTCTCAATGTTGAGGGCCCTAGGGATAAGCTCATCATAAGAAGTGACACATTGCATCTTTAACTAAAAGGATAAATCAATATTGACATTAGCAATGATGATTTTGACTTGTTGCTCCTTAGGAATGGGTCACTTGTTCTTACTAGCTCGCTACCTCCATCATTGTAGGAAGTTTGCGATAAAGTTCAATATTATGATTTTAGGAGTCTTAACAGTTGGAAATCATAGTAAAATTAGAATTTAATAAGTTTTGGAATTAGCATTTTAAAGTGTTTTTTGGGGTCATTAACTTCAAACTATCTTCTCTTTTGCAGGGGTGGTTGCATGCCAATTTTTTTTTGTGTAAAATATTAGAATTATTAGATTATGTTACTTGTCTATGAATAAAAATTATTGGAGTGTGAGTTTGATATTTTTTGAAGATCTAAATAGTCAAGCTTGGTAAAGAAAAATCATGTCAAATAATATTAGTCTAGAACAAAATGAAGAGACACTTGATAGATTGTGGGCTAGATTGAAAAGAAAGGGTGATGGGAAATGTTATTGTCCTTGCAATAATTGCAAGGGCTTAAAGACGAGATGACTTTTAATCACAATAGCTAAGAAACATTGGAGGTAGCATGGTCACATTGAAGGGGGGAATGATTATTGTCCATTGGTAAGTTGTTCAGTATATGTGTTTATATTGATTGAATTTGTAAATGTTTATATCGTTTTAACATTTTATATATATATATATATATATATAATCACTTGATCATGATCATGGTTTATTTGTGTCTATCTATCATTATTATAAAGGTGGGGCACCTTAGGGAAGATGATATGGGTTATCACAGCTCGGAGAATGTGGTTTTGAAAGCTGACAAATATGAAGTTGTGAATATTGAAGATGCATGGAGCTGTGAATATCGAAGATGAAGTTAATGATCCTATGGAAGAAGATCATGTGCTAGAAAACACAATTGAAGATGACGGTACAAATACATTGATCCATGACACATTTAGTGGCAGAGATGATCATGATGATCAAGATGACTTTGATGATGTTCATGATTTACCTGTACTTGAGAAGGCATACTAGCCCCTTTATGAAGGCTCCTAAACAACTCTTCTCTCTGATGTATTGTTGTTGTTGAACTTGAATGTTATGAATGGTTTATCAAACATAGCAATCTCATAGATGTTAAGGTATGTCATATATGTCATCTTTTTTCATCTATTTTAATTGTTGTTAGTTCATCACTAGTAAATAAATGATGAAATATGTACCATTAATATTCTCTTTATTAACAAATTATTTTTTTTGTAGATTGATTGGTGAATTTTTGTTACCACCATCAAATATTTTACCTCGCTCATACTGAGATTTATCTGCCATTATGAAAGATATCAGGAGTATCAAGTAATAGATGAATGTCCCAATGATCATATTATATATCATAAACAACAGGAATTTGAAACAGATTGCCCATAATTTCATATCAGTAGATATCAAACAAATCAACTAATAAAATAGGTTCCTCACAAGGTTCTTCATTATATTCCCATTATTCCACGTATGCAATGACTATTTAGGTCTGAAAGCTTAGCACAATTTATGGATTACCATGCACACAATAGAAGTGGAGATGAAATTCTTTGAATTCCTATAGATGGTTCTGCATTTAGGGACATGGAGGAAAAATGTCCACACTTTAAAGAAGAACCTCATAATCTTAGGCTTTCATTGGGAGCAAACGGTGTCAATCCATTTGGAGAGCTGAGATCTATTTACTTAGTGTGGCCTATTTTTGTTATCAACAATAACATTCCTCCATGGATGTCAATAAAGAGGGAGCACATAATGTTGTCAATGATTGTTCCAGGTATTTGCTTACATCAATTTTCTTTAATGTAGTAGCATCTCATTTGTCTTATTTGTTGCATAATGACTTTTTTTTTTCATTCAATATTCATGTACATTAATTTATATATATTGCAGTAAAATGGTTATAATAATTATGTAATGTTTATGTTCATTCAACTAGGTAACTACCAAGTTAAAGATATGAATGTATATATCGATCCTCTTATCGACGAGTTACTAAATTTATGGAATGGAATCACTATGTATGACGTCTCTAGACCAATAGGACAAAGACAATTTCAACTCCATGCAATGCTTGTATGGAAAATTCATGATGCCCTAGGGCTAACAAATTTTTGTGGTATGTTATAATGTTCAACTACACTTTAACAATATTTAATTTGATGAAGTAGATATCATGCATATTTTTAAAATAATCTATTCATTATATATAATTAAAAAAATTGACATATTTAATCTAATTATATATGATCTTGTAGGTCTTCAAACAAAGGGAAAATTTACATGTCCAATTTGTGGTCCAAAGATGAAACCTTGTCATTCAACAAGTTTAGGAAAGTAGGTGTTTGATGGGTATAGGCACTTCCTCCATAGAAATCATAAGTATCGAACTACTAAAAAAAATATTTTCAATGGGAAAGAGGAGACTACATCAAAACCACGAAGAATGACACCTCGCCTATGGAAGATGGAATATAATAGAATTAATCATCAAGGTTATACATCAGATCAAATTGTTTATCTATCATATATGATATGTTTTGAATTTATATTTTTATATTGTGTTGTGTTTACTCATGCTATAATTGACAATGATTGTCATTGTTAATTTTTTTAACTTATATGCTTCATGAAGGTCGTCAAGGCATTAATGGCTAGCTTCCACAGGGACTAAAAAAAGAATATAACAGAAACATTATGGAAAATATTGGATGGAAGGCATGACAAAGAAAAAATTGTCAAAATTTGTGGTGACATTCAAGAAGCCAATCATGCAATGAAAAATGTCATTCAATTAAATAGCAATGGAGACCAAATTAATATAAGTTCCCTTCCTTGGTTATTAATGGAGCAACAAAGCAATGCTATAAAAGAAGTCATATGAAAATTTTGATTTCCCATAGGATTTGCTTCGAACATAAACAATATAATAACAAAGAAAGGTGAATTGGGTCAGGGATGAAAACAAATGATTGGCATACCTTCATTAAGGTAATTATTTGGTATATTATATACACTTGTATAATGCATGTACTTTTCAATGTATTGTGTTTACTACTTTTGGAGAAATAATGAAAAGATCATGTTATAACTGTTGTAGTGCGTTCTACCTCTATCTCTCCTAGACAACTTTGACAATAGTGTCAAACAAGTTATATATGATCTTGGAAAATACATGAGGTAAGTAGCGAGATTTGTTCAATTTGTTGTATACATATTATAATTGCCATTTGTTTTCCTTGTTATGTAATATACTGTATATTTTTGTTAAATCTCATTAATATATTTTTTCCTTGAATCACTTGTAGATGGCTATCATCTAAAGAAATCCATAAAGAAGATATAAATTATTGGAAGAGAAAAATTCCTTGTCTAATGTGTGAAATGAAAAAGTGTCTACCTTCAACATTTTTCAATACACAAGAATACTACCTCATACACCAGGTTGAGGAGATTGAATTATGTGTACCTGTACACACAAGGTCAATGTGGATGGTTGAGAGGCACTTGAAATTTTTGAAGGCTTTGGTTAGACAAAGAGCACATCTTGAGGGTTCTATGGTGGAGGGATATATGATATACCAGACCATGGTGTACATTAGTGAATATCTTCCTAAGTTTCCAGTAAAGATCCATGTAGATCACATTTGGGATCCCAACTCCATTAACAAATTCAAAGGGGAGTACCTGATGGGGAAATGTAGATTGAGGAAAGTGAGAGGTAATTATAAGATGGTCATGGAGATTAATTGGAATAAATTTTACATATGGTTTTTATGTATATTGTACTTATTTAATTTTTAATCTTCAATAAACATTAATTATAAATTAAGGTTGTATACTGTGGTATTTAACTAATTATACGTTGTTTGTGAATTTCAAATTTTTTTGATACAGTTGGTTGAGAGTGGGATGCACTACATTTGTACATCACCAACAATCTTGATTGGATGACGGTATGGATTGGATGATGTAAACAATCTGGTTGCACATTAACATGGGAAGGTGTGGCTTCATTGGTTAAAGAAGCTCATTGTAATGGAGATTCCAATGTTACACAAAGGGAAATTGATTTAGCATATGGTTTAAGAGATAAATAGTACATATAAATATATTAATCACCCATATTATTTAATTATTTTCAAGCATATTGATGTATATATATGTTGATATTGTTTTCTTTGCATACATTCAGCCAAGAATAAATATGTTTATCAACTAATGATATTGCAATAATTTTTGCATGTTTGACATATTGCAGGTGAAACACCACAAGGCTATGTGGTGAAATGGTCATAAATTTCAAAACAAAATGTTGGATGAAATGAAGAAAACTTGTGATTCTGGTCTCTCTCTCACTCACTCACTCCCTCTATCTCTCTCCCCTTAACCCTAAACCCTAAACCCTTAACCCTTAACCCTAAACCCTTAAACCCTCTACCCTCTACCCTTAACCCTCCTTCCTTTATCTCTCTCTCTCAAGTCTCTCCCTCCTATCACCACTCCCTCTTTGAGGTCTCTCTCTCTCTCACTCACTCACTCACTCACTCACTCAATCTCAAGTCTCACCCTCCCACCCCTTCTCCCTCTCTTAGGTCTTTCTCTCACTCACTCCCTCTATCTC
The DNA here is from genome assembly GCA_007258455.2 of Sequoia sempervirens. NCBI lineage: Eukaryota > Viridiplantae > Streptophyta > Pinopsida > Cupressales > Cupressaceae > Sequoia > Sequoia sempervirens. Next base: position 576,881,722 of record VDFB02270651.1, on the reverse strand, counting down.
TCTCCCCTCCACCCTTAAAAACCTTAAACCATCTACCCCATATATCTCTCCCACTCCTTCCCTCTTTGCCTCTCTCTCTCAAGTCTCACCCTCCTACCCCCTTTCCTCTCTCAGGTCTCTCTCTCTCAATCACTCTTATCTCTCTCCTCTCTACCCTTAGCCCTAAACCCTCTCTAACCTTAACCCTCCTCATTGCTCTCTATCTCTCTCCCTCCCTCCTCTCTCTCCTTTGAATCCTCTATCTCTCTCCCTCTACCCATAACTCCTAACCCTTAGCCCTAAACCCCAAACCCTTAAACCCTCTCCTCTACCTCTCTCTCTCTCTCTCAAGTCTCTCCCTCATACCCCCTCTCCCTCTCTCAGGTCTCTCTCTCTCACTCAATCTCTTTATCTCTCTCCCCTCTACCCTTAACCCTAAACCTTAAACCCTTAACCCTTAAACTCTAAACCATTTAACCATTAACCCTTAATATTAGGTGTGTATTAAAATATTATAAAAGTATAAATTCTTGGAGTTCTATTAGGAATTGAATAATAAATGACGGTGAATGGGAAAATCTAAGGCACTTTAATATTTTCAACTAAAAATTTAGAGTTCAATTAGGATTAGTGTTCACTTAGGGTTAGGTTTAGGGTTCAATTAATGTTCAATTTGGGTTAGGATCGAGCATGAGGTTGGGGTTTAATTAAGGTTATGAATTCAATAAGAGTTCAAATAGGGTAAAGGTTAAGGTTAGGGTTGGGGTTAAGGTTCAATTAGGATAAGAATTAGTATTAGGGTTAGGATTAGAGTTCAACTGTAGTTCAAAGTTAGGGTTATGGTACAATTAGGACTATTATTCAATAAATGTTCAATTAGGGTTAATACTTAATTAAGGTTAGTTTTAAAGTTTAATTAGGGTTTGGGTTAGGGTTGGGATTATGAATCAAGTAGGTTTGGATTAGGGTTTGATTAGAGTTAGGTTTATGGTTTAGTTAGAGTTAGAGTTAGGGTTAGGGGTAGAATTCAATTATGCTTAGTGATCAATTACAATTAGATTTAGTGTTCAATTAGGGTAAGGGTTAGATTCCAAATAGGGTTAGGGTTTAACTAGGGTTAGGATTAGAATAGAATAAAGTTTTGTGTTTAATTATGATATCTATAATTTAGTACAATTTTAGAAAATGAAATGATTTGGACATAGAAAAAAATAGAAAAGTGGATTTTATATAGATCTTATTTCTTAATTTATTCTAAAATTCTAATTAATAATTGTTTAATTATTTTAAAATGAATATTTAATTTAATTGTATTGTATTGTATTAGATAATTAGTAAAACTAAATAGATAATAAATATTTTATGAATTTTAAAAATTAGAATCTATTTTAATTTTATTTGTAATGTCAAATATTAAAATTTTAGATTGAAATACTTAATTTTTTTAAAAATATTTATAATTAATGTTCAATTTATAAACTAATATTAAGACATTAATAAATATAACCTGCGGCATAATGTATTAAAGACACATCAAAGTATTTATCATTCCTTCGGCTTCACTGAATGAGACACGTGGCACTTGCCCGTGATATCGCAATCAATAAAGAGCTGTCAAATTTTGATCACACAATGGCCGAAAATCGTGGATCTCAACCATTGGCAATCCTGTTTGTTCAACATAGTTGCCAGCCTTGTTATTAACCATCGAGCACCTTTCTATCGAGATTATAACATCTTCATTGATTTGAAACATGTGCATCTTATAAATGCTTTAGTAACCCGTGACATAATGTATTAAAGACACATCAATGTATTTATCATACATTCGACTTCACTAGATGAGACACGTGGCACTTGCCTGTGATATCACGATCAACTGGTAGGGTCATCATGGGATGGTGTGGAATGACTAAGATCACACGATGATTGATCTACGACCATGTGAACTTGTCCTGCTACAAAATAAAAACATTTATTAGGGTAGAGGGAACAATACACATGACGCTCACCCATGATATCGTGATCAACTAGTGGGGTCATTGCGGGATGGCGGGGAACGGCTGAGATCACATGAGGATTGATCTATAGCCATGTGAACTTGTCCCTCTGCAAAATAAAAACATTTATTAGGGGAGAGGGCCTAGTAGTTGTGTGGGGTGCAAAATAAAAAAAATTATTAAGGGAGAGGGCACACTCAATCATGATGATAATACCCAGTCTTGCCACATATTTATACTATATATTGTAAATAAACAGTCCAAATGTAAATAAAGAAAAAACCAAATGTTGATAAAAAATGGACCCATACTTGAACACATGAGAACCTTTAAATGTTATATGAAAAAAACATAAATACATTCATGAAGAAGTGAAATAAGTATTTTTTTGTTTCAAATAAAATATCACAACTCTCCACTATAAGTATATCATTTAAAAAATAAAATGCTCATTTAATAAAATAAGACACTCATTTAAACAAGTATTGTTATCATAGTGAAAAAATATTGTTCTTATGTGTACAATAATTGGGGTAGCAATGTACAAGCATTGGATAATTTTATATTAATAGTTTGTCCTATCACAAATATAAAAGGTGAGCACAATGAATAACATGTATTTTCCCATTAAATGTGAAGGATTTTCAAAAAGTTTTAGTGTTCAACTATTGGTCCATTTTTTTTCAATATAAGTTGTATTTTAAATCATTATATGTTGTTTTTATAACAACAAATAGTTTTTTGTGTTCAACTATTAGTCCATATGTGTTGAATATAAAAGGTAGAGATATCGAAGATTTATGGTTATCAATAAGTATTTGGTCCACTTAGGTTGTATATTAATTTTAATTTAAATAAAAATATCATATTCTACAAGCAACAAATGATATTTTTTTGGTTCAACTATTGGGTGTTCCATGATTAAGTTTTGGTTGCACCTTTAAAATGTCAAATTTTAGACACTTCTCAAAAGATCTATTGATGTGGTGAGTTTCATGATGAGTCGTGCCTCCAAACCTTAGTTATAGATAAATAAGAGACCAATCTACATTTCAAAAAAAAAAAATGAAGGTTCTACGATATTCCAGTCAATTGCTACATGCTAAGAAAGTTAGCCTACATGACTACTGGGCCCTCTCCCCTAAAGGAATAAGGGGACATCAATAGGTCGATGACAAACAATGACATAAGTTGTTTTAATGAGGGAACACGAGACCAAAAAAATACTTAGAAAAAATAAAGTCAAGCAAAGGAAATAAAACAATAAAACAAAAGGGGGCCCAACCTAGACGTACTAAGCAATGGGATTAAGTCATTTTAAAGCCTTCACAAAAAGTAACAGCCAAATAGATCCCATCCAAGGTGTAAGATGAACACTAGGGTTTTACATGAAGACAAAGGTAAAAACCTATCCTTAGGCTTTTCCCAAACACCATAGATGACCAGAGACACAAGGTAGGATAAAATAGAACATAGAGGACAAAACTTTGAAGTTCCATCACTACCCATAACCCTAAACGCTAAACCTTTAACCCTTAACCCTTAAAACCTCTACCCTCTCTCTCTCAAGTATCTCCCTCCTACCCCCTCTCCATCTCTTAGGTCTCTCTCTCTCTCTCACTCCCTCTACCTCTCTCCCCTCTACCCTAAACCCTAAACCCTAAACCCTTAACCCTTAAACTCTAAACCCTTAAATCCTCTACCCTATATGTTTAACCCTCTACCCCTTATCTATCTCCCACTCCCTCCCTCTTTCCCTCTCTCTCTCTCAAGTCTCACCCTTCTAGCCCCTCTCCCTCTCTTAGGTATTTCTCTCTCTCACTCACTCAATCTTATCTCCCTCCCCACCACCCTTAACCATCTACCTTCTGCCCTCTACCCTTAACCCTATACTCTCTATATCTCTCCCACTCCCTCCCTCTCTCTCTCACTGAATCCCTCTATCTCTCTCCCATTTACCCATAACCCTAAACCCTTAACACTTAACCCTTAACCCTTAACCCTAAACCCTTAAACCCTCTACCTTATACCCTTAACCCTGTCTCCCTCCTACCCTCTCTCCCTCTCTTAGGTCTCTCTCTCACTCATTCACTCCCTCTATCTCTCTTCCCTTTACCCTAAACCCTAAACCCTTAAACCCTCTACCCTCTACCCTTTACCTTCCCTTTATCTCCATATCTCTCTCAAGTCTCTCCCTCCTAGCACCACTCCCTCTCTGAGGTCTCTATCTCACTCACTCACTTTATCTCAAGTCTCTCCCTCCTACCTCTTTTCCCTCTCTTAGGTATTTATCTCACTCACTCCCTCTATCTCTCTCCCCTCCACCCGTAACCCTAAACCCTTAAACCATCTACCCTGTACCCTTAACCCTCCCTTCCTCACTCTCTATCCCACTTCCTCCCTCTCCCTCTCTCTCTCTAGTATCTTCAATATCCTACCCCCTCTCCCTCTCTTAGGTCTCTCACTCACTCACTCACTCCCTCTATCTCTCTCTCCTTAACCCTAAACCCTCTACCCTTTACCCTTAACCCTCCCTTCCTTTATCTCTCTCTCTCTCTCTCACTCAATCAATCCTCACGCTCTCTCAAGTCTCTCCCTCCTACCCCTTCTCTCTCTCTTAGGTCTTTCTCTCATTCACTCTCTCCCCTCTACACTTAACCCTAAACCCTTAAACCATCTACCCTCTACCCCTACCCCTCCCTCCCTCTATCTCTCTCCCTCCCTCCTCCTCTCTCTCTCTCTCTCATTATCTTCAATATCCTACCCCCTCTCCCTCTCTTAGGTCTCTCTCTCACTCACTCACTCCCTCTATCTCTTTCCCCTTAACCCTAAACCCTTAACCCTTAAACCCTCTACCCTCTACCCTTAACCCTCCCTTCCTTTATCTCTCTCCCACTCCCTCCCTCTCTCTCTCTCTCTAGTCTCTCCTTCCTACCCCCTCATCCCTAAACCCTCAACCATAAACCCTTAAACCTTCTATCCTCTACCCTCAACACTCTTCCCCTCTCCCTTCCCCCTCCTAATTATTTCCCTCTCTCTCTCTCTCTACCTCTCCCCTTATTCCCCTCTTTCCCTCTCCCTTCCCCCTCTTAGTTATTTCTCTATATATCTCTCTCTCTCTCTCTTTCCCCCCCTCTCTCTCTCATTTTCCCTCTCCCTTTCCCCCCTCTCTTTCTCTCCCTTCCCCCTCCTAATTGTCTCTCTCCCCCCTCCCTTTGTCTCTCTCTCTCTCCCTTTCCATTTCTCTCTCTCTCTCCCTTTCCCTCTCTCTCCCTCTCTCTCGCTCTCTCTCTTTCCCACCCTCCACATCCTAATTACTCTTGGGTATATGTGTGCAAAAATAGGATATCTGATTTATAGCACCAAAATATTACATTTTAAAATGTATTTCAAATTAGATATTAAACATGAATTTAACATCCAAAACAAATAAGATATCCGATTTGTAGTACTTTGGCTTGGGCATTTCTATGGAGCAATGTACTGATAGCCAACCCAAAAAAGAATTCAACACAATATTTTTCACTCTTTTTGGTGAGTTATAATCACTCCTTTTTTCATGTTGCCACTTTTTGGCCCATCATGATCCTACACATACCTAGGTCTAAATCAAGTAGTTGTTATTGCTAAGGTGGATCACTCCTTTCTTCAAAAGCCACACACTTATGATTGGGTCAAGTGTTCTTTTATTTAGAAAATTTCTATTGCATTTTTGACAGGGTAATTATGATTTGATTAGATGGGTTATGAAGCACTTATTTCAAACAAATATATTTATGAAAGAAGTATATTGGCATGAAATTAAATATGATTTGTATTCCAATGTAAAAACTACAAAGAATGGAAACAATTCTTTCAACACAAACTATTATGTAGTAGTCAATTAAATGAAAAACCTTACTCTATATTAGTTAGGATACACAACTAAGAAAATGATCTAAAGTTATTTATTTATCCTAGAGGAACTAAGTATATAGTATACAAAGAAAACCAAAAAACCCACAACTACCCCTATTTTGAAGGAGTTTAGTTTTCTCCCCTCCTTGATCTTGCTAATATTGTCTAATTATTTTAAAGAGATGAAGGGTCATAACACAACTTTATTCAACCTAGTAAATAACTTGGTTAATGAAACTTGAAAAAAGAAACAAAACAATTGCTACATTTGGCATGTCATGTTGAATGAAAAGTGGTGACAATAATCTACTTATAGTTTAATAAAACACTATTTTTATAAGAACGCTTGAATTTAGAAAGATAAGTGTTACTTATAGTTTAATAAAACACTATTATATTTTTTCCAACATATACTATTGTATGCTTTCATGGCTTCTTATTTAATATATGGGGAGAGAAAGATAGAGAGATAGAGATATATGGGACGAGAAAGAGAGATGGAGATATATGGGAAGAGAAATGAAGAGAGGTGGAGATAGAGAGTTGATGGATAAGGGGGATAGGGAGGGAGAGATGGTGAGAGATAGAGAGGGGGAGGGACAAAAAGGGATATAGATATAAAGAGATAGAGAGAGGAGTGAGAGGGAGATAAAAAGAGAAATAGAGATAGAGATATACAATAGGAGAGATGGAGGGAGAGATGGAGTGAATGAGAGAGAAAGGGGGGAGAGGGAGAGATAGCTCAATAGATAGAGGGGGGAAGAGGCTGGAGTGACATATATAGTGGGAGATATAGAGATATAGAGAGTGATAGGGAGAGATATATCAATCACCCTCCCTATATCTCTATCTATTCATCCTTCTCTTTATCTCTCTACCCCTCTCTATCTCTTTGTCTCCCTTTCCATTTGTATGTTTGTCATTATCTCCCTCTCTCTCTATATTTTCTTCCCTATATTTATCTTTGTCTCCTTAAGTGTGCAATGGGTAAATTGAAGAGGTCTTAAAAGAGAATTATCATATCTTTAATCAAATGGCATGCTACCTTAAGCATAACTCCCCAAGGACACATGCCATCCTTGGATTGTTGACATGAAATAACCAATCAAAATTTAGTTTCTCTCTCTCATATTAATAAATATTACTATTATATTAAATATATATTATATTAATTATATTTTGTATTATATAAAAATATAATTGGGTCATCCCACAATTATGGGTTACACTTTTTGGCCAAACTTGACATTGAAATCAACATTTTTAGAGAAAACTTTATGACACTTATAGTAGGTAAACTATTAGGAATTTGAAAATGATGTAAACTAGTGATTTGTGAGATTATTTCTATAGATTTTAAATGTATTTTTTTTGAAAAAAAATTGAAATTAAATTGTAATTTTTTTGTGTCTCCCTTGATAACTAGTTTTTAATAGTCAACAACATTTTAAAAAAGTGGTGTGTACTTCGGCAAGCATAACTTTTTTTCTACAAAGGATAAAACTATAATTATTTTGAATTTAGGTTGGTAACACAAGTATCTAGGGCTTTCATTTTGTTTCATAGTATTTTGTTCAATAATTTTCTTTTAATTAAGTTTTGAAGTCAAAACATTTATAATTTAGACATAGGTGCACTTCGGCACGCATAACTTTTTTGGTATGTATTGAAATTCAATTTTTCTTTTTTTGTTAGAACAAGGACATCAATACCTAGTGGATATATATTTTTAAAAAAAATTCCTCAAATTTACTATTTTTCCACAATGATTTTTCATCGAACTCAACATTTGGTGAAAAACCTATGTATAGTAAAACTAAAAAATAAAATATAAAATAAAAACCAAATATATTAAATTTATAGTTGCTGGAAATCACATTACAATCACTACAATCATCCAATTTGGTTTATCAAGTTGACTCCATTTGTACCTCCTTCCCAAGCTTTGATAGTAAAAAAAAATACATAAATTTTGAAATGGTGGAGGGGAAGGTAAAAAAGGGGGTTCATTAGAACCCCCCTTCTAATGAAGGGAGTTCATTCGAGCCCCCCTTATATGGTGCAAAAGGAGGTTCATTAGAAGGGAGGGGGGTTCATTATAAGGGGGGAGGGTTCATTAGAAGGGGGGTGGTTCATTCGAACCCCCTTCATTAGAAGGGGTATACCATTTCAATTTTTTTGATGAGCATTTCTAATTATCCTTCATTCAAAAAATTGTAACCCACTATTGTGGGTTTACCCACTTATTATTAATTATTAATTATAATAATTTTATACGTATTTAATAATTTTGTTAAATAATATAATATATAATTATAATAAGTTGAATAATTATATTATTTATTATATAAAATATAGCTAATATATACTTAACTATATTGTAGAATATTAAAACCTAGCTAAATGGCACCAAAATTTTGAACTTAATTAACATACTGTAAAACCTAACGAAACCAGGTTGTAGCTCGTAAAATTGGAGAAGTGAAAAGTCAATACCAGTGCCGAGGAAGAGTTTGGAGTAGTGAAAACAAGGTCAATGCTAGCGCTAAGTAAGAGTTTGGAGTAGTGAAAACAAGGTCAATGCCAGCATAGAGAAAGAGTTTGGAGTAGTGAAAACAAGGTCAATGCCAGCATTGAGGAAGAGTTTGGAGTTAAAACAAGGTCAATACCAACACCGGCGAAGATTTTGGAGGAGTGAAAACAAGGTCAATATTAGCGTCGAGGAAGAGTTTGCAGGAGTGAAAAAAAGGTCAATACCAATGCCAAGGAAGAGTTTGGAGTTAAAATAAGGTCAATACTAGCGCTGACGAAGAGTTTGGAGGAGTTAAAACAAGGTCAATATCAACACCAAGGAAGAGTTTGAAGGAGTGAAAAAAAGGTCAATACCAGCACCAAGGATGAGGTTGAGGGCACTTAGGGAAAATCAATGACCAAGGGGCAATAAGTACTATAAGTTTGGCACCCCCATTCTCTTTAACCTTCAATTTTCATGCCTAGTTTCCAAATATCTTCTCGTACATTGACACCCCCATTCTCATAAAATGGTATAAGATAAGACAAAAAAATAAAATAGCTTAGTCTTTCACATTTTTATCCACCAGCCTCAGGTCTTGGAAAAACTCTCATAATCCACATCTTGGTTGAGGTCTAGGATTTCATCACACATAGCCTTTATCATATGAGTCTGAAGCAATTATAGACTTAGCCCAAGTATATGCTAGGCTAAGGTAGATATAATGAATGGAAATAGAGACATACAATTCTTCTTTAATACCTCCACCACAAACATATGCAAGGTGTTGGTTGTTTTTACAGTAAGTAGGTTGATCTTCTAATCTACCTATGGAATTTCCAATTCCAATGAAGGACAGCTCTTAGGACCTGGACTAACTGACAAGGATTTGAAAGACCTCCTACACTTTGGGCTCTGCAAGACCTGAGAGGGTGATCCCTTGATGCATTTACAACCTCTACACCATCATTATAAACAACATTAACAACAACAGATAATCTCATTTAATAGCTCAACATAATAGGATAATACCAAATAGAATTGGTTTTTTATCAATAATATCAACTATTTGGAGCATGAGATAACTTGATAGGGAGGCTGTAGGAATCAATCACAGTGTTTTCAGATGCTGCAGGAAGCAATCACAGATTCATGTGCTAGGCCTTGTCATAGACCTCCTTGGTGAAATTTCTATTCCACCCTAACCTATAGGAACTATACCTTGTCTAAGTTCCCCTGGTTCTCCTGCCAACCTCACTATCTTGTCAAGTTTGCAACTACCAAGCCAAATCTTGGTGCTATGACTCCTTTCTTTCTTAGCCTTTTATGCATCCAAAAGGACTAATCCTCTCTCAATACATGAATGAATCTTGCAGGGGTGAGGGAATGTTTTCCAAAACTCCAAAACAACCTCCTAGGGTTTTTGGAACTTCACTTAGACTCCATCTACCAACACTTGCATTGAAGCCTATTCCATAGGTTTTGCCCTTGAGCCACTATTTGGTCTCTGAACAGGGGTAAATTGCTTTTCCCTCCTAAACCCACCAAAGAAACGTGGTTCTTGGCTTAGGAAATGCATTTCCCTTGTCTAAAACTTCAATATTTCTAGGGTCTTGGCTCTGTCCAAGCCGTACTTTTCCCTCATGCAAACACTGCCCAGAAAACTAGGGTTTCTAACTGTCTAGAACTAGTTTTAGGACTGATGAAAATTTCTCCTCCTAAATGGATTGATGGGATCTCCTCCTTGGTACCATACGTGACCAAGACCTTCCCCTAAATTCTCCAAAAATAATTTTTTGAAAATATTTTCTCCCCTGCAAGTTATCAACACTGTTCTACAACCTTTCCTAGCCAGGCTCTTCACTGGCTCGCCTAGAGCAAGGCTTTTCTCATAACTCCTGCAACCAAAGAAAACCTAACACCTACCACTAAAATATGTATAGATATGGAGCTTGATCACATTCCCAACAATTCCATACTTCTAGGTACGAAGGGAATGCAGCCTAGAACTCCATTTTTTACACAGTTCTAGTCAAAACAACAAATAAGGAAATAAAATATAGAATTTACAAGAATGGATGAAACGATGGAACAGCTATAAAATGTGCCAAAATAAACTTCTAGAGGCTTCTCTACATGATAATAAAACCTACAAAATTCCTCTTTTAATTCATTTAGCTGCTATCATGCAAACAAGAACATGAAAACAAAAAAATAGGACAAGAATGTTGTTTTCTTCAATTTCTGGAAAAATAGTCTGTAAAAAGAACTTCGAACCAACCAAAAAGGTCATGGAATTCCTTAAATATTCCTCCCCAACAATTTAGGTTCTTGGGTCGAGGCTTAAATGACTTAAAAATGCCTTTTTGTAAAACCCGCTGTGTTTTCTGACATTTAACAATTTTTCACTATTTAGCAAAGTGAGCCTCTAAACTCATTGGAATCTTGACACCCTCTTTCCCAAAGACCAAAAACAACCATAAGAACCTAAAATAATGGTCAACATGACCTTATGATAGAACAAAAAATTAAAAAATCAAAAACAAAATAGTCCTTTGCTTGGTGCTCCTGCACCATTCTCCCCCTCTCAGCACAAACAACTAAGGAATTGTGGGAGAGATCAGAGACATATAAATGCCTTGATTCTTAAAATCTGATTCTTCTACCTAGGTAGCTTCAGATCCATGCTTATCCTTCCATTTGACAAGATGTTCCATGTACACCTTGTGCCTTGTAGTCTTTTTCACTCTTGACTCCAAGATCTTTTCTGCTTGCAACTTGTCTGGAGTTGGTATGGACATGTTGCTGATGTATTTGAAGACCTCCTTACTATCCTATTCTAGGTCCTTGACTGTCCCTTTATATTTGATCAAATCAGCAACATTGAAAACTGGAGAGATTCCCAAGTCTACTGGTAATTCCACCTTGTATGCATTCTTACCATATTTGGCCAATACCTTGCATGGACCCACTCTTTTCATCTGTAACTTGGTTTCCATTCCCTTCCAAAATATTGATTTGTTAAGATGAACCATTGCATAATCACCTACTTGAAACTGCACATCTCTCCTTGACTCATCAACTTTATCCTTCAATTTTTGTGTTGTTGTTGTGATTGTCTTCTTAACCTGCTCATGAATCTCCTTCATGGTCTGAGTGAAGTATTCTGCATGTCCACTCATATTCTCCTAAGATCCAATGTCTCTAAGTTCACAAATACCTCTTGGGTGCATCCCATACACAACCTCAAAAGGACTTTTTCTGTAGTTCTATTTACACTATCATTATAAGCATATTCAGCTTGAGAAATTACCATATCCCATGTCTATCCATATTCTTTAGTCAAGCACCTCAGAAGATTACCTAGCACTCTATTAACCACCTCTGTTTGACCATCGATTTGAGGATGGTAAGCTGATCCAAAAGACAGATTTGTTCCCAATCTGCTCCATAGAGTTTTCCAAAAATGACTCATGAACTTCACATCTCTATCAAAAACAATACTTAGAGGTAGTCCATGGATCCTAACAACTTCCTTGAAGAAAAGATGAGCTATGTAGCTTGCATCATGAGTAGTTTTGCAAGGTATGAAGTGACTCATCTTACTAAATCTATCTACCACAACATAAATACTATCAAAACTAGTCTTGGTCTTAGGAAGACCTACCACAAAATCCGTGCTCACACACTCCCATGGTCTATTTGGAATGGGCAGGGGTTGATACAAACCAGCATTGCTAGCTCCCCCTTTATCTTTCATGCATACAACACACTGTTCCACATATTTTCTGACATCTCTTGCTAACTTAGGCCAGTAATAGAATCTTTGAACTAGCTCTAAAGTTTTATTAATACCAAAATGTCCACTAAGACTGCCATTATGTTTTTCTTGAATCAAATTTTCTCTCATTGATCCTCTTGGAACACATAACTGATTACCCTTAAATAATAGTCTTTTGCAGTGTATACTCAGCATATTGACTATGAAAATGATTCTCAAAATCAGAGCATACCTTGTAGGCTTCTGAAAAGTTTTCATCCTCACCATAGAGGTCTTTGAAACACTCTATTCCAATGCTCTTTAGCTGTATTTCTTGCACTATTAGCTTTCTTCTGCTTAATGCATCTGCCACCTTATTCATTTGTCCCTTTTTGTGCTTGATAGTGAATGTGAAAGCTTGGATGTATTCCATCCATTTCAAATGTCTATTACTCAGCTTCTCTTGGGTGTTGATGTAACTAAGTTCCTAGTTATCAGTAAAAGCCACAAACTCTTTGGGTAACAAATAATGCCCCCACTTCCTAAGGGACTGCACTAAAGCATATAATTCAAGAACATAAGTAGAGTACTTTTGTTTGGCTTCATTGAGCTTTTCACTAAAGAAGGCTACATGCCTACCTTCTTGACTAAGTACTCCTCCTACAACTACTCCACTTGCATCACACTCAACTGTGAACAACTTGTCAAAACTAGGCAACAACAGAATAGGTTGGGTTGCCACCTCTTATTTCAATTTTTCAAAACCTTTATCAGCCTCTTGAGTCCATTTAAACTTTTTTTTCAGACCACCTTTGATAGTATATAGGATTGGGGCACATATACCACTGAAATTTCTAATGAATTTTCTATAAAACTGAGCTAAACCATGAAAACTCCTTACCTCTATTGTTGTGGTTGGTGTAGGCCAGTTTAGGATGGCTTCCACCTTGCTTGGATCCATCTTCAATGTTCCTTGAGATACTACAAAACCCAAGTACACAAGTTCTTGCTTGAAGAACTCACACTTCTCAAGGTTAATTGCCAACTTCTCTTCTTGCAACCTTTTAAGTACCATCTCCACATGCTTGAGGTGTTCTTCTGTCTTACTGAAAATCAGTATGTCATCAAGATAGAGTACTACAAAGATCCCTGTAAAATCCTTAAGCACCTCATTCATTAGTCTCATGAACGTGCTAGGGGAATTTGAGAGGCCAAATGGCATCACTTTCCACTCATACAAGCCATCATTTGTCTTAAAATCTATCTTCCATTCATCACCCTCCTTAATTCTGATTTGATGATACCTACTCTTAAGATCCAACTTGGTGAAGAATTTTGCACCCCAAAGACAATCCATCAAGTCTTCAATTCTAGCAATAGGAAACCTATACCTAATTGTAATTCTATTAATTGCTCTAGAATCAGTGCATAATCTCCACTTACCACCTTTTTTTGTTGCCAAAACAACTGGGACTGCACAAGGGTGGATGCTCTTTTGGAGCAATCCTTGATTCAACAATTCTTCCACTTGCCTAGCCACCTCTTGGTTCTGCTCAGGAGTAAGTTTGTATGCTGCTTTGTTAGGAAATGAGGCTCCAGGTATAAAGTCAATTTGATGACTTATTGCTCTCTTGGGTGGTAAAGTTGTAGGTGTACCATCACTGACTATGCTCTTATACTTATTCAACAACTTTTGGACTGCTTCTGGTAAGACTATCCTTTCAGCCTTTTCTTCCTCTTTGGACTGCATCATGACCACATATCCTTCATTCCATTGGTGTAGGTCCTTAAGGAATTCCTTGCCACTACCCAACATAATGTTGGGTACCTTTGACTGTCCTTCATCTTCCTCAATCAATGACTGCAGTTTGAAGGTTCTTCCATCCTTCTTAAATGAGATGGTGTTCTCTTTTCCATCATAAATAGCACTTCTGTCATATTGCCAAGGTCTTCCCAGTAGTAGATGACATGCATCCATGGGTAATACATCACAAACCAGCTTGTATTTATAGCCTCCAATTGAAAATTCCACTGTTACTTGCTCATTCACCAAAACACTCTGCCCTTTATTCAGCCATGTGACCTTGTAGGGGTTATTATGGGGTACTTTCTCCAATTTTAGCTTTGCTACTGCCTCCTCAGAGATGATATTATCTGTAGAACCAGAATCTACAATGACCTTGCATACCTTTCCCAATATCTTGCACCTTTCTCTAAACAAAGCTCTCCTTTGCTTAGGTTCTTCCTTGGCCGGTTGTCTGATCAGCACTCTATTAAACATTAGATTTTCACCTACTTCTAATTCTATTTGACTGATCTTAGGGGATTTGACACTCATGGTGTCCTCTTGTGCATAAGCTACTCTTTTCTCATTGCTTGATGAAGAAGCTTTCTTCGGGCATCTATAAGCTGGATGACCTAGCTGATTGCAGTGATAACATTTCATGGTGGCAAAGTAAGAGTTACTTCTGCCTACTCCTCTTCCTCTATTTGAGCCTCCTTGAGGTCCTCTTCCTCTATTAAATCCTCCTCTTGAAGATGTTTCACCTCCATGCTCAGTAAGATTTGATTCACCTTGGTTTCTTTGTTCATTACCTCTTCCTTGGTAACCTCCATGCTGTCCTCTTTGATCTTTGCCTCTTCCTCTGCCCTTAGAGGACTAATCATGCTTCCTTTTATTCCTTTCTTCAATCTTGATAGCTAGCTGATAACATTGGTGTACTATTTTAGGACTCAAAAGAGCCATCTCTTCTTGGATGTTCCACTTCAAACCATTTAGGTATCTAGCCACTTTTAGGCTCTCATCTTCTACCACATTTGATCTCAAGAAAAGCTTCTAGAACTCTTCACTATAGGTGTTGACATCTTGATCTTTTTGTCTTGAACTCTGTCTCTTCTTGTGGAGTTGGATCTCATAGTCATCTGGCATGTAGGCTTCCATTACCTTAGCAACCATTCCTTTCCAAGTTGATATGGGCTGCTTACCTTCTTTTTCCCTTTCAGTCTGAACAAACTTCCACCATGTCAAGGCTAATCCTCTCAATATTGACTTAGCAACCTTCACCTTCTGAGCTTCAGTTACTCCATCACACTCAAAGTGATTCTCCATGCCTTCTATCCAATCCATGACCAAATCAGGATCCATCTTTCCACTGAATAGTGGTATGCCCTACAGTCCTTTTCCACTCAATGCTTTCAATGCCTTCAAGAAAGGCTCCTCCTCCAAAATGGGGTTAGGTTTAGGGACCTTTTCTTCCTTTGGCACTGTTCCTTCCAACCTTCCATTGTTCAATGCCTTCTCCAATTGCTCTATTCTTTCTTTTAGGGACTTGTTGTCCTCTTCTTGTTCTTCAACCCTCTTGGCTAACTATACATTTTTCACCATGGCAGGTGTTTCACTTGACTTAACTTTTGACATATAAGTTGCTTCCCAAATATTTTACTTACTCTGATACCAATCTGATAGGGAGGCTATAGGAATCAATCACACTATTTTCAGATGCTGCAGGAAGCAATCACAGATTCCTATGCTAGGCCTTGTCATAGACCTCCTTGGTGAAATTTCTGTTCCACCCTAACCTATAGGAAATCTACCTTGTCTAAGTTCCCCTGGTTCTCCTGCCAACCTCACTATCTTGTCAAGTTTGCAACTACCAAGCCAAATCTTGGTGCTATGACTCCTTTCTTTCTTAGCCTTTTATGCATCCAAAAGGACTAATCCTCCCTCAATACATGAATGAATCTTGTAGGGGTGAGGGAATGTTTTTCAAAACTCCAAAACAACCTCCTAGGGTTTCTGGAACTTCACTTAGACTCCATCTACCAACACTTGCATTGAAGCCTATTCCATAGGTTTTGCCCTTGAGCCACTATTTGGTCTCTGAATAGGGGTAAATTGATTTTCCCTCCTAAACCCACCAAAGAAACATGGTTCTTGGCTTAGGAAATGTATTTCCCCTATCTACAGCTTTAAGATTTCTAGGGTCTTGGCTCTGTCCAAGCCGTACTTTTCCCTCATGCAAACACCGCCTAGAAAACTAGGGTTTCTAACTGTCCGGAACCAGTTTTAGGACTGGTGAAAATTTCTCCTCCTAAATGGATTGATAGGCTCTCCTACTTGGTACCATACATGGCCAAGACCTTCCTCTAAATTCTCCAAAAATAATTTTTTGAAAATCTTTTCTCCCCTGCAAGTTATCAATGTTGTTTTGTAGCCTTTCCTAGTCGGGCTCTTCACTGGCTCGCCTAGGGCAAGGCTTTTCTCATAACTCCTGTAACCAAAGAAAAAATAACACCTACCACTAAAATATGTACATATCTGGAGCCTGACCATATTCCCAACAATTCCATACTTCCAGGTATGGAGGGAATGCAGCCTAGAACTCCATTTTTTACACAGTTCCAGTCAAAACAGCAAATAAGGAAATAAAACACAGAATTTACAAGAATGGATGAAATGATGGAACAGCTATCAAATGTGCCAAAATAAAATTCCAGAGGCATATCTACATTATAAAAATACCTACAAAATGCCTCTTTTAATTCATTTAGCTGCTATCATGCAAACAAGAACAGAAAAATAGAAAATTAGGACAACAATGTTGTTTTCTTCAATTTCTGGAAAAACAGTCCGTACAAAGAACTTCTAACCAACCAAAAATGTCATGGAATGCCTTAAATATGCCTCCCCAACAATTTAGGTTCTTGGGTCAAGGCTTAAATGACCTAAAAATGCCTTTTTGTAAAACCCGCTGTGTTTTCAGACATTTAACAATTTTTCACTATTTAGCAAAGTGAGCCTCTAAACTCATTGGACTCTTGACACCCTCTTTCAAAAAGACCAAAAACAACCCTAAGTAGATAAAATAATGGTCAACATGACCTTATGATATAACAAAAAAATTAAAAACTCAAAAACAAAATAGTCCTTTGCTTGGTGCTCCTGCACCATAACTACAACAACATTTCACAGTAGAAGATAGTCATTGATTTCCAATTTGTAGCAAGCTCTAGGTAAAGGAAAAAAAAAACTGAACTATACGAATAAGTAAAACTTATATCAGTGCCATATATCCATTGGAGGAGTCAAATTTATAAGCATCCAAGGGTTTATAATAGATTTAACACATAACATATAAGATCCTTGATAACATTGCTTTACAATCTCATCAATATGTATTCTAACCCAATACTACTTATCAAATCCTTATACAAAACATATCCACCTACAATCCCATTCAATCATTTTAATTAATTCCTTGAATTAAATCTAAAACAAGAATCATACACACCACAACAGTGAGATGAACGAAACAACTCTTAATCATTTTATTCAAAATTCAGATATGCTTGTACAATGGAGAGACATGAGTTTGGATTAATCATATCAATTCAAATGTCAGTACTGTCATAAAACACCAAATCCCCATGAATTCAAAACCTACTATAGAATGACTCAAAACCTAAATTGCATTTTCCCTAAAACCATCAAACTTTACGATTTTCTTTGCAACTTCATCTAGACTCGACCAAAAATATCCAACTTACTAACCTATACTTCTGGCCTTGAAATCTTTCTTATAGAAAAAGAAGGAGCAAACAAGCATCGGGCCAGAAAGCACATGTGTCACTAGCCAATTGGACCACCTTGTGATATTCCAAAAATTTGTTTCAACAATAATCTCCCCAGAGAATCTTCTTGTTCATCATGCCCGCTGAGAATGGTTGACGCAACAACAAAAAACTTCAAGAATTCCAAGCCTAGACTGTCACCAAAAAACAAAACTAGAATCTATTGTAACTACAACAGCTAACTTGTCAACCATTAGCAACCTACTCCTTTTCACTCTTCCTCAATTAAATATACATTTACCCATTTCTGGTACTCTTCATCAGTTGGCCAATCAAAATTGATCACCTCATTCACCTTGACACTATAAGGTTTGTACTTAACTGCCATCTGATTCGCTTCTCTTTCAAAAGACTCTAAGAATGAGCTGGTGCTAAATATTTTGTCCATACAACTCATCAACAAATCATAATCTGAGTTACCCTATTTTTGAGGGTTTTGTAGTCCAAACATGATATAAAAGGGGCTCTTACACTTTTTGTGATTACTGTAGCTTGTGTAAGAGGCCCCATGGATACTATTGTAATTGTAGGATGCATGAATAGGGTGTAGGATAAGAAATAAAGAAGGTATAGTAGTTGTCCTCAATAGTTTTGTGAAGAAAAGCATGTGAAATGAGAAGTTCAAGCCTAGGTTTCAACAAAACATGTATGGGAGATCTGATTTTATGAATTTTTATCCTTGTGTAGACCTAATGGGTCATTTTTGAACATTGAATATAAATGATATACATACACACACACACATGCACACACACACACAAATATATATACATACATACATATATATGTATGTATGTATGTATGTATGTATATGTATTTTTAAATGTAAATGTAAATGCAATTACTAGATGCTCTCCTAGAACAATAAATGCAACATATCATTAAAGAAATCTATATCTATGTATATAAATGTGTATTTCTAAATGCAAGTGTAAATGCAAAGAGCATATGGTTTTGTAGTGTTATAGATACAACATATCCATAAATTAATGTAATTGAAATTATAAAGTCTTCAACACATATAATATGAAATTGATCAAACTATTAAACTACATGAGAAATAAATGAAAACAGTAAATGCATATGTATGTGTATTTGTAAATGTAAGTGTAAAATAAATAAGAATAATGAAAATTATAAAAGAATACAAGGAAAGGTCTCCTCCCTTCTTGGTAGTGATAACCTCCTCCACACACAACCCTTAAAAATTATGAATAGAGGAATATAATCTTTGAATAACTCAAATTTGATTCTCTCCTACCTGATGCAATTAATCATTTTATCCTTACAAACATTTATAGTGATTACTAGAGGCACATAGACAAATTCTTCATAATAGAAGAATTTGATCATACTTTTCCAATAATGGAATTATGAGAAAACCTTAGGTTAAATGAATAATTCTTAGCTAAGTTCTTTAAATCATGTCCAACCATATAAGAGAAGACAACTACTATGTGTACCTGGATACCATGGAGAAAGGCTAGTCTTTGGGCTCTTTCATCAATCATCCTACCTTAAAATATACCAAAAGTCTCCTAACAATTAGACATAGGAAGATTTAATATGACTTAAAAAAAATTTATTGCCAAAGCATAAACTTATGATGACTTAACTAGGCCTAGTACACACTCCCTCCCTGTTAACCACTTAGACATATGGAAATTAAATGTAAATTTTTTGCTATTTTTAGTCATGTAGGTGTCCAATAAACCACTTGTTGGTGTTTCCCTTCTAGTTTATTAACTTTGAAGAGAAAAAGTCCTTTGATTACAATTAGGGAATACATTTGAGGCCTTGGTTGTGTAACTGGTGGACCATAGTCACATTTAACAATTGTTAAAAAGTTTGGGAGTTAAAATGTTAAGTAGATTTGATTTGTGATGGACACATTTGGACACTAGTAACAATAGCTTGCAATCTATCAAGACTTGATTACCTTATAACCTATGAAATTATAGCAATGAAATGATAGATTAATCATAATTTCACCTTGGGATCACATCACCATGAAAGAACTTCATCCAACATCCTTATGAGTGCAGGTACCACCAAATAATTATTTGTTAGATCTGTCTTCCTTGAGTGAGGGAAATTCAGGAAGAGAAGAGGAAAGCGAGACATGTAGTATGTCTAAAAGAGGGAGATCAACTAGAGGTTGAAAGATTAGAAGAAAATTTTGTAAACGCATGGAATTTTTTCTTACTAAATGGGGGTCATGTTCTTATGATGATGAGAGAATAGGTGACATTGAGGTGCCCTTGAGGTACAAACATCTATGGAAACAATGGGTACCCAAGGAACTTCCTCCAATAAAAATTGATTTTTGTGTCAACGAGAGGATATATCACATAGAACCATCATCATTACATGGTTTGGGCATATTTTGCATGGAGGACATAAAGGTGTGTTATGACAAAGTTACTGAATTGATGGAGTATGTTGGACCTTGTTACAGTTACAAAGATTAGATGCAATTGGTTCGATATACATAAAGTATGCGTAGGTATGCATTGTCAGCAAATTATATACAACTAAAAGATAAGTATCAAAATAAAGGAGTGGCTATATACATTGACAGAAGGCCAAAAGCATCAAGGAATATTGCAAGGTTTATAAATAGTACATGACCTAGGTCAACAAATAAGCAACCCAATTGCATATTCGAGGCATGTGAGGGAAACCATGTATTCGTATGTGCAATAAAATCAATAACTATAGGGGAATATTTGCTAATTGATTACATTTTGAATCACTTAGTTACAAACACAGTTACTATGGGGGTGGTATGTTCTATGTACCATTTTACCCAACCTCCAATTAATGACTCCAATATACCATTTTATTCTTTTGTTTTTATTTGTAAGTCTATTGGTTTCATTTCGGTAATGTTTTTTTATATTTATTTTTTGTCACAAGAGGACATTGATCATATGGAGAAGGCTCTGGCCCAGAGCACAGATCATGATGTATCTTCAGGCGCTTCTACCCAACACATTTACCTCATTGTAATATTTTGATAAGTTTTTATTATTATGTTTTTTTCATAAGTTTTTTGGCTTAATTTTGATAATGTTTTTAATATTCTTGTTGTAGTTGACTGATTGGGGAAACAAACCAGTAGTAGAGGAGAGCATCCATTGTGAGGTGCAGTTAATATTTTGTGATGATGACATTGCTTATTCAACAAACCCTCTCGATACGATAAAGAAGATCCAAAAAAAATGCAATGAAGAAATGGTTAAGTTGATGTTCATAGTGCCTCAAACAGATGAGATAAGAGAGAGGGTTAAAATATTGACTGAGAGATTACAAAACTTGTAAGTTGTCATGAGGTCTTTAATTATAACATAAGTTCATTCATGGTTTTATATTTTTTACTCTTTTATGCCATGAACTAAAATATGTGTTGTTTTTACAGGGTTATTTGCCTCCTCATAATGCTCTTGGCCATGATCAGGGTACTACAAGTGCTGCCCGAGGAGTAGAGGTTGGTACAAGTGTCCATCCTGATCTTCCTACACATACATCACATCATCTAACCCCATCATTTATGCCTATATTGTGGTCTGAAGCCTCAACAACACATACCATGTAGGAATCCATTAATGCACCCTTTGGCAGTGAACACATGCCAGAACATGTGTCACGACATGTACCTAGGGATGCAGAGGCCACTAGTACTAGTGATGTTTTAGCAGCATTTCTTGGATCTTCCCATATTACCAGTACAGGAACATTTCCAGTCACACTTGTGCTGACTGAATATTTTATTCCCATAAAGATAGAGGTGGTCCTAGGTACTTTAAAATGTTTTAATTATTATTATATATAATCCAATTGAAATTTACTTATTGATCGCTCTTTTTAGACTATTTATCGCATGATCATTTTGTAGGAAATGATGTTTTTTATAAACATCTAAGTGATATTACATTGGAGCTCTTTGGGCCCACCATATGTACATGGTGGAATGCCCAAAATCAAGATTTAAAAGATGAGCTCATTAACCATTTAGTTGTGTTGTTCGGTGATAAAAAATTCAACTAAACCAAGGTCCTTAAGAAAGTTGGTAACTATCTAAAGTATGTGGGGGACCAATATAGGTCACATTTAGAGAAGAACAAAAAGTACGAGCATCCCCCCATGATTCCAGAGAGGGAGTGGAAGGACCTAGTGTGGGATGGAAATGAGAAGGCTGACAAGAAAAAAAGAAAGACACCATGAGGCCAAGGAAGGTATGTGATACTATCAACAATGTAATTATATACTGATTACTCTTTATTTTTACACAATCAAACATATTTCAAACTTTTCATAGGCTGCCCGACACATCAAAGGAAACAAAGGTAAGACTAGAAAAACATGGGCAACACAAACTTGGCTCTGGCGGTTATATGAAATTAGCTGCATGAATTGTAAGTATCAATAAATGAAATATAGTATCCAAATAATAAATTGAAAACAATTTTGGTTTTATCACACCATAGAAGAAAAATTCATGATCTTATGCAAAAATGTAGGGCTCTGAATTCAACAGAGTTCCCACTGAAGATTACCTGAAGATTACCTTCCAGCAAGGCTATGGAGCCCTGGTTGAACGCCTAAGAGTCTTGAGTAGGAAAACACAACCTTCCACTACATATGACATGCAGGTAAATAAAATTAATAAAGTTTATTTAAAATTGAATACTTGTGCAATCTATTCAATACTAATTTCAACCATAAAGTAATTACATGCCTATTTGTTTTAAACATTCAAGCAATGATAATACTGCACATGACATTGGAATGCATCCTAGTGAAGGTGGAGCACAACTTGCAGATGAAGGTCATGGTGTGCATCTTAGTGCTTTAAAGCATGTAGAGCATGATCAACATGTTGAGCATGATTAGGCTAGAGAAGATCAGGAACATGATGTGGCCCCATTAGGTAAAGAGGACCACTCTAAAGTTATTTCAAACATATTTAATTGCAATTGGTGTATTAATTAATGTAACCTTTCATGTTTCAACTTTAGAGCATGTAGAGTGTGATCAACATGTTGAGCATGATCAGGCTAGAGAAGATCAAGAACATGATGTGGTCCCATCAGGTAAAGGGGACCACTCTCATGTTCTCTTAAACATATTTAATTTCAATTGGTGTATTAATTAATGTAACCTTTCATGTTTCAATTGCAAATCAGGATTTAGAGGGTGTTCAACATGTTGAGCATGAGTCTATAACAAAAGTACAGAAACATGATGTGGACCCATCAGGTAAAGAGAACCACTCTAATGTTCTTTTAATTAATGAAATACTTGTAACAATAATAATAAAACATATCAGTTTAACATTTCTTTCTTATTGCAGCAGACCCCCCCTTGCAGTGGTGTCCACGTCATGAGCAGATGACTAGGCATACATTAAGATCACAAGCAGAGGGTAGAACAACTAAAGGGGAACATATATTGATTTAGAAAATGATACTCCACTTCAGATTTTTGTATCTTTAAAAAAGAAACAAAAAAATGTGATTGTAATCATATCATGACAACCATATTTTTGATAATATGTAAAAACTGAAAGAACGAATATTATATGTTAATGAATGAATGTTATATGTTATTAATGGATGAATGAATTTTATATGTTATTAATGGATGTATGAATGAATGTTATATGTTATTAATGGATGAATGAACGATTAATGTTATATGATTGGGTATGGGGAATTGAGAGTGATGTGAGGGGGGGGAGGGGCCAAATGAGCTTCCCCTATTAAGTAGAGAATATTAAACTATTCTCTAAAGAAAGAGAAGATTAATAAGGTAATGAACTTTTGAACATAAGAAATGCATCTTTTGAAGCACCAAACCAATATGCAAAGATGAAAGAAAGTGCTAACTTTTCACTATGGTGGAAAAAAAATGATTCTTTATACCCTGAATCCATGCTTTGCATCATAATTTGAAGTTTTTTCCATTCCAATGTTCTGAGTTTAGTTTGTTTGTATGGATTTGTATGAATACCACATTTTGTTGTGTGTGGATTTGGTTTCAAAGTTTCGTTTCTTCTATTTTTAGTGGTGACATAACTCTAAAATTTGACTTTTGTGCATAAAAAGTTAGTGGAAAAATTGATAGCTTTGAAGGGTTTAGAGGCTCGATTGAGATAGATATATGAATATTTGGATCTTGTTGTTGATGGGAGGCTTTGACTTAACCATGAAATTTTGTACCATTTGTAGGTATGCAAAATTTTATTTTCTTACATTCATTCTTGATCATAAATGTTGTAAATGATATTAATCCTTTAGACTTCAGATTCATTTTATTTTTATAATGATCAAAATGTTATACTTTGCTATACATTCAAGCATTCTCTTGCTCCCTACCCTTTCTCTCCCCCTCCTTTTAAGAATTTTCTTTGTCATAAAAGATTCACATTTTTGTCTCATTTACACAAATTTATCTAAAGGGCTAGGAGTGAATAAAGATATGTAAAAGATGATGGATTATGTCTAAACAACAACTTTCCATCTTATAGCTAATTAAATCCTTAATATTTTAATATTTTAGAGCTCGAATAATTCTTGTATATGCATGTGTAGCAATAAGGGAGCCTATGTGAAGATTGAAATTTAAAATATCACTTTGGTATTTTTCCTTAGGCAGTGAAATGATATTTTGAGTAATACAAGCCTACACACACATTGATATTTTTCAGCATTGCATTGAAGAAATTTTTTTCTCTTATACCTACCCTTGACTATACATGGAGGTATATAATATTGGTTTATGGGTTTATTCTGTAAGTAGTTAATTTCACAGAGGAAGACTAAAATCTTCTTAATGTCTGTCAGGTGTGAAAGCATATGAATCACTTGCTGAAGGCACCATTTTGTATTCATCCAAAAACTGGTTTGTTCTTTTTTTTAATGTTTCTTGCATGTGTTATTTTTTAGGCTCTGGAGATGTAGCTCAACTCTTTCCTTTGCACTTTTCATCTATTTTGCTGATTACAATAGATTTTCCTCATAATTTTTCATGTAGATCTATTTGTAACCTTATTTTCTACCAATCAATTTGCAAACCACTCACATATTAAGGACCATTTCACTAACTTGTAGTCATCCATTACTTCATATGTTGTAGGTTGTGTCTGTGTGCCAATAAATCCTGATGATTGCGAGAAATTTAATCCTACAAGTGTACCCAATCTTTCTCAAGTAAAAGTCTTACCTTATTTTATAGTACTTTAAATGGTTAATTGAAGGTGCTTCTTTAGATCTAAGATAGTTGAATCCTAGATTAAAATATGGCATTAGATGGGCAGTATAATGATAAAACTAAGGTCCATTGAACACAAATTACCAACATAATTTACTCGACTATGAATAGTGTTACAATTATAATTATTTCTCCTTTACCTACCTCTACATTAATGAAAAAGATAATAGATATTGGAAGTTCATTACATGTCTCATGTATGTGTTAGTATTTTATTTTTTTTGAAGTTGTTCAAGAGCTTGATTAGGTCAAGAATATGTTCTACAAGCTCTGTTCTCTTGACATTTCTCAACATTTTCCCTACACATTTTCTCTTCAATCCAGACGTTTCTTAACTCCTTCCCTTGTTAGCCCTTTGTTATTCTCAAGTGTAATGCTTTTTCTATGCATCTATGCATCTTTCCATCTATATGTATGATCAGTTATTAGTCTCTATGATGGTACATTTCAACGAATATTTTTTTAAAAAAAATTACATTGTTTCATCGTAATTTCAATGAAAACCACCGTCGAATCACCGAAAAGGTCTGATGAAGTTGCTATAGCTGCAATGAAGGCTTTGTTGTAACTTCTTTCCCATTTTGTCATAATTTTGACAAACTCTTGTCATTGTTTTGACGCTACTCCTTTCCCATTTCATAGCAATTTTGATGAACTTTTGTTGTTGTTTCGACGCTACTCCTTTCCCATTTCGTCGAAATGGCAACGAACTTATGGTGTTGTTTTAGTGCTACTCCTTGCCCATTTCATCGAAATTGTGATGAACTTCTAGTGTTGTTTCAACGCTACTCCTTTCCAATTTTGTTGAAATGGAAATGAACTTTTGGTGGTGTTTCGACGCTACTCCTTGCCCATTTCGTCGAAATGGCGATGAACTTCTGGTGTAATTCGTCAGTGGATATGAGAATTTTTTGGTGGTATTTCAATGAATATCTGAGTCATTTTATGATGCTGGCAAATGACGAATCTATGCCGTTATTTCGACGTTTAATTTTTCTTCGGCCTTTCGACCAAAAAATAGTGACAAAAATGTTTTCGTCATTTTGTCGCTTTTCTGACAAAGATTTTTTGAATGACCGACGAACGTTGGTTGAAAAATGATGTCAAATTCAGTAGTGAAAAATTCTACATTTTCATATTATAGCTTGATCTAAACATTTGAAAAACATAAAGTTTCTGAAAAAATCTCAAAAAAATCACTACTAGGACTAATTCACAACATTGGGCGACTTAGTCCTCCTACACATTCTGCACTGTAATTTCTGGCATTTTCTAAAAAATTTCTACATCTCTATTTTTTTTAATTGCATTTTGTCATAGTTTCCATATTTGTTGTTTTATTCCATTTCTTGCATTTAGTTTGCTTTCATTCCTTTGCATCATGGATTTATGTTTTAAGAAGTTTTAGATGTCATTAAAAGCTTTAGTTAACATGTGAAACTATACCTTTGGAATTGATCCTAATGACCTTGAGCTTCCTCATACTCCTTCAACTCCTCATGAATTTCCTCCTCATAATGTTGACATCATTGGAGAAGATGATGACAACATGAATAAGTTCTGAAATGAATGTCTTAACAACATTGAAGCCAATGCATCCTTTTATCCATCCATGAAATGACAAGACCTTTCTACAGTCTCATCTCTTCACATGTTTGGTTACTTACATCTTGAAACAAATGAAGGACCTAAGTTCCCTCCATTAGGTGGACCTAGTTCCTCTAAACAAGCAACCCCTCAACCATTCTGTGATAACAAAGTTACAAATACCCCAATCAACCTTGAAGAAACTTATGGAAAAGGTTTTACCATTTTAAGTAAACAAGGATGTGACACAACAATTAAACATGACATTCATAAACTTTTAGAACAAAGTCCAAAAGATGAAAACACAACTGGGATAGGCTATCAAGATCATCCTCATGACAACAAGCCTCCTTTAGAATATTGGAGACTTTGTGATAATGGAACGGTGATCTTTGATTCCCCTCCTAATCTGGAGGTCCTCCTTCCACATAAATAACCCTTACATGATAACAATGGCAACAATGATAGGATCACTTTGGGTCCTCCTATTCGAGAAAAGGGTGAATCTAGCAAATGCAAGAGGCCTTACAAGTTACAAAAACTCAAGTTTCCTCTCCACCCACCACCTGAATGTGAAAGGAAATTACAAATCATTTTAAACAAAGGACTCACATTATTACCACCTATGAATAGATGGGTGATCTATCCTAAAGATGTTAATGTTCCATATTTTTCATATCATCATGTTCTTGAACATAGAAGTGATAAGTGTCACCAATTGAAATATATATTGAGCAAGTATCATTTTGATGGCAATAATTGCTATCCAATAAATCCATAAACCATCATTAAACACCTTATCATGTAATAGTTGTAGAACATTCTCTTCTCACTATTACATGACCTCTCCCATCACCTATCTTAGCTCATTCTTGTCTTGCACTTAGTGGGGGAAAGAAGTTGCTAAAATTGTCCTAGTAATACATTTGTCATTGTCCCTTAGCTGCGTTATTTATATCGATTGAGATTGGGAGGCAGATGACTTGCTTGATGGTTCACTCACATTTTCCTTACTACTCTTTTTCATTTTATTTTTATTTTTTATTTTTTGTGTTTGCATGTGTGTGATGTGTTCCCTCGTAATGTGACGTTTAATATTCTCCTCTCTTTGTGACATTCCTCTATTTGTACCTTCATTCTTCTATATGTCGTACATCACTTTTGCCTTTTTTTCCTTTTCCTTTTTATTTTTTTTCTTGTGTTTTCCTTTTGGTGATCAGACAAGGCATTGAGACCACAATGTCTCTTTCCTGTTGACCCAAAAATGTTTCCTTTTTCTTTTTCCTTTTCATTTTCTTTTTTCTTGTGTTTTTCTTTTAGGGATGATGCAAAGTTTTGAGACATACTATGTATCTTCCATGTTGACCAAAATGGATCTTACTTTTTCTTTGTTTTCTCTCTCTTTGTTTCATTCTTTCAATTCTATGTATTCTTGGAATGATGACAGTTCCAAGCTCTTTACAAAATATTGCAGCAAAGAACATACTGACCCCAAATCCATAGATCCCTCATGTGTTTGGTGTTTTCATTTTGTGGGAAACTCCTTCCTTTTTATTTTTCCTTTTTCTTGCCTAATATAGCCTTACTCGAAAATGCATGACTTGGCATAGGGGCTTTCCATGTTGTCTCTCATGTCTTCTTTCTTATTTTCATTTTTCATTTGCTACTCTAAAGTAATTTCTCACATATGGTGTGTAGCAATTCCCTTAAAGTGGGGGCATACATTGGCATTATTCATTTGCATTTTTCCCTTTTGAATGGTTCTTAGTGAAACCTTGTTACTTTATACAATGCATTTTGTTGCTTTGTGTGTGACATTGGGTGTGACGTCCTTCATGAGCATGACCCATCTTAGCATATTACATTCCTCTTGGTGGCTTGATGCAATGCATTACATCCTCTAAGTTGTGAATTTTCTATCCTTTGATTGGTCCTCTCTTGGAGAGATTAGACACAATGTTCCCTAAATTATAGACCTTGCATGAACTAAACAAGAATCCTTTGAACATATTTTGTATGTTTCATTTAGCTTTCGTTATATGGCCACCTTGCATAAAATAGCTTGCATGCCTATAGTGACATCACATTTGTTCATGAGCTCCAAGCATACAATTTTTTTCTTGTCTCATGAAGCTCAAACTATAATTTTCTTTTGTGGCACCTTATTAAAGTTATCAAGAGGTATAACTTTGGTATGGTTGAGAGGGAAGCCTATTCCCAGGTATGAATTTTTCCCATAGCCACCTGCATGTGTGTGAGTGCATACTAGCCATGAGTGTATGTTTCTCACCTTTTAGGCCTTCTCACCTGGCATACTAGCCATGAGTGTATGTTTCTCATGTGTGTTCCTTTGTGCTAATGTTTGGTTTTCCATGTGATCTTGATCCTGGGGGTTGATCATCCCTCTTTATTGTTGTCTCATCTTACTAGCATGGTTGTATTTGGATCCCTCTTGATGTGCATGTTGGGCTACTTTAGTGTGAGTTTGAAGAAAGTTCATCCTCTCACTAAAGTGGGGGCTTAATGTGTCACCAAAAAATGTATAGTTAGAAATTTTAACTCACTTGCATCTCTCTCATGGACTTTGGATTGATTTTGTTTAGATTTAATGTTGTAATGTGGTCAACACATTCACATTATGTCTTTGATCCTTTAGAATCATTAAAAATTCTAAGATTCCTTATAAAAGTGTTGTGAAGTTTTGTAACCCACTTTCACACTTTTTTAGGACCCTTTTATTATAATTCACTTAAATAACCCATTTTTATCACTTACTAAGTCTTATTTCAAATTGTTGTAAATAGTTGTAACAAACTCACACTTTTCTAGACTTTTCATCATTAATTCAACCCTTTCTTATGTTTAAATGACCCCTTAATACACTTTCTAGCTCTGCTTAAGTTTATTTTTGAGAATATTCCTGTTAAACAACATTAAATGCACTTTAATTCCCGACACCCAGTAAAATTTCCCTGGTGAGACTAAGTCACCACCTAGTGTGACTTAGGCACAAAAATCAAAATAATTTTAATTTTCTGGCGATATTTTATTCTCTTTACCTTGAGGTCGACCTGTGATGTGTTATTTTTGGGAAATATTGTCAAATCAAGTATAAATAAAGGGTTTTCCTCTCATTTTCACCCCAATTAGTTTAGTGCATTCATTCACACATTAGCTTACTTTCATTCATAGGCACACTAGGCACAAAAATCAAAATAATTTTAATTTTCTGGTGATATTTTATTCTCTTTACCTTGAGGTCGACCTGTGATGTGTTATTTTTGGGAAATATTGTAAAATCAAGTATAAATAAAGGGTTTTCCTCTCATTTTAGTCACACTAGGCACAAAAAACAAAATAATTTTAATTTTCTGGTGATATTTTATTCTCTTTACCTTGAGGTCGACCTGTGATGTGTTATTTTTGGGAAATATTGTAAAATCAAGTATAAATAAAGGGTTTTCCTCTCATTTTCACCCCAATTAGTTTAGTACATTCATTCACACATTAGCTTACTTTCATTCATAATTCTCAAAAATTCTAAGCATTATCAAGCATCTATTGGAGCATCTTGTTGCATATCTTCAAATTTCAACATCAAGGGTTTAGTGAGTTGTGACATTGCATGTTGTTCATTCATCATTCTCTTTCTATTTCATTTCTTTTTATAGGGTTTGATTACCAAATTGGGGTTTGACAAAGGAAAACCCCTATTCTCTAACCCTTAACCCTTTTTCTCCTCTTTGTATGTGTGTTTTGCAGGTCTTGTATGCAAATTTTTCAAAGAGGAAATGTTAAAAAGGTGTTGTTAATTCATCGAAGTCATCCAAGTAAACAAAGCCCTAATTGAAGCTTGGAGACCTCTTTCAACTTGTCTTTTGCAGAATATGAACTAGACAGCTGTCAGGAAGGGATGTGTAAACAGAAAGCTACATATTCCTGCCCCAAATTTCTCAAGATTCCTAGGTGGACTAACTTTCCATCAATGGTGAATTAGTCCCACTGCTAGGCTTGAAAAGTGATTTTTTCATTTCTGAGTATCCATTTGATAGAAACCCATTCTTGCAAAATCTCCCTGAAATTAGACTGTCACCTAGTCTGGTGTAAGTGTCCCACTTGGATTCAACAAAATTTTTTGTAGGATTCTTTAGCCTCTTTACATCACATTTCAGTTTCCAAGTGCAACTTTCCAATCTTGTTCAATTTTTTTATTGTTTACTTGCATTCTTAGGTCATTTTGCATGCATAAATGTGTTTTCAAACAACTTGCATATCTTAGGTTTTGTATTAATATTCATTATCTTTTATCAGTTCTTTGAATTTAGACATATTTTAATCATACTATCATTAGTCTTTAGTGAACCTCCAAGTTTTTATGGGATACCTTTCTCCTTTTAGGTGAAAAACTCTAGAAGTGTAATAGAGAAGTGCCTACAGAAATTTGTGGTTCATTTTTGGCAAGTTAGTCCCACTACTAGGCCTAAAAGGTTATTTTTACATTTCTAAGTACCCATTTGGTAG
The DNA here is from genome assembly GCA_007258455.2 of Sequoia sempervirens. Classification (NCBI taxonomy): domain Eukaryota; kingdom Viridiplantae; phylum Streptophyta; class Pinopsida; order Cupressales; family Cupressaceae; genus Sequoia; species Sequoia sempervirens. The sequence goes on along the minus strand of VDFB02270651.1, from coordinate 576,850,560 downwards.
AAACCTATTTTGGAAAAATCTTCCTGAAACAAGACTAAGTTGGCCAACTTAGCATAAGTGTCCCAGTTGAATTCAACATCAAAATTTGTAGGATTCCAGAGCCTCTCTACATCACATTTCAGTTTCTAGGTGCACCTCTCCAATCTTGTTCATTTATGTTATTATTTACTTGCATTCTTAGGTCATTTTGCATACATCACTATGTTTTCAAACAACTTGCATATCTTAGGTTTTGCAATAATATTCATTATCTTTTATCAGTTCTTTGCATTTAGAAATTTCATTTAGACATATTTTAATCATACTAGCATTATGTTGGTGTAATTAATTATTTAATTATACTTTGCATAAGTTAACTTAGGTCTTACATTTAATTAATTAAGTCCCAGGTTGCATAATTAGATAAATCATTTAATAATGGGGTAATTCCCCCTTATTTTTAAGAGATAAGATTTCTTCTAGAAGATGAGATGTCCTTCTAGAACTCATCTCTATCTTTTTATCATATCCTAAATAGGGTTCACATGTAGTGTGATTTTAACACTTGGCAACATCTTACACATTTTAGGTTTTCACTCATCCCTATATATTCCAGGTATTTTGTACATTTGTAATCATGTCATATTCAATTTGGCATCCTTGCATCTTAATGATAGCATAATATTTTTTCCATTTCTCTCTTGTGGAAGTTATTTTGTCTTCTAGGTGATTCTGGGGTGTTCGAGGAGTTCACCTAAGCTCCTTCATGGTATCATAGCTTTAGTGCTGCAAATTTCTTCCCAAATATGAGGGATCAATCTTGGCATAAAAGTTTTGTCGGATGCAAGCAACCTTTTTATTAAAGTCATTTTTCACTTTTCGCTTCAAAAATCTAGCTTCCACTCAATTGCAAGAAAAATGATTTATGGGTTTTGGAGCCAAGGTCAAAATGTGAACTCGATATCTTTTAGATTTTTGATATCTTGCACGGATCTGAAGAAAATAGATGTACAAAAAGTGGTGCACGTCATTTTTCTCCTAGTTGAAGGTTAAATTTTTTTATTTTTTTCATTTTCTGCTTATTGGATCATAAAATAATTTTATGGGTTTTGCTTTTAGCTTCAAAATATTTTTGGGTTTCTATTTTTGTCTACTCGTTACGAACAATTTTTTTAGAAATCAAATCAAAAGTAAATTTTTTTTGCTAGAAAACCTATTTCTTGTAGGCTAAATTTAGTGTTTTAAAAAAATTCATAAGTTTTGGCCATGGTGTCGGATCTTTGCAAACGAGATATCAACAGAAAGATAGTTTCGATCACTTCGCAATGGTGCAAACTATTTTTTGGATTTTGACCTCTACACAGATCTGAGGTCCTTTTTCTTCATGGAGGCAAATGTGAACATTGGTTTGTGCATACACTCATTTTGTTTTCATGCACTAGGTTTGCATTTTCTCTTTAGTTTATGCATGTTCTCCTTTTACAATAATGGGGTATTGTAATAAATGAACTGATATAAAGTTCCATCGGGGGGCTTCTTGCATAATAAATTGATTATAGTGTAGTTGCATTGCATGCACTCTGATCTCATCTTCATATTGATGGCAACTCGCATGAGTTGTATCTGGATTCTGTTATTTCTTTTGGCCTCATCTTGCTCATAGTTGAACACTTTTTGGTTCACATTGGTTCACACTTTAGATTGAGAGCCTATGGTTATTGATCCACATTGGGCCACATCCATCTCAGTTTGAGGGCCATTCATTTTATGGTTACTGTTCCAGAATCTTTATGATACTTGTTCCCTTGGAGCAGTTTTAGTCACAGTTTGGCATCGAAATTGAGATACATGGCTTGTAGATTCTATCATCATATCATTCCCTCTTATGTGGGGCATCTTTTTCATCTCATGTTGCTTCATAGATTCCAGGGTTGATCTAGTATGTGAGTTTTCTAACATTCCTTGGCATCAGGTCTATTGTTGCATTATTATGATTCCACTATGGTTTCTTGTAAATAGAGGTATCTTTCCTTGCTTGCTGAATTAAGGATTCTAGTGTTATTCCATCAGAGTTCTTCCAGTGTTTCTATTAGAACTGTAAAATTTTGAAATTTTTACAGTCTATTGCATCCAAGAGTTTCCAGCATTGAGTCCTCATCATAAGCATAAAATTCCCTCTTTGTATTGTCTTGCTTATTTTATGTCATGTGACCCATTTGAATCCATCTAGTCCTTCATATTTCATTGAAAGACCCATATCGACAAGACATAGTAAAAGTCTCCCTGACCTGAATTTTCACTAACATGTATTTGTTGTAGACAATCGGTAGGACTTTTCTTTTGTTTCGGCGACTGAGAAGATTCATATCGGCAGGAGAAACATTTCAGGATAAAGTTATAGCGAAGTATTTTTTCTTGCTGACTGGCATATAGAAAAAAATATATCGACATAAGCTAGGGCGACATTGTAATGTCACAACAATTTCAATTTGTCTTATCGACTAGCATGTAGAAGGGTCATTTTGGCCAAATTGATTGGTATCATTGAGAAGTCATGGTGAATACATTATGTTTTTCCGACTGGCACATGAGGAAATATATCGGTAAGACTAAAGTATGTCACGGTAATGTCTTGACTAAGGTGTCGGGTCTTGCCGATAAGGTGTAGGGGATTTTAAAATCTATCAGAGAGAAGCTATGGAGTCTTGTTGATTCAAAAGTTATGCTGATAGGGATGTATATCGCTAGAAGAAGAAGTCTTTGGTATGAGCTTCACCGAGGTTTGAAAGTTATACCGATAGAGTATTTCGGGGTGAGTCTTGCCGAATGGATTAGTCTGGAGGAGTGATTTCGGTAAGACATTTGGCATCAATATGAGTCTTCCCAAAGGTTTATTGTCTTGCCAAAGGTATTGTTTCATTGGTAGGGTTTATTTCTTCAATGAGAAAACTTAGTGGTCACGCCAAAATGAGATTTCATCGTTGAAAGGGTGATTTTTGTCTCAGCGACTGGAAAATGATTTGAAGAATGCATATCGGTATGACACTATGAAGTCTATGTAACATCTCCCCAACTTGGAATTGTCTCAGTGACATGGAAATAGAAGCGATAGTCATCATTTTGATTCCAAGTGTCAGTAAGATTGCAGAATTTCTTGGTGAATGGTGTAATAAACATTGCAAAAGGACTTCACCCCAGATTTGAAAATCTCTCATCGATAGGACATTTGATGCGACAGTGCCAGTTTCAAACAAGCCTTCACTTGTTCTTCATTAATGGCATGACGAGGTATAACAGCAAATTTTTAATCAGTTCTTCAGTATTGAATTGATTGTAGGTGAATTGGCATGCTGAATAGAGAACCGAGACATTTTTAGGTCTGAGGAGCTCGCGCAGAATGCTGTAAGTAATTGCTTCTTGATTTTTCACATTTTTATTCTGTAACCTTGAGAATGGAGTCTTCTGGTTCTAGAAAGGGTAAGGGTAGAAAGCCTGGTGAGAGTAGTTAGTCAAAAGGAAAGAAACAAAAGGTTGATACAGAGAATGAAGGCACTGAGCGGAGGTTAAATCAAGACATTATTGATCAACTACCTGGTTCAGGGCTTAAAGCTAGAAGGTCCGCACAACTTAGGGTAGAAGTTGATAAGCTGGATGATAAATGCAAGTTCATAGGTGATGTCTGGACTGCTGTAAGAGGGTGTGAATTATTCAATTTTCAGTACCATAGGAGAAACCATTTTGAACCAGTCTGTAATCCATGGAAGTTGAATGTAGGGAAATTGGTGTGCCCTAATGTATTCGTAAATGTAGAATTGGTAAAATTGCTTTCTGATCATTATGATCCAAAACATAAAGCTATATGTGACCCGTCTAGAAAGCCACAAATATATGTATCAAAAGAAGCAATAGGTGAGGTTTTCAAATTGGAAGGGCTCTATAATGAGGAGATCAGTTGTGAAGAGTTGGAGAAGAAATTCTCAAGAATGGATACAATCTATAAAGGTTGGAGGTTTCCTATTCATAGAGTCAAATAAGGCAACAAGCTAGAACCTCTACAAGATAGTGAGGGGCCTCCCTATCATGTAGATTTTTTTGACCCTTATATGAAGTACACATTTCTCAGTGTGTCAAGTGTTGGGAATGGATGCCCCAGAATTCATGTCAATTGTGCCAATGATTATCACAGCAGATATCCAGTATCATAATTCTAGGCCATTTGATTATGCTTCATACATTTCTAGGGGCCTTGAGTCAGGATTGATGGCTATCAAGGGCGGTGCTTCTATTGTTCATCTCAGACACTATTCATTGTTGATGCACTTGGTGCTATATTTTGGACAGGAGTTAGGAGTATGGCCTCCTGAAATAAGAATTTCTCAAATTAGTAAGGAGGGTGAAGCATTGCTTATTCAGCTATGGATTGCTATTTGGGATAGCAAGTTTTCTAGTTCTAGTTTCATTCATTTTGAAGAGCATTTTGTAAAAACATTGTATAAATTATATCAATATTCTTGTAATTATTCATTGACTAATGAGATTAAGATATTTTTTTGGCCAAAAGACTTCAATGGGCCAATTGATCATAACTGGGGAGACTGGTATTGTTTGGAGGGAGCTACAATGATTAGGGTATATGGATTTGAAGATGCCCCTTTTATTCTGCCAAGGACAGTTCTAAACAGAGTTGCATATTTGGAAATTGTCAGACAGATGGATTATAGCAGTGTGATGCAGTTTAGCTCTTTTGGGAAGTTGGATTTTATGCCTAGTACTTTGTGTTTTGGTGATTTCACTATGTTGGCTAAGGAGGGATATAATTCAATCCTTGATAGATTGTTGCATTATAATATGAAAAGAGGACCACCCAGGAAAAACTTTGACCCTGAAGGATATATTAATTCAGCCAAAGAAAGGATTAATTTTGGAGGGTATCAACATGTACCCTATCCCTTTGATGATATGATCAAAAACTTGGATGAAGATGAAGCTGAAATGGTGGTTGAAAGATACAACCAAGGGCTACAAGATACTGAGCTATTGTCTTATGGAGAAAAGGAAACACCAAGAGTTAATGTGCCACAAGGGAAATCAGAAAAGGTATCCAGGTTGAGGACTCAGTAGTATGTCTACCCGGTTAGAGAACAGAGTATTGAAAGTGGTGATGTTGATGCAAGGAATATGGAGTACAAATCATTTGTCTTTGATGATGAGTTTATAAATTCCCCAGAGTTCAAGGCATTCTTGTACAAGCAAAAGGGGAAGGAAATAAGAGAGAATGTTGATGATGTTACTTCAGGAAATGAGGAACAATTGCTGGCTCAATTGAGAAAATGTGTGGATGATGAAATGAAAAATATGACTCCTAAAAAGGGGAGGAAAATGTTGGAGAGTGCTAGTGTCATGATCTTTCCTAGCCTTGATTTGAACTCTGCATTGGTCTTTGATAGTTTCTTGAAGGGTAGTAATGCTACACACAATCTTGACAAGGAAAAGGTGACAAAAGTATATGCAGGCTCCAAGTACAATACTAATGAAGGATCATTGATGATATGGGCTTTGTACCCACCCCACAGGAAATCAGTGGTAATTGATACAGAGAAGGCATTTGGCCATGTCATGACTCTAAAAGTTGGAGAGGCTAATCTTGTGGCTACTGCAGAGATTGGGATCAATATTGCAAAATTAAATAAAGCACAGATCCAAATGCTGATAAAAGAAGGAGAAATGTATAAGGAAAATAATGAAAGAATGTTGAGAGAGAATGATAGACTGAAGGATTTGGTTGGTATTTCAATGGGGCCAACCAAGATGCTCACTCAAGGAGAAATCTCTCAGGAAAAACATCATTGGATAGGATCAAGTGCTTATGCTCAAGGAAAGCACGATGCAATTGTAGCAATTGTCAAGAGGAGGTGGGATAATTTGACATCTTGGTTGAATAAGTTGTGGGGAAAATACTCTCATACTCTTGCTGCATTGAAGGAGCATATAAGGATGGATGGATGAATCATGGAGAAGTTTCATGAACTAGCCCAAAGTGATGATGCTAACAATACTGTACTTGAAGTTGCAAATCATATTATCAATCGCAATTGAAACTTCTATGATGAATTGCAAGGGGATGAGCAAGGATTAATTGAGGCTGCCAAGAAAACTATGATCACATTTTTTGATGATAAAAGAAAATTGAAAGATGCAACCAGATGGAAAAATGAATGTGAGTTAATGCTGAATGAAGTCATGAAGATAGCTTCTGCAGAGGATACAACATTAGAGAAAGCGAGCGAGCACAATGAGGAGATGGTCAAGATGGAAATCACGATCCGAAATGTTGTTGGAGATGCGAACACATATGAGATCCAGGATTATTTGGATCACCTTGCTAAGACTCACTTGTGGCTAAATAGAGCCTAAATATTCTCTATCTTTTGTTTTGTAATTGATATTTTCTATTTCTGAAAGGATGTGTCCTTTCGTATTCTCAATGTATAAATATATGTTTTGAAAAAAAAATGTGGGCGATAGGTAGAATAGGATAGATAATAGAGAAGAGACAATAGAATACAATTTTTTGGCAAGGATGAGACTGGTTGCATATGTAAAATCATGGAGATATTAATGAAAATCTAATACTATGGTGCAATTGTTTCTGGTGTTGGTTGTTTATGGTATTCATTGAAAAGTATTATTGAAGTTGTCTCTGTAATGGTGTTTTCTGGTTATTCAAATTGGTGTAACAAGTTTATACCTAGTTCGTCAATGCACATTTGTTGTGTCTGTATGGTCAATTAATAGTTTCTTTCCAGTAAAGATTAAATTCTTTGAATTGATCATAGTAATTAGGGAATGTCAATTGGATTACTAAGAAGATCTCAATAATCACATTCCTGCATGTTTATACAAGCTATAAACCAAATAAAATGCTCAATAACTTGAATGTCTGCCAGAACAATGTACTTGTTTCAGATTTCTCTTGACTCTGTAAACACTATAAGGCATTGATCTTTTTGTTTTCATTCTTTAGTTTCACTCACATTTTTTTACATCTGTTAACTGAACATATTAGGGTTTAGTTTTAAATACTGGTATACAATTTATACCAAATTTGATTTTATGTGTCCATTTTATATGCCATCATGGACAAATCATTGCATAAAAGATAATTATAAATCAAGCCTGCATCATTCAAATAGGTACACCCACCTAGGTCTCGTAGCACCTGAAGAGCAGAAGGTCCAAAGTCTTTTTGACCTTGTCTGTTACCCTAGAACGTTGTGAAAGCTTGGCAACCTTTCGTGGTTCAAACCTGCATTTTTGAGAGCTAACAGATTCTTTACAGCAGGTCACCTCATTGAGGGGGGGCTTTCTCCTCTTTCTCTTTCATTGCATTTGTAAATGAGTACCTGATCAGGCCTTGTTGCCAAGACTCATCTTTGCATAATAATTTGCTTCTCCCTAAGTTGCACTTATTCAAGGTGTTGGTGTAATTAATTATTTAATTACACTTTGCATAACTTAATTTAGTTCTTGTATTTAATTAATTAAGTCCTAGGTTGCATAATTAGATAAATCATTTAATAATGGGGTAATTCCCCCTTCCTTGTTTGTAGGAGATATGATTCCTTCTAGAAATTATCTCTATATTTTCATCATTTTCTAGATAGGGTTCACATGTTGTCACATGTAGTGTGATTTTAACACTTGGCAACATCTTATGCATTTTAGGTTTTCACTCATGCCTATATATTCAAGGTATTTTGTACATTTGTAATCATGTCATATTCAATTTTTCATCCTTGCATCTTAATGATAGCATAATATTTCTGCCATTTCTCTCTTGTGGAAGTTATTTTCTCTTGCAGGTGATTCTGAGGTGTTTGAGTTCACCTAAACTCCTTCACATTAGTCTTTAGTGAACCTCTAAGTTTTTGTGGGATACCTTTCTCCTTTTAGGTGAAAAACCCTAGAAGTGTAAGAGAGAAGCCCCTATAAAAATTTATGGGATTCCACAACGAGACATGCTTTGTTGTCATTCATGGATGGATTTTTTTGTTATAGTCAAATCTTTATTAACCCACCAGATCAATATAAGACAACATTCACAACTATTTGTGGAACATTTCTTTGGGTTATGATGCCTTTTGGATTAAAGAATGCAGTAGAAAATTATCAATGAGCAATGCCATTAATATTTCATGATTACATACATAAAATCCTGGAAGATTATGTTGATGATATCCTCACCAAATCCTTAACAAGAAAAGGAAATGTGAATGTCCTTCAGCAAATCTTTGAATGGATGCATAAAATACAACATGCGACTAAATTTGAAAAGGTGTCTTTTGAGTGGATAGTGGAAAACTTTTGGGGTTTATCATATCTCACAGAGCTATTTAGGTAGACACAAATTAAATTGATGTTATCATAAACATGCCACCTCCTAAGAACATTTCTCAATTGTACACATTACAAGGAAGAATTCAAGCCATATGTCATTTTCTTGCCCTCCTTAGCTAATCAAACATTATCTTTCACACATCTCCTCAAGAAGGATGTGCATTTTGATTGGAATGAGGATTGTAAACATGCCTTTGAGAGTTTGAAGGAATACCTTGCAGCTCTACCCATTTTACAACCCACTATGCCAAACAAACGGTTCATCCTTTACATCGCCACATCTACCCATGCTCTTGTAGCATTGTTGGCTCAACAAGATGACAATGGAAAAAAAATCTTGTTTATTACATCAATCTAACTTTAATTGATTATGAAACACGATACACCCCAATTGAAAAACAATGTTTGGATCTTGTATTTGCTACTAGTAAGTTGCGAAATTATTTACTAAATGTCAAAATATAAGTCATGGAAAAATTTGATCCTCTCAAACATATTTTTAACAAAATAGAATTATCAAGATGTTTAGCTAAATGGGTTTTGTTGTTGACTGATTTTGACCTTAAGTTTGTTTCACAAAAATCAATTAAAGGTCAATCCTTGACCGACTATTTAGCTGATGCTAATTCTCCTATGGTACTACTTGACAACGATTCTTTTCTTGATCATAATGTGTTGACAACAGAGGTTTCTACATGGAAGTTATATTTTGATGGATCCAAGTGTAGTACAGGCTCTAGTGCTAGAGTTATATTAATTTCACCCATTTGAAAGCTCTTTCTTTGTTGTATCGATTAAATTTTTTGTGTACAAATAACACAAATAAATATGAGGTGTTAATTGTTGGATTGTGTGCTGACTTAATCGTGGGTATTGAAGATATTAAGATTTTTGGTGATTCACAATTGGTGATCAAAAAAATAAACAAAGACTATCAAGCTAAACATGACAAATTATTTAAATATAAGAATCTCACAATGACCTTGTTGGTGCAATTTGACTCATTCACCATTGATAACATCCCACGAAAAGATAATTGATATGTGAATGCAATGGTGAGTGTTGCTTCTCTTATATCTCCTCAAGATCCTTCAAAGGATGTGACATTCACAGTTCATCCCATCATGAAACCTTCAATCAATGATAAATTTGAAGATGTGTTAACACTAATGCAAGATTGTAGACACTAAAATTTGGTTTAGGCATGTGACTTCAATATTCCTCATAATTTGTATTCTTCATGGTCATGATTAAATAATGTCAATTATTTAATTATTCACTTTAATTTTTATTCTTCTATTAATTAAATAATCTTTATTATTTAATTAATTCACAATTTTCTTTATTCTATCTGATTAATTAAATAAACACTTTTTATTTAATTATGCTACTAATTAACCTTATCCTTCTTGTCAAATTAAATAAATTCTTATTTAATTTACTCTTTATCATATTTCAACTATAATTAAATAAATTCCTATATTTATTTAATTAATCATTTAAAATCCCTTCACCATTTAATTAAATAAATATTATTTATTTAATTATTCTTCAAATATCGAGTCTTGAATTAAATGAATTATTTAATTCATTCATTCTATTTTAACACATTCTTCTATATTTTCAATAATTATGTGAGTTATCTAAATATTCATTTTTACTTGACTTGACATCTATTTCAAATCACTCAGTTAACTCTTGCTTTGATGTTTGAGTGGCGGTCTCAAGTAATCTCTTCGTCAAATCATTCAAATCGTCCAATTCTAACTTATTTGTGTGTACATGCAGATTAATTAAATATTCTTATTTAATTAACTAAATGTTGTGCGTGCATTCGAACAAGAGTTGATTAACTCTTGCTTTGATGTCTGAGTGGCGGTCTCAAGTAATCTCTTCGTCAAATCATTCAAATCGTCCAGTTCTAACTTATTTGCGTGTACATGCAGATTAATTAAATATTCTTATTTAATTAACTAAATGTTGTGCGTGCATTTGAACAAGAGTTGATTTAATCAATTTTTATCTTTGTCATGCAAGGATATTTCTTCTATTTTTGAATATCGAACTAAAGATTAAATCATTTATTTAATCTTTAATTCTATTTCTAGTTTGTATCACTCATGTCACTACTGACAGTTATCAGAATGCATGTCTAATCTGTTGATCTCAACCGTCCGTTGATCTTTTGATCTTGGCCTATTGTTCGAATAATCAATTTTCTATAAATTGATTTTTCATTCTTCATTCCAATCTCTCTCACGAATTCTTATGACTTTTGAGAGCACTTTGTCTTGAATCTTCGATGTTTTTCTAATATTTATCATAGGCTATACTTGCACGAATCTTTGAAAAATTTGAGGGAAATTATACTACACAAAGCAAAATGGAGAAGGGCAATTGAGATGAATCATGGAAATACGTTTGAAATTGGTGAGATTGTTTTAGTTTGTTTACGTTTTACTTTCCTTTGTTCCTTGTTGCTTAACATTTAGATTTGCATCTTAGATTTTAGTATTGCATGTTTGCTTCTAATCTTCTTTGTTGTCTTGTGCACTTTCTTGGCATTACATTTGGTGAACCCGACATGAAGATACCATCTTTGCGGATCTGTATATCTTTTATTTTTGGTTTTTGTAGGTTTTTCATACGGAATAACGCATAATTTTGGCAAAGCGACGCAATTGACTTCCTGAACCACATCTGACAGAATAAACGATGCATTTGAAAAAATAAGACACATCTAAAATTTATTGAACCGCAATTGACTTCCTGAACTGCATCTGACAGAAGAAATGATGCTTTTGACTGGTAACACAGCGATGCAAGTGACTGGTAAAAATTTATTTCTATTTTCAAAAATCTGAAATTTGTAATTGATTTGTGTGTTACTAGTATCTTATTTTCAGTGTGTGGCTTTTTGGAGTTAACAAGCTTTTGCAGGATGATTGACGAAGACGATATTGAAAACTACTAACAAGTTTTTCTGCAGGACGCTTGTCAAAGACCCTACTTAATTTTGAAACAGATTGTTTGGTAGCATAGAAAATCTTTCATTTGGTTTAAAATTAGTGAGTGTCTACTGTGTTTGGTGTGAAAGCACAAGTCTGGTTACCCTTACAACTTGGTACATTGAAGTATCCTCTCCCCTTGTGCATCTGTGCAATCTTGGGTGTAAGAGAAATGGATACCAACTCTAGAACTTGGGCCTGTTCTGGTGGGAAAAAGTACTCACCCCAGGATGACTCAGACCGGTAGCACCCTGAACCCGAGGGACTTCCAGCTGGTATATAAAAGTGGGTTCTTGGGGAAACCCCAAGAATCATGAGTGTGGTTCTGACGAGATGGATCCGAAAGGGGACTCGCGCCGTATGGATCACACCCCACGAACGGAATGCCCATACTAAATACCTTTTGTTTTAGAGACCAACCTATTTGTAGCCATTGCTTGGTATAGTGTAGGGTACAGTATCATGCCCGAAGACACTCACTACTAATCCCCTTGAGTAGAGATAGCAGTTCTTGGGAGGTCATTGCCCAAAGAATTCAAAATTGGTGTGCTCGAAAGACGTTAATGAGCCGTGGAGGGGAGCCAATGCCACCAAATTTCTAAGCTATCCACTCTCAAGAAGGAAAGGTGTTTGTAGACACCTAAAAATGGTCCAGAGAATCTAATTAATTAAATACGACTTATTTGATTAATTAATCTTAAATTCATCTACTTAAGTAAATAAATAGAAATATTTATTTATATTAAGTTCATTATTAATTCTTCTATTTTATCATATTATTTCCCTCTTAATTAAATAAACGAAATTAAATACTTTGTTTTATTTAATTATTATCATTATTATTTCTTTTATACTTTATCAATTAATTCTATCTTAAATTAAATACACATATTCAATAATTTGCGTTATTTAATTACTTCATCACATTTCTTCTTAATTAAATAAAGATATCCTAGAATCTTTAATTTAATTATCATTTTCCTTTTATTTTAATTTAATAAACAACTTCTATAGTTTGTTTTATTAAATTATTTATTCCTCTTTTGCTAAATTTAAATAAACCAAAAATATTTAAATTAATGCATAAATCATATCCCTCTATTCACTCACCAATAAAATTAGATTTTTTAAATCTAATTAATTCAACTATCATTCACGGGAAGAGCCTCGGGGACAAACCTGTAGGAAATCCTCTCAATCTTCTACCTTAAATCTTTCCTCTCATCTTGCCTGGTGTTTTCATGGGGAGGAACAATCCTCCATGATCAACTCCACCTTCTCATCTCATACCATTCAATTCTCCATATTGAATCTCAACCTCTGTTGTGTTACCCCTTCACAAATGTGTGCTGTGAAATTTATAAATATAGGTTTCTGGCTACAGGAAAAGGATCCTAGACAAGATATATGCACAAGGACCAAGTGCTTTGCCCCCATTCCTCATCAAAACCAAGGATGAAAAGAAAGGATGTATCTAGTAAGAATGATGGACTATGGATGAGATAAAAGATATGGTACAAAAGATATGGATAAACCATATAGGATAAGCATATATGATGTTCAAGAAGATTCTTAACCTTATCAAGATCAAAAGTGGAAATGTAAGGAATGAGCATAGAAAGGATAATGACCATGAATGATAAGATGGATGAGACTCGCCCCTAAGTGTAGAGTGCAAGAGGAATATGGAAGATAGGATATGGATGATAGGGAGATGGAGGAAGGACTTTAATATTGAGTTTCACGACCAATTATCCCTTTAATTAACCATGGCAATGGGGATTACACTCATAAATGCTGGTAGATTAATGGTATGATGGAAAAGACTAAGGATTTATGCAAAGGTTTGGATTAAAGGGGAATGATGGGGATGAATGTTGGATAATGGATAGATGGAAAGGATGACAAGCTCAACTTTGGCACACATCTTGAAGGATGGTGGAGTGATAGAGGAAGAATGGATTTGGAAAGTGATAGGTTATTATATGGAAGATTGGAGGAAGCTTTTGGATAAGAAAATTTAGATGCCAATTTTGATTTTATTGCTTCTATGAGACTTTTAGGAATCCACATGATTTTTGACTTTGATATTTGCTTAGTGGGCCTTTGTGGCCTTGAAAATTTTTCATTTATGGACCTTTGTGGTATTTGAAAATTTCCTTTTTTCTTTGATGGGCCTTTGTGGCCTTTTGAAATTTTCTTTTGATTTTTGGACCTTTGTGGTCTTTGAAATTTTCCTTTTTGCTTTGATGGGCCTTTGTGGCCTTTTTGATTTTTCCTTTGATTTTGGATCAATTTTTCTTTTATTTTTGCATGTCTCTTCGAGGAGACATGTTGATCCTTTGATACATGTGGATTTTGATATAGAAGCTTCTGATATTTGGCACCCAAATTGCTTCTAAGAGCAATGGGAGGGGTGGATTGAGATGAATGGTATGGAGGTATTATGGATGAGTTAATGTGGGTAGAATTTCGAAAGGGCATCAAGGATGTGTGCCTTTGTTGTTCTTGAGGAATAGGATATGGACCTAGGATAGATGGAAATTTTGGTGGACTAGGATGAGGACATAGGATAGATGGTAGGTTTGATGCACTAGGACACTTAGGTGTATAACCAAGGCCATGGTGATTTGGGTGTTTTTGAATAGAAAGGGGTTCTAGGATACCTTGTTCATGAATGCCTAATCCTTTTCCTTTTTAGTTCATACTTTGACACATTTGTTTACCAATGGGATATGTATTGTTTGTGAAACAAGATGCAAGTTCATTTTGGGGAGGATATGATATGGATGAAAGGATAGGTGTTGGAAGCAAACCAGAATGGATAAAGGTGGAGGATCCTAATTTATAGGTGTGGGGTTCATGGATAGCTTGAATAGGTGTGATAGAATCTTGACATGGGGATGATGAGGTGTTTCTATCTTGACTTGGAAAAGGGTCATGAAGTGGTATGGAAGGAATATCTTGATCATAAGAAGGATAAAAGTCTTCATGGGATGAAAGGGTATCCTTGAATCGAAGTACATCTTGATCTTGATTAGGAAAGGAATCATTAGATTTCGTAGAAAGTGTGTCTTGATCATCAATTGGTAAGAAATCATTAGATAGGATGGAAGAACTATCATGATATTGTGATGCAATAGAATCATGATATGGTATGGATTGATTAGCTGATGTGGAAAAAGAACTTGGAAGGATACTTGTCTCTCAAGATGGATGTGAATTATTTTGGATGAAAAGTGAAAGGAGGGGATCATCATAAGATTCTTGAGAAATGGGATCTTGATCAAAGATGGGAAGACTTTGTGAGATTATAGAATCATTGGATGGAGTGGAAAGAATATTTCGATCTTGATGTGTAGGGGATTCTATGCTAGCATGCTTTGGAGTGAGAGTTTGACATGAATCATTGGATGTAGAAGATATGATAGAAGAGTATGATTGGATGGAATTGTTAACTTGAGTGAAAGAATCTTGAGGTTCATTTTGGCTTATGGTTGATGGAGATAAATGCATGACATGATAAGATTGTTCAATATCATTTGTATTTGAGGACTGAGATTTGGGCTTATTGAAATTTTGGAAAAATTCAAAGATATTGAACTTGGATGATGGAGTTGTTGGTGAAGAAGATCTCATGTTCATTGTTTGGTCAAGAGGATAAGAAAAAAATTTTGGCAACAAATATCTCTCTGTGGTTGTTTCCCAGATTTGTTGTTGAAGGTTCTTTAGTTGATAAGCTAAAGCATTCAATTGATCCTCCTCTATTTCAGCCATGGTGGTTTGAGTTTCAAATTTTATTTTTTTTGTGATGATCTTATCTGATTTTAATGAAGGAAAACACAACAAGCAAGAATAGAATAGTTGATTTAAAATCCTAAATCTAAACAAATAGTGTATGTTCAAGAACCAAACATGGTTCTTCTTGATTTTCACTGGTTTGATAACAAGATAAGACAATTCAAATAGACTCAATCCTAGAGACAAAAGGTCATGATTATATACTCAAACAGCCCATAGCTTGGAATTGTGTCGACTCACACAACCATGTCACCCCCTAGAGGGCACCTGTATTTTGGTCTTTTCCATGTGTGTACTTAGAGTGACGAAAGTGGATACCGGATCCCCTGAGAAAACAGTCCTTGGCAATTATATAATGAGTGCTTGAGGGTAGATTCTTCCCTACCCCTGCACCGTCGAGTATTACAATGTTTAGAAACTGACAAGCATGCTTCTATTTCTAGGTTCTTAGATAGGGTTTCCATTCAGAGCGGTAGATAGATAAACTCTCTCAAGAGACCTCCCAATCTTTAGAACAAAGATTTTGGGGATGGTTATCCTGCACACTTCTGTTCAAAGAGGGTTTCCACAAATTCACATAAATTTTAAAGTGGGTTGGAATGCCATGGTTTTTGGCTGTCCCCACTTAGGTCGTTCCTGTAGGGTGAGTACTTTTTTCCACTACGGTAGGCCTATCTAAAGGTTTTAATGAAAGCTTGAAAATGCACAAAGTAAAAGTGAGTTTGGTATTCTAATGCACCCAGTCAAGGGGGGAGCATAAACCTATCACCCAATCACAGCAAAGAAGTTGTTCACTTTTTAAAACCCAAAAGACAAATTATCTAATCTATATGGAGATATTGCTTCATAAAAAGCATGATGTTCAATTTTAATCCCACAAGTAATAATCAAGTTTTCTATCCTAGGATTGATCAATTTTTATCCGTTTGCTATCCTAGGATTGATAAATTTTAATTCATTTTCTGTCCTAGGATTGATAAATTTTAACCAAAAAGAGATTAAAGAAAAAAATCTGGCTAGAGATGCATCGGATCCAGATAAAAAGATACATTTTCATCGATGCCATTTGGTCCTAAAGCAAGAATGAAACAAAATATATGATGGGTTATTTTCCCATGATTGTTCAAAAACACTATTACAATGAATATCAAATGCTCTTTCTTTCACTTCAATGCTCCATTTTCTTCTTAAAACCTGTGTAAATGCTTCAAATGTTAGATGAGATCAAGAAATAAGAAGATATAAGGGTTAGATGAATGATTAAGCAAGAAAACCCTAAACCTTAGACCAAGTTACAATGTGATTTGACTTTAAATGTAAAATTGAAAATTTTAACTCTACAAAAAGTGATAAATACCTACACCATTGCATAGCTTATGAAATTATATCCCATTTCAAGAAAAAAAGCATCGAAAAAGACATCCATATGCCCAAGATATGGCCATTTTAAGATTGACTATCAAAACACTAAATCTGAGGCGCTATTTCATCTGAGGCACTAAAACAGAGCTCTGAGGTGCTAGAATAGAGCCCCAAGGCACTGTAGAATTGTGCTAAGGCACTAAAATAGAGGTTGAAGTGCTAAAAAAAGTCAATGTGCTAAAACAAAGGGTTGAGGTGCTAAAACAGAGCCCTGAGGCGCTGCAGAATTGTGTTGAGGCGCTAAAACAGTTGTACGGCGTGCTATAGTTTTCCTCCGATGCGCTACAGAATCCGACCGAAGCACTATAAAAAACCTTGATTCTGCTAAAACAAACATGCCGATACCTATAAGACACTTTTCACAAATTTTTTACAGAATATGAGGTTATGCCTCACAGTGGGCGCCAAAATGAAAGTGTACAAATGAGATAAACAAATTAACAATGCATCTACACTTCTAAATAAGACATTGCATCAAAGATTCAATGATTTAAACTATTTTAAACACAGGAACCTTCAGAAATCTGTCCTATTGCTCTCTAATTTTAAAGATTTCTCTAATCTACTTTGCTCTCAGATTTAAATAAGCTAATAGAATTTTGAAATGACACTTAAAGAATGAGAATTAAGTTATTATGATTCCTAAATGCAACTAAGATGATTCTATAGTAAAAATTATGAGAAAGAAACTACTGTAAACAGCCATGATTGATGAACTAAAATGCTTGATTGCTTGATGATTGCTTCTATTTGCTTGATTGCTTGAATGCCTGGAATACCTATAGAGTAAGATTGCACAAATTAGGATCCTTTTCCTGTAGCCAAAAACCTATATTTATAGATTTCACCGCACACATTTGTGAAGGGGTAACACAACAGAGGTTGAGATTCAATCTGGAGAATTGAATGGTATGAGATGAGAAGGTGGAGCTGATCATGGAGGATTGTTCCTCCCCATGAAAACACTAGGCAAGATGAGAGGAAAGATTTGAGGCAAAAGATTGAGAGGATTTCCTGTAGGTTTGTCCCCAAGGCTCTTCCCGTGAATGATAGTTGAATTAATGAGATTTAAAAAATCTAATTTTATTGGTGAGTGAATAGAGGGATATGATTTATGCATTAATTTAAATATTTTTGGTTTATTTAAATTCAGCAAAAGAGGAATAAATAATTTAATAAAAAAAACTATAGAAGTTGTTTATGAAATTAAAGGAATATGATAATTAAATTAAAGATTCTAGGATATCTTTATTTAATTAAGAAGAAATGTGATGAGGTAATTAAATAACACAAATTATTGAAGCTGTGTATTTAATTTAAGATAGAATTAATAGATAAAGTATAGAAGAAATAATAATGATAATAATTTAATAAAACAAAGTATTTAATTTTGTTTAATAAATTAAGAGAAATAATATGATAAAATAGAAGAATTAATAATGAGCTTAATATAAATAAATATTTCTATTTATTTACTAAGTAGATGAATTTAAGATTAATTAATCAAATAAGTCATATTTAATTAATTAGATTCTCCAGACCATTTTTAGGTGTGTACAGTGTTTATCACCAATTCGGGGTATAATAGGTGGGCTATACCAAGTATACAAACCCTAGGCCTTTGGCCTATTAGGATGTGCTTGTCTGTTATCAACTTAAATGTTCTTTGAGTCCAAAATCAAAACTGAAAACACTTTGTCTTATGATTGTCTTTGATTGTCAGAATTTGATCATGGAAAACGGAGTCAGTTTAAATCTCATCACTAAAAATACACAGAGAGTCACAACTATTCACTAGAAACTCGCAATTGATCTTTAGAGTCACATTTGTTAAATCTTGAGTCGCATCTATTAAATTCTAAGTCACAACTGTTATTTCAAGTCGCATCTGTTTAGTCTTGAGTTGCATCTATCTAGTTTAGAGTTGCATCTGCCAGTTTAGCTCGCAATTGCTTTGCAAAAACCACATGCATTATATTCTGAGTCACAACTGTCAGTATGAGTCACATCTGTTAAAAGGTTAACCACATCTATTAGGGTCAAACTAAACTTTACCAGAAAAATGCAATTGATTACTAGAAAACTGCAACTGATAAACTTGACCACATATGTTAGATCCTGTGATGAATCTGTCTGATTATCAGAAAACCAGAATTCACAATCACTATCCAGTCAACACGGTTATACTAGTTTCAATTGTCTTTACACAAATAGTCCTTAAATAGAAACCTGAAATGATTTGCTCAATTTTGCATCCTTTAGGTTCATTTAGTCATTACCATAGTTGACTTAGTTCAGGGTAAGTTTCATCTTAGAATACATATTACCTTGCATTAAACTTTTAGGAAGGTCATTTTTTTTTACAAACTTTAGGATTGGCTTACCATCTATACTCTAGAAAGGTCATAGTGTCAACAAAATTTGTCATTGAACCTAGTCCTATCATCTTATACTTTTTCCTACAAAGAGTCCTCCTAGCTCATCAGTCTAGTTAGGAAACTCAACTTGTCTTTGATCCTTGTCCTACATTTGTTCCTTGATTTAAACTAAATTGACACCTTGGTTTGACTTTAGGTAGTTGGTCCCTTCGTCTTGGGTTTATAGAATTGATCACTTTAGGGTCTTTCTTAGACTTTGCATCTTTAGAGTCTAGACTAGTGTCATCCTAGAACATCCCTTATTTTGCATACGAAAATCCCAAAAACATAGACTGGAGTCATATTTTTCATAGATATAGTTTTGCATTTCCCGCAAATTGAGCTTGTCTTACATGGTTGAAACTAGGTCTAAGAGAAGAGAGAGAGAAAACATGTCAAACCCAAACGAATTCATCAATCCATTTTCTTCAAGACCTCATAAGACTCTATTAGACAAATTCACCACTAGAAACACTCAAGGACATATTGCAATAGAGGACGTAGAGGTTGCCACACAGGACCTTGAATTTGCCTCTTTTGTAGATGAATACCTAGCAAACAATTGTCCACAATTTTTAGCCAAATTGCTAGCTGAAGGCGCTACCTTACCCACAAGATTTGATATTAGGTCCTTACAAACTCAACCTACACAAACCTACACAAGGAACAAACATAATGACTACTAGTACCATTACACCTTAGGTTAGCACAACTATGCCATGTGGCACATCTACATAGATTACAACAGTCAATACGTCTCCATTTGGTACATCTGGCATGACATCAAGATTTAATTTCACTGTAGGGGCTTCATCATCAACTCCCTTCGGTCCTCTTGTTGGGAGTAAAAGACCTAAAATGTTAGCCTCTACACCGTATGTCAGTGTCACAAGTTTGCAATCAACAACCATACCAACTGCTAGTATCACGAGTACCATACCATAGTCGATGGCCATACCTAGTGCTCCAATCACTAGTACCATACCACGGATTACACAAATAGGAGGCATTCCCTCCTTCCAATATGGAAATCAAAATCCATTCTCCCAGACTGGTAGTCAGAATCAATTAACATCAATTCTAAATCAGAATCCTTTTTCACAGATTGGTAGCTAGAATCTATCCACACAGATTCCAAGTCAAAACCAATTTACATCAATTTCGAATCAGAATCCTTTTTCATAGATGGGTAGTCAGAATCCATCCACACAGAGTCCAAGTCAAAACCAATTTACATTGACTCTGAATTAGAATCCTTTTGCACAAATTGGTAGTCAGAATCTATCCACACAGATTCCAAGTCAAAACCAATTTACATCAATGTCAAATCAGAATCCGTTTTCCCAAAGTGGTACTCAGAATTTGTTTACACAGACCCCAGGTCAACACCCATTTATGCGGATTCTAGACCAAAACACATTTACCAATATTCTAAATCCAAATCCACCTCAGATGCCAACATTCAATCGAAACCCATCACGAGACTTTGGATTTCAGAACACATACACGGATCCGTATAATCCCCCTAGCACATCTTTGACCCAAGTTGACGTCTTACAAACACAAATGCACGCATTACAAATGCAAATGGATAACATGTAGGTGTCTACTAAGAAATAATTTTCAACAAAGGACATATGCCCATTCCCCTTTGATAGATCATTGTACATGACACCTTTCCCTCACAAATATGTCATATCGAATCTTCCTAAGTACAATGGCAAATGAAATCCAATAGAACATATCAGGGAATTTTCTACCATATGCATAGATGTCGCTTATGACCCCACGTATCTTATGAGGCTATTTCCAAGAAATCTTGTAGGAATTGCACTAGAATGGTTTTTGGGTCTAGATTCTGGCATTAGATCTTGGGGTGAACTAGTTGAGAAATTTGTGGAGTAATTCTCCTTCAACATAGACCACGAGATAAATATAGCAACCTTGTGCCACACAAAGCAAGACGAAGGGGAAACATTCATTGCTTTCTTCCAGAGATGGAGAACTATTGCTAGTAGGTGTCCTATTGAGGTACCTGAAAAACAAAAGGTTACAATGCTTCAAGTAAACCTTCATCCAAAACTCAAGAGTAACTTAAGGGTACATTGTTGTACATCTTTTTCGAAACTAGTGGAAAAACGGGTTATAATAGAGAAAGATCTCATTGAAAAGGGTGAACTCAAGACAACAACATCCAATAGAAAAATGATCATACAAAACACCCCCACTGATAGAAACAGATTTTGGTCTCGAAATAAAAATGTCACCAATGATGGGGTGGTTGATGCTAAAATGTTACAAGCAGGACCTCTCCTCACGTTACAAGGACCTCATACTTTTTCCAACATGCTTAATGCTATCAATCAACCTCCTAATGTGATCCAAAATACTCAACGTCCACAACAAAGGAGATTTCAAAAACGCGAGTTCAATCCCTTAGGGGAACCCATTGAGTCAGTGTTCAAACAACTGTTACAACATAACCTTATACAGCTGCAGGAACCAAGAAAATATGATCGAGGATAGTTTAAACTAGCTTGGTGGGATGACAATGCCTTTTGTGATTATCATAGGACTAAAGGACATAACCTACAAAATTGTTGACAACTGAAGAATATCATACAGGATCTTTTTGAAAGGAGAACTATCGAAGTTAGTGTACAAAAACAAAATTCATCGAACACTGATCATCAAGTCTTTTCTGACCCACTACATGACCATGGGAAAGGGACTACCCCCAGTTCGAGTACTAAGACCAATATGTCAGCCAACTATGTGAGTATCAAACATGATTATGATAGTGGCAAAATCATTCATTGCCTTCACGCCGCTGATGAGAATATCAATACCATTACTATCAATATGAATCTTGAGTGTGCGGTCAATACTCGTCCTACTAAGTTCACTATCCAAGGCCCTCAATCGCAGCAAACACCACAATCTTCCAAGTTACAATATAACCTACTTAACCAGTTGGGGAAGACCCCAGCCCAAATTTCAATATTGGAATTGTTGCATATTTCCCCTAAGCATTGATCTATCCTTGATAACGCTTTACATAACACTGTGGTCCCTAATGATCTTGATGTCAATCATTTCTAGGAAATGGTGGGCTACTTGACCAATAATCACCATGCCACATTTTTTGAACAAGACTATGCCACTAAAAATATCTGCCATAATGATCCTTTACATCTAGAAGTCCTTGTTGATGACACCAAGGTTAGACAAGTTTTGGTAGACGGAGGAGCAGGGTTAAATCTATGCATGTTAAAACTAATTAAGGCATTAGGTATCTTAGAAGCATGTATAGACATGACCAAAATTATTGTCATAAAAGCTTATGATGATGAGGAATGAAAATCAAAGGGGGTGGTAACACTTCCCATTAGAATTGGTCCCACGATGATGGAGACAAAGTTCCAGGTCTTGGATCTCACCCTTCCTTATAACCTTCGGCTCGGTAGACCATGGATTCATGCCATGAAGGCGGTCCCTTCCACATATCATCAGTGTCTTAAATTCCCTTACAATGGCACAAAAAATAAATATAGATGGTGATCCTGATCCATTTCAATATTGTACCAATCTAAAAGAGATCCCCCACCGCCAAGTGCCAGTAAATCAAGAAGCCTCATTGTCCAATTCATCCTCCTATGTGGACCCATCCACACTCACTCAAACATCTATTTCACCCTCCATTCCTACTACTCCTAGGGTTGAGATCCAAGACAAGGGTTGTGGAGAATATTACATGAAGACTTCTTATTGTGTTAGCCATTGGATCCCTCCTAAGACATATGGTTTATCTACATCAGATTGGAAAAATTCTATGGTCACTATACATGTTCCTCCTACAACTTTCACTAAATGGGGTGAATTAAGTAAAGAGGCTGTAGATGCAAAAGATGTCACTTCCTGGCTATATAGGGAAAATGATGAGGAACCCCTTTTACTTGCTCATATTCCTACAAATCTATATGGAAAGGGTTTCAAAATCATGCAAAGCAAAGGATATGATGGACAGAGTGGTTTAGGCTTAAACCAAGATGGCAGAATTGAACCAATATTTGTTACTCAGTGGCCGAAAGGAGTAGGGCTAGGGTTTCAACCGATCCAGATTGGCGTTCCTAGTACTCCATTACCCTTACTTGAGGAAGTACATGCTTAAGAAGATATTAAGACATCTCATGAACTAGTAGACCAATATTACTGTGACTCCCCTGATTCTAACGATTATGAGTGGGATTCCTTATCCTCTACTTCTTCCATGGACCTTGACAAGTTATTTGGAGAACTTGACTTGATGTTAAGTTCCTCACCAAATCCCTTAAATTCCTGTCCACCAAAGAAAATGACAAAAGAGGAATGGTTTAAACACTACTATTGGGAATCACTTGATCCTACCTCTTGGAAACCTGAGCCACCTGTTTCCGATAGTCAAACCTTGGCATTAGGCCCACCTATTCATCCACCTAGACCCAAACCTAAGAGCAAAGAGGACCTGGTACAAGACTTTTGTAATCACATGAATAATTCAATCTTTACCTTGACCCCATTAGACTTTGATAACTCCGATGATGACATGCCCTTAGTCTATCCCCAACTCATTGATTGGGATCAACAAGATGCACCCGTCTTAGACACTTTTGAGAATGACGAAGCAATTGCTGAGTTCCTGGGATTACGTGAAGGCATACCTAACGAGGATCATAAGACTGGTTTTACCATTGACTTGGACAACAAAGCATATTTTGGGGAATCTGTTCCACCCTCCAGTTGCAAAAATGAGAAAAAGAATAAACAAGATAAAAAGGACAAGTCTCTAGGTGAAAACTGAAAGGCACCTTTAGACAATAAAAAAGTAAAAAGAAAGGAAGCATCCAAAGGTAAAAACCTCTTTGAGGCACCTAAGGATGGAGGTTTGAACATTCTCCCTGTTGCACAGGAAAAGTCACCCATGCTCATTGAAGAATCAGTAGAAGTCAACATAGGCACAAAAGAGAATCCTTGACTGGTGTATTTTGCAGCGTCATTGACAACGGAAGAGAAGCCAGAGTTCCACGACTTCTTTGCACAGAGACATAAATTTTGCTTGGTCATATGCAAACATGCTAGGGTTAGATCCTAAACTTGTTCTGCATCATTTTCCCTTACAACCAGGTGCCAAACCAGTGAAACAGAAGTTGAGAAAAATGCATCCATAGATTGCTTTATTAGTCAAGGCAGAACTCAATAAATTGTTAGACGTTGGTTTCATCAGATCTATCAACTATGCCAATTGGATCTCCAATCTTGTACCAGTCACTAAACCAACTGGGGGCATCCGCATCTACACTAATTTTAGAGATATCAACAAAGCTTGTCCTAAGGATGACTTCCCTTTGCCTAACATAGACATGATAGTTGACATGACAGCAGGATATGAGATGTTATCCCTTATGGATGGAATTTTAGGATATAACCAGATCAGAATTGCAACTGAAGACCAACCTAAGATGGCTTTCACTTGTCCTTGGGGGACGTATTGCTGTAATGTTATGCCCTTCAAAATCAAGAATGCTGGAGAAACCTATCAGCGTGCCATGACTACTATCTTTCATGATCTGGTACACACTTGTATGGAGGATTATGTTGATGACCTTATTATGAAATCCAAAACAAGGGAAGAACATTTATAGGTTTTAGATAAAATATTTCAGAGGCTAGAAAAGTATAAAGTGAGACTCAATCCAAAGAAATGTGTGTTTGGAGTCAAGTTAGGAAAGCTATTAGGTTATATCATTTCTAGACAAGGTATTGAAGTGGATCCTGCTAAGGTGAAAGAAATCATGGACATGCCACCACCCACTAGTCTCAGTCAACTAAGGACATTATAGGGAAGGTTGCAATCTATCAGAAGATTTATAGTGCAGTTAGCAGATAAGACACATCCTTTTCAACATCTACTTAAGAAAGGAGTACCCTTTGCATGGAAAATTAGGTGTGAAGAGGATTTTCAATTGATTAAGGAATATTTACTCACACCACCAGTCTTAATGCCACCTATTGAAGGAAGACCATTGATCATTTATATTATGGCAACCCATTCATCACTCGGAGCATTGCTTGCACAGAATGATGATGAAGGCCATGAAAGAGCAGTCTATTATATCAGTCAGACTTTGGTAGGTTATGAGCTCAACTATAGTACCATTGAACGTGCCTATCTTGTAGTAGTATTTGCTACCCAAAAATGGAGGCATTACATGCTAAACTATCAAACAAAGCTAATTGCTAAAATAGACCCTCTGAAATACCTCTCAACAAGGCAGCATTAATAGGGCGACTGGCCAAATGGGTTATGATACTTAGTGAATATGATATCCAGTATGTAGAAAGAAAAGCCATTAAAGGACAAGTCATTGCTGATTAGTTAGGTGACGCACCCATACAGGAAGATCACCCACTAATTGTAGACTTTCCTAATGAGCTCATATTCACAATTGACACAAACATAACATGGAAACTGTACTTTGATGGCTCACATACAAATCATGGTTTAGGGGCTGGTATACTGTTTGTTACACCACAGGGTGATTCCATCCCTAAGTCATTTAGGATTGCATTTCCATGCACTAACAACATGGAATAGTATGAAGCTCTAGTGACAGGATTACGCATGGCAGTCAAGTGGAAAATTAAGGTTTTACAGGTATATGGGGATTCTCAACTTGTAATCAGACAGGTAAATGATGATTATGAGACTAAGGACAAGAAGCTTGCTCCCTACAAATGCGTTTAAAGAGCACTTTGACAAAGTCGAATTTCATCAAATACCTCATGTTTTAAATAGGGTATTAGATGCTATGGCTACAATTGCATCACTTCTTGACATTCCTAACAACGTGCCTAAGTTTGAGTTCTTGGTAGAACAGCTTTTGGTCCCAGCCTACGATATCCCAAATTCTGAAATGGTGTGTGAGATTGTTGGTCTTCATTCCCCATGGTACAAAGAAATATATGATTACCTTCATGCCGAAGTCATGCCCACTGGCCTATCAAATAACCAACGTAGGGCATTCCTCTGCAAGTCATCCAAAAACACCATCATTAGAGACACCCTATATAGACATGCCCTAGATAATACCCTACTGACATGTCTTGATTCTACTGAAGCACAAGAAACCTTGCATGGGGTGCATGAGGGTATATGTGGTTCCCATTCTAGTGGTCCTACCTTAGCTAAAAAGATTATGAGACTAGGTTATTACTGGCCTACTATGGAAAAAGACTCATATGTCTTTGTAACAAAATGCTGCCAATGTCAAGTTCATGGAGACTTGATACATGCCCTAGCACAAGAGCTCTATCCTATAATGTCACCATGGCCCTTTTCCCAATGGGGACTTGACCTCATAGGTAAGATCCACCCCACATCATCTAATGGACACAAATTCATTATCACTGCCACTAAGTATTTTACGAAGTGGATTGAAGCCATTCCTATGACATACATTACCGGCACACAGATCTCTAGATTTATCCTCAACTATATCATCTGTCGATATGGTGTCCCTTAGTCCATAATCACTGATAATGGCTGCCCATTTATAAACCAAGAAGTCCACCACCTGTGTGATGAATTCCATATCTAGCATCACTTTTCCACTCCATACTACCCACAAGGTAATGACCAAGCAGAGGCATCTAACAAGACCATCATTAGAATCCTCAAGACTATCAATGATGCTGGTTGTGACTGGAATTTATAGCTTAACCCCACCTTGTGGGATTATCGTACAAGTATCCATACTCCCATTGGTGCTACTCCATATTCACTTGTATTTGGTTCTAAAGCTATTCTACTTATTGAGGTCGAGATTCCTTCCCTAAGGGTATCCCTGAAAGGCCACATTGATGATGAAGAGTACCGAGTATTGAGACTCCATGAGCTAGAATTCCTGGATGAGTGAAGATAGAAGGCACTAGACCATCTTCAAGCATATCAGAACCGCCTTCATCGTAGCTATAATAGGAAGGTATTGAATAGAAAATTTGACATTGGGGACCTGGTTTTAATGGAGAACCCAAAGAATCAAGCAGAAAGAGATAAACTAGGGAAGTTTGAACCTAATTGGTTAGGACCTTATATTGTTATAGAAGCTTTTGGATCTGGAGCATACCAACTCTCTACTCCTGAAGGGGAGCCATTGGCCTCACCAATCAATAGTATGCATCTAAATAAGTTCTACGCATAACTTCTATGAGCCTTTGTCTTAATTAGCAAAAATGCAAAAAAAATAGAAAATCACAAAAATTGTTATCAAGGTGAAAACTTGGCAAACAGGTGTCTTGGTAACACCAAAAAATTAGATAATCTAGAAAATAGTAAAGACAAATCATTCATCCAATAGTGAAAACCACTTCAGTGGTGCTTTGGATAGGTACTATGGTGAAAACCTGGCAAATAGGCACCATGTGTAGTTAACTCTGCTCCTTTGTCTACTATTATTCTAATCTAGTCCTTATCCCCGTACATAGTTCTTATCCCTATACATATTACCTATCCCTATATATATCCCTTATCTTTCATATCCATTGCTTGTAAATACCATTTGTA
Source organism: Sequoia sempervirens (assembly GCA_007258455.2). Classification (NCBI taxonomy): domain Eukaryota; kingdom Viridiplantae; phylum Streptophyta; class Pinopsida; order Cupressales; family Cupressaceae; genus Sequoia; species Sequoia sempervirens. The sequence goes on along the minus strand of VDFB02270651.1, from coordinate 576,822,934 downwards.
ATAAGTGGTAGTCCTTCCCATAACTTGGAATGATTGACATCAAGTGCATTTCATATCCCCCATTTTACCTTATCCATAGTCAGTTGGTCTTATACTCGACTGGGGGCAAACACTTGACGTGCATCATATTGGTTCTTACATTAGCTATGTTGAAGACGTAAAACCATGGAAAATCCACAAACATCACAAAATGACCTGAGAAAACACAAAAACATCAGAAAACTTCAAAAAGACAAAAAAAATCAAAACATTTCAAAAATCCAAAAACAGAGTCAGAGTCAGTCACACTTGTCAGTCGTTGTCGTTAGTTGAACTACGTTGCCTCTGTGACTGGACGTAGGAAAGGCCATCTACCGATGTGCCCTCAAGGCATTAGGTTAGTCTGTCTAGGTTTGTCTGTATAAAATCATGATTCAATCCATATGTCTATATGGCAAGGTCATTGGTCATGTCAAACTATGAGGTCTCTATGTGTATAACGTAGGTAAGGCCATCAATTGATGAGCTCCCAAGGCTACACTAGGTTAGTCCTTTAGGGTTTTTCGTCACACATAGTCAGTTGTCCACACATCATATCAGGTCATGCATTAGTCTGGTGAATAATTCAACAATGTCTCTAAGTCAAATCAAGCAAACTTTCCAAACAAAAAAATCAAAACCGATCAATTAATGTCTACTACAGGATGTGTCCTTCTTGGAAGCAAATGTTATCAAAAAAATCAACCTATGTCTTATACAGGATGAGTCCTTCCTACATAATTGACAAGGTCAAACAATCAAACATAGCCTTACATAGGTTATCACATCAACGACATCTGACTCAACGTCTTATACAATACAGGTCTTTCTGAAACTAGGCTTTGTCATGCCTTATACAGATAGTCATAACATCAAAACCAGACTTACAATCTTATCCTGTATGTGTATCTCCTGACATCGGGCTCTGTCAATCAATCCCTTTATCAATCAAAACAAATCAAACAAACAAATCAAGTTTTGGAAAATATTTTATTGGCTTATTGACTTTATGGCTTATTTATCTTATCATTTATCTTGAATTGATGACTAGGAATTATGTTGCTAGCTTTCTCAAGGATGTCCTATGAAGGATTTAGAGAAGCAACGATGTATCAGAATTCTATTTTCTTTGACTATTGTCTGTAAACTATCTTTTAAATTTGATTTTTGAGTCATGTTACTAGTTTCCTCAAGGATGTCCCATGAAGGATTTAGAGGAGTGATGACGTCCCATGACCCATCTTTTCTTTTGTTTGCTGTCTATGGTTTGTCTTGACAAAAAGACTGGGGCAACTTGTGTCCTTAGTATGAGTTAACGACACTTCTTGTCTATGACTAACTGTTGTTAGCAAGTGGATGACCTTGCACACCTTGATCTATGCCATATCATGGTGTTTTTCTCCACTTGTATTAGTCCTGCCCAATGATGATAAAGTGCAGTACCTTCTGTGATATAGCGAAACATCAAAGATTCCTAATACTAACATCTATCTCCTATCTTTCGTTCTTTCTCAATCTTTCTTTTTGCACTAACAGTTCTTCTTTCTTGCATTATGACAAATTCCTGTGACACAAAACATTATACATCATCCTCCATCAATGTACATGTTAGAAAAATACATACATATAGGCATATTTCATATCTAGATCATCATGGCATAATAGACATTAATCGTCAAACAATACATATCATAAGCATTTCATGTACAAAGAAACTATAAATACATGCATCACATTACATCTGTATAACATCACATGTAGTATGCATCATACATATAACATCATAGTGTGTCTCATAATTATAAATTGCATACATCATATAGAATCATACATCACATAGAATCAACATTATCTCATTAGCTACATAAACATTATAAAATACATATACTCATCCATCACATAGGCATATAATATAAACATCATATGTATAAATAAAGACTGCATAATCAATACATAGAAATGCATATCATGAGAACCACCGCCAAAATCATATATACATATCGCTCAAATGTGTCACATCACAATGTCATAATGTATCAATAATACATGGAAGCCCGCACTCTATAAGATCAAAATATAGTGTCTCGACAAGTGGTACCCCTATCTTGAGCTACCACTACCATCATGCCAGGAGTGTGTGGGGGAATGATGATGGGAACCCGATGATCTCTAAGATGAGGGAGGTCTGTCATATGGACCTGCTCTGCATGGCTACTCCACCCCCTCTGTGCTAACTATTTGAGTTTGGGTCTTGGTCTGGGACCTGCTATTGTGTGCTACTAAGAAACTAGGAGCTCGTCTCTCTAATGGAACCTTTTCCTCATATAAGTCCCAATAGTATCTCTCTCTCTCCAGCTCTGACTAGCTCTCTGGTCAAAACGGCTGATGGTCCTATGCACAATGACCTGAGCTCTGTGAATCTCTACTCAGTCTCCTATCGTCGAGCTATAGCCTAATCCCTATCCATCAAAGCTTTGTCCCTCTCCATACGATATGCATCCCTCTCGGCTATCAGAACTCTCATCTGCTCATCCAAGGACGTAACCTGGGCACGCAATGTATCAGTGTCTGGATCCACTGCCCCTGTCTCATCTTGCCGGTCCCTCACTCTCCCATCCTCCTCCTCATCTAGCTACTCTAGGATCTAATCCTGAATCTCTCTCTCATGATCATCATCCTCAACATTATCCTCCTGATAGGCACCTAACAAACCTAGAGCATCAACCTCTGCCTCCTCTCTGCCTACCTCCTCGGCACCTGCCTCCTCTCTACCTACCTCCTCCTCTGCCAAGATGTCTGGGATAGCTACCTCTACTAGCTACACCTCCTCTCCACCTCCCCCAACATCTGGCATGACCACATCCTCATCTCCTCGTCCCTCCTCATTCATCGGTGACAATGGTGGTCCTCATCCCTACTAACCACGTCTACCTCTCCTGCCTCCATGTTGTCCACCTTGGCCATCATATCCTCCATCTCCATGGCCTCCTCTACCTCCTCGGCCTCTACCTCTACCCTGCCTGCCTTGTGGACCTGTCCCTCGCCACTCTACCAGTGCTGGCTGCTCTGGGTTTGTCAAGGGAATTAGCTTGTGTGTTGCCCACCACTGATCATACTCTGTTGTGGTCCCTGGGTTTGCTGGTCCATCTCTCCATCCCCATGGAAGTGCCTGTAATCCATCAATATCTGCCTCTACTGTGGCCACTGGAATCTCTGGACCTCATAGCGGGACCTCTCGTGAGGATCTCGCAAACTCTACTCATCCTCGGGGCACATCCTGCACCTCTCCAAACTACCGCAGGACATGATCTGGCAACTGCCGCTCTATAATGTGAACATGCGATACTATCCGCCCAACTAAGTACTATGCCTATTTGTAAAATGGCAAGTGCTCATCCTCATCTAACCACTCCTCATAGTCCAGGTACGGTCTCCATGTAAACTATTGCATGGTGTCTATGGCATGTCTGAAGTAACCCATATCTCCAATATGATGCTACGTGTTCGCCCCCACATAATGAAAGGTGTAAGGTGCTCCATGTGGTAGATCAACTATCGTAGGTGGCCAAAAGATAGCGATATGCTCCCATGCCCATACCATCAGGAGTGTGGTGCCACAACTCATTGACTGTGCCTCTTGGTAGGAAATATCATGCAAATCGAAGTATAACATCCTGAGTACATAGGAAACCCAAGCATACACAACTCGACGCTTGAGCATGCCCACTAGCATCTCCCCCCACCCCATAGGAAAACCATGACCTTGGGGTTAGGAAGTACTATACCGCCTATCAATGTAGCCAATAGACAGTCCAACTGTCTATACCTCTGGGCCAACACCCACCACCTAATCTCATAATCATCGAACCCTAACTATCTAATGTCAGCATGGGGGTAGTACCTACACATCTCGGCAACACCCCTTTAAGTATCATAAGCCACTTGTGTGCCTCTAATGGGAAGTCTAAGGATCCTATACACATCCTCTAGGGTAACAGTGGCCTCTCCAGTTGGTAGGGGGAAGGACAATGTCTCTGAGTGCCACTGCTCACATAACGATGTCAATAGTCCCCGATTCGCTCAAATCTGGGGCATATCGATCACATGCAATAAACCCAGATGCCATAGAACTGATCACTCTGCCGGCCGCAAGCTGTTTCTGAATCGAAGCATAATAGGTCTCGACTCCCATGTATAAATCGTGTCTAATACAACCTACAATGGCATTATACATGCCTCATGTTAGCCTCAATCATCTATTCTAGTGCAAACTGACTATACTACATACAATTCAAATGTGTCATTCTTTTGCACGTGCGTCATTATTTTTCACATGCGTCGCTTTTTAACATATGCGGATCATAAACTTCACATGCGTCATTATTAAAAAAATGTGGCTAATAATGTTAAATGTGTCACACTACAGTCATATGCATTGAAAAATAAATCTTGTGGTGCATCAAATTCAAATGCATTTCACAATCTACAAATGCGGATATTCTAAATGCAAATGCGATGCACAAAGTCAGATGCATTTAAAAAATAAACAAATGCATTGAATCGCGGACTACCTATGCAAACTGGCCTATGTAAAACTACAGATGTGGTTTTCCGCATACACATGCATCGTTTGTGCACGCAAATGTGGTGAATTGATAAAGTGACGCATGACTAAAAAGTGAATAAAATGCATAAAATTATGTGCAATTAAAAATTTTTAAAAGCCAAGTTTTAGGTACATACCGGGGGGTCCGCGCCGGCTAGTCTCTGGAATGTTCGGATCCTGTATGCGCGATGGCGAGTAGCCGGAACTGGAGACATTGTCGCAAGGAATGCAGAGCAAAATTGCAATTTCTAAGCTAGGTGGGTGCAAATTAATAGGTTTTTACCCCTATTCCTATAGATACCTAGGGCTTAGGTGGCATTTTTGTCCTACTGGCCATGTTAACTTCCATTTTCGATCATCCCGTACCCGTCCCTCCCCTTTCCAAACTTAATTCTGTCAACTCCAGTGCATTTCTAGCTATCCACGGTACTAATCGAGAGCATTTCCAAATTTTCCTGAACTTTTCAAAAATTTGTCATTTTTCCCGAGGGGGCATACCTTCACCTATTTTAATCTGGAGCATTATTGGGGCATATTTCTTATCAATTTTCTTTGACACAATTCCTAAATGACATTGTATCAAAGAGGGGCAAATGTAGACACCAAATTTTGGTTTAGGCCTGCGACTTCAATATTCCTTGTAATTTGTATTCTTCATGGTCATGATTAAATAATGTCGATTATTTAATTATTCACTTTAACTTTAATTCTTCTATTAATTAAATAATCTTAATTATTTAATTAATTCACAATTTTCTTTATTCTATCTGATTAATTAAATAAACATTTTTTTATTTAATTATGCTACTAATTAACCTTATCCTTCTTGTCAAATTAAATAAATTCTTATATTTATTTAATTAATCATTTAAAATCCCTTCATCATTTAATTAAATAAATATTATTTATTTAATTATTCTTCAAATATCGAGTCTTGAATTAAATGAATTATTTAATTCATTAATTATATTTTAACACATTCTTCTATACTTTCAATAATTATGTGAGTTATCTAAATATTCACTTTTACTTGACTTGACATCTATTTCAAATCACTCAGTTAACTCTTGCTTTGATGTCTGAGTGGCGGTCTCGAGTAATCTCTTCGTCAAATCATTCAAATCGTCCAGTTCTAACTCATTTGTGTGTACATGCAAATTAATTAAATATTCTTATTTAATTAATTAAATGTTGTGCGTGCATTCGAACAAGATTTGATTTAATCAATCTTTATCTTTGTCATGCAAGGATATTTCTTCTATTTTTGAATACTGAACTGAAGATTAAATCATTTATTTAATCTTTAATTCTATTTCTAGTTTGTATCACTCATGTCACTACTGACAGTTATCAGAATGCATGTCTAATATGTCGATCTCAACCGTCCATTGATCTTTTGATCTTGGCCTATTGTTCGAATAATCAATTTTCTATAAATTGATTTGTCATTCTTCATTCCAATCTCTCTCACGAATTCTTATGACTTTTAAGAGCACTTTGTCTTGAATCTTCGATGTTTTGCTAATCTTTATCATAGGCTATACTTGCACGAATCTTTAAAAAATTTGAGGGCAATTATACTACACAAAGAAAAATGGAGAAGGGCAATCGAGATGAATCATGGAAATATGTTTGAAATTGGTGAGATTGTTTCAGTTTGTTTACGTTTTACTTTCCTTTGTTCTTTTTTGCTTAACATTTAGATTTGCATCTTAGATTTTAGTATTGCATGTTTGCTTCTAATCTTCTTTGTTGTCTTGTGCACTTTCTTGGCGTTACAAGGATAACTCGAGTGCATGGTATGATGCCATATATAATTATTTAAAATATGGTACCATTCCCAATCCTAAAACAAACAACACCTGAGTTCATCTAAAAAAATTTAGTACCCAAGTACATAATCCTTGATGATGTGTTAAATGATCCTTTGATGGCATTTTACTTAGATGTCTTAAGGATTCTAAAATCAATATGGCACTCAAATAGGCTCATGTAGACATCTATGGAGATCATTTTGGAGGAAAGACCTTAGTGAAAAAGCTTCTTTGTATGGGATACTATTGGAAAAATATGGAAAAATATTGTTATGCATATGTTAAGCAATGTCACAAATTTAGAGAACATAGGGGTAAAATCACAAAGTTGTGTCACACTTTCAACCAACTTATCAACACAACTAAATTTAAGTATTTCTAATTAAAAATCAATTTTGGTTAAACAAATGATCTAGTAAGATTCATTCTAGCTAAGTTAGATACTTCCACAACTTTTTCAACTAAAATTATTGGCTAAAAATATATGGAGCACCACTTTGAGTCCAATTTACCAAAAAAATAAAATTATTTGAAAAACTTGAAGTTTTAATAACTCCTACTAATGTAAATAATATTTAAAAAATATATAAAAATACCCTTTTGTAGATCCATAAGTGTAGTTTTCAAAAATATATTTATTTTAATAGTTTAATTATTTTCTATTTTTTATTTTTTATTTTTACTAAAATTAGGTTATTAGCACAAAGTATTAGGTTGATTACTATGCCAAGAAAAAATACTAAAACTTACTAAAAAATATATAAAAAATTATGAGGCACTAGATAAAAGAATCTATTTCAAGATGCTATAACTTTTTTCTATTCTAGATAAATATTTAATATGAAAGTTGACGTCTGTAGACGCATAAAATATACTGATTGACATTGTGCATATGATCCTGACATACTAACATCGTTTAATCCTGAATCATCCCTCAGTCTAACCGTTTAATCAAATCTCCTTATCTGATTAAATTCATCAATATTCCTCTAATTAAATAAACCATTTATTTAATTAAGTCTCTCTCTTTTGTTAATTGAATCAATCCATTTGATCTAATTATCCCTATGTAATTAAATAATCAATTTTATTTGATTAAATCTCTAAAGTCTATCCATTAAATTAAATCAATTAAAACCTTATTTGATTTAATCTAACATCATCTCTTTTGATTAAATAAATCAAAATCCTTATTTAATTAGTCTCTTATCATATTCCTCTCTTATTTGATTTAAACAAATCCATAAATTTGAGTCAAATAGGTCACATCATCTAATCCCTCATTAAATTAATTAACTCTTGATTAACTTAATCTCATCTCATGTCTCATCCTCTATATTTTGCAAGTTGCACATGAAAATAGATTTAATTCTCTATTTTTCTCACAAGGCATCTTTTGGAATATTCTCCAAATTTGAATTCAAAATTTTCAAGTCAAAATGTACATCCAACAAGGCAATAACTCCATCTTACATGTCCTTTTCCTTGAGCCAAGTGGAATTTATTGCATTTTTTCCTTCCCTCTTACAAGTCATTTCAACAAATTTGAAATTCAAAAATAAGCATTTATTGGCACAATCCTCAAAACTTGCACATCCTCCATCTATTCATAGTTTGACAAGTGGCATCATGCCATCGAATGAATGTTAGTCCCACATTGCTCAAATTTGGACATTCATCCATCTTGGCATTCTATAAATAAAGAGTTCATATCCTCATTTGATCATCCACAAATTATGCAAAGTTATTATGCTAAAATATTTAGCCATTTTCATCCATCACCATTGAGTTCTTAGCTAGGTTTTTGTAGATTTTTGGCTTGGAGCTCTCATCCTTCATCAATAAAGTGGATCAATCACCATCAACATATCAAGTTTGCATCTTAGGAATTGGGAAAAGGGCCAATTTTCACATCAAATTGGCACCAATTCCCCCATGGGATCATGTGTTTGCTATTCTAATTAGGATTGAATCTATATTATCTAATTTCATTGTGTTCTTCATTGTTTTCTTTCCTATTTCGATGTTTGTAAATGGATTTCATGGGGAATCCTTGTTCATGCTTGCAATATCTAACTTAATGTGTTTATTCTCTTTGTTTTGCAGGTACTTGGATTTCACACATTTGGTGCTAAAAGGAGGGCTGCATCTCATCTTCAATCATATTTTCTTAAAATTTCCACATTTTTGCTTATACATAAAAAATTCCCACGTTGAGAGCTCAGCCTCACTATTTTGGCACCACTGACACTTTAGCGTTGTTGTATAGCACCACAAGAAACTCAAAGTGTGACACTAGACTCTTTCCACCCAAAAAAATTAAATTCTAAACTCCGCCACTTGACTATTTGACTTGCAGGAATTTTCAAAAAAACTAAACTACGACGTAGTTGAGCTCACTGTCCCGACACAGAGCAACATTGACTAGTAAGAGGCATTGTGAGAGCACTGTTGAGAAATCAAACTCCGACACAGTCACGGGTTGCACTGCTGGAAGGGAGTAAAAAGTGGAAATGAAATTTTAGCACGTGCTTTTTGATTAGTGATCAATTTGTATTATGTTTTCTACTTTTTAATCTCTATATTTTCTAGAATCTGACTAGTTTTCTCCCTTATAGGTTTGAAATCGAAAATGAAGAAAGGAAAAGCATGAGGATATTTCATCAAATCAAAGTGTTTTTAAACACTTTAGTGTTTTTTTAACACTTTTTAAAGAAATTTTTATCACTTCTTTCTTAGGACACTAATTTCATTTGGGTTTAAAAAGAATCATTTCATTTCTTGCAAAAGACTAAAATGAACATTAGGATCACAACATACTAGAGTTTGTTTCGTTGGTTAAAAATTGAACAAAATGTCTATCATTTGTCTTTTGGTGCTCTAAAAAGAACTCACATATTGCTTTGTGGATTTAAAAAGAACAAGTGCAACTTTGTTTTTGTGAAGGCTTATTTAAACTAAATTCATTGAAAAAGAACATATGTGCTTCTCTCGCGCTTTATAGCGATCTTGAGAGTCAAAATGTCTTTTTCATGATTTTAGGTTGAGATAAAACAATCACCTCCACACTTCAATTTGGGCTTAAAATTAAACAAAATCTTATGTGAGTGTGAGTTGGGGCATTATTGTGTACATTCTCTCTCTTTGTTGCCAACAAAGATTGATTGAGTTATGAATATTATCATCACTCACTTTTGTTTATCCTAGAGGGCCTGCCTTGGGGAAAACATACTCACCCAAGGGAACAACTCAACTGGTAACACTCTAAGCCAAGAGTATTTCCAACCGAGATATAAATGTGGGTATTGGAGTAAACACCAATATCACGCGGTTGATTCCAACAAGATGGATCTAAAAGGGGACTCTTACTATATGGGTCAATCTCCACCAATGGAAAGTCCTTATTAAAACCCATGTTCTAGAATTTTCTAAAATCCTTAATCTATTTTTTGGTGCAAGAACGGTTGTTCTAAAGCCACCCCACACTTTTACGGTCTTTTAGTAGAAATGGAAAGCATGCCATGGGAGTTTCATGGGTGTTGATGCTTGGCTACCCCGATTGACGATAATGAGCCATGGAGGGGAGCCAGTGGGGGCAAGCATCTAACCATTCCCTAAAGATAGGCGTAGCTAGACTTTTCCAACTGGGAATCTATCAAATATTTTCTTACACATCCATAGGATTGTACTCAGGTTACAAAATGCATTGCTTGATCGAAAATATCCTTAAAACAAACACTTAACATCATCATCCAAATTTCAAACCCTTTTGGAGACAAATACAATTGACTCAATTCATATTTTATTGCTTGCCCTTGGGATTTACATCCTTAGAGGTTTCTCAACATTGGATTAGATCTCAATTTTTTTACTTAAGTAAACAATAGGTAAACCCTTGCCTTGAGTTCATCAAATTACCACATAACATACTTTGTGGGGTTTGAAGAGGTTAAGAAATTGGGCATCTTAGTTTGAAAACTTAATCAAAGAAAGTGTTTTTGGTAAAATAAAGCCATTAAGCAAAGCTATGAAAAATGAACTTTTATGTGTGTTGAAGCCTCACGATTCTCAAAAAATTCCAAATCCCAAAAAAAAGTCATTGGTTCAAAATCCGAAAATGTATGTTCAAGTGGAATAACTTCTTGGTTACAAAGGTCTATAGAAGCATTGTATGCTCTTCAATACCTAGGTCAAGGTAAACAAAGTGTCCTTTTTAGGTTCATCATAAGATAAAAAAAAAAATCAAAATCTTTCTTTATCAATCCTTCAAAACATCAAAACAAACATCATCTCACCATCACCTTCTGGAGAAATCTTCAAATCATTGTCAATGCAAGGATTTTTTTGAAAAATAAAAAACATCAAATCCTTGAGACTAAATCCTTGAAAACTTTATCAAAATCACCTTTGGCTAGGTATGTGTAGATGCATCCTTTTGTATATGCTTAGTAAAATTTATCAAAATCTGTAGAAGTTGAAAAACCAACTTCAAAGTCCCCAAGAATCACCTGCAAGCAATCACCTATCACATGCAAAGATATTCATAACAAAAAGTAGAGAAGTTCTGTAAACTCTCAGAGAAAGTTTTTCAAAGAAAAAATCAACATTATGATATTGAATTAAATTGTTTTAAAAATAATGCAAAAGCCTTCAAAAAAGGAAAACATGCAAAAAAGCAACACATGCACAACCCTAATCCTATTTTGAGCAAAAAGACAACTCAACTAGATAAGGATAATAATAACCTAGGAAAAAAAATATTTTTAAGTAAACTTAATATGCTAAAGTGTAATTAAATAATTAATTATACCAACACCCCCTCATAAGTGCAACTTAGAGAGAAGAAAATTATTATGCAAAAGATGAGTCCCGACAACAAAGCCTAATCAGGTACTCATTTACAAATGCAATGCAAACTAAATCAAGTGGGGTAAAGGAGAAAACCACATGGGAACAAAACTCTTCCCAAAAATATAATGCAATAAACTAACTAAGTGATGAAAGATGGAGGAATCCATAAGAACCCCCAAGGACACCATCCATTACAAAGATACATAAAAGAATCCCCCCATAAGAGAGGAAGAAAAAGACAACAGATCCCCTCCAGAATGAAGTAACTCCAAAAGAAGTGAAGAAACTACATCTCCTAAAAGAAGTGAGAGGGAAGAGGCCGAATGAAAGAAATCTTTGAAGATGAAGAAGGGGCAGCCCAAGATGTCTCCACAAAACCAGGTGTGACCTCAACAAATGAAGAAGTCAAAGTAGGTGAAGACTCAATAGAAACCTCCAAAGATGTATGATCAACTAAATCTTGTTGCACTGAAACAGAAGAAGCAACAGGAGGTGGAGGAGATGGAATGGAAGGCTTGAGAACAAAATCTAAAGTAAGAAATCCAATTTTCAAGAAGCCAAATATCTCCTCTGAATGATGATGCGCACTAGAAGTGTGAGGAATAGCTGTAGAAATAGAAGAACCACTAGTAGCAAAATCAATGAAGGAATACAACCGAGATGAGTGATCCACTATCCCAGTAGCAATAACTACTCTTCTCTCCAAGTCTCTGATGATAACTGAATTAGGTGTGAACTCCACAGATCTCCCAGTGTCTCCATGTGTGATCTGATAAATGGAAAGAAGGTTATTTGTCAAGTGAGGGACACACTAGACATCTTGAAAGGAGTGATCCCAAAAACTAATAGACCCCTTCCCTGTAACACTCATGTAAGTGTTGTTTCCCATCAAAATGGGAGACATAGTGCAAGGCTCAAAGGAAGTGAACATAGACTGTGAAGATGCCATATGATGAGATGCTCCTGAATCTAGAAGCCATCTCCCTAATCGAATACTTGAAGAAGCACAAAGAGCATGTCCCTTCATATCTGATGAAGTATGTAAACCGGTTGTGCCTGTGTTATACTACTTTGAAGAAGAAGAATGAGGAGAAGAAGATGATGTAGACATTCTAGAAGGAAAATCAATCTAATGTTTCTGAAGAAGATGTTTCAGCTCATCAATGTACTTGTAACAATTATGTTCTACATGTCCTTCCATCTTGCAATATGCACATGAACCCTTCTCCTTCCTAAACGATTTCCCCTTAAAAGAGGAGGATGAATCTAAGGACTCCTTTTGTTGCTCATGAGGTTTGGAATCCTTTTGTTTCTGTTTCTTTCCTTTTATTGTAGAAGCCTTCTGATCTCTGGGCTCCTGTGATGCAATAAGTGCCTATGAAGAGGATGAAGATTTCACCATGCCCATGCTAGCTAACTTAGCTTACTCTCAAGTGAGAGATGAAGCAAAGTCATCAAGAGATGGCATAGTGAATCTCGTACCAAGTGCATCCATGGTGGCATAATAGGTAGATGCAAAAACTGAATAATCTGGTCCAAGCTTAGAAAGAATGGACAATATCAACTGAGAGTCTTCTTTCTAAACACCACACTGTGACAACTGCAATCTAAGAGACTTGAGTTTGGTGAAGAACTTCTGAATGCTATCAAAATCCCTAGGATTTAAGCCAATAAGCTCATTCTCTAGCTAAAACCCTCTCATAGTATCCCGCTTCCCAAACAAAGACTCTAAAGTGGTCCAGATCTCATTGGGTGTTGTGCAAGACTCAATGTGAAAAAGAAGGTCAGATAAAAGAGATAGACATAATGTACCATAAGATTCATCACACCTATTAAACCATTTTCTCTTTTCAGTAGCACATGTAAGTTCAATTTTTGTACCCATGGTTACCGTATACAACCCTTTATGTTTGAAGTGAATCTCCATTTGTTTTTTCCAACCAAAATAGTTGAATGGAGTAAGGGGTGCAATATTGTGTAAATCCATGATAGAAAACAACAATATATACTCTCAAATAAAAATAATATTCCTCTTTGATTTAAAAAAAAACCCCTGATTGCACATTTCCCAAGAAAATAACTCAAAAAACAAAGGCTGAATTCTAACAAAAAAATCATATACCTGGAGAAAATTATGCAAAAATCAGGTTTGGGATCTGAGAAGAGGATGAAACCAACTTTTTGATGATATCTTTCATTCAAAAATCCGACACCATGACCAAAATTTATGATTTTTTCAAAAAATTGAATTTAATCTACAGGAAATGGGTTTTCTTACAAAAAAAGTTTACTTTTGATTTAATTTTTGCAAAATCTATTCACAATGAGTGGACAAAAATAGAAACCCAGAAATATTTTGAAGCTAAGAACAAAACCCAGAAACTATTTTTTGATCCAGCAAGCAGAAGATGAAAAAAATAAAATTTAAACCTTCAGCTAGAAGAAAAATGATGCGTGCCGATTTTTTAACAGCAATTTTCTCCAAATCTGTACAAGATATCAAAAATATGAAAGATACTCAGTTCATATTTTGACCCTGGCTACAAAACCTAGAAATTATCCCTCACATAGAAAAATATTCTATGAGAGAATATTTTCAAAACACGAACACACAGCAACAGGTCTGAAGCTCTGATACCATGTAGAAGTTGAAAAACCAACTTCACAATCCCCAATAATCACCTGCAAGCAATCACCTATCACATGCAAAGATATTTAGAACAAAAAATAGAGAAGTTTTGTAAACTCTCAAAGCAAGTTTGTGCAAGAAAAAATCAGCATTATGATATTGAATGAAATTATTTTACAAAGAATGCAAAATCCTTCAAAAAAGGAAAACATGCAAAAAAAAAAGACATGCACAACCCTAATCCTATTTTGAGAAAAAAGACAACTCAACTAGATAAGGATAATAATAACCTAGGAAAAAAAATATTCCTAAGTAAACTTATGATAAAGTGTAATTAAATAATTAATTACACAAACAAAATCATCTTGTTTAGCTTGGTATACGTAGATGCATCCTTCTCTGTATGCTTGGCTAAACTATCATCTTGTTTGAATAGGTGTGGGTAGATGCATCTTTCTCCCTACACATAATCAAATTATCATCCTTTGAACAAATCTATCCCTTAGATAATCATCCAACATCTTATGGTCTTTTTGTTCAAAATCAAAATAATCAAAATCATTCAAAATCAAGGACAACCCCAAAAGGAAAATCAAAATCTAAATCTAAAAAATATTCAAAAAGTCCCAAAAGCCTAGCATCTCCCATCAAGATTTTTCAAAAGATCATAAACATCCACATCATCCACCCATTACACCATCATCACCTCTTGATCCTTAAGATATCCTAAAATTTTTCTACTTTGGGCATAAAGTAAAGATCAATCCAAAGGATTAAGAGATTTCATCTCCCATATTCTTGAAAATTGATCCTTGTTTTATGGTTCAAACTAGATCTCAATACAAGAAGACCATGGAAGCCAACAAAGAAACACCCGCTTCAAGTGATCTTAGCCAAACAAATGTTGAAGTGAATCCTGCCGAATCAAGCAATCCTTTGACCATCTCATCATCACAAAATCTACAAGAGGAAACCCAAGGAGAGGATCTTACCTTTGGGATGTCTCATGAAGAAATAACTGAAATGCTCCAAAATCCGAAGAACCATAAAATCATCAATATCATGATGAGGCTTAACCCTTCGTTATACATGCTTGAACTAGCAAAACAAGGGGCCAAATTACCTTCGGATTTTGATGTGAGTACCATAGTAGAGACATCTTTTCCTCCAATCTCATCTACCATTCCCATCTCATCTACAACCCCATCCCAAAACATAATGCAAAACATTCTGCAAATCATGACATCATTTGCTCCAACCCAACCCAATGTTAATATGGGAAATGCATTTCTCAATGCTATTCAAATAGACCCCCTTGTTAATAATAAAAAATTGGATGCGAATACCCTCTTGGAACAAAACATACTCGAAAACCCATTACATAAGAATGTTCCTCTCACTTTTCATCATGATCCATCATCATTATTTTTTCATGCAACACCTCAAAATTTTCCCCTCACAAATTTGCAAGAGGAGGGAAATATGTTATGACCAGGGGGCATCTTTGACACCACAACGTTTTCATAAGAAATTGCACCCCTCACATTTCCACCTCTTCCACCATTTCCATCATCATCCACATCACTCCTTGGTTTAGGGCTTCCCCCTCTACCAAGTATAAATCAAGCAAACATCCCAAGCATCAATCAAAGCATTATGAAAAATGCTCAAAACTTGTCGTCGATATCGCAACAATAAACAAAAAATGCACAAGCAATTATAACATCATCAAATGCCCCCTTAACATCCCAAAGCATGGTCTCCCAAGGACCAACCATCACATCAACACCACCATCCATCACTCAAAACACCAACATGACATCATTGCTCACTACAAATGCCATTCTGAATCCACCACCACCAACTTCCACCACATCAAGCCAATACAATGCGGCATTGCAAGCTACTTTTCAAAGGGGATACCAATAAGTGCAAAAACAAAAAGTCATACAACTAGCTTCTCAGCAAGCCACTCAAGCTGTGCAAGTTGCCCAAGTAGCTCAAGCCACATTACAAGCACAACAAGCCCAAGCATTATTTCAACAACAACAAGAGGAAGCCATGCAAGCATTGCGAGCACAAAAGGCTACTCAAGCACAAGCCCTATTACAACATCAAGTGGCACAAGCCCAAGCCCAAGCACAAGTAGCACAAGCACAAGCTTAGGCTCAGGAAAATGCCTAATATCAAGCACAACAAGCACGAGCACAGGCACAACTTCTTGCACAAAGACAAGCAGTAAAATTGCAAGCATATCAGCAAGAAATAAAATATCAAGAATAGAAAGAAGCAGCTGAATTGGTAGCCCAAAAACAAGCACAACAACAAGCACAACATGAGGCACAAATCCTAGCACAACAATAATAAGATCAACAACAAGCGGTGTTCATACAATAGCAGGTGGAAACCTACTGAGTTTGATAGAACATATAGATACCATTAAACAACACACTGACCAACCCACAATTGAAACACCCCAAAACACTTTCGTCCCACCCCCTGATCCACAAAATGACGTAACGACACAAATCAGGTTGCTCTCGCAACAAGTACTTGATCTCCAATCAGGGTGAATAACAAAGACACCAAGCAACTTGTGTCCATATCCATTTGATACAAACCTAGTAATGAAACCATTCCCCAAGGGATTTGAGATCCCCAAATTTGACAAATATCGTGGGATGGGAAACCTTGAAGATCACATCAGGGAATTCTAGGTTCATTGCATGGAAGTCGCATACAACAATACTTATCTGATGCAGCTATTTCCTAGGAGTTTGGTTGGCCACGCTATGGAATGGTTCTCTCGCCTACCTTCAGGCATTAGAACATTTCAATAAATTATAGATGCATTCATTAAAAATTATGCATGCAACATTGCAATGGATGTTAGTCTAGAAGAACTCTCAGCTCTAAAACAAGGAAAGGGTGAATCATTCGCTTCATTCCTACAATGATGGCAATCCAAGGCCAATCAGAGCAAGTGGACCATGCCAGAAGAACAAAAAGTTTGCACCATCATAGCCAACCTTGAAGGCCTCTTGGCATTTCATCTCAAGGTTCAGGGCATCACCACATATGACCAATTGATCCCCAAGGCAATCAGTATCAAAATAGCCCTTATGACTCAACCTGCGGGATCAACTTCATACCTTGAATGACAAAACAACCGCCCACCCTCCAATTACAATGATAAACCTTTCACATTTTCAAGGAAAAAAAACATTACTAATGATGGTGTCGTCGATTCCAAGGTGGTCATTAGTTCCCCTTGCCAAAATACACCCACACCACAAATCCAAATCAAACACCAAAACAATCATCATGCAATACAACAACCAAACAACAATCCAACAATCAACAATCTTAATGATCAAAGGGGACAACCACAACGCAACAAGAGTTATCCCAAGCTAAAATACACTGCTTTGGGGGAGCCACTTGAAGACATAATAAAGAGGGTGATAGAGGAAAAAATCATCAAGGCTCCTACCTTCGAGAATTACCAAGAACCGGATGTGAAACCTCCTTGGTATAATGAAATTCAACTCTGTGAATTCCACAAAATCAAAGGCCATACCACAAATAGTTGCATGAAGCTAAAAAACATAGTTCAAGATATCATCGATAAAAGAATTATAAACATGGAACAACCTACAAGAAAGCAAGATCTTAAGATATACACGAATCCGATGCCTAATCATGGCAACAAAGGGAATAACCATGATAAAGGGAAAGGCACCCACTCAAACGTGAATCATGTATATGAAACAGTCATTGCCTCCCTAGATGAAAGTTGCATGGTCATCACCATCAAAGGCACCCATGTCGAAGATTGTGGAGTCACCACAAGAGGCAAAAAATTTACCATCGCAGGATCATCCTAGCCAAATAGAGTCCTTGCATCTAGATTTTTCCCTAATGGCTACAATGTCCTAGATTAGCTCAAGAGAACACTTGCACAAATCTCCATCATGGAGTTGCTAAAAATATCATCTTCCCATAGGAAAATGCTTGAAGAAGCATTGTCCTCATCCACCATCCCCACAGATCTTGATGTAGAGCAATTCTAAGCTATGGTCAGAAACATCATCATGCCTAATATCCTAACATTCTCTAACTAGGATTTCCCCACTCAACCATCTCACAACTATGCACTTCACTTGGAAGCCATAGTACATAAGAGCAAAGTCAAAAGGGTCTTGGTAGATGGAGGTGTGGGTTTGAATATTTGTTCTCTCAGCCTTATCAAGCAATTGAAAATATCAAAGGATTCCATCGACAAAGGAAAGGGTATCACGATAAGAGCATATGACAATCAAGAGAGATTGTCTCAAGGCACGATCAAACTCCCTATTCAAGTAGGGCTTGCTATCATGGAGACCACTTGTTAGGTCCAAGACCTTGACTTGCCATATAACATCCTCCTAGGATGCCCATGGATTCATGCAATGAAAGAAATAGCATCGACTTTCTATCAATGTGTGAAATTCACACATAAGGGGCAAGAAATTACCATCCATGGAGATCCTAAACCCTTCTCTTACTGTAAAATCCTTGAAGAAAAGTACTACACAATCCCCCAAGTACCAAAAAATGATGAGGGCCCATCTACACCATACATCGATCTTGCCACTCTCACATCCACTTATAAGATAGAGACACCTGCCATTTCCAACATCTCCAACATTAAGCTCATCATCCAAGATGACGGTTGTAGAAATTACAAGATCCTTAACAATGCTTTTGTAGTAGGAGAGTTACCACAATCTCTTAGATCACCGGGGCGCCCACAAGAAAATAAAGCTTCCACATCCCAAACATTTCCTGAAGACTATCCTGAATTCACAAGGTGGGGAGACCTTGGAAAAGAAGTTATTGAGGTATATCCATCACATATGCTATATCAAGATGAGAGACCATTAGTTGATTTACTAATGGATGATAGAAGCAAGGGTCTACAAATAATGCTCGTAATGGGCTACGATAGAAATCAAAGACTTGGAAAAAATGACAATGGGCTTATAACACCTATCATTCAGGAGATGTGACTAATAACAAATCTTGGCCTTGGATGTACCCCTCTAAGTATAACCATACGTGGCTGAGGTCCTCCGGCTATAACAGTTAATAATTCTCCTCAGCCAACTATAGCAGAATTACGCCTACCCGTATCTATAGGTTGTGTCATAGATAACTTTACATTTGATATAACTGATGTCTGTAGTAGTAGTGATGATGAGGGTACCATGACCAACTTACATATTCTATTTGAGGATACCACTCTTTGCATGATTAGCACCCTATCCTTTGAATCAGACCACTAAAATCATGAGATCTGCCTAGTATATCCCCAACTCATCAACTATGACCAACGAGGACCACCAATTCTTGATACATTCAAAAATGATGATGCACTCTCAGAATTCATGGGACTGTGGGATAACATTCTAGATGGGGATCACAAAGTAGGGTTCATAATAGAGCCAGATACACATGCCTATTATGGGGAAACGATTGAATCCCTTAGTTGTAAAAGTGAGAGATTAAGAATAATATCCAAGTCCTTGAGTGAAAACCACACTGTGGCACTCTCCGACCAGAAAAAAGTAAAAATAAAGGACGTATCCAACGATGAAAACCTCTCTAAGGCGCCCAAGGATGGGGGATTCAATATTCCTTTAAAATCTATTCATCAAGAAAATTCAGTAGTTTTGGCAGAAAAATGCAATCTGGTCAACCTAGGAATAGAGGCAACCCACACATCACATTCTATGCGAAATCACTACTATCAGAAGAGCAAGAGCTACTAGTAGCCTTCCTAAGGGAAAGATAGATAAAATTTGCATGGATTTATGCTGACATGCCAGGACTTGATCCAGAGATTGTGGTTCACCACTTAGTAGTATGCCTAGAAGCAAAGCCTATCAAGCAAAAGTTTTGAAAAATGCACCCTTAGATCACCTTATTGGTCAAAATGGAGCTAAAAAAGCTATTAGACGTAGGATTCATCTAACTGATAGACTATCTAGAATGGGTATCAAACTTGGTACCTATTTCAAAACTTGATGGAGCCATCAAAATCTGCACAAACTTCAGAGACTTGAATAAAGCTTGTCTGAAAGATGACTTGCCACTTCCAAACATCGACATACTATTTCACTTATCCATGGGGGACATACTATTGGAACATGATGTCATTTGGCTTAAAGAACATAGGAGCAACATATCAAAGGGCTATGAAATTGATATTCCATGCCATTGTCCATAAGATAGTCGAAGACTATGTTGAAAATATTCTTTCCAAATCCATAAAGAGAAAAGATCACATAGCAACCTTAAGTGCCATCTTTGACAGGCTCGAGGAGTACAAGGTCAGATTAAACCCAAAGAAGTGTGTCTTCAGCGTACAATCGGGAAAATTGTTAGGATATATAGTGTCAATGAGGGGTATCAAAGTGGATCCAACAAAGGTAAAAGCAATCCTCGAGATGGAGGCACCAAAAACATTAAAACAATTGAGACGTCTCCAATGAAGACTTCAATCCATCTGAAGATTCATAGCACAGTTGGAAGACAAATAGAACCCATATTCTCAGATACTCCACAAGGGAGTAGCATACAAATGGGATAAGTGTGAAGAGGTATTCAAAAAAATCAAAGAATATCTACTAACGCCACTAGTCCTAATTCCATCAATCCCAAGAAAACCATTGATTCTATATGTGTTAGCAACAATAGCAGCCCTAGCAGCTCTCTTAGCCCAACATAACAAAAATGGAATGAACAAGGCCATTTATTACATTAGAAGAAGAATGGTTGGGCATGAGTTAAACTATTCATTCATTGAGAAAGCATGCCTCGCAGTAGTGTTTGTATCACAAAAATTTAGACATTACATGTTGGCACACAAAATAAAACTCATCGCCAAAATTGATGCTCTCAAATATCTACTATCGAAGGAAATGCTCACAAGAAGAATTTCTAAATGGATAATGATATTGTTAGAATATGACATAGAATATGTGGAGCGGAAGGCAATCAAATGTCAAGTCATTGCAGACCAACTGGCAGAAGCACCAGTTTATTCAAAGAATCCCCTTGTCTTAGAGTTTCCAGATGAATCTAATTTCAATATCAACATAACGAACCACTGGAAACTATACTTTGATGGCTCATACATGCATCATGGATCAGGAGACAGTAGCTTCTTCATCACCTTGCAAGGGGACTGCATACCAACGTCCTATAAACTGGCATTTCCTTGCACTAATAACATTGCAAAATATGAGGCTTTAACCATAGGTCTCTGAATAGTAGTGTAGTGGAACATCATAGCTCTCAAAGTATATGAAGATTCTCAATTGATAATAAATCAAGTGAATGATGAATATCAGACCAAGGACGACAAGTTCACTCCATACAAGAAATTGGTGGAGACTCTTAAAGAATCCTTCATTGAAATAACATTTGAGTAGATTCCTAGAAAAAACAATAGAGCAGCAGATGCCATGGCAACAATTGGATCCTTGTTCAACATCCCCCACAACGTTCCAAAATATGAATTCCTGATTGAGCAGCTTCTCATGCCTACATTCGAGGTACCAAAATCAAAAAATATGTGTGAAATCATTGGTCCCAATGATCCTTGGTATCATGACATTTACACATATCTTTGAATAGGAGCCATACCTACCGATCTGCCATCAAACCTAAAATGAACCTTTGTCAAAAAGGCATCTAGATTTGTTATCCTAGGAGATACCCTATATCGTAGAAGCATAGAAGGAACCCTACTTCACTACCTAAATACTAAGGAGGCATTAACTACTCTAACTGAAGTACATAATGGTATCTATGGTTCACACTTGAGTGGAATGACCATAGCTAAGAAACTACTAAGGATTGGCCCACAATGGAATGAGAAACACATGACTATGCAAAAAGGTGTATACAATGTTAGCAACATGGGGACCTCATCCATGCTCCAGCTCAAGAGCTTCATCCTATCATCACACCATGGCCCTTTTCGCAATGGGGACTTGATCTCATTGGAAAAATCACCCACTTCATCTAGCAGCCACAAATTCATCATAACCGCAACATAGTTCGTTACTAAGTGGGTAGAGGCCATACCCATGACATATATAACTGGAAAGAAGATTTCAAAGTTCATCCTAAACTATCTCATTTGCCAATATGGTGTTCCACAAGCCATTATCTCAGATAATGGGACACCATTCAAGAATCAGGAGGTTCGTGACTTATGCGATAAATTCAAAATTTAGCATCGCTTCTCCACCCCATACTATCCCCAAGGAAATGGCCAAGGAGAAGCTACAAACAAGACCATTATGAAAATCCTCAAGAAAACAGTCAATGACGTAGGTTGTGACTAGAATTTGCAACTTAATCCCACCCTTTGGGCTTATTGAACCAACATCTGCACACCCACCTGTGCCACCCCTTTCTCCCTTGTCTACAGATCAGAAGTAGTACTTCCCATTGAGATCAAGATCCCATCACTCAGGATATCACTGTAGAACCTCATCACAGATGAAGAGTACGGAGTGTCAAGATTGAACAAGATGGAGCTACTGGATGAGTGATGTATAGATGCTTTGAATCATTTGCAATTCTATCAGAATAGACTCAAACGGAGCTACAATAAGAAAATCAAAAGCATGACTTTCCCAGTCAGAGAATTGGTATTGAAGGAGAATCAAAAGAATGTCCCAAACCTAAGTAGCAAAGGAAAGTTTGAACCCAATTGGTTGGGACCATTCATTATCACAACAAGTTACTAGTCAGGGGCATATCAATTATCAAAACCCGAAGGGGAACCTCTGCAAAAGCCTATGAATAGTTCTCATCTCAAAAAGTTTTATGCCTAAATCTTTCAAGGTATAGAACCAAAAATCCAAAAAATTAGAAAATGTCCTGAACAAATGGTTACTTTGGAAAAAATCTGGCAAACATGCATCTTGGTAACAACAAAAAATTCAAAAAAACCAAAAAATCCAAAAAATCAAAAAAAGGATCAAAAAAATAGTAAAGAGAAAAAATCATCCTCTAGTGAAAACCACTTCGGTGGAACATTGGGCAAGTACCTTGGTGAAAACTTGGAAAATAGGTGCCTTGTGTAAATAAGCATTTTCCACCCAGTAGGATCTTTATGGCTTGTTCTACATCATCCATCATAGTCCATATCTCCATCTATCACTCATCCACTCACATCTGCACCAAAGCTTGGTCCTATTTTCATATCATGATCCCTCCTAGTACTCGGCCCATCCTCAAGGTTAGTTTGTCCTACCTTTATTGGAGTATTATATTGCATCACATTGGGGGCATGTTCTCATCGGATTGGATTCATATATATCCTTCGAATCCTCAAAATCAAAAAATCCGAAAACATAAAAAAATCCAAAAACATTCAAAACATCAGAAAATCATCAAAAACCAAAAACAAGGTCATCTTGTCAAACTACATCATCTCTAAGCTTGAACGTAGGAAAGGTTGATATTTGATCATCCCTCGAGACATTCAGGTCAGTCCTATAGGAGTCCCTCATAATAAACTGACACCTCATCATGCATATCATCATTTGTAAATCAGTCAACTAGTTAGTCAAACTATGTGGTCTCTGCGTATATAACATAGGCAAGGCTAATCTGTTGATCAACCCTCGAGGCCCCTAGGATAGGTCTTTAGGTTAGTCTCTTGGTCAAAACCTCAGAAAACTCCAAAACATTTAAAAAATTAAAAAATCAAAATATTCACAAAATTTCAAAAAAAAACAAAAATAGCCTCAAAACATCTCAAAATACTCCAAAAACATCCAAATATTTGAAAAAGTCCATCCATCTCATCTCACTTGCACCCACAATAATGTCACTCATAATAAATGATTGTCATCCTCAATCTTTGGTAGGACAACCGGAAACAAGTCTAGCAGGTGAAAAGTAAAACTCAAAAATGTCAAGTCTCAAGTTTAAGTCAGTAAGTAAACAAGTTGGTCAATTCTTTGTGTCAGTAGCTCATCATCCATTTGGTCCCATATCAATCATTTGAAAGAATGCTTTAGATAAAATGAAATGACATTTTGCCATCCACTAACATGTCCTAGGATAAATCCTTCCTACAATGGACATTATCTTTTGACAATAAGTTTTGGTTCTTATCCTTGAAAACATATCCTCCTTTGCTTAGTTTTATTGAAGAACATCAGCTTGTTTGTTTACTTTGTCTTTATCCTTTTGACTTATCTTATTGCGCTCATTCCAAGGACTTCTTGATGATATCTGAACATGAGGATTAAGCGAAATAGGAATGGGGCAATGATCATTATCTTTTGTTTGTTGTGCTTGTTGGAAGTTCTTGTAATATAACCTTGGTGAATACTTGCTTTGTTAGGTATGTATGGAGGAGGTCTTGGACAACTTGTTGACTATTGCATTGAAAGGTTTTACTTTTCCATGTTTTGGTTCGAGGTGTTTGAAACTTCTAAAATGCATCCTAGCAAGTTTTTCGTATATCAGGTGTGAACAAGGATACTCCTATCTATTTTTCAAGTCAAATTCCATCACACTAGGTACCATGCCATCCTAGTTTTCTATACCTTGATGCATCGTACCACATGTGTTATCAAACATAAGAAAATTTAGCCCTTTGAAAATCAAAATTCCTTGGCAAGTAATCATCATCATCATCATTTGTATTTTCATCTTGTGAATTGTTGAAATGACTTCTTCTCTTCTTGCTCATTACGCTAACAAGGTACTATGATAGTTCATCATCATCATCATTGATCCGACATCCACAAATCATTAACACATTGCATCAACATTTCATATAGGAAACATATGCATCACATTTCCATCATCATATAAACATGTTATCATAAGCATTCTTCAAAAATAGGTGCATCCATTTCATTGCATTGCATCCATTCCTTGCATCACATTACATCTATCACATAAATCATCTCATAACATTTACATAAGCATTTCATAATCATTTTTGCATAATCATAAACAATAGGTATATAAGCATTTAATTAATTTGCATACATACTTGCATAACATCATAAAGTCATCTCATGCATTAGGTTCATCATATCATTTCATATAGTACATCAAATTAAAATGCATCACATACATTATAATTTAATATGTTTAGGATAATAACATTTGATATTCTAAGCATCTTAAATAAACCATCTCATTTGCATTACAGAAGATCATCTCATTTGCATCATATCACAACCATCACATTCACATTACATCATCCATGACATCTCATAAATAGCATCATAAATCATCCATTTCCTAAATCATTCAACATAAGCATAAAAATAAAATAGTCCATCACATGCAAAGTGTACTTAATTATTTCATATATAAGCATATTCCACATATCATTCTATGTATACACCATAGATCATTTCCATATCATCTTTATCACATATCACATCACCATCATATAGACAACATCATCGCACATCACATAAATACATCTGCATAATATAGACCTATTAGTCATAATTATTACATAATGCATACATCATATAGCATCCATAAAAACTTCATAAACATCATTGCACAACGTATAGAAATAAAATCATCCATGCATAAATAAAGGGTACACATCACATCATATCAAAATCATCATCGGCTCATATATATATATATCATCAATAATGCAACTGTCATAGTACAAGGAATAAATCATATCACTGTACATATTTGTCAATCAGTTAGAAAGGTCAATCAGTTAGAAAGGCCCATTGGGCTATCAAAAAGGAGCCCATAAAGCACAAAAAGTATCATATCATCTCGATCAAGCTTTGTCCTAGTGCATGCTGCCCTCACCCTTGTCACTATGACCCTCTACTGGTCTATGGCTGGTCCACTCTGAGTACTCTGGGACTTGTCCTCTAGGTATGGCCTCATCATAATGCCTCCGGTAGTACTTAGCCTCTGGGATGACATCCTTGTAAAATTGAACCGACACTATACCCTAGGAGGAGGAGGTTGCCATGCTCTCTAGTTGTTGTCTCCTGCCTAGCTCTGTGGCTGCCTATAGCTCTGCAACCTGTCTCTGTTGTATGGCCTGATCCCTCTCAGCCCTAAGCTACTCTCTCTCAACCCTTTCCTGATCTCTCTTGGCTGTCATGGCCTGGACCTAAGCCGGTTACTATGTAATCAACACATTTCAAGGATCCACCTATCCCGCTGGCTGTACTTGTGGCTACACCCAAGGCTGATCCTCGCCTCGTGGTGGTACACTCGGTGGCACCGGCTATTGATCTGGCATCAGTACATCACCCTTCCCTAGTTGAACTGAAGGCACAACCAACTAGTCCTGTCGAGTATCACCCCTCTGGCCTTGTCCTCCCCCTTTACCTCTAACTCTCTACTAATCTGGAACTGCACCTAGAATAGTCAACCAAAGCAAAGGCCAGAACCAATCCCTATAGGCCTTTATCATGCCTAGATCTGTGAGTCCTTGATTGTAGGCCCATGGTCAATCCAACAACTGCCTGAAGTTGTTGATGGCCTCCGAGGTAGGAATATACTGTCCCCATGAAACTTGTGTCATGGAGCAGGTGAAGATGGCTATGTACTCATCCTCTGGGCAATCCTGGAGCTCACCAAACTGATGTTGCAAGCAACTAGGTAGGTACCTCTCAATCATTGTGTGCTCCCACCCCTGCATAAAATAGTCCTGGCGGAAATAGAACAACTGATCAACATCGTCGACCCATCTGGGCTGACCAAGGTAGGGTCGCCAGGTGAAAACCTGCATCTCATCCAAGACCCTCCTCTAATAGGGGATCTTGTGCTCACCAGTGTGTGTAAGGACATAGTGCCTTTGTAACACCACACAAGGGGATCATCTGGAAACATCAGAATTGAAACAACACATTGACATAGCATAGTAATGTGCTCCCATGCCCAAATTTGAAGAAGATGCACCCCTGCTCTGAGTGCTTTGCCATCCATGTAGACGTACTCAGGGAGATCTCTGCACAAAGAAGCTAGAAGAACAAGTCCTTGTGCAAAATAGACCAGCCTATCTCAAACCATCCACTCCCAACAATATCCCTAGCTAGAACTAAAGTATTGGCCTCGTCTGTCAGGGGAAACAAGACCCGAAATGATGGATACAATCACATAATGGTAGGGAGGTGCTAGGATCTTGTGGCACTTGAGCTTTATCTATCCCTCACAAAAGACGATGTCCTATGTGGTGAGGACTCTGTGGTAGGCCTCATGCCCCTTTTCCATATCAAAAATCACTTGTCGGCCATGAATCAGCAATCGTAAAATCCGCCAAACGTCCTCTAAAGTGACGGTGGCCTCACTAGTGGGAAGATGAAAGGAAGAGGTCTCACTGTGCCATCTCTTAGCCAGCACTGACAACATCCCTAGGTGAATGTGAATGGGTGTTGAATATGCAATTTACCATAATCCCGCAATCCAGAGTTGATCTTGGTCCCTGTCACTCAAGTCCCACTAATAGCTAGACAAATCTCATGACCTGTGCTCTCGAGAGTAGAGCTCCCTCACTGCCTCTTGCATCAAGGAAGGTCACCATGCTAAAAATTTTGAAAAAAAATTCATCGGACTTTCAAAAAACTTCTCCAGTAGTGCAACCTGTGATGGCAGCGTAGTTTGATTTCTAATCAAACTCCGACACTAGGGCTTAAAAGAGAAAAATCGCACCACCATGGTGCACTTTCTCATCTAGCAGCACAATTTGGGTAGACACAAGACCATTGCGTCGCACTTTGAAAACCACCCCACCAACCCTGAGCTCAGTGTCAGAGTTTTCAAAACTCCAAACTACACCATTGCGGTGCAATATCGCACCGCGTGGTGCAATTTTATTTCCAAGCGGTGCCATATAGTGCCGTTGTAGATGGACTGGCCTTAAAAGCATTAAATGAAAGCAACAAATGAAAAACAAAGCTCAGATAAGGGTCACTTACTGGTGCCCTGATGCCAGGTGGCCACTGGTATTTCTAAACTTGATCAAAAATGTGTAGGGGAAGTTTTCGTTGTGCCATATCATCAGGAGGTCAGGGCTCAAATCTCAAGGTTGCAAATGGCAGTGTGTGAAAATGACTTGAAAGTGACCCCTCAGGCCCCTTTTAAGCTTAAAAATTAGGTTTTTTTCACCTTGATGGGTTGTCCTACTAGGGTTTTGGACCCTTGAAGCTGTTTTTGTCTAGTTGAGGCTTGTTTTACATCGTTTTATTGCGTTTAGACATTTTTTTGGCCTCCTATAGCCTTTTCGGACCTGTGAGGCACCTTATCCTTTTTTTTCACGAGATCACCCAAACAATTAAAATTTTTGTCCAATCTCTCAAGGGAGCATTATAATGGCATGTTTTCTCTTGCCAGACAGCAATGGGGTAGGATTTTGAATAGTGGAAAATTTTGGCTTTTGATCGAGATCGTCTATTCTTTGAACCAACGCAGCAAGTGCATTGCTTTAGAGAGGGGAAAAATGTAGACACTTAAAATATACTGATTGACATTGTGCATCTAATCCCGACCTACTAATGTCCTTTCATCTTGAATTATCCCTCGGTCTAACCATTTAATCAAATCTCCTTATCTGATTAAATTCATCAATATTCCTCCCTTAATTAAATAAACCAGTTATTTAATTAAGTCTCCCTCTCTTGTTAATTGAATCAATCCATCTAATCTAATTATCCCTATCTAATTAAATAATCAATTTTATTTGATTAAATCTCTAAAGTCTATCATTTAAATTAAATAAATTAAAACATTATTTGATTTAATCTAACATCATCTCTTTTGATTAAATAAATCAAAATCCTTATTTAATTAGTCTCTTATCATATTCCTCTCTTATTTGATTTAAAAAAATCCATAAATTTGAGTCAAATAGGTCACATCATCTAATCCCTCATTAAATTAATTAACCTTTGATTAATTTAATCTCATCTCATGTGCTATCCTCTATATTTTGCAAGTTTCATATGTAAATGGATTTAATTCATTTATTAAATCTCTATTTTCCTAACAAGGCATCTTTTGGAATATTCTCCAAATTTGAATTCAAAAATTCTAAGTCAACATGTACATCCAACAAGGCAATAACTCCATCTTACATGTCCTTTGCCTTGATCTAAGTGGTATTTATTGCATTTTCCCTTCCCTCTTACAAGTCATTTCAACAAATTTGAAATTCAAAAATAAGCATTTATTGGCACAATCCTCAAAACATGCACATCCTCCATCCATTCATAGTTTGACAAGTGGCATCATGCCATTGGATGAATGTTAGTCCCACATTGCTCAAACTTGGACATTCATCCATCTTGGCATTCTATAAATAATGATTTCATATCCTCATTTGATCATCCACAAATTATGCAATGTTATGCTAAAATATTTAGCCATTTTCATCCATCACCATTAAGTTCTTAGCCAAGTTTTTGCAGATTTTTGGCTTGGAGCTCTCATCCTTCATCAACAAAGTGGATCAATCACCATCAACATATCAAGTTTGCATCTTATGAATTGGGAAAGGGCCAATTTTCACATCAAATTGGCACCAATTCCCCCATGGGATCATGTGTTTGCTATTCTAATTAGGATTGAATCTATATTCTCTAGTTTCATTATGTTCTTCATTGTTTTCTTTCCTAATTCAAAGTTTGTAAATGGATTTGATGGGGAATCCTTGTTCATGCTTGCAATATCTAACTTAATTTGTTTATTCTCTTTGTTTTGCAGGTACTTGGATTAGGGTTCGCACAACGTCTGATGAAAACAATTGTTTTTTGATTCATGCACATTTTAATATTTATTTTAAAATATACATTTATCAAAATTGGAAAAAAATATATCCATGCACTAAAATTTCAAGTTATAAATACACACAAAAAATTGGAAAGAAAAAAAAATACTATAAAAAGTTTGACGTCCCATGCAACTTCATTTTTCAGCATTTTATCAACAACTAAATCATAGTGTTAATTTATTAAAAATTAGTTTAAAATATTTTATTTTATTTTAAATAATACAAACATAAAATATACTAAAAAATACATATTCTACTAGTTTACATCATTTCAAAATTCAAAACATATATGCCACTTTTTAATGATTCAAGTTTAGAAATTGGATCAGCATTGGCCATTTCCTTTATAAAGTGTGACACAACTTTGTGATTTTACCCATAGTAATTTGATTCATGCTCCTACTTTTGATCTTCGTGTCCAAATTTTGATTTGTTCATTCTCAATATGGGGATTGGATCTAATTGGGAAAATCTCACCACCGTCGTCTATTAGACATACTTTTATCATTACAACAACTGATTATTTTACAAAATGGGTAGAAGCCATTCTTCTTCAATCCACCACTACAGATGTGATGTCATTTCATCTTGGAACACATTATTGCTTGCTTTGGACTTCCATCTACATTAATTTCAGAAAATGGAATTCCATTTAAAAACAATGATGTGAAGAAGTTCTTGGACACCTTTCATATCCAACATCATTTTTCAACATCATACTACCCACAATCCAATGGTCAAGCCGAAACCACTAATAAGATTCTCAAAGAAATCCTAAAGAAAACTGTCAACTAACATCACAAAGATTGGCACACGCAATTACCATATGCACTATGGGCTTATCAAACAAGTGTCTGATCATCTACGAGAACTACACCTTCTAATATTCTTTATGGTACTAAGGCAGTCATGCCTTTGGAGTTAGAAATCCTGACATTAAGGATTCTCCTCAAGGTATTGTCAATAATAACACTTATAAGGCACAAAACTTACACTAGCTTGAATTGCTTGATGAACAATGTATTAATGCTCTCAAGCATCTCCAATCTTACACTAAGAAATTACAATGAAAAAATGATACTCATATCATCCCTCAAACATTTACTAAGGGTGATTTAGTTTTATATAAAAATCAATGAAACTCTACTGTCAATTCTATTGAAAAAGGAAAATTCTGCCCTAATTAGTTGGGACCCTATATAATGAATAGAAATTATGGATCTGGCACTTACACCTTAACATAGCTAGATGGTACACCCCTCAAAGACCCTATCAATTTTGTGCATCTATGTTGGTATTATGTCTAGTCTCTTTTTGAATGGTATGAAAGATAAAGCAGTGTTGTTAAAGCTACCGAGTCATATCATATATGCTTTCACATTGCTTCGTTCTTGACAAACAAATTTCACATATGTCTTGAACACTAAAGTGGTTATTTAATTTTTTTTATAATTACTTTAGGTTTCATACTATTCAGATTCATCTTGTGTGTTATGATAAGTTACATCATTTAATTTAGCATAACATACTTAATCATCATGTCGTATCTAAAATAACCTATAATAAGTTTTAATTAGATCACATAAACTTTGTTAAATCATGAAGACATTAATTAAGTAATCTTATAAAGGTTATTTAATTAATCACATTGCCATTTAATATTCAAACACATTAAGACAAGTCATAAAACATCAAATGCTCATATATATATATATATATATCCAAAATTTTATCTACATATCATCACAATATACAATATCACTGAGGTCTATGGGAACTCAACCCCTCAAGATCCGTTACTTGTGATCTAGTAGTAGGATGTTGGGAGAAGGTCGTATGTGATCATGACCATGATTTTCCAAACCTAAGTGCAAACTCTAAGCTCTGTATCTATCCAAGGGACACTTGAAGCTACCCTACTATCTACTCCCTCTCTGCATATAGTTGTGCTACCTTTGACTCTAGTCTCTCAACCTCTGCTAGATTCCAGGATGAATCTCTTATAGTCTCGACTCAACAAAGTCATCTCCTCATACTCTCATATGCTACCTGTAATTGTGTGAATGGCCTAAGAAACTTTGGATCCTGCTCCACAATAGGTCTGGGCACAAAATATGAGTCCATATCCTCCTCATTGATATATTTTTGCATTATCTCTATAACTGCTTAAAGGTAGAACTCCCTCCAATCTTTCATCACTCCTACAAGGTAGAAAAAATACACAATCAGTATAGATCGTCATGATATAAATATATATAAGGAGCATAAGCAATAAAGTACATACATAAAATCAAATATCATCACCTATATCTTTGGTAGGATGAGCATTGTCAACATCATCCTGTGCAAGGGGCATGGAAGATGTGCTAGCCTCTCCATGAATGTGAGTATTGATTCCTGCTACAGTTACTACTCTTGATCTCATCATAGAAATGGGAGATGGATCTCCCCACTTGTGTCAATCCTCTGCTTCTAGCTCAAAACTCTCACTCAGGGGTGGCTCCTCGTCCTCCTCCTCTCCCACCTGGCCATCATAGCCTAAATCTATAGCCTCATCATACTCATCATCAATGACATTGGGGAATATGTCTACAACTCTGTATCATGTCTCCTCGGCCCTATCCTCTCTGTCATCTCCCTCATTTGGAAGTGGACCTACATCTCCTATAGTCTCATCCATTGGATATATAGGAGTTGGTCATCATACTGTCCACCACTCCTCATAATCCCATATGGAACTAATGTCATTTGCGTTGGAAACTAGAGGCTAATTGTGATATGAGAATTCAAAGTTTCTCTTGGCAACATGATCTAGAGTGAGCTGTACTATATCACCTTGTCTCTAGGCACTCTACACTGACCTCTTGAAAAAGGATTGTGCCTTGGGTGGCATCTGAATCTATCTAAATTTTTGTATGACTCAATCATAGTAGAAAGGATGTACTACATGATCAAGTTGGCCAACCAAAAATCTATCTAATTGTAGTCTCCTCATCTGTCTCATGTGATTTGACCAATGAAGTGTTAGATGATAAGGTCTCCATAGGATCTCATCCTCCTCTAGTTGATCAAATCACACTCTCTAAAAATGTAATTCCCCATATTTCCATAACCACTATAGAGGATAGTTGAATCCCTGAGGATACCCCACTACTGTAGCACACAGGAAGCCAATTGGTCTGGTACATGTAATATGCTCTAGGTACCACACCTATAGAAGTGTGCACTACACTATGGCTCGAAATAGAAATGTGACAGGATACAATGACCCTAACTGTATACTTTATGATTCTTTGCCATCCCTCAAATCAAATGAACTAGTCCTCCCTCAGGGTGCGCTGCTTGCCCATCAGGGATGAGAACTAGTGCTAATGTATGCATCATGATCCATCTAACCACTAGCACTCATGAACACAATAACATCACTAGGTCTAGTTGATGTCTCACTTGCTCGTCATGCACTGGACCACCCAGACAATACTACATATCTGCCTTTGGGTCATAAAAGGTGTGGTATCTCTTGAAACGTACCCACTCTCCCCGAATAGGAACATGGAGAATACAATGTATGTACTCTAGCGTAATTGTCATCTAACCTGTTGGTAGGTGGAATGTGCGTGATATGTGTCCCAATGCTCATAGAGTGCCATCAGTATAGCATTGTGGTACCTTATGGGGGGCATGAGGTACACCCAATAGATACCTATGGCCTAAAGGTGCTCTATCTCCTCTACTAAAAGTGATGGGGCTAAATCTCTCAAAAAGCTCAACTACCTACCCCCTATTCATTGCCTCGAATGGGTGGGTAACTATCAAAACCACATAAATAAGCTCTAAAAATCATTTAATATCTTTAATTTTTACTTTATTTATCATGCAAGTGTACTAATGTTGTTCTAGTGTGCTTTCCTAAAGTCCCTAGACACTTTACAACCCTTTTGAGACACTTTGTGAAGAAATGAGACACTTTGCAAACAAATGGGTCACTTCACAAAAAAAAGGGACACTTTGCAAAATTTTTTCCAAGATCCTAAATTAACCTAGAAATGCATAAAAATCATTAAATAATTGCATAAACACATAGAATAGGTAGAAAAATCGACTCACCTCATGATGATGCTTGATGTGTGCCACTTGGTCCCATAGAATGTCCAATCGCACACATCTGTAATCTTGTCTGCTCGACATCTTTTCATCTTCTCTTGTCACTATCATGCTACAAGAAGGTAAAATGAGATAGTAAGTGAAAAAATACTTCACTTTTACTTCTGTTAACTCTTTTCATTCCTTTTTACTCTTATGAATACAATTAGGGTTTTTCCTATCTTGAGAGTCAATAAAGTACTTTCTATTCAAAACACCATAACAGGTGCTAGGGAACTCTATTTCTGACATTGTTTGATGTGTTGCAATCATGATTCTACATCTAAAATCATCAATTTTCTATCATTATGAGGCATGGTACTTGGATATGTCCTATGATATGATGTTCCTTATTCGATTTGGCTAGTTTTCTACCTTGATTCCACCTTCGTAAAGCAAGTAGAAACAATGGGGGGCATACAACTACCCTCAAATTTGATTTCTAGAAGTTAGATAAGAGGATTTTTGGACAACTAATGAATTCATGTTGTAGGAAGTGGTTCCTAATGTTGTGGTTTTGCAGATAACTACACTTAGGGCTTCATTCTTCCATCTTTTGAATGAGTATCCTTTTATGAAGTAAAGTGTATTGTTTAGAGTCCTTTAGATTACATATGCATGTAGAGTCATATGGGTGCTAAAGTGGGGGATTAATATGTCACCAAAAATTGTATACGCTGGAAGAAAGAGGTAATTTTATGATTAATTTGGTCCTATTTTAGACACCCTTCGATTAATACCACTTAAAAATTGCATTTATATGCCCCTAATGCTCATTATATTGGACTTTAAGGCCTATTCCACTCACAAATCATACAAATCCCAACAAGAAATATTCCAATCATTCAAATTCCATAAAACCCACGTCAAAAACCCCTTGTGGGACTAAGTTTCCCAGGGTGACGACTTAGTCCCTTTTAAGGGATTTTTTTACTTTTTAGGAGGAAAATCATCAACTTAATTTAAATTCTCAATGGATGTTGGCCTGTGAAGTTAAAATAATGAATAATTAGGTGTTGATTCCTATAAATATATGTTTTTAGGTCATTTTTCACAACAATAAGTCATTTTAAACAAGCAAATTCAAGAGTCAAGTTTCAAATATCTTTCACAAGAAGATTCATTAGTCTATCTACAACAAAGTTGAAGCCTTAGGGAAACAAGTTAGGATTTTGTAGGTCTTCAGGCTCACTTTTTCATTAAGATCTCACATTGCAAAGGGTTGATCATGGATGCATATGGAGAATCATGGAGAAATCTAGGTTGAGGAGATGCAACTAGCCATCAAATCAAACCTAAAGACTTGTTTTCAAAGTGATTCCATCTTCCATTTTCTCTCTATTTTCAGCCTAAGGAATGTTTGCATGTCATTAAGATTCATTTTTAATGTGATTTAGTGCCTCTTATAATGAGTGTTGCATTGTTCTAAATCCATTTATGCATCTTATTCTTGCATGTTAGAATAGGGTTGCATCTTATTTTCAGACTTCCTAGTATTAGACACACTTAGGGCTAGGGCTTTTTGTAGATTTTATCTCTTTCAAGGTTTAAAAACCAACTAGGGGTTCAACCACTTAGGAAAATCCCCCATTAGAGATCAATTTATATTCTATTTTGTAGGTATTTTCACAAGTTCAGATTCAAGTTTCCATCAGAAAATAGAGTGGAGACTATAGGCTTCCATTTCAACTTTTGGATTTGCAAAAAATCCAAAGTGGACTAAGTCACCACTACACTTGTTTATTAGTAGCTTTTGGAAATCCGGATACCCATTTGGTAGAAATAGGTTTTTGAGCAGTTTCCCTTATTTGGGACTAAGTAGCCTAGCTTGGCATAAGTGTCCTAGTTGGTCAAGAAATAAAATTTTCTAAAATTTTAGGGGTATTTACAATCTTCATCTTAGCCTTGATCAATTTTTAGGTGCACAATTTTTGTTTATCATCTTTATCTTGTTCTTTATTGCATTTAATCTATCATTTTGCATATTGCAATGTGTTTTCAAACAACTTGCATATCTTAGCTATTGCATTAATATTCATTATCTTTTATCAGTTCTTTACATTTAGGACATTGCATTTTGACATATTTTAATCATACTAGTTGATACAGAGGGGGTTGGAGGAATCAATCATATATTCCTACTCTAGGTCTTTCTTGCAAGACCTTCTTGGTGTTTTTCTTCACCACCTTAACCTATATGACCCTTCTCATGTTTAGGTACCCTTGGTTCTCCTGGCCAACCCCACTACCATCCAATTCAGCCTACCAAGACAATCTTGGTGCAATGTCTCCAACTCTTCCTTAGCCCTTAATCCACCCTAAAGGCTATTCTACTCCAAACCTTGAATTCAGCTTTGCAAGGGTGTGGAGAGGCTTCTAACAGGTTCTTTCCATCATATCATGGCTCTGTAAGATCCTCCTAGCTCCATCTTTCCATCGCTTCCACCAAAACCCTCTCTTATGTCTTAAGAAGGCTACTAGCCCTAGGAGCCCCAATTAGGTCTCTTTCTCTAAGAAAACTGGTTATTACTCTAAATTTTCAAAAGAACACCCCATTCTTTCTTTGAGGTTCTTGATTCATAAGAACAACTCTCAAATATTTTTGAGGTCTTGAGTCTTCATCTGTTGTACAAGGCCTCAACTTGAAATTGGGCAACAACTAGGGTTTTTAAGCCTTTTCTGGCTGCTTTCAATCTTCTAAGTGTTCCTCACACCAAATGGACTGATGGATTTTCCTTTTGAATGCAAAGTCTTGGCAAGACTCACATCTACCTTCTCAAAAAGGAAATTCAACAAAAACCAACCACCCCTGCAAGTTATGTGCTCTGTACTCAAGTCTTCCTAGTTGGGCACCTTCTTGGCTCACCTAGGGAAAAACTTTGCCAACAGATCTTGTGCTCATACAAACCCTAAATCCTACCATATTTACACACATGGAGTCTAGTCACTATTCCCAAAGTTCCGTACAATTTGTATGGTGGGAAAGTGAACTAAATCTCCATTTTCTCAAAACTGCCTGGTTCAGACCAGTAACATGGTGAAAGAAAACTATTTACAACCAATGATTGAAATAAAATCAAGAAGACTAATAGATGGTATCCAAATATTGAG
This sequence comes from Sequoia sempervirens, assembly GCA_007258455.2. Taxonomy (NCBI): domain Eukaryota; kingdom Viridiplantae; phylum Streptophyta; class Pinopsida; order Cupressales; family Cupressaceae; genus Sequoia; species Sequoia sempervirens. The sequence goes on along the minus strand of VDFB02270651.1, from coordinate 576,785,915 downwards.
AGATAACTAAACTACATCCTACACAAAACACAGTAACAATTTCAATCCATGAAAGCCCTACTTTGAAGTAAAAATCAGAAATAACACACAAAACACTGTTTTTCTTTCAATTCACAAAATTTCACCACAATACCAATGCTTCCAACCTTGCTCTCAGGTCGGGGCACACCTTATATAGGGTTCCTCAATCAGTTATGCTCCCTTGGTTGGACATGTAAGTTATCATGTGGCAAAGTTGCAAAAATGTACCATTTTTGCATCTTTTGCCAAATTTCTAGTAAACTAATTAAAATGAGTTTTTTGAAACTCATCCTCCCATTCCACTCCTTAATCTACTGATCACTACTGAGTAAGAAATATTCTTAAACCTATAATTCTATCTAAATGGTCAACATGACCTTCAAAGTAACACATCCAAACAAAAATTCATTCTAGACTTCCTAAATGCCTAGTGTTACCTAGGTGCTCCTACACCACTAGCATTAGTATTTAGTGTTCAACCTCAAATTTTTGGTGTGATAGGTATTTCTCCTTTTAGGTGAAAAACCCTAGAAGTTTAGGTTCACCAAAATGTGTCACTAATTTTTGTTGGTAGGAAATCTCTTGTACGTCTAGGGTTTTGCACCTAAAAGGAGAAAGGTAACCCATAAAAACTTGGTGATACATTGAAGACTAATGCTAATATGATTTAATTATGTCTAAATGAAATTATTTAAATGCAAAGAATGGGTAAAAGAGATTGATTATTAAAGAAACACTATTGATATACAAGGTGTTTGAAAACACGGTGTTGTATGCAAAATGAACTAAGAAATGAATAGAAATGCAATCAAAGTAGAATAGGAAAGCAAAAAAAAAGAATTCACCTAGAGATGTGTTGTAGACTATAATGGAGACTGTAAATACTATTGATCCTAAAATTTTGGGCCTAGTGGGACACTTATGCTATTCTGGGTGACTTAGTCCCAAATTTGGAAAACTACACTAGAGAGCCCATCTTGGCCAAATGGGTATCCAAATATATAGAAAAATATAAAAAAAATGTGCAGTGGGACTAAGTCACCACTGTTGGTGACTTAGTCCACTTCTAAATTTTTGAAAATCTAAAAGTGGAAAAAAAAATCCCTCGACCTACACTTTGTTTCCCTACAAGTGTCTAGTTTTGAAACTTTGATTTTTGACACTATAAGTGAATTTTTGTGTAGATTTTGACCTATCCAACAAGGATATGTCTTCAACAACTTTGCAACTTATCCTTTAATGATTTTCAAACCCTCAAAGTGCCTAAATCTGCAAACACACAATGAAAGAGAGAAATGTTGAATGTTAGGGCATGGGGATTTGCCTTGGTCAAACCCCTTTTCTAAGGTAATTAAACCAACTGAAGAAATAAGATGGAGCATGAACATTAAATAATGGAATTAATACCTTTCCATGATGATTGATCTTGAATTTTTGCAGCAACAAATGAAGAATATTCCCTTGAATGTCTTAGGAAGTTATCTTGATGACTTAGAATGCTAAAAATCCTAGCTTGCTTGACTTAAGAACATGATAAATGATGGATGAATAATGAATTCATTATGAATTAGGTTTTAGAAGCTTGTAATTATAGGAAATCCATCTAATTTTCCCATTAATTTGATCCCCAAGGCTAGCATGAAGGACAAATAAACTAAAAATCCAAATTTTCCCACTCAAACCTCGAAAATAGCCCAAATGGGACTAAGTCACCAGGCTAGGTGACTTAGTCCCACTTGGATGGGACTAATTCACCTAGATGGGTGACTTGGTCCCATAGGGGTTACTTTTCTAGTTGGATTGTCGGGGAGTCAAGAAATTAAGCTTCTAAGTCATTCTAGTCGGATCTTTGATCAAATTAAACCTTGGGATGCACAATATGGGGAAATAGGGGCCTATTAATGATTATTAAAATGCTAATTATGGCTAGGGACACAAAGTTCAATGTGAAAGTGTGATAAAATACACTTTACATTATTAAAATGAGGTCTACATAGCCTAGAAAGGCACAACATCCAATGTGAATGTGTATGACACATTACAACACTAGATTGGAGTTAAGCTTAATTCACAAGACTTCTAGATTAATGTGATAATTCCATTAAATACATTTTGCAACATTGAATTAGCGAAATATAGGTCCATGCAGTCTAGAGAAGTGTGAAAGTCTTTTACAACACTTTACAACACCTTTACAAGACATCAATAAAAGCATTTTATTTAGTTTTCAAGGGTCCAAGACCTAATGTGGATGTGTAAAAAACCTCACAAAACTAAATGAAGGCCTCATTAAGCTCAATTTATCATCAATTATTCCCATATCAATCAAGGTATACACTTTTTGGTGACACATTAAAAATGTGTCACTAAGTTTTGTAGGTAGGCACTCTCTTGCACTTATCGGGTTTTGCACCTAAAAGGAGAAAGGTAACCCAATAAAACTTGGAGGTTAACTAAAGACTAATGCTAGTATGGTTGAAATATGTCTAAATTTCAAGAAATGATAAAAGATAATGAATATTAATGCAAAACCTAAGATATGCAAGTTGTTTAAAAAACACAGTGATGCATGCAAAATGACCTAAGAAAGTAAACAATAACATAAATGAACAAGATTGGAGAGGTGCAGCTGGAAATTGAAATGTGATGTAGAGGGGCTTAGGAATCCTATATATTTTGTTGTTGAAGCCAACTGCCACACTTACGCCAAGCTGGGCGACTTAGTCCTATTTCAGGGAGATTCCACTAGAATAGGTTTCTACCAAATGGGTACTCATAAATGTAAAAATCACTTTTCAGGCCTAGCAGCAGGACTAATTCACCACTGATGGTGACTTAGTCCACTTGGGAATCCTAATAAATTTTGGGTAGGAATCTGTAGCTTTTTGTCTACACTTCCCTTCTTGATAGGTGCCTGCTTTAGATTCTATAGAAAACAAGTTGAAAGAGGTCTCCAAGCTTCAATTAGGACTTTGTTGACTTGGATGACTTTGATGATTTAACAACACCTTTTTAACACTTTCCTGTTTGACAAATCTGCATACAAGACTTGCAAAAGACACATGAAAAGAGGGGAAAAGGGTTAAGGGTTAGAGAATATGGGTTTTCCTTGGTCAAACCCCAATTTGGTAATCAAATCCTATAAAATGAAATGAAATAGAAAGAGAATGATAAATGAACAATATGCAATGTCACAACTCACCAAACCCTTGTTGTAGAAATCTGAAGATATGCAACAAGATGCTCTAATGGATGCTTGATAATTCCTTGAATGCTTGAGAATTATGAATGAAAGTAAGTTAATGTGTGAATGAATGCACTAAACTAATTGGGGTGAAAATGAGAGGAAAACCCTTTATTTATACTTAATTTTACAATATTTCCCAAAAATAACACATCACAGGTCGACCTCAACGTAAAGAGAATAAATTCCCACTAGAAAATAAAAATTATTTTTATTTTTGTGCCTAGTGGGACTAAGTCGCCCAAGGTGGTGACTTGGTCCCACCAAGGAAATTTTACTGGGTGTTGGGGATTAAAGTGTATTTAATGTTGTTTAATGGGAATATTCTAAAAAATACACTTAAGTAGGGTCAAAAAGTGCATTAAGGGTTCATTTAAACATAAGAAAGGGTTGAATTAGTATCTAATGTCTCTAAGAGAGAACTAATCAATTGATAGAAAATTCACAACTTAGGGGATGTAGTGCATCACATCAATCCACCAAGAGGAATGTAATATGCTAAGATAGATCACACTCATGAAAGACATCACACCCAATCAATGCAATAAAAACTAATCACAACCAATTTCATCCAAAAATCAACAAACACATCATATGAAGTAACAAGGCTAGACTAAGAACCATGAAAAAGGGAGAAAATGCAAATGAATATTACCAATGTATTCCCCCACTTTACAGGAATTTCTATACACCATACTATGAGCAATTACTTTAAAGTAGAAAATGAAAAATGCAAAAATAAAGAAGACATGAGAGCCAACATGGAAAGCCCCTATGCCAAGTCATACGTTTCCGAGTAAGGCTACGCCATGCAAGAGAAAGGAAAAAGAAAAAGAAGAGGTTGCTTGAAAAATGAAAACACCAAACACATGAGGGATCTATGGATTTGGGGTCAGTATGTTCTTTCCTGCAATGTTTTGTAAGGACTTGGAACTTTCATCATTCCCTAAATACATAGAACTAGAAGAATGACACAAAGAGAGTGAAAACAAATAAAAAGAAAGATTTGTTTGGGTCAACATGAAAGAGACATAGTATGTTTGGACACTTTGCATTGTCCCCAAAAGGAAAAAATAAGCAAAAAGAAAATGAAAAGGAAAAAGAAAAAGTAAAAGATTTTGGGTCAACATGAAAGAGACATTGCAGTCTCAATGCCTTGCATCATCCCCAAAAGGAAAAGGAAAGCAAAAGATTAAAAAAAAAGGCAAAGAAAAAGAAAAGGGCCTTTTGGTTCAACATGAAAGAGGCATTGCGGTTTCAATGCCTTGCATCCATGATTGTGAGTACTAATGCCTACTACAACTACTGCTTGTGATCTCGTAATACAAATGGGAGAGGGATCTCCCCACTCATGTCAATCGTCAGTTGCTGCCTCATCATTCTCACTAAGGGGTGGCTCCTCCTCCTCATCCTCCTCCTCATACTCCTCCTCCTCATCCTCCTTTTCTCCCTCTTGGCCATCATAGTCTAGATCTATGGCCTCATCATACTCATCATCAATGACATTAGTGAATATGTATGCAACTCTGTATCGTGTCTCCTCAGCCCTATCCTCTCTTTTATCTCACTTATTTAGCAGTAGACCTGCATCTCCTATGGGCTCATCCATTAGATATACAGGAGCTGGTCGTGATACCATCCACCACTCCTCATAATCCCATGTGGCATAGACATCATCTGCATCAAAGATTGGAGGCTAGTCATGATCTGAGAAGTCAAAGCCGCTCTCGGAAACATGGTCTAGAGTGAGTTGTATTATATCACCTGGTACCTGAGAACTCCACACTAACCTCCTAAAAAAGGATCATGCCCAAGTTGGCATATGAATTTTTCTTAATTTCTACATGACATGATCATAGTAGAAAGGATGTACTACCTAATCATGTTGGTCAACCAAAAATCAATCTAACTATAGTCTCCTCAACTATCTCGTGTGATTAGGCCACTATAGTGTCAACTGATAAGGTCTCCATAAGATCTCATCCTCCTCCAGTCAGTCAAATAGCACTCTCAGAAATGTAAATCCCCATATTTCCATAACTATCATAGAGGATAGCCAAAGGCTTAAGGATACCCCACTATTGTATCAAATAGGAAGCCAACTGGTCTAGTACACATAATATGTTCTAGGCACCACACCTATAGAAGTTTGTAGTGCACCATGCTATCTACCTCCCAAAATACAAATCGACCAAGATCATAATACAAATGTGCTAGGATACAATGACCCCAGGTAGATATTGTATGATGCTCCACCATCCCTCAAATCAAATGAACTAGTCCTCCCTCAAGATGTGTTGCCTACCCATCGGGGATGAGAACTAGTGCTATTATATGCATCATGATCCATCTAACTACTGGCACTCATGAATACAATAACATTGCCAGGTCTATCCTCCCTCTCACTCACTTGTCATGCACTAGACCACCCATAAAATACTGCATATCTTCCTTCTAATCTTAGAAGGTGTGGTGTCTCTCAAAATGAACCCACTCTCCCTGAATAGGAACATGAAGAATATGGTGTATTTTCTCCAGGGTAATCTTCATCTCACTTGTCAATAGGTGGAATGTTCATGTATTCACATCCCAACGCTTGTAGAGCACCATCAACATAGCCTCATGGTACCTCATGGGGGGCATGAGGTATTCCCAGTAGATACCTATAGCCTAAAGGTACTCTATCTCATCTGCTAAAAGTGATGCGGCTATATTTCTCAAAACTCAATTGCCTACCCCCTAGCCGCTATCATGAACAAGTGGGTACCTAACAAAATCACACAAATATGCTCTAAAAATCATCTTATATATTTAATTTTTACTTTATTCATCATGCAAGTGTACTAAAGCTATTCTAGTATGCTTTCCTAAAGGCCCTAGAGACTTTACAACCCTTTTGGGACAATTTGCAAAGAAACATATACTCACTGTGAAGCAACAAAACTCATGGTTGTCCGCTAGTTGAGAAGGCCTAAAAGGTGAGAAACATACACTCATGGCTAGTATGCACTCACACACATGCAAGTGGTTATGGGAAAGTCATGCCTCAGAATGGGCTTCCTACTCAACCATACCAAATTTCTACCTCTTGATAACTTTAATAAGGTGCCACAAAAGAAAATTACATTTCGAGCTTCACGAGACAAGCAAAAATTCATATGCTTGGAGCTCATGAAAAAACATGATGGACCTACAAGCATGAAAGCTGTGTTATGCAAGGTGGCCATATAAAAAATGTAAAATGAAACATGCAAAAAAATATTCAATGGAGTCTTGTTTAGTTCATGCGAGGTCTTTAACTTAGGGAACATTGTATCTAATGTCTCCAAGAGTGGACCAATCAAAGGATAGAAAATTTGCAACTTAGGGGATACAATGCATCACATCAAGCCACCAAGAGGATTGTAATATTCTAAAATAGATCATGCTCATTAAGTACATCACACCCAATGTTATCCACAAAGTGACAAACACGTCATATGAAGTAACAAGGCTACACTAAGAACCGTGAAAAAGGGAAAAAATGCAAATGAATAATGCCAATGTATGCCCCCACATTAAAGTATTTGCTACATACCATACTGTGAGAAATTACTTTAATGTAATAAATGAAAAATGAAAACAAGAAAGAAGACATGAGAGCTGACTTGGAAATCCCCTATGCCAAGTCATACATTTTCGAGTAAGGCTACGCTATGCGAGAAAAAGAAAAAAGAAAAAGGAAGGGGTTTCCCCCAAAATGAAAACACCAAACACATGAGGGATCTATGGATTTTGGGTAAATATATTCTTTGTTTCAATGTTTTGTAAAGAGCTTGAAACTATCATCATTCCCCAAATACATAAAACTAGAAGAATGACACAAAGAGAGTGAAAACAAAGAAATAAAAAGATCTATTTGGGTCAACATGGAAGAGACATAGTATGTCTCGACACTTTGCATAACCCCCAAAAGGAAAAAAATAAAAAATAAAACGAAAAGGTGAAAGAAAAATGAAAATATTTTGGGTCAACATGAAAGAGACATTACGGTCTCAATGCCTTGCGTCATCCCCAAAAGGAAAAGGAATCCAAAAGATAAAAGAAAAAAAGGAAAAGAAAAAGAAAAGGACCCTTTGGGTGAACATGAAAGAGACATTGTGGTCTCAATGCCTTGCATCATCCCCAAAAAGAAAACATAAGAAAAAAAAAAAAAAAGGAAAAGAGAAAAAAGAAAAGGTGAAAGCGATGTATGACATCTAGAAGAATGAAGGTACAAATAGAGGAATGCCACTAAGAGAGGAGAACATCAAATGTCACATCACAGGGGAACACAATACACACATACAAACACACAAAGAAAAAGAAAAAGAAAATACAAAAGGCTAGTAAGGTAGATGCAAGTAAACCATCGAGCAATTCATCTACCTCCCAATCATGTTCATGATGTGCCAAGGGTGGGCAACTAGCTAAAGGGACAAGAGCAAGTGTCAAACTATGGGAAGTACTGGGTTCTACACTTTGTATGGGAGATTTATCTCTTAAGCTCATGGAAGAGGAAAGTAATGTATTCAAATCATTATGGACCTCCTCATCTATTTTATTAATCTCATCGTCATCATCTAGGTTAATCACAATAGACAAACAAATGATAATGTCCAATGAGGGTTGTATCATTGGTTTTGGTTGTTGTATTGAATCATTTTTTTGTGATTGGGGAGGAGGGTCAACATGCATTACTTCTATCAAGTGCGGATTTTTATTTTCTTTATTTTCTTCATTTTGTAATTTGTGAGGAAGGGCATGGCATCTACACCTACACTCCCTAGCTCCTATGTTTCTTTTGGTTTTATTATTGAGTTGTGTTTTTGAAGGAGTGGGTTGATTGTCTTCCCTAAGGGGAGGAACAAAAGGAACCATGGAAGGTTGTTCATCCACTTTCTCCTTTGCTTTATAAACTTGTTTTATATGAGGAACCATGATATAGTTGTTATCATTATCTCATAATTGTTTGGATGATGTGGAGGAATTTTTTGGGTGACTTAGTCCCAAATTTGGAAAACTGCACTGAAGCCTATTAAATCCAAATGGGTATTCAAATCTATAGAAAACTCTGAAAAACATGTGCAGTGGCTTCTCTTTTGTAGGGTCTTCTCTCTTACACTTCTAGGGTTTGTCATCTTAAAGGAGAAAGGTATCCCACAAAAAAATGGAAGTTCACTAAAGACTAATGCTAGTATGATTAAAATACGTCTAAATGCAATGTCCTAAATGCAAAGAATTGATAAAAGATAATATTAATGCAAAACCTAAGATATGCAAGTTATTTGAAAACACATTGTGATATGCAATAAAGAAAAAGATAAAGATGATAAACATAAATTGTGCACCTGAAAAATTAGTCCCATATTATAAAGCAAAAAATTTTGGTAGACAAGTATAGTGGGACTAAGTCACCACTATTGGAAATTTAGTCCACTTTGGATTATCTACAAATCCGAAAGTGGAAACAAAAGCCTACAATCTACTCTCTATTTTATGATGGAAAACCGAATTTGAACCTATAAAAATACCTACAAAACAAAATATAAATTGATTTCTAATGGGGGATTTTCCTTGGTCAAACCCTTAGTTGGTATTTAAACCTTGAAAGAGATAAAATATGCATAAAACCTAGCCCTAAGTGTGTCTAAGACTAGGAAGTCTGAAAATAAGATGCAACCCTATTCTAACATGCAAGAATAAGATGTATAAATGGATTTAGAACATTGAAAGATTCATTCTAAAAGACACTAAATCACATTAGAAATGAATCTTAATGACATGCAAACCTTCCTTAGGCTGAAAAATAGAGAGAAAATGGAAGATGGAATCACTTTGAAAACAAGTCTTTATGCTTGATTTGATGGTTAGTTGCATCTCCTCAACCTAGATTTCTCCATGATTCTCCATAGGAATCCATGATCAACTGTTTGCAATGTGAGATCTTGAACAAAAAGTGAGCTTGACAACCTACAAAAATTCTAACTTGTTGCCCTAAGGCTTCAACTTTGCTATAGATAGACTAATGAATCTTCTTGTGAAAGATATTTGACACTTTACTCTTGAATTTTCTTGTTGAAAATGACTTAATGTTGTGAAAAATGACCTAAAAACATATATTTATATGCATCAACACCTAATTATTCATTATTTTTTCTTCACAGGCCAACATTCATTGAGAATTTGAATTAATTTGGTGATTTTCCCGCTCAAAATGGAAAAATCCCTTAAAAGGGACTAAATCGCCACCTTGGGCGACTTAATCCCACTAGGGGTTATTGAGGTAGGTTTATGGAATTTGAATGATTTGAATATTTCTTGTCGGGATTTGTATGATTTGTGAGTGGAATAGGCCTTAAAGTCCAATATAATGAGCATTAGGGGCCTATAAATGCAATTTTTAAGGGGTGATTAATGCAAGGGTGTCTAAAATATGACCAAATTAATCACAAAATTGCCTCTTTCTTCAAGAGTATACAATTTTTGGTGACACATTAAGCCCCCACTTTAGTGCCCATATGACTCTATGCGCATATGTAAGTTAAAGGACTCTAAACAATACACTTTACTTCATAAAAGGATACTCATTCAAAAGACAGGAGAATGAAGTCCCCAGTGTAGTTATCTGCAAAACCACAACATTAGGAACCACATCCTACAACATGAATTCATTAGTTTTCCAAAAATCCTATTATCTAACTTTTGGAAATCAAATTTGAGGGTAGATGCATGGCCCCCCTTGATTTCACTTGCTTTACAGAGGTGGAATCAAGGTAGCAAACTAGCCACATCAAATAAGGAACATCATATCATAGGACATATCCAAGTACCATGCCTCATAAAAATAGATAATTTATTATGTCAGGTGTGGAATCACAATTCCAACGCATCAAACAACGTCGAAAAAAGAGTTCCCTAGCACCTATTATGGTGTTTTGAATAGAAAGTACTTTATTAGCTCTTAAGATAGGAAAAACCCTAATTGTATTCATAAGAGTAAAAAGGAATGAAAAGAGTTAAAAGAAGTAAAATTGAATAATTTTGTCACTTACAATTTTTTTTTACCTTCTTTTAGCATGAGAGTGACAAGAGAAGATGCAAAGATGTCAAGCAAACAATATTACAAACTTGCGCGATTGGACATTCTATGGGATTAGGTGGCACATGATGAATGTCATCACGAGGTGAGTTGATTCTACTACCTATGCTATGTGTTTATGAAATTATTTTATGATTTTTTATGCATTTCTAGGCCAATTTAGGATCTTGGAAATTGTTTTTCAAAGTTTCCCCTTTTTTCATGAAGTGTCCTATTTGTTCACAAAGTGTCTTGTTTCTTCGCGAAGTGTCACAAAAGGGTTGTAAAAATTAAAGATATTAGATGATTTTTAGAGCATATTTGTGTGATTTTGATATGTACCCACCCATTCACAACAATGACTAGGGGGTAGGCAGTTGAGCTTTTTGAGATATTTATACTCATCACTTTTAGTAGAGGAGAAAAAGCACCTTCAGGCCATAGGTATCTAGTGGGCGTACCTCATTCCCCCATGAAGTACCATGTTGGTATGTTTTTGGTGCTCTACAAGTGCTAGGAAGCAGATACATTCACATTCCACTTCTTGATAGGTGAGATGACAATTACCCTAGAAGATGTACAATGTATTCTCTATGTTCCTATTCAGGGAGAGTGGGTACATTTTGAGAGATACCACACCTTCTACGAGTAGAAGGAAGATATGCAGTATTTTCTAGGTGGTCCAATGCACGACGAGCGAGTGAGAGGGTGGATAGATGTGGTGATGTTATTGTATTCATGAGCACCAATGGTTAGATGAATCATGATGCATACAGTAGCACTAGTTCTCATCCCTGATTAGTGTGTAGTGCACCTTTGAGGGAGGACTAGTTCATTTGATTTGAGGGATGGTGGGGCATCATACAGTATATGCCTAGGTTCATTGTATATTGGCACATTTGTATTATGATTTTGGTTGATTTATATTTTGGGAGGTAGACAACATGGTGCACTGCATGCTTCTACAAGATCGTGGTCACAATCACATACAACCATCTCCCGATGTCCTGCTATTGGATCACAAGTACCAAATCCTGAGGGGTCGAATTCCCATAGACCTTAGTGATATTGTATATTGTTATGATATGTATATAAAACTTTGGACATATATATGAGAATTTGATGTTTTATGACTTGTCTTAATGTGTTTGAGTGTTAAATGGCAATTTGATTAATTAAATAACCTTTATAAGATTGCTTAATTAATGTCTTCATGATTTAACAAATTTTATGTGATCTAATTAAAACTTATTATAGTTTCTTTTACATATGACATGATGATTAAGTATATTATGCTAAATTAAATGATGTAACTTATCATAACACACAAGATGAATTTGAATAGTATGAAACCTAAAGTAATTATAAAAATAAATTAAATAACCACTTTAGTGTTCAAGAAATACATGAAATTTGTTTTTCAAGAACGAAGCAATGTGAAAGCATATAGGATATGACTCAATAGCTTTAGGAACACTACTTTATCTTTCATACCATTCAAAAAGAGACTAGACATAATACCAACACAGATGCATGCCATTGATAGGGTTTTTGATGGGTGTACCATCTAGCTTTGTTAAGGTGTAAGTGCTAGATCCATAATTTGTATTAATTATATAGGGTCCTAACCAATTAGGGCTAAATTTTCCTTTTTCAACGGAATCGACAATTGAGTTTCGTTGATTTTCATATAAAACTAAATTTCCCTTAGTAAATGTCTGAGGGATGACATGAGTATCATGTTTTCATTGTAATTGCTTAGTGTAAGCTTGAAGATGCTTGAGAGCATTAATACATTTTTCATCAAGCAATTTAAGCTAGTGTAATCTTTGTGCCTCATAAGTGTTATTGTCGACAAGACCTTGAAGAGAAATCCTTAATGTCGAGATTTCTAACTCCAAAGGCATGATTGCCTTGGTACCATAAACAAGATTGAATGGTGTAGTTCTCGTAGATGATCATACACTTGTTTGATAGGCCCATAGCACATATGGTAATTGTGTGTGCCAATATCTATGATGTTGGTTGATATTTTCTTGAGGATCTATTTTACAATATTATTAGTGCTTTCAGCTTGACCATTAGATTGCAGGTAGTACGGTGTTGAAAAAAATGTTTGATATGAAAGGTGTCCAAGAAATTCTTCATATCATTATTTTTAAATGGCGTTCCATTATCTAAAATTAATGCAGAAGGAAGTCTAAAGCGAGCAATAATGTGTTCCAAGATGAAATGACATATCACATTAGTAGTGGTGTGTTGGTGCTCCAAATATCAACAGAACCATTGAATACTAAATACTAGCCACTTTCTTATGTTTAGATTCAAAGGTTGATTTGGCCAACTGATAGGAAATGGGATTAACACACATTTCCCCTACACTTCAGGCTCTGTAAGACCTAGGGGGTGAACCTTCAACAATACCTAAAGATCTAGACATACAACTAACATGATATTTCTCAATAGATAATGTTCTCTAGAATTATGCTGAGAAACATAAAATATCACTCAGTATTGGTAAGACTTTGAGTGAATTTCACTAACCAACATGAAGAACAAGGTAAACATATAACTCAACATATAGAATTGAAATGATTTTTAATTTTTAAATATTTGGGACCAACTTGAAAACAACAAAAGCATGAAAACTTGACTAGTTCCATAAAATGGGCTATGGAGTCACATTATAAGCACTTCATCCTACAATGTTGAACATGTTCTCAAGATCTTTGCAATTATTATCAAATTTTGACAACAATACCACTGAAGTTTCATCTGATAATAATTTGTTACAAAATCCACCTGAAACATAACACTCTTATCACATTTTCTGAAGTAATTACACTACTTCCTAAATAATAGACAATAATAAGCTCAACTTGTGATTTATTAAAGAAATTACATTATTCAATGAGAAGAAGACAACAATAGATGCAACCATTGTACATGAAAAGATTCAAATAACTTTATTATTGAATCCCAAAAGAGCATTACATTTCATAAATGGAGACAATTATCAGCTAAAATATACATGAAAGCATAATTCAGAACACACACTTCAGATTTAATTACTTAATTACAATCCTCCTAGTTTTATAGTCTACCCAGAGCTTTTGCCTGACTTGTAGAGCTTTCAAAAGTTGGAACCCCAAATGTGGAAAAAATGAGAAGAGAATAAAAATTAAAGGAAACAAAAAACTCTAGAAGAAAATATGTTGGAGACATCTGGAAGCATCTATCACCATTGATCAACAAATTTTAAAGCCTCTCTCATCTTTCTTCAACAAACTAAATTTTCCTCCCAATTGTCTTTGCACCAAGTTTCCCAGCAAATAAAAAAATTTTGCCACATGATGAAATTCTCAACATTCACCTGTTGCTGTGAGAAAATATCTTTGTCCTAGTGCAAAACTCTATTTTCTTCCTTCACTAATTTTTCCCATGCACAAAGAATTTTTCCATTAATGTTCCTAGCACAAAATCTTTATGTCTAAAGTGGATAAATTTCCTTTACACTCCCTTGCACATTCTAGCCAACTACATACAGTGAATACTTATTCACTTTAAAATATCCCTTGTGCATTTTCACTTCTCATGCTATTACCCAACAAAAGAACATTTAAAAAAGAACATTTAAATTTAATAAAGGAGGCCCCCATTTAATTTAACATTTCCCAACATATCCTATGCTATATATTTCAATATTCATCTCCAAGCCAAATATTAACCTGGCTTTTCAAAAAGCCTTTTAAAGAGTGGATATTTTATTCAACATACCCTTGTGCCGGCCTCTTGATTTTGTATTACCAACACACAATACTTAAATATTTCATTTAAAAAAATTTCCTACTTCCCACTTGTCACTTAACCATTTAAATATTTCCCCATAATGTTTCATTCACTCGAAGAAAATAAATGGGCCCACCCCATTTTACTTTCTACATACGCCGCCTTGGAAAATGAAAACTTTAGAATGTTTTATTTAAAACATTGCATTTAAAATTGCCATGGGGCAATTAACTTTTAAAACCAAATGTATTTAATACCATTTCATCCACCCGTGCTTTCAATATTTACTTCACGTGTTCAATAAAAGCTTCTCCCGGGATCCACATGCCATGTCTTAGCATCTCACTGACCCCGCAACATTTAACCAGCTTGTAAGTTCAACATGTGAGATAGCAGGGAATAGTGTGGATTCATTCTCCATGATTCATCTATGTTGTTGATTTCATTATGTTCTACTTTTTACCCTAATATTATTTGTGTTGCATTCGTGTGCTACTTCCTCATACATTTAAAATATTTGTTCACTAAATAAAGTGAAAGCCTTTTAAAATCTTCCTGGTACTTAGGCCTAAATACTCAACTATTGACCACTGCATCACTTTGAGACACTTGATTGAAAAAATATGGGACACACAAGGTGAGGAAGCTTTTTGCTACTTTGTTGATTTTAAAAAATCTTTTGATACGGTGCCTAGAGACAAATTGTGGAATAGAATGGATGAATTAAGCATTCTAGATGAGTATAGGGCTACGGTGCATAGGCTTTATGAGCAGGTCAGGGATAAAATCAGAATAGGTGATGGAATGTCTAAATGTTTTGGCAGCGACATAGGGGTGAAGTAGGGCTGCCCCTTATCCCCCACTCTTTTTGGATTATACATTGAAAAATTGGAAAATTGGTTAAGTAAAACCAATGGGGGGTATCCAATTGGCTGGTTTTGTGGTGAAGTTGTTGCTATATGCCGATCATCTTATCCTAATCTCAAAAACTACCCATGGTTTGAAAGAGCTTCTGAAGGCCTTGGATCTCTTTTGCTATAATTTTGGGATGCAGGTGAACACCTCCAAGACCAAAGTGATGATTTTTTCCCTAAGGAAGAAAAGTAAACAATATAACTTTCTTTTCGAAGGTAACCCTTTGGAAATAATGAAGAATACAAATACCTTGGGATTGACTTTCATTATAAGCTCGGTTGGGAGACTACTAGAACTAAAAAGATATAGGGGGGTTGGAAGGCTTCTTTCTTACTCCAAAATAGGTGTAGGAAGGCTGAACTTTGGGAGTGGAAAACCAAGAAGACTCTCTTTGGCTTGCTGGTCACACCAGTGGTTCTTTATGGCTGTGAGGTGTGGGGAAGTAGCATGTCAAATCATCGTTGGAGACAGCTTGAAATAATTCAGAAACATCTAATCACTTGCAACCTCAAATTCAAAACTACTATCCCATATGATATTCTCTTGGTTGAATCAGAAACTTTACCTCTGGAGGCTTTGGCTATAAGCTAGTTGTTAAGTTATCTAAAAAGGTGGACAACATGGATACTCAATGTTGGCCCAATATTGTTGTGGAAGAGGTTTTAGACCATGGGAAGAAAACATGGATGAAGCAAAATAACAAGTGGCTAAACAAATGGAACATTAGCTTGCACGAGTGCCCTAACACTAATGAAGAAATAAAAAAGTATGTTGTGAATAAATTTAGGACTGCCATGTGGACAAATTCAATTGGGTGAAAGAAAACTCATTATGTCAAAGAGTTCAACCCTACTTGGGAGCATAATGAAAAATCCTACCTAGGAGTAGCTATTAAAGGTAAAGCAAGGATGATAATTGCTAAACTAAGGACTGGTTTGCACCATCTCAGATGTGAGACAGGTAGGTGGACATTTCCTAAAGATGTATGGGAGGATAGAATCTACACTTTTTGCAATGAGAGGGTGGTGGAGAGGGAATGGCACTTTATCATGGAATGCACATCATATAAGGACATCCACACCTAGTATGAGAGTAACCTAAAGGCTAACAATCTACATGAGTTATTTGAGGAGTAAAAGATCAGCAAGACAACTAGATTTTTGGTCAAAATTCATAAAAGAAGGTCTATCATGGAAAATACTTTGGTGATCTTGTAGCTTTTTGGCTCTTGGTCCCTTAGGCCGCTTGGTCTCGTGGACGTCATTAAAATATCTCATTCATTCATTCATTTATTTCTTCCATCAAACACTTAATCCTTTGAGACAATGAAAGTTATAGTGGGACCACCATACACATGGAAACATTTCACGTATCTCACAAGATTTAACTAGTTAGAAACTTATTCCCATGAGATAGTGAGCAAGAGTGGAGATTTGGTTGCATTCTCATATTTCTTCTCCATCATTGATCTCATTTGTGCCTATTTTTTCCCTAAATTTCATTCGCTTTGAAATGCTTGAGCTCTCTACAACTCATTCGATGGTGGTAGTTACCATTCAGTTCGAGCCTCTTTCAATCTGAAAGTCTCACCTTATCAACAAAATTTTTCCAAAGGATTTTGTAGACCTTTTAGACAATCCACATTGACATATGTTGGGCGTAGCATTTTGTGTTGTGCACTTTGGCCTTGTCTCAAACTGTGCCCTTCCATTGTAAATCGTGGACGTTCTATTTATTAGTGTTGGTGTATAGGATAAAAGTTCCTTTTGCTTGAATTTTTAAAGAGATTCACCATATGTGAGGGTCGCATATGTCTTCCAAGTTGTGTACAATGAGACCACATATGTTGAGCTTTGATGGATCTGCATACCCAATTTCAATGTTGCGTAGATCCTCTTTGTAAACATTGGCACCTCTTCCCTAAGTTTGTGACTTGTCTATGATTCCTATTCTCTCCAAGTCTCTCCTTCGATGGTGCCTAGGAGCATTTGTTGAGAAGATGCTAAAGGTCATTAACAAGTTCACTTGGTGCATTCCTTGTGACTATGGCTGCCTCCAATGCTCGCATGGGTTTTGATTCCTTCGAAACAACCTTAAAAGCTTTGCTTTAGTGCGCATCATTCCTCTACACATTTATTTAAAGTTTCTTACTGCCTTCTCCATAGATCCATTGTGTTTACATTCTACGTGGGCATTGGCTATGGGTGCTCTGTCATTTACTTTTGGTTGCTTCTAAAGTCCTTTAATAAAGTCATTTGGTGCATTCCAAATAGAGCTTTCTATGTCCAATTGTACATTAATGGATGTCCATTGCAGTCTCCCAGGCTTCATGTGCTTTGATGGATATCCACTTCTTTCAAGTGCTACCCTTAGCCTTCATCAAATCTTTGCTAAAAGTGTTTCTTTAAATGTTTCTATAGCCTCTTCAACATCTCCAATTTGTACATTGTTTGGGGCGTTCATCGCACTGGCATGAAAGGGAGAAGTTCCCTGGGTCTTTTTAACAAACATATTGCACAACAAGTGTAACCCCTTTCATCAATAGATCAATCCTTAAGCATGCTAGTTACATTTACTTTAAAGTTACTAAGGCATTTGAATAAGCTTCCAATCAAACATATGTTTAAGCCAATCCTTATTTGCTTGAAAGTCTCTAAAGAATTTTCATCAAATACACTTTCATCGGCCTTCATCTCCATACTTTATGCACCTTTTTCTATTTGGTTTGCATTTAGGTAATCTCTGCTTGCAGCTACTCATTTGTTTGTGTAAAATTTCCAATAGCAACTTCTTTAATTAATCTTCCCTTTTGAAAACATGGAACCTTTCAATGAAAGGCCCAGTCCTTGTTTTTTATATACTTTCACTGACTAAATCATCTTCTTTTATACCATGTTTCTAGGCACATAAAAACCATTTGATGAGTTTCAATCCATCCCAACACCTATAAACAACTTCAAGTTATGATGGCACGATGCAAATGGGTATCCATATTATTCAGACATTTGAATAGTGACAACATGTATGAATTACTTGCTTCTATAGTATTATGTAACTATTCCAACAAACAAGCAAGATTAAAAGTGTTGTGACCCCATCTCCTAATTACTTGAATGAAGCATCATCTTCCTTTGCGATTGTGCTTCATGACAATGCAATTCTTAGAGTCAAAAAAAATAAAGCAATTTACATGCCATATATGAGATTCCACAATTTACCTAAATATGCTGCCTTTACTCAAGAAGATACTAAACAAGCATTTTACCCTCTCTTCAAGGTATATTAGCAATTGAAATTCTACAATTGTGCAAAGCAGGTCAAGTCCACATGTGGGCCCAGCTAAAAAAAATCTCGTTTTCAAACATTTTATACCCTCAAACTGGCCTGAGATGACTTCTGAATGCTTCAAAAGTGAAAACATGAACTAGGTTGTGATTAAAATTTTCTTTTAGGCACATTTGAAAAAAGGTGAAAATTGGAAAAGTTAGCTCTTGAATTGGCTTTGAAAACTAGTCAAACAACCTTGTGGAGCAATGAAAACTTGCAAGCTT
This sequence comes from Sequoia sempervirens, assembly GCA_007258455.2. Lineage (NCBI taxonomy): Eukaryota > Viridiplantae > Streptophyta > Pinopsida > Cupressales > Cupressaceae > Sequoia > Sequoia sempervirens. The sequence goes on along the minus strand of VDFB02270651.1, from coordinate 576,767,296 downwards.
GTAGATAGCAGACCCAAGAATTGAGTACAAAATATGGATTAGAGAAATGAATCATATTTGTTGGCACCTATTGAAAATATGTGGCACACAAATATGTGGACCCAAGGAGGATGATGCAGTAGCACTGGATCCATCGCCAAGATCACCAGACTGTGGTTGAGCTACTGAAGAAGCATGGGAAACTAAAAGACCACTCAAAGAGTGAATGGCTTGGATAGTTTGTGTGGCTACATCCTCTGTAATATCTGGATGTTGTACTGGAGGTGGTGAAGGAAGGGGAGGATGGGGAACATGTGGGTACTTGACTACTCTAGCTTCCCCTGGCCTATCTTGAGGCATACCTCTACCAACGCCCTGGAAGGGTTTAATGTCAAATTAATTGACATGATGCCCTAACAAAAACTCAACATATAATTTTTTAATAAAGTAAAAAGGTACATCAAGATTATTGTTGGGTGGTTTATCAAAAACCATACACCAACGATCCCAAAAGTTATCTACTATGCCCCTATGCATGCACCATTTTATAGAAAGTTTTGATTTGTTAACATTAACTGGAAAACCAGTGCTGGGGTTAATAAATAAATAGGCTATTTGGGATTTTGTTATTTGGAGATCTTTCACATCATCATAAGACAATCCACATGCATAATATTCCTTCATGGTTTCTTTCCATGAATGAAAGGGATTATGTTGGGTGGAGAGGGTTTCTACATTTGTAATTATTCTTATCAATGTGTTTCACATATGGGATAATCAAGGGATTTTCTTATAAACATCACAAATGCCCCTCAATTGCTCTAATTTTTCATGAATTAAGTCTTCAATTGATGGATGTGGAGGTGGTGGAGCATTTGGCATTTCTGCATTTTGAATCTCAACTAGTGTATTTTCATTCTCAACTAGTGGAATTTGTGCATTCTCATTCTCGATAGCCATAATGCCTGATTAAAGTTAAAAAATGATTAATCTAGAATTATACAATATAAATGAAACACTATTTTTAAATCAAAATCCATTAAAAACATTCATTTTTTTAATCAAAATCCATTCTAAACTCAATTGTTTCATAAAAATTCAATCAAAAACCCTATTTTGAAAAAAAATCCACAAAAACCATTCATTTTTTTTTATCAAAATCCATTCTAAATTCAAATTTTTCATAAAAATTCAATCAAAAACTCTTTTGTGAAAAAACATCCACAAAAAACATTCATTTTTTTATCAAAATCCATTCTAAACTCAACTTTTTCACAAAAATTCAATCAAAAACCCTATTTTTTAAAAAAATCCACAAAAAACCATATGAAATTATTCAAATCAAATAAATAAAAAATTACCTTTCCAAATCAGATTTTGCCCAAATCGGATATCCATTACGCGAAGAAGCAATGCACTATGCGCCCGCGGGTTCTTCACTATCAAATAACTTCAAAACAATGACTGACTTTTTTTATATATGCTTTTTGCAAATCAGATATCTAATTCGTAAAACTAGGTTTGATGTTTGGTATGGTGACACCTAAGCCTAAAAAATGTCAACATGTTCTTTTTGCATTTTTTAGTCGATGAAAGAAGTGTTTTTTTTCCTCATTGCCACTTTTTGGCCCACCATGATCCTGCACATACCCAAGTCTAAAACTTATCAATACGAAAAATATAATTCAAAATATAATATGCAAATTATAAATGGAATAAAATACAAATTATAATGATACAACTCATAATGGTACAACCCTTCTTGAAGGAGTGCTCACTAAAGGAGCCAAGTTTTGAATAGTCATTGCATTTCTATCTGAGCCTGCATATAGTTCTTAGGAGAATATAAATAAAAGGGAGTGAACTCTCCAAATGGCCATAGAAAAATACATTATTAATCTATGTTGAGGCCTTTCTTCTAGATGGGGAAAATAATATGATCTTGTCGAGTTAGATTTGAAGTATCAATGTCATGTGTTGGTGTCACCCTCTCCAGAGTTTGGGAAGGGATGGGAAATTTGTAGAGGAAATTGAATAGGGAGACATCGGTAGAAAGGGACTACAAAAGCAGCCTTACAGTTCTTATTAACGATAGTTTAATATAATTGCATTGCTCCATCACTATCATAGTGATGAGGGCACAGCCCGAGTCACAGAAAACAACCCAAAAAACTCGAGAATAATTTTATTATTCAGAAAATGGAGCTTCTTACATGCAGAGGATCTCAAATCCCCAAGTTCTACAACACATGCAAGCTACAGAAAGCTACAGAATAACCCTTTTGCAATATGCGAGTTTGTCCCCCAAAAAGTTACCCAAAAAAATTAGAAACCCGCCCATACATAGAGCTCCTCTTTAGTTTGGAACCAGAAAAACATTAAAATTTGAGTTTAGGCGGTTTGGCACCAAAAATTACAACTTGAAGTTCAAATTTCAAAAGAACATTTGCAATTGTATCTTCTAGAAAGTGCGCCAACTTCCCGGGGCCATAACTTTTGATCTGGGGGGCTCCGATTCGCGAACCGTTTGAACCGTTGGAAAGGTCCCGAAGTCAAGAATGCGCTTGAAATTTGCTATGCTAATTTTGAAAAGTTTTGGGGCCATTCCGAAAGCTCTAAATGCCTCAAATCCAACTCAGAAGATTTTCAGGTGCAAATCTGGGAAACTAAAACTGCAATATCTTTCAACCCAGGAATAGAAAATAAAAACTATAAATTGGAAATTTCATTATGATGAAAAGGGTATCCAAAAATGTAAAAACATCTAAAAAATGATAAACTTGAAATTTAACTATTTTTGGGTGATGCAAGATTTCCCTTACACTACTGGATGCTCCTGCATCAGACACCCAGGGTAATTTGAGAAGTGATCCCGTCATGTCTCAGATGGTTGAGGAAAACCCAACCAGTCAACCGCTACCTTAGATAGCCAGGATGAATCTTCCACAGGCCTTCCTCTCCATTTCACCAGATATTCTTCATACTGCCTATTTTTGGTACTCCTTCCCACAAGATTATCCAAGATTTCCTCAATCTCCTCCTTTTCTGAAGTAGATGCTGGAATCCCACACTATTCCATTGTTGGTACTTCCTCTATTCCACCTTCATGAAACTCTATCAAATCTGAAATGTTGAACATAGGGGAAATGTTGAATCCATCTGGAAACTCTACCTCATATGCATTCCCTGAATCATGCTTCTTTAAAATTTTACGGGGACCGAAGTTCTTCATCTTCAATTTATTATATGTTCCCACTGGAAACCTTTCTTTCCTCAAGTGGACCATCACTTCATCACCAATCTGAAACTCCTTATACCTCCGCTTCTGATCTACCTTAGCCTTATATTGCATATTCATCTTGTTAATATGTTCTCTTACCTTCTCATGTATATCCTTAATGTGTTCTGCAAAATCTTTGGCTTCAGCACTTATTTTCTTCTCTTGGTCCATCTTCCTCAATTTTGGAGCTGTTCTGGGGCTACCTCCATACACAACTTGAAATGGTGATCTACCAGTGCTTCTGTTGACATAATTGTTGTAAGAGAATTCTGCCTGGGGTAAGATTTATTCCCATCCCTTGGGTTTATCTCCTACCAAACATCTCAGTAGGTTACCCAGACTCCTATTAACAACCTCTGTCTGCCCATCTGTTTGTGGATGGTGTGCAGAACTGAACTTTAGCTCTGTCTTCAGCTTCTTCCACAAGGTCCTCCAAAAGTACCCCACAAATTTGGTGTCACGATCTGAAACAATACTCTTTGGCACCATGTAGCCTCACCACCTCTTTAAAGAATAAGTCAGCAATGTGGACTGCATCATGGATCTTCCGACATGGAATGAAATGTGCCATCTTCAAAAACCTATCAACCACCACAAAGATTGAATCATTCCCTCGTTGTGTCCTTGGCAAACCAAGAACAAAGTCCATACTTATATCCTCCCATGGCCTCTCTGGTATAGGTAAGGGCTGATATAAGCCTGATTCTAGCTCACTTTTAGCCATCCTATATTGCAACTTTGTACAAACTTCTTCACATACTATGACAACTGAGGCCAATAATAATGCTCACTGATAATAGCAATGGTCTTATCTTGACCAAAATGTCCTGCCATTCCTCCACTATGCTTCTCATTTATCAGGTTCTCCCTCATGGAACTCCTTGGGATACACAATTGACTTCCCTTAAATAACATGCCATCCTGATTATGAAATCAGCCACCTTGTCCTATCCACTGTAACAGGTTCCTTGCAAGCTTTCCAAGCCTCTACAAAATCATGATCTTCTGCATACAGTGTCTTGAGTTCATTGAACCCAACCACTTCAATTTGCATCCTTTTCATCAATGTATGCCTCCTACTTAAGGCATCTACAACCCTATTTGACTTCCCACTCCTATGTTTCAAAACAAAGGTATAACTCTGTAAAAACTCTACCCATTTCATATTGCCTCTCGATTTAATTTTCCCTAACTATTTAGGTACTGCAAGGCTGATGATCATATATAGAACAAATTCCTTCGGCAACAAGTAATGTCTCCATTTATTTAATGCTTGAACTATTACATAAAACTCTTGATCATATACATAATACTTTCTCTTGGCATCATTTAACTTTTCATGAAATAGGAAATGGGCTTACCTTCTTGGCTCAATACTGCTCCAATGGCACAACCACTAGCATCACAATCCACCTAAAACACCTTGTTGAAATCGAGAGGGCTAGAAACAGGTTGCTCTATCACCTTCTACTTCAACAGTTCAAAACTTTTTGCCACTCCAGTGCTCCACTTGAATTCTTTTCTATCCCTCTCATTGTTTCAGTCAGGGGTCCACAAATACTACTGAAGTTTCTAATGAACTTTCTATAAAAACTAGCCAAACCATGGAAAGATCTCACCTCAATAGTAGTTCTTGGGGTAGGCCATTCCAGAATAGCCTTCACCTTCTTTGGGTCCATCTTGAGACCTTCTGCTGAGACAACAAACTCCAAGTACACCAACTCCCTCTTCACAAAACTGCACTTCTTCAGATTAATCAACAGTTTCTCTTCTCTTAACTTCTCAAAGGCTCTCTAAATATGCATCAGATGCTCATCCAACGTCTTACTGAAAATCAAAATATCATCTAAATACACAATAACAAAACTTCCTAGAAATTCTCTTAGTACCTTGTTCATAAGCCGCATGAATGTGCTTGGTGCATTGGTTAGCCCAAAAGGCATGACTAACCACTCGTACAATCCCTCTTTGGTCTTGAAGGTAGTCTTCCATTCGTCTCCCTCTCGAATCTGATCTGGTGATATCCACTCTTCAGATTAATCTTTGTGAAGTACTGAGCTCCACTCAAATAGTCCATCAGGTCATCCATCCTTGGTAGGGGAAATCTGTACTTGATAGTTATCTTGTTTATGGCTCAAGAATCTGTACACATCCTCCACTCTCCATCCTTCTTGGGTGCTAGTACTGCAGTACTACACATGGACTCAAACTCTCCCATATCAAATCCTTTCTCAACAACTCTTGAACTTGTCTATTCAACTCTTCATTTTCTGCTGGAGTCATTCTATGAGCTACCTTATTTGGCAAACTGGCTCCAAGAATCAATTCAATCTGATGACTAATCTTCCTTATTGGTGGTAAACCCTCGTACATTATCAAAACAATATCTTGAAACTCATCCAATGTCCCTGAAACTTCTTCTGAACCTTCTCACTATCCTCATTACTCACTCTAGGAATCAATGCATAACACACATGCTCATGCTTCATACCTTCTAAAATTTTGATTCCATCTACATAACAAATTCTAGCACTACTGCATACCTTTTCTTCGGTCCCCTTTAGGGGTTTGAACTTGTGACGAACCCCATCCTTTGTCAAGGAATAAGTGTTTGCATGGCCATCATATATAGCTCACCTATCGAACTACCACGGCCTCTCCAACAACATGTGACATGCATCCATGGGGATGATATCACAAAGTACCTCATCATGGTAGCTCCCGATCTTGAACTTTACTAGGCATTGCTCATTGACCAAAACTTTGTGGTTTTTCTACAACCAAGCAGACCGATATGGATGCGGGTGCCTTTCCCTCTTCAGCTTCAACTTTGTAACCATCTCCTTTGACACTAGATTATCGGTGCTCCCACCGTCAATAATAACATCACAACATTTTCCTTCACACTTGCACCTTGTGTGAAATAGATTCTTCCTCTATTATGGTTCATTTTCTTTAGTCACTAGGGCTCTCCTAATCACTAGGGCTTCTCCCCTTTTAGCATCTTCTGAATGTTTAGATTGGGCCTCCTCATCTGCATGTGCAACCCTTCCGTGACCTTCCGGCCTTTTGTCTGCCCTTCCTTGGTGTTGTGGAAATTCATAGTCTCGATTCCCTTCTTCACCACACTGGAAACATGTTCCTCTAAAACCACCTCTTCCAGATCCTTGTCCATATCCCTCTTGTCCTCTACCTCTTTGATCACCACTATTTTGATCATGAGGGTGGTAGAAGTTGTCATTCCTTTGGCTTCGGCTGGTACCCACATCTTCACTTTTCTTTTCATCGTCATTTTGGCTTCCTGAAGGTTTGCCATTGCCCCTTTTGCTTTGACCTCCTCGTCCTTTTTTCTTGCCATCAAATCTTTTGTTCAGCTTCTCTTCCACCTTTAGAGCAAACTGATACACATCCTCAATGGTGGTCATTCTGACTAGGCTTAACTCCTCCTCGGTCGTTTCGCACAGAACCTATTAAGATATCGGGCTACCTTCTCCTTATTGGCCTCTGTGTGACCCGTTCTGATGATTATCCTATGAAAATCTTCAGTATATTCTTTCACAGATCTGTTTCCTTGCTTCAACCCTTGCAATTTCTTCAACAGATCTAGCTCGTAGTCCACTGGTATGAACCGCTTCTTCAGCTTCTCTACCATGCGATCCCATCTGGTGATCTTGACTTCTTTCCTCTTCGATTTCTTTTCCAACTAGACCCTTTCCACCAACATCGTGGTATGGTCTCTTAGTTTCATTTCTTGTAAACTTAACCTAATCCGTCCTTATTTCCTCATACTCGTAATATTCCCTAGTTTCATTGATCCACTGACCAACCCTTCGAAGTTCAGACTCCCTGCACACCAGCTTTGCCCCGTCTTTCCCACCTTCAAATGGCTCCCTTATTAGCTGCATTTGGTCTTGATCAATTGATTCTTCTTCCCTTCTACATCTGGAACCTTCTTCCCTCTCCTTCATCCTCACTTTCTCCCCTCACGAACCTCTTCTCAACTACTCTTAACGCGATCAATCTCGCTCCTCTCGAGAGCTGTCGCGCATCTCTTCCACCGCATCTCTACGTACCCCCACCTGCTCACAGCACCACCATGCTCACCAAGCATCACTCTGAGGCATCTTTCTCTTGACCTCAAACCACAACCACGGGTCTTGGTGCGAATCGCCATGATCACGATTCTACATCAAGAAAACCCGGCCTCGATACCACTTGATGAGGGGCACAGCCCTAAGTCACAAAACAATCCAAAACTTGAGAATAATTTTATTATTCAGAAAAAATGGAGCTTCTTACATGTAGAGGATCTCAAATCCCCAAGTTCTACAACACATACAAGCTATAGAAAGCTACAGAATAACCCTTTCGCAATATGTGAGTTTGTCCCCCAAAAAGTTACCCAAAAATATTAGAAACCCACCCATAAATAGAGCTCTTCTTTAGTTTGGAGTCAAAACAACATTAAAATTTGAGTTTAGGTGGTTTGGCACCGAAAATTACAACTTGAAGTTCAAATTTCAAAAGAACATTTGCAATTGTATCTTCTAGAAAGTGCGTCGACTTCCCGGGGCCATAACTTTTGATCCGGGGCTCTGATTCGCGAACCGTTTGAACCATTGGAAAGGTCTCGAAGTCAAGAACACACTTAAAATGTGCTATGCCAATTTTGGAAAGTTTTGTGGCCATTCTAGAAGCTCTAAGTGTCTCTAATCCAACTCAAAATATTTTCAGGTACAAATTTGGGAAACTAAAACTACAATATCTTTCAACCTAGGAATGGAAAATAAAAACCGTAAATTGAGAATTTCATTATGATGAAAAGGGTATCCAAAAATGTAAAAACATCTAAAATGATAAACTTGAAATTTAACTATTTTTGGGTGATGCAAGATTGCCCTTACACCACTGGATGCTCCTGCATCACATAGAAACCCTTTAGGAGCCATAGAGAAATCAGAGAATAGAATGATAAAGATAAGAATCATAAACTATAGAATCTATTACCACATGGGATGAAGGAAATAACATCATCGTGGGTAGAGAAAGGATAAGAAAGAAAGACATTGCAGTTTGCAACACCCAATATTAGGTGGCATAACCATTAGGTAACTCTCCAAGTAGCGAATAGTAGAAATAGATTTAAAGCAGAGTATACAATAAGAATCATAGTTGAAGGAAATTAAATAATAGATTATTTTCTAACACGAAGAAGATTCTTTGGGTTTCGACAGAGAAAAGAGCAAGGTAAGTATCATAATATATTTGGATTTAATTTTATAACTACTTATATAGAAGGTAAGAATAGTGGATTTAGGTGTGATATCCAGTATGTTATTAATTAATTTAGATGTCATTGATGCTTATAAATATAATTAAATATATTGTGAATCATGAATATATTCAAATATAGTATGATGGATGTATATATTGGGAATTTGAATAACATGTTAATAATTAATGAAAAAATATATATATATATATATATACGTATATAGATATCTATTACAATTATCCAATAATGATGCTTGCAGCAATTATTGAGCCTTATAAGTAATAATGACTTTATTCATTCACTATGATGATAAGTGGTATGATAGAATTCCATCTATGGGAACTTGAAATACATTTAATATCTACCCTAATATACTTATGAAATATATTATAGAAGAATCATTCATAGTGAATGATAAGAAGGAAGTGAATAATCCTATGACGAAAAATGAAATATTTATATCCTCTCTAATCTTGCTAGATATTATCATTGAAACTTATTGAACTAAAACACTTCTAATGTCTCTTTGAGAAACACCTTGAATGCAAGATTGGGGTTTAAGTGCTTCCTCTAGAAAGGGGTCATTACAAGTAGTATTAGAGCAACTTTCCTACCATCCTATGAAAATAGTGCATGAAAAATTACCAAAGACAAAGTTATATTTGATAAACATATAGAAACACATTCCGATTTATGTAGATCAGGTATGTCATGTAACCATTGAATGTAATCACTTGTTGTTGACATTCATTATCCTTATCATAGCTACTGTATGTAAGGGTAAAATAGGTATTTGGATATATATGTATGAATAGATAAATATATATGTTTTTAATATACATATCTATGATTAGTCATTTTTTTTTATTAGTATGGTCCATGGGTCATATCCATCCTAAAATTGTGAGATTTTGAATAGAAACAAAGATATTTTGGCAAATAAATATACTTAAATATATGATGATTGGTAAACATATAATGGGGAATTGATAAATACAATTTACGCAAGATAATATTTGTCTAATTGATGTTATTTATTATTGTCATGTCACTATTATAGTATTGCTAATATATTATTTTGAATTGGATAACTAACAATGTCATGATGATCTATTCCATCATAATTATCGTGTGTGGTAACCACATAAGACAACTATGGAAGGCTAATAGAGAAAGGCTAATTACATCTCTGTGCCCTGAACAATATTGAAGACAATTATGATTTATCATTTTATTGAAATGTACTATGAGAAGGCATCATCATTGGTTGGGAAAATAAGAGGTTTTTGCATATCAAAGTGGTAAGTATTAGGTGCGTACTTTCATAGCCCTAAACAATCAATCATAAATACCTTTATATAGTTGGAAAATAATATTTGTTAAATATGCTATGAATGTAAATATTAATGATTGATAAATATTAAAATTTGATATTGATAAAGATATTCATGTAGATATTAATATTTGATAATTGAAAAATATATAAATATAAACATTAATATCCTAAGGGATTGTTGCATATAGATTCATATGGTAAACATGATCCTTACATTGAACTATTAATATCTTGATGAATTCAGGAATCCCTATAGCATGGTGCAATTGTGGGTAAATTGTCAATATGATAATCATTAGATGCAATTGTTTGTATCATCAAACAATCATATAGTTGGTTGAGGGATGGAACTAATAGGTTGAGAAAATGCTAGATTACTCCTCTAAGTACTCCACCCATAATGATGATTGGCAGTCTACCATTGTTAGGCCATGGGGGCTTGTCGTATCCACTCTTGGGCTTAGAGAGAGTATCTATGGGCCTCCTATGGAAATACTTCCTCCAAACTATCACATGGTTGGATCAAATTGGGAAACTCTCCATCATAGTAGGAGATGAGGATAAAGGAGTTTCCAAAGGGATAGCAGGTGCTAGAGGCCCTTCCAAGTATCCCATCGACATGGATGATTGTTTTTCTACCATTTTTTGGCAATAGGCCCTGTGTAACTACTCTTGGGCTTGGAAGGAACACCTCTATGGGTGTCCCAATGGAACCATCCTATTCGACCATACCTATGATTGAGGAGACCAATAACTTCAGCAAGGTGTTCCTATGTGTAACATATATGTATTCTTTGTTACATATGTTTGTGTGAAATGCTTGTGTATTACGTGTATTTGAGTGTTTGCTTCACATTAATGTTTATACTTGATGACCTTGGGATGGTGGATGGGTCCACAGTGTAGTATGGGATGCACCGAATCCCCCTTCCCAATTGTTTGATAGTATATTTCATTTGAGTGTGTTTGTATATGAGTGTATACTCTATGACTAGTGATTGAATTTGTATTTGGGTGTATACACTATGAGTATATACCCTATGACTTGTGATTGTATTTGTATTTATGACTTGTGTTCAAGATGTATTTGTATTTGAGTGTATACTCTATTACTTGTATATGTATTCGAGTGTATACTCTATGATCCTGTATTAGTATACTTTGTGACTTTGAATTCAAGTGTATACTTCATGAATACATCATGCCTTATGTATTTGAGTCTATGTTCCATGGTGGTGTATGCTCCATTCATGACCTGTACTTCATTCTTTACTACTTACGTATGTTCAAATGTATGATTCATATATTATGAGTGTGTCTCATGTATTACATGCTTGCTTGGTGTCTAATGTGATTTAGCATGTTTACTGAATGTGTATATCTTTGTTATGTATGTTCTATTTCTTGAGTGTATACTTCTGATTGAACATGTATACTTCTTCAAGTGTCATGCCTTGAGTGTTTTCACATGCCTTAATTGTAATTCCTAAGTGTGTGTATCATATCTTTCGAGTGCTTATGTGTTTTCTATATATTTGATGTTCCTTCAACATGATTATTTCATGAAAGCTTTATGTGTGATTAATTCATGTTTTCAAGATTCTTCATACATGAGTGCCCTCTTAATACCTTGCATAGGCTTCGTATGTTATTGGCTTCATTTCTGATGTGATTGTGGCTTACAATATCTTGTGTGCACACCTTGTTACTATTTCATGTATGATAATTTGCTCCATGTAGGGTATATATTCAACATGAGTGATTATATGTGAGCCTATGGTATGTCGTTGATTACTACATGACTGAAATATTTTCTCTATATCTGATGTGTATTCAACATGTGTGATCTATGTGAATGCTTTGTATGTGTAGGATTCTTTCCTTGTATAAGTGTATGACTGTATATGTATTCATGTGTTCACTCTATGATGTGTCTGTATTCATATGTATATGTCTTGTCATGTGTATATGCTCTATGCCTTACATATGTCTATGGCTTATGTGTACATGTAATTGTGCTTCATGTTTGTGTATTTATGTTTCATCCTTTCTCATTATGATTCATATGTTTCCAATGTTGTCCAAAATGTTTATGCTTGACATGTATTCATACACATAATCCATGAGTTATATGTACTCATGTGTGTGATTCGTATCTTATCTTATGCTTTTTGCCTTACATGTATTCCAGTCTTATGTGCATTCCTATGTATGTGGCCACACCACTAATGTGTTTATCTCCTGAGTGTTTGAATATATATAAGTGTTTCTCTCATAAATAACTTGCATGTTTAGTGTGTAGTTTTGTAATATGTTTTATGACCTACATACTTACATATATATGTTTTGTACTTTACTGAATGCTTTGAGATTTATATGGATTCTTCATGAATTATTCCTTATTCCTTATGTGTGAGGTTCTTTCCTTAAGTGTATGTCTCATATGTCTTTATGTGTATTTATGTGCATGCTTGTATTTCACGTATACTTGCTTTGTGCTCCAGGTGATAATTTCCTACGTACATTATGTATATGCCCCTCTCACATATGTTTTGTACCATACATACTTTACTTGTATTAGTTCATGGTTAATGAGTTTCCTAAAGTGATTTTATCGTGTATGCTTTATGTCTTACATATACATTGTATTTCATGTATGATCGATACATTTTTAGCATGAGTGTCTACCTTTGGATGTTTTCAACATAGTTACACCATGTGTGTTTATAATCACTTGTGCTTAACAATGAAAAAAATATTTTCTTAATAGATTGGCTATAATCTAATTTTACATTGCTTGAGGACAAGCAATCTTGGGCGAGGCAGACTGTCATGTCCCTGAAATCATGACATTTAGATAAGAAAGAAGCATAATTAAAATAATTAATCGTTTGATATTACATAATTATAATTGACATCATAAATATCATTATGATATAATAAATATTGAAGTACATAAAATTAATATAAAATATAAACATAAAATAATATTATAATTATGATTTAAATATAATTATAATTAGCATTGATAATATTATAATTTGACCATAATAAGTCTGAACTTTATCAATACACAAAATATAATTCAAAATATAATATGCAAATTATAAATGGAATAAAATAAAAATTATAATAATACAACTCATAATGGTACGACCATTATTGAAGGGGCACTCACTAAAGGAGCCAAGTTTTGAATAGTTGTGGAATGTCTATCTAAGCCTACATATAGTTCTTGGGAGAATATAAATAAAAGGGAGCAAACTCTCCAAATGGCCATAGAAAAATACATTATTAATCTACGCTAAGGCATTTCTTTTAGACGGGGAAAATAAAATGATCTTGTCGAGTCAGCTTTGAAGTGTTGACGTCATGTGTTGGTGTCACCCTCTCCAGAGTTTGGGAAGGGATTGGAAATTAGCAGAGGAAATAGAATAGGGATACATCGGCAAAAATGGAATACAGAAGCAGCCACACGATTCTTATTAATGATAGTTTGATATAATTGCATTGCTTCGTCACTATCATAGAAACCCTTTAGGAGCCACAGAGAAATCAAAGAATAGAATGATAAAGATAAGAATCATATGTTGGAAAAATAAACCTAACTACAGTGGGCAAAGAATGAAAACACACAATAATAAAGGAGACAAACACAAGGAGAAGCAAATAATATATTTTATTTTCTATTTCATTCACTGAAAAGATTACAATCATAAAATACAAACAAAAACTTAGAGCAAAAGCTTTGTATTCACTTCATACAAAAATTGCACATATTCTAGCACATTGGAGCTTTCTGTGTTGATGATGCGTGTTGGAGATATTCTACAGCACTGGAGCACTGCTTTGTAAATGTCTTCTACTACTACAGGATCTCTTGAACATTCCCTTCTATTTTGTTCTACTGAACATTCCTCTTTGTTTGTTGCTCCAAAAAACTTACTATCTACTTCTACATACTAATCATTCTATTCTTCTTTTGTCTCTTGTTGCCTTTCCAAAAATTGGCACCCAATTCAAATTCACCTACCTAAATTAAATTAATTGCCAAAAATAATAACTGGCTAGCAAGGTTGTCAGACACGGCAAGGGGGGAATAATCCAAATTGGATTTCATCTAATGGTGCAATAAATACACTTTCCCATTGCTGCTCAAGATTAAATATTCCAACATCATAAACTATAGAATCTGTTACCATATGGGATGAAGGAAGGAGCATCATTGCGGGTAGAGAAAGGATAAGAAAGAAAGAAACCACAGTTTGCAACACCCAATATTAGGTGGCATAACCATCAGGTAACTCTCGAAGTAGCGAATTATAGAAATATATTTAAAGTAGAGTATACAATAAGAATCATAGTTGAAGGAAATTAAACAATAGGTTATGTTCTAACATGAAGAATATTCTTTGGGTTCCAGCCAAGAATAGAGCAAGGTAAGTATTATAATATATTTGGATTTAAGTTTATAATTGCTTATGTAGAAGGTAAGAATAGTGGATTTAGGTGTGATATCTAGCATGTTATTAATTAATTCAGATGTCAATGATGCCTATAAATATAATGAAATATATTGTGAATCATGAATATATTCAAATATAGTATAATGGATGTATATATTGGGAACTTGAATAACATGTTAATAATTGATGAATATGTATATAAATATATATATGTATGTATATAAATATATATTACGATTATCCTATAATGATGCTTACAAAAATTATTGAGCCTTATAAGTAATAATGACTCTATTCATTCACTATGATGATAAGTGGTATGATAGAATTCCATCTGTGGGATCTTGAAAGACGTTTAATATCTACCCTAATATACATATGAAATATATTATAGAAGAATCACTCATAGTGAATGATAAGATGGAAGTGAATAATCCTATGACTAAAATGAAATATTTATATCCTCTCTAATCTTACTAGATATTATCACTGAAACTTATTGAACTCAAACACTTCTAATGTCTCTTTGAGAAATTCCTTGAATGCAAGATTTGAGTTTAAGTGCTTCCTATAGAAAGGGGTCATTACAAGTCTGTACCCCAAGTTTATGGCCTTGGGACTAAGAGGCCACCTAGGGAATCTTAGTCCTTCTTAAGGTATTTTTCAGAATTTAATTTCAAATGCTGGTGGGGTTTAGTCTCCTTTATTTAATGAATTCATATGTTGGCTTGTTGTGGTGTAATTTTGGGATATTAAGCATGGATAAGCATAAATACAAGGTTCATTCATTCATTTCAATCCAAGTATTTTGTGAGAGCATTCATCATAGCATAATTGAGCTCACAAGATCATTCAAAAGTAATTCATCAAGAATTTGGAGCCATCATCAGGATTCAAGCAACATATCAAAGACATTGTTGCATCATGTTTGTTTTTGTGCTAACATTTGTGATGTAGGGTTTATGATTCAAGCAAGTGTTTCATTCAAGTTCAACATCATTCAAAAAAGAGTCAAGAATGACATCCATTGTAGCCATTTCAAGCATATTTGTAGATTTCACAAGGGTTTGGTGAGTTGTAACATTGTATGTTGTTCATTCATCATTTCCCTTCATTTCATTTCTTTTGAAGGTTTAATTACCAACAAGGGGTTTAACCAAGGAAAACCCCCATTCACTAATAATCAACAAGTTTTTCCTCTCTTGTGTGTTTGTGATTGCAGATTTAGGTTGAAGACTTGAAGATCATTTGAAGTGCAAAGTTACAAAGTTGCCATCTTAATGGAAACTCACCTATAGGTCAAATCTGGAAGTTTCAGAACCTAAGGTCAAAGAAGAAGGAAGAGAAGACATAAAGTGTTAGGACCACATTCAAAGATTCTAGAAACTTAGAATGGGACTAAGTCACCACCTAGGGAATCTTAGTCCTCCTAAGGTTATTTTTCTAAAATTCTTTCAGATATGGTTCCAACATCTGAAGATTCCATATCTACCCCAAAAATAGGAGCAGAACTAAGAGAACAATAAGGGCATATTTGTCCTCCATAACACTTTTTGATAGCTTCTTTGCATTTCTAGAATCCTCATTACATTTCCAGAATTCCTAGGTACACACATCCTAACTTGTTGTTGCACAATTTCATCATTTGCATCCTTCATTTAGCTTGCATTATTATGTTTTGTGAGTTGAATTCTACATTGTCTTTTCCAATATTTTTCTTGGTGGTGAACCACTTAAAATCTTAAAGAACCCCCTTCCTAGTTCTTCCTTGTTGAGAATTGAATCACTCTTTGGGGTTGATAGTCAATCCAATTTGGATTTCTAGGAAATTATTGAATGACAATAGAAGAATAGTGGTGCACCCTACTACTTTTTTGCCATTGTTCACTTACAACATTCGCAGGTATTTATTTGATTTGTTTTTATTTAGAAAGTGATATCATGGCTACATTGATTTCCATTGATGTTGTTGAGGAGCCTTCACCAAAGTTGAAGAAACACCCCTACATATCTACTATGACTGACAGAGATGGAAATTTTTCTCATGTTTCAATGAATGTGATTCATTATGAAGACTTGCACATCTATATTCACTCTTAGTTGGGTGAGTACAATCGTATGAAGTTGTAAGTGTTCAAATAAAATCATCTTTTGGGTGATGATTTTTAGCTAAAACTAGAGCATGTGAATGTGGAAGCAAAAGGATTAGATGTGTGGAAGGGTTTCCATAAATTTTTCTTTGAATATGAATGGGCCAAAATATATTTGAGATAGATTCATGAAGATATCTCTTTACTTGATCAACCCCGCCTAATAAAAAATGAAGCTATCATGGACTAGCATTGAAGGTGGTGAAGAATGAAGAAGTTACAAAGTCTTTTGTAGCCAAATTTTATTAACGAACCCTAACTTTGGATGACATCTTTGACTTAGGTGTCTGGTATTCCATGATGGGTATTGCATACATAGTTTACTAGACAAATAAGGAAGGATCTACTACCACCACTGCCATATACATGTTAGCAACACAAGGGAAGACAATTGAGAGAGGGGGTGAATTAGTAGTCACAAAAATTATAAACTTATTAACCTTATTCTTAGACCTGATAATTAACCATGGAAGCATAAACCATCAACACATTAGAGACACACATAACAACAAGATTTTTTACGTGGAAACCCTGTTAGGGGAAAAACCATGGTGGAGGTTAGTCCACAAGATTATACCCTATTAAAAGTATAATGAAAATGAAATATAGGGAATGCACATGCATTCAGGTGCACTACCTAGAGCTCACTACTCAATTACAAAGGAAGACACACTATCTTATAGAAATATTTGGATTACAACCATCTAGATTTTGAACTGAGAAAATAACATCTGCTAATGCTTGATTACAGTTCTGGTTAAGAACATTCATGAAAAATTCTTTACTCTTCTTCACTCTTCTTCACTCTTTGCTTTTCATTCGAATGATCTAAAAAATATTTGCACACATAGAAATTTGAAATCCACTCACTCATTCTTCAATTAAATAAACAATCACTCTTATATATCTACAACAAAAAAATTCATTGCTACAAGTCGGCCACAAAGAAATAATAAAATGTATATAAACTGTCGACCCAAATCAATAGATAATTTTCAATGCGAATCAACCAAGGTTGACCATAACTTATTGAAGACCTAAAACATCTCCAGCATGAAAATACTTCAATTAATTACTCCTTGAAGATCCACAATACACTACAAACACTATGTCAGTCAAGAAAAAGAAAAACAACACACACAAGAGAAAATTGCCAACCATGAGCACAATGATCAATCCAAACATGCAACAAAGATAGAGCACAATCTAGAAATATCCAAAACATTGAGAATCACAAGAGAGGCATCCACAACAACTGAACTAATTGAAATAGCATCATCTTTAATTAGGAACACTAACCGAGGCAATAGAAAAACTGTTAGAATGAAAATCTTCATAGCTCGATCAAATCTTCACGCAGATCTTTGAAACTTGATGTGGATAGACTAGATATACTTGGAAATAAACCCTTTAGTCTAAAACCTATAACATCAACATACATAACTCACCACCATACTAAACTTCACTTCACTATTAGCAACCTACAACTCATTTATTACAATTTTCTCAATATCCTCAACATATACAACTTTAAGGGAATT
Source organism: Sequoia sempervirens (assembly GCA_007258455.2). NCBI lineage: Eukaryota > Viridiplantae > Streptophyta > Pinopsida > Cupressales > Cupressaceae > Sequoia > Sequoia sempervirens. The sequence goes on along the minus strand of VDFB02270651.1, from coordinate 576,749,269 downwards.
AATGCTAATAGTGTTGACATCAATGACAACCACATATCAACAACACAACCACAATATCCAATAATCCCCCCCTTTGGCATTGATAGAAACACATGATGTGAAAAAAACCATCAACGCAACTAATTTTTGACACTTACTCCCCCTTAGGATCTGACTCATTTTCTTCTCAACACTTTCACGAAACTCTTCTCCCAACATGACTCTTCTCATTAGATAATTCATAGTTTTTCACATGACTCTTCTCCCCCTTTGACATCAATGACAAAGATCTCTACAAACTCTTAACCACACAAATGAACATCTGAACATCTGACTACTCTTGAGTAGCAACCACCACAACATCAATCTGAAACAAGATATGACCATGAAATGCACAAAATGATGCAATGCAATGCATCCTTAGTTCTTATTAGGAGGGGAAATCACCCCTAAATTCCCTCTGAGATACATAAAAGTATCCTTAGGAAATGACTTGGTAAAGATGTCTGCAATTTGCTCCTTAGTAGGCACATACTCCAATCTAACTTCTTTTTCATTTACCTTCTCCCTCAAAAAGTGAAACTTGATAGATATATGCTTGGTATTTGAATGCAACACTGGATTCTTAGAAATGTTAATAGAACTTGAATTATCATAGAATATAGCAATAGAATCATCAAATACAACTTTGATATCCTTCAACATCTGTTTCATCCACAGGACTGGAGTACAATTGTTAGCAGCAACAATGTATTCGACCTCTACAGTAGACAATGAAATGAAATTCTACTTCTTGCTTAACCATGAAATTAGCTTTTTTCCCAAGAAAAATGCTCCACCACTAGTACTTTTTATGTCATTCACATCTCCTACCTAATCAGCATCAGTAAAGGCACTCAAAGTAAGATCATCATATTTAGGGTACTGTAGGCCAAGTTAAACAATTCCCTTCAAGTATCTAAAAATTATATTCACAACAGTCACATGAGATTCCTTCAGATTATCTTGAAATCTTGCAACAATACATAGGTATGTACAGGATCATGATGGGCCAAAAAGTGGTGATATGATGGGTATGTGTAGGGTATGTGGCTGATGACTTTTTTTTACCCAAAATTGATGAAACAAAAAGGGTTTTTAAAGGAGATTCTAAAATTTCCAGCAATATAAATTATACTTTACTTTGAATTTAATAAATTATTATTATTCATTTTCTATTTGAATTACGACTAAAGTCCTGATTGATAGGTTGATTGAAAAACATCTATAGTTTTCAAACGATATCACATTTTGAATCTGAAACATGCATCACATTCTATGCTTGCATATTATAGGATTGAAAAAAAATGAATTTCATTCAAAGTTTTGACCAAGTTAAGATGGTTAGACATACGAGTTTTATATTTTTTAAAAGTTGTAATAAAAAATTCATAATTAATTATTTAATTGGAAAAAAATTAGAAAAAACATGCATCACATCGGGACATGAGTCCTCTACTTATATCTAAAATCTTATAAAAAATATTATCATTTTATTGTGGTTAGGGTGGTCAGAAAAATACCTACTTATTTTTTCCCTAAAATTTAAGTACTACTGCATTGAAATTTCAAATTTTCACCAAATAGATTTTTTTTAAATAAGTAGTAGTTTAGAAACTACATTCAATTTACTACAAATTCTATTCTTACATATTTTTGAAATAATATAGATAAATTATTCAAATTTTTACATCAAGTTTCCTAACTTTGATTTTTTTGAATTTTTTGCCACTTAAGGGCTTGTTTTTTCCATGATGATCTTGCACATACCCACATACAACATTCATGATATCAGGCCTAGTTTGAGTTAAATACATCAATCCAACAATCATTGATATGTATCTTGTCTGATTTTCTTTCAGAGAATCATCCTCTATTGTCAACTTGCATTTGGTCACCATGGGTTTACCAACTGGCTTTGAATCTTCCATACCAAACTTCTTCAACAATTTATTCACATACTTAGATTGAGATATAAAAATCCCTTTATCTAAGTGAGTAATTTGTAATCCCAAATAGAATTTTATCTTACTAATCATAGACATCTAAAACTCATTATGTATCTCATTAGCAAATTTCATGCACAAACTATCATCTCCTCCAAAAATGGTATCATCAACAAAGACTTGAACAATCAAATTTTTATCATCATTCTTGAAATATAGATTACTATCAGTAGTACCTTTGTTAAATATAATCTTCAACAAATACTTATCCAATCTTGCATACCATGCTCTAGGGGCTTGCTTGAGTCCATACAGTGCTTTCTTCAACCGACACACCATATCTTCCTTATTAGTCAACTAGAATCCATCAGGTTGCTCAACATACACTTCTTCTTCCAATTTTCCATTTAGAAAAGCTGATTTGACATCCATTTGATAAACTTTTTAGTTCTTGTGAGAAACATAGGCAAGAAATAACCTTACAACTTCAGTTCTAGAAACATGGGAAAAGGTTTCTTCAAAATCAATTCCTTCCATCTAAGAATATCCTTTACATACCAATCTTGCTTTGTTTCTAACCATTTCACCTTGCTCATTCAGTTTGTTTCTAAAGACCCATTTGGTTCCAATGACATTCTTATCCTTAGGTTTGGGAACAAGAATCCATGTATCATTCTTTTCAATCTATTTTAACTCTTCTTTCATTGCTTCAATCCAATGCTCATATTTACATGATTCATTCACACTAGTAGGATCAGTCTTTGAAATCAAGCAATACTCTTCTACAATTTTTCTCCTAGTTTGGACACCTTTGTTCTTATCACCTATAATTTGATCTTCTGAATGATTCAATCTTACATAACTTGGAGTCTTCTTAGAATGTTCTTCAACTTTAGGCTCTTATGATCTCTCTTCTGCACTTCCACTAGTTTTTCCTTTTTCTTCATTCTCCTGATTTATTAGATTAATTTACACTTGATTTGTAGTTTTTCCTTGATTTCCTTGGTTTTTACTGTCATCCTAATCACTAGAATCATATCCACAGGTTTTGGATGGTGTACCTAAATCTTCATCAGCCTTAACATTTTCACTTTCAACCGTTTTCTTCAATATTTTATTATAAAACCAGTAGGCCTTGCTATTAGTAGAATAACCCAGAAAGATGCCTTCATCACTTCTAGCATCAAACTTTCCTATGTCTTCACCTCTCTTAATATAACATCTACTTCCAAATATCTTGAAGTATTTGATAGTAGGCTTATGACCAATCCATAGCTCAAAAGGGGTCTTACCAGTATCACCTTTGATTTGTACCAAGTTGAGTGTGTACACAACAATACTCACAACTTCTTTCCAGTAGATATGAGGGAAATTTTCCTTCCAACATCATTGTTCTAGCAACATCTTCAATTGTCCTATTCTTCCTTTCCACAACTCTATTTTGCTAAGGGTTCTATGATGCAGATAATTGTCTCCTTATTCCATGTTCTTCACAAAAAAGAATTAAATTCACCGGAAGTGAATTCACCACCTCTATTTGATCTCAGAAATTTAATCTTCAAACCTATTTCTATCTCAACCATAGCTTTATAGATCTTGAACTTTTCTAGTGTTCTAGATTTATCCCTTAAGAAAGAAACCCATAGCATTCTGGAATAATCATCAATAAGTAACATGAAATAAATGTAACCTTGTAAAATTCTAACATTAGAGGGAGCACACAGATCAATATGCACTAGTTCTAACAACTCACTTGAACAAAGTTGTTTGCTTTGAAATGAAATTCTAGTTTGCTTCCCAATTGACATTCCTTGCATATTGCATTATTAGGTTTCACCAACTTAGGTAGATCTCTCACAATCTTGGTAGAACTTATCTTGAAAATATTATAAAAGTTAACATGACACATTCTCCTATGCCATAAGCAACTTTCATCAACCTGGGCAATTAAACAACTTTTACTAGCAGCACTTAAGTGACATATATTACCTTTTATTTTTTTTCCTGATGCAATTTCATTTCCTAAACTCAATATTCTGTACTTTCCATCCTTGAACTGAAGATTGTGCCCCTTATCAACCATCTGACCAACACTCAATAGATTATGCTTCAAGCCTTCCACATACATAACATCATCAATATTATACTTACCATAAAGAGAAATGCAACCTCTTCCATGGATCACATCAATTGCATTATCACCAAATATCACAACACCACCATCATACCTTTCCAAGCTTACAAACTTACTTTTTTCTCCTATCATATGATGTGAACATCCACTATCAATCACCCATTCATCTTTCTCTTCAACTCGAGTAGCTAGGGCTTTCTCTACATTTGTACAACCAACAGATTCAGTAGATACATGATTATTTTCCTTGATAGCAATAAATACCCATTCATTATCACTTCTATTTCCTTTATCAGATTCATCATCTATCATACCTTCATTAGTAGCATAGTAACACTTATTCTGAAATCAAGGCTTGTTATGTCTTGGTTTAGGAGCTCTTCCTAGAAACCTTGATGCAAAATGACCTATCTTATTGCAAGAAAAACATTTAAGAGGTAAGTTTCCTTCATACTTACCTTTTCCTCTCGATACTCTTTTGACAATAAGTGCTTCTAGCTCTTCCATCTCTCTTTCTTCTTCTTCAATTTGTCTGATTTCATCCTCATACTTGAATGTCTTTCTAGATGAACTCTCACCTAGATCATATCTCTATCTATCTCTTCTAGAAGTAGTAGCCTTAAATGTAGATTCAACCTTAGGAAGGGCATCACCAAATTCACTCAACTCAAAAGCAGTCAGCTTACCAACCAACATATCTCTGGTTATATTTGTTACAATCTGAAGCTCTTCAATAGCACTAGCTTTGACTTTGTAAGAATCAAATAGGGATCTAAGCACTTTAGCAACAATCTCAGATTCTTCTATCTTTCCACCAGCACATCTAATACCACACACAAGTTCATTCGCTCTTTGCATGAAAGTATTAATGTTCTCATCATCACCCATTCTCAACCTTTCATATTTCCCTTTCAAACTCTACAACTTAACAATCTTCACATTAGCATCACCTTCATACAAGGTTTCCAACTTTTTTGAGATCTCATGAGTAGTCTTCAAATCCATAACATTTTTCATCTCAAGATCAGTCAAAGCACTCAATAAGGCTTCCTTAGCCTAGATATTATACTCAGCATAAGTACTTTTCCATGGAATAACATATCTATTACTTGTAATGCTCCAGTAGGGTTCACCAATGTATCTCAGATGACACTCCATTCAAGTCTTCCACAAAGAATAATTTGTTCCATAAAATATCAGACTATCCTTCTTGTAACTTGTCATCCCAAATCACCTTAAGCTATTAAACTTCTTCCAAGGAACTTGCTTTAATACCAATTATTGGCAAAAAAAAGGAAAACAACTGAGAGGGGGCGGTGAATCAGTTGTCACAAAAATTAAAAAATTATTAACCTTATTCTTAGATCATATAATTAACAATGGAAGCATAAACCATCAACACATCAGAGACACACATAACACCAAGATTTTTTACGTGGAAACCCTATTAGGGGAAAAACCACAGTGGAGGTTAGTCCACAAGATTATACCCTATTAAAAGTATAATGAAAATGAAATATGGGGAACACAAATGCATTCAAGTGCACTACCTAGAGCTCACTACTCAATTACAAAGGAAGATGCAGCGTCTTGTAGAAAGATTCAGATTACAACCATCCATATTTTGAACTTAGAAAATAGCATTTTCTAATGCTTGATTACAGTTCCGGTTAAGCACATGAACACTTCTTTACTCTTCTTCACTCTTCTTCACTCTCTGCTCTACCTTTGAATGATCTGAACAATATTCACACACACACACACACATTTGGCATCCACTCACTCACTCTTCAATTTGAATAAACAATCACTCTTATATATCTGCAACAAGAAACTTCATCCCTACAAGTCGGCCACAAAGAAATAATAAAATGAACACAAACTATTGGTCCAAATCAATAGATAATTTTCAATGCAAATCAACCAAGGTCGGCCACAACTTAGTGAAGACTGAAAACAACATACATCCATCATGGAAACAATTCAATTAATTACTCCTTGAAGATCCACAACATGCTACAAACACTATGTCAGCCAAGAACAAGAAAAATAACACACGCAAGAGAAAATTGCCAACCACGAGCACAACAATCAATGCAGATGTGCAACAAAGATAGAGTGTGATCTAGAAACATACACAAACATTAAGAATCACAAGAGAGGCATCCACAAAAATTGAAAAAATGGAAATAGCATCATCTTTAATTAGGAACACCAACTGAGGCAACAAAAAAACTATTAGAATGAAAATCTTCATAGCTTAATCAAATCTTCACGTGGATCTTTGAAACTTGACGTGGATAGAATAGATACACTCAGTAACAAACCCTTTAGTCCACAACCTCTGAAAATCAACGTACAAAACTCACCACTATACTGAACTTCAGTTCACTACTGACAACCTACAACTCATTTATTATAATTTTCTCAATAGCCTTGACATATACAACTTTAAGTGAATTAATGCTAATAGTGTTGACATCAATGACAACCACATATCAACAAGACAACCACAATATCCAACATTACACTACTCATCAAATGGTAAAAGAAGGAAGTATTATAATCTTTTTGAGCTCTTATAGCAATAGTTGTTGGAGAATCTATATAGAACCAAGGAGTCACAGTATGTGACCTTGATTATTTTCTTATGTTTCATTTCATGAAGGAAATTATTGGGTTGACAAATGTGGTTTGAAGAAAGGATATTCCTATGGCACATCGGATTAAGGATCATATGCGTACCTTTCCGAATACCAAATAGTATGAAAAATATTTTGGGTTTCTTCAAAATATTTTAAAATGAAATGAAAAAGAGGGATAAAATACCCTCACGAGTTGTTGAGAGGTAGAAGAATGAAATCACTTTTATGATGGATAAAGATAATTGTAATATGGAAGTTGTTGAACCAAGAACTTGATGGATAAAAAAGTGTACTATAGGAAATTATATACCTTTACAAATTTACACTATATTTGGGTCCCTTAATTTATTGTACTTAATTAATCTTCCAATTTTTCAAATTAGCCATTCCAAATCCTTATTTTTCTCATTTTCCGAAAGGGGAATCAACATTTAATTAATGCATTTAATATTTTAATCACCATGGAATATGTGTTCCCTGGACTTAGAAGAGAGGAAGAAGGAAATTAATGATAATATCATAGCCTCGGAAGCTCAAGAAGCTAATTGGTTAAGGGTAGATAAGAACTTAAAGGAAATGATTAACTTAGGAATAGATAAATTGGTGGTCTAACAAATCATAGCTCATACTAATGACAATAGATATATTGTGTGGAAGAAGAGCATTGGATGGAAAATTATTTCCCTAAGGTAGAACATTCAAGAGAACACTAAGTTGTTAAGGGAATGCGAGAAAATTGAGGTTGAAGCTCAAAATAACTTCTTGACTATTAACTTGGTAGATCAATCAAGTTCACAAGTTATAGAAGCTCAAGCTTGCATTGATAAATTTAGGGTTAAAATCAAGGATCTTCTCAACACGTCATGCTTCTACATCCATGACATAGAGAAATTAGGTGCCATCAATTTAGATTTAATACAAGGATTGGGTCATTTGGAAGCCAATAAGACTAAGCAAGAGAAAATAGGGAGTAATAAAGCCTTGTGGATAAGGATTAACAACATCATTGTTCCTAGGCATAATGAGCTAGGTCCAATTGTCAAAGCATTTTGAGTATTTATGTCCAAGAGTGCCACCATTCCGTCCTAGTCTCCTTAGAAAGATAAAGACACAATGAATGTAGATGGTGTGTCATATCAACCTAACATTTATTTTTTTCTTATGTGTACCTATTTTTCAAAATAGATTTTTAAGATTTTTAAAATTTTCCTGAGAAGGGAAAAATTTCTTTGTATTCCAAGAAACATTTTAGTTACATTTTTTGGGGTATTTAATTTATGAAAAGTCATTTTTTTAGGAATTGACAAGAACATTGTAAGCCTATGAATTCTATGATTTTAGACATTATACAATAAATAATCTTAATTTTTTTTGTGCTGCTATAGATCTATGTAGCCATTTCCTTTGTGAATGGCTTGACTATATTGGGATTATGTTGTTCTTGCAATAGTAATAATCAATATTGAAATATAAATGATTTCAGTTTTAAATAGTGAAATGATATGTATTATTAACTACCTTGGAACCGAATCTCTAGTGATTTACATGTGTGCTTAAATTTTTGAAGATCTTGTTGTGCATGGATAGTCGATTTGTGTTATTAAGTTTTGCTACATTTTTTAACCTTTCCTACTTTTTGGTGAAAAGTATACCCCCATCTTTTTTAAGTTAAAATTTATCATACAAGGGAGTTCTACCTCTAAAATTTAGAGGAAAGTTGTTCAACAATGAATAGCTTGTTCAACTATTGGTACATTTGTTACTAGGGAGAGGGCATATAGGCTTATTACATGATATAATATTTTAGTAGTAACAAATATAATAACCAACACATTGTATCTTTATTGATGCAACCAATACCCAAATTTTTATCCTATTAAGACCCATTGAATGTAAAACATGATATACTAATACAATGTTAATCTATGAGAGATCCTACTTGCACATACATGACCATATTAATTGAAATAGAAACCACTTTAATGATGAGAGAAAAATATTTCAATTGCAGTAATATAATATTGATGATTTGAATAAAATCTCATCCATCTTTAAATAAATCAAATAACCAATATAAATCTTAAATGTAGATTTGCTTAACATTTAATTCATATTATTTAAAATAATAGAATTACCTTCAAAATAATTTTCCTTCAAAGATTCAACAAATACAAGTCTCCTAAAATATTCTCATCATCTTTTATTATTTTCCAAAAAATACAACCAAATAATCTTTCTCTATATTTAAAAATAAGATTCTTATCCTTGTTTCCATCTCAAAAATGAACAATCTTAATTATAGCATTACAATCTTATCAAACATTAAAAAAAAATCATTTTATCAAATACAGCATTACTAAAACTTTATTCTATCTTTTAACATAATATAACAACTATATCATACATAATCTTTTCTGAATTGAATTTGAGTTCATTGGGTATTTTCATCTCAAAGAAACGAAACTTTTATCAGTTCAAAAATCATATTATCAAATACAACACTACTGAAAAAAAATTATTCTGTCTCCTAACATAATATAACAACTAATATCATACATAATCTTTCCTAGACTGAATTTGAGTTCATTGGATGCTTTCACCTCAAAGAAACGAAACTTTTATGAGTTAAAAATTTAAACATTAAGAAATCTAATTGAAATAATATACTTATCAAAGGCGAGTATTACTAACAAAACAAAAGAAGAAGTAGAAAATTGTAACATGATCACTTCTAGTCTCTATCCCAGTCCCACCCTTTCGAAGGTGTGGTCGGTGTGGGGATTAATTGTCTACAGCTAGATTCTTTTTGTTTTTTTGGTAGAAAACCACACATTTTTCTGTGTCGAATCACATCATACAGAGGAGTGTTTGATTGAACAAAGTAACATAGCATGAATGATCCAATGCATTGACCCGCTATGTAGCAGAAGACAATCTGATCACAAACACACTTCAATTTGTAACCTCATATTTCTCTGGATAGAACAATTTTTCAGCGATGTAATTAATAATTGAGATGGGAAAGTATGCCAAGAAAGTGAAGCTCTTATGCCAAGAAAGTGAAGCTCTTGTCATACATTTAGGAAAAGTCAGTTAATAGAAGATTTTTTTTTGTGTACAACCTTTCACTTCTTTTTGTCTTCGTGACAAGTTTGGACACTATCTTATTTTGTTTCTTCTTTTAATTTCTTGTAGTTACATGCACTGAATGTACAGGGCACCCCAAGTTTCAGCTGGGATAACTTTTTTAATAAATCACAGTAAAGAAATGGTTTAGACACATGTTACAGTAGTCTAATGGTCATACATAACATGATGTATGAGTAAGAGGGATTGCAAAGCGTCATATGATTGACTAAAATATGAAATGGCATTATCATTTTTTTAACAATTTAAATTAGAAAGTCATTTTAAAAGTATAATATTTCTATTACCTTGTGTTCATATTCAATCTAAGAAATTCAAATTTTGGCTTTGCGTGTTTTCACATGTTTATCTTTCATCCATGTTTTGTGTCCAATTTTTTTTTTTTAATATTTGTTTGTTGTTGTGATTATAATTTTTCTTAGAACAATTTAAAATGATTATGTTTTTCTATCTTTCTGTTTGTATTTTTCTATTTTGAAATGCTTAGTCAAGTTGTTGGCTTGCTTTCATGATGATCATAGTTAAAGGATTCACCTTTATCTTTATTTGAGTAAGGAAATTGTTTAATAGATAAAAGATGCTTAATGAAGTAAAAGATGAGTGGTAATCATTGATATAGATTGATTCAACATATCTCATTCTCAAAATGTTTGATCATGTTCAACAAGCTTCTCAAGTCATGGTACTCATTTATTTTCTTCAAAGAATGTATATATTCAGTATGCACTAATCCGCTAGTATGGTGAAGGAAATGGTCACTCTTCAAGTTTGTTTTTTTTCTTGTAGGAGTAAAATGATTTGACAATAATATAATATATTTTAATAGCGTGTCCCACTTTTTGGTCAAAGTAGAACATTGAAATCAAATGTCACATAATAGAATACACTGTTGTTACATCACCCTACAATTACTATATTCTTCATATAATTTTTTTGCAATAAAATTATACTTATATACTATAAGCATGTTGTAGTGATTGAAATTGTGAGAAAGCTCAATTGACTATAACTCAAGTTAGCTAGCCATGTTTGAGTTTTAAGAACTAATTTACTACATCTAATTAATTAAATACTAGTTATTTAATTAATATTCGACTACGTATACATAAATTCTCAATTTATTTATATTGTTCATAATTTCTAATTCTTCAAATCTAAAATCATATTCTTCTAATTTAATTAAATAAAAAAAATTCCATAAGCTTGTTTTATTTCATTAAGTTTCACTAATCTCGATTAAGAATTCAAGCTCATGTCTACAACCTTTTGTGCCACCTCACCAAGGCCACATGAAATTAAATAATTCTAATTTTTAAATTAGAATTATAGACAACCAATTTTAAACACATGGCTTATTCCTCACACATGTCTTCAACCAATTTTCAAACACATGGTCTTTTCTTCCCACACTTTATTCTTCCATCCATTTGGTATGTTACCTACTGGTCAAGAGATTCCTCCACCCATTTGGCATGAACTGTCTTTGGTCAAAGGGACACCTTCTTGATTCTATCCATCTCCACCGTTCATCCCTCTTGTTTGAATCTAGACCGTCAATCATTGCCAACTCACAAGATGCTTGGAAAAGGCTATAAATACAACCCTTTGACATTGTATTTTGCATCCACTTTTGAATAGAGTTATTATGCAGGAATATTGTTTGAGCATTGAAGCATTTTTTAGTCTTATAGTTACATTTCATATCATGTTTTGCATCATAGTTAAATCTTAGAATAATACTTTGCTTCATAATTGCATTTTAGATTAGCATATTTATAGTTAACATTTGAACATGTGTAGAATCATCCTAGTTTCATATCATAGTATTTACATTGTATAATCTAACACCATCATCCATCATCATAGTATCCATTATCCTTTCCATCGTATAGTTTCATGTAGGAACTTAACTGGCCCGCATGTTGAATATTATCTCATTTCCTAAGTTGTCATTTTAACAACCATTGTGCACATAGAAATTTAAGGGTCAAATGGTTTAATAAATCCTTCGGAATAGAGGACAATAAAACATTCTTAGAAGATTTGTTTAACTGCAAAATAGAGTAGTTTACTTGGTTCAAATTTGTGATATAATTCATTTCATTAAGGTTTGTGTTGATTTACTAATTCTCCCATATTTCACACACACACAAAATGATGCCTACCATGGGGCTAGACCTCGTACTCTAACAATTTTCTAGAAAAGTTCATTTAAACAAGCTAGATGTGACGTTTTAGCAAAACTATGGTTTCTTTCGGTGCATATGATAAATCTTCTAGTGCATATGACTTCTATTTCGACGCATCCAACCAATCTTTCAGCACATCCGAGGTCTATTCTAGTGCATACAATCAATCTTTTGTCACATACATCAATTGTTCTAGCACATACAAGGAGTCTTTCAATGCATACATCACTTCTTTTAGTGCATACGTTACTTATTTTAGTGCATTCATAAGTTATTTTAGCACATACATGAGTTCTTTTAGCACATAGGGTATCTGTTTTACTGCATTAGATTGCTGTTTTAGTGCATTGAATGATTGTTCTAGTGCATTTGTGTTTTCTGCTTGCAGGTATTTTTATACGATGGTCAAAGACAAATTTATCAAGCTTCTAATGATTTATGCAGGGGCTGGAGTCATTTAAATACTTTCTTTTGGTTAAGATAGGAATCTAGATTAATTAGAAGGGATAAAGAACACCATGTCTTTTGTGCATAATGAATGGTAGGCATATGCTCTCCCCTTAACTGGGTGACCAAAAAGCTAGATCCATTCTTGTATATTTGTGAGTGTGAGTTGAGTATATCGCATGTGTTCTATCTTTGTTCACACAAACAAAGATTGATCAAACTACGAATATACTTGCTTGCTTTTGTTTATCCATAGGGGGTTTGCCTTGTGGGAAAAAGTAATCACCCAAGGGAACAACCCAACCGGTAACACGCTAAAGCCAAGCAACTTCCAATCGGGATATAAATGTGGAGACTTAGGGAAAGTTCAAGTATCACGAGAATTGTTTGGACAAGAAGGGAAACAATGGTCTCTTGTTGCATGGATGATCCCCCACGAACGAAATGCCTATATTAAAGCCATTTATTGTAGCAAGGTCAAAATCCTTAATCTATTTGTTGGTGCAAGAACAGTCATTATGAAGCCATTGCACATTCTTGCAGCTTTTAGTGGAGATGAAAAATATGCCATGGGAGATTCACGTGTATTGATGCTTGGCTGCCCTGTAGAAGTGAGTGTCGTGGAGGGGAGCCAATGGGCTCAAGCATCTAATCGTCTAATATAAGTAAGCATAGCTAGAGTAAAATCCAAGTGGGAATTCAACAAATATAGTCCTACACAGCCTAAGTTGTACATGTTTGATGTGTCTTTACCAATTTGTTTTTGAACCTATTTCAAACAAAAAAATCACAAGTTGAAAGTAAAAACCTTGATTTAGAAAAATATTCATTGAAACAACCAAGTCTCTAACTAGAAAATTTGAAAAATCAAACAAATTTCCAACAAACTACTTCATCTTTCTAGTCCAGCGCATTCGTTGTATTTGCTAATGCATCCATGCAATCTTTTAGCACATTTAATTGTTGTTATAGTGCATCTATGAAAAACTATGGCACATCTGTCCTTTGTTCTAGTGCATACAGTTAATCTTTTAGTGCATATGAGCATTTTTCTAGTGCATACAGACAATCTTATAACACATCTTTGTAATTTTTTTGGTGCATCTGTCCTCTATTTTAGCATGTCTATCAAATCTTTTAGCGCATCTGGAATTTGTTTTAGCGCATCCATTAAACGCAAAACCCAAGAGTTAAACGTGTCCCCTATTTCACAACTTGAAAGGGAGCACACCACCCATCTTCCCACCATTTCCACCTCTACCATTAACATTCACACCACTTCTCGGTTTAGGGAAACCCCCTTTACCAACCATCAATCAACAAAATCAAAGCAACCCCCAATCATAAATCAAAACATCGTACCAAATCCTCTAATCTTGCTATCAATATCACAACAACAGGTGGCAACCATCCAAGAAACATAAGTAATCACTGCACCATCCATAAACATGGTCTCCCAAGGACCAAGCATATCAATTGCACCATCCACTACACAAATCCCTATCATCAATACAATGACACCCCTCATCACAACCATAAACATCATTCTGAATCCGCCACCACCATCGCCACCAAGACCAAACATGGCACCCAACCAATATAGCATCATTTTGCAAGCAGCTCAACAAGCCTATCAAAAGGAACTTCAGCAGTTCCAAGCTCAACAAGCACAAAACATGCAAGTTGCACAATAAGTAGCTCAACAAACGCAGGCCACTCAAGTAACTCAAGCTGCACAACAAGCACAAAAATCACAAGAAGCTACCCAAGGTCATGCTTTTTTGCAACAACAGCAAGCTGCCCAAGCTACCCAAGCTATGCAAGTAGCCCAAACAGCTCAAGCTGCACAAGCTACATAGGTTGCATAGGCTACACAAGCAGCCCAACAAGAAAAAGCTCAAGCTCAAGCCCAATACCAAGCTCAACAAGCACAAGCACAAGCTCAGTACCAGGAACAATTGTAATCAACCCAACAACAAGCATATCAGCAAGCCCTACAATAGTACCAAGCACAAAAAGAAGCAGCCCAATTACTAGCCCAATAACAAGCATTGTTGGCACAACAACACCAACACCAACAACAAGCGTTGTTGGCACAACAAAAACAAGACCAAAAACAAGCATTGTTGGAACAACAACAAATTTCAAGCCTACCAGCAAGCCTTGATCACATAACAGAGCTTGCAACAAACTCCCTCCAACACTCCACCATCACTCAAACAAAATCTGCCACTTCAAAACATATTCACTCCACCTCCCAATCCGCAAAACGACATGACAAAAATAAAATTGTCCTCACAAAAAGTGCTCAATCTCCAATAAGGGAAAACAACAAAGACACCAAGAAATCTATGCCCCTATCCATTCGATAGGAGCCTTTCAATGGTACTGTTATCAATCAAAAATGCACCCTAAGTTAAATTTGTAGAAATTTAACTATTTGTTGACACATGGAAACCTTCTTCAGATGTGGGTAATCTGAATGAAGAAGGAATCTCCAAAGTGAGTTGGTTCTCTAAATGATATATTCTATTATAAATGATCTTTTGAGGGAAAGAGTTAGAAAGATAATTGAAATGAAAACTATGACTTAAAGTGATTTTCAAAACTTAATGATTACTTAATGATGACTTTGTTTTTTTCCACAAACATCTCTTAGAAAACAAATAGTACTTCACAGTCCCTCATGAACATTCAACACATAATCTATTTACATGAAGATTCAAGATTAAGCACAACATGAAACCTGTATTTTATGAACTTTCTACATCAAGAAATACAATTTTAGGACATAAAAAGGATTCTGTAAACAAAAATCACAATATAACATCAAACTATAACTGAAAATGACACAAAAATTGAGAAATAGGAATGTTGCTTTATTCAACAGAGGGAGTATCGAAAGTCTGAGTACAAATTTCTGCTTACAAAACTCTTTGTCTCAACATGAGAGGAAGAAACAATGATTATTAACTTAGAGAAACTATAAGTTTTTCTTCTAAATATAAAAGCTCCAAAACCCTAATATGAGCTTAGGAAGAAAGCTTAGAAAAAAAAGAATCTAAAACTACCCTATTATGTGTAACAAAGGTGGAAAACTCACAACTTTTGCATGTCCATCCCAAAAAGCACCTAAAAATAGGTCTATTCTACTTTAAAAGAAAAAATAAAAGCTTATCCTTATCCCATGATTCTCAAATTCGCCCAAGAGGAAAAACAATCACCCATCTACTAAAAATAGCAAAAAGAATAAAAAAATCTATAGGATATTATTTTATCTTTTGCTTTACAAGATTTGCAGCTTTTTGATCTTCTCAATTTGACCTATTTTTGCAATTAAGATTTTGGAAATTTTGCAAAAATACAAACTTCGGTCTCCATTACAATTTGATTTTTCTTATAAAAAAATCATAAAAAATATAATGGAAATCTTTATTACTGAATATTGATTGATTTCTATAAAATCAACGAAAACAAAAACCTAAGACATATCCATAAGGTTTTATTAAGGGATAAGCATTGAATAAATTAAAACCCTCTAAGGATTTTCATACTTTGAAATACATTCGAATGCCTAACCCTAAAACACTTAGGCAAAATAATGTCAAATGGAGTTTGCAAGGGATTGACCTAAACAATGCATTCAGCCACATGATACTTGACTTAGGGAATTAATATTCAATTTTTTTACAAAAATTCTAAGCTTGAATTAGGGGAAAAGAAAGAAAACCCTAATGACCAAAAAGCCGAAATATCTAATATTTTGCATTCATTTCATTTGTGTTTTGGAGAGAATTCTCTACAAGAAATAAATGCCTTGCCATTGGAAGATTAGGGTTTGATGGTCTAAGCCTCCATTTGAGTCTTGTTTCTTTGAATCTTTACTACATTCGGCCCCTCCTTCTCATGGCAAGAATGTCTACATTTTTTTTGTTTCTTGGCTCCTTTTGATGAGAATTAATGCCTTAAAGGCCGCGGCCATAACCATATTTCCTAATGTTCTTTGGTATTTTGTATTTTCTTTCCTTATTCTTCCACTTCGGCCACCATGGGAGACATTGCTTGAGAAATTTGTGGAAGCCCTAATAGAGCATGGTCGAGGGCTTGCTTACTCTTCCACAGATGCATAATGGTAAGCTTTATTTTTGTCTTTACTTTTCACTCAATCAAAGCTTATAAAAGCTTGTCTTTGTAGAAAGATGATTTCCATTTGAATATTTGCAAGCCATTGTACAGCCCACGAGCTTTGATATGTTCCTTGAGGATTTTTTATGAAGAAAAAACTCCCATCTACACATTATTTATTCTAATTTTTTTAGATATGATGGAAAACTCAAATGGGTTCCTCTTTGTGAGTTGATAAACATTTTATGAACAAATGAACTCCTCAAGGCCGCGCCCATCACATGCTTGATCTAAGCATTCTGAAACATTTTTGGGCTTGAACCATGATAGCATTTCCCATTGTATAATGTATGAACTCACAAAAGAAAACTCTTCTTAAAATTAAGAAAACCCAGATGGATTTTGAGAATTTGCATCATTTCCTTGGAATATTTTACTTCCAACTAAAAACCCATGTGGGTATTCTATAATTTTGAAGAAAACCATAAATTTTATGTTCTTTGTCAAAACCCTAAAATGGGTTAACTATAGCAAAGAGAATTTTTTTGGCTTTCAGCCATTGTAGTGCTATTATTGATCATATTTGATGTATACTCCCATCCATTTTATGCACTCCAACTCTCATGTTTCAGAGTAACATTGAATCATGTAATAGAAATTTCTTCAAAATTGCAGTATTAATAAATACTGAAGTGTATCCATAATTAAACTTAATGTTTGGATTCTTAGTCAACAATGCTACCTCTTGTTCTTCAAATAGCAGTAGCAGATTTTGAAACAAAAACAATTGAATGATGTTCTGCATGCTTCTTCACAGTTTATTGTTGTTTTAGACTGGATGAAACAACACCATTTGTGTGGATTGTTTTGATGCTTGCTACCACCTATTTAACACACGTGAATGCTTCAAAAAACATGCAATCTCATCTCAACACTCTTATAGAATAAGAAAAATGAGAACTTGAAGCTCCTCTAGATGTTTCCATCATTTTCTTAATGCTTTGTTGATGAGGCATTATGTATGCCTATTCACTATCACCATTATGAGCATGAAACACATGTTGCATCAGGAGAGAATATCCTGAACAATATGAATATAAATGAACAAAACACTATATGGCAGCAAGGGTGCAATCAATTCAACGGTATTTAAAAGATGCATGTTAGTTGAATTGAGTTCATGAAGTTCATTGTCCACTTGTAATTCTCATTTCATTGGTCAAACTTGATTGTTATGAATTAAAAATATCCTTGATTTATTTGATAATTGAAATCTATTTTACTCCTCTGTGAATGGCTCAAATGAGCATGATATTGTATTTCCCTACTAAGTCAGCTTTCATGTTCAAAGGGGCAGCATGTCGAGCTCTACCCTTGTGGGAGCCTGCTTTAATCCACATGCTTTTGTATTCATGAGATGATCAACTACATAACTTTTCCTATAATTACACAAGGAAACAAACAATGTTAGCATAAAAAATAATGATGTGACATTTCATTTTCAACTCTTATTTCTACACTTTTCTTTTTAGTTGATTCCATGCATTTCGAGGAATGAATTATATTTATGTTGGTAGAGCATGTAGTATAACTCATATCCAGAGCTCTAACAGGACTTTCCCAATTTTCTATAGGTACGCTTGGGATTGAAAGCAAGACGAAGTAGGCTGCAAGCACATCAACTGAAGATCATAACACAGGCAATGATGGATATGTATTATGCTATTTTCTTCTTATTTCTTTTCCACCTTTAGTTGTAGAATTTATTTTTTGTAATGAACAGAATCAGCTATTTCCACAGCTTGTGTGGATCCTTTAGTTTCTTCTTTCATTTCCATTCTGAAAGAAATGCATAAAAATGAAAATTTGTACCATCATTTGTTTTATGAAATACTGTAATATGCATAAGCATTATGAAATAATGTAAGAAATTGTTATGCTTTGTCATTTGTATATTCCTTTCTATACTTCATTTATGCTACAAAGCATTGATCAATAATCTTAAAAATCTATTAATTGAAACAATTAAATAACTAGAATTCCATAAATCCAGTGCAAACAACACTTCAAACACATACATAAATTAATTGTACTTCCACTTTAAGATAAATCCAACTAATCAACTCTGCCAATTGAGTTGTAGTGAAAATTGGTAACATTTTGGCAATTTCTGCTAAATGCTTGCCTCCTAAGTATTAGTTTAGTTTCCTTTAACACTTCATTGGGCACAAAGTCAAATCTCCCCCTTCATGAAACTCAAAAATTTGAATAGTAATACTCCAAACAACAACAAAACAAAAACAAACAATACAGAAAGCAAACCAAGAGGCCCTGATGGCTAACCAAAACATGCACAATAGTGCTTAGGGAAAGAAAAACAAACTAAAATGAAATTTGCGTCAAGCACTTGTTTGCAGCAACTATTCTACTATTTAAAAAGATATTACTTATCTTAGAGGCAATGCTTGAGGTGGATCCCATTAACTGGGATAGAGAGAACCTCTCTAGTCAACTTATAAAGTTGGAAAGTGTTGTGTTCCTTGCACTCCATGATCACATAAGGCCCGTCCCAAATTGCATCGAA
This sequence comes from Sequoia sempervirens, assembly GCA_007258455.2. Lineage (NCBI taxonomy): Eukaryota > Viridiplantae > Streptophyta > Pinopsida > Cupressales > Cupressaceae > Sequoia > Sequoia sempervirens. Next base: position 576,730,034 of record VDFB02270651.1, on the reverse strand, counting down.
TTTGGAATGTCGACCTAGTTTACTCTTATATTCATTCCACTTAAAAACTAAATCACCAATGATGAATTCTCATGGTCTTTCCCTTTTATCAAAAAATCTCTTCATCTGAGCTTGATGGATTTCAAGTTTCCTTAATGATTCTTTTCTAGTCTCTTCGAGCTCTATTAACTGTGCAAATATCACTTCAAGAGGTTGTTCATTCAGCAATTCCAGTTCTTTAACAAAAATCAAAGTTGGTAATTCAATAGAAACAAGTAACCTAGCTTCTTTTCCATAAGCAAGTACATAAGGAGAACAACCAGTGGCCCTTTTAGGAGTCACCCTGTCAACCCAAAGGGCTAGCTTAAGCTTTTCATGCCATGCCCGTTGATTGTCCTCAATTGTCTTCTTGATTATCCATATCAGATTCTTATTTGTAGATTATGCCTTCCCATTGCCTTGCGAATAATAGTTAAAAGACGTGTTCATAAAAATATTATTCCTAACTAACTAGTCAGAAATTCTCAAACCAATAAAGGCTAAACCATTGTCAAAGATTATTGAATCTAGGGTACCAAATCTCGACACTAATTCTTGATAGAAATTAAGTACAAAAGTCTTGTTTTCTTCTTTCAAAGCAACAACTTCGGTCCACTTAGTGAAGTAATATGTTGCAATAATAATCCACTTATGACCCTCCCTTGAAGGTGGGTTGATTGGTCCAATAAATTATAAATCCCATTTGGAAAATGGTTGCTCTACTTGAATTGGATGTAGGGGCAGAGCTGCAAGCCTTTGCTTTCCAGAAAACAGAGCACACTTTTCACATCTATGGACCTACACAATTGCATCCTTAAATAGATCTAGCCAATAATAACTATCCCACATGATTTTTAGGGATATTGTTCTTGCAACAAAGTGACCTCCTGAAGGCCCATCATGAAATTCTCCTAACGGATTATCAACTTGATCATGTTCAATGCATCTTAATAAAATTCCCTAAAAATATTTCCTATAAATAATGTCATGAATAATTGCAAAAGGAATGGCTTGTAATCTGAAATACCTTCTCTTTTCTTTTTCCAAACCTTTAGGGCACTCACGAGTCTACAAATAATGTATCATTTGTTGCACCCAGGTAGTAGCAGGAACTGAAACAACATTTGCATCATCATTGTTTAGTACTGTATTAACATTTTCAACTTTTTTTAAGTTGTTTCCCGCTGCATTTTTTGCAATATGTTCACACAGAACCTTGCCTTTGACAAGCTTATTTATCTCAATATCAATATCAAACTCCATAACCTTGGTTATCCAACCAGCATGCCTATCATTGATATCACGATTAAGTAAGAAGTCCTTAACAGTTGAATGAGCAACTAATTAATGAATTATGTTATTTGATAACATATGCTTGAATTTTTAAAGGATTCTCACAACAGCAAAAACATGCTTCTCAGCAAAATAATAATTCACCTCATAATCATGTAACACCTAGCTGAAAAAATCTATAGGCTACTTCAAGCCTTCATCATTTTGCTGGCACAACTTAGCTGAAATGGTGTCAACCCCTCCAAAAGCATAAAGAATGAAATCTCTATCATAATTTGGATTAACAAGGGTAGGGGCAGCTACAAGGGCTTCTTTTATCTTCTCAAATCCCCTCTTACCCTCTCTAGTCAAATTGAAAGGCATATTCTTCTTAATCATATTAGTGAGAGGTTGCAGCAAAGCTACAATATTAGGTATGAACCGTCTCACAAAATTAATCCTTCCAAGAAATCTTTGTAAGCCTTTCTTGTGAGCCAGCAATGGTAATTCAAGAATAGTAGATACTTTCTCAGGGTCTATAGAAATACCTTTCCTCAAAACAATGTGCCCAAGGAGTTTACCTTCATGTACAAAAAATATACACTTCTTTAGATTGAGAGATACTCCAAAATATTTGCATCTCTGGAAAATCTATTTTAAATGCTCCATATTTTCATTAGCATTTCTGGAAAAAATAGTAATATCATCTAAATATACTAGAAAAAATTTATTCATGAGGCTATGGAAAGCCATGTCCATTGTTTGTTGAAATGTTGCTCCAGCGTTGGACAAGCCGAAAGGAACCTTTTTATAGGCCATGGTGCCTCATTTGGTTGTAAACGTTGTTTTGAACTTATCCTCTTGCTTTACCAAAATCTGGTTATAACCTGAATACCCATCCAACAAAGAAAATTTGTTAGAACTAGAAACTAATTGCAAAATATGCTCCATGGAAGGGAGTGGATAGTGATCCTTCAGTGACGCTTTATTTAAATCTCAAAAATCAACACACGATCTTATTTCTCCATGTTTCTTCCTAATTGGAACTAAGTTAGACAACCAAGAGGTATGCTTAATAGGGAAAATAATGTCACTCTCAGCTAACTTATTTAAGTCATCCTTCATAAGGTGCTCTAATTTAGGATTAAGAGGTCTCTACTTCTGCCTTATAGGCTTTGCATTGGGCTCTAACTCAATAGTATGTTGGGCTATTTCCATATCAAAACCTTTTAAATCTTTATACTACCAAGAAAAAACATCACTAAACTCCTACATAACAAAATGAAAGCTTGATTTTCCTCCTTATTACATACCTTTCCCAACTTGAGCAAATTACCTTTGGAAATCTTGATTGCCTCATAGTGTTCTTTGACAGTCATGTTGCACTTATCTTTTCGTACCTGGTCATTTGATTTGAAAACAAATTCCAAGGTCACCAACCCTTTTGGAAACTTGTTTGTCTTTAACTGTACAATCTGATTATCATATTGTTGTTGCCAATTTTGTTGGTTTCCATATGCAAACTCAGCTTCAACAATTAAAAAACTCACGATTTTCTCATCGCTATCAAAAACCTACCAACTTACATTATTGTTAGGTACAAAAGGTTTGACTAGAATTTTTACATATTGATGTGCTTCTACCTTGTGAATCTCACTTGGAATATCAAATTGGGATCCTATGGTAACAAGCCTATCTACATGTTTATTTTCAGTTCTAGGAACTGAAATAATGTTAAAAGCATCAAAATATTCCATTAAATCCCATACACGATGCTTATATTTCTTAAGTGAATCATTCTTTGCAGCATTCAAATTTCTAACTTGATTCACTGTTAACTCTAAATCACCATAAACTTATAAACATTTGATACCTCTCTTTCGGGCCCATTCTAGGCCATGCACTAGTGCTTCATATTTAGCTATATTATTTGTACAGCTAAATGCAAACCTGAATGTTGAATAATACTTTTTTCCATTTCGTGAAATCAACATGGCTCCACCAGCATCACCTACACTACTCCTTGAGCCATCAAAATAAATCTTCCAAAGCTCATGTTCCTCTTCTACAAATTGTTCTTCCTCTTTAATCAGATTAGGGATAACATTATCAGGTTCATGAATCATATAAAATCCTAATCCTATCTCATCTATGTGCTACAAAGGATCAAGCTCGCGATCTTCGGCTGCCCATTCATCTAGATTCATATTTTCTATAGGGGTGTTGTGGTCTAAGGTCATGTTTTTCTCCTCTAGTATAGGGGTGGTGTAGAGGTTAGCATTTATAGGACTCAAAACATAAGGTTTTATATGGTCTTTAGCTAGAGGCCTAGAATTTATGGTTACTTTCGTACCATACCTTGTTCTAAAGAATAGATGAGACCAATTAGAGGACCAAAACCCACCTAGTTTGGCTATAAAATCTCTTGAGAGGAAAATGGAAAAGTGGGGTGGTAGATCAATAATATGTATATCCTAATGGATTGTGAAATTTAGGGATGCATGCAAAGTAAGGGATAAATTCTTGATTATACCAACAGTTTTAACAATAGACCCATCCAACTGAACTATGTCTTTCTGGGAGTTAGGCTCATAAACAAGACCTAGCTTATCGACTAAGCTCTTAGGAATAACTAAGCTACTTGCACTAGAATCAACCATACAATTATGAACTATTTTATTGCCAATAGTCAAACTTAAATAGAATGGAGGAGGTTTTACCTCTTGAGTTTTTTGCCCACTCTTAACTTCTAATTTGTTTGTAAGCATAGCTTTAGCATTCCCTTCACTAGCATCGTCAGAAATAGAAAGCTTAGCTAAAGCATCCTGCAACAAGCTTTTTTGACCTAGGATGTGCAAAGCATCCAAAACTGACATGCTAACAATGGCCTTAACATGTTCAACATTGAAAGAAATAGGAGTTACCTTCTACTAATTTTTAGTAACAACATCACTTCCCTTCTATGAAGGCTGCAATTGTGTCTTTGACTGCTCCTTGCCAAGTATTTCTTAGGCTCTCTACAAAATCTACACCTTGGGTTGCGCTACAACATTAATATTTGACGAAGAAACATGTTGTTTGTCCTTTATAGGTTGTTCTCCCAAATCCATGGCTCTCTTTTTTGATCTAGTGTTGGCTAAAATGGGAGAATTTTGTTGATCCTAGTTGTTCATGCCACAAAATTCAGAACTCTGCCAGTTTGGCAAAGCAACTTCGAAGCTTTCCTATTGTTCTTGATTTTGCCTTGGAATATTCTCCAAACTGACATAGTTGTTTTGGACCATTAAGGCCTAATTTCTTATTCCATTCACACATGTTGACTGGTTATGGGGTTGATTGCATGGGTAACACCAATCACAATCTTGGGCAATGTTATTTTTTGGTACAAGTTCCTTTGACAAACTAGCAACATTTGGGTTGTATGGTTGGAATGGTCTTGGGTTGAAATTTTCCCTTTAGCCTTGATAGTCATTTTGAAAGGTTGGCCTATTAGGCTGGGTTTGCTAGTACAGGCTTGATAGGGATTATGCTCTTGGTTTTTAATGCTCAATAGATCATTTCCAAAGGTCTTTAGTATACTTTATTATATCTTGAAACTCTTGGTTTTGGGTTGGAGTAGCAATCTCTTGGGCTACAGTCCGATAACCTATTGCTAGAATAGGGGGAATAACAGCTAGGGGTGTAAAGATGTGGGTGTAGGCACTTGAATTTCTAGAAACAGAGGCATGGGAGGCGAAGCAATAATTTCCCTATCTTGAATGAGGCAATTCTCTGCTCTAATGGTGATCTCATAAGCATTAGGGAGTGTGTGACCACCCATAGATTGGGTCAAAAATAAAATTTTGCTATTTAAGGATTTTAAGAAAAATAGAAAGGCATGATCTGGTAGAGGTTTTACCGTTACAGGGATTCTGTACCAAGTTCTTTGGAAATAGTAGTTGAAATCAGCCAAGAGCTCATGTGACACTCTCTTGATCATGCTCAGATGTTCCAATAAGGTCAGGTGACCTGATTTATCAGCAAAATACTAGTACAAGCCATCACCTAATGCATCTCATGTCATGATTAAGCTCACTACGAGGCCTCTGAACCATTGCAATGATTTTCCTTTGAGTGACGCAACCAAGAGTCTCAGTGCTACATTCTCTTGTGTGATGTTGTGAACTGAGCATAGGGGTGGCCACATCTCGAATGTGTTCAGTGGCAGTAGTTTGATCTTCTCCAATAAAGAATGGCAGGCTCCTAAAAGCTGCTACTATCTAATATCATCATAATGAGTAATATTTAATGGGCTGCCTCCATTAAAATACGCAAAATCATGTTGTCTCACCATTGGTGGGGCTTGTGATATAGGAATAGGAGTTCTTGGTGATAGGACTATAGAATTGAGAGTTGGAGGTGTTGATGCCGACCTCCCTGGTGTATCAAATAGTCTTTTTGTTGTTTTGCCTCTCCTTCACAATGGGGATAGCTACAAGTACTCAAATGGTACAAAACTTTATCTTGTTTGTATTTTTCTCATGCATAGGATGTAATATGTCTACATGAAAAATAAAAAATGAAGTCGCCAGTATATTGAAAAGGCCTCCAAAAGGCTAAATACAATTATTGCATACACCAAACAACAATTTTAAAAGATTGAAACTTCTCTGAAATTGATTTTCAAAGTCACATCAGGTGTGCCAAAAATAGTTATCAATCAGCTATGCACCCCATGTTAAATTTGTAGAAACTTAAGTATATGTTGACACATGGAAACCTTCTTCAAATGTGGGTGATCTGAATGAAGAAGGAATCTCCAGAGTGAGCTGGTTCTCTGAAGGATATATTCTATTCTAAATGATCTTCCAAGGGAAAGAGTTAGAAAGATAACTAAAATGAAAACTATGACTTAGAGTGATTTTCAAAACTTAATGATGACTTTGGTTTTTTCCCACAAACAACTCTCAGAAAACAACAATACTTCACACTCCCTAATGAACACTCAACAAATAATTGATTTGCATGAATATTTAAGCTTAAACACAACATGCAACCTATATTTTATGAACTTTCTACATCAAGAACTACAATTTTAGGACATAACAAGGATTATGTAAACAAAAACCACAATATAATATCAAACTATAATTGCAAATGACACAAAAATTGAGAAATAGGAATGTTGCTTTATTCAACCAAAGGAGTATCAAAAGTTTGAGTACAAATTTCTTCTTACAAAACTCTCTGTCTCAGCATGAGAGGAAGAAACAATGAATATGAGCTCTAATAAACTCTTAAGTTTTTCTTCCAAATATAAAAGCTTCAAAACCCTAATCCAAGCTCAGGAAGAAAGTTTAGAAAAAAAGCATCTAAAACTGCCCCATAATGTGTAACAAAAGTGGAAAACTCACACTTTTTGCATGTCCATCCTAAAAAACACCTAAAAATAGGTCTATTCTACTTTAAAAGAAAAAAGAACTTATCCTTATCCCATGACTCTCAAATTCACCCAAGAGGAAAAACAATCACCCATTTGCTAAAAATAGCAAAAATAATAAAACAATTTAAAGGATATTGTTTTATCTTCTACTTTACAAGATTTGCAACTTTTTGATCTTCTCAATTTGACCTATTTTTGCAATTAAGATTTTGGAAATTTTGCAAAAATACAAACTTTAGTCTCCATTACAATTTGATTTTTCTTAAAAAAACTCATAAAAATATAATGGCAATCTTTATTACTGAATAATGATTGATTTCTAGAAAATCAATGAAAACAAAAACCAAAGGCATATCCATAAGGTTTTATTAATGGATAAGCATTGAATAAATTAAAACCCTCTAAGGCTTTTAAGACTTTGAAACACATTTGAATGCTTAACCCTAAAATACTTAGGAAAAATAACATCAAATGGAGTTTGCAAGGGCTTGACCTAAACAATGCATTCGACCACATGATACTTGACTTAGGGAATTAATATTCAATTTTTTTACAAAAATCCTAAGCTTGAATTAGGGGAAAAGAAAGAAAACCCTAATGACCAAAAAGCCGAAATCTCTAAGATTTCACATTCATTTCATTTTTGTTTTGGAGAGAATTCTCTACAAGAAAGAAATGTGCCGCCATTGGAAGATTATGGTTTGATGGTCTAAGCCTCCATTCGAGTCTTGTTTCTTCAAATCTTTACTACATTTGGCCCCTCCTCATGGTAATATTGACTACATTTTTTTTTGTTTCTTGGCTCCTTTTGATGAGAATTAATGCCTTAAAGGCCGCAGCCATAACCATATTTCCCGATGTGCTTTGGTATTTTGTATTTTCTTTCCTTATTCTTCCACTTCGGCCAGCATGGGAGATATTGCTTGAGAAATTTGTGGAAGCCCTAATAGAGCTCGGTCGAGGGCTTGCTTACTCTTCCAAAGATGCATAATGGTAAGCTTTATTTCTGTCTTTACTTTTCACTCAATCAAAGCTTATAAAATCTTGTCTTTTTAGAAAGATGGTTTCCATTTGAAATTTTGCAAGCCATTATACAGCCCACGAGCTTTGATATGTTCCTTGATGATTTTTTATGAAGAAAAAACTCCCATCTACACATTGTTTATTCTGATTTTTTTAGATCTGATGGAAAACTCAAATGGGTTCCTCTTTGTGAGTTGATAAACATTTTATGAACAAATGAATTCCTCCAGGTTGTGCCCATCACATGCTTTATCTAAGCATTGTGAAACATTTTTGGGCTCAAACCATGATAGCATTTCCCATTGTATAATCTATGAACTCATAAAAGAAAACTCTTCTTAAAATTAAGAAAACCCAGATGGATTTTGAGAATTTGCATCATTTCCTTGGAATATTTTACTTCCAATTGAAAACCCATGTGTGTATTATGTAATTTTTTAAAAAACCATACATTTTATGTTGTCTGTCAAAACCCTCAAATGCATTAACTGTAGCAAAGAGAAATAATTTGGTTTTCAACCATTGTAGCACTATTATAGATTAGATTTGATGTATAATTCCATCCATTTGATGCACGTAGTCCCACTCTCATGTTTCAGAGTAACATTGAATCATGTAATAGAAATTTCTTCATGAATGCAGTATTAATAAATACTAAAATATACCCATAATTAAACTTAATGTTTGGATTCTCAGTCAACAGTGTTACCTCTTGTTCTTCAAATAGTAGTAGCAGATTTTGAAACATAAAAAATTGAACGATGTTCTTCATGATTCTTCACAGTTTATTGTTATTTTAGACTGAATGAAACAACACCATTTTTGTAGGTTGTTTTGATGCTTGCTACCACCTATTTAACACATGTGAATGCTTCAAAAAATAGGCACTCTCATCTCAACACTATTATAGAATAAGTAAAATGAGAACTTGAAGCTCCTCTAGATGTTTCCATCATTTTCTTAATGCTTTATTGATGAGGCATTATGTATGCCTGTTCACTATCACCATTATGAGCATGAAACACCTACTGCATTAGGAGAGAATATCCTGAACAACATGAATATATATGAACAAAACACTATATGGAAACAAGGGTGCAATCAATTTGACAATATTTAAAAGATGCATTTTAGTTGAATTGAGTTCATTAAGTTCATTGTCCACTTGTAATTCTCATTTCATTGTTTAGACTTGATTGTTATGAATGAACAATTCCCTTGATTGCTTTGATAATTGAAATCTATTTTACTCCTCCATGAATGGATCAGATATGCATGATACTGTATTTCCTTACTCAACCCGCTTTCATGTTTAAATGGGAAGCATGTCGAGCTCTACCCTTGTTGGAGCCCATTTTATTCCACATGCTTTTGTCTTCATGAGATGATCAGCTACATAACTTTTCCTATACCTACACAAGGAAACAAACAATGTTAGCATAAAAAATAATGATGTGACATTTCATTTTCAGCTCTTATTTCAGCACTTTTCTTTTTAGTTGATTCCATGCATTTCAGGGAATGAATTATATTTCTGTTGGTAGAGCATGTAGTATAACTCATACCCAGAGCTCTAACAAGACTTTCCCAATTTTTTGTAGGTACGCTCGGGATCGAAAGCAGGATGGAGAAAGCTACAAGCACATCAATTGAAGATCATAAGATAGGCAATGATGGATATTTCTTCTACTATTTAATTGTTATTTCTTTTCCACCTTTAGTTGTAGAATTTATTTTTTGTAATGAATGGAATCAACTATTTCCATAGCTTGTGTGGATCCTTTAGTTTCTTCTTTCATTTCCATTTTGAAATAAATGCATAAAAATGCAAATTCGTACCATCATTTGTTTCATGAAATACTGTAATATGCATGAGCATTATGAAATAATGAAAGCAATTGTTATGCTTTGTCATTTGTATATTTCTTTATGTACTTCATTTATACTACAAAGCATTGATCAATAATTCTAAGACTTTTTTAACTGAAACAATTGCATAACTGGAATTCCATAAATTTGATGCAAAACAACACTTCAAACACATGTCAAAATTAACCATACTTCCACTTTAAGATAAATCCAACCAATCAGCTCTTCCAATTGAGTTGTAGTGAAAATTGGTAACAGGTACCATTCCCTAAGGGGTTTGAAATCCCTAAATTTGACAAGTATCATGCGATGGGAAACATTGAAGATCACATTATTTAATTACAAGTACATTGCATGGAGGTCGCATATGACGATACATATTTGATGCAGCTATTTGGTTGGTCTTGCCATGGAATGGTTCTATCAACTTCCTCCAGGAATCAAAAAGTTCCAAGAGGCTGTAGACACATTCAAAAAAAATTATGCATTCAACATTGGCATGGATGTTAGTCTAGAGGAACTATCTGCGCTCAAACAAGATATGGGAGAATCATTCACTTCCTTCTTGCAAAGATGGTGATCCAAGGCCAACAGAAGCAAATGGACCATGCCAGAGGAACAAAAAATTTGCACCATCATTTCTAATATTGAGAAAAAATTGTCATTCCATCTAAAGATGCAATATATCACCACATACGACCATTTGATCCCCAAGGCACTCAACATCGAACGAGCCCTTATTGCACAAGGGGGGATACCCACATATCTACAACATCAAGACAATCACCCATCCACCAACTATAATGAAAAACCTCACACGTGGATGAAAAATAGGAACGTCACTAATGATGGTGTGGTGGATTCCAAGGTCATAATCAATGCTCCAAAATAAAATATGCAATCATACCAAAAATAGCAAGGCAACAATCAAAACAACACCCAAGCCAATGCAGTATCACAACAACCACCCAATAATCAAGTCAACAACCTGAATAATCAAGGGGGCCACCTCCATAGAAAAAATATCCCCCCAAGAAAAAATATACAACCCTTGGGGAACCAATTGAATCAGTCATGAAGAAACTGGTAAACAAAAATCTCATCAAAATTCCCACTTATGAGAATTATCAAAAGCCCCAAGTGAAACCATCATGGTACAATGAGAACCACCTTTGCGATTTTCATAAAATCAAAGGGAAAACAACAACTAATTGCATGAGGCTGAAAAATATGATCCAAGACCTCATCAATGACAAGATCATAAACATTGAACTACCAACCAGAAATCAAGACCTTAAAATATACATGAATCCGATGTCAGATCATAACAAAGAGAACAATAATGTTAAGACCAAGTATGCCAATGTGAACCATGTGTACGATCATGTTGCTGCATCCATAGATGAATGGGTCACTATTGTTAACATCAAGGGAGCCAAAGCTAATTGTGGAGTCACCACATGCGATGGAAAAGCTACCATTGTTGGGTCGTCACAACCACCTAGAGCATCCACCTCAAATCCAAGATCCATTCCTAATGGCTACAATGTCTTGGGATAGTTGAAAAGAACCCCCACTCAGATCTCCATCATGGAATTGCTAAAGATATCACCTGCACATAGAAAAATCCTAGAGGAAGCATTGGCTTTGTCCATTGTCTCCACAGATCTTGATGTTGACTAGTTCCAAGCTATGGTCAAAAACATCACCCCCCTAAATCTCCTAACATTCTCTGACCAGGAAATTCTCTCCTAACCATCTCATAATCATGCACTCCACCTTGAAGTCCTCGTTCATAAAAACAAATTCAAAAGGGTCTTGGTGGATGGGGGTGCAGGCCTAAATATCTGCTCCCTCAAACTAATAAATAATCTAGTATTCTCAAAAAATTCCATTGAAAAGGGTAAGGGTATCACAAGTAGAGCATATGATGATCAAGAAAGAGTGTCTTAGGGTACTATTCAACTCCTTATTCAAGTAGGGCTAGCCATTATGGAAACCACATGCCAAGCCCTTGACCTTGATATACCTTATAACATTCTCCTGGGGCATCCATGGATCCATGGGATGCAAGTTGTCACATCAACCTTCCATTAGTGCGTCAAATTACCATATCAAAATCAAGAGGTCATGGTCTATGGTGATCCTGAACCCTTTGCTTACTGCAAGAACCTAGCAGCAAAATACTATAAAATCCCCCAAGTCCCAAAGAACGATGAAAGCCCTACAACTCTGTATGTAGACCCAAATACCTTGGCCTCCACTTCTGAGACAAAGACACCCACCATCTCTAATATCTCTAAAATAAAGGTCATTATCCAAGAAAATGGGTGTGGGGATTATAAGATGAAGAAAAGTGTTTTCATAATAGGAGAGTTACCTCAATCTCCTAGGTCTTATGGGCAACCCCAACCAGTTGAAACCTCATCCCAAACCTTTAGAGAAAACCCTTCTAGATTCAGGTGTTGGAGAGATCTAAGTCAGGAGATAGTAGATGAAAAAGACATATCAAGCTTACCATACCAAGATGAAAGGCTCGCACCTGATCTTCCCATGGATGAGATTAGCGAAGGATTAAAAATGATGATTGGTATGGGCTTTAACAAAAACAAGAAACTTGGACATAATGACAATAGTCTTCTAGTACCTCTCATTCTGGAGAAGCATGTGAGAAATCTTGGCCTCGAATGTACCCCTCTAAAGGTGACCATACTTGGTAAAGGTGCCTCAGTTAGAAAGGTCAAAAATTCCCCTTAGCTATCAACATCCACCCTTCAATTACCAATATCCACAGGTCGAATCATAAACAACTTTACCTTTGACATAACCAATGTGTGTAGTAGTGATGATAACCCCATAACTGACTTGCCTATGCTATTTGAGGATTCATCCCTTCTCATGATTAGTACCCTGTATTTTGAGTCAATCAGTCAAACCCATGAAATAATCTTAGTCCATCCCCAACTCATCGATTATGACCAACAAGGACCACCGGTTTTGGACATATTTGAAAATGATGAGGCACTCTCATAATTCATGGTATTGTAGGATATGATACCATATGGAGATCACAAAGCTAGATTTGACATCATATTGGACACACACGCCTATTACAGGGAAACGATTGAATCCTTTAGTAGAAAAAGTGAAAATTTGAGAATAATCTCTAGGTCTTTGAGTGAAAACAACACCGTGGCACTCTCTAGCCCAAAAATAGTAAAAATAAAGGACACATCCCACGGTGAAAACCTCTTTGAGGTACCAGAGGATGAAGGATTCAATATTCCTCTCAATTCCATTCATCAAGAGAAGTAAGTGGTCTTAGCAGAGAAGTGCAATCCAGTCAACCTAGGAACAAAGGAAACATTGCATATTACATTCTATTTAGAATCACTTTTGACTGAAGGGTATGTGTAGGATCATGTTGGGCCAAAAAGTGGCGATATGATAGCTATGTGTAGGGAATGTGACTGATGACTTTTTTTTTTACCCAAAATTGATGAAATGAAAAGGTTTTTTAAAGGAGATTCTCAACTTTCCACCAATATAAATTATGCTTTACTTTGAATTTAATAAATTATTATTATTCATTTTTTATTTGAATTACGACTAAAGTCTTGATTGATAGGCTATACCTTTCAAACGGTATCACATTTTTTGAATCCGAAACATGTATCACATTCTATGCTTTGTATACTATAGGATTAAAAAAAATTGAATTTCATGAAGTTTTGACAATGTTAAGGTGGTCAGATATATGAGTTTTTATATTTTTTAAAATTTGTAATAAAAAAACATAATTAATTATTTACTTGGAAACAAATTATAAAACAAATGCATCACATTGGGACATGAGTCCTTTACTTATATCTAAAATCTTATAAAAAATATATATCATTTTATTGTGGTTAGGGTGATCAAATAGACACCTACTTCTTATTTTTTTCCCTGAAATTTAAGTACTACTGCATTGAAATTTCAAATTTTCACCAAATAGATTTTTTTTTAAATAAACCTAGTAGTTGAGAAAATACATTCAATTTTCTACATATTTTATTACATATTTTTGAAATAATATAGATAACTCATTCAATTTTTTACGTCAAGTTTCCTAGCTCTATTTTTTTTGAAGTTTTCACCACTTAAGGGCCTATTTTTTCCATGATGATCCTGTACACATACCTAGAAGAGCAAGAAATCTTGGTTTCATTCCTAAAATAAAGAAGGATAAAATTTGCATGGACCTATGTCGACATGTTGAGCCTTGATTGGGAAGTTTTGGTTCACCACCTAGTTATATATCCTGAAGCAAAGCCAATGAGACAAAAGCTAAGGAAAATGCATCCCTAGATAGCATTGTTGGTCAAAATGGAATTGCAAAAGATCCTAGATGTTGAATTCATACGGACCATTGATTATCCAGACTGGGTCTCAAATCTTGTACCTATTTCAAAGCCCACTGGGGCATCTGCATCTACATGGAATTCAAAGATCTAAACAAAGCATGTCCCAAGGATGAATTCCCCCCTCCAAACATTGATATGATTGTGGATATGACTGTAGGAAATGAGATGTTATCCTTGATGGATGGATTCTCAGGTTACAACTAGATCATGATATCAAAAGATGACTAACATAAAACAACTTTCACTTGTCCATGGGAGACATATTGCTAGAATATGATGTCATTTGGGATAAAAAATGTAGGAGCTACCTATTAGAGGGCCATGAAATTAATCTTTCATGATATGATTCATAAAACTATGGAATATTATGTGGATGAAATATTGACCAAGTCAAAGAAATGACAGGATCACATATTAGCTCTGAGCTCCATCTTTGACAGGCTAGAAAAGTACAAGGTCTGACTAAATCCAAAAAAGGGTGTCTTTAGGGTACAATTATGCAAGCTCCTAGGGTACATTGCATCCATGAGAAAAATTGAGGTAGACCCCACCAAATTCAAAGTAATCCTCAAAATGGAGGCACCAAAAACATTGAAACAACTAAGAGGCCTACAAAGAAGACTCCAGTCTATCTGCCGATTCATAGTGCAACTAGCAGACAAGGCTGTCCCGTATTAGCATATACTCCACAAGGGGTAACATACAAATGGGACAAGAAATGTGATCAAGCCTTCAACAAGATCAAGGAGTACTTGCTCACACCACCAGTTCTCATGCCACCAATTCTAGGAAAACCCTTGATCATGTACATATCAACAACAACAAGAGCTCTTGGCACTCTCTTAGCATAACATGATGAAAATGGGAAAGAGAGAGCTATCTATTATATCAGTCAAACTATGGTGGGACATGAGCTGAACTACACATCCATTGTAAAAGCTTGTCTAGCAGTCATGTTTGTGGCACAAAAATTCATACATTACATGCTAGCACATCAAATAAAGCTCATTGTAAAGATAGACCCACTCAAGTATCTACTTTCTAAAGCAACTCTCACAGGGCAAACAACTAAATGGGTTATGATCCTGACAGAGCATGACATTGAGTATGTGTAACACAAGGCCATTAAAGGAAAAGCAATTGTAGACCAGATGGAAAAGGAACCGATATACTTAGAAAACCCACTTGTATCAAAGAATTCCCTGATGAATCAATCTTCAACCTAAGTGTGGTCGATCACTATAAAATATACTATGATGGATCTTGTGTCCATGATTTTATGTATATCAAATGTATCTTAAAAGTGAATCAAACACACCAATGAAACTTTAAATCAAAGCATAAAATAAAGGAAGAGAAAGAAAACTCTGTTTATGCTTCAAAGACATTCCATTGTCCTCTAATCTCTGGTGTATTCATTGATTCTAGCTTGCTCTCAGATCCTATGCTAGGCTCAACAAACTGTCTTCCTAGAGAACGAGATTGAAGATGATGATTGAAAACATGTTATTACTATGCGATTAACACAATTAAACTAAACATGATTGTTGTTAAAGAAACTATAATTTAAGATTACGAAATGCTATGAATGTTAAAGATGATAATGACAATGCTAAAATTCTAATTGTCTGAATGCAACTAATCTCTAATAGAACCAATGCTTGGATTTGCAGGGGTATTTATAGAGTTTTCAAAAGATTTTGATTGGTTGCAGATGATCAATGGCTATGAAAATTCCTGGCAGATCGAATGGTGTAAGATGAAAAGGATGGAGAGAAAATCAGATGGAAGATAGAAAAGAAGATTTATTTCCTCTTTCATGAGAGATGATAAAGATGAATTATAAAAATCATCTTTTTTGTGAGATTGAGAAAAGATTTTGAAGATAAATAATGAATTTATTAAATGCATTATTCATTTATTGGTGGCATGGAAGATTTTCTTAATTAAATAAAGATTTGAAGAAAATGGAAGATTCTTAAATAAATAAAATATTTAATTTAAGATTTGGAAAGTGACGTGGAAATATGATAAAGATAAATTGTAAAAATCATCTTTTTGTGAGATTGAGAAAATATTTTGAAGATAAATAATGAATTTATTAAATTCATTATTCATTTATTGGTGACATGGAAGATTTTCTTAATTAAATAAAATATTTAATTAAGATTTGGAAAGTGACATGTGGAATTAATTAAATAAGAATATTTAATTAATATTTGATTTAGAAGAAAGGGAATTAAATTTAATTAAATCAAGTATTTAATTAAACTTAAATATGATAATTAATTTAAATAAACAATGATATTTATTTAATTAATTAAGTGGACTTTAAAAAGTGGTAATTAAATAAAATGAATTTATTTAATTAAAGTGGAAGAATAAAGTAGGTGAACGATTTAAATTAATTACTTAAATTTATTTATATGTAGAGGAATTAAGAAAGAAATTAATTAAATAATAAGTATTTAATTAAATGCTAGGATTAAATGATATGACCGTTTTTATGCATATACATTTTTTCCCTCTTTGAAGTGATGTGTGAAAACACATTGCGTCAAAGAAAAATATTTCTACTTTTGAAATATTTACCCCTGATCAGAAAATTTGACTGATTTTGATGTATGCCCCATTGGGAGGTAAATCACAAATGATGATATGAGTTTTGAAAAGTTTTGAAAAAATTGATTTGATGACGAAATTCTGATGTCAACGTTGATTCAGTGATTTAGCTCTCAAAAAATGATGTATAAAGATGCCCCTATTGAAATGATGCCCCTTTTGATGGAAATGATGAAATGATGATGATTTTTTTTTGTTGTATTGCCCTAGTCAAAAGATGAGTGCATTTTTCTTATCATCATGCTACTTTTGATTGAATTGATAGAATAACTGATAAATTTTCTTTTTAAAAAGAAAAACAAATAGTAGATTTGATAACGGATAAATTTGCTTCCTGAAGAGAAAACAGATAATTAGGATTGATTGTGATTGCTGATAAATTTTCTTCCATTGATGAACAAATAGTAATGATTTGATTGTTGATAAATTTTCTTTATGAAGAGAAGACAAATAGTAAAGATGAGCGGATTTTTGATAAATTTGCTTCCTAAAAATAAAACAAATAGTAATGATAGAAACATATTTGTATTTGTAGTTGAACTACAAATAGGAAAATGATACAATGTCTGATAAATCCATCGTGATGAAGATATATAGTAAAGATTTCATTTGATGTCTAATAAATCCATCTTGATGAAGATAGGTAGTAAAGATTTGATTTGATGTCTGATAAATCCATCTTGATGAAGATAGATAGTAAAGATTTGTTTTGATGTTTGATAAATCCATCTTGATGAAGATAGATAGTAAAGATTTGATTTGATGTCTGATAAATTTGCTTTCATTGAAAAAAATAAATAGTAAATGAGGATTGGTAGGTTGATTTGAGATTATGAAAGATAGAGTGCATGATTGCATGATATGAGGCATTGATAGATAAATCGCATGATATGAGTCATTGATAGATAAATCAGATGATATGAGTCATTGATCGATAGAGAGATTCTGATTGACCTTTACATAGTCGAGGTGTGTCAAGACTACATAGGAATCCTAGGGTAGGAGGTGCAGGAGGTAGTGGACTTCCACTACAGAGGCCAGCTCCATCAGGGGGCACTAGCAGTTAGAGTTATGAGACTCATTATTGATTCATTCACACATCTCGATGTATATTATTTTTGGAGCGTGTACGTTATTTTGGTCAAATTTCTTGTATCTCTCTTTGGAATTTTTATCTTCATTGGACATTGGGAATTTGTATTATTTTTTATGAGTGATGATATGCAGCGGTGATGATTTTTTATGATGTGATGTGCATTTATGAGATGATGATGTGATATGTGTTTATTTCTGCATGATGTTATATGGATTTTGACATGCATTTTAATGATTTGATGACTAACATGATATGCAAGATGATTTGATATGATGTTTATATTCATGATGATGAAAAATGATTTATGATATGTACTAATGATGTCATGCAGGTGGATGATGATGATAAAAATGCAACGTGTTGAAATGATATGATATATGATATGAAATGTTATGAAAATGTATGTAATAATGTGAAAATGGAAATGTATGAAAGTATGGATGATAATGATAATGAAATGGTAAGGAATATGATAAATGACATGAGATGATAAATATGATAATAAATAGGAATGCTTAGTTGATATGAGATGATGATGAAATGATGAATGATATGATAAATGAAATGCTAAATGAAATGGACCTCATGAAATGATAATGAAGTGATAATGAAGATGATAATGAAATGATAATGATAAATGATATGAAATAGATAAATGGTAGAATGGTATGAAGATGATATGAAGATGAATTTCCAAATGTCCTCCACAAACTATCCAAAGAGACATAACAGCCATTGATGTCTTGATTTAGCCTTTGAAACCCTTGACGCGAATCCATTATGAAAATATGTACAATGATCTAAATGAAATACAACTTAAACAAGACCATCCGTTTGTTGAGCCAATTGTAAGCTCTCTTGAATCATCATAGAGCATTTTAAAATGTTGGAAGTATGTACAAGCATCAAAGGGTAAATTCGCACCAATGATGACCTGAGTACAATTTTAATGATATTTGATATAGCAAGTGAACACAAGCATCAATGTAAAATTGAACCAAGATGACCTAAGTATTTCTTGCATAAATAGACAGAGATTAACCACTTTCTGATGCAAATTCGGAAATGTCATTAATGATACGTTTTGTAAACCATGTCTCGCAACAAATTTGCACCATACTAATAGTTAATTCTTAAGACAGAAGATAAAGAAAAATCATTCTCTTTCCTCCCCACTCTAGTTTAGTACATCATCGAGTGTTATCTAGAGAGATGATATTGAAAAATCAAACAACCAATGTTCAAAGTTATGCTACTAATATTCTAAACATTATTCAAATTTAGATCATCCAGATATGAGTCATGATATGAAATTTGTTGATAACTATTGTGATACGGATCAATGATTGGATATTGTTTATAGGATTTGATTGTTTGTGTGCTTATGATTGTGAAATTGTCAATGTCCTTGTCTTGTTATATCTGTGGAACCTAAAATTTGATTGCCCCCAGTATTGTCAACGTTTGTCCTCATTATTGACACAACTTTTTGAAATAGATATGTACAATGATCAAGCCATGGTAAGATGTTATCGCTTTAGGAAAATGATGACATTATGATGCTAATATGACCCTAGAATGATGGCAAAAATATGCATGAATGATGGCTAAAAAGCTAATGTAGAACATGAGCTAATAGATGGAGAACTAGCTAGATACAAATAGTGTATGTTTGCCAGATTTTCATTATCTATTTTATTGCACTTTTTTATTTCTTTTTTTTTTTTTGTATTTTTTTTTTTTCAAGACTTTTTCTAATTTTTTTCAGGACATTTATGGATATGATGGATGATTCAAACATAATATTTCTTCAAGTGGATGTTGTTGATAGGTTCTTCAAATAGGTCCCCTTTTGGCATTGATAGCTTGTATTCTCTTGAACCATAAACTACAATGACAACATAAGGACCCAGCCAATTTGGTTTGAACTTACCTTTCTTTTCTTTGTTTTGTTGATTGCATGGGTTCTCCTTTAGAACAAGATCACCAACCTGAAAGGTGTGTGGCTTGACTCCATGATTGTAGCTTCGATACATCATCTATTGATATTCTTTCAAGTGATCTGCTGCTCGTTGTCTCTTCTCATTAAGAAGTTCCAACTCTTGTAGCTGGGAAACACTATATTCATCATCAGTTGTGAGACCCTTCAATGATACCCTAAGTGATGGAATCTCAACCTCTAGTGGAAAAATGGCTTCTTCTCCATAGACAAGAGAATATGGTGTTTCTCCTGTTGGTGTGTGAATGCTAGTTCTGTAGGCCCATAATGCAGGATTGAGTTGAACGTGCCAATCTTTCCCTGCATCATTCACAATTTTCTTCAAGATATTCAATATAGTTTTGTTTGAGGCCTCTACTTGGCCATTCCCTTGTGGATAGTAAGGTGTTGAATATGGAATTTCTCACAAAGTTTATCAACATCCTAATTCTTGAACAATTGTCCATTATCTGTAATAATGGAGTTGGGAATGCCATACCGATAAATGATATAGTTGAGAATGAATGATGAGATTTGTTTTCCAGTGACCTTAGTAAATGGTACTACCTCAATCCACTTGGTAAAGTATTCTATCACTATGATTATGAACTTGTGCCCATTTGATGATGGAGGGTGAATATTTCCAACTAAGTCTAACCACCATTAAGAGAATGGTCAGGTTGTCGTGAATGGTTGAAGTTCTTGTGTAGGAGCATGAATGAGATTCCCATGAAACTGGCATTTAGAGCACTTCTTCATGAAAGTTAATGATTCCCTCTCCATAGTCGGCTAGTAGTAACCCATTCTAATAAGTTTCTTAGATAAAGTCAGTCCACTTGAATGATTTCCACAAATTCCACCATGAACTTGTAAAGCCTTATCAAATTTGTCACGTTCAAGACATCGGAGAAGTGTACCATCAAGACCACAGTGGCAAAGAATGTCAGCGATAAGGGTATAGTGAGAGGATTGGCGAATGAAGTTGTGCTTTTGGTTATGAGATAAGTCAGGTGGTAGGATATCATCTTTTAGATAGGGATAGATTTTACCATACCAAGGTGAATCAAATCCAACTAAATGGAAAATGATTTGGCTTTTGGGAGTTTCATAGGCAGGTGTAAATGATTGTTCCACTAGAAATTCATAGCAAGCCTAATTTTCTAGAAGTTGTAGTAATGAGGTGATTGTGGCCATAGCATCAGCTGCTTTGTTGTCAATTCTCGGGATCTGTGTGAACTTAATATCCATGAAGTACTTCTTGAAGTCATCAACCATTTTATTGTATGGAAACAATTTGTCATATTTGGTCTGATAATCATCATTGATCTGATTAATGAGTAACTGTGAGTCACCATAGACTTGTAGTTTTATGATTCTCCATTCTAATGCTATCTTGAGTCCAATGATTAAAGCTTCATATTTCGCTATGTTGTTAGTGCATGGAAACATTAGCCTATATGATCAAGGAATGATGTGTTCTTGAGGGGTAACAAAGAGTATGCCTGCCCTTGATCCGTGTTTAGTGTAAGAACCATCAAATATAATGGCCAGTTTTGTTTGGATTCTACAGTGAAGACATCAACATTTGGAAATTCAATGTGCATGGGATGCTCTGCTTTTAATGGTGCTTCAACTAGTTGATCGGTGATAAATTTTCCTTTGATTGCATTGCAATCAACATAATGGATGTCAAACTCACTTAAGATCATGACCCATTTTGCTAGCCTTCCTGTCAATGTAGCTTTGCTTAACATATACTTGAGTGGATCAATCTTAGCAACAAGATTGATTGTATGAGTTAACATGTAGTGTCGAAACTTCTATGAAGCAAAAACCACGACTAGATAAGCTTTTTCGATGAAAGTGTAGTTAATTTCATGACTTGTTAGCATTCTACTGATGTAATAAATGGTGTGTTTCTTCACTGTAGAGTCTTCTTGTGCTAACAATGCACCCAAAGATACCTTCATTGTAACAATGTATAAGATAAGAGATTTGTCCAGATTTGATGGGACTAGAACCAGTGGATTTAGTAGGTATTGTTTGATCTATTGAAAGGTCATTTCACACTTCTCATCCCATTTGAAAGGAACATTCTTATGTAAGAGATGTGTGAAAGGTAGACTCTTATCAACCAACTGTGCAATAAATCTTTGTATAGATTGAAGGTGTCCTTGAATGAACTTAACTGACTGATATTCCTTGGTGGAGGCATCTCCATGATTGCTTGTACCTTGACAAGATCTACTTCAATTCCCTTTTCTGACACTATGTACCCCAAGAGTTTTCTAGATGTCACCCCAAAAACATATTTCTTGGGGTTAAGGTGAACTTTGAACTTTTCCAACCTTGAAAAGATTTTGGATAACACTTTGAGATGTCCTTCTCTTGTGTATGATTTGGCCAATATGTCATTTACATAATCTTCCATGAATGTGTTCATCATGTCATGAAATATTTTAGTCATAGCTCTTTGATAAGTAGCCCCAACATTCTTTAGACCGAAAGGCATGACATTCCAATAGTAAGTCCCCCATGGACATGTGAAAGTTGTTTTGTCTTGGTCTTTAGGTGCAATCCTAATTTGGTTGTAACTAGAAAAACCATCCATTAGTGAATACATGGCATTGCTAGCTGTCAAATCAACTATAGTATATATGTTTGGAAGTGGAAAGACATCCTTAGTACATGCCTTCTTAAGATCTCTGAAATTGATGCAAATTCTAATATGTCCATCTAGATTGGATATAGGAACAATGTTGGAGATCCATTCTACATAGTCAATTGATCTTATGAAACCCACATCAAGGAGTTTTATCAATTCTTCTTTAACCAGTAGTACAACATTAGGATGCATCATTATGAGTTTTTGTTTCACAGGCTTAACTCCCAATTTGATGGACAAGTGATGCATTATGAGATTGGGATCAAGACCTAGCATGTCTGCATAAGACAAGGAAAAGTTGACCTGATTTTCTCTTAGGAACTTCATGAACTCTAGCACTTCTTTATCTGTCATTGATGCAGCTAACTATAGAATCCTTGGTTTTTCTAAAGTGTCAATGTTGACCTCTTTGGTAGGCTCAATTAAGATAGGCAATCACTCATGATAATGCTTGGGGAGAGTGTCAAGTATCCCATCATCTAGTGCCTTAACAAGGTTTTCACCATCTGATACGCTCTTTATTTTATCTTTTTTTTGATCTAATACTACCAGATTCTGGTTTTCACAATTAGATATTTCTTTTTTCTTTATTTTTGTAGCTAGGAGACTTGACACGTTCCTGATTAAAGACTTTATGCCAAAAAATTTTGGTAGAACAATCATTTGGGTCACCTGCAGAAATAAAGTTTACAATAGATTCATCACTTGGAAACATTGGTATCTCGATAGGTTCAGAAAAATCCTAGTCAATGAGATTGGGATGGATTAAAGGTAGCGGGTCATCGGGTTGCGTGAAATCAGCTATGGTTATGGTCATAATAGAGTTGTTTGTAGGGTTCAAGGTATGAGGTAGGTCAATGATGGTACTATCTTCATGATAGTATTGTTCACTCAGATCTGACTTGGTATCACTAGAACCATAGTTGCTTTGTGGTTTAGATTCTTGTGCTTGGGTCCCTGAACCTTCACCTTCGATTATAGTAGGTGTATACTTGTGTATCACATCAACCTTTTTGTCCCTACAAAATTCATCATTGTAGATAGTGTCCCATTAATACACATTTGAATTTGAATCATAGTTATAATCCAAGAAGTTTTGGATTGTTGTCAAACATGCTTCCGTTGTTTGTGAACTTTCTTGCAAAGTAAGGATAGTATCATGCAATTGCTTAGATGATGTTTCTTTTGAATCAAGATCATAGACTAGCCCTATCTTATCTTTTGCATCAAGTCTATGTTGGCAAAACAAGGACTTACAACTAAGAGGGGGGGTGAATCAATTGTAACAAAACTTAAAATTTTCTTCTTAATCTTAACTTAATCTTAGATCTAATCAATAAGCAAATAACCATAAGTAACCAACACATCAGAGAGACAAATAACACAATTCTTTTTGCATGGAAACTCAGTTGGGGAAAAACCACGGTGGATGTTAGTCCACAAGATTATACTTGGCTAGAAGTATAAAACAAATAATAAGGGGAATGCACATGCATTCAGGCACACTTCCTAGAGCTCACTGCTCAATTACAAAAGAGGACTCACTGTCCAACAATAGGATTTGGATTAAAACCATCCAATATTTTTGAACTAAGAAAATAGCTTCTTCTCTAAGCCTAATTACTGTTCCAATTAAGCTCAACACTTTTTCGCACTTCACACAATCTTCTTCACACTCTGCTCAATAATCAAATGATATTTGCACATATACACATAGGAGCACATGAAGCAACACCTTCAAAAATTGAAGTAATTTCCCTTATATATCCATTGTACGGGATTTGAATTCAACTTAGTCTGCTAGGAAAATAAAACATATTTTTAATTAATTTCAATGTTGGACCAACTCAACAAATAAAATTTTAATACGAATCCACCAAGGTCAGCCACAACATAATGGAGACCCAAATTAACATCTCCAATGTGAGAAGACTCAAATTAATTTCACCTTGAAGATCCACAACATGCTATCACCAACATGTCGGCTAGGAACAAGAAAAACTGAACATGCACACAAAAGATATTCAACCACGAAATCTTTGAATAATGTGGACACACCACAAAGATAGAGAATGATCTAGAGACACCATAAAACACCAAGAAACAATAGAGAGGCATTCATAACTCTCCAAATATCAAGAATTACAAAAAATTCATTCGAAAACATTGATAGAGACCAACAAAACACTATTAGAACACAACATACTCAAAACTTCACGCGGACCTCTAAAACTTCTGGTAGATCTAGAAAAATTCAACATTAAATCCTTTAATCCACATTATCTAACCTTCAACATATAGAACATAATGCCTTCTTGACCTGCATAGTTCCACTAGGAACATAGAACACTTTATCTTACAATTTTCTCAATATCCTCGACATAGACAACAATTGATACACAAAATGCTAATATTTTTGACATCAATGAAAACCACATATCAGCAACCATATCCACAACATCCAATAATCTCCCCCTTTGGCATTGATGGAAACACATGATGTGAAAAATACACCATCAACCCAACACACTTATTTCTTCTCCTTTACTTCTCCACAAGACTTTTCTCCTTAGAAATATTTTTCATACTACACTTCTCCCCCTTTGACATCAATGGAAAAGGTAATCATGACCTTTCCACAACACATCACTTTGAGCCACTTATCCACACATTTGACTACTCCCCCTGAGTAGCAGCTACAAAAACATCAATCTAGATCATAATATAGCAATGAAGCTCTCAGATTGATGCAAGTATATGCATCTTTAGTTCTTATTAGGAGGGGTGATTACCCCTAGAATTCCTCTGAGATACTCAAAAGTATCCTTCAAAAATGGCTTAGTAAATATATCTGCAATTTGTTCTTTGGTAGGAACATACTCCAATCTGACTTCTTTCTCATTCACTTCCTCTCTCAAGAAATGAAACTTTATTGATATATGTTTGGTCTTAGAATGCAGTACCAGATTCTTTGAGATATTTATTGCACTTGAATTGTCATAGTATATGGCAATAGATTCATTGTATACCACCCTGATACCTTTCAGCATATGTCTCATCCATATCACTTGAGTACAGTTATTTGCAGTAGCAATGTAATTCAACAGTAGATAGAGAAATTGAATTCTTTTTTTTTCTCAACCAAGACACCAACTTCTTCCCTAGGAAGAAGGCTCCACCACTAGTACTTTTATTTTCATCTACATCACCAACCCAATCCACATCAGTGTATGCACATAAAGTAAGATCATCATCCTTAGGATACCAAAGTCCAAAGTCAGTTGTTCCTTTCAGATATCTAAAAATTCTCTTCACAGTAGTCACATGTGATTCCTTTGGATCAACTTGATATCTAGCCACCATACATACAACATTCATAATTTCTAGTCTAGTCTAAGTTAAATAGAGCAATCCACTGATCATTGACCTGTACCAAGTTTGATTCGCTTTGGGAGAATCATCATCTTTTTTTAGCTTACATTCGATCACCATGGGAGTACCAACAAGTTTGGAGTCTTCCATTCCAAACTTCTTTAGTAGCTCTTTCACATATTTGGACTAAGATATAAGAATCCCTTGGTTCAATTGTGAAATTTGCAATCCGAGAAAGAACTTCATCTCACCAATCATGCTTATCTCAAATTCACTCTTCATTTCATTAGCAAACTTCATACATAGAACATCATTTCCTCCAAAAATGATATCATCAACAAAAATTTCTATAATCAACTCCTTGTCATGTTCTAATTTGAAATATAGGTTGCTATCAGTAGTACCTTTTGTGAATCCAAGCTTCAATAGATATTTGTCCAATCTAGTGTTCCATGCTCTGGGGGCTTGCTTAAGTCCATATAGTGCTTTATTTAGTCTACAAACCATATCTCCTTTATTTGTTAATTGGAATTCATTCGGATGTTCGATGTACACTTCTTCTTCTAGTTCTCCATTCAAAAATTTTGATTTCACATCCATCTAATAGACTTTATAGTATTTGTATGCAACATAAGCTATAAATAATCTCACAACTTCAATTCTAGCTACAGGAGAAAAGGTTTCTTCAAAATCTATACCTTCCATCTAAGAATATCCTTTACATACTAGTCTTCCTTTATTCTGGACCACTTCACCTTCTTCATTCAGAATTGTTTATGAATACCCATTTGGTACCAATCACATTTTCGTCTTTAGTCCTAGGAACTAGTAGCCATGTATCATTCTTTTCAATCTTTGTCAGCTCCTCCTTCATAGCTTCCAGCCAATGTTCATCTTGACAGGCTTTAGTGACACTCTTTGGTTCAATCTTGGATATCAGACAATATTCTTCTACAATTTTCCTTCTATTTTGCACTCCTTTGCTCTTATCTCCTATGATTTTATTTTTAGAATGATTCAACTTTACATACCTTGGAATTTTGGGACTTGATCTTCTAATTCTTCAAATATTTCTTCTACACTTCCACTTGTTTGTGTCTCTACACTTGTCTGAGTTCCTAACTGACTTGATTTACTAGAATAGATTGTGGTTGCTTCACTAGAACATATTGAATAATCTGAAGTAGATTCGATGTTTGAGTGCTTCTTGATTGACTTGTGTTGTATTTATCTGAATCATAATTGCACTATTTGGATGACTTGATAGAGTCCTTATAAATTCTGACATTCGCACTTTCAACCATCTTTCTCAGTCTTTTGTTATAACACCGGTATGCCTTTCTCTTAATAGAGTAACCTAGGAAAATCCCTTCATCGCTTCTAGCATCAAATTTTCCTATATCATCATCTCTTTTGATATAACACCTACTTCTAAAGATCTTGAAATACTTAACAGTAGGCTTGTGACCAAACCATAACTCATAAGGGGTCTCACCAGAATTGCCATTCACATTCACCCAGTTCAAGGTATACACAGCAGTACTTACCACTTCACTCCAGTACATTTGAGACACATTTCCTTACATCATCATGGTTCTAGAAGCATCCAGAATTGTTCTATTCTTTCTCTTAGCAACTCCATTTTGTTGAGGGGTTTGGGGAGAAGATAACTATCTTTTAATTCCATGCTCTTCACAATAAGAATTGAATTCCTTATAAATGAACTCACCACCTCTGTTAGATCTCAAGCACTTTATTTTTAGACCTATCTCATTTTTAGCTATATCCTTGAAACTTTTGAACTTTTCTAATGCTTCACATTTCTCTCTTAAGAAAGAGACCCAAATCAATCTAGAATAATCATCAATAACCAGCATAAAATACCTTTCTCCATGAATACTTATGACTCTGGAGGGACCACATAGGTTAGTATGTAACAACTCCAGCTAATTATTTGAATGAAAATGTTTTCTTCGGAAGGAGACTCTAGTTTGTTTCCCCATCTGACATTCCTTGCAAATTATATTAGTAGGCTTCACTAATCTAGGTAGATCTCTTATTGCTTGGGTAGAACTTATCTTGATAATGTTGTCAAAATTTACATGACACAATCTCCTATGCCACAAAAAAATTCATCTACTTTAGCAATCAAACAACTTCCACTAGTAGTATTCAGATGAAAAATATTACCTTGTGTTTTTTTTCTTGTTGCAATTAGGTTTTCGGAACTTCCACATATCTTGCATCTTCTATATTTGAACTGTAGATCATATCCCTTATGAACCATCTGTCCAACACTCAACAAGTTGTGCTTGAGTCCTTCAACATATAGGACATCATTAGTGTTATCTTTACCACCAAGGAAAATAGATCCTCTGCCACAAATCACACTAGCATTATTATCTCTAAATCTTACAACTCCACCATCGTACTGTTCCAGACTCATTTTCTTTTATCACCAGTCATATGATGTGAGCATCCACTATCAATTACCCACTCATCTTTTTCTTCAACTTGAGCTGCAAGAGCTTTTTCATCTTTAGTAGATTTAGTAGCCATAGGATTATTTTCAATGGTTGCTATGAAGGCCCAATCATCTTATTTTCCATTATCTTTATTATATTCTTCATCAGTCACTCCTTCTTTAGCAAATTAGCATCTCTTTGGGAATCTAGACTTCTTAGGTTTAGATCTAGGAACTCTTTCAGGACATTTAGATGCAAAATGGCCTATTTTACTGCATGAAAAACATTTAATAGGTAATACATCTTCATACTTACCTTTTCCTCTTCCTTCTTGTTTTACAATCATTGCTTCCAGTTCTTCTACTTCTCTTTCTTTATCTTTAAGTTGTTTCAGTTCTTCATCATAGTTGGATACCTTCCTAGAACTCTCTCCTAGACAATATCTCTATATGTTGCTTCCGGACATAGTATCCTTGAATGCAAATTTAGTCTTTAGTGTGGATTCACCAAGCTCACTTATCTCAAAAGTAGCAAGTTTCCCTATTAGTGTATCTCTTATCAACTTGTTTACTGATCTAAACTCATCAATAGCATGAACCTTCATTTTGTATGAGGAAGGAAAGGATCTAAGTACTTTAGCCACAATTTCATCCTCATTCACAAAACAACCGGCACATGTAATACCCATCACTATCTCATTTACTCTCTGCATAAAAGAAGTGATATTTTCATCTTCACCCATCTTTAGATTCTCATACTTTCCTTTCAAGCTCTGTAGCTTAGCCATCTTTACCTATGCATCTCCTTCATACAAAGTTTCCAGTTTCGTCCATATTTCATGAGTAGTATTCAAACATAACACATTAGTCATCTCATAATCTATTAAGGCACTCACCAAAGCTTTAATAGCCTTAACATTGCTTTCAACATCTTTGATCTCATCAGCTGTAGAGGGACCATTTTGAGGAATAATGTATTGATTTTTAGTAATCTTCCAAATAGCATCACCAATACACATTAAGTGGCATTGCACCCTAACTTTACATAGTGAATAGTTAGAGCCATCAAATCTAGGATTTTCCTTCTTGAATATTGTTTCCATCTCGGATCACCTCAAGCTATTAGACTTTCTTTAGAGGAACCTACTCTGATACCAATTGTTGGAAAAATAAGGACACACAACTAAGAGGGGGGGTGAATCAATTGTAACAAAAACTTAAACTTTTCTTCTTAATATTAACTTAATATCAGATTTGATCAATAAAAAAATAACCACAAGCAATCAACACATCAGAGACATAAATAACACACGTAATTTTTTACGTGGAAACCAAGTTGGGGAAAAACCATGGTGGATGTTAGTCCACAAGATTATGCTTAGCTAGAAGTATAAAAGAAATAATAAGGGGAATGCACATGCATTTAGGCACACTGCCTAGAGCTCACTGCTCAATTACAAAAGAGGACTCACTGTCCAACAATAGGGTTTGGATTAAAACCATCCAAGATTTTTGAACTGAGAAAATAGCTTCTTCTCTAGCCTAATTATAGTTCCAATTAAGCTCAATAATTTTTTGCACTTCACACAATCTTCTTCACACTCTGCTCTGCAATCAAATTATATTCACACATATACACATAGGAGCACATGAAGTAGCACCTTCAAAAATTGAACTAATCACCCTTATATATCTGTTGCACAGGATTTGAATTCAACTTAGTTAGCTAGGAAAATAAAACATATTTTCAATTAATTTCAATGTCGGTCCAACTCAACAAATAAAATTTTAATGTGAATCCACCAAGGTCATCCAAAAAATAATGGAGACCCAAATTAACATCTCCAATGTGAGAAGACTCAAATTAATTTCACCTCAAAGATCCACAACACACTATCACCAACATGTTGGCTGGGAACAAGAAAAACTGAACATGCGCACAAAAGATCTTCAACCACGAACTCTTTGAATAATGTGGACACACTACAAAGATAGAGAATGATCTAGAGATACCATAGAACACCAAGAAACAACAACGAGGCATCCACAACTCTTCAAATATCAAGAATTACACAAACTTCATTTAGAAACACAAATAGAGACTAGCAAAACACTGTCAGAACACAACATACTCAAAACTTCACGCAGACCTCTAAAACTTCTGGTAGATGATATAGAAACATTTAACATTAAATCCTTTAATCCACATTAGCTAATCTTCAATGTACATAATGCAACGCCTTCTTGATCTACACAGTTCCACTAGGAACACAAAACACTTTCTTTTACAATTTTCTCAATATCCTTGACATATACAACAATTGATACACCAAATGCTAATAGTGTTGACATCAATGACAACCACATATCAACAACCATATCCACAACATCCAACAGTCTAGTTGGATGAATAGGCTCAACTATTCCCTCCTTTCTTTTCTTGATAGGACTATTTCCATCATATCCAATTTTCTGCATGATTGAATACCCTTTACCGTATTGGTCAGTTGGTAGTTTGACATTTAAGATAGATTTTTCTTCATCTTTATAGAGCCAACTTAGAACTTATTTATCCTCAAGATCTTCCATGGAGATCTTTCCTTTGAAAAATCATTCATTGAACAATGTACTTGGCTCTGTTGGAGGTTGTGTCAATGTTGATGCTACATAAATCTGTTGTTGTGTGATGGAAGGTTGACCATGTGACTGAGGAGATATGGGTAAATTAGCAAGATAGAGAGAATATTCTCCAACCCCATTATCCTTGAACTACAGTTTCTTGTCAAAGCTTTTGGTCAACTAACTGATTTGTGCATTGAATTTGGGAGAAGTAATGGCAAGAGCTTCTCGATTGTTGGGAACCAAAGTGTCTTGTGTAGCTTTGATGTTTGCACATGTTTGACCCTTGGTGTTATCAGTTGGTATTGTGATTTCTTTTCCGTCATATGGAAACTTAAGACATTGGTGGTATGTGGATGGGACAACTTGCATGTCATGGATCCAAGGATGACCCAATAAGATGTATGCAATATCACAGTCTAACACTTGACAAAATGTATTCTTGATAACATGTCTCACTCTGATCGGTAGCATGATTAATCCCTTGGATGCTCTTTCATCATTGTAGGATTTAATGGTAATCTTTCTTTTGGGATCAATAGAATCCTCAGAAAATCCTAAAGCCAAAACTAACTTCATGGTACATATGTTCAAACCAGCCCCTCCATCTATTAGGATGTGTCTAACACGAAACTTGTGGATCATGACTTCTAGATATAGCAATGAATTATGGGGATAAGTCATGGAAACTTCATCTTTTTTAGAGAATGAGAGGCATTTGGGTGAGGAAAAATGTTCTACCATGGCTTGAAATTGGTCGAAATCCATATTAGTGGATACAGTTGTCTCAACAAGAGCCTTTTCTAGAATTTCCTTGTGCACTAGGGAAATTTTCAAAAGTTCTAAGATGGAAATTTGACCAAGTGTTTTACGAAGTTGATTGACCAAGTCATATTAATGTTGAGGAGGGGACACAGGGTTTTTTCAAGTCGTAGCCTTCAAGAAAAATTTAGCTTGTGCCCTTGTGGTAATGTTGACAAGTCAATATTCCAACTTTTCCTTGACCTTTATGACATTGACCTGCTCATTGTCAGTGTAGATATGGTTGATTATGACATCGTTGATGTGGTTCACACTTTTTCCTCTTGGATCATAAGATTCACCCTTTTGATAGTTGGGAAAAGGGTTTTGAAATGCTTGGTGGTCTTCATTTGTTTGTTGGTGTCCTTCTATTGTGATGGTGCCATTTTCTATCAAATCTTGGACTACATTCTTCAAGGCTTGACAATTATTCGTTCTGTGTCCCTTGCATCTATGATAATCACAATAGTATGCATCATTCCATGATGGAGACTTCACACTGGGTTTGAAATTTCATTGAAGTGGTAAGGTGATAACGTTCTTTTCCATCAACTCTTTAAAGGAAGATTCTAGAGATTGACCCAATGGAGTAAAATTTCTTCTACTAGAGAAGAATGAAGATCATTGTGGATTCGTGTTTGAGGCATTTCCTAAAGCATTGTTATTGTTGTTCCCATGATAACCTTGATTTTTGTACTTCCCTTGATTGGTACTGGAACTTTGATTCAAGTTATTCCTCGAAGGAGGATTGTTGCCTTGATTAGTGACCAAATTGACATTGTTATAGCTATTGTTTCAAGGAGCACTCGGGGTGACATGATTTGCATCCACTATACCATCATTCACCACATTCTTATTGCGAGTCCAAAACTTAGATTTGTCATTGTTGGTGTGGTGATTAGATGAGCTAGGATTGTCCTTGTCAAGTTTTATTACCCCTCTCTTGACCAAGGCTCCTTCAATGGTGATGAAGTTTTTAATCAGTTTCTCAAAAGAGGGAGGACAATGAAGATTAAGATGATATCCCATCTCTTGATCTAAGTTGTTTATGAAAATTCCTATCTTTTCCTTTCTAGGAATAGGATGTGAATATCTAGCGAATAATATTCTCCATCTCTAAAGAAATGTAATGAATGGTTCACTAGGTTTTTGTTTAGCCTTGCAGAGATCAAGCATGGTTATTTGATGTTGGATGTTGTAGGAATATTGTGATATGAACTTGTTAATCAATTCCTCAAGTTTCTTGATAGGCGGTGTGATTTTCGATAGCCATTCCATAGATTGGCCTCCAAGACTCACAGGAAACAAATGCATCAAGTATGTGTCCTCATGAGAAAACTCTAAATTCATATTTTAGAAGTCTCTAACATGATCGATTGGATCTGATTTCCCATTATAATGATCAAACTTTGGAACTTTGCAGTGTCTAAGAAATGGGATCATGTTAATATGATAATCAAAAGGATAAGGAAAAATGTCATCAAGAGCATATTTCTTCGTTGTGGTTCCCCCTCGCATGTCTTTAATTTCTCCTTGTAGTGCTTTAATGTATTGAAACAAGGCACTAAGATCAGACAAGGGTGTTTCATCAGGATTACTTTTTATGTTTTCAGTATTGAAATCAAGAGGCAACTTGGCTCCTTTGTCAGCTAAATACAAGAAATATTTCTCTTTGTTGCACTCTAAAATATTTTCTAAGGCCTAATGAAATTTAGGATCTTGCTCTACTTCTCTGAGATGACATTCTTCATATCGTTCATCATCGCTATCATTTGGATTTTTTCCTATGTCTTTTAGATGATTGAATGGGAAGGGATTCTCCTCTCTATGATCCATGTTGTTGAAAATGGGATTGTGAATCATGTTGTAAATGAGATTACTACTCTCACCTTCTTCTTGAATTCCTGGGATATGAGCTTCTCATTGAATATCCTCTCTCAACTTATTGTATTGAGATCTTGTAAAAATAGGCATATAAAATTGAAATGTTCTTCTAAAATTAGATCACAAGTTTGAGAAGTAAAAAAATGATGATGTCTTGATCTGATAAGATGAAAATCCTATGATATGATCAAATGACGTTTCTAACTCTTGATTGTGGCTTCCAAGATGAAAGGATATCAGAATCCTGTTGGGGAAGTTAAATCAATAATAATAATTTTTTTTGGAAAGATGCACTTTTTGAGATTTGATCCTAGTCTCAAAAAATGATAAGTGTATCAAATAGCCTAGTTTGTTTTCAAGATCAATGAATGATTTGGCAGGGATGAGTGGGATATTCAATTGAGGGTTGCAATATGAAATCAAACTCAAGTGGCTGATTTTGATTGTTTCATTGAGATAGAGCTCTTCTTTGGAAGTAGGATTGGGAATATAAAGGCTCTACAACATACTCATCAGTAAATCCCCTAACAAAATCTTGGTACCTATGAAGGAATTCACGGTAGTGAGGCAAGACGTTTTGACTCTTGTAAAGGAATTTTCTTTGTTGCAAAGTCTTTTTGTAACCTAAATTTTTCTTAGGTTTCTTGATCCCATTGGAAATCGACTTCCTAACAAGATTGGTCGATTTCCAATCTCTAAGCATAGAAGATATCAGGGATGTAGCTAGTCCAATGATGGTAGAAACTCATATTCTGGTAGAAAGGCCGATTCAATCAAATTTTTAGTGCTTTCTTGGATGATCTTAATCTGATTTAACATGAGGAAAACACAACAAACACTCTAAAAATAGTTTTTTTTAAGCCCTATACTAAACATCGAGTGTATGTTCAAAATATTTCGACTGGTTTTTGCACAAACAAACACTTCAGGCAGAGTCACCCTTAGTACTCAAGTAGGTCATCATATTGACCACAACCCACATATTATAACTTCGTTGACTCACACAACCATGTCACCCCCTAAAGGGTGCCTATGTTTTTTTCTTTTCTAGGTGCGTACTCAGAGTGATGGAAGTGGATACTAGATCCGCTGAGAAAACGGTCCTTGATAGTTATATGGTGAGTATCTTGGGGGTAGATTTTTCCCTCCCCTTGCACTGTGATTATTAGGATGTTCAGAAATTGACACGGTTGGCTTCTACACTAAGGTTCGTAGTAAGGTTTTCCATTCAATGTGGCAAATGATATACTCCCTCAAGAGACCTCCCAACCTTTAGAACAAAGGCTTTGGGGATGGTTATCTTTGCACACTACTGTCAAGTTCGACTTTCATCAACAACTCACTTTTGCTTAGAGTGGGTTGGAAACCTTGGCTTTAGGTGTTCCCACTTAGGTTGTTCCTCTTGGGTGAGTACTTTTTCCCACAAGAGCAAGCCTGCTAAGGGTTCTAACAAAGTATTAAAATTGCAAAAAATGAAAAGGAAAGTCTAGTAATCTAATCACCCAGTTAACGGGAGAGCATAGACCTATTTCCATAGACAAAGCAGACACTTGTTTTATTTTTAAAGCCCAAATGACAATAATTTAATCTATGTGAAGATATTGCTTCATGAAAACAAGATGGTTCATTTTAGCCTCAAAATAAATGTGTGGTGACTACCCTAGGATTGCTTCATTTTAAATTCCATGTCTATCTTAGGATTGGTTCATTTTAAATTGATGTGTCTACCCTAGGGTTGTTTCGTTTTAACTAGAAAAAAGCTCTGTCTGCGGAAGGCATCAGAATCATAACTTGTTTAAGTACAATACTAAATGCATTGAAGTAATAGATGAATGTGCTAAAACAAATAGTGAATGTGTTGAAAGCGCTACAAAAAAAAAAAAAAAACTCAAATGCTCTACAAAAAACCTCAAATGCACTAAACTAAAATGTAGATTTTTTTCTTTTTGGTGTTTTTTTTTTTCTTTTTTTCTTTTTTTGATTTTACAATTTTTAATGAAATGTGGCTAACTATATGCACCACTTTGTGCACTATATGCACTAAAAGATTCCTCGGATGCACCAGAATAGTTCTTGGATGCGCTAAAACACCTACAAAAGTGTTGAAAGAAGACCTAGATGCACTAAAAGAACCTACAAATGAGCTAAAAACAATTTTTTCAAAAAATACGACTTCCAAAATGCCAAAAATCTATTAAAAAAACCTACAAGTAGATATTAAAAACGGGGCTTGGCCCCACAGTGGGCGCCAGAAATGTGTGCGTAATTTTATGTATATCAAATGTAGATTAAAAGTGAATCAAACACACCAATGAAGCTTTAAATCAAAGCATAAAATAAAGGAAGAGAAAGAAAACTATGTTTATGCTTCAAAGACATTCCATTGTCCTCTAATCTCTGGTGTATTCATTGATTCCAGCTTGCTCTCAGATCCTGTGCTAGGCTCAACAAATGGTCTTCCTAGAGAACGATGTTGAAGATGATGATTGAACGCATGCTATTACTATGTGATTAACACACTTAAACTAAACATGATTGTTGCTAAAGAAACTAGAATGTAAGATTACAAAATGCTATGAATGTTAAAGCTGATAATTACAATGCTAAAATGATAATCTCCCGAATGCAACTAATCTCTAATAGAACTAATGCTTGGATTTGCAGGGGTATTTATAGAGTTTTCAAAAGCTTCTGATTGGCTATAGATGATCAATGGTTGTGAAAATTCCTCATAGATAGAATGGTGTAAGATGAAAAGGATGGAGAGAAAATCAGATGGAAGATAGAAAAGAAAATTTATTTCTTCTTTCGTAAGAGATGATAAAGATGAATTGTAAAAATCATCTTTTTGTGAGATTGAGAAAATATTTTGAAGATAAATAATGAATTTATTAAATTCATTATTCATTTATTGGTGAATTGGAATATTTTCTTAATTAAATAAACTATTTAATTAAGATTTGGAGAAAATGGAAGATTCTTAATTAAATAAAATATTTAATTAAGATTTGGAGAAAATAGAAGATTTGTAATTAAATAAAATATTTAATTTAAGATTTGGAAAGGGACATGTGGAAAGATGATAAAGATGAATTGTAAAAATCAACTTTTTGTGAGATTGAGAAAAGATTTTGAAGATAAATAATGATTTATTAAATTCATTATTCATTTATTGGTGACATGGAAGATTTTCTTAATTAAATAAAATATTTAGTTAAGATTTGGAAAGTGACATGTGGAATTAATTTAATAAGAATATTTAATTAATATTTGATTTAGAAGAAAGGGAATTAAATTCAATTAAATCAAAGATTTAATTAAACTTAAATGTGATAGTTAATTTAAATAAACAATGATATTTATTTAATTAATTAAGTGGACTTAAGAAAGTGGTAATTAAATTAAATAAATTTATTTAATTAAAGTGGAAGAATAAAGTAGGTGAACGATTTAAATAAATTAATTAAATTTATTTATATGTAGAGGAATTAAGAAAGAAATTAATTAAATAATAAATATTTAATTAAATGCCAGGATTAAATGATATGACCATTTTTATGCATATATAGATCCTACACACAACACGGGTCAGGAGTGGGAATCTTCTTCATCACTCGACAAGGGGATTGCATACCTAAATCATACAAGCTGTCATTCCCTTGCACAAATAACATCACAGAATATGAGGCTCTTTACATAAGGTTGAGAATTGCAGTGGAGTGGTAGATCATGGCACTTAAGGTCTACGGAGACTCATAGCTCGTAATCAACCAGGTAAATGATGAGTATCAAACAAAGGATGAAAAGTTGACTCCATACAAGAAATTGGTGGAAATCCTCAAGGAGTTCTTCATTGATATCTCATTTGAGCATCTACTAAAAGCAAATAACAGAGTGACAGATGCAATGGCTACAATTGGATCACTCTTAGAGATCCCACACAATATCCCAAAGCAAGAATTCCTTGTCGAGTAGCTTCTCGTGCCTGCATTCGAGGTACCATAGTATGAATTTGTGTGTGAAATAATTGGTCCTAGTGATCCCTGGTATCATGATATATACACCTACTTGAGAATAGGAGTCCTCCCCACTGATATAACCCAGAACCTCAAAAGATCCTTTGTGTAAAATTCATCCCGTTTTGTCATCCTAGGAGATACCCTACACCACAAAAGCATTGAAGGAACCTTATTACGTTGCCTAAATGTTGAGGAAGCTTTGACCTCTCTGACTAAGGTACAAAATGACATTTGTGGTTCACATTTGAGTGTTATGACCTTGGCTAAGAAAGTGTTGAGGACTGGGTACTATTGGCCTACAATGAAAAGGGACAATCATAATTATGTCAAAAGGTGTTTGCAGTGTCAACAACATGAGGATCTCATCCATGCACCAACTCAAGAGCTCCACTTGATTGTTACACCTTGGCCCTTTTCACAGTGGGGGCTTGATCTCATTGGCGAAATTACCCCCACCTCATCCAGTGGACATAAGTTCATCATCACCACCATCGAGTACTTCACCAAGTGGGTGTAAGCCATCCCTATGGACTATATCACAGGAAAATAGATATCAAAGTTCATCCTGAACTACCTAATTTTCCACTATGGCGTCCCTCAAGCCATTGTCTCAAATAACGTGATAACTTTCAAAAATCAGGATGTTCACGACCTATGCCAAAAGTTCAAAATTCAACATCACTTTTCCACTCCATACTATCCCCAAGGAAATAGCTAAGTTGATGCTACAAATAAGACCATCCTAAAAATCCTCAAGAAAATAGTCAATGACACTGGTCATGACTGGCACCTACAATTGAATCCCGCCCTATGGGCCTACCAAACAAGCATCCACACACCATGTGCTACCCATTTCTCCCTGATCTACGAATCAGAAGCCATACTCCCCATTGACATCAAGCTCCCATCACTGAGAATATCATTGCAAAATCTCATCACATATAAAGAATATTGGGTGTCAAGATTAAACGAGCTGGAACTACTGGATGAGTGTCACATGGATGCCTTAAACCATTTGCAAGTCTACCAAAATTGAATCAAATAGAGCTACAACAAGAAGATCAGGAGTCGGACCTTCCAAGTCAGAGAGCTTGTGTTGAAAGAAAACTAGAAGAATGTTCTAAATCTAGATAGCAAGGGAAAGTTTGAACCTAATTGGTTGGGACCCTTCGTCATCACAACAAGCTACAAGTCAAGGGCATATCAGTTATCAACACTAGAAGGGGAACCTCTACAAGAATCCATGAATAGCTCCCATCTCAAAAAGTTTTATGCCTAATCTTTCAAGGTATAAAACCAAAAATACAAAAAAATACAAAAAATAAAAATCCAAAAAAATTAGAAAAAGGATTAAAAACAGTAAAGAGAAAAATCATCCTCTAGTGACTTCGGTGGCACTTTGGGCAAGTACCTTGGTGAAAACCTAGCAAATAGGTGCTCTGTGTAAATAAGCACCTTCCATCCATTAGGATCTTCATAGCTTTTTCTGCATCATCCATCCATCACGCTTCCATAATTCATCACATTCCATATCTCCATCCATCACCCATCCACATCCATATCATAGTTTGATCATGTGTTTGTGTCATTATCCCTCCTAGTACTACTCGGCCCATTCTCAAGGTCAGTTTGTCCTACCTATATTGGAGTAGTCTATTGCATCATGCTAGGGACATGGTCTCATCAGGTTGGATTCGTGTATATTTTTTAAGTCTTCCCTAAATCAAAAAATCAAAAAACATCATAAAATCAAAAAATCCAAAAACTTTAGAAAATTAGAAAATCCAAAAAGATCCAAAATGTATAAAAATCTAAAAACAGGTCAAAAAGTCAGTCAAAAAAGTCAAAAATAGAGTCGTCTTGTTGAACAATGGGTCTCTGAGCTCCGAACATAGGAAAGGTTGATCTTTGATCATCCCCCGAGACACTTAGGTTAGCCCTCTAGGAGTCCGTTATAATAAACTGGCAATCCATTTGTTCATATCTCATCAATAATCAAGTCTATGTCAGTCGAACTACATGGTCTCTGTGTATATAACATAGGCAAGGCTAATATGTTGATCAGCCTTTGAGGCCCCTAGGATAGGTCTTTAGGTTAGTCTCTTGGTCAAAATCTTGAAAAATACCAAAAACATTGGAAATTTTGAAAATCAAAACATTTGTAAAAATCTCAAAAATACCAAAAAAGGCCTCAAAACATTTCAAAAAACTTTTAAAAAAAATCAAATATTTGACAAAATCCATCCATCCCATCTTGCTTTCACCTGAAATAAACATTTTCTCACAATAAATCAATCGTCATCCTCAACCTTTGGTAAAACAGTCAGAAATAAGTTTAGCAGGTTAGAAGTGAAAACCCAAACGTCAAAGTCTCAAGTCTAGGTCAGTAGGTAAACAAGTTGGTCAACTCTTGGTATCAATAGCCTATCATCCAATCAATCCCAAAATCATTTGATAACATCATGTCTTAGGATGCATCCTTCCTACAATGGACATCAACATCAGGCATCACCATAGTTTAGTCTTGCCTAGCGGTATTGCAGAACATTAGCTTGTTTGTTTTCTTGATCTTTGTCTTTTAACTTATCTTATTGCACTCATTCCAATGACCTCTTGATGATTTCCAAACAAAGGGATTTAGAGAGAAAGGAATGGGGCAACAATCAATATCTTTTTATCTGTTGTGCTTTTTGGATATTCTTGTAATATAACTTTGGTCATACATGCTTTGTTCAGGTGTAGGGAGGGTGTTTTAGGTGTCTTGGTGACCACATAGGAAGGCTTTCCTTCCTATGTTTTGGTCTTCAAAATATTTGAAATATCAAAACTACATTTTAAATAAGGTTTTGTATGTTAGATGTGAACAAGAGTCCTCCTATCTGATTGTCGAGTCAAAGTCCATCACACTAGGTGCAACGCCATCTTGGTTCTTTATACCTAGATGCATTGTGCCTATGTGTATTATCAAACATAAGGTAAATAACCCTTTTTAAATCCCAATTCCTGATAAGAAAATCATCATCAACATCATCATATCTAATAAGGTAAGCTTGTTGGATCTTATTTCTTTTGTATTCCTTTTGCGCTAACATGGTACCATGATAGTTAATCAAAAGGATCGCTAATGCATCCATCCTGCATCCACAAACTGTAGCATAATGCATAACATGTCATATCATATAGGAAACACTGATCATCTTACATGCATTACATTTCATCATTGCATAATATAGATTGGTTATTCTAAAGCATCTCATAAACCATACATTTGCATCCATCATAAAATCATAAAACATCATCATATAAGCATTATCATATCATATGCATCATCATATCATCATATAAGCATTATCATATCATATGCATCATCATATCATCATATAAGCATTAAATCATATCATGTGCATCATTGTATCATTCATTTGCATCATCACATCATATTATGTGCATTATCATGTCATCCAAACATATTGGAGAAGGTAACGAGAAAAGAAGAAGAGCATCTCATACATCTCATAATCATAGCATATAACATCATCAACCATTTAGATCTATTAGTCTAAGAATTTTAAATCATTTTCATCCACATCATCATAAAAAGTACATGGAAAAGATACTGAAAAAGAAATACATGCATTCATCCATCCATAAGCATAATCATACATACATAGTATAGAATCATACATTGCATCACATCATAAAATAAAGTCATATCATATCATCACATCAAATATAGAACATCGCATATAGAAAAGTAAATAAATCCATCCATAATGCATAAATAGAATAGAACACATCATATATCGATCAAATCACCTCATATCATATATCATCAATAAAATACCTATCATGGTACACAAAGAATTAGGATCAAATTTATGTATCAATCAATATATACAAACACCCACGGGGCTATACAAAATGGAGCCCGTGGATCACAAAAAAAAAGAATGGTATCTCTAATAAAAAATGAGCTAGCCCAGATGGCTGATCCCCTAGCTTGACTATCTCTCAGGTTGATCCTACCTTTTCCTTGTCTGCTGAGAGAAATCTGGTGCCTGGGCTGCTCGAGGCACTTCTTGATAGTAATGAATTCGACAATAATTTGCCTCTCTCACTACATCCTGGCACATGTGTTTCGGGACTTTCCTACTCTACTTGCTCTCAAGCTACTGGCGTCAACCAGTCTCCTATGCTAGATGTAGCTCAATGGGTTGTCTCTACTATATGGCTTGATCCCTCTCTACTCTCGCCCGATCTCTCTCAGCTATCAAAGTAGCAACCTATGCCTACAATTATTGGATTAGTGCATCCCTATGGTCTAGATGAGGTAGTGGCAGTGGTAGTGGCTATTGTTGATGGTCTCTCAGACGTTGTTGTGGGTCCCTTGAGGTATCTCTCTATTGATCCCCATCTCTTTGTTGGTCTCTCTGCCCATCCCTCTACCCTCACTAGTTGGGAGGTGGTCCACCTCCTCCTTTTCCTCTGTCTCTATCTCCATCCCCATCTCCTCAGCCTCCTCATCCCCGCCCCCACCCTATCATTTTCCCTTGGGGTCTCCGTTGTGGTAAAGCTACCCCTAGCACTGTTAATCTAAAGGGAGGATGAAACCAGTCTGGTATGCCTGTGTGGTCCCTAGGTTTGCTTGCCCCTAATTGTATGGCCATGGCCTAGAAACTAGCTATCTGAAGTTGTCCACTGTGTCCTCTGGAGGGATTGTCCAACCCCATGTAGTCTCCCTCGTAGTATAGGAAAATATGGCCACGTACTGGTCATCGAGCTTGTCCTATACATCTTTGAACTTCCTAGCCACCCAATTTGGAAGATAATGCTCGATCATGATGTGCTCCCTACCTTGCATAAGTCTGTCCTCCCTAGCAAAGAAGAGTTGTTGAATGTCATCATACCAGGTAGGCATCCCGAGCCAAGGCTTCCATGTAAAAATAGTCATCCCATCAATCACCCTCCTCTAGTGAGGGATGCCAGCTGCTCCTGTGTGTGTAAAGGTCACCTCTGTATCTCCAAACTGTTGGATCATCTTGATCCACATCAACAACTATGACTCATGGGCAAAGCACTGCAATGTGCTCCCAGGCCCAAATGTGAAGTAGTGTCACTCTGAATCTGATGGCCTTGTTGTAGCAGTAAGTAAACTTGTGCAAATCATAATATAATGAGGTCAGCATGTCACTGGTCCCCATGCAAATAACTCTCTCTAGTGGAGCATCTACTCCCAAGCTAAGCCCCATCCTAGACTGAAGTATTAGTTGTGTTGATCTAGTGACACAAGGCTTGAGATAATAGCTACCACAATCAATTAGAATGGTGATACCGAGCTCCTATATCACTCCAAATCAATCTATCCCTCAATAAAGATGATCTCATCTATTCCCATAACCTCATAGCAGGCATCTGTCCCAACGTCCACATCATAAATAACCCACTCTCCATGGATCAACAATCAAAGGATCTACCAAATGTCCTCTAGCATGACTGTCACCTCGCCTATAGGGAAGTGAGACGATGATGTCTCACTATGCCATCGCTCTGCCAGGTCATCATGTCTAGATGTTTCTTGATAGTCGGTGCAGTACCATAGCCCTATCACCCCAAGGTTCTCCTAGAAAAACTCATGTAATCCAGTCATTCTGTTGAGAATCGAGGACCGGTGCTTATGTGAATGTAAAATCTCTACATCCTCTTACACCAGTAAAAGTCAGAACATCAAGTTTCATAAAAAAATATGGGTCCCATTTGAATTTTTCGCATTTGAAATAGCAAAGGCGTCGATGTTTGCAAATGTGGCAATGTTTGGAAGCTCCAAACTGCACCGCTGGAACCCTCTTAATTCCAAACGCCGTTGCGGTGTCATAGTTTGACCATGCATTAGTTTTTCCAAAAATCCTAAATTGCTTATTGGATCGCCATGACACCATTTGCACATGCGGCACACTTTGGAGTTTGACCCCTAGGCCTCAAACTGCAATGCAACATCATAGTTTGCAAAAGTAGCACTTAAGGCCGCACGACACCAATTCTAAGCTTTTAGCGGTGCCAAACAACGCCACTTGACTTGTTTGACCATTTGACCCTAATTTAATGCACACAAAGATAAAGAAAGGTGGGTTAGGGTCACATACTAGTGGTCCTGCACTTGGTAGTCGCTGGTACACTCACACTCGCTCTGAGATGTCATAGAAGCACTTGTTGTGCCATCTCGAATGAAGTTTAGAGCTCGAAAGAAGGAAATCTCTAAAGGATGAATGTGAAAATGAATTAGAAGTGTCCCCTTGAGGGATATTTAAGCACAAAAGTTAGGGTTTTGGACCATCGATCCTATTTTTGCCCAACTGAGGCTCGTTTTGCATCATTTTTTCACATTTTGGCATGTTTTTGGCATCTTGGAGCCTTTTTGGACACGTCAGGTAGATTGTTTGCTTTTTTCGCGAGATCACCCAAAAATCCAAATTTTAGTCCGATCTCTTGAAGGGGTAGTGTACCGGTATACTCCTTTCCACTGGGGCATCTAGAAAAAATCAATTTTTTTTAAATTTTGATCTTGTCAAGGTTATTCTTTGAACCAACGTAGTGGGTACATTGCTTCAAAGAGGGGAAAAATATAGACACAAAAAATATATCGATTGATCCTATACACCTGATCCTACTTTTACTAACATCAATTCATGTCCTAGATCATCTACTTTGCTAATCATTTAATTAAATAATCTCTATTTAATTAAATTCATCACA
Organism: Sequoia sempervirens; assembly: GCA_007258455.2. Taxonomy (NCBI): domain Eukaryota; kingdom Viridiplantae; phylum Streptophyta; class Pinopsida; order Cupressales; family Cupressaceae; genus Sequoia; species Sequoia sempervirens. The sequence goes on along the minus strand of VDFB02270651.1, from coordinate 576,685,754 downwards.
TTTCATCTCTTAATTAAATAAAACAATTTTATCTAATTAAATCATCTCCTATTAATTAAATAAATCACTTTGTTTAATTAATCCTATAGTCTCTCTTTTAATTAAATAATTCAGTTATTTAATTAAGCTCTAAAGTCACCTCCCTTAAATTAAATAAATTTATCTTTATTTGATTTAATCTAACATCACCCTCTTTAATTAAATAAATCAAATTTTATTTAATTAAGTCTAAATCATTATTCCTCACTTTGATTTATTTAAATCCAAAAATCTAAATCAAATTGTCAAATCAGCTAATCTCCTTTTAAATTAATCAAATCCTGATTAATCTTAATCTTAATCCATCAAATCCTCTAGATTTTGCAACTTGCTCATGAAAATCAATTTAATTAATTTATAAATCTTCCTTTCTCATTCAAAAAGGTATCAAAGATGGAATATTCCTAAAATCTGAAAATCTCCCCCCAAAAGGACTTGTCCATACAACAAGACACTAATGACCTCTTACATGTAATTTTCTTGAGCCAAGTGGCGTTTAATTCATTTATTCTCTCCCTCCAACTTGTCATTTCTCCAAATTTGAATTTCCACCTAATTGCATTAATGTGCACATTCATCAAAATGTGCTCCACCTTTGTCCACTCACATGTTGACAAGTGGAATTATGCTATTGGTTGGTGTTTGATCCCACATTCATCCATTTTTCCTATCCTTCCATCTTTGTCTTCTATAAGTAGAAGGCTTTCTTATTGATTTTGGATCCATAAGTTCATTCATAATCTTAGGCATTTTCATCCACAACTTGAGAAAGGCTATCATTTTCATGTTTTGAGCAATCTTCATCCATTTTCATCCATTTTTATCATTTCATAGCTAGGTTATGGAGAAATTTCACCAATGAGCATCAAATCTTCACCATTGATCATCAAGCTTGCAAGGAATTGGGAAAGGGCCATTTTTCACATCAAAATGACACCAATTACCCCATGGGATTGAGAGTTTGAACATTAAAATAGGATTTAATAGCTTTTTTTACTTGTGTTCTTCACTTATTTCTTGTTTTCATGTTTCAAATGAATCTTATGGGGAATTTTGTTTCTAACTTGCATATTGGACTAATAATGTGTTCTTTGTGTTTGTGTAGGTCTAGGATCACCATTCACTGTTATTTTTGAGGTCAATGATTACTTATAGAAGGAAATTACCTATGCATAGAATATAAATGGTCATAATCTAAACTGATCTATGGTAGTGTATGTGAATAGGAAGACTTTCACTCGAAGTACTGGGTGAGAATACTTTGGCCAAAGTAGTGTAATTTTCCACTGATTGCACTGTTAATTCACTATGTTCCATTTATGCATGCTAGTTCAGGATTGTAGTGGATGCAAGTTCTAGTTATGTAGGGCACAACACTAAGCTTATATAGGCTATTGTTATGGGGTTTTACCAACCAAACTCTTCGTCAAAGGGTTTCAGGATCATCTTACCATATGTGGTAGATGTGCAGGGGACTACATTTGAGTCTGTGGTTGGTGGAAAAATATTTGAGTGATGCTTCTTCTCATCAGTTGGTGGTTGAGGATTGTGGATGTTTACACTAGGGACCAGGGACATTTGGAAGGTGTGCACCAATGTAGCGACATCTGGACCAGTTTGTATATCTATCAAGCTAAAAGAAGAGCTATGTACCCATTTATATGGAAGTATGTACTCTTGAATGATAAACTTGAGTTTATTCAATATGAAATCTATGTTATGAAAAGATTTGTGGAATTACAATGAAATGCAATGGAAGTTTGGATTAGTGTTTATATCAAATGTGCATATAATTTACATTGTGAAAAAAAAATTTATTGCTATGTTGTAGCATTGTGAATCATTCACTTGAGGTGGAAACTTTCAAATTTTACTAAGTAGAACACTAGGGTTGTTACATGAATTTAAATTGCACTTGAGGACAAGAAATTTTGGGAAGGGTGGACTTGTCATGTCCCCTTTTTAATTTATTTATGTTGGAGGAATATTATTCCATTCCAAATATTTTCCTTGGGCTAAAGTATGGAAATTAGAAAAAAAAAATTAAATATGATTATTGGGGCCCAAACCATTTATTATTTACTAATTTTGATAAAAGAGTTCAAATAATTATTTTAATATTATTAATTTGGAGCAGTTATACAAGGAAGGATGTTGGGATTTGTGCCCCAACTTTTATATAATTGAAGAATCTTTTATAGTTGATATCTTATACCAATTTATCTTCTTGAGCACTTTGTGTTCGATTATTGTTTTGTGGAAGAAAAACCATAAGAGTTTGTAATCTATGGATGAAAACACATTGGTTGCTAGATTCAAAGGATGATTTTGTTTTGGTTCTTGAGGTAATTCTCATATAAGGATTTCATAAAAGCTTCAAGATTTGCAAAATTGTGTAGTCATTCAATGTATGTTTTGGTTGCAGGATTTTGAATAACAAAGTGTATGGTTCTAAGTTGCAAATTGATTATCATTTTTGGTTAGTGTGTGTGCTAATGTAGTACATTTTCTTATGCTCAATATTATTATTATACTGATTTCTCTTCATTGTAGAAGTTGTATTTTTTTGAGAGTTTTCAGGGTTGCTAGTGTATGCTTTTGATAGTTTAAGTTTTTGGGGGTTTGAGGAGTGTTATTCTCAAGTTATCTTTTTTACTTTGGGTGCTATTATATTTCTATTTAATATTTTTTTTAAGAGCTGATGGTAATGCTTCAATTTGGTAGTGTTGTGTTCTAGTAGGTTGTGATTTTATATCCAATTTTTGTGCTAGTTTGTAATTGTTGTTGTTACTATTGAAATAAATTGATTTTATTGTAGAAGTGTCATTTATCTCAATAATAATGTATTTGGATTTTTTGCACGTTTGGTGTTGATTCTAGTTACTTTCATTGTGCTTTTTTTGGGTGGAAAATTGCTTAATCTTTGTGGGTATTTCAAATTGTTTGAATAAGCAATTTTATGAGGGTTTGAAATATATCTTTTTGCCTCATATTTCTTATGCATTTATATATTTTAATAAAAAAACAAAATATTTACTTTGGGACATTACAAAGTGATAGAAAAGGCAAGCAACTATGGACAATCTTGAAACATTGAAATCCAAAAAAATATAACACTTAACCAAATTTTAGTTTTTCAAATTGGGTATTTGACTAAACATGAAAGGGAGATTAATACAACATTCAAAGGTATATTTCTAAGAAATATGGTTCATTTAAGATCTCTCAGATCATTTATAGTTGATGGGAGAGAAAAGGAAAAATGAAAACCTTTAGAGAAAAACATGGAAAAATGAAACACAACAAAATGAGGTGTCAATAGGTTTTATGAAAACTAGTCATTGCCACAATAGACATAGAGAATAAGTGTACACAATACAAACCATCCAAACATTACTACATGCCTATTCCCCAAAACTATTTAAAAATCCTCCACACATAACATCAAGAGTAATCACAATAATTGCTAGGCCATTTTGACACCTTGCTCTTAATAATCACATGATGGTATACTCCACAATATTAATTCATGGGCTCATATTGTTGCCTTGACGACAACCTTATTGAAGCTAAAAATACTTTTAAGAAAATGTACATCCCTTATCATGCTTTCTCCAATTTCAAACACTTCAAGGGAGTCCACAGCGTACATTTTGAACCTAACACACCCCATGTGTTTAGGAGATGGCTATAAAGTTGTCAATAGTTTGTGATCCACACCATAATTGGCAAGAAAATCTGAAGATAAACTCAAGGATGTTTGGCATTTGATAACATATATGCTCAAATTTTGCTTATATCCATTTACCTTTTCCACATAATGATTCAAACTCCAAGTTGAACTCTTACCTTTTTAAAGTATAATAATCACAATTAAAGATTATCCTATCAATTTTGACACTTACTATAAAGTTGCTACCATCATCCTTGCTACCAAAGTTTCCCATGAACTAGTATATTATTTATTATATCTCCAAAAAAATAAAGATCTTTAGACAGCTTTACATAATATTGATTTTCTTTTTTCTTTTACATTTAAATTCATTCTTAACCTTTTACAAAAGATCTAATTTAATTTCAATTACTACTTTAAATCTATTTTTTAATCCTCAAAAAGACCATTTGACCATATTTATTAATTAATTAAAAAAAAAAAATACAACTAGTTACGATTTGTTATTGCAATATTACGATGAAACAGACTTGAAACATTAACTTTTTGTTTCATCATTACTTCTACATTTAAAACTCTGACCGATCTAAACCTACAACTGGCCAGATATCTTGTCAGGAAGATGAAAGGAAATCAATAGCTTGACTATCTTACATCAGAGACACAGCTGGTTGCACATGATTCACTGCGGCTCTCGTACGCCAGAATGAATTCTTTTCCACATAATATGGATGTGAAGGTTTCTGCGCTAGTGAGAACCTCCATAAATTATGTGCGCTCATTTCGCGTTCATATTGAAATACTTTTCAATACTATATATTTGTAGATATTAATACCAGTATTAATGCGCTCTATTAGCATTTCTTTCTTTATGATGATTCAAGGGAATAAATAATATTATTCAGTACCCTATTTTCAAGGGCTGCTTCTCTTGCTTACTAAGAGCAACGAACAACATGAATTAATCCGTCATGAGGGCGAGGCATCAGAGGATAACCCAGCAGCAGCGTCGTCGTCGACAAAGCTCCCAGAGAAGCTGCAGGAGATCTTTAGCGATTTTATTTCTTTCAAAGATCCAAGCAAGATTGATGATTTAATCCGTATGATGAAGGAACTCCTCCAAACGATTAAGGTCGGAATAAAAACCTCCAAATGATGAAGATTGGAATGAAACTCTGTTTTCACTTTTCCTACTTTTATAATAGAGCCTTTAGCCTTTATTTGTTTTTATCGTTTGCAGTCTCAGCAGCCTGACAATGCCAGTACAAGTTCTCGTGTGACTCAGAAAAGAAATGAAAAAAGAAGCATGTTGAAGCACTTTGCAAAGACAGGCTCCAAATTCCTAAAATCTGTGAATGATCACTTGGAGAAAACTGGTTTGAAGGTAACATAATTAATTTTCGATTCTTTGTAAGCCTTTTAGCTGAAATTGATGACGAGGTACAGTCAACTGTCTCAACTAATAAACCACCTGCCCGCTGTTTATGCTTTACCCTTTCTAGGGTTTATAATTATTTTTTCTCCGTGAATTCCCCTTTTAAGGATTTGTAATTGATTTTTCTGTGTGAATTCGCCTTTCTAGGGTGTTTTCTTATCTTTTGCATTTCTTTCCTTGCAGGAAGATTCGGAAGACTGTTCAAAAGTTGCCAGCGAAATATTGCAACTACTTGGACAAACATATTGGATTGTAGGGGGATTGTCCATGATAGCATATTTGTTATCTAAAATTGATAAAATGTCAGAAAATCGAACAGAATGTTTAGAACTTTTAGAATGCATGGTTGATCTTGCTGGTCATCTGAAAAGTTTGAAGGAGATGGTCTCACAACGGGAGGAAAAATTCGCATATGCGATTCAAATGATTGTTGAAGGATCGATAATTTGCGCCTCTCAATTGAAGTCTAACAAGTTTTCCAGGTTAGAAAAGCTGGTTGATGTACGGTTTCAGTGCCATTTCAATTGTTTCTGCTTGATCTAAATTGGTTACATGATTGAGGGTAATCATTTATATCACTTTTTTTTTTTCTATGTTGCAGGTTTCTAAAAGCTTCGGTGAACTCTGAAACTTTGGGCAGTCTTCGGAGGAAAATAAGTCAGAGTCAGCAAGATCTCATCTTGATCACTGGTATAGAGACACTGTCACAGGTGCCCAGTTATCATCCCCTGACAAAGCCCGTCTATCCTGGTAAAACAGGTGAGTTACTATTTTTGCGTTGCATTATTTGGGTATTTTTGATATTTTGTTACGTTTCTTAGAAAATGTATGACTTTTATTCAACTCACTTCAGTTTTACGTGGTTTTAAGATCTTTCTCCAGAGATTAATTTGATCCTGCTGCAAAGCTATATTATTTTATGATTTAATTTATGGTTAAACGGTCATAATATATTATTGTTCTAGTTATTTAAATATCATTGAAGAATCAAATAGTCAATAGTAATTTCACATCAATAATTGTCTTATTTTTATTGATCAAAAGTTATCTTTAACCACTGAATTGGATCATATTTAACAATAGCCAGCTTTTATGTGGATACCAATGAATCACACCTATATAAATATCTTAATTTAAATTAATTAAATATTAATAAATAAATAAATTTAAAAGAAGAGTTGGGATTTATTAAATTGAATCAAGTATAAATAATTTAAATAAAGAAATATAATAAAAATCAAACATTTTTTATAGCAAATAATAATTAATCTTAGAATTTGTAAGTTAGAATTAGTAATTGAAATTATTAAAAATTATTGTGGAATTTAAATAAATTAAATGTGATACTTAGCTTAAAAATTTAATGAAATGCTACATCCAATATAAAAGTCAATTGGTCGTACGGTTTTAGAACCTTAGGGGTCACATAGATAAAGATCTCATCTTTGGTAGACTCACTATTTTTTGCATGGGTTTACCTACACATGCATATTTCAGCTCCATGAATGTAGACTTGAATTTTTGCACAAGCCATATCTACGACTTGTAGATATAAATTGACAAAATGTGGACAATTTCAATTTCTAATATCAACTTGTTGTAAGGATGAGTTGTATTTACAAACACCTTTGGAGACTTTATTCATGAGGGTCAAGTTCTCAATTAGATACTTTTGAGATGGACATGTAGATGTAGAAAAGTGAAGTAAAAGACAAAAAAAACATAAATAAAATTAAATCCAACTTTAAATCCTATGACTACCTTTGATTAAGCAAACAAAAAAATGCAAATTCAAATAAATTTAAAACAAACACAAGTCTTGGGTGATTGGATGCGCTTAGATGTTGGGTTTCTCTTGTGAGTCTTCAATGTGATAACATGTACTTGATCTCATGGATTCTTCTTCATGATTTGGTTGAAGATGGGGGTTGATTTATAGATATGAGATGAGAGGAATAAAGGGTTGAGATTCATTTGAAATGGATGGATAGGATTGAATAAAAGTATTTTTTAATTTAAAAGTAGAATGGAGGGGAAAATAAGTACTGGTTGTTAGTGAATGGAGCGTTAACATTGATTTGCTTAAGTGAATATCCAATATTCAAAACTAATCTATATTTGGATAAATGATAGTTGTAGATGCATGGCTAAGATTTTTTTGATCAAATTGATGGCTAGGATTGAATATTAGTTTGATTTAAGATTTAATGATGCAAAATTATTTTAAATTTTAATTGTGAATGGGATATTGTCTTATTGGTGGGGATTAGATTAGTATTTAATATTTTCTAAGGAATAAGGAGATAGATGTGCATTGGTCTAGAGTCCAAGACATTTCACTATATTTTACATGTTCATATTCTTTTGATTGCCACTATTAATGATGATGTTTATAGGCTTACCATGACACAATGCTTCATGTGAAAAAAAAATCTTATTACCTAAAGTGTTAGTCATTGTACTTGTATTGAGGCATTGAGCCTCTAGGTTAGTTTCCTCATCGTCAACAAGTTTTAGTGTTTTGTATACAACTAGAATTTATTGTTCATGGTAGTTTAATTTTTTTTGAGACTAGGAGTGAACTTTGTGGCCACTTCATGAAATTGCTCGAAGAGCTCTTAACACTACATTTCAAAATGAAATATTGAGTAATTATGCAGTTATGTTCAGTCTATTGGTGCATATTAATTTACCATTAAAATTTAATCTCAATGTTTACAAGATCTTTTAGATGTTGAACCAAGCACATCATCCTTCTATTGGTGTTGTGAGTGCATTTGAACAAACATTAAAAAAATGAATATTTTTTAGACTCTAATACTAATGATCTAAACTCCAAGAAGATTAAGCTATAAATCTATAAACTAAATTAATAATCCTTAAAAATTATGGAATATTAATGATAAAATCTATATTAACAAGTATATACATAGTCAAGAAGATTATAATTTACATTGTAATTATATTACATAAAAGAAGATGTATCTATATGCAATAACTTGTTGGCGTGAGAGGGGAAACCCTTTGGTGAAATGGTGGGGCTTCTTGCCTATAGAGCCAACAACCAAGGTTCAAACCTCGCGGGGTCACTCTCTACCATGTCAACAATGGAGTTTTCTTACCTTGGTGTTAAGGGGTGGCTCTTTGGTGAACTGGTGGGGCTTCTTGCCTATAGTGCAAACAACTAAGGCTAAAACTTTAATATCTTGTAAATTTTGAAATTATTAATAAAAACCTAAAATATTATGACACGGATAAAGATGGTGCAAGTTGGCGAGTAGGAGTGACAAAATGCAAAAGTGGAGAAGAGATGATGGACTGACGTGGTGGTGGAGAGTGAATCAGAAAAGATGGATGGAGGGGTCCTCCAATAGAAGGCAAATCACATCCTATAATGGGTATTTGAGAAAGGTGTGTGGGTGGACAAGTGCCATCCTCTCTACTACTAGAATGGAAATTTGAAAGACGATGTTTGCAACTAGAGTAGAAGCCATTTTGAAGACAGAGAGAAATGTGATCCTAACCAAAAGCATAAGCTAATAGCATGTCGTAGGAACATGCAAGGTTGGAGCACACGCAAGCCAAGGTGTGGGTGGTTCCGAGAAAATTATTTCCATGGAAAACCATCAGACCCCAGCTGGTGCAACAAAGGCATTGGCATCTAGAAGTGCACCAACAAAGTTTGGAGAGTCAGGGGCTTGGGAAACCCTAAACCAAGGAATGAAGGGAAGCTGAACCAACAAATGGAAGAATAATTTGAGTTTGGAAGAAGAATGAACCAGAGATATTAGGACCTATTCAGAAGAAAAGAAAATAGAAGGAATTTCTAGAGCAAAACAAGTGGAGGTGACTGGTTGTGACTGCAGGGACGCAAACTGTATCAAATGCCAATGGAAATGATTGAATGAAGAGTCTATAGATTGATGGAGAAAGCCCTATTTTCCAAGTGGATGGGCCTGAGATGCCCCAGGGAGGAAATCAAAGCATGGTGGAAAAACAAATACAAGGACCAAGTAAGCATCTACTAGTTACCAAACTCTTTCTTTCTCATAGAATGCATAGACCAAAAAACTAAAGCTGGAAATCATAGAAGGAAAACCTCTGTTCATGAATGGTCATAGTTTTCATTACTTCAATTGGAGAGAAATATTTGATCCTTGGAATTACAAAATAAACCAAATCCCCACCTGGATCAAGCTGGTGGATCTTTCCTCATAAATCTAGAATGTGGAGGCCATGGTGAGGTTAGGAGATGCCCTAGGGGTGTGCTTAGGGGTGGATGAGGATTTCATAAACAAAATCGAAGGGGTTGAAGCTTGCATACTAGTTGAAGTAGACAAGGGGTCAGGGTATACAAAAACGTAGAAATTCTGACAAAATTTGGAAGCTAGCAACAAGAGATAGAAATTTGGGAAGGAGTTGAACCTAGAAAATGTCTCTTTGGGGACTCTTCCTTGGAAGGCACCTCATTTAGGGTAATAGAGGCTAACACAAACAATGAAGAGAGAAATGAAAATAGAACACCTGAGGAACCAACATCCAAATCCATAGAAGGAACATTTGGGGAAGTTAGAAACAAGTCAGAGCAACATAATCTAGGAGAAAACTCCCAGGAACTCAACATTGCCCCCCACCAACAAAGGAAAAGTTGGGTCTAGAAAGCTTTAGAGAAGAAGAAGCACTCAATGCCCTAATGGAAGGTGCACAAGAACTTCAGAAGGATATCAAAACTCAACACAGGAAACTAACAAAAGAAGTAGAAAGATCAGAATCAGGGACCCAATCAATAGGGGAGGAGGTTGGAAATAATAAGCAAACCCCCAAAGTAAACAATGTTGATGCTCTCCAAGAGGAATATGATGACTTTGCTCAATCTGAGGAAGAGGAGAGCGATCAATTCTTAGAGGGAGAAGAAGAGCCTTGGGAGGTGACAAAGGAAGGTGAGTTGCTTGAGATGAGAAACCTAGAACAATCAAAATCAAAGATAAATGCACCTAACATAAAGAAAAAATCCAAAAAGGGCAGGATGACAAACAAAGCCAAGCTGATGACTGCAAGAAATGCCTCTAGGGTAGAATGAGGATCATAACATGGAATGTTAGGGGAATTAATGCCCCTGACAAGTGGCGCATGGTCAAGTGCCAAATTGACCAATCAAAAATGGACATAGTTCTCATTCAACAATCAAAATGGATTAAGGAAGAAGGTCAAAGGAGATTGTGTAATTCGAGGTAGTGGAAAACCCAATTCAACGAGGCCATAGGAGCTTTAGGTGGTCTGGGAGTCCTATGGAATCCCTCAACAGTAGAGGGGTAAATGGAAAAGGAAGAGAACAACTCACAAGTGATCAAGTTCAAGGACCTAAGAAGGAAGGCCTCCTTCCTTAGTATTAATGTATATGGACCAATAGCCATAGGGGTAAAAAAACAAGTGTGGGACAAAATATCAAGTGAGTTGGAGAATAGGAGAGGTGAGATGGGAATTGTGGCTGGAGATTTCAATGCAACTTTGAACAATGAAGAGAAACAAGGAGGTCCAGGAAGAACATTTCCATTCATAGAGATTTCCAGGAGTTCATAGATAGAAATATCCTAAAAGATGTGCAAACCAAAAATGGAACATTCACATGGTCCAACGAGGGAAAGGACTTCACCAATATAGCCGAAAGATTGGACAGATTCCTCCTCTAGGGAGATTGGGTAGATCTTGCAACCACACAAAAAGCTCACATTCTACCTTTTATAGGGTCAGACCACTTCCTTGTCTCACTCTCATTTGGGTAGGATGATCCACCCAAAGGGAGTCCCTTCAAATTTGAAAACATGTCGTTGAGAGATAATCACCTACTAGAACTAATTGAGAAATGGTGGAATGAGATCAAGTTTGGAGACAACTCAGATCTTTTCAAAATGACAAAAAAACTAGGTCACATAAAGAATAAGCTCAAGGAATGGAACAAGACACATTTCAATAACATATTCCAGGAGAAGGAAAGGCTGGAACAAGAAATTAGAGTCTTGAATGAACATGTAATAGAGAAAGGGATGGATGTAGAAGACTTTGAGAATGAAAAATGTCTAAAAGAAGAGCTGGCAGCAATCCTAAAGAGGGAAGAATGCTATTGGCGACAAAATTCAAGGGAAATATGGTTGAAAGAGGGTGACAGAAACACCAAGTTCTTCCATAAATCAATAATTGTCAATAGAAATAGGAACAAAATTGCAAAAATCAAGAAGGCTAATGGAGAAACAATTCAATCTATTGAGGAAGTCAACAAGGAGGCAGTCAACTTCTTTGAAGAAATTCTAAAAAAGGAAGGCCAAGAAAATAGGGCGCAAGGGACAATATTCTAAGTGTAATCCCCACAATCATAATTGAGGATCATAATTTGTGCCTATATCAAAAGATCTCCTTGAAAGAGGTCAATATTTAGCAGTGTTCTAGATGAACCCTGATAAGGCCCCAGGCCATGATGGATTCCTTGTTAGCTTCTTCCAAAGATTCTGGGACATAGTGGGGGAAGATCTTGGAGCTCGGTAGAAGAGGAATCAAGAAGAAGAATGGCAATGTTGGGGGTAGTGAATCACACCTTTTTTTCCTTAATCCCCAATAAAAAAGATCCATAAACAATGAGTGATTTCAGGCCAATCGCATTGTGCAATAAAATGTACAAGGTGGTCACCAAAATAATAGCAAATAGACTCAAGGAAGTATTGAATGAGGTGATATCAGAAGAGTAGAGTGGCTTTGCCCCAGGGCGGTCAATAGTGGAAGGAATAATCATTGCACATGAAACTATACACTGATCCAAGAAGAACAAAGAGGCCTGCATGATACTAAAACTAGATATCCTCAAAGCATATGACATGGTAGACAAACAATTTCTCTTGAAGGTACTAAAGAAATTTGGATTTGGGGAAAATTGGATCAAGTGGGTTAAAAGTTGCATCTCCATAGCTAAATTCTCAGTACTAGTGAATGGTTCTGCTCATGGCTTTTTCCCCTCCTCAAGAGGGTTAAGACAAGGTGATCCCCTATCCCCATTCCTATTCATAATCATGGCAGAAGTGTTGGGTAGGGGGATTCAAAGATTGAGAAGGGAAGGAAAGCGGAAAGGTATCCATGTGGCTAATGGATTGGAGCCCTCAACACATCTCCAATTTGCAGATGACACATTCTTGATGGGAGAGGCTAGTAGGATGGAGGCAAGAGTGATAAAAAACTTTCTAGATGACTACTATAGGGTGTCAGGGAAAAGCATCAATTGGGGAAAATCAAAGGTATTCTTTCTAAACACACAACCTAGCCTGTAGAGAAATTTAGCCAAGATTTTGAATTTGAGAGTAGCATCACTACTAGGTCAATTCTTGGGGATGCCCCTATTTACAGATATCAACAAAAAGTGTTATTGGGAGAAACTAGTTAATAGCTGCATGAACATGCTAGGAACTTGGAAGGCAAATGGTTGTCCTCAGTAGGCAGATTACTAATGGTCAAGTCAATTATGTCAGCCATCCTAGTGTACTCAATGTCATGCCTAAAATTACCCAAAGTAGTGGAAGAAGCCCTCACCCAAAATTTCAAGAAATTATTTTGGAGTGGAATAGGAGATCAAAATAAATTTCCTCTATTGGTGTGGGATAAAGTGTGCAAACCCAAGGATGCTAGTGGGGTAGGGATAAAATAGTTGTTAATAATGAATCAGGCCATGGTGGCCAAATTGGTATGGGACATCCACATGAAAGGTGAGCAAAAAGGGTCATAATCTTAAGGAGAAAGTATCTAGACTCAAATGATCTAGCTAGAATTCTCACTAACCCCCCGAGAGGTTCAACAATATGGAATTTGATGCTAGATAGTAGGGATATAATTTAGAAAATCATGTAACTTGGGAAATCAAGAATGGAGAGAATGCATCCTTCTGGAATGATTCTTGGTGTGGAAAAGCTCCCATCAACAACACTCTAGACCTAGATGAAATCAAGGAGGAAACCACAAGGCTATGGGGGATCAAGGTGGCCAACTATGGTAGGAGAATTGTTAATCAAGGGTTCTCCAGTTGGAGCTAGAATGATCTTCAGACCCTCAACTCTCCTCAAGCACAAAAAGATGCATTGACAAAGATCCTCAAGGGTAGATATTTCATCCCATCAAATGATCAAGACATGATCTAATGGTGTGAGTCATCAATAGGCACATACAAGGTGAGGCTTGGCAACAAGATCATGGAGTTGGCGATGCCTCGACAAGACTGGCCATACAAATTGTTTTGGAGAAGGAAATGCCTCCCCTAGGCTGGAGTCTTTGCTTGGTTGGTGACCTAGGAAAGAATCTTTACAGAGGATAGGCTAGCCACCTTTGGTATACAAGGCCTGGGTAGATGTACTCTATGCAAAGAAAATGAGGAATCAACAAATCGTATCCTCCTAACATGTCCCTTTGCACATTATTGTTGGAACATAGTAAGAAACAAAATAAACATGTAATGCCCTATGCCAGTAGACCTTGCATCATGGTTCAAAATGTGGCCTCAAAAAGGTAATAAATATGTTTTTGGGGGGATATGGTAGATTACCCCATCCATTGTGATATGGAAGATATGGAAGGAGTGAAACAGAAGAATCTTTCAAGGAAAGGAGATGAACAAAGACAGACTATGGGACAAAATTGAAAGGCCCATAGTAGAAGTGGCAAACGAGGATGCTCAAAACAACTTAGTTAAATAGAAAGCCTTCACAAATGGGGATGACTACCTAACCAAAAAAATTATTGGCCTCAAGTTGCCACTACTGAATGGGAATGGATCAACTCAGACATCTACAACCAAGAGAGCAGAAGTAGCATGGTAGGTACCAGAGCCAAGATGGACTAAGGTAAATTTTAATGGGGCAACATGTGGCAATCCAGGACCAGGTGGTGTTGGATGTATTGTAAGGGATGCTGAGGGAAAGACCATAGTAGAAAAATCCACACCTTTAGGCACTTGCACAAACAATGAAGCTGAGTTTAGAGCAACAGCCATAGGGTTTCAACTGGGGATCAATTTGGGAGTGAAGAAAATTCATCTAGAAGGTGATCTTTGATGATCATAATCAATGTCATTAGGCGAGGCACTACTCCAAACTAGAAGCTCAACCATCTATTGCAGAGTGTCAAGAAATTGGCGGATAGGTTTGAAGCCTTCAAAATTAGCCACATTTATCAAGAGGGTAATGACAAGGTGAACGTGATGAAAAAAGGGCATCAAAACACTCCATGTAGGCAAACCCGAGAATCGGCATTGGAGGCAACTTCCGGCAATGATACTTAAATTAGTAGTGAAAGAATATCATATGGTATCAAGGATGAAATCTAGGGATTTATTTGACATGACAAGGGCCATTAGTAGAAGTTAATAGCAAATAAATCAAACAAGTTCTAAGGAAAAGGAAAGGTTCGGTGGATCTCACATTACCATGCATTAATTTTGTCAAGTACCTTAAGCAAGGTGGTGGCAAGTATACACACTCTAAAAGACATGAAAGCAAAAAAAAAAATTATGAAGAAGTAAGGCTTTTTCTATTAAAAGGCCTCAGCTAGTGTCAATTGGATCATTCAAAATAGTGGCTTTTTAGAATTAGAGTGTTTGCATTTTTAGAGGAAGTGGCGTAGTAGGTTTGTGATAGCGCAATGGAGACTCCGCTGGCCATGGATATGTCAAAGCAGCAACAATTCTTTCAAGGAGAAGTAACAGACAAGAAGCTACAAAGGTTGTTGGCCTCTTCCCACCTGCTTGTGCTTTAGGCAACTAAAAATTTTGTAGGCCTTGAATTCCTAAGAGCATACCATAGGTTCAGGTCTAATTTAGAAATCCTAGCCATGTTCCTAGCAGTGCTCTTGCACATGGGTGTTTCAAAGGAAGTAGGGAGAAAATTGACAAAGATGGTCTTCATCCACATGTGGTTGGGAGACACCGTTGCAGCCCTAGATAATGTGGATGAGAACAAGCATATCCCAATGCCACCAAACTATTACATGATGAGAATGCGCAAAAGAGAGGTTGTGAAATTTCCTTTGGTCTGGACCATTGATCCAAAAGGGTTTGAAAAGTTGTGGGATGAGCGAGAGTAGAGCATCACCTTCCTTCTCAGAGTAGCCAAGCTGGTCACCAACCTTCCACGAGGCTAGGCAATGAGATATGTGGAAGATGAAGGGATTTCTGAATAAATTGTAGCAGGGGATGACGAAAACTAGGACTTTGACACTAAAGAGGAATGGCGCTAGAACAACAACAGAGACTCAAATGAGAAGGCAAAGGGTTTGATTCACCAAAAATGTGGAGTATATTGCCTAGTGGTTGTGAATTACATCACATACATGAAGCACGTGGAGTCGGAAGATTCTGAGGATGAGGAGGAGGAATGATGGAAGTTGTTGGGTCTAGTACAGTTACAAAATTTCTATAGTTTTATTTCAGTACTAGAAAATACTAGGGTCTAGAAATTGCAGTCAGTTTTGGGTTAGTAATCAAATGCATGTGTCATTGCCAGGCCATTTTGTATGGAAATTGTAAATGCAAGCACAATTGGGTAGGAAAGGGTAACTTATGAATGGCCATTTTTGACAGAGAAGGCCAACAGGAAGTTCTTTTTTGGTTTTTCAGAAACTCATGTAAACTCTTTTTTGGAAGCAATATAGGGTGTTGCCCCTTAGCAGCGATTTAACAAGCCAAAAAAGAAAAAGAAAAAAACTTGTTGGTGTGAACTCCTTTATTTGTACCTTGTATCTAGGAGAACTATTTATACTTGAGGAGGCCTTTAGTTAGTCCTTGAAAAAATATGTTGATATTTTTTAAAAGCATATATGCTATGTGTTTCATGCAATTAAGGGGCATGGCAAGTGTCAAACTTATATAGTTGGTAAAACATGTGGTGTATGTGTGGCTAGGTGTTGGACATATGTGGTGTTGAACTAGATGTGTCCAAATGAAGGCATGTACATCCATGTGCAAGATTGAAATATGTGGAGGAATAGTTACATGCAAAGATGCATAAGAATTATGAACTAAATGGGTGCAAAACTATCTTGTGAATACTTGCACTAAGACTTCTTGACACACATTGTGTAGGCGTACACCCATGTGTTGAGTGATAATGAGGTTATAATTTTGTTTCCTATTATGCTTAGATCTTTTTTTAATATTATTTTTTAATTTATTTTATAAGAAAGATAGGTCCACTAGAAAAAAAATATTTTTGAAATATCTAAAAATATTTTGAAAACTAAATCTTTTTTTCAATAAAAAATAATAATTTCTAATAAAAAAACACATTACAATAAAATGTAAATCTGAATTTCCATTAGAAATACCAATAAAAAATTATTAATAAATAAAATATTTAATAAAAAATTATAAAAAATAGATATTAGAGTTAATTTAATTTTAAAATGCATTTGTGGAGAATGTTATCTCCATTGGAAATTCAAAATGCCGTCCTCCCGCTCGCTCTGGCTCGGCTTTCCCCTTTCAAATAAGGGTTTCCTACTCGCAGGTTCTTCCCTTGTCTGCTATCTAGTAGTAGATTTGTCGTTGTCTGATGGGGATCCACCTGTGAATGTGCCACGCGTGATTGGTGTTGGGTTTCCTGATGGGAAGCTTGCTATTTTGCCTTTTCTTGTGGACAGTCTCTGCATGTCTACTAGTGCGGTGTCTACAACCCATAATGGATCGGCAGGTGTTGTTCTTGATCACCTGTCCGTTGGGATTTCAAATCGTCAACTTGTAGTGGACTTATTGGAATCTGTAGAGGTTTCTTCTGGGGGCTGGGCTTCTGTGCGTAGGGCCTCCCCTTCTCGTGGTTCTTTTGTGGATGCGGCGAACTTCTGGGAATGTATTACGCCCTGTTACTTTTGTTGAGAAGATGGGATTTGTTGTGGGAAAGGGTTTTGTTCGGAGAAATAAACAACTACCTCTTCCCTGTGCTATTGCTACAACTGCGGTGTCTTTGGGGGCAGGAAGTGGTTGAATGTGAGAACTATTACACGACTAAGGGTTTGATTTGTAGATTTTGTCATCAATTTCTTGTCTCACTTATTTATATCGACGGATTTGTGAGCATTGGACTCTTTTGGTTGAGGGTAAGAGAAAAAATTACTCTTTTGTTAGAGGATTTTCTGTAGTTTGTTTTGATATAGTTTTGGTGTACTTCAGCCTATGACATTGGCACAGGTCTTGGTCAATTTCTAAAGGTAGACCTGGTTTCTAAGAACTTTACTCAAACCTCATTTATATGCATCTTGGTGAAAGTTGATCTGTCGAAAACTTTAATAAGTGAGGTTTTTCTACATTAGTCTGGGTCTCAGTTGGTTGGTTGTGAGGGCATTCCTTTTTGTTGCAGGCGTTGTTTCACTACTAGGCACTTGACCTCGAATTGTTCTTGTGGTTCACAAAAGTAGTCTTCTTCAACTTGGTGGAAAAATGCTCTTCCTAAACATCTTATTATGTTTCTTGAAGATTCAATTTCTGATTCAAGGGATTTAGAGCTGCTCTCTTCCATTCCAAAAACTTCTCCCTCTAGACTTGGTGAAGCTCTTTTTGATCCTTTGGCTAATATTCTTGAAGCTCGACAAGTAGTTTCTATTGTTCCTACTTTTCCTTAAGCTTCAGACTATCAGTTGATTGTTGCTATGATGGTAACTTGTCAATTGACAACTCCACATTGTTCCATAGATTGTGTAGTGCTCATATATGGGCCCTTTGTGGGGGCATCTCATCCCTCTTCTCCTAGGTCTATAATTTTGAATGTCAACTCTTGATAGATAGTTGTACAAAGGAGAAAGAAAGGTAAGTTGGTCTCTCATCTGCGAACTGAGCCTATGACAGTGGGAGTGCATAAAATTGAATCAAACATATTTTAGGCTCTTTTTTATTTCTTTTTGTCTTGGGCAACTTGATTGCTTTTTCATTGTGTATTTGTTGTTCTATTTTCCTTTTGTAATAAGGTTTGGGCCTTGTGAAAAGCCCAAATTTAGCTTAATAAAAACTAATTTAATTTAAAAAATCTTGGCAAGATCTTATTTGTTGTCAAAATTATGCACTATGGTATCTTACTCACTATAAAATAATATAAAAATTATAATAAAATGATAAAAACTAACCAAAAATTATAGTAGTATATATTTTAATTGAATCACAACTTTATATTATAACAATTTGTTTGATATAATAATTGAATCTCTCCAATGCTAAAAATGTTAATTTTTGTGACCCAATAAAACTAAAAAGTTGGACAGACTATTGTATTTTCACTTACACACATACATTCATACATACGTACATACACACATACATAGATACATACATACATACTACATACATACATACATACATACGCTTAACCATCACACTCTAAACGTTGACCCCACTTAGGTGGCCGGTGTGGGCCCCCTTAATCCATCCCATTTGCCATGTCTAATCGTCATTTCCGTTAGGTTTTATTCTCGCGCAAAGTTGATTTTTTAAAATTGTTTTCTCCTACCCGTGTTATCTCTGTATGCAACAAACAAGGTTCCGACCTGAGCAGATTTAGTTTGCATACTCGCGGCTTGTGTCAAAATGGGAGCTTTGGAACTGGGTATGGACGTCCATCATTACTGCTAGAATTGTTCTGGCAGACATCCATGCAAAGCGTAGACAAGGGACGTGAACTGTTTGACGGGATACTCAAAGAAACGTGGTTTCATTGAACGCTACAAATGCAGGATATGCACAAAATTTATTTGTTGAAAAGGATTTAGAAACTTTCAATCGAATGTAATCAGCAGGTGTAAATCCAGACTTTGCAATATTTGTGGTCATCCTCCCTGCCCGTGCCAAAATGGGAGCTTTAGAACGGCATATGGACATCCGCCATAGGATGAAGTAAATCAATTTTGTCACATGTTGTAGCTACAGCTGCCCTGGTAGACATGTATGCAGAATGTGGAAGCGTAGACAAGGGACGTGAACTGTTTGACAAAATAACCCAAAGAATTGTTTATAGAATTCCATGATTGTAGGATATGCAATAGACAAGGAACCTAAATTGTTTGATAGAATGCCGCAAAGCATGTGTTATGCTAGGATTGCATAATCTCCATCACCTTTATCTTAGGGTTGCATAATCTACACAATGGATTTTGGACTTATGTGATTTTGTGTTATGTTTTTTAGCTATGATTTAGCTATAGGGAGCTTCTAAACTCTTGTAAAGGATCTTATTTCTATCAAGTTAGGTTTATATATAATTTTTTCTAGCATGTCTTTTTATCTGTTGGTTATTACTTAATTTATAGTTGTGCATTTAACGTTCTTTAATCTCCATATCATGTCAGTAATTGATCCTAAATATTTGATCTTATTCTTTATGTTATTATTTATTCCCTGAAACTCCACGCTTAGATATATATAAATTTCTAGTATCTAATTTGGTTCATCATACTTATAATTTTGATGTTAGTTTTTAACATAATGTGTTATCTTTGTAATGTTTTGTATTAAGTATGTTTTATCATTATTTCTTGAACTAATCATATTTATATAGATTGATTTAAAAACTTTATGCTTGCCATTATAAGAAGTGCTTAATATTTCATCATAGAATTCTCAAGAAAATTTTAGATAGTTCAATAGACATGAATATTCTTACTCTTGGACTAATCTACCCTCTAGGATACCTTTTTTTTTCTTAAACGAAATAGTTCTTGCACTAGGAAGCTTGAAATTTCCACTAGTGAATTTTTCTAGGTGATTGCAACCCATTTTGACTATTGCAATGTGACTTTGCAATCTAAATTTCAAATAGTTTTAAATTTTTCTATGCATATTGTGTACATAATCATAGTCCAATTAACTTACTTGTCTTATTCAAATAATTAATACCTAGCTCTCTAATCCAAGTTTGTACATGGTTACAATGTCATCCTCATAATTGTGATCTTCATTTAGTAAAATACAAAATCAAAATCAAACATTTTTCCATATACATTCCACTTTACAGTTTGGTCCTAAGCGAACTATGCACAATCTTTGAAATTGATATAATTTTCATGTATAAAATAATATCAACTTGCACTTATTCAATAACATAAAGAATCATTAGTTATTAGAAGAACAATAATTTGAAATTGTACTAAAATTATTAAATCAAGAAATAAATCTTGCACATCTAATCATACCCATCCTAGTGCATCTGAATCACCTAGTAATCATCCTATGTTCATGTTTGAAGTTTATTATCTATTTTGAGACTTGTATTTTTAAATTCTACCTTAATAGGAAAACCCTAAGACTATGAAAGATGATATTATTGTTTATTAGTCAAGTTATCTAAGAATCTACTAGGTAGAATCCAAAGATCATCAAAGATTAAATTTTTGGGTGTAAAGTGAGATTGTGGTTGTGAGCTAGATCTAGAACTATGAACTCAATCTAACATATAAAAAAAGAAATAATTTAATTTTGGTCTATATACATGACTATTTAGAATACTTCAAGGTCTTAGGAAACAAAAATCACATTATCTTCATCAATTAACATTTATTTTTGGTTATAAAACTAAACAATATCAATCTTATTTTGTAGTTTATAGTACAATTGTACTTTTTATCTAATATTACCTAATTTAATACACTCCACTCTATTTTCTTATTCAATCTAAAATTATTTATGTTTCATTGCTCCACTTACTTAATTAACCTAAACTACCCATAAAGGAATCTCTTAAATTTTATTTTAAATAGAATATCAACAACTTTGCTTGGAATTTGATTGCATGTGGCCTAAGTTCTGGTTGTAAGTTAAAGGGTACTATTTCATACCATCCTCCAACAAATTTTTTTATTATGGTTAACCTTTACCAACACACTGTAAGTGTTGACCTATAAGGCAGCTGATGTGGAGCCCACTTAACCTATCATGCTTATTGTTCATCATTCTCATTCATCATTCACATTCAAATTATTCCCACAAAATTCCATTGTTTCACTACATGCAAAAAATAGGTTTCCAACCTAATCAATTTTCATTTGTCAGTGCACTCATGTATTGTGCAAAAATGGGAACTTTGGAATAGGGTATCAATGTTCATTAAAGCATTAACAAAATGGGGATTATTTAGATATTACATTTGGAAATGCTTTGGTAGACATGTATGCAAAATATGGATGCATAGATATGCATGTGAACTATTTGATAGGGTTCCTCAAAGAAATGTTGTCTCATGAAATGTCATGATTGTAGGATAGGCACAAAATAAATTGTTGAAAAAGCTTCATAAACTTTCAAGACAATTCAATTGGTAGGTGTAAATCCAATATTTGCAACCTTTACCAGCATCCTCCCTACCTATGCCAAAAACAGAGCTTTGGAACATGGTACATAATCAATCAAATTATAAAAGATAGATGGATTTTTTCATACGTATGGACATCCATCGAAACTTAATGGAAGGGAATTTTATCAAAAAAATTATCATTTGGAAATGCTCTAGTAGACATATATGGAAAATGTGGAAGCATAAACAAGGAATGTAAATTGTTTGACAAAATACCTCAAAGAAATGTGGTCTCATGAATACCATGCTTGTAGGATATGTAGAATGTGGAACCATAAACAAAGCATGTGAACTATTTAACATAAATCCCCAAAGGAAAGTGTTATCAAGGAATCCCCTATTGTCGATTAATCATAAAATCAATTTTTTAAAAGGTATTAGGAACTTTCAAGAAAATGCAATTGGAAAGTATAAATCCTAACTATGCAACCTTTTCTATCATCCTCCTAGATTGTGCCAAAATGGAAGTTTTGGAACATGGTATGGACAACCATCAAAGCATAAAAGATAGATCAATTTTGTTAGATTTTATAGTTACAACTGCTCTAGTAGACATGTATGAAAAATGTGGAAGCATTTGACAAGGGGAATGAAGTGTTTTGAGACCACATTTCATACTTATTTACAAGGAATTCTACATCCTTAATCTATTCTTTATTTCTTAATAATTTAACATTCTTTTGTTTGTTGTTATTTATTCTACCTTTTTTTATAAAATGCATGTAATAAAGGCATGGTTGCAATTAACAAGTGTGCTAACATTCTTATATCAAAATTGGACTTTGTTCCTCCTATTAGCAACCTATGTTTTCAATAGGCCCTTCCTATTATTTTCCATCAACTAGCTTATGCAATTTCCATCTTTAATTCTTATTACCTTTTAAATGTCTTTAACAATCATGTTATTCATAAATTTAATTGCTAGTAAATCAACCAATTTCTTATTTTGTTATCATTTCCCAACCAAGTCCCATTTAGATTAATAATTTAGTGTAAGACATGTTAAACAATCTAACTAGAAAGAAAAATAGTGTTTTTTTTAGTTGGTAGAGAATTTTTGTGTGTTTACATATTGATTTAAGTAAACCCATTTATGATAGGGTATTAATTGAATCCTAAGATAGATAATTGAAAAGGCATTCCTACATTTAAATTATGTAGGCTATCTATTGTCTATTTATATTTTGGTGAAATTAATGTGAATCCTAACCTCTATTATTTATTCCTTTCATCCTCAAAAGAAATTTTCTCTCTAAATAACAAACTCGCATTCTAATGTCCAAAAATTAGTTAATTCTACTTTGATTTTTTAATTTTGTAATCATTCAACATTTTTTTTAGCAAACATAAACACATTTTCAATATATAGACCTTATCAAAATTAGGCCCATTTACTACACTATTGTCCTTCTCTATTATTTTCAATAAAAAATAAACTCTAAATTTTTCTACTCAATTGTCCTATAGTATAGAAGGATGAATTATTGTTTCTCTTATTTGATAGAAATTATTATGCTTCTTTCTTTGACCATCCCTTCATCATACAAATGTATCTCTTATAGAAACCCTTTTCTAAACCTATCCATGTGTTTTTCTTCATCTTCCTTCTTTCATTACCCTTCCTTTATTCTCATCCACCCCACATGATGTCCCATTCTACATGTCTCACAAAGATGACCACTTTGATAATAAACCCCTACTAGACAATTCTTGGTTTTTCACTCACCAAAATTGACCACCTCTGGTCTCTCCCCTAAAGTAGCCTACTTGATGATGTCACGTAATCGTAAATCTCTTAAATTGCATACTCCTTAACAAATATCATCATTACCCATATTGAGGGATTAGAGATATAACACTCATGTTCTAACCACACTTTTAAATCATTGTTCATAATATCTTACTAATTTATCCTTAGTTTTTGTCAACTTCCATATTTTATTTACGTTTGTTGTTCATACATTAGGTGAATGGAAATGGGTTAGGTATCATGGATGTGGTGTGTCTAATGCTAGAAGAAAAAAATAGCAAGGGAAATAAGATGGAAGGCATTCAAGGTTTAGAGATTGGTTCTACCACATACCTTATACCTGTTGGTATGATGGTATGAGTAATTCTAAAAGTATGGATTCCACAAGGAGGAAGGGAGATGGGAAGTGGGTTGAGGGAAATGAGAATATAAAATATTAAAATCTCAAAATTTTGAGATATTAAAGAATAATGAAGATCCTCAAACTAGGAATTAAGGATGGCAAATACTTCATGTTAAAGGTGAGAAAGCATGGAAAATTGCAAGTGTTCATGGATTAGTCTTATAGCTTAAGAAGTACATGACTAAATGGAGACCTAAAATTCTAGGGCTAAAGATAAAGGCAAAGTAGGGGGTGGAAGCATTGGTAAAGTCATGATAAAGTACCTAGGTAATGAGAAGTCCAAAAAACATAATCAAAGGTCTCAAACAAAAATGTAAATGTTGGGTTTCAAGGAATAGAGGGAAAGAATACTAGGAAGAGGAAACCTATGAACCCAATAAAGGCTACAAATAGACACAAACACCCCTAAATCTTAGAATTTCTATAGTTTAAGATATTTAGGCATGTTACAAGTATAGCAAAAGATAAAACACTACAACACAAACATTTTTTAATAAGGGGGTCTATTGAAGGAATCTTATATTTTTACTGTAGACAATGGCCAAAATATGGTTCTATTAAGAAAGGAAACACCTAACTCAGATAAATTTGCACTTAAACTAATATAGACCCTAACATCACCTAGAAAGAGGTAAGACAAAGATATCACATAACAACTATAGGGAATTTTTTTTTTATCAACTATCAATGAGGGATTCTATAGGTAATAAAATAAAACTTCAAAAGAATTAGAATCACATTAGAGTCCTTTTAGTAAGAATAATATGCAAGGTAAAGCCTCAAAAGGACAAACATCAATAGTGGGTTCCTTGATTTTTATCTAAAATTAGAGATATTGTTCAAAGGCATAGAGAAGTGGAAACTTTATTAGAGACCGCTCATAAAAATTCTAGGATAAGCAAGCCAACATAGGAACCTATATATTAGCGTTTATCATGATTAAAGCTTTTGAAAATAAATTCATACAAGAAATTAATCTTCATGAATTAACAAGGCCTTGGACTAATCCATGGAAAAATGTGTATGCAAGTGAGTTCATTTCCTCTTCTTGAAATCAACTAAACTAGTAATTAGAACTAGGAATTGCAACAATCTTAGAAAAAAAATTCATTGCAATGTGACAAATAACACATACACCAAGGTTCTTAACAAGTCTAATAATTTTTCTAAGGGACATTGTCTAAAACCAAAGGTAATTGACAACTTTTCACTATGTTAGCAGTGAAATATTTTTTTCCCCTCCCTTTCCACTCCACTAAGTGTCTTGCATCTCAAAAATGCCTTGCTTCCTTCATTTCCAAAACAAATTTCTCCAACTTCACGTAGATTTATTGTGACCTACTACACAAAAATAACCTTCCATTTTATGACCTTCAATCCAACTACATCTGGGGAGATTTTTAACTCCTTATCTTTCCTCAATCTCCTTATCATTTGCTCACACGACCTGCCCACTTTTGTATAAATGTTTAAGAGAAGAACAATAGTTAATTTTTTTAAGATCCAAATAGAAAAATAACGTTACTATAAATACTCCTAAGCCCTATATTCATATGGGATCTATAGGCACCAGGGAAATAGATCTACACATCCATACACCCTAGGTTTAATTGGCATCTTGATGATAAAGTTAACAGTTTTGTCAAGATAGCCAACACGAGCAAGTAAGGTCAAGCACAGACAATGATCAATTGTAGGTGTAAGGTTACCTATGCAATTGAAGTATGTATGACTCACATTCACTAAACCTACATGGCTACATACACATATAACACAAACAAAGTTATAGTGTCAGGATAAAATATTTTAAAATAATCCTTGTAAAATCCATTTTGTGCATATCCCACAAACATTGCATACCTTGAGACTACAATTCTTTGAGGCATTTTTGTCATAGTTTACGCTTCCACATTTTCTATATTTTTCTACTAGAGCATTTCCAATGATAATATCTGACTGAAATCCCCCTTCATTATGCATATTACAAAATCCCTCTGTCCTTTATCCTTTCATTGATTGCATACCTTGTTCCAAAGCTCCCATTTTAGCACAGGAAGGGAGGATGCTGGCAAAGGTTGTAGATTCTGGCTTTATTCCTGCCAACTGCATTTGCTTGAAGGTTTCTAAAGCCTTTTCAACAAGTCCCTTTTGCATATATCCTACAATCATAGCATTCCATGAGACCACATTTCTTTGGAGAATTATGTCAAATAGTTTACATGCCCTATCCTTTCTTCCACAATTTCCATACATATTTACTAGGGCAGTTGCAGCTACAACATCTAACAAAATTCCTTTCCATTATCCTGTGGTGGATGTCCATACGCCATCCCAAAGATCCCATTTTGGCATAGGAAGAGAGGATGACCACAAATATTGTAGAGCCTGGGTTTACACCTATTAATTACATTAGATTGAAAGTTTCTATAATTCTTTTCAACAATATATCCTGCAATCATAGCATTCAATGAAACCCCATTTCTTTGAGGTATCCTATCAAGTAGTGCACGTCCCTTGTCTATGCTTTCATATTTTGTATAGATGTCTACCAAAACATTTCCAATAGTACTAATGGACGTCCATACCATGTTCCAGAGCTCCCATTTTGGAATAGGCCACGAGTATGGAAATTAAATCTATTTAGGTTGGAACCTTGTTTGTTACATACAGAGATAACACGGGCAGGAAAGAAAATTTTTAAAAATTCTACTTTACATAGGATTAAGATGTAATGGAAACGACAATTAGGAATGGTGAACGGGATGGATTAAGGTGCCCACACCAACCACCTAAGCGGTCAACGCTTAGAGTGTGCTGGTTAAGCCAACCCCATACCTACATACATACAAAACAATCTTCAAACTCTACTAGTGTTATATTAAAATTTTAGACCTTGATAATACTAGAAGGTTTGAATATTGGTTCACCGAAATATATGGAAAAAATGAAACCTTATATATATGCTTCATAAATAATACTTTCCTATATAGATCTTAGCTAAATTTAGAGTTATAATGGAAACAAGTAATTAAAAAAGCCAAAAGAGGTTAGGAAATGCTTAGGTCTTTTACTATGTTGAGTTTGACTTGATCATGTAGAAGTATTCAATAATTGAATATGTAAATTTGGTATTAGATTTAGGATGAAAACTCTATCATTGGTAGGTTTCTAATGTCTATTCTATTTTTATACATGCTAGTACATGATGTTAGTTTGATTTGGTGCAATTTAGTCCTCTATTAGAATTAGGAAGATCTAGGAGATAAGAGACAAACACATGAACAATATGCAATATTGTATTTAGTTGACCCAAATGTAATGAGTACAAAGCCTTGTTTATATAGGCAAGGATGATGCAATCCAGCCATGAGTTGAATTGACAAGTGCTCCAAGATGTGGCATAAATGACTAGAGAAGTGTCCTATAAGTGTCAATCATAGGAACTCTTGGAGTGTGCAAACCAACAACCTTTATGAACAAGTCATGAACCCTGTGTGCCAAGTGTTAGTGACATTTGAGGTGAGTTGGAAAGTCTTCCAACCTCAAAAGGTGTGTGTATGAGGTTAACCAAATAATTTGGTAACCTCTAGAGGTTTCAATGGTTGCACATCTTGTCTAACCTCAAATACTTAAGTACACTTAAGTATAGTGAATAGATTAAATATTCACACTAACACTCTCAAATGTGATTATGTGTTTTCTTGTGCACTTTTGAATCATATTCAATTGTGATAATACTTACTTTTTTAACTTGGTGGTGCTAGATAGCACCTTTAGAATTTTCCTATGAGAGCTTTAAATTGTGAAACTCTTTTGAAATTGAGTTGGACATTTTGATGTCTTCATAAGATTTGAAGACACAAAAGACACACCAATGTAATATGCCAATGTATAATATTTATTTAATTAAAATGTTATATGCTTCTATTGTTCATGATTTAATACAAAATGATGATTTCTAAATTCTTAGATGACTTTTAGTATCCTAGAGATTATCTTTGAATATTGACCTCATATGCACTAAATTTAAATATTTAGATGTTTAAGCTATAAATAAGAAACAATTGATTTAGTCTAGGATGGAAAAAAGGTAGGATATAGGATGGATCAAATATGTATAGAACTAGCAATCGCACCTTGGTGTGCAAGGGGTACACTAAAAGAGGTGTAGAATTGGTCAATTAGGAAAAAAATGGTCTAGTTTTTGCATAGATTTGTGCAAGACATAAGGTTAATCGACAAACCATTTAGTAAATGATGTTGTTTGTGAAACAAAGGTCTCAATGGAGAAGTGATAGCTTCAAATCAGCCATGAATCATTTTGTAGGGATCCAAACATAGGTTAGACAAAACCTTTGAATGAGGAGAGAGAGGTAGATAGAGGGAGAGATAGAGGGGGAAGAGCGAGAGAGAGAGAGAGGAGCATAAGGAGATAGAGGAAAAGATAGAGTGATACATAAAGAACAAAAAGTGAAGACTTGATAAAGAGAGGGATATACACAGAGGGAAGAGGGAGATAGTGAGATACATACACATATTGAGAGAGGCAGATGGAAACAAATTTAGATATAGAGAGATGAAGAGAGATATAGAGAGACTAATATGTAGAGGGGGAGAGAGATAAGAGAAATAAAAGGAAATATATATTGAGGGAAGATAGAATTAATAGTTAAAATTTTTTCTATAACATCTAAAAAAATCTCCTTCCATTATGTTGTGATAGGCATCACGCCCTATTATAGACGTTTTATTTTGGCACAATTAAGGAGAAGGTAGGCAAAGGATTTTGAGATTGACTTTATACACGTCAATTGCATTTTCTTGAAAGTTTCTAAGTACTTTTCAACAAATCCATTTTGTGCATATTCTATGATTGTAGAAAGTAATGACAACACATATTTAGGGAATTATATGAAACATTTTTCTACCACAAAAATTTGATCACTTTGAGTTTAGGCTCCAAGTGCTAGGTCTATTAGATTAAAGTTGACAATGTGGATTGTCTAATTGGTCTCCAAGTAGTGTAGGTTGCATGTTATAAAGATTCATTACTTCTTATCCCCAAAAAGATGGGTGAGGTAATTTCTAGTTTATGCATTGACAAGGACCTTATTGTAGGCTGATATGTAGGTATGATGGATACCATATAGCATAGAACTATTTTTTTCAAAGCATTTTTAGTGGTAAGTTATATTTTATTGCATATTTTAACTTGATACTAATACTATTTTGTGATGATAGAAATGGGCCCTTGTTTTGTAATGAGATCATAATCTCGTGCCATCCCTACCATGATTGTTATTGGTGTGCTTGTTTAAAATGATACAAACCCTATCAATGATGTTGAGGGGGAAAATAGGGAAAAAATGGTAAATGAAAATTGGAAAAAAGGAGGAAACATGAGCAAAAAGTGGTGAATGAAAACTGACAAAGAGTATGAATGGATGAGATCACCCTGACCATCTTGTATCATTTTTTCAACATTGCACTATGTTGATGGTAAAAAGGAGGTTTCCCACCTCATATAAGGAACACTTCATAGGACATACCATTTTTCATTGAATATGTACTAAGTTATAAAAAAATTGTTGGTTTGAATCCCTTGTGATTGACCCATTCTATCTTTTTTCTCACTTCTCTTGTTTACACTTTTTTTTTCACTTTTTGGGAGTCTTAAATTACATTATGTCATTATTTTCCTTATACTCATTCTCATCAATGCAATGCTTAAGAAGGGATGCAAGATGATGAGAGTGGTCTCATCCATTCATAAAAATATTACACAAAGGAGACATCGGATTCAGTGAAGTTGATGCATATGTAGTGGAAGAATTATTATCTATCAAGATTATAAATTACTTATATCAAAGTCTTACGAAAGCATTGGCCATGAAAGTAGATACAACATATTCTTTTGAAGAGAAGATGCCTCTTTACTATAAATTTTACATTTTATTTTTCTTTGGTGTGTCATTAGTAAAATCTATGCTACATAGAGAGGAATATAGATAGAGAAATAGAGCATGAAGAATAGAGAAAAAAAATAGATGGAAAAATAGAAAAGTGGGAGAGAGGTGGAAATTGAGAAAGATAAAAAGAGTGATAGAGGAGACATAGCAATATATAAAGAAAAGTAAATAGATAGATAAGTTGAGAGAGAGGGAGATAGACAAAGAGAGAAAGAGATACATTTATAGAGAGGAATAGAGAGATAGGAGATGGGAGAAAAATAAGAGATAAACGGAAATTGAGACCAGGCAGGGAGAGAGAGACACATTTATAGAGAGAGATAGAGAGATATGAGATGGGAGAAAAATAAGAGATATAAAGGGAAACAAAGACTGACTTTTCATCAACAATTATGCAACAAAAATCCAAAGATGACACATGTCCATGGAGATCTATCTCTCTACCTATCTCTCTATATGTCACTTTATTTGACTCTCCCTCTTTATCTATTTGTCACTATCTCTCTCCACCTCTCTCTCTATATTCTTATATATCTCCCTCTCCCTCAATGTTATTTTTTACACCAACATTTGGAACTACACCATTTTACATGTCATTCACAATTGTACTAATTGGTAACTTGGAGTTTCTATAGGAGATAGGGCCAAGGGAGGAAGCCACTTAGGAATTCCAGTGGACATGTCATTTTTCACTAAATATGTAGTAAGTTTAAAATGCTTGTTGGTTTGAATCCCTTGTGATTGACCCCAAAGTCTTAAATTACACTATGCCATTATTTTCCTTATACTCATTCTTGCTTTTCTCTAGTTTGACACACAGCCTTATGAGTGTGTAGACACTATTTTGATTATATGTTCTTGAATTAAAATTTTACTTAATTTTCCATCCAACAACCATATTAAGTTTAATTTAATTTGATTTGTTCTATTATATATGCATTATTTACAAATTTAACTTGGACTAAAACAAAGATCATTTCTATAATTATAAAATAATAATAAATCTATCTATACATTATTATGTAATATTAAGTAAACTTTAAATGATATGTATCGCTAATATAAATATAATATAATTATGTAATAAATGGTATGTATTTAATGTATAAAGTATTATATCATATTTAATAAAATTTAAATAATATTTAGTATGGAATAATAAGTTAAATAGAATATAATTATATAATAAATATTATATTATATTTATATTAATATTATATATAAAATTTAATATTAATATAGATAAAATAAATAATATATAAATATTATATATAGTAATATATAGTATATTACTTCCCTATTGTATAATATAATATAAAATAAATATATAAAAATAATATAATATATAATAGTATAGTATACATGTATTAGAATATCTAATATAACGATATATTTAATATATATCTAATATATTAAATATCAAATATTAGATAAGGTTGCTGGTGAAATATTATTAAAAAATCAAAGCAAAGTAAAAAATTGATAGAAAATTATCAATGGTTATAGATGCTTCAATCGTCTTGTAAAAATGAAAAGTGAAATATGCAATTTTTTCTAAATTGATATCTCTTACATTACTTTATATTGGTTTTCTTTCTTATTTGGTTAAATGACTGGCAATAGAATACTCTTTTGAAATATTAGGACATATCGGGTAATTGAGATTTAATGAATCGAAACTGAGAACAAGACGACCTTTGCAACATTTCAGCGTTTGTCTTAAATCGAGATATACGTTAAATTTGACATATATTCCTCATTCCGCACTCTTTTGACGCTGAATAAAGAAACTTTGCATTTAATTTTCTGAAATTGACACCATCACGCCAACGCTTTATTTATAGGTCTTTTCATATATAATCTTACAAGTTCAGCATCGTAAATTTTATTATAACACATATTTGTTTCTCACTCAACAGTTGGGATTGAGAAGCAAGTGAATGAAATAGTGGATTTGCTGAGAACCACAGAGCAGTCATCGCTTGCAGTAATAATTTATGGCTTCGGAGGCATTGGAAAAACCACAGTCGCAGAAGCTGTTGTCTCAAAAATGGATCTCAACAATTACAATTATACTAGAGTAAATATATATGAAGAGCAATTGAATAATACTTTTACGAGCTTGCAACAACAAATTCTGAATGACTGTTTCCCAGATTATAATGGTGGTAAACCGATAGTGTTAAGAAATTTTGAAGATGGTCGAGGCCAGCTGATGGAGTCTTTTAAATGTAATAAAAATAAAGCTATTTTTCTTTTCATTGACAATGCTTTAAGGTCGACAGACCTGAAGAGGCTTCTACCCGAGGACTTGGAGGGCCTTCCCCAAGGTAGCAGAATTCTGGTAACAACAAGAAACTTAGCAACTACAGTAATGTTTGAAGGACAGCCCAACCTGAGGCGCAAACCCTATCGTCTGCAGACTCTGCCCGACAAAGATGCAATGGAGATTTTGTTCAAAGATCAAACCAAACGTGGCAAGATTGAAAATGCCAATTTAAAAAGAATACTAAAGATTTGCAGCGGGGTACCGCTGGCGCTCAAAATTGTTGGTGCTCAATTGCAGAAGCAGGAGTATCAAGTTGACAAGTATGATGATTTACTGGAAGCTTTGGAAAAGGGAGTTACAATCAAAGAAGAAAAGTTGAGTGAACGCCTTGTTGATTTTGTGTATGGTGAATTGGAAGAGTACATTCAGGAAGCCTTGCTTGACATATGCTGCTTCTTCACTAAATGGAAGCGTCAAGATGTGGAGTATATTGTGGGAGCAACGGCAGTTACATCTCTTCTTGAGGCTGGATTGATCACTTCAACTGCTCAGCACGATTGCTCCAACGCCATTTTCCCTCATGACGATGAGTTCCTTGTTCATGATATCATCAGAGCAAAAGGTCGAAGCTTAGCCAAAGACAATAGAATCTTAGATATTCAATCCTTATATGAAGCGGCAAACGAACAGGTATATTTACTTAGGTATCGTTTCCGATTGCATGTTTGAAAGAACAAAATTTAAATCTATTTACCCTAACCAACCAATGTTAATAATTTTGCAGAGGCTTCATCAAATCAAAGGAATCTGGCTTGTTGAGGACAAATCTGAACACGTTATTGAAGAAAAACACTTGAGTTCAATGAGAAAGTCATTAAGAGTTCTTGCATTGGGAGACCGAATGAAAGTGAGCCAAGTAAGTCAAATGAAATTTGAAGAATTGAGGTTTCTTCACGTAAGCGGTGACATTCCTCAATTACCAGTGAAGTTAGAGGAGCTTGATAATTTGAGAGTGTTCCATGGGCCTTTCTTTAAGGCAAGTGCTCTGTCTTCTATTACCATATGTGAAACATTTTATTATTTATACAATTTGATAGTTTTAGAGCTGTGTATTGACAATTGGAATCTCAATGCAGCTCCCTAAAAATGTATTAGCGATGAAGGTCATTGGCCAATGTCATTCAGCTGAATACTCAAAGTCTCAGATGACTCAGTGTTCTTTGGAAAAATTAGATTTCGGTGAATTGAAGGAGCTACCCAAGCTACCAAAAAGATTTAATCAGTTAAGTACATTGAAAATTTTAAACCTGCCTCTCCTCGTTGAAAAGCAGGAGCTGCATGAGCTAATCACACGGCTGCCTAGTTTAAGAGTGCTGAGTATGCGGCGCTGCCGGCGCTTGGAGCGTCTCCCAAAATCCTTTGGACAGCTGACTACTTTGACACACTTGGATATGCAGAGCTGCGAGAGATTGCAGTGTTTGCCAGAATCCTTAGGACAGCTGACCACTTTAACATCCTTGCTCTTGGATGACTGCACAAAACTCAAAAAATTGCCTGCCACTCTTGGACAACTGACTGCTTTAACACATTTGTCCTTGCACGGCTGCAAAGAACTCAAAGCCTTGCCTGACACCTTTGAACAACTGAATGCTTTAACGCATTTGGACTTGCACGGTTGCAAAACTCTCAAAACATTGCCTTTTACGTTTGGTCAATTGACTTCTCTAAGACACTTGGACTTGCACAGCTGCAAATCACTTGAAACATTGCCAGCCACCTTTGAACAACTGAGTGCTTTAGCACATTTGGATTTGCACGGTTGCAAAGCTCTCAGATCATTGCCTGCCACCTTTGGCCGATTGACTGCTTTAACACACTTGGACTTGCATGGTTGCAAAGAACTGGAAACATTGCCTGCTACCTTTGGACAACTCTCTGCTTTAAAGGACTTGGATTTAAGCGACTGTGATAAAATAGAAGCTTTGCCTTCAAACTTTAGACAACTGATGTCTTTGCAGCATTTAGAGTGTTCTGAGAAATTGTTAAGTGTGGTGGAGAGCCAAATATGTAGCCAGGTGTTAATTAACACTGGCTTTTTTCATGAACTTCAGAAGGGAATGCACGAAATTGAGAATCCCAATGCATGTGTTATTTGTTGGGCAAGTTTGTTGTGTGCTTATAAACATCTACGGCCTAAATTTGATCACAGTCTGGCTGTTTTAAGGCACTTTTATCATAAAATACAGTCAAAATTTTAAGAGATTGTATAAGACATTTTAAGATGAGGAGATGGCGGTACTCTGCCCCTTAACAATTTTATTGTTGTTTTCCGATGTTTGAACTTGACCTCCCTTAAACATTTTTCATCTTTTATTTTAAATTTTTGAATTTTGCTTTAGACTTCGAAGATATGGTATCAGCAACCCTTTTTTAATAAATTATATATTTTTTAAAATAATAAAACTATTATTTATAAAAAAATTATATTAATTATTCCAATATATATTTAACTTATATATAAGTTAATTTATAATAAAACATTTTTTAATGTTTGGAAAGCAGCTCTGAATGGTAACCATCATAAAAAAAAGTTGTTTGACAGGAAGGCACGACATCTACTTTAGATCCTCTAATTCAGCCATCGTTTGCAAGTTAAAGACGATTTTATTTGAGTGCCATCTGGGGGGCATGGAGTACGGTAACCCAGATGTATACAGTCATTCTAATGAGACTCTTATTTTCCTTTCTGCATGACTTTTATCAGATTTATCTAAACTGGTAGGGATCAAATTTCACTATTTTTTGTGAGCTCAACTATGTTCCCTTAACAATACATTTGTTAAATTATTATTTTATTTGTGTATCAAAAGTTTTTTTAATTTTTTTATATTAATTTAAAGTAATTTTGAATTAGAAAATGTTTATAACATAATTACAAAACTAACCATCATCGAAAAGAGAAACCCACTATTTAATTTTAATGTATTCATTTTAAATTTAACTAAGGGAAAGGGGGTCATAGTGGGTAGGGGTCCAATGGTGGGTATAGAAGTAGGTCTGAGTGGGCCCCATAGTAGGTAGGCTTAATATCTAATAAACTTACACTTAATATTCAATTGTAGAACACTTTTATCTATGAAGTACACAAATTGACAAATCATGTGATGCCACATCAACACACCAATAATACATGACTTAGTGACCTACTATCTGTCTCACCTTTTTTTTGGGCTTTTTTGGATACCTTGACAAAAAGCATGCTGATGTGGCATCATATTTGATGATGTGACCTTGAGACCAATTTTTATAAGCAGAGGACTTGCTAAATAAGTAGTTGTACAAATTTAGGAGTGATTTGAAATTTTCACATAAAAATGAGAAGTACAAAGTTAGGGTGGCCCACTATAGACCCTCTCCCTTATACCAACCACTGTTCAGTCACAGTGAGAAGAGGATTGCTCTAAACGTCAAAAACTAAATAACAAATCATTCATGATGAAAAAAAGAATGTAGTGGCAATTTAGCCCATCCTTTCAAGATATAGTGTAGATAACGGAGTTGCAACTTGGGCCATGCGGTTTCAAAGAAACAATCTCTCTTGAAAAAAGAAGCAAAAGCTTTGTATGAGAGGATTTCCATGAATTTGTTGGCTTTTATATAAAGAGAACTCGAGTGTTTCCAATCTTATTTTCAAGATAAATGGCTCAGGAATTTTGAAGCCAAAGAAAATCTCTATTAATTGTGAAGTGTTTAAAAATAAAAATAAAACCTCTTTTAGTTGCGTCGTGCACATCGTCGTGCCATCAGTCACCAACGAGAAAAATTGCATTTGATATTGACATCTCGAAAATAAAAGAAAACCCTAAAAAACACGTTTGTAGTAAAGTCGGTTTTATAATGAATTTGGACAGGTTTTCGATGATTTTTGCACAAAGGAACACACATTTTTGCGATTTTTTCTTCAAAAATCACCACGAGTTTTTGGAAACTCAGCAACGAATTTTTCGGCAATTTACTCACTGCTATTTGGGGCACATGAGTACTTGCAAATTTTGTAAGTGCTCGTACTATTTTTTCATTTGCGGTTCATAGTATTTAGAATAATTAGAAAATAGATGTTCGTTAGTTTTTTTAAGATTCAAGAAGATGTGTAATTTAAAAAACAAATCTACATTTATTTGTGAGTTAAAATATGTAAGAATATTTAGTATTAGGTTCATTTAAAGTTGTTTTCATTAAAGTGTTTTATCAGTTATGCTTATCTAGTTATAGAGTAATAAATCAATATTAGAATTATTTTTGGATCACACTTCTCAAATATGGATTCTTATGTTTCTTAAAGAGTCATAGTAACTTAGAAATGGTGGAAAGCCCCTCAAAAATGAACATCAACTTTTTGTGGACCATTTGAATGAAAAGCATGGATACCTCTCTCTCTCTCCTCCAAATGTTTGAATGATGCAATAATGCCAAAAATCTTGAACATGAAGGATCTCTCCACTTCCAAAGAAATGATCTTGGTAATATTGCTCAACATTCTCTCTCCATGGATATTCCAAACATATTGTACTCCTTTTACCTTAGTAAGTAAACACAAATCTTTTACTACATTTGATCAAGTGGTACTTGATTTCCCTTTACTAATACACATTCTTTTTTATCAAAAATGGGGGGATGTCAAACACAACTTTGGATGTATATCCAAAGAAATAACATCCACAATTACCTCATTAGTTGAATTGAATTTAATGGAAAACTTTTATTCACTTTACCCACTCACATGTAAATCAACGCTGTTTTCAATCCAACCTAAAGAATAAGGCTTGGGTTCTTGGTACACTCTTAAGCCAAGTTTACCAACCAAATATCAAGATATGAGGTTAGTTTGCAAATAAAACTTTAAAAGAGCATCACCTTTTTAATATTTACTTGATATTTAAGGCTAAATAATCTTCACACTCTCCTCTTGAGCCAAAAATCTAAAATTAGCCTTTTTTTAGTGAATGTAAATTTAGAATCAAATTTAGAAATACAATTGAAATTGTTTTATTCTTATTGTTAGAGTAAATAGGATATTTATCTGGTTAAGTTTACTTAGACACAATGCATTATAGTTTATTAGTGCATTTAATTAATTGGTAGTTGTTATTGATTACATTTTTACCATCTTTCCCCTTGCCTTTCGTGAGCATCTCTCAAACCTACAAGCCTATTAAACTTCATGACAAAGGTTAGTGCATACAAATTTACTAAATACCCCTATGAAATAACATGTCAATGCTCAAGAAATGCAACAAATAACAAGGATTAAAAGACATATAAAAGCATCGCATGTACCTATTCCATAGTGGATTGGTGTCACTTGTGCAAAGTGACCCTTTCCCAATCTTTGCTAAACTCAATGATAGATTCCTTGAAGATGGAGTGAAATGCACAAAATTAGCTCTCAATTGAAGAGAGTAACTTTGCATGAAGGTTGTGGATGATTTGTTGAAGAATGAAGCTTCCATTTATAGACTCTCAAGTTGAAAGAGTGCTCAAAAGAGAGCAATGTGGGAAAATGTTTTAGCCAATGAGATGGAGCCACTTGTCACCTTGTGAATGGTTGAGGAATGTGCAAGTTTTGGTCAATGCATAGCCAATAAATGAGATTGGTTGGCCTTTTTTCAAATTCAAAATTGGCTTGTTGGAGGGAGAAAAAGTGACTTTAATGCCAAGTGGGGGACATGTAAGAGGGAAGTTATTGCCATGTTGGAAGGGACAAGTCAACTTGTTTTCAAATTCAAACTTGAGGAATATTCTCCAAAGATGCTTTGTTGAGGGAAAATAATGATTTTAATAAATGAATTAAAATGATTTATTTGTGCAAGTGGGAAAAGCTAGAGGATGTGATGGGTGATTAGATTAGATTAATCAAGATTAGATTTAGTTAAGATGATGTTAGGTGATTTTGACCCATTTGACTTAGATTTGGGGATTTTAAATTAAATCAAAGGGAGATGAAAGGTGATTTCAAATTTAATTAAATAAATGTTTGATTTATTTAATTAAAAAGATGATGATAGTGTTAAATTAAATAAAATTAATTTATTCAATTTAAATGACCTTAAAAGATTAATCAGTTAAACTTGGTTTATTTAATTGATGAGAGAATATGATTATGCATGATGCTAATTTTGCGTGTCTACATTTTTCCCCTCTTTGAAGCAATGTACTTGCTACGTTGGTTCAAATAATAAACTTGCCGCGATCAAAATTTAATTTTTTATTTATTTTTTCGGATGCACCAACAGAAAATACACTAGTACATTTCCCCCTTGAGAGATCAAGCAAAAAAATTCGATTTGAGGGTCGATCTCATGATAAGGAGGTTCAAAAAGGATAGTTATGATGATGATGCAAATGAGATGGTTTTAAGATGCTTAGAATAACCAATCTATATTATTCTAAACAACTTAAATGATGATGTGATGCATGT
The DNA here is from genome assembly GCA_007258455.2 of Sequoia sempervirens. NCBI lineage: Eukaryota > Viridiplantae > Streptophyta > Pinopsida > Cupressales > Cupressaceae > Sequoia > Sequoia sempervirens. Next base: position 576,647,386 of record VDFB02270651.1, on the reverse strand, counting down.
GAGATGGATGATATGATGATGCCTATATGATTATGCAATGGTTGTTTTACGCAAATGTATGATTTATGAGATGCTTAGACTAACAAATCTATATTATGATGATGAAAATGCATGTGAGATGATGTATAGAATGCTGATGGTTTGTGGATGTAAGATGGATGCATTAGTGATGATGATTAACTATTCATGACGTGATGTTAGTGCAGAAAAGAAGAAATTAGGTGATGAGAAGAGGATCCAACAAGCCAACTTTATGAGAGATGATGATGAGAAATGGATGATTTTCTTATCAAGAATTGGGATTTTAAAAGGGTCACTTACCTTATGTTTGATAACACACATAAGCACGATGCGTCAAGGTATAAAGAACCAGGATGGCGTTGCACTTAGTGTGATGGAATTTGACTCGATAAACAGATAGGAGTATTCTTGTTCACACCTGACATACGAAAACCTTGCTAGGATGCACTTTAGAAGTTTCAAACACCTCATACCAAAACATGGAAAGGTATAACCTATCAATGCAATATTCAACACATTGCCCAAAACACCCTCCATACATATCTAACAAAGCAAGTATTCACCAAGGTTATTTTACAAGAACGTCCAACAAGCATAGCAGAAAAAAGATAATAATCATTGCCCCATTCACATCTCTCTAAATACATTTGTTTGGACATCATTGAGAGGTTATTGGAATGAGCGCAAAGAGATAAGTCAAAAAGACCAAGATAAAGCAAACAAACAAGTTGATGTTCTTCAATGTCGCTAACCAAAAGGAAATGTGTTTTTAAGGATAAGAACCAAAACTATTGCCAAAAGATAATTCCCATTGTAGGAAGGATACATCCTAGGACATGTTAGTGGATGGCGGCACGTCATTTCGTTTATCCAAAGTGTTCTTTTTGATAGATAATGCCCATTGTAGGAAGGATACATCCTAGGAAATGATGTTATCAAATGATTGAAATGTGATTGATTGGATGATGGACTATCAACACAAAGAATTGACCAACTTGTTTACGTACTAACTTAGACCTGAGACTTGACATTTTGAGTTTACACTTTTAACCTGCTAGACTTGTTTCTAATTGTTTCACCAAAGGTTGAGGATGATGATCGTTTATTATGAGTGATGTTATTGCGGGTGCAAGCAAGATGAGGCAAATGAATTTTTTAAAATATTTGGATATTTTTTGAGTTTTGCAATGTTTTGAGGCTATATTTGGTATTTTTCAAGATTTTCAATTTTTCAATTTTCAATTTTTTGATGTTTTTGGGATTTTATGAGATTTTGACCAAGAGACTAACCTAAAGACCTATCCTAGGGGCCTCAAGGGTTGATCAACAGATTATCCTTGCCTACGTTATACATGCAGAGGCCACGTAGTTCAACTGATGACTTGATTGATTTACATATGAAGATATACATGATGAAATGTTAGTTTATTATGATAGACTCCTAAAGGACTGACCTAAGTGTCTCAAGGGATGATCAAAGATAAACCTTGCCTACGTTCAAGGCTCAGAGACTCGTAGTTCAACAAGACGACTTTATTTTTGAATTTTTTGACCTATTTTTGGATTTTTGATATGTTTTGAATGTTTTTGGATTTTGGTGTTTTTCTGATGTTTTTGGATTTTTTGAATTTATGATGTTTTTGGATTTTCTAATTTTAGGACTTTAAGAATATACATGAATTTGATCCGATTGGAACATGCTCATAGCGTGATGCAATAGACTACTCCGATAAAGGAAAGACAAACTGACCTTGAGGATGGGTCGAGTAGTACTAGAAGGGATCATGATTCAAACACAAGACCAAGCTATGATGTGGATGTGGGTGGATGAGTGATGGATGGAGATTCAGATGCAATGGATGATGGAAACGTACTTGATGGATTATGCAGAACAAGTTGTGAAGATCCTGGTGGATGAAAAGTGCTTATTTACACAAGGCACCTGTTTGCTAGGTTTTCACCAAGGTACTTGTCCAAAGTGCCACCGAAGTGGTTTTCACCAGAGGATGATTTTTCTCTTTACCGTTTTTAATCCTTTTTCTAAGTTTTTTGGATTTTTTTTCTTTTTTGATTTTTTTGTTGTCACCAAGACACTTGTTTGCCAGGTTTTCACCAAGGTAACTATTTCTTCAAGACATTTTTTGATTTTTTTGATTTTTGGTTCTATACCTTGAAAGATTAGGCATACAACTTTTTGAGATGAGAGTTGTTTATGGGCTCTTGCAGAGGTTCCCCTTCGGGTGTTGATAACTAATATGCCACTAACTTATAGCTTGTTGTGATAAAAAATGGTCCCAACTAGTTGGGTTCAAATTTTCCTTTGTTGTTTGGATTTGGGATGTTCTTTTGATTCTCCTTTAGTACTAGTTCTCTGACTTAGAAAGTCTTGCTTCTAATTTTCTTGTTATAGCTCCTCTTGAGTATATTTTGATAGACTTGCAAATGATTAAAGCATCTATACACCGCTCATCTAATAGCTCCAGCTCATTCAGTCTTGATACTTGGTACTCTTCATCTGTGATGAGGTTTTGTAATGATATTCTTAGTGACGGGAGCTCGATCTCAATGGGGAGTACTGCTTCCAATCCGTAGACTAGGGAGAAGGGGGTGTCATTGGTGGGTGTGCGGATGTTGGTTCAGTAGGCCCAAAGGGTGGGATTGAGCTGCAAATTTTAGTCACGACCTGCGTCATTGACTGTTTTCTTGAGGATTTTTAAAATGGTTTTATTTGTGGTTTCTGCTTGGCCATTGCCTTAGGGGGGTGGAGAAGCAATGTTGGATTTTGAATTTTTTTGCATAAGTCGTGGACATCTTGATTCTTAAATGGTGTCCCATTATCTAAGATAATGGTTTGTGGGACACCGTAGTGGCAAATGAGATAGTTTAGAATGAACTTTGATATCTACTTCCCAGTTATGTATGTCATGGGTATGGCTTCCATCCACTTGGTAAAGTAATCGATGGCAGTTATGATGAACTTGTGGCCATTAGATGAAGTGGGAGTGATTTTTCCAATGAGATTGAGTCCCCACTACAAAAAGGGCCATGGTGTGATGATGGGATGAAGTTATTGAGCTAGAGCATGGATGAATTCCCCATGCTACTAACATTGTAGACACCTCTTGACATAGTCATGTGCCTCTCTTTCCATTGTAGGCCAATAATACCCCATTTTCAACAATTTCTTGGCCAAGTTCATTCCACTCAAGAGTGAACCACAGATGTCATTGTGTACCTTAGTTAAAGAAGTCAAGGCTTCATCAGTATTAAGGCAACACAATAAGGTTCCTTCTATGCTTCTATAGTATAAGGTATTTCCTAGTATGACAAACCTAGAGGATTTTTTAATAAAAGTTCTTTTCAAGCTTGAGGGTATGTCAACAGGTAAGACACCTATTCGTAGGTAAGTATAAATGTTATGGTACCAGGGATCACCAAGACCAATGATTTCGCACACAAATTTTGACTCTGGTACCTCAAATGCAGGTACGAGAAGCTACTCTATCAAGAATTCATGTTTTAGGATGTTGCTAGGGATTTCCAGTAAGAATCCAATTGTTGCCATGGTGTCTGCTGCTCTGTTGTTGACTCTAGGAATTTTCTCAAATGTGATCTTGATAAAGGATTCTTTGAGAGTCTCCACCAATTTCTTGTATGGAGTGAGCTTATCATCTTTAGTCTGGTATTCACCATTCACTTGATTTATTATAAGCTGAGAGTCTCCATATACTTTAAGATCCATGATGTGCCACTGTACTTCTATTCTGAGACCTATGGTTAAAGCCTCATATTCCACAATATTGCTGGTGCAGGGGAATGCTAATTTATAGCGCCATTTGTGAGCATCTCTCAAATCTACAATCCTATTAAACTTCATGAGAAAGGTTAGTGCATAAAAGTTTGCTAAATACCCCTATGAAATAACATGTCCTTAAGAAATACAACAAATAATAAGGATTAAAAGACATATAAAAGCATTGCATGTACCTATTCCATAGTGGATTGGTGTCACTCGTGTAAAGTGACCCTTTCCCAATCCTTGCTAAACTCAATGATAGTTTCCTTGAAGATGGAGTGAAATGGACAAAATTAGCTCTCAATTGAAGAGAGTAACTTTTCATGAAAGTTGTGGATGATTTGTTGAAGAATGAAGCTTCCATTTATAGACTCTCAAGTTGAAAGAGTGGTCAAAAGAGAGCAATGTGGGATAATGTTTTAGCCAATGAGATGGAGCCACTTGTCACCTTGTGAATGGTTGAGGAATGTGCAAGTTTTGGTCAATGCATAGCCAATAAATGAGATTGGTTGGCCTTTTTTCAAATTCAAATTTGGCTTGTTGGAGGGAGAAAAAGTGACTTTAATGCCAAGTGGGGGACATGTAAGAGGGAAGTTATTGCCATGTTGGAAGGGACAATTCAACTTTTTTTCAAATTCAAACTCAAGAGGAATATTCTCTAAAGATGCTTTGTTGAGGGAAAATGATGATTTTAATAAATGAATTAAAATGATTTATTTGTGCAAGTGGGAAAAGCTAGAGGATGTGATGGGTGATTAGATTAGATTAATCAAGATTAGATTTAGTTAAGATGATGTTAGGTGATTTTGACCCATTTGACTTAGATTTGGGGATTTTAAATTAAATCAAAGGGAGATGAAAGGTGATTTCAAATTTAATTAAATAAAGGTTTGATTATAGTCTTAAATTAAATAAAGTTAATTTATTCAATTTAAATTACCTTAAAAGATTAATTAATTAAACTTTCTTTATTTAATTGATGAGCGAATATGATTATGCATGATGTTAAGTTTGAGTGTCTACACCTTTATAAGCAAGGCTAATGTACATTATTCTTCATCTCAATTATTATTCACTCATTGGTGAAACAACTTTACTTCTTTGGTATTTGTGAAGGTTTATATATTGTAGATTGTGCTCTTTGGAGGTGATTTACACCAACATGGTATCAAAGCTTACTATTTGCAAATCCTTCCACTAAGAGTTTTCATCGGAGTCTCAGATCATTTATTCGATGGAGATTATTTGGCATTTGAAGTTTGTTAAATTTCAAAGTTTCCATTTTTGCGGATATTATTTTTCTTCTTCAATCTTTGCCAAAGATCTAGTTCATTTGGAGAAGAACATTTTTTTTGCATGTGAGGAAGGTGTGATTTTTTTCCTATTGCAAGTTGTGGGGTAAGTGCAAGAAGTTGAGTCGACGAAATGTGGAAGTTTTTGCCATAGCCAAAAAAATGAAATCGGCTTGGCAAAAATAGGATCCCATTTTTTAATATATGGGATCCTACTTTTAGAAAATGGGATCTCAAGCCCAAATTCAAAATTAGATCCCATTATTTAAAAGTTGGGATCCTATTTATTAATGGGTCCTAAACCAATAGACAGGAAATAAGATCCTGATCTTTACAAAATGGGATCCTATTTTCAAGTGGTATTTATTTATTTTTAAAAGTGAAACTATGTTATTAAGATAGCTCAGGCTCTCAATTTAATAGAGAGAGAAATGATGACAAAACCTTCTAGGTATGCCTCCACCCCTATTTTTTGTGCTTTTTTATGTTTTTTTGAATTTTTTAATTTTAAAGTAGGTTTTAGCATGGTTTTTTTCAATTTATTTAACTTTTTTATTTATTTTATTTTCTTGTAATAGAAGAAGTGATAATTTGTAGAAGTAGAATAAAAAATGAAATGAAACCCTTTAGAAAAGAAAAAATCATCCTTAAATCATATCTTAAGAACAAAATTTAGATTTTGAAATGTAAATTGTTCAATCAAGCAAAAAAAATTGCATTTGAAAACCATAAATTGAAAGAAAACAAAAAAAAATGCATTAAAAACCCTAATTTGAAATGAAACAAAAAAATTGAAAAATTGCATTTAAAACCCTATTTTTCTTCAAACCCTAAATTGAATTCAAACAAAAGAAATTACTAAAACCCTAAATTGAAATCAAACAAAAATTGCATTTGAAAACCCTAATTTGAAATAAAACAAAAATAATTGCATTGAAAACCCTAATTTTTTCTTCAAACCCTAAATTGAATTCAAACAAAAGAAATTGGTAAAACCCTAAATTGAAATGAAACAAAAAAATTGCATTTGAAAACTCTAATTTGAGATGAAACAAAAAAAATTGCATTGAAAACCCTAATTTTTTCTTCAAACCCTAAATTGAATTCAAACAAAAAAAAATTGCATTCAAATGAAAAACCTGATTTCAAGCTTAAGAATATTTGATAATGGAAAAAATTGATTTGCACTACTTAAATGTTTTAAATTTCATAAATGCATTGTATGGAGACAAGTATGTAGGCATGCCTATGGAAGAAATTATTCAATAGATTTAGGTTGATACATAGTAAATTAGGGTCCTTGATATTGACAATGAAATATATGATTTGATAAATATTATACATTTAAATGTGTATTCATCAAGAGGCACAATCAATTAAATGTTATGAACATAAATATAATTAGAATAGAAAACAATATGTTAAACTTTAATTGTGGGACTAGTGGATCATTACAATTGGTAAATTTTCAATTTTTTTTTGCAAATTTAGTTACCAAATTCCTAAATCGTTGTACAATCCATTTCCAATTGTCACTTAATTAGATAATATGTGCATTCATTTCTATTTTATGTTTTTATCTCTCTTAGTCATGCCTTGTTTCCATTTCTTGTTTGCATGTTTTGTCTCTTGTCTTTCAACAATATTAACTCTCATTCTAGTCAATTAGTTGTTAATTAGGCTTCGAGTTTAGTCTAAAATCTCAATTTGCACTAGTTACCTAGACACTAAAAGAATCAATATTAATGAAGAACACATTAAATAAAATAATCTTATATTCAATTAAAAATATCAAGTTAAAGTATACATCATACTCAATCTTAATAATACATAATTTTATGTGTTTCTATTACGAAAATAGTCATTCTATTCATAAAATCAAAAGTATTCATAAACTAGTCAGTCTATTACCCTTAACCGTAAACTGATGTCTTAGGGGGTCCTAATATGATATTTCTTAAGGGGGTCAAAGAAGTTCTAAAAATTTGGTGAAGTTTCCAAAGGCAACCAAATTTAACAATAATAAGATCATGCAAGATTATATAATGTGAATGAGATTTCATGAGAGGTTGGTTAGTTGAAACAAGAGCTATCTCAATCAACTTTCCACAAGAAAATTTTATTCACTAACTTGCAAGTTTATTATTCCAAAGGCCACCCAAACTTCATCCTAAGTTCCCTAAACCCTAAACCTTGAACTCTAAAATCAAAACCCTAAACCCTAAAGCATTCACCTTAAAATAAAATTTGGTTTTCTTGGGAAACTCCATCAAATTTTATTCCCTTAAGCCATGCCATTTTTTCCTAGGACCTTTCGACATAGATCCCCTTAAGCAATCCAATTACCCTAAACCCTAAAGCCATCCATTTTTCCTAGGCCTTTGATGAAATTTTGTTGCCTTGGGAAACTTCACATAATTTTATTTACTTAAGCCATGTTATTTTGTCCTAGGACCTTACTACATAGATCCCCTTAAGCCATCCTATCACCCTAAACCATAAATTGATGTCTTAAGGGGTCCTAATATGGAATTTCTTAAGGGGATCAAAGAAGTTCTCAAAATTTGGTGAAGTCGCCCAAGGCAACCAAATTTAACAATAATAAGATCATAGGATTATAATATGAATGAGATTTCATGAGAGGTTGGCTAGTCAAAACAAGAGCTATCTCAATCAATTGTTCCACAAGAAAATTTTGTTCACTAAATTGCAAGTTCATTATTCCAAGGTCCACTCAAACTTCACCCTAAGTTCCCTAAACCCTAAACCTTGAACTCTAAAATCTAAACCCTAAACCCTAAAGCATTCATTTTGTCCTAGGACCTCACAATGAAATTTGGTTGCCTTGGGAAACTCCACCAAATTTTATTCCATTAAGCCATATCATTTTTTCCTAGGACCTTACTACATAGATCCCCTTAAGCCATCCTACCCTAAAACTTAAACTCTAAACTCTAAACCAAATTTTATTCACTTAAGCCATGTCATTTTGTCTTAGGACCTTACTACATAGATCCCCTTAAGCCATGGACTATAACCCTAAACCATAAGCGACTATCCTAAGGGGCCCTAATATGACATTTCTTAAGGGGATCAAAAAAGTTCTCAAAATTTGGTGAAGTTTCCCAAGGCAACCAAATCTAACAATAATAAGATCATGCACAATTATAATATGAATGAGATTTCATGAGAGGTTGGTCAGTCAAAACAAGAGCTATCTCAACCAACTATTCCACAAGAAAAAAAAATTCACTATCTTGCAAGTCAATTATTCCAAGGGCCACCCAAAATTCACCCTAAGTTCCCTAAACCCTAAACCTTGAACTATATTTAATCTAAACCCTAAACCCTAAAGCATTCAATTTTTCCTAGGACCTTAAAATGAAATTTGGTTGCCTTAGAAAACTCCACCAAATTTTATTCCCTTAAGCCATGTCATTTTTTCCTAGGAACTTACTACATAGATCCCCTTAAGCCACCCTCTTACCCTAAGCCTTAAAATTTAAACTCTAAACCATCATTTTGACCTAGGACCTTACTAGATAGACCCCCTTAAGCCATCCTATTACCCTAAATTGTAAATCCTAAACTCTAAACTGTAAACCTTAAAGCATTCATAAATTATCCTATATTAATAATTAATTGTTTTTTCATTCAAGTAACATGCCTTAGACATAAATGAGGCTTACAAATTTTATCATTTGTATTCAATTAGGCCCCTCATATAGAATGGTTTAAGGGTATTTCCTAAACATGTATCTTACATTTTGAAATTACAAATCTAATGCAGGTTCACTTATATCTTAGAGATCACATGGATCAATATTCGTAATCCACCTCCATGCCCTCCATCTCCACCACCTTCACCTCCACCTCCACCCACTCCACCTCATAACCCCCCACCTCCACCACCTGAAACTGATGGTGCTCGCTTGCAAGCACAAATCAATGCTAATGTTAGAACCATTTAGGATCAAATCAACATTATTGAAAATGAAGAATGTATCACACCACCTTTGAGGATGTTTGCAGCTAGGATGCAAAATTATGTTGATGTTGCTAGTGCTATGGATGGGATATTAGATTAGAATCAATGATAGCTAGAAGAGAGGAGAGCTTTCAATTCTAAAAAGGAAAACACAAAGAAATGAAGAGATGTAGTAGAAAGCTGCAGCACTTTATAAATTAAGACAATGATCTTATAGTTATGAATTTATGAATTTGGTTCAATGGATATTTTGTGTGATGAATTTATGAATTTGGTTGGATGAATATTTTTAGTGACAAATTTATGATTTTGGTTGGATGGATATTTAAATAGTGACATGAATTTATGAATTTGGTTGAATTTATGAACTTATAATGATGAATTTATAATAGTATATATTTTATGACTATCTACTAGATCATGATTTCTCATGTTGGAAAAATGTAATATATATATATGCATTAGAAATAAATGAGCATTTTGTGAATGTTTCAAGTTTATTTTTTTAGTATGTACATGTATTAAAATTACATAGTTCTAGATCTTAAAATTTGAAATTTTATCTACACATAGTATAGTTGAATGATGTATGCATGCATTATGCATTGTATTTTTTATTTTAAATGTATGTACATGTTAAATTTTGAAAATTTTATGCACATGCTCAAGTTCAATCAATGTATTTATGTGTATGTATATGTATGCACATCCTATTTAAATAAATTTTCATGTGTGTTTCAAATTTAACTATTTCTTGTAATTTTGTAAGTTTGTATGTTAATTTTGTATAATTTAATGCAGGTGAACACTTATATATATATATCATGGATCAATTTAATATTAATGATATCATCAATCCAACACCTTAGCAAACTCTACCACCTCCACCTCCCCCTCCACCTCATATCCCACCTCCACCAATTGCTACATCAGATGAGGCTCACTTGCGAGCACCTATAAATGAAAAAGTGGCATCCATTCAAAACCAAATCAAGGCTATGCAAAATGAAGCATTGATTCCACCACATGTGAGACATTTTGCATCTATGATGAAAAAAATTGTCGATGCCATTAGGACTATCGATCTTGACTTAGATAGGCATCGATGAGATAGAGAGGACTAGGAAATGAGATGATTTTATGCAAATGGTCTTGTTAGGTCTCAAAAGTGCAGGTTTTGAGCCTTAAGAAGGTGGTAGTCTCTTAGTACACTTTTGGCCAACGAACTAGGCAAACAAGATTGATCACCTCCTACTTTTCAAGCTCTGCTAGACATAGGCAGGTGTACTTGAATGATAGGTAGATTTGAGAATTAAAATGAATCCTAATTTAGGAAACTACTCACAATGGCACATGGGGGTGAAGTAGATGTAAAGCTTGATAACTAACACCTATTGAGAGTGTTTGAATAATCAGGAATGTGAATTGAATTACTATAAAATGTTTTAAAAATAACCAGTGCCTAATCTATTGGGTGAATGGAGTTGATGGATGAATGATGGAAATGGAGATAGATATGTATGATAGGTAAACCTAATATTCAACTTAACTCTAATTATTGGGCACTTTCAAATGTTTACACCTTGTGCAAACATGCAAGTTTGTTATAGTGCTCTTCTTTAATGATCCCAATGTTATTCCCTCAAATTACTATGATGCTATGAAGGATTTTTAATTCTTAGTTTAAGGGAAACCAATTAGATTAATTACCTTAAAAGGATTTTAATCCTTGAGGGAACCAATTAAAATAAATTAATTGAAAGGATTTTAATTCTCTTTCACCATAACCCAATCAAAAAAATCACACAACAACAATTAATGTGTCCTAATAAATCTTGTTCAAATATAAATAACTTGAAGAAACCACTTTGGAGACAACACAGTAACAGATAAGCATGAAAATTAACACAACAATTGAACACCAAAATAGGTCACCAATTATGCGTAATCTTCTCCATTATATTGCTTGAAAAGATATACATTTATAGTAGAAGTCTTTGATATAATATGGATGGGTGGAATATGCTATGGGTAAACCCACAAAGTGGTTTAAAATTTGAGAGAGGAAGTAAAAGTTGCAAAAAATTACCCCATGCAAAAAAAATTGGTTTTTGGGGATTCAAACAATTTTTTGGTTCAAGTGAACCCATTAAATGTAGGGTCCCACCATTCCTGAGAGAAAAAAAAAAAGAAAACCTTTGTAGAAAGGGGGTTCCCTCGAACTTGGGTTCGAGTAAACCCCCCTTTTCCTACCTTCTCACCCTCTGGCACCAAAAATCTCCAGAATTTTTCCCTTCGTAGCTCAGGTTGAGGATGAAAATGGAGGAGACTTCATAGAATCAACTGGATGATGTTAGTCCTTGGAATGAGCTATCCAACAAATATAATTTTAATATGTTTTGGTTTTATTATGTATTTGTTTTTTTAGTTTTATTATACATAGGTTTTTCACTAAAAATCAAGCTCTTTATTATGCACATGTGGAAAAATAGCAGATTATAAAAAAAAAAATTTGAAAAAAATGAGTGCAATAGATATTGAAATCCTTGATCCAACAAAAAAAAGGTTGAATTTCAATACATACAAATTTTTTTACGTTGTATATGGTCCACTTATGTCTGAATTGTAATTGGTTTGACTTTGAAACTTGATTAAGGAAAAAATATTTAATAAAACACTACGGAACCAATTGGAAGCACTAGATATTGTGGTTACAAATCTAAATTTGAAAAATAAAGAATTTTATACTTCATGGAAAATAAGTTATGTTGTATATGGAGAACATCACTCCTTAAAAATGGTGTTTACTGAAAAAACTAGTTTTCAAAGGAGATGGAAAAAGAAGTGCAATTTAATTCCAAATTTTTTTAAAAAAATGTATTTAGAATCTATAGAAAAAATTTCACAAATCACTACTTTGCATCATCTTCAAATTCCTCATGGTTTACCCGCTATAGGTGCCCGAAAGTGAATATTTACTTAGAAAAAAAAAAATTAGTCTCCAATTTGGACAAAAATTGTAAACCAGTATTGTGGGATCACCCATATATGAATGCAACCTACTATTACTACTACTGATGGTGATGATAACGATGTGATGATCTTTAAATAGGCCTTGGTTTCCTATTTATATAGGAAGCAAATAGCCATAGGCCTTTTACAAAAAGAGCTTTAATTGTCATAATCAAAGAGATAGCAAGACTTAAGACATTTAGACGTATGGCTCCATTATTCAACATAGAAGACCTATGGTCATCGATCTGGAAAAGTCTCCCTCTCCATGATGAATGTCCAAGTGCTCTCACCTCAGTTTCCTACTCCGAAGCCAAATACTTTTCTTCCCATTGATACACTGTGAAATCTAATGGCCACTTATATTCCTGGATCTTTGGCATGTTTTCAAGATGAGTCTACCATCAACTATCTAGTAGTGATTTTGTATCATTGAAAAACTTTAAATATCCAACATCAAGAATAATTAATCCATCTATGATCAGATTGAGCTTGTGAAGACTGGTGTCATCATTTTCTTGTATATGAGTCACACACTTATGAATAACCTGACCAAATTCTTTCTTCCACTCAACCAAGTCTTTCAACTAATCACCATCTTTCACAATTTTTGGTATATACCATTGTTTTAAGCTATGGAATGAATCCATTTGTGTCACAATCATTTTATCCTCCCCTTGTATATACTTAAATTCATCAACAATTATTTTCATTGTTTGCTCAATTGGTTTTAAGGCTATAGGAGCATCAAGACTCCTTTGTAGAAATTTGAATAATTTACACAGAGTGTGATGAATAGGCCGCCACCTTTTGAACAACGGATCCAATATAATCATATGTACTTTTATTTGATCAATTTCCTGCTAAAGTGATTTATAACTGTCATGCACATTCTCTAGTTTATCTACAACCAACTTTACCCTGTACTCAAGGATCCTTTCCATAACATTAAAAAATTGCCTCTTTACTTTGAACATCCTGGGTATCAGTGTTGGCCTTCTTTATTTCACCCATTTCTTCCTTAGGAGTTTTCACCTATTCAAAAAATTTGTTTTTCCCAACATCCATTGGGGTACTATGAGGTTTGTATAATACTATCTCTTGCTTTGTGAAGTTCTTGCTCCTTTTTTAACTTTTCCTTCAATTTGACATTCTCCATAAAAAAATCTATTAACTTCATCATTTAAGAACCTTTTTTCCTTCTCATACTCGTTTAATATGTCCTCCAATCCTTTAGTAGCTACTCTAGTCAACATAGTTGAGTGCATTCTCAATGTGGATACCTCTAAAGGAGTAGTTGCTGATGTGTTTTTTATGCACTTCTCAACACAGGTAATGCATAGGTGCACCACCTCTCTTGAAAGACAATCTCCATAATAAGATTGCAAAACACTATCCCAAGGTCTCTAATGTCAAGTCTTGATAGTGCTTGGAATATCTCAATTGTTTCATGTGATTTGCTGGAATCACAAGGTGGATTTACAAATGAGTTACAAAGCAGGGAAGTTGGATATGCAAATGGAGTTCTTAAGGTACATAAATTGTTGCTCAATTGTTGTAGATTCAAACATTAGTATAGAAATCCATTTCAGCTTTGGATTTGGATTTACAATGTGCAATGAACCTTGCCTAAGGTTACTTATTAAAAAAAAGGAAAAAAGGTAGGGAAGAGAGGAAGTTCCTAGATCTGAAACTGTGAATGAATAGTGATCATGGAGGCTGCTACAATAGACAAACTCCCTAAACTGGGTTTTACTTTTCCAAGAGGAACCTACAGTTATACAAAACCAGTGCAATCTTCTAAGGATTGTAGATTTTTAGATTGCATACACACATCATGAACATGCAATTGAACTAAGTTGCAACAATAAAATAAGGAAGCTTAGAATAGCTTTACAAAGTGATTCATCATCAATAAACCACAAAAAACATGAGCTGAGAATTCATCAAATATAGTAAGAAAAATCACCATCACCATTTCCATTCAAAAAACTAACAACTAAACTAAAAAGGAAGTAAAACCATGCACACATAATGAGAAAACTCAAAAGGAACACCCATAGATCATGCAATGCTGCTTTCTATTGTTGCAGAATGTATTTACATTAGTTTTCCAACCTTTTACAAATGAGGGGGAGACCCCTATTTTTACTTTTCCAAAGCCCAAATGAATGGATAAGATTGAATTACATTGTTTGGATCAGATTTGATTGCACTAGGGCTTCACCTACCCCTTATTATTGAACAATTTAAAATACATCTTTTATCTTTTCTCTGTTTTGTCTTGTAGTGGCCAGTCATTGTAGCAATTTTGTCTTGTTGATTTCCCTTTTACTATAGTTGAAACTGCTTGAAAGCTACACTTTGCTTGATGCATTCACAACATTTTCCATTGGATAAGAAGAAACTCATTTACAACTTTGCATCGTCATTAAATGGATCAGATGATTTGATGAGACAGCTCCTGATGGATTGTGATCATTTGTTTGGAGGGATGAAACAACCACTCCCTCCCACCACCTTCAAGGCCATCCTTTGTGGTTTGTTACTAACTTACTTGACATAGGTTTGCTTCTAATGACAACTTTGTTGATGGGTGCTAAGGGGAGAGGTGAGTATAAAATGAATGGTGATAGGAGCTATGTAATTTTCCTTGTTCAAATTTCTCAATGGGTCTCCCTAATGGACCCACGGTAGGCTTCTTGAATCCTGCATACATGCAGTGTCATAAGTGCATTCATACATAAATCAAGGCAAACGTTAGTCAAATCCTACAAAATCCTTGTTAGATTCTCCCATGCATCATTAAAAGATCATAATATTCATTATTGTTCCACATTTGGAGCTCATTTGGACCATAAACATTAATGCGGGCATAGGGGTGTGGGCACAAGGGCAGGAGGATAGTGAAAGGTAGAAGGAAGGTAGACAACGAATGACAAACAAAATTCTGCAACGGTGGAACCGCAAACCTAGATGGAAGGTGAGCAACGGATGGTGGACTGTAGGCAAACGTCCAAAGACGAACAACATTCTACAAGGGTGGACCGACAGTGGACAAAAGGCGAGTGGTGGATGACGGACTAAAGGTGGGTGGCAGTCGATAGACAAAAGGAAAATGGCCAATGACGGACAACAGTCTAGAAGGGAAGTTCTTGAATGGTGACAAAGGGATAGCAATTCAGAAGGGAAGTTCCTGGATGGTGATGAAGGGGAAATAGTCCAAAAGGGAAGTTCTCGAGCCTCACAAAACTTAGTAAAACCAAGATTTTTCAATTATAGCACATGGGAAAAGAGGGAGATAGAGTGCTAAGAAAAACTTCCTCAAGATTTGACCTATTTTGAAAAAAGTGAAAGTTTTAAAGGGGAAAGCCAGAGGGTCACCACCCTTTTGAAATGAAAATGAGCACACGACGACCTAAAAGGAAAGTTTTGGATGGCCATGAAGGGATGGAGGCTCAGAAACAACCACGAAGGGATGGAGTCTCAAAATGAAATTTTTGCAACTTCCCAAAACTTAACGAAACCTTGGAAATTCACTTAGGTATCACCAAAACATCCAAAATCCATAGGAAAATTGTCCCCAAAGTCAAAAATGAAGGAAAAAGTGAATCAAGCAAGCAGGGAGCAAGTCAGCAGGAACAAGGTAAAGAGTGGAAAAAAAAGGGGGGACTTTGCTTCTCCCCAGATTTGAATGCCCTAAGTAAAATGAACAGCATGGAGAAATGTTTATGGGCCAATTTCCACTAATCGTGTGCATTGATTTATTTGTATGGCAGACCTAGGTTAGGTGAGATGATTTGAAAACAACTGTGGGATTGTTGAGGCCTACTAGCCGGGAAGACATCGATGGATAGCCATTTCAAAAGTTCTGAGAGAAATCGATGGCAAGAGAAGCTCTAGGACCTGAAAGACGAAAGGCTTCCAGTGCACAGCTGTTAGAATTGACAAATGAGCAACAAAAACTTAGAAGGGGAGATTTGGAAAGCCAGGCCTGGTGGGCTGCACAGACGACAGTTTTGAGAGATTAAGGAAAACTACAGCTAGGAACTTGCCAAGACCAAATGCATTGGAATTTGAGGGGGAAAAGAACATGGCCAAATTTTAGATGACTCTTTTGAGGTTCATTGACCATTTTGAACACCAATAGAGAGGCGTGCAAAATGAGGCAAAGCCAAAAGCAGCTCGACAAGGAGAAGGAAAGAGAGGGTCCCCGTTTCGAATGGGGTGTGTGTGCAAAACATGCACAAGAAATGGTGAATCATTAGGGAAATGTTCCAGAGCATTTTGATGACATACTAGAATCACAAACCCAAAATATCTGGTTCTGATCTTCACGCTAGGGAAAATAAACTAGAGACTCGACCAAATGGTCAAAACCATTAGTCAACCCAACCTTTAGTATGCTGAAAATGCAAGTGTGTGAAATTGCATTAATTCCCATCCTTCAGTTGCTACAGTAACCCAAGCTCTGTCAAGTTAAGCTATGTAGTTTATTCTTTAGACTCTAAAAACATCTGGGACATTGCCTCACTTCCAGTCAGGTGTCCATAACCTTGATGAGGTTGTCACTGTGATTCTCCTGAACATTACTCTACTATCAGCTAGGTGTCCATAGCCCCGATAGAGTTTCTTAGATCCTCCTGAAAAGTTGAATTTCTTCTTCTTTTGATTTTTAATTTTTAATTTTATTTCTTTTGATTTTTTCTTTTCAATTCCTTTCGTTTCGACCTGCAAGCAATGAAGCTTATGCTTAGGGCTGAGAATCACAGTGGCGCTAAAGAAAATTTTTAGATTTTCACTTAACTAGACCTTGCAAAGGACCTATAGTGACCTCCAGATTCTTAAAGTGTGTAAGAGATATAATATTTCAGAATACATCAGAGTTAGACTAAACTAATGACTTATCCTCTTTGAATCAAACACCTAGATCACTTGACAGTAACAGAAGACCTTTACCATCCACTCTGAAGACTTGATTAGAGTTTAACAAAGAAATACATAGAACAAACCCAAGCAATTCGTATGGTTATTGTGTGCACAGAAATGCCCAGCTAAAATCGGAGGAACCCCAAGCAAAGTAGTAGGGAAGCAAGAGCAAACAAAAAGAAAACACCTAAACTAACCAAAGTGGGACAATGAAAGAAAACAACAAAGAAACTACTCTAAAGAAAACAACCTATAGGAAACCAACTAACCTAAGGAAAGCAGGAAATTGTCCGAGTATTTACAGGAAACCTACACTACTCAAAACGGGCTATGGACAAAGATATTTACAAAGCACTATGTTCAATTGGGGAAAATTGACATTAACATTCATTGGATTTCATAGTGCATGCACATGCAAATGAGTGATCGTTGTAGTTCTTAACCATGCAGATTTATCCTTATAATTAGAAAATAGAAGTTTATTATTGCAACATTCAAATTTAGTCGCACAGTCAAGGAAAATCAACAATTGAGGAGGTTCGTTAAATCCATGGTTAATCCATAAACATGTCCATCTCCCTTCATTCCCATAATCAAAATAATAAATGTAGTTATGAGAATTAACAAGGGAAAGGAAGGATAGAACTTGGATGCCGTCATGCAAATGTGGCAACGTTTGACAACTGAGAGCAAGCAATACATCATCGATAGGTGGATTGGCATTCTTAAGTGGGCGTGGAGGAGGGTGCAACACTTTAGACATTAAGCTTGCATAAGGTTGGGAGAATGGGGAAGAAAACACCCATTCCAAGCTACCAATGGGACCTGCAGCCCCGGTTGGAAATTATTCAAAAAGAAATACTTCTCCACATTAATCATCTGCAAACTTGGGATCCACTTGATTGCTGTCTTCAAAAGGTAGCACACTATCCCATTTCCTTTCCCAAGTGTCAACCTTCTCTTTTTGTTGTTCAATGTCATGAGATGATGACATGAATGAATCTGTCCTATTGCAGCTCCTTGGATGTGAAGAGGATTAGCAATGACCAAGGTGGAAGGACCACCAGTTAAATCTTATAGTTGATCAAGCATGTCATGTTTGTTGGCAGCCATTAAAACACCTCCGCCTTTATCTTCTTCTCTTTGTTATTTGTGTATCTCCTCATGGCATTCACTTGTCTCTTCTTTTTCATTGTCACTATAGATGGAGAAGGAACCCCTCTCCCACTTCGGAGGCTTTAGTATTTCATCAACGGGAGGTTCAGGTGGTATGTCTTCAATGCTGCCATCTTCTAAAATGTATTCTTCTTTAGTGTTGGCATACCTCTGCAATACAACTCCCAACGAAAAGAAGTCATGAATGGATGGAACCTCATCAAGGGGACCAAAATCTAGTACACAATTTCCTTCCAAAGACTCTCCATAAAGACTATTGTCCATGGTGCACAAATGCTCCTCAAGGGGAAGAAACTCTTGATGACTGGTGGAAAACATTCCCATCTACTCCACTTCATCATTCAGAAGCTTGAGACTACTTTTTTGTCCTTCTTCCTTTGTTGTCCCAACATCCTCTTGAGACCTACCTTTAGCTAAGTCATAACCTGATTTAGGATTTTGGTCTTCTTCCTCGATCCAGACAAGTAGAGCAGGCTGAGTACTTGGCTGCTCTACTTGTCCTCTAACTTGTTGGAAAACTTCATGGCATAGCTTGTATGAAAACTCAGAGTGTGATGAATCATGGAGCTTACACCAATTCAGGAGTAACAACACTTCTAGATCCACTTGATATCTCAACTTAGACCAATCCTTTGCTAATCTAGAGACAAGTTGGTCATATCTTTCTGCTATCAAGTCCTCATCGTCATTTGGGAAGGAAGGTGGATAGTAGATAGCCACGACGAGTGGTTGCTCCCACTCCTCCAAATCTACATTTTTTGGTGCTTGATCATTGTCATTCATGAAGGAGAGGTCCTCTAATCTAATCTCGCATATTTCTTTGTCATCATTTTCTGTTGTCCCAAGGCTGTCAAAATTTTCTTCTTCCTAATTTTCAACATCTGTGTTGGTTGTCCCTACATGTGCTACTACAAAATTAATTGATTCATTGTTAACTATCACCAGCTCCTCTTCTTGAGTGGAGGAATTTTCTTTGCTAATAGAGGAAAGATCTTCCAACTCCCTTCTGACTGAATTTTTATCACAACTTTCTGTTGTCCTATAGAAATCAGCTCCTTCCTCTTGGTGTTCAACTTTAGTGTTTTCTATCCCAACATCTATTCCTGTGAAGCTTCTTGGTCCAACTTGAAGGTGTTGTCCTCTAGATGTTGACAACTTTTTGGCCTCATAGGGTGACTTGTCCTTCTTGAAAATTGGCTACTCCAACTTTTCTGAACAACCTTTGACTTGAGTGATGATGTTGTCACATGATAGACACAGAAATTTTGAATGTGGTGCATTGTAAAATCTGCACCAACTTGACATTAGTCCCTCCAATTTTAATCCATCTTTGTTGCTCAAGTGTTCTTGGATCAACCCTTCAAATTCTTTGGATTCCATGGTTTTCAATTCTTCCTTTGGGTCTACAAGGACTAAAGGCTGATATATTTCCCAAAAGGGAATTTTTCCTTGCAAGACTTTCTCAATCCTGCTCAAAAAAGTTAGACACCCCAATTCATTATGCTTGCGAGTGTAATGGATCCTACACTTGTCTACCGATGCAAATTGCTACAAGGGTTTCTACAATCTTCTATTCAAATCTACATGCCACTAAGTGATGTTAATTTGTACATGCTGCTCCATTTTGACTCAACTTATTTTGTCTTTAGACTTTTCCAATTTTTAGCATCAACATTAAAAGAGATCTCTCTATCTCAGATTTCTTCTTTGAAAGTGCTCTTTTCAACTTCCAACTTTCAGCTTTGTAGCCTCAACATGTCACGCCCTCCTTCTAGTGCCAATTTTGTTGATGGAATTAGGAGGAGAAGGGCATGTAATAAAGCGAGCAATGTCTTTGTTCAACCCTATCTTGATTCAATCCTCCTAACACCAGTTCTGTTGATGTGTTCTTTATACACTTTACAACACAGGTAATGCATAGGTTCATCACCTCTCTTGAAAGAAAATATTCCACAATTAGATTGCAGAACACTATCACAAGGTCTCTAATGTTAGGTATTGACAGTGCTTGGAATATCTCATTTGTTTCATGTGATTTTTTGGAATCAAAAGGCAGACTTACAAATGAGTTACAAAGCAGGGAAGTTGGATCTACAAATGGAGTTCTTAAGGTGCAAAAATTGTTGCTCAATTACTACAGGTTCAAACAGTAGTCGATAACTCCATTTCAACTTTGGATTTGGATTTACAATGTGCAATTAACCTTTCCTATGGTTACTTATTAAAAAAAGGAAAAAGGGAAAGGAAGAGAGGAAGTTCCTGGATCTGAAACTATGAATGAAAAGTGATCATAGAGGCTACTACAATAGACAAACTCCTAAACTGGGTTTTACTTGGCCAAGAGGAACCTACAATTATACAAAACCAGTGCAATATTCTAAGGATTGTAGATTTTTAGATTGCATACACACATCATGAACATGCAATTGAACTAAGTTGCAACAATAAAGTAAGGAAGATTAGACTAGCTTTATAAAGTGATTCATTATCAACAAACCACAAAAATCATGAGCTGAGAATTCATCAAATATAGTAAGAAAAATCGCCATCACCATTTCCATTCAAGAAACTAACAAATAAACTAAAAAGGAAGTAAAACCATGCACACATAATGAGAAAACTCAAAAGGAACAACCATAGATCATGCAATACTGCTTTCTATTGTTGTAGAATGTATTTACACCAGTTTTCCAACCTTTTACAAATGAGGGGGAGACCCCTATTTTTAGTTTTCCAAAGCCCAAATAAATGGATAAGATTGAATTACATTGTTTGGATCAGATTTGATTACACTAGGGCTTCATCTACCCCTTATTATTCAACAATTTAAAATACATCTTTTGTCTTTTCTATATTTTGTCTTAAACTGCTTGAAAGCTAGTCTTTGTTTGATGCGTTTGCAACATTGTCCATTGGATAAGAAGAAACTCATTTACAACTTTTCATCATTGTTAAATGGATCAAATGATTTGATGAGACATATCTTGATGGATCGCGATCATTTTTTTGGAGGGAGGAAACAATCTCTCCCTCAATGGGTCTCCCTAACGGAATTGCGGTAGGCTTCTTGAATCCTGCATACATGAAGTGTCATAAGTGTATTCATATGTAAATCAAGGAAAATTTTAGTCAAATCCTACAAAATCCTTGTTAGATTCACCCATGCATCATTAAAAGATCATAATATTCATCATTGTTCCACATTTGGAGATCATTTGGACCATAAACATTAATGTGGGCATAGGGATGCGGGCGCAAGGGTGGGAGGATGGCGGAAGGCGGAAGGAAGGTGGACATCGGATGAAAAACAACATTCCGTAAGGGAGAAATTGCAAACCCAAATAGAAGGTGGGCAATGGATGATAGACAGAAGTCGAACGGATAACGACGGACAACATTTTGCAAGGGTGGACCTGCAAGCTTGAATAGAAGGTGGGTGACAGACAGTGGATTGAAGGAAACTGACGAATAGTGGACAATAGTTTGGAAGGGATGTTTCCTGACGACGATGGAGGGACAACAGTCTGGAAGGGAAGTTCTCAGATAGTTATTAAGGGACAATAGTATGGAAGGGAAGTTCCCAAACCTCACAAAACTTAGCAAAACCAAGATTTTTCAATTATAGTGCATGGGAAAAGGGGAAGATAGAGTGCTAAGATAAACTTCCTCAAGATTTGACCTATTTTGAAAAAAGAAAATTTTTGGAAGCGGAAAGCCAAAGGGTCGCCACCCTTTTGAAATGACAATGAGCACACGATGACCTAGAAGGAAAGTTCTATACGGCCACAGAGGGACGGAGGCCCGGAAATGACCATGGAGGGACAGAGTCCCAATAATGGCTACAGAGGGACGAAGTCCCATAATGAAATTTCTGCAACTTCCCAAAACTTAAAGAAACCTTGGTATTTCACTTATGCATCACAAAAAAATCCCAAATCCATAGGAAAATTTTCCCCAAAGTAAAAAATGAAGGAAAAAGCGAATCGAGCGAGCAGAGAGAAAGTCAGTAGGAACAAGTCAAAGAGTGAAAAACGGAAGGGGGGGACTTTGCTTCTCCCCAGATTTGAATGCCCCAAGTAAAATGAAGGGCATGGAGTAATGTTTATGGGCCAATTTACACTAATGGCATACATTGATTTCTTTGTATGGTGGACCCAAGTTAGATGAGATGATTTGAAAATAGTCATGGGATTGTCGAGGCCTGATAGCTGAGAAGACATCAACGGATAGCCATTTTGAAAGTTCTGAGAGAAATTGATGGTGAGAGAATCTTTGGGACCCAACGGATGGAAGGCCACCATTGCATGATTGTTAGAATAGGAAAATGAGAAATGAAAACCCAGAAGGGGAGATCCAGTGAGCTGGGCCATGCGGGCCCCACAAACGACAATTTTGAGACACTAAGGCAAACCACAGGTAGGAACCTGCCAAGACCAAAGACCTTGGAATTCAAGGGGGTAAAGAACATGGCCAAATTTTAGATGACTCTTTTGAGGTTCATTAACCATTTGAACACCAACACAAGGGCACACAAAATTGTAAGAGTTCTTGATGAACTTGAGCACCTAGGATCACCTGTAAAACCAAGATAAACCTTCCACATGAGAGCAGCAAGAGATAAGATGCAAGAATATAGTGCAATAACAAAATGATGTTATTATCACACACTAAATGATACAATATTCTTGAACTCTCCCTTGAATTGATTGAGTTAATATGAACTCATTTGGACTTGATCTGGACTAGATAGGAGCTAGATAGGAGGGAGAGGTGAGTATAGAATATATAGCAGAATATGGGAAAACAATTCCAAGAGGGGTAATAACTCCCAAATAACAAAATTAGGTGGGAGTTATGCCTACTTGGAAAATTCCAAACATGTGGCATAACCTACTCAAAAAGAGACATATGAGTGGTTTTGTGAGGTGGCATATAAGGCCAAAAGAGGGTGTGAAACTCAACCACCCAAGTGTGAGTGGGAGCAACACATGTAATCGATGGATTACGCCACGTGTCCTCACATGAACCACATCTCCTATAACCTAAGGTATGCTTAATAATGTGTAGGAAAAATAATATTAAAAAACCTACACTAAAAAAAATGAGACGAAGCCAAAAGTGACCCTACAAGGAGAAGGAAATAGAGGGTCCCCATTTCGAACTGGGCATATGTGCAAAACATGCACAATAGTAGTATCTTGCAGTGTTTTCACCACAACCACACCTTTCATTCCCTTTATTGCATCCAATAATTTTGGCTTATGTGTGTTTTTCTGCTTGATCCATATTTCCAAGGTTTCAATCTTTGGATTATACCCAGTTCCACTTATTCCTTCATCGGAGTCAAACTATGTAACTAGCATTGGATCTTCTTGAGCCCACTCCTGATCAAGTAAAAAAAATTTCCTCAATTCCAAGCTAAGGAAAATGAGCATATTTCTTTTCAAGACCATTTCTCTAGCCTTCTGTGGGCTAATGTCAATGTGGTTGATTCTCAACTCCTTGAAGGTCTATGCCACCATTTGATTCTTCAATTCCTACTTCACCTAGCTCCACTCTCTCTTCAAACTCTTTTATCTTCATCTTTTTCCAGAAGTCTCTAAACTTTGGAGTCTTAATGAACTCATCATCTATTGGAATATTTTCCTCAATCCATACTGACATGTAACTCCTAAAGGGAAAAGTCGCTTTGACATTATTCATGTTTGGTTGACTAACTGTTCTAAATCCTTTGAAATGTTCCATGTCACCGAGACAGAGCTGATGTCTTGCCAAATGAAGTTATCACTGTGACTAGAAGTATTCGCTATGACCTTTTGTCAAGTGGAGATCTTTTCCCGACAGATTGTTCTTATCGGGTGTCGGGGAGATCTCTCAGCGACTGAAGGGAGTCTCACCGATAGCATATGGCTATTGGGGTAACATAAGGGCTCAGGGAGAAGTCCCAATGACCGAAGAGAGTCTTACTGATAGCATATGGCCTTCGCGGTGACACTAAATGGTTTCAGTATGAAGTCCCAACGACAATGGAAGGTCTCACTGACAGGGATACACTTGGAGTCTTTGTGGTGACTCAAAGACTTCGGTGTGAAGTCTTGGCGACTTGGAGAGTCTCGTCGATAGTATTTAGGATTACATGTGTTCGCTGAGATGTCTTGGAAAAAGACTTAAGTCTTGTCGACTTGGTAAGACTTGGTGGTGCTTGATGTGAGGTCTCGGTGAAAGACATAAGTCTTGCCGACTCGGTAAGACTTGGTTGTGCTTGGAGTGAAGTCTCAGAAAAAGACGAATGTCTTGCCAACTGTCAGGTGCTTCGGTGAAACTTGAGGAGACTCGATGAGAACTCTTGGTGAACGGTAAAGTCTTGCTAATGGAAAATTTGAAATCGTTATGACTTGTGAGCATTGGTAAAACATCTTTCCGATGGAGGAATCTCTTTCCGATAGAAACAAAATGGATGTCAATGGATTCAGTATGACTCATGGCGTTCGTTACATCATCTTGCTGACTATTGGGACTTATGCTGATATCAATATGAAGACTTTGTGGCATCAGGGGCACACTGTTGGTGTCTCACTGATATGCCAACATAGTTTGAACACCTTTGACTAGATTGATCATCCTATGTGGAGCCTCGTGGAACAATCAGAGGAAGCGAATTTTAAATGGATGGCAGTTAGATTTTTGCAATAGTTGCGACCCTGGAGCTGAACTGCATGCAAGGAAAAATCAATTGCTCGAAAGGAAATTGTCTATGATTGGTAATGGTGGATAAGGCTGAACAGAAGACAAAACTCAAAATGTGGTAATATTTAAAGGATAGCATGTTGAGGTGATGTGTATAAGGTGTGAATCGGATTATTGAGAGCATTTCTATAACTGGATGAATAGTGAATGAAGCTACTCTAAACTAATACTAGAGAATAGCATCTCTGAATTATATGTAATTGTTTGTTACTGTAATACAAAGAGATTCAACTTGGTGTGGTGGGTTTTTTTCCCAAAAGGGTTTCCCATGTAAATCTGTTGTTCATTGTCTTTGAGTATCTTCTCTGTTTCTATAAATCTTTCATGTGTGTCTTAATTAGACTGTAATTAGAAAATTAAAAGTACTGTCTGCATTCTTCCCTATGGTTTTGATGTTAGGAAAGTTTTTTCGTACCTTTTCTTTCCTTACAAGTGGTATCAGAGCCTGGCTAGTTGTTTTGTCCTTGTGAGTGGGTGGGTTTTTTGTGTCAATCCTTTTCCAGTGGGAGTTTGGTAGAGATCTAATAATTTAATTATAGATAAAGATGGCAAGCACATCCAAAAAGATGGATATAGAGAAATTCAATGGTAGCAATTTTGAGTTGTGGAAACTCAAAATGGAAGATCTGTTAGTGGACCAAGATCTTTGGACTGTTGTGACTGAAACGAAACCTTAGGCCATGAAGTAAGAAGATTGGGACCTGGCAGATAGAAAATCAAAAGGGATGATAAGGCTCTGTTTAGCAGACTCTATTCTTCTAAATGTTCATGAAGAAAAGACTGGCATCTATTTATTAGGGAAATTTCTTGGTAAAAAAATTGTTCTTGAGGAAGAAGCTATACTCTTTGAGAATGTAGGAGGGAGGATCCATTATTGATCATTTGAACACGTTCAACATGCTTATTTCTCAGTTAGCATCTGTTGGTGTGAAAATTGAAGATGAATATCACTGCATGTTGTTGTTATTTTCTTTGCCTAATTCTTGGGATCATTTAGTGATGGCTATTGGGAGTACAACATCCACATTCAAGATGGAAGATGTTGTTGCTTCTTTGTTATTGGAAGAAATGAGAAGAAAATATTCTGAGATGGCAAAGGAGGCTCTGGCTATTAGAGGTAGATCGAAGGAGAAAGGAAAGAAGAAGGACAAGAAATCCAGATTGAAATCGGAAGGGAGATCAAAGTCTCCTAGAAAGAAGTCCAAGGTGAAGTGCTGGAATTTTGGGCAACCTAGTCATGTCCAAAAATATTGCAAGGAGGAGAAAAAGAAGAAGAAGAACTCTTCTGGCAATGATTCTTCTCAGAGTGATGCAAACACCTTCATTGTAACTTTGGCTACATGGGCATCAGATGATGTTTGGCTGATTGATTCTGGAGAATCTTTCCACATGACATCTCATAGAGACTGGTTCACGAAGTATGAAGAATACAATGGTGGAAAGGTGTATTTGGCAAGTGATTCATCTTTGGAAATTGTTGGTCGTGGAAGAGTCAGAATTCAATTCCCTAATGGAAGAGTGAAGGGAATCAATGATGTGATGCATATACCAAGTCTGGCTCAAAACCTACTTTCTGTAAGTAAGCTAAATGATATTGGAGTGTAGGTCACATTCTCTGGAAATGGTTACAAGATGACTAGAGGCTCAATGGTGCTAGAAAAGGGTGCTCGAATTGGTACCTTGTACAAGTTGGATGCACTGGTTGTCCAATGCAACAATGTCTCTGCAAAGTCACTTAAGGCTACTCATGGAGAAAAGAAGGAAAACATTCTTGATGGTGTAAAATCCATGGAGGTTAAACTTCTAGCAGATAAGACTATGCTCTGGCATCATAGGCTAGGCCACATTGATGAGAAAAGTTTAAAAACCTTGAAAAATAAAAACCTGGTAGAAGGGCTTGAAGATTGTAACCTTGGGTTCGAATTTTGTGAACATTGCATATATGGAAAGCAACATCGTGTTTCATTTATTCCAGTTCTCACAAATCTTTTGGTTTGCTTGATTATATTCATTCTGATGTGTTTGGTCTAGTGAATGTTCCTTCTTTGTCTAAATCAAGATACTATGTGTCGTTTATTGATGATTATTCAAGAAGAGAATTTATATATTTTCTAAAAAGTAAATCAGAAGTGTTCAGTCGATTTAAGGAATTTAAAAAACCTTGTTGAAAATCAGACTTTTAGAAAAATAAAATGTTTAAGGAGTGACAATGGTGGTGAGTTTTGTTTAGATGAATTTGAAAGGTACTGTAAGGACCATGGGATTAAAAGACATAATACTACACCTTACACTCCATAGCAAAATGGAGATGCTGAAAGGTTCAACAGAACAGTAATGGAAAGAGCATGAAGTATGCTGAGAAATGCTAGCTTGGAGGAGAAGTTCTGGGCTGAAGCAGTCTCTATAGCATGTTACTTGGTAAATCATTCTCCTAACTCTGCTCTTGTTGAGAAGACGCCTTTGGAAGCATGGTTTGTAAAGAAGCCCTCTCTGAGACATATTCGTGTCTTTAGCTATGAGGCGTATGCATATGTGCCATTTGAAAAAAGATCCAAGTTGGAAAACAAAGTTGTAAAGTGTATTTTTATTGGCTATAGTGCTGGCATAAAAGGATACAAGCTTTGGAACCCTGAGAATGAGAAAGTTTTGTACAATAGAAGTGTTATCTTTCATGAGCTAAAGCCTTCTACATTGGATCTGCAGTCAGAGAAGAAATCAAAAAATAAAAAGGATGTAGCAGAAATTCCTTTGACACCAGATAAAGAGGAATTGAAAAATCAAAATGTACCTAATACTGAGGAAAGCTCAAGTAGCTCTAAAATTTCTAAAGAAGATGAATAACCACCTCAGCCTCAACCTGTGAGGAGGTCAACTCATGAAAGAAAGCAACCTGATAGGTATGGGTTTTCTTTGATTGAGTCTACTTATGCCTATGCTTTAATTTCTAGCACTGATGAACCTAGGACTATGAAATAGGCATTTAAAATGTCTGATTCAAACTCTTGGTTGGAAGCCATGAATGAAGAAATGGCATCATTAGAAAATAATGATACTTGGAGTTTGGTGTCATTTCCTAAAGGCAGAAAAGCTATGGGATGCAAATGGGTATTTAAAAAGAAAATTGGTCTAGATGGCAGTGTAGAAAAATATAAAGCAAGGCTGGTTGCAAAAGGTTATTCCCAGGTAGAGGGAATTGATTATGGAGAAATCTTTTCTCCTATAGCTAAGCTAACATCTATTAGATTTCTTTTGTCACTTGTAGCAGCGAATGACTTAGAAATTGAATAGATGGATGTGAAGATAACATTTCTTCATGGTGATCTTGAAGAAGAAATTTATATGTCCCAGCTAGAGCACTTCGTGGAAAAAGGTAAAGAAAGACTAGTTTGCAAGTTGAAGAAATCTTTGTATGGGTTAAAACAGTCTCCTAGAATGTGCTACCAAAAATTTGACACTTTTGTTTTGTCATTAGGATTTGTAAGATCAAAATCTGATCACTGTGTGTATTACAAAGCTGAAAGTGATCAAGGTCTTTGTTGGTGTGAATAATTGTCTTATACCTAGCTAATTCATCCACTAGGTAAATTAGGGGACATATTCACATGGTTAATTTTACTTAGGTAAAAGATTCTTTCTAGAAGGCTTAGTTGGCTTATCTAGAACTTATCTTATCTAGCTAGGATGCATCATTTCCTAGGTAATTAGGTTGTTGGTTGTCTCATGTCATAAGATCATGACATTTGTCAACATCATATTCATACCTATCTCTCAACCTTGCCCATATAAGCAAGGCATCTCATGTACATTTGTATTCAAGCTTCAATCAAGCAATCAATCAATCTTGCATTGTGAAGCAAGCTTTCTTTCCATTCTCTCTTTTGTGGAAGTGGTTTTGGTCGCAACTGATCTTGGGGGTGTTGGGGAGTCACCATCAACTCCTACATGGTATCAGAGCACTCCAGGTGTTGTAGATTCCTTCCCAAATTTGAGGATGATATTTTGGCTTGAATATTTTTGCTGGGTGCAGATTGGGGTTTCAATAACCTCACGGTTGAGTTCAGAAGCTTCCGCAGACAAATTTTGACTGTAAATTTGCCTATATTGGGTAAAGTTGTTTTTGAGGCAAAATTTCTTTTGCTAGGATAGCCTCCCAAGTGGTACAATTTTCATATTTTCACAAAAAAATATTTTTCAGAAAAATATTTTCTGCATATTTATCATCAAAATTTGGGGCAAATTTTTGTATCTTGGGAAAAATTATTAAACTGTTGGGCAGATTATTTTGTTCCCTTGTCTTGCGTATTTGTTGGCATCATATTGTATTTCGTAGAGTTTGGTCGGCATTTGTTTATTTAGAAGGGCATTTATTTTCTGGTCTGAAATTGGTCTGTACCATCATGCTCCATACACCACCAAATCTACGTATATTTCCTGGGGTTTGTACAAGGGTACATTGGATCTAACTTTGTCGGTCATATTGTGGTCGGTTCTGGTTCTGATTGCTGTATTTTTGGTTGGCTCATTTGGAATACTCATAGTCGTTCGTGCATTTCTTTGCCCTAAGGTCACATGAAAGACCGTATATTAGCTCCTGGGTGCTCAAAAATTGCACCAACTTAGCTTTCAAAAACTTGTATTTGCCCTCCAAGTGCCTATTTATAGGCCTTTTTTTCATTTTTTCATAACTTTCACATACGAAGGCGAAATTTTTAAAACGAACTATCATTGGAAAGGTGAAGATATGAATTTTTCAGTGGTATAGATATTTTGTAAAGATTTTTCATTTTTGTGCCTCTTTTTCTAGGTTGAAGCCTGATCATCGTTTTCTGCTTCCGAGTTCATATCTTTGTGCTCCGATCTTTGATTTTCTCCAAATTTGTGGGATCAGAAAGGTATTCAGGAGTACTTCAGATCTACTCATGCACTTTTTGCAGATTTTTTTCTAGATTTTCATATTTTTAGTTTGTAGCTGATTTGATATTTTTGGGACACATTATTGTAAATTTGCAAAAAAAGTGCAAATCTTGTTGGGACAAAGGGGTTGTGAGGGAAATTTTTTGTTCTTCTCTTGTAATATCTCATTGTATCATGGATTTGAAAATTTTTTTACTTCTAACTCCATATAACTATCATGAGTGGAAATCTCAAATGGAGTTGTTATTGTTAAAATCAAAGTTGCAATGCATCACATTTGGTCAAGATCCAGAACCTGTAGGAGCAAAAGAGAAAAGAAAATGGCTTGATAGAAGGGATGAAGCTCTTGGTACTTTGAGGTTGTCCGTTTCTCCAGATCTTAGATATCATGTTGCATCTTGCACTCATCCTAATGAAGCTTGGAATACTTTAGAGAGTCTCTTTGGTAAGCCAAATAAGATGAGGAAATTTAAGTTGGAGAATGAACTCATGGGTCTTAATCCTTTAGATTTTGACAATATCCAAGACTTTTTCTCTAAGCTCAATTCTCTTAGATTGCAATTATCTAATTGTGGGGTCACTAAAGAGGATGAACAGTTGATACTTTCTATTCTTACTAAGCTTGGTCCTGATTATTCAGTTTTTGTTTCTACTTTCTATGCTACAATGGATGCTCTTGGAAATGCATACAAAATTCCTTCTCTTGATGAATTTGTAGCTCAACTCACAAGGGAACAAGAAAAGTTGGTACACATGGGCACATTGAAGTCTTCTAGATCTCTTGCTCTTGTTGCAAAGGAGACAAAGGATTCAAGTGGCAAAGGTAAGAAGCAGAACAAGGCACCCAAGTCTATTGAGCAAGGTAAAGATTCTCCTTCACATAGCACTCTTGAGTCCACATCCTCTTCTAAAGAGGAATCATCTAAAAAGAAGAAGTCAAAATGTGCATATTGTAAAAGATTAGGACATGATGAGCATAGATGTTATAATAAGAAGATTGATGAACTGACACACCTTCTTCAAAAGAATAACATTAAGCTGCCCTCATTAGTGTCTGGTACTTCTTCAACATCTCAATCAGCAGCTCCATCATCATCATCTCAGTCACAGGACACAGGATCTATTTATGGGCTACACAAGATGAAAGGACAAGTACTCTTGGCCTCTGCAAGTCCTGCATCTCATAGATGGCTTCTTGATTCAGGGGCATCTCATCATATGGCATCTTCTATGGATATGTTCTCTTCTTTTGAGCCTTGTAATTCACCTCATATATTGATGGATAACAATACATATATGAAGGTAAGTGGGAAGGGTTCTATTGATATGGGGGAAGGGAGCTTCAATGATGTACTTTGTGTTCCTTGTCCACTAATCTCCTTTCTATTTACCAAATTACTCATGGGGGTCAAGGTAAAACAATTGAGTTCACTCCAGATAGAGTGTACATAAGGGACTTGGAGACTAGGGATATTGTTGCTATTGGGATGGTTGATCATGCATCTTGTGCATATTCTTTTTCACATTTTGCTTCAGAAGATGATAATGTTCCTTTGACTGCATCACACACTCCATTGAGTGTGAACCATGATAGTGAGGAGAAGTTTGGTCATCTACACCTTGGTATTCTTGAGACCAGTGCTAAGCTTCCTACTCCTCCACCTCCTACTCCTTCAGCCATTGATGCTTCTATTCAACGGGATGATCATAGTTTTTTAGATCTTGCTTTGTGGGATGAATATTTGATAGGGATTTCTAACTTGTTCATGGAGTCTCATACTGCAGATGTGGACACACTTGAGGGGATTTTTCTCCTCTTTGATGACAGTTTCAGTACAACTATTATTCTGTCTACTTTATCTTTGGAGATTGACATTCATGAGTCTCCTCCTTCACTTGATTTGTCATGTTTCTTGGTTCAGTTTGACCATGATTCTATTGTGGCTCATTCAAGCTTGGAGGATCTTCATCAGTTTTCAGAGGCATACATGTTGAGCATTCATGCTTCCTCATTTTTAGTTGGACATGGAGTGGCTTCATCATCAACTTATGGATTTCTTTCTTCCTAAGGGGATGTGTTGCTTGCAGACATTGGGTCCTCTTTTGTTTTCAGGCATTCTTCATCAGCATTGGAGCTTCTTCATCATGGGGGGGATATCTTATCTCTCTACTTCCTTCTTATAGGGGGTATTTGATTGTATATACATGAT
Source organism: Sequoia sempervirens (assembly GCA_007258455.2). Taxonomy (NCBI): domain Eukaryota; kingdom Viridiplantae; phylum Streptophyta; class Pinopsida; order Cupressales; family Cupressaceae; genus Sequoia; species Sequoia sempervirens. Next base: position 576,615,301 of record VDFB02270651.1, on the reverse strand, counting down.
GCATGTTTTCCTTGGGGAGTATCATTGAGTCCTCCATACATCATGTTTCTTTTGTTTTGTTTTCTCTCTTTTGGAGAGGAGTTTTGTCCCATTGGGTTTTCTCTTTTTCTCTGCTTGTGAGAGATTGCATCATTTGCATTGTAAATGGGTACCTATCATGGCCTAGTAGTCAGGACCCATGGTCATTGTCTTTGCACAGTTTGCATAATAATCTTCTCCCTAAGTTGCACTTAAGGGGGGGTGTTGGTGTGAATAATTGTCTTATACCTAGGTAATTCATCCACTAGGTAAATTAGGGGACATATTCACATGGTTAAGTTTACTTAGGTAAAAGATTCTTTCTAGAAGGCTTAGTTGGCTTATCTAGAACTTATCTTATCTAGCTAGGATGCATTATTTCCTAGGTGATTAGGTTGTTGGTTGTCTCATGTCATAAGATCATGACATTTGTCAACATCATATTCATACCTATCTCTCAACCTTGCCCATATAAGCAAGGCATCTCATGTACATTTTTATTCAAGCTTCAATCAAGCAATCAATCAATCTTGCATTGTGAAGCAAGATTTCTTGCCATTCTCTCTCTTGTGGAAGTGGTTTTGGTCACAACTAATCTTGGGGGTGTTGGGGAGTCACCATCAACTCCTATAGTCTTATTTTTACTCTCTATGTTGATGATATGTTGTTCATAGGAAATAGTAAGCTAATGATTTATGATCTTAAGTCCCAGTTGTCTGTAAAGTTTGAAATGAAAGATCTTGGTGCAGCAAGGTACATTCTGGGAATGGAAATAACTAGGGACAGAAAAAATAGAAAATTTTGGCTCAGTCAGAATAAGTATATCATGACTGTTCTAGAGAGATTTTGTATGACTGAGTGCAAGCAGCTAGTTGTTCTAGTTTTGCAGGGAATGAAGCTATCTATTGAAGACTATCCAAAATATCCTACTAAGATGGAGGACATGACCAGTGTACCTTATCCTAGTGTAGTTGGAAGCCTTATGTATGCAATGGTCTGTACAAGGCCAGACATTGCCCAAGCAGTGGGAGTTCTTAGCCGGTTTATGGCTAATCCTAGAAGGACACATTGGGATGCTGTGAAGAGAGTGTTTAGATATCTAAATGGCACTTCAGACTATTCTTTGTGTTACCATGAGAACTTGGTTGAATCACAGAGGACTCTTAGTATTCGAGGTTATGTGGACTCTAATTAGGCAGGGGACATTAACAGCAAAAGATCCACCAGTGGATATGTTTTCATGATGAATGGTGGTTTAGTGAGTTGGATAAGCAAGCGGCAGGTTGTAGTCGCTTTGTCTACTACAGAGGTAGAATACATGGCAGCTACACATGCCTGTAAAGAAGCAATTTGGTTAAAACGCTTGTGTTCTAACATTGGCTTTGATGTAGGAAAAATTACTATTTACTGTGACAATCAGAGAGCTATATGTTTGGAAAAGAATCCTACTTTCCATGCTAGGATGAAACATATAGATGTACAGCATCACTTTGTACGAGATATGGTGGAGGATGGGAAGGTCTCTTTGGAGAAATTGGATACTCTAGAAAATGTTGCAAATGCATTGACAAAGCCTGTGAGCACAAACACATACAGGTGGTGTGCCAGTTTGATGGCCTCTTGGTCCATGAATTTTAGTAGTTTTATTATGTTCTAGAGTTTTCAGTAAGGTCTTCATCAAGTGGGAGATTGTTGGAATATTTGTCTCAATCCATACTGATGTAACTCCTGAAGGGAAAAGTCACTGTGACACTATTCATGTCTGGCCGAATAACTGTTCTGAATCCTTTGAAATGTTCCATGTCACTGAGACAGAGCTGATGTCTTTCCAAATGAAGTTATCGCTATGACTAGAAGTATTCGCTATGACCTTTTGTCAAGTGGAGATCTCTGGCCGAAAGATTGTTCTTATCGGGTGTCAGGGAGATCTCTCAGCGACTGAAGGGAGTCTCATCAATAGCATATGGCTATCGGGGTAACACAAGGGCTCGGGGAGAAGTCCTAATGACCGAAGAGAGTCTTACCGATAGCATATGGCCTTTGCGGTGACACTAAAGGTTTTCAGTATGAAGTCCCAGTGACAATGGAAGGTCTCGTTGACTGGGATACACTTGGAGTCTTCACAGTAACTCAAAGACTTCGGTGTGAAGTCTTGGCAACTTGGAGAGTCTCGCCGATAGTCTTTGAGATTACATGTTGTGTTCGTTGAGATGTCTTGGTGAAAGACATGAGTCTTGTTGACTCGGTAAGAATTGGTGGTGCTCGATGTGAGGTCTTGGTGAAAAACATAAGTCTTGCCGACTTGGTAAGACTTGGTTGTGCTCGGAGTGAAGTCTCGGTGAAAGACTAATGTCTTGCTGACTGTCAGGTGCTTCGGTGAAACTTGAGGAGACTCGATGAGAACTCTTGGTGAATAGTAAAGTCTTGCCGATGGAAAAGTTGAAATCATTATGACTTGTGAGCATTGGTAAAATGTCTTGCCAATGGAGGAATCTCTTTCTGATAGAAACAAAATGGATGTCGATGGATTCGGTATGACTCATGGCATTTGTTACATCATCTTTTCGACTATTGGGACTTATGTTGATAGCAATATGAAGACTTTGTGGCATCGGGGAAACACTGTTGGTGTCTCACCGATATGCCAACAAAGTTTGAATGCCTTTGACTAGATTGATCATCCTATGTGGAGCCTCGTGGACCAATCAAAGGAAGAAAATTTCAAATGGATGGTAGTTAGATTTTTGCAACAGTTGCGACGCTGGAGCTGAACTGCATGCAAGGAAAAATCAATTGCTCGAAAGGAAATTGTCTATGATTGGTAATGGTGGATAAGGATGAACAAAAGACAAAAATTAGAATGTGGTAATATTTAAAGGATAGCATTCTGAGGTGATGTGTATAAGGTGTGAATCGGATTGTTGAGAGCATTTCTGTAACTGGATGAATAGTGAATGAAGCTACTATGAACTAATACTAGAGAGTTGTATCTTTGAATTGTATGTAATTGTTTGTTACTGTAACACAAAGAGATTCAGCTTGGTGTGGTGGGTTTTTTCCCGAAAGGTTTTCCCATGTAAATCTATTGTTCATTGTCTTTGAGTATCTTCTTTGTTTCTATAAATCTTTCATGTGTGTCTTAATTAGATTGTAATTAGAAAGTTAAAAGTACTATCTGCATTCTTCCCTGTGGTTTTGATGTTAGGAAAGTGTTTTCATACCTTTTCTTTCCTTACATCATCTTCTATGAATGTCCTGGCTACAATTTCCCTTTCATCTTCATGTATCTTTGTTCGTATTTTTTCTTCATCACCCATCCTTTCCTCATGCTTATGGGAATTAGTCTCATAGATTAGCTGATCAACCTTAATATAACCCTTTAATGATTGTAATAAAGTGGCCACTTCTTCAATATCACCCACCCCTTCACTCTCCTCATAAGGAACCAATGGATCAATGTTTTATGTCCTTTGTCTTTTAGGAGACAATCGTTCAATGGGAGATTCAGAGTTTTCACTAGGCGTATGCTCTATAGTTGTGCCACCACCATGTTCTTGGAGATATGCTTCCCTCTTACTATATAAGTCTTCAAATTTTCCCATTATTAGATCTATTCTTTTGATGGGGTCCTTTTCTTCAATAAAATATCCTAGGAAATCTTTATATTTTTTCTTCTTCTTTTCTTCAAGCTTCCTCATATATTCCCATTTTTTCCTTCTATTGAACACATCATGATAAGTAATGAAGTTTCTTATGATATATTCTTCATAATCCACTTGGTGTGCAACTGCCATTTTGGTGAGAAGATTATTCCTTATGTCATTCATATGATTTTTAGGGTCAAAGGCTCTTTATTTTCCAAAATCCAATGCATATCTTGTCTTCAAATAATATTGCAACTCCTCCAGTGTACCTAATCCTACAATCCAATCTTCACATTTGGTTAAGTTTGGCAGAAAGTTTCCATTTTTTCTACTTGTGCATTACATCTTTCTCCATCCACATCATTTTCCACATTAATTATAAGAATGCTAAACTGAGGGGCACAAATTTTGGTAATATATGTGGAGCAACAAGGCACCAATAGATTCTTATTATAGCAACTTCAAGGAGGAAAAACTAATCACCAAAATTATGTTTATGACCTTGTTCTTGTTTTAAAGCCAAAGGTCTCAATAGCTATAAAATTTTCATTGGAAATCTAGGTATTGAATAGCCAAGGACTCCTAGGATTCTATTTACAAAATCTTCATAAAATATTATAAAACTAGAATTCTTGCACCAACTATACCAAACATAACACCATTTCTATTTAGGTGTAGGATTCCTTTGTTCATCAACTCTAGCAAGGTCCATCCACTCAATCCATTTGTCTCTATTTTGATATAATATCAAGTGGCATAAGAGGGAATAGTGCCTAAAAGTAATAGGATCTCAATGTTCTATGACTTGCAAGAGTTCATCATCCAGTGCCCTTTCCAAGTATGAGGCAAAGTCATATTCTATGTTAGTGTTTGGATTCTGAATCCTCATGACCATCATCATTAAATTTATAGGCATTTTATCTTGGGAATCCATTCCTAACACTTGGCATAGGGAAAAATATGTATTCACAAAGTAGTATTGAAAATCAGCCATAGTGATTGGCTCGGTGGTGAAGGGAGAAATGGGAATTGTCCTGCTGCCAATTCATCTTTTCATATAGAATGGAAGCTCATCACTCCTATATGTTCTCCTTCACCTATTCTACTCTTCCTCACATCTTTGCAAATCTATCTTTGTTAGGGCTTGTTTATTTAAATAGAAGCATTCAATAATGGCTACCCTAGTATCCTCATGACCATCATCATTAAATTTATAGGAATTTTATCTTGGGAATCCATTCCTAACACTTGGCATAGGGAAAAATATGTGTTCATAAAGTAGTATTGAAAATCAGCCATAGTGATTGGCTCAGTGGTGAAGGGGGAAATGGGGATTGTCCTGCTACCAATTCCTCTTTTCATATAGAAAGGAAGCTCATCACTCCTATATGTTCCCCTTAACCTATTCTACTCTTCCACACATCTTTGCAAATCTATCTTTGTTAGGGATTGTCTATTTAAATCAAAGCATTCAATAATGGTTTCCCTAGTTACCCCAACCAACATCGCACCATTTGGGAACCTTACAATTTTGGTGGTAGAATGATAATGCTTAGCTAATAATCTAATAAATTCCACATCAATGGATACATTAGGGACGATTAACTTAGCTATGTCCAATACCCATGGGTTTGAGATTAGAAATTTCTCATTTCTTTTGTTGTAAAAATACCATAAAAAAACCCACCCAGATTTTGGAATAATTGCATCCCTATAGCCTTGTGATCCAAGAGGATCCAAAAACCTCAAAAAATATTACAGTCTTAGAATCTCTTAGAACTAACATCATTGGATAGAGCTCATTGACATGATCCTGATGCAACTTGAATAGGTCCAAAAGGAGTCTGTATGTAGAAGTTATGTTCAATTAATGGTTTGGTCAAACAGGCAAATTAGGTGTCCAAGAAGATGAAAATTTTACCATCTCCAAATTGTTCAAAAATTACACCAAGTTGTGGTGCTTGTCATGCTGATTCTAGAACTATCTTTGGTTTCAAAAATGAGTCTGTATGAGCAAAATAGAGCCAGCCAAAGTTTTAGTCAAAATGATGATGTCAGCATGTGACATGGCAATTGACTAGATGGTGACATGGAATTGCAGGTGATGTGGCAAAAATATCACAAAAATTCACGTACCATGCTTTATTTTTGAAAATAAAGTGTGGATGCTTATTTTATCTCACAAAAATCCATCGGATTTTGTGGGATCTCAACCGGATTTGGTGGGATCCAAATCTCCTAAAAATCAAAGAAATTAACTCATAAAAAAACCAAAACCTCCTAAAATAACATTCAATTGTTATTTTGATTTGAAACTAAACCCCCTAAACTAAATTAGCTCATGAATATAATAAGACAAGGGTTTAAAAAACAAATTTCAAAATTTTTATTAAGGGGTTGTTTATTGTTTTATTTTTAAAATGGGGAAGTTATTATTTTTTTATAAATGGGTTAGTGTGTTTTTTTTAAGGCTTACAATTATAAAAGCCAAAGGAGGAGGATTAATTTTTATTTTATTTATTATGGTGGTTTTTAACTCGTATGCAAAATTTGTGTATAAAAGGAGGTGATGTGATAGGACATACCACAAAGATAGATCATGATCTAGAAACATCTACAACAACTGAGATTTCTAGAATCACATAAACTTCACATAGGAACACTAATAGAGACCACAAAAACACTGTCAAACCAAAACATGATCAAATCTATAGACAGACCTCTAAAAATTTTGGTAGATGATCTAGATACACTCATCAGAAAACCCTTTAGACCACAACAACTAAACTTCAACGTAAAGAACAAGACACCTTCATGACCTGCATAGTTCTATAGGGAACTTGGAACACTTTCTTTTACAATTTTCTCAATATCCTTGACATATACAACCTCTATTACACAAAATGCTAATAGTGTTGAAATCAATGAAAACCACATATCAACAACACATCCAAAACATCCAACATAACTCACATCCAACCAAGGTACATAGGATCCTCAAACTTTCTACTGAAATCTCATCAAGAGTAACCATATCAACAAAATTTCTCTCATCTCAAGAGAAATAAAGCCTCGCCTCATTCTCCATGTATCCATGAGCACTTGTAAGCAATCATCTCATTCTAAACTCCAAATGCATCACTACACTATCATGAAGTTCTCAAGCATATGACTAATGCACTTGAAATACAAAGAATCACCATACCACTATCAAAGCTCCAATCATCTGAATTAGGAACTTATCATGACATCATGATCTTACCATCCCCCTTAGGAGATCCCATGATCACATACCATGGTCTCAAGAGCTATGCATCATGAAAAAAAAATAGTGTGCAATCAAGATTATACCATGACATAAAACAAAATAAACTCTAAACCAACATCACCTATCAAGCACCATCACCAACACCTCAACCCAAAGAACACAAAAGACCTCCATGGGTATGATATATTACACATCTTCAAATAGTTTCCATGAAAATGTGAAAGAACCCTTCTGCAGCAACAAGATCTAAGAGCTCATCCTAGTGACATATACAACACTAAAGAAGATCATTCATCAACAGTCACTGCTAAAGCTCCCACTGAACTATGAAAGTTGAGCTCTCCAAGCATCATGAACAAATAATTGCTAGAGCTCCCACTGAACTATGACAACTGAGCTCTCCAAGCATCATGACAAAACATATTCTAATTTGAAAATCCTCCAAGTCCACACATCAACATGTAAATCTAAAAATAATAGCAAGTGGCACCAAGATCTCCAAACCAAGCAAAAATACCATCACTATAAAAAATTACACCAAGTTGTGTATCCAAGCTATTCATGACATCATGATACACATGATATAGGTCCCCATACATGACTATCCAAGTAATCTCATATCATTCATCCTCTCATCTCAAAGAAACCACACTAATGCATAAGTGAACATAAACAAGGCCAACTGACAAGTCTGCATCATCATAGAATCAAACCTTTTAGATATAGACAGTCCACTTCTAAGTTATCCCACAACAAACATGTAGCTAAAGACAACCCACAACATTGTACAAATTGCAGATCCAATCAATATAAGATGTAAACCCACTATCACACTAGAAAATGCAAAACTAATATCTCAAAGAGAATAATCATGTAGACAACATGACTCAAGCATCAAATCATACACAAATCTAATTCACCAAATAGGTCCACAACTTGAGCACCATAGTGTAGGAACCCACCAAGCATTACCACATAAATGTTGAGTGACTAATCATGTACCAACACTCCCATGAAGAGAAAGCATCTCACTTTCTCACACCATGCATGAAGCATGTATGCAAAAATACAAATATCTCATTTAGTAACACCCCAAAAGATAGGGTCTAGAAAATAGCTTAACCATAGGTCCAAAAACCCACAAGTTTTTTCTTGGTCATGTAAAACTTGCAAAACCACTGTGTTTGAAAAATACCCATGTGCATCCACACGTACTTCACATATAGAATACTCAAAAGTCTAAAAAAGCACCATAATGGTTAAACCAAAATAATGGATTATCATAGATGAGCATAACCATAGATTTTTTAGGAAAATATATAAAACCTTAGGTCCAAGCAACATGAATCCAAGCCATGCTAGTACAAAGCATCCATAAAAGGAAAAAGTAGTACAAGAACTCTAGGCTTGTTTCAGGCCAACTCCACAATCACCAACATGCACATGCATCTGAGGGAGACAAGCTATTGCAGAAGCTTCCAAATCATCCAATGATCAACTCCATAGCCTACATGCAATCAGGGTAAGAAAAATAATGCCTTCCAATACCAAGAAAAAGCACCCAACATAAGCACATTACTCCATAGTTGAAAAAAAACCCAAGCTTCTCCATATCATAAGGGAGCCTCTCACACAGACACCCAATATGAAAGCTTTGTTGTAACAAAACCACAAAGCAAAAAATCTCACGCCATGCATTAGGATTATTTTGCTATCAACTATGAGCTTTAGATCACATCATTTCAATATGACCAACTCTTTTTTCTCTATCTTCACCATTCTTCAAGCTATGTGTTGTCTCTTGAAACTAAAACAAAAAAAGAAAACAACTTCCACTCACCAAAGGATCAATCTTCAACTGATTCCTTCAAATTTCCTCATGCTTGCTAGACTAAGAAATCCTGACAGAAGGAATACCCAAAACTAGAAACACCAGCTCTGATACCAATTATAGGGAAATTCAGTTCATCCCAGAATGAGCATCCAAGATTAGTGTCTTTGGTAACATTCATTTTGTTAGATTGCCTCAAAAACACATACTACTATGCCATAAAGTGGAATTAGACATAGTTTATTTCCCACCATTAATCCTTAGAGGAAATTTTATGCAATTTTAGATCTTTCAAGATCAACCAATTTCAACATGTGTAGATATTGAAAATGTCCTAAGTCTATGAGCGTCATTTTTCTTGGTCTTTGTCTCCACGTAATTAAATAATTTTAATTATTTAATTATTCCTAATCATATTCCTATATTAATTAAATAATTTTTAATTATTTAATTAATTCACTTTCTAATCTCTATTCTACCTTGATCAATTGAAATAAGTTAATTGCGCCACTAACACCCCCTTTCTTCAATAGTTAAAAAAATCATTATTTTATTCAATTATTTATCTTTTATCGCTTGCCTATAGTTGGATAATGATAATATTATTTGCATATGTATTTGACATTTTCATTCTTCTATAATTAAATAATTGTTGAGATTATTTAATTATGTGTCATTCCTCTCCCCATTAAATAATTAATTCAAATTAATTATTTGGTGTCTAATTTCCATCTCTCCCCATTTAATTAAATTGATTTAATTAAATGCTCATGTTTCATTTTCCTCAAATAAATAATTTCAATGAATTATTTATTTTCCACTTGTCCATTTCCTCCATTTTTGAATAAATAATTTGATTAAATTATATATGCCTCCTTTTTGGTCAAAGATGCCTTGCTCATTAATCTATGTCATAGTTGTCATTATCATACCTGTCTCTGTCAAAGTCGTCGGCGTCATAGTCCTCCAATGAATATCATTATTCTGGTGCATCAATTCTCGACCATTGATCTTGGCATCTTTCTAGAAGCTCGATCTTGACCATCCATTTCATAACCTCCGTCTCATGAATCCTCATCTGTCAATCTTGGAATCTTTCTAGATGATCGATCTCGATCATCCATTCAAATGGTTGTCCATAAAAATAGCCTTCCTCTCCCATTTTTTCCTTAGCAACTAGTTATCTCCAACTTTCTATTTACCATTTATAGGTCATTTGCACAAGTCTACTTCAAAGTCTTAGGGCAAAGATTGTATAAGGAGAAATAGGAGAGACTAGAGAAGTGATTCAAGTGCAAGCATGGGGAGTATTTTAGTTTGATGCTTTCATTCTACTCATTTTTTGTTTGTTTTCTCTTGTTTGGATGTCGTTTGTAGCTTAGAAGTGTTGGTTGTCACTTTATCTAGGCTAGGAATGTTCTAACCCCATCTTACATTGGTGAACCTAACGTGAAGGACAAGATGTTGCATGTTTTCATATTGTTTTTTGTTGTTTTTAGCAGATTTTAAGTACGAGAGGACAAAACTAATGGACACAATGACATATTTTCCAGGAAGTGATGCATTTGATAAAGGCAGTGACACATTTCATGAGGAGTGATGCATCTACCAAAGACATGATAGGCAGAAAAATTTGAATGTGAAAGTACGACACAATCACTCAAGTGTGATGTGACACTACAATGCAATCGTTGAATGGAACGACACATTTGTATACTTAATATAAAAGTCCAGTTTTCATATCTTTTCAATTTTTCTTTTTGGTTTTGCAAGTAGAGTAGTGTTTTCTAGCTCCTAATCTTCTATTTGCAGCATGTGGCTTTGGAGTGGAGCTCCCAAAAACTGCTTCTTTTGAAGCAACAAAAAAATAAAGCTCTTATTTTAATTTTCTTTAAGCTTTTTAGTTTAGTTTAGTTGTTAATTTTTTGAGTTTTATTTTAGTTTTTAATCTTTTGTGCTAATTATGTTTTTGCAGCTTTTCATCGGTCCAAGATAGCTTTGAGTAACTACTAATGCATGGTTTTTCATGTTTTCATGTGTCCAAGGTGTTATTTTGAAAGCACAATCTTGTTTGCTTTAGATTAGATAAAATTTTGATTTGGTGCTTAAAGCAAACAATTTTCTTCTTTCATATAGATTTAACTAGGTGATAAATGAATCATTATTTTAGTGTTTGAAGGATGGTAGGTATTATGCTCTCACCTTGTGCAAACTTGGTGATCAGAAAGCTAGACCCATCTATTTTTGTATTTAGCCATTAGAGGGCCTACCTTGGTAGGAAAAAGTATTCACCCCAAAGGAATGATCCAAGCGCTAATGGGCTAAAGACAAGTCCTTCTGAACCACTATATAAATTTGTGATTGCAAGGAAATTTTGAAACCAACAAGAAGTAGTGCATGAGAGCCCTCCCCTAGTATCTTTATGATGTGAAAAGCTCTTTTTCTAAGGGTTGGGAAGCCTCTTGAGCGATTTTATCACAACATCCCCCTGTTGTGCACTCTTTTGACACACACCCCACTAGAGATAGGGACCCTCTTTTTGTTGGCTTTTGTTTCTTGTTTTTTCTTTAGGTTTGATCTTTTCCCCTTAAGGGATAGGTTCCTCTAAAATTTGGATTTTTCTTTGTTTGATTGAAATAATGCTCTATCTGCACTTGAGGTGCCTTTGGTTGCAACATTTTTCTCTCAAAGTATTCCTAGGACCCAGAGTTTTCACCAAATTTCACCTCGAGATGAAATTGGCTAAGTCGAGAGGGGTTTCAAAACTTTCTCCTCATGGAAATTTTTTTGAAGGGATTGATGTTTGGAGATTCTGCCTTCAAGTGGATTTTTTAAGGTTCAATTCTTTTTAATAATTTGTCCCTTTCCATATTTTCCAAGTTCACCTACCCAACACATCTCTAAAGGTCTGAAGTGTCACATCTTTGAATTTATGATTGGTCATTCTTCATACTGCAGATGCATTTAATGTCATTTTGGGGGTCTTTTAAGTTATGATTTCACCTTTTTCTTCATCATTTTTGCATTGGGATTTAAATTGTGCGACCTTCATCCTCTCTCTCCATTTTATATTGGTGATTTAAGTAGCAGCCTCTAGGGTTTTGATTGAGTTTCTGGGTGTGTTCTGTTTGGTGGCCTCAATTTCCTCCCCAGTTCAAAGGTATGAGCACCAAGTCCTTGGTGATTTCAATTCAATTTTGCATAGTTCCAATGATTCATGAACGTATGCCTTCATGATTTATCTCCTAATAGTTGGATTTATTTTCATGGTGTCATCTACGTGGGTTTGTTTGCTTACATCTGGGGTGTTTAGGGTTTGATGTCAAATACTAGATTTTGAATACGTTTGTGATGTCCCTTTTTGAATTCCTGGCAACCATTTGAGTTCATTCAAACTAGGGCATCATTCCTTCATTAAGGTTCCCCTTTTCAACTTGCATTAGCTAGGTTTCTCTTGGATTGCTTGAATTTTGGTGCCTATGTTGTATTCTTGATATTTCTTGTGATGTTCTTCGAGTTTCTTGTACATTCCTTTGAATATTCTTGAGTTGGGGCATCGTGGTTTTGAGTTTTGAGATTATTGTGCTAGGGAATAGAGGTTTTATGAGGCTTGGATTTATATTTAAGTCTTCAAAATGCTTGTATTTGCAATTGAATCAATTTTTTTTGGCTAATATGATGAATTTAGTGTGAACCTTGATTGTGTCCCATGCCCTAGTTCTCATTTCCTTGGTTTGGTGGCTGAAGGGGTGCTTTGTGATGAGCTTTGAAGTAGGAATCTTGAGGTATTGTAGGTTGTGCTTAGACTATTTCCTAGGGTTTTTATTTAAGTTGGGACACGTGGATTCAGGCTTGGGTTTAAGTAGGATGAATAATTGAGAAGCCAGTGAAGGACTTCAAAAAATCCACCCCTAGGCGGATTCTCTGAAGGTTAGTTCCTTCAAAAATTCCCTTCCCTTGCAAATTCTCCAAATCCACTCACCCTCCAAAACTTTGAAGCTTAAGTTGAGTTATCATATGTATGAGTGGGATGCAAAATGGACTTGAGTATCCTCTTGATCAAATTCAATTATTTCAAGACCTTTGAGAAATCCCTCACATTGTGGATTCTTTGAAAGTTATTCCTTTTAGAAAATCCACTTGTTGACAGATTCTCTGAATCCGTCCAAGTGTGAAATTTTCGAGGTCTTGCCAATAGTGAAATAGGTGTTTGAATGTGAAGTCACCAATTATCATGAGTTACCATGAACCATCAAAGGATGATTAATGGCTTGAATTTGTGAAGAGAGGTGATCTTTTGGAGATTCCTTCCCATGGAGAATTCTCTGAGCCTTGTTCCTTTCAGAGAATCCACCTAGGGGCAGATTCCCCAAAAATTCTCATGGACCCCCAAAATTTTGAAATCTTGATGATCATGGATGAGTGCTTGAACTTTGGTCTTGTTATGATTTTAGAATGATTTCATGCTGATTATGAGGGGGTTTTGGACTTTAACTAAGCTAAGTTGTGCTACTTTAGAAAATTCACTTCCATGTGAATTCCACGAATGTTTGAACCTATAGAGAATTTTTTTGAGGGAGGATTTCCTGAAATCCGTTCTTGGTCAAAATCCCAGAAGTATGGAAAATCCTAAAATATTATAATGCTTCATTTTATGGTTTTCTAATGGGATTTTTTTTTTTTTATGATGCTCTCAATATTGATTATATGAGGTTCATGGGTTCTCATGGTGATTTTGGTAACATGATTTGATATAAGGTAATTGTTCTCAATTCCTTAGTGATTATTGTTTACCTCTAATAGATGTAGGATGAAGCTAGTACAACAAAAGGATCTAAAGAAAAATCAACAGAAGCTTGTCATAAGGAACCCCACACTAGAGTAGAAAAGATGAAATATGACTTCAAGGGAATCTGGCCAAAGACCAAAATCAATTCTACATGGACTAATATTGGTGATACAAACATGGGGAATATAGACTATGATGACTTCGAGTAGAGGATGTTTGGGGATGCACTATCTAAGGTGGCCCAGATCATCACTAATATAGGATTGGCTCGGGCATTAGGATTTCTTCCCACCTTATTGTATCCAGAGTTGGTTTTGGAATGTGCTAGGCATTATGACTCAGACAAAAGAGTTATCATCAGGCCCTAAGGCAGAATCATGGCCAATCTAATAGAGGATTCTATAGGAGAGACCTTCAACATTGGGGTACACCACAAACTAGTGAAAATTAAGATCAAGGAGGCTAAGGATTTCTATACAAAGGACCCTGACAAGGCCTTGCTAATGATGAATAACAATTGGATTGCCAAGCCCAAATCACATTACTCAAAATTTCCCAAACATCTATATAGAGTTGATTTCAAAATGGAGTATAATGATATGATAACTCTTCTAGGTAGAGTAATGGGGCTAGTGGATTCCTTTATATTTATAAATTGGATATTCTACATCATTTATCAAATTGTAAAAGGGACACATTACCATTAGGTAGGCATAATAAGTGACAATTTATATGAGAAGTTAAGAAGTGTGCAAGATAGTTGAGCTATAGAGGATCCCTTGGCCAAGACAAAACTTGTGATGTCTTCTCTCAACTTCAATTAAACACAACCAACTACAAGAAAGTGAATGATACATTATTTATGTACATCACAAGGCTATTAAAAGATGCATTGCATGTAAGAATCTTAGCTGAGGCCATGGAGTTGATAAGGAAGTATGGCCAATGGTTCATGCAATTTCAGAAGTTTTCTTATATCAGGATATAGAGATCACTAGTAGTACTATTGAGGCTACCAAGATATCGAAAAAACAAGCTCATTCTATTGGAGCTGGCAAGGAAAATGGTGGCCTTCGATGTAGTAACAAAGGAAATGCATAAACCAACACTAGGAACTAAATTCCCCTTAAGGATTGAAGTCTTAGAGGCTTTCCCCTCAATTCAAAGTGCTCAATATGCTAAGGAAAAAATGGTGCATTACAATTTGTATTCACACAAAAATAGGGACAACTTTGACCCTTATGGTATTGCTCATAAATAGGAAAATAGAGAATATAGGCATAAGATCCACATAGAGGACTATTAGTCCAATTGTACGAATGAGTTTGAAGTGATCAAGAGGAGATGCTCCAAGTTATCCTCGAAAATGATTAGATTACATAGAATTTCCAAGTACTAGACCAAGTGGATAATGATGATGGGGACTTCCTCCAGGACCATGATTATGAATAGTACAAGGATAAGCCACTTCCCCCTATCAATTGGTCTGAGGAGGAGGTTGTTGATCTTAATGTAATCAATGCCCCTATTTTGAGATACTCCAAGTTGTAGCTGAAGCACAAGATTTTGGAGTTGGAGGTGGATGGAACAAAGTTCACATATGATCTAATGGGAGATATTGAATCCCACTTAGAGGAGGAAACATAAACAACCAAGGATGCCACATAAGAACTCCCTTTGGAGGAGGAAGGAGATAAGTCTCAGTTTTTTATCAAAAGGAGAACAAGAAGCCAGGCTAAAGGTAAAGAGAAGAGGTAGCCAATAGCCAAGGTAAGAAATCCCTTAGGATATTACTGAGCAAGGCATTGAGGAAGTTCAAATTCCAAAGAAAAGAAATATAATGACTGAAGGTCAGAGGTTTGCTAAATCCAAAAAGGCTAAGGTTACTAAGGAAGAGGCTACTAAACCTAAGGTGGTGGATGTTGAAAGCTCTAGAGAAAAGTAGCAGGTATATGTGAGGAGAAGTTCTCCTAAACCCAAGACCACTCCAGTAGAAAATGTGGATAGAGAGAATGAGGTGACCACTGAAGAGGCACCTATTGATGATCTTATAGAAAAATGGAGAAGACAACTCTAGGAAATAGTTATCCTCCTTCATCACCAATAAAAAATGTATAGATTAATGAACATACTGCTAATTACAAAGATACTACTAAAAAAGAAAATGTTCTTGTTAATCTAGAGGAAGAGATATGAGATGAAGAAGTTACCACACCAAAAGGTGGGAAATTGAGTGATTTTGAAAAGTAACTGTAAGAGAAGGACATATAGAATAAGGAGGCAACCTATGAGGTTACAGTGGAAATGCCATCTCAGCCTTCACATAAGGAACATACTGATATGCCACATATTAAAGTGGAATATGATGACAAGTCTGATGGAGGAAAGCTTGATGAAGATGAAGATAAGCTTGATAGGGATGAACAACAAAACCAAAGAAAGGATGATGTGAATGTGGAAGTTGTTGAAGATAGTCCTTCTCATGATAAACCAAAAAAAGATACTTCTCAGAAGGATGCAAAAATAGAGCAACCAGCTACCACAGAGTGGCTAGAAAAAATATTAAAGAAAAAAGCAATAATTGTGGAGGATGGGACCCCAGACTGGGACAATTTTTTAGAAAGTTGGGGATAGCCCAAGGAGAAAAAGAGGGAAAGAACTCTTTCTAAGTTTTCCAGGGATGAATTCAATAATAGATTTGTCCATGTTGTTGTTCTTGCAGAGAATAAATATAAAGATGAGGTGAGACCTTCATATTATTAGGTTCAAACAATCAACTTTGGTCCCACCACAAAGAATCAGGAAAAGGAAAATTCCAAGAGTCTTCCTAGGAAATTTTAAGGAGATTGGAAAAGGAGACCGAAGAGAAGGAAAATTTGTAGAAGCAACTAAAAGAAGTGTACAAGTATGTTCGACATTTAGTCAAGTCATTGCAAGAACAAATAAGTGAGGGATCCTCCTTCTCAAAAGGGCTATTATCAAAAGAAACTGTATCAAAAATTGAAAGGGTGAAGTTCTCTATGGGAAACACCCAATAATGGTTGCAGATTGTTAGTGAGAGAGGAGATAGAATGATTGAAAAGGTGATATAGATGCATGAAAATGAATCATCCATTTCTGATGACATGGCACAATTTCTCATTGAATGCAAGGATCCAGATGATACTATTTTCAGAGAGCTTGAGAAAGTGTTTGAGGTGCCAACAGAAGAATTAATCAAGGAAGGTGTCCTTACAATGGAGAGTACTGAGAAAGCCATGAAATGGATAGAGGCCTTCAATTTCATAAATGAGTTAAGAATGAAATCACCCAAGAAAATATCAAAAGCTCAGAGCAAGGTGAAGGAGATTTTTGATAGCTACATTACCTTCCTAGAGGTAGTTACTCAAAGAAAGAAACCTATAAAGAAAAATTTGAATGTTGGGCAGTTTCAGAAATGGTGGCATGAAATTTATTCTCCAGGTGATAGTGGGCCAATAGTAAAGGACCAGTTGGAAGATGTTGTAATTTACATATCCATCTTGGATAGATATTAGAACCTTTATGTTGACTAGGAGAAAACCCTAGCGAAGTATAAAAATATTTAAATTCAATCAAAGCTAGAATTAATTTAATATCTATTCCAACCCAGGCGACCCTAGATGATATAATTTTAAAAGTCAAAGAAATTTCCAAAAGGATGGAAGGAGAAAAGGACAAAGGGGATGACCAGGCTAGATAGTCTTGAGAAGCATGCCATCTACCTCGACGTAGGAAAAAGAACAAGTCGGTTGCATCTTGAATTTTCTACCATTCAGTGTATTAATTTATAGAGTTGACTTTTAAAGGTCAACCCTCTTTATTTTAATGTAAATTTGAATTTAGGGAGTGTTTAGGGGGAAACACAGCTAACCTGTCTAGTTGACCTAACTAAAACCCTAATTTGGGCCAACCCAAGGATGTAATGCTATAAATGGATGTTTTCTCCTCATTTGCAAGGGTTAGATAGTTGGAAAAAGTTAGAATTTTAGCTAGAACCTTGGAGAAGTGTTGTAATACTTGAGATACTTGAATTGTTGCAAATTTTGGTGAAGAAAATACAAGTGAAAACATTGTTATTTAGTGTTATTCTTTTTGTTATTCATGTATGCATGGTTCTTTTGTTTCATTTCTTTGATATATTGCTCTAAGTAAGTTATATATGAATAATCTTAGAATAGTTGTAGTTCAGTTGTTTTTATGATATAGTATTTGAAATGTTTGAGAAACCCTTAGTTCATAATTTTAGTAGCTTACTAATTATTAGTTGTTGTGTAAAGTTAGCTTGGGCCTATATCTTATTGTGATTAGTTCAATTGTGGTTATTTATTCATTTCATTGTCATATTTTGGTTGATGATGTGTAGAAAACACCGTCAACAGATTAGTGCTAGAAGGAGGGATGATTCAACAAACTAAATTGTTCTCTATCATCAATATATCTAGAGAGATTCAGGAGACAAAAAAGGTCGATAATAGAAGGAGATTTTTAGGAGTTAGGAGTCCCTACTAATTTGGAAAGGACTAAAAAGGGAAAGGAATCCTCATCTTCATCCATCTGGCCATCATCTTCCTCTTCATCTTCTGATTTTAAATTCATTCCCATTGAATCCAATCCTTCACCCATTCAACAACCCTAGACACTCGTTAATTAGCCACTACCACCTCCACCTCCCCCAATGGATTTTATAGAAAAAAATACCTCACCTTTGCTCTCCAATAACTACAATGTTATGCCCAAAAATATAGAGCATTTTTTCACCAAGTTCCATGTTGGTGATCCCAATAGAAAAAATAAGGAACACATTAGGATTTTCCAGACTACCCTTAGGGATAAGGGAATTAATCATGAGGATGTTGCATGTAGGATTTTCTCATATTCCTTAAGTGAAGAGACCTTTTACTAGTACAATCACTTGCAATTTCTTTCTATAACTAGTTGGGTTTAGTTAGAAAATTCCTTCTTGCTTAAGTTTAAGATTCTCATCAGTGCTAATGAGTTATACCTTCAGTTCACTAAGGTCAAAAGAGAAGTCATTGAGCCAATAAGGTCTTTCAATAATAGGTTCCATCATTCTTACACTCAGTTATAGGAACCCTATGTTGTGGATGATGCCATAGCTAGAGAAATTTATTATGATGTGTTGGATAGCCTTACATCTACTTTCATTAAGTGGAAACATAATCCCCTGCTAATTTTTTGGATGCATATACAGAGGTAGTTAAGGCGAGCACAAATTTAAGGAAACATTTTTCAGGACCTTTGTCGTCATTAGGGCCAAATGCTCATCTAGGAAAAATTTAGACAATAAATCAAGCCTTAAATAATCAAAACCCAATTGTGAATCCAATTCCACAACTGCCTATAGTTCCTCATCCAGGAATCCCATGAAATCAAGCATCGCCTATACCAAATTATTCACACAATATTGGTTAGACAAATTTTCTTGAGCAACAGGCTAATATCTCGTGCTATTTACAAAATTTTGAAGTACTAAGTCAGTCATTGAACCAGGCTTCCCATGAAATTTATTTGAATTTTTTTACAAATTATGTGGTAGTTCTGAGTAATCCAAACAAGGAGAGACTAGATGAGTTGATAGAACAAGTTAAAAAGCCATCTACAAAAGTCACCTACTTGAGGAATCAAAATAGCCAATTGCAAGATGCTCAGAGAAGTATACAATCTAGCTATAACAGAGATAATAGGGACAATAGAGAGTCTAGTTATAGTAGAGACAATAGGAAATCTATGCAAGGTCATGGCCAAGGATATGATAGAGGTCAGTCATCAGGACAAAATTTTTATAGAAGACCACCACCAAAATAGAACAAGTCTTGGAAAACTAGATCAAATAATGGGGGAATCCCCACACCATTTGACCATCTTGGTAAACTAGATATGTCAACTGTCACAGTCCTCTTGGTAGAGGTTGATTTGAAAGGTTATTGCAGACTTCACAAAACAACCCAACATTCTAAAATTGAGTGTCCCAAATGCCAGACAGTTGCAACTATATTCTAGATGGAGGTATAAGATGCCACAGAAGGTACTCCATATGGTCAAGAAATTATGCCATATGACCATTATGATTCATCAGTGTTGGTGTTGAATCATGCCCCTTTTTCAAGAAGTGAAGAGAATGAGCCTAAAGAAGAATCCACAGAGATATGTGCAAAACCATTATAGGTATGCAATGAAGATTTAATATCATAATTGTTTGAAAATGATGGAACTATTGGAAATGGCCCTTTGGACGAAGAAGATCAAAGAATAGACGAAGTCTAGATGTTCAACCAAAGAACTAGGCCATATCAATTAAGAAATAAGCAGGTTGGTGGACCATTTACTACATCTACACCTAACAATTTCACCACTCCACCTAACCCTAATGCTAGCAATAACCCTCCATATCCTCATGTTCCAAAGAAATACTTCTCTAGAGGAGGATCTTATGATACTTCAAAAGGAGAGGCTATCAAGGATCAATAAGGGACATCATCAACAGGTAAGCAATCCAAAATGACTGTATTCCAAATGGGAGAATATATAGTAGAGGGACTCAAGAAAGTGAAGGTGAGTCTCTAAGCTTTTGAGTTGCTAAGGGTTCCAACAATTAGGAGTGTTGTGTTGGGTTTTTTAAATAACCATACATCCACAAAGTTTTCACAATATTTTTTTGTCAAGAAAGTTGGTTTTACTGAGCCAGTGGTTAAAGATATAGCTGAAAAGACACAAAATTCTCAATCAGCTCCAAGTCGAAATACCCAACCTACTAAAGAGCCATCTCAAGCTTAGAAAAAGGATAGGATCAAACACAAGGATAAGAATCAAGTTCCTAATGTTGACTCTCCAACAAGCCTATTCCAAACCAATCAAGACACTCCTTTTCTAATTTCCATACACATTTGGTAAAAACATGCACAATTGTTTACTAGATTCTGGTGCATCAACGAATGTAATGCCATTCTTGGTTTGTAAAGCTTTAGGAATTACTCCTGCTCCCTCTCAGTGCAAGGTAAGCTTTAGGAATTAAATATGATCCCAATACAGGTAGCATTAGACCCAAGAGTGCAAAAAATTATCAATATCTAGGTGGCCGACATACCTGACACTTATGGGATGATTCTTGGAAGGGATTTTATGAGGGTCCTTAATGGATATACATCGAAAAATAATTCTTATATGTGGCTTCCCTAGAAAGGGGTTCCAATTCAGATTACGATTGAGAGAGAACCTAGACTAAGGTGCTTGATTACTAAATATCATAATACCTCTAATTAAGTGTTAATTTCTGATGCAAGCTTAGGAAACTATATCCTAGAAGTTGTTGTGGATGAATCAAGAGTAGAAGAAGTTCTAATGATGCATGATATGCCTATCAACTTGACTTAGTCTTCCAATGGTACTGAAGCATCAGTAGAAGCAGATGAAGTTTCTGAATTGGATGATGGTAATCTTGGACTGCTTGACAATTTTTTGGAATTTATTCAGAACTGCATCAAAGATTAGATAAGTTTAGGAAGAAATATGAACTTTGAGAAGTTTTTTCTTCCAAATTGGTGTATATTCCATAATTTCTCTCATATTGAGCTTGAATGTTGTCTCTTCCAAACTATTGTGGAGAAAATTAAGAGATGTATCAATCCACCCCTCGTAGTTAGATCCGAAATGCAAGAAGTTCATGGGGACCGAAAAGGGAAAGAACCAATTGTGCAAGATGATCCTTCATCTAGCAGAAGTGGGAGTACTAGATGTTCTAAAGGTATTTCTTCTACTAAGATTTGGACTCTACGTTTTAATGGTTCCAAGTTTAAGCAAGGTGCAGAGGCTAGATTTGAATTGATAAGCCCAGTAGGTAAAACATTTTTTGCTTCTCATAGACTACAATTTCAGTGCACAAATAATGTTGTCAAGTATGAGGCATTAATTCAGGGATTGTTCATGGATCCGAGGAAGAATGTTAAAATACTACAAGTGTTTGGAGATTTTGAGTTAGTGGTAAAACAAGTTAGAAGGTAGTATTCTTGTCATGATAGAAGAATGACTAATTACCGACATACACTATGGGATCTGATTTACAGTTTTCATGCCTTTAACATCTAGTTGATCCATAGGGCTAAGAATCACACTAAAGATGCTCTAGCACAAGCAGCAAGTACCTTGGAGCCATTATCTTTGTCTAGACTAAATGAATTCACTATTGAACTAACACCAGTCCCTTCTATACTTGATAACGTTACAAATTTCCAAGTGTTTGAGGATGATAAGCATATCCTAGACTTCATAACTAGCTCTAATGTGTTTACTTCCCAATTAATTGATGAAATGGAGCCCTAGGAAGTTGAGCTAGATATGGAAGGAGTCCTCAACCTAAAAACAAATGCAATCCCAAGAGGGATAGTGCATCTGGAGAGGATCTTTGACCTTGACATTATAAAAGACCAAGATCAATAGGCCAAGAAGGATTTGATAGATAGTTAGTGTGAAGCATACAATATGGGTACTCCAAAAAATGTTAAGAATGTATTCATAGGAAAGGTGTCTACTCCAAAGGAAAGGAAAGGCCTGATAGATGCATTGCATGCTTATCAGGATGTCATAGCATGGAGTTATGAAGATCTAAAGACTTATGACACCTTGATTATCACACATACCATTCCCTTGAAGCTTGGATCAAGACCTTTCTGGTAGTGACAAAGGCCAATTAATGCACTATTGGAACCTATTTTTCAGAAGGAGGTGAAAAAATTGTTATCTACTTGAATCATCTTCCCAGTCAGACACTCTACCTAGGTAGCCAATTTGGTTCCAATCTATGAGAAGAACAGGGAGATGAGACTATGTGTGGCTTTCAGAAACCTCAATCGAGCCTCTAAAAAATATAACTATCTAGTTTCTTCATCAGATGAGGTTCTACAGATTGTAAACAGATCCCAAATGATTTCTTTCCTAGATGACTACTCTAGCTATAATCATGCCATGGTCTAATACGAAGACAGGCATAAGACTGCCTTCACCACCAAGTGGGGCACATTTGCTTATAGGATAATTCCTTTTAGGTTGATCAATGCAAGGGCCATGTTCTAGAGGGCAATGGATATAGACTTCAAAGACATCATTGGTAAATTTATTATTATTTATATGGATGATCTGACAATTTTCTCTAAGAATAGAGGTGACAACATTTCAGATTTATGCAAAGTGTTCTAGAGGTGCAAAGAATTTAGCATTTTCCTTAATCCTAAGAAGTGCATAATTGGAGTAATTGAAGGGAAGCTCCTAGGACATGTGATTTTTTAGCATGGAATTTTTGTTGATCTTGATAGAATCCAAGCTATCCTAAAAATATAGCCACCTGCCAATAAGGAGATGGAATCTTTCTTTGGAAAGATAATTTTGTTCAAAAATTTATCACAAGATTTGCAGAATAGTAAAGCCTCTAAATGTAATGTTGAAGCAAGATGTAAAAGTGGAATGAACTATTGAATCTAAGCAAGAATTTGATAAAATTAAGAGGGTTATAGCTATTGCACCAGTATTAGTAAGTCCCAATTATTTGAATCCATTTTAGATATGTTCTTTTGCCTCCAATCATTCTTGTGCAAGCATGTTAACCCAAAAGTCAGATGAGTGGAATGATTACCCTATAGCTTTCATGAGTGCCCCTATTAGAAATGCAAAATTGAAGTATTTATTAAATGTGGAGAAGCAATCATATGCACTTGTTAGAGGAGTTAATAAATTCAGACATTACATTCTGAGGAACAAAGTCTTTGCTATAGTCACTAGTAGAATTTGGAAAATAAATGACTACATGACTAAAAATGACTAAATTATACTATTTTTTTGCAATTAACAAGTATAAATGACTAAATAAATGACTAATTTGGTCAGTAGGTAAAATCACAACTAAATAATTGGTCAGACAAATAAAACTGACTAAGTAAACTACTATTACTCCTCTATTCTTTTTTCTTTAGAATTTGATCATAATCCATAGAGCTTAAGCCCCCTCATGGGACCCCTACCTAAGTGGGCCATTTGGTTGCCTAGGTTGCTTGGTACACCAAAAATACCTATTGCATGGAAGGTATTGCCTCTCGGTGCAGTCTTAAGGCCTTCACATATTTTATAAAAAAATTTAACATTTACATTCTTTAACTTTTATTACTCATGTTAATGAATCATTAGCGTTTTTAACTATGATTTGTAGCCAATTTTATTTTCCTGTTGCGTTAGCATGTCAAATGTATCAAAGAGCAATTGTGGTCAATTTCACTAATAGAATATGATTTAAACAATCCAATTACATTTTGAGGGCTATCTTGCAAACACTTTCATTTCAAAAGGTCAAGTAGTTATTTCTAGAAGCAGTTAGATTCAATTTACATGGATTGTAGAAATTTAATTTCTATAAAAGTAATTATTTCTAGAAGCAGTTAGATTCAATTTACATGGATTGTAGAAATGTAATGGTCGAGTCTACTAAAAACAAAGATTTTTCCCTTAAAAAAATAACATTTTTCCCTAAAAATGAAGATTGATTCACTTCTATCTTTGCTTGTTCATATACTTGACCATCTTAATAATGAAAAAATAGAAATAACAATGATCACTTTTGGTATGCAAAAATTTTCTCTTTCACGCTTTATATTGTTAATTATTTTTTAAAAATAGAATTATTTTATAATCTATGAAATCAATTGTGTGTTGATCATTTTTATAGATGTTATCTTTTTATACAAGTTTGAACTCTAGTAATTTTAGGAGCACATCATGCTTATCTTAATTTTCACAGCCTATATTAAAATGACAATGTAGATAGATGAATTTTTTTCCCCTAAAAATGAAGATTAATTTTCGCATGCCTTCCATGCAATAGTTTTTTCTGGTGCATTTTAGAAATAGGTTATATTTTTGGTGCCTTGGTCAGGTCGTGTATGCATTTGGAGGGAATTTTAGTTAGTTTATTTTTGGTATAAAACATTGTGATTGCAAGTTGGAGGGAAGTTTGGAAGTTTAATAAACAATTTGGTGTTTCAACTCCCACGTTTTAAGGTTTTACCTTGGTTTGTAGAGAAGAAGATCAGCTTAAGAAAGACTCCATCAATATTAAAGGATCATTGGCATTGGTGCAATGATAGAGACATCACTATTGAAGGATCATAGAATGGTTTCTTTGTCATGAAGAACAACAAAGGTATCCATCCACCAAGGCACTGTCATGAGGGCATGAGTAATCACAGCCAAGAGATTTTTGTAGTTGGGGTTTTAGAAGTATAAACTTCACACTTTCAAGAGGAAAAAACCCCATAACAATAGATATCAAGCAAAAGCTTCGGTCTGAGAGTACATTGTAAGTCTAATGAAGGAAACAACCATTGAATACAAAGAGTGGCGGTTTCCATTTTTGTAATGCCAGAGCTTGTTGAGCAACATTTTCTGAGTTGCAACACCAATATCATTCAAGAAAGCACAAGACATTAAACAAGGTTACAATCTAAAGGTAGCGTTTCCAAGTGGAAATCTTGAATCCTAAAACCTCATTCTTCCCTTTATTTGTTTGAGATGCATTCACTTTTATTAGTGCCCTTTTCCACCGGTCTTGAAGAAGGTCTTCCCACTATTATAATCTTTATTTGCTTCTATGACAGTGACCTTTATTTATCTACCATACTTGTCACTTCCCACTTGAATACACCATTCATCAAAACTTCATTGATGAATGTATGGTGCATCTTTTTCATGCTATGGTCAACCTAGATTCCCATCAAGGATGTGAAAGATAATTGTACCATGGGTGGCCAAAAGCCCACTTTACATATTTCTCCAACATCAGATATGGCTGAAGAGGACAAGGCTTTAGAAAGATGTGTAGATCTTAAGGCCTCATTGAGTATAAATAAAGAGGAAATGTCTTCAACAGTAGTGACATCTGGTTCTACAGAAGATGCAATGAAATGCACACCAAAAACTGATCAATTTGAATGTTGTATGCGGCTTTTGAAGATGTGTAGCACCATTTATAATTATCCAAGCAATCTTTGTTTTATTTAACAAATATGATGTGGGGAATAAGATTTTTCTACATATATGCAATTTTACTCTTTCTAATTTGTTTAGCTCTATTTTGAATTCCCTTCTTTTCATTGTAACTAATGGAAGTGACCTTTTGGAATTAATTTTTACAATAACAATGTTTGGTGGAATTGAGATTGCAATATTCTTGCTAAAAATTTTTATAGTTAAATGTGAAGATAGTTTTTCAAGGACAGTTCTAGCCCATAGTGCTTCTTTTAAAGGAAGGCCCTATGTTGTGGTGGTACATGTAAATGTCATTTTCCCTATTTTCTTGTTGGCATTGTAGAATTTTTAGAACTTTAAATAATATCTATGGCATTGATCTATGGATATTTTATTTCAAGTTAGTACTGCATCAAGCAAATAGTCAACATGTTTTGAGATCATGTTTCATTCTAATGAATTTATGGGTTCACTTAGAGCAAAGGTTATATCTTTTAAAATTTCCTTTTTACTAGATTTTCCTCTTGTGTCAAATTTTGAGATAGATTAATTATTTTAATACTGTTCATAATTCAACCTCAGAAGATGCTTAGTTTGATAAGGAAAATCTATTAATAAATATATGCATCAATTACATACATGAAGAGCTTTGCATTGAGCTTATATTCATCAATTGTATAGATGAAGAGCTTTACATAGACCTAATTACATTGAGAGGTATCAACTATAGTGATTGTAAGGAGCATGTAATGGCTTGAGTAGATGAAAAAAATTAACATTTGGATAGCTAACATCCCAAAAAATTGAAATATCAAAATAAATAGCTGACAACCCAAAAATTTAAAATGTTAATATAATATATGGCCAACAAAGTGGAGGCATAAAAATTGATTTCTATGGTTGAAAAAATGGAGGATGTAAAAATTGGTTTCTGCAAAGTTTTTCACAATGGAATTCACTCATAATAGTTACTTTTTTGGGTCAGTAAGTAGGGAGTAGGGCCTCAAGCCAATTATATTAACTTTGAAAAGAAAAAATGAAGCATTATAGAACATATCCTGACTTATGGAAGAGGCATAGAAAAGAAAACCTCTCTTTAAAACATACAAGAAGAATGACACAATCAATGTCTTCTGGTGCTAATGTCATAAAAATCTCAAACCAAGGAGGAAGTTAGTCTCTGGGAAAGTTACTATTGAAGCACTAATGAAATGTTGAAGTGCTACTGAACTATCACCATTGCTTCTGAAGTATTGTAGAAGTGACTGAGAATGTCATAGAAAACTACAGGATTGCATATGAAATTGAAACCCAGACAAGTCTCTAACCAATCTAGCTCTCCTTAACTCTACCCAAATGGCCACTGCCTCAAATGAGATTCAGACTATATTAATCAGTACAATATTGAAGGATATGGACCACTACAAACCAATTATAAGTTGTAGATTTGAAAGGATATTTCTTTAATTACAAACTAAAAATTAATCCAATTTGCACAATGGTGATTTTTGTGTGAAATCACTCTGAGGAAGTGTGGGTTTCAATCCTCCAATTCTAGGCCTAGAGGGTTTTTGTCCTTAGGTAAGTTTGAACCAAATTCAATGCTCCAACAATGAGTAGAAATCAGAAAATAGAATGCTTAATAAATGCATGCCTCTTCTTCCTTGCTTTTCCTCTCTTAAATAGTGTTTTCCTCCAAAAAGGACAAGTCTTCAAATTTCCTTAATGACCTTTGATTGATATTTGAGAGGAATTATTTAAAATAAACTTTAATTGTAAGAGACCTCCCTATTTTATGTTTTAACTTCACTTGAGGCCCTCTTTATTATAATCTTAATCCCATTTACATGGTGCATAATTTCCAAATTGATGTAGAGCATCTATTGACTTCAAGGGTTCTGTAGACACCTAAATTTGATCACTCCCATATGATCAAATTTACCTCTTTATTCATCAATTCTATCAATATTAATTTATTTAATTAATATTACACTTCCCACATAAGATTCTTATAGTATTTAATTTAACAATTAAACACTTTATCTGGTACCTTTCTCCTCTCTAAATTACATAAATACACCAATTTATTTAATTTAGTCATTTTAATCTTTTTGAATTAAAAATCAATTTAAAATTCTTCTTTTCTCTCTCCTTGTCACATCCTCCATAATCCATCTCTAATTTGGATTAATTTAATTAATTCATAATTAGGGTGTGCATCATCTTAATCAAGGATTAATGTCACATCCTCCTACATTTGCCATTTGTCTCTAATCTTCTATTAATTATCATAATCAAGTATTTGCACAATCTTAATCAAAGTCATTAGCCATTTTTAGTATCACTTTTTGGTCAATCCTTCCATTGGCCTTTCTTGGCATTGACCCTCTTTCCTATGTGAATTTTTAATTCACTTTTATTCATCCTAGGTCTCTCTCCTCCCCATGTGAATTTTTAATTCACATTTTATCCTTCCAAGGCTTCTAGAATATTTGACTTGTCACCTCATGCACATGTGACCAATTCATACCTTTTTGGAGACCCTCTATTATCCATGAGATTCTCCTATGAATGTGAATTTTTAATTCACATTTATTTCTCTAACCACTTTCTCTTTTCCCATGGATATTTTTGAGGAATTCCAAAATTCTTCAAATATCATTTTCACTCACTTGGGGACAAGAAGTTCCTTTTTGAGGAAATCTTCTCACTCCCCAAGGTACTTGGAAGGTACTTGTCCTTCCTCCACATCATGTACCTCCCTTCCACATCACCTACACATCATCCTACCTTTATCCACTTCACATTCCACATGTCAAAATGTGAGGGCTTGTGAGTCCTCAACTCACCTTAGCCCTTCATCTTGACCTTGTTGGATAAATCCCAACCATTGAATTCTCTAGAGAATTCATTTTTCTCTATAAATACCCCATCCTTTAAGGCATTTCTAACACTTAGCCATTTTGCAACTAAATGCTGTCATTTTATGCACTCATCTAGCCATCAATTTCTTCCATTTGCATCTACATTCAAACATATAGTTAAATTTTGAATTTATTCATTTCAAGAGCCATCAAGGAGCACACAAATTAAATCAAAATCAAGGGCCAACCAAGGAGTTTCAACTGCAAAAAGGAGGTATATCTAGTTAGCATCATTTTACACTTTTCTCTTTGCATTTACAAATTCCTTAGGCTAATCTTGAGGTGTTTCCTTATGTTTTTCCATTGCATTTTCGTTGCTTAGAATGGGTTAAACATTTTTATATCACATTTATAGCATGCCCAGTAAGACCCACAAGTGGGTTCCTATATTTCATGTTTGTTGTTGTTTAGCTTTTTGTAGGTTTATGTCGCAAAAGGGCGACTACACCCTTGATTTTCTATAGAAGGGTGACTGCGCTCCTATTTTTCTGCAGAAGTGTGACTACACCCTTGTTTTACCATAGAAGGGTGACTGCGTCCTCTGTTTTTCTACAAAAGGGCAACTACGCTCCCTTGGGTTGAACTCTGTATTAATGTTTTTTCCAAAAGGGCGACTATGCCCCCTTGGCTAAACTTTCTGTACTAACGTTTTCTACAAAAGGGTGACTACACCCCCTTGGACTGAACTCTGTATTAACATTTTTTTTCCAGAGGGGCGACTACACCCCTTAGTTAAACTTTTGTAATAATGTTTTTTGCAGAAGGGTGACTATGCCCACTTGGGCTGAACTCTGTACTAATGTTTTTTACAAAAGGGCGACTGCACCCCTGATTTTTTGTAGAAGTGCGATTGTGCCCTTGATTTACTGTAGAAGTGTGACTGTGCC
This sequence comes from Sequoia sempervirens, assembly GCA_007258455.2. Classification (NCBI taxonomy): domain Eukaryota; kingdom Viridiplantae; phylum Streptophyta; class Pinopsida; order Cupressales; family Cupressaceae; genus Sequoia; species Sequoia sempervirens. The sequence goes on along the minus strand of VDFB02270651.1, from coordinate 576,585,895 downwards.
CCTATTTTATCGCAGAAGTGCAACTGGGCCCCTGATTTACCACAAAAGTGTGACTGTGCCCCTTGGTTTAGTGCAGAAGGGTGACTGTGCCCCTGATTTATTGCAGAAGTGTGACTGCACCCCCTCATCACCACAAAGCAACACATTTTGGAAGGTAAAACTGTCATTTTAGCTTTAGTTTTTACTGTTTTCAGGTACTAACTGCCTAACACTATTTCTTGCAAGGATATTTGTGTTTTCTCTAACATTTTGCAACATATTCTTGTGTAATTGATGAAGAAATTGGGATAAAACAATTAACATTTGCTTAAGGGGCTATCCATTTGCTCAGATTTTTAAAGCTATCCTCGCTCTTTTTGTTAATATGAGAATATAGTTTAATTAGGGGAAGTAATATTCATTGATTGCCGTGTTTATCCCTTTGTGTTACCCAAAGGGAGCATTAATTTGTTTTCACTTTCCCCTTGTACTTCATGTGAGCCTGGGAAGTAGTTGTTGGCGATTAGTGCTTTCTTTATAGTGGGACCTGCTTGGGGATTTCATCACCCTAAGGGACGATTCCAACCACACGTACTGGCAAGGTATATAAAGGGGGGAGAGTGAAAGCTGTACCCCAATCCAATCACGTCATAATTGGCAGAGCGTCGAAGCTAGGGTGATACCTAGATAGACGTGAAGAGTTGGTATGAGCCCTTTAGTATCTCACTGGGGTTCCCGACTCACGCTTGTGACGAGCTAGTGTTCACAGTTGTGCCTCATGTACCAAGAGTATATCGAGGACTCCCTAGACACTTTGTGCATCCTAGATTAATACCTCTTCGACCATACCCTTAACACTAATCATAGGAGTGTATTTGCTTGAAAGTGTTTTCTTGTGAGAAACCAATAAACTTTTTGACAATTTGGCCTTATTATTGTCATCTTAAAGTCCTTGCCATAGTCATTTTCATCAAACCAAGCCCCTGATTTACCATAGAAGGGTAACTATGCCCCTGATTTACTGCAAAAGGGTGACTGCACCCCCTGATTACCTGCAGAAGGGTGACTATGCCCCTAATTTACCGCAGAAGGGCAACTGTGCCCTCTGATTTACTGTAGAGGGGCTAATCAGCCCTCCTGAACACTTGAAATCTCCCTGTTTGGATCTGTTTAGCCTCTACACCATCATTTAATCATTCCCAACCGTTATCTCATCATCCCAAACCTCCATTTGATCATTTTAAACCTCTATTTTATCATTCCAAACCTCCATTTAACTATTCTAAATCCCCATTTATTCTCCAAAAATGTCCTCAATCCCATTCGCTCATTTTGAATTTTCCCACAACCCATTCAAAGCCCATATCATCACCTAGTGAACATGAAAATTTTACCATTTACACCACCAAACCCGTATCTCATAAATGTCACCCATAATCAAATTGCCTTAACCTTGTGTTACAAAGTGGTTACCTAAGTTGACCTTAGCACTTGAATCTGATTATTAGTCGTTAACTTCGACCCCAAATCAATTTACTTCCATCTTGAGGTAAATTCGGTGTCGTAAGTTATCATCCTCAGCCCAAATCAATCCATTTCTATCTTGAGGTGGATTCGGTGTCATGATCATCCACTTAATCAATCAATACTCTAGGTCACTAAAGGTAACTTTCTTTGATTAAACTTAGGGTCTCTCACATCTTTCATCATCCAATCATACCCATCCAATCATCCAAATCTATCAAACCCAATCATTTGATCAAATTATCCAATTACCTAATCATTCAAATCACATTCATTCAATCAACCAAATCCTATCTATCTTAATGATCCAATCCAATCCAATCTACCCAATCAAAACCCCATCCAATCAAAATCCAATCCAATCCAATCTATCCAAACAAAATTTGATCTAAATCCAAATACCATCTCATCTCATCAAAATTGGATCTCATCCAATCACAATCAAATCATTCATCAAAGAAATCTTTATAATGCACCCATAGCACACTTGCATGCCCGTTCAAACTAGGTCACAAGTTAAGAAACAAATGGCACAACAACAAGGTCAAAATTTCCAAGAAAATATGTCTCAAGACCTTAATAATAATACAATTCCCAACAATGGTGCAAATATTGTTCAAGATCCTAACAACATCCTCCAAGATCCTCATAATGGTACTTCATCGCACTCCAACACCAAAAATCAGAACAACTCACCACACGGTGAATAGAGTATGGCTAATCAACCCGAACTCATGCTTGAGGAACATTTTAGTAATCTCGCCAATGTACAAATGGCTGATCGTCTGTTTGAAAAACATGGGGAAGAAATTTTGGCCCACCTAATTGAGAAGGGTATCAAACCTCCCTCGTGTGTTGACTTATCCAAATATAGCTCCACACCTAATGTACCCCAAGGTTCACAAAATGCACTAGAGGATTCGTACATCCCCAATGTTCCTCTAGTTGAGGGTTGGAATCAACCTGAATTTGGAAATGTCATTCTTTATCATGTTAACCACCCCCCACATGCTCCAATCTCAATTATGGGGGGTCCTCAAGTGCCTGATCCCAATAATCCATTCGCCTATGGTATGCCACAAAATGTTCCACAACCTACACCATTAATGCTAATAGCACCACCTCTTTTGAATCAACCTTCTATCAACATTGGGGGAACCCCCTTTACTACATTACTCCCACCTCCTGGGGCCACAAACCCACCATCACTTTCATATACATCTCAATAGCTTCATGAATCCAACCTTCCACCTCAATTACCCCCACAAGCCACGTCCCAACCAAATGTTTCGGTTGGTACCCAACAACCCCCTTTGTAGAACACCTCTACGTTATCTCAGCCACCTCATCAGCAACAACCCCTGCATAATTCTTTGGTTTCCTCTCAACAACCACCATACCAATCGCAAGGAAATCCATCCTGACCTATCGCTCAGACCATATCCCCATTCCTCGCAACCATTTTATGTCCACAAACTAAACCATAACACAACACCCCATGTCGGCCCACACAATAGTTGACTCCTCAGCACTATTACTATCATAATCAACAACAATTTCATCAACAACTACCTTATGTGGCCTCCCAACAATCACAATAGTACTTTCAACACCCACAAATCAATCTGTAGCATCCTATCCAAGCTCCTCAATAGCCTACCTCACACTTCTATAAAAAAAATCCGTACTATACCCCACAACAACAGCCCCTGTGTCAACAAAATCCCCCGGCATACCAACAAGGGATGTCATCACCCAACTATCAAAATCTACACATGAACAATCCAATGCTCTCTTAGCAAGACCCTTTATCGTCATATCATCCATATCCCCCCAACATGCTGCCGGTCAACTCAGATCTATTGGAAATCAAAGCCACTTTGAAGGGTCTTCAAGCTGGGACTAGAAAACAATCGTTCAAATTCGAAGACATATTCCCGTATCCATTTGATCCCTCCATCTCATTGATCCCCTTCCCTAAACATTTCGAAATGCCAAAGTTTGACAAATACAGGGGGAATAAAGATCCTAAGGCCCACTTATAGGATTTTTACTCCCAGTTTCAAGAGCTTATGCACAATGACAACTATCTCCTGTGCCTATTCCCACGAAGCCTGGCAAGCAACGCCCTAGATTGGTTCATGACCCTCGAAAAAGGGTCCATAAAATCTTTTGCGAACCTATCAGAAAAATTTGTCTCCTACTTCTCTTTCAATTTGGAGGACATTGACACCTTAGATCTCCTCAAAGAGAAACAACGTGAGGGGTAAACCTTTACTAGCTACCTACAAAGGTGGCATGCACTAGCAAGCTGAATGAAAACCCCTCTAAAGGAGAAGGACATGGTCACTCTCTTCGTGGAGAACTCTCATCCTGATATGGATCATAAATTTAGGTTACATTGTGTCACCACTTTTGCAGAGATAGTGGAAAAGGGACCTATCCTTAAACATGCCCTTGTTTCTAAAGGGCACATCAAAATACATGGTCATGATAAAGAAAGGTCATTTGGAGACAAACCACGTTTTTGGAACAAGAACAAGAACACAGTGAATGATGGTGTGACTAATACTAAACACGTCCAAGTGGCTAATACATCCCTGAGACAACAACCCTCTATACCTAATGCCATATCTATACCATAGGGGGCACCTCATCCTCCTCAATAGTCAAACGGCCAGGGGAACACCAAGTGCCAGTATGCTCAATTAGGGGAACCCTTGAGTGTTGTCTTCAATAAATTGTTATAGATTACTTATCCCATCACATATCCTATCACCATGCCACTTGACGAATCCAAACCCAAGCCCACATGGTTTAGGGAGAATGAATATTGTGAGTTCCATAAAATCAAAGGACATTCTTTGAATAAGTGTCAAGGTCTAAAAAGCTATGTACAAGATCTCATTGATCGAGGAGATATCAAGGTTGACTCCAATCAAGCTTCATCGTCCAATGCTCAATTATAGATATATCAAAATACCTTCCCAAATCATAATCAAGGCCCAAGCACCTCCAAAAGTAATCCCCAAGACAACAACACAAATAACGTGAGCTATAAAAATGTACCCTTCAATTATGAGGGTATTATTCATTACATTGAGCAAGTAGAACCCCGTGTATCCATGATACATGTCAAAGCCAAGGACCCTCAGTGTGTTGTTACTACACGACGAGCCTGCATCACTATCCCTGTGGCCTCCACATCCACCCAATCAACTCCTGTAAGTTCTCAGTACAACATCCATGATCACTTAGGAAAGACCCCTTCTCATATCTCCATTTTGGATTTGCTTAAGTCTTCTCCTATACATCAAGAAATCCTCAACAGAGCCCTACAGGAAACCCATGTACCTAATGACATTGATCCTACATAATTCCAAACTTTGGTAGGACACCTAGCTTTATCTTATCAACTACACTTCAACCAAAATGACATGCCAAACATCGATGTCAATCATAATTTCCCCTTGCATATCGAAGTCGTGGTTTCCTATCATAAAATAAAAAGTGTCTTGCTAGATAATGGCTCTGCCCTCAATTTGTGTACTTTAAAATTCATAAAACAAGTGGGGTATACTCAAGCATATTTAAGTAATCAAATCATCACAATGAAGGTCTATGATAATGCGGAAAGGAATTCAAAAGAAATTATCAATCTTCCTATCCAAGTGGGACCTGTGGTTCAGTACACTACCTGTCATGTCCTTGATCTGGACTTACCATATAATCTCCTCCTTGGCTTCCCATGGCTCCATGCTATGCAAGCCATCCCCTCCACGTACCATTAGTGCCTAAAGTTCCTGAATCAATGGACAAGAAGTCACCATCTATGTTGACCCCCAACAATTTGAATATTGCCACGCTTTAGAGACGTCATTTCCCCATTTACATTATTGTCCTTGGGTTGAAATGGGGGCATCCCAATCATCATCCGCTAATCCACTCTCCACAACGACAACCACTCCATCTTCCACCACTGATCCTACAGTCACAAAAGTCCAGATCATTGACAAGGGGTGTGGTGAATATGAAATGCATATTGCTCTTAATGTAGCAACCATGCTGCCATTGCCACACGAATACGGTTAGCTTTCACATGCTACTCCGAAGGAAGACAAGACTCACTTTCAGTGGTAAGAACATCCCTACCACCACTTTCAGGTCCCCTAGTATCAAGATAGATGCACCAGAAGAGGATATAATTCAATGGGCATACAGAGAAGAACCCCAACCAAATCCCCCTCTAAAGGAATATTTTCAAGAGGCATATCCTTGGTCAGCTAAGTTTGCAGAAAAGTATAACTACCAAGGTAGGGGCCTAGGTAAAGAAGAACAGGGGCGGTTGCAACCTATTGATACATCAAAGCTGGTGAAGAACATAGGCATTGGATATGATCAAAAGAAGAAAGGCCCTGCAACATTGTCTAATACCTCCAATAGTGTTGCCGTGGACAATGGTTCATTGGAAGACATACCTGAGGAGGAATCCATCATACGTGCATATGATGACATCGATCACACTGACCTATCATCCATGTTAGAATTCCTATCCATCTGCACCATTAGCCTATCCCTTCGCCACCCTGAGCTTATTGATTGGGACCTACGTAATAGAAAATTAGTTAATATGTATGTGGATACATATGTCAACCTCATGCGATTGGGGGAAGATGAACACTCCAGTCACAAAAATAGGAATAAGAAAAATAAAAAGTGGTCATCTAGTGAAAACCTCCCTGAGGCACTTTCTGACATTGAAAAAGTAAAAATAAAGGATGCATCTGATGGAGAAAACCTCGAGGAGGCACTAGAAGATGGATATGTTCATCTTCCCCTTATGGGAACTCAATTATCTGCTTGATCATCTATTCTAATCGAAGAAACTCAAGAAGTTAATCTAGGTACTGCTAAAAATCCTTAGATCACCTATGTCACTAAATCACTCTCAGAGCACGAGTATCCAATCATCGTGCAACTACTTCAAGAGGGAATTATTAACTTTGCTTGGTCATATTTAGACATGCTGGGATTAGACCTCGCCTTAGTAGTTCATCATCTGGACGTTCACCCAAACGCCAAGCCTATCAAATAGAAGCTTTGTAAGATGCATCCACAAGTTGAATTATTAGTCAAGAAGGAATTGGAGAAGTTACTAGCTGCAAGTTTTATCAAACCAATTGACTACTCTGAGTGGATCTCCAATAGAGTACCAGTTGCCAAACCAAATGGCGACATTCAGATCTTCACAGACTTCAAGGATCTTAACAAGGCCTTGTTGATCATTGTTTCTACACAACAACAACAACACAGAAAAGATGTGATATCCTATCTCTCTTAAAAGGTAAATCTCTATCAGCAAGCCTCAAGAGATAACCTCAAGGTATTCATGTCAGGTCTTGACAATGCATAAACAACTCAGTGATAAATGTGAAATTGCTGGTAATCACAATGGGACCTTACTACAAGCAAGCTATTGAATTGATTTTTATCAGATTTAACATGCTAGTGATACTTCAATCCTAGATTTAATCCGATAAACAAAGAAATGGAAAAAGAGTGAGGGTTTCAAAGATATTTTTAAATCTAATATTACTCCTAAGATTAACAATGAACGTAGTTGATACCCACAATGGACCAATCCTTCAAAACTGATTTCTGCTTGACCTAGATAAATTTTCTACCTTATAGAAAACACTGCAATCTTCTAAGGCTCTTAAGATTTTCAAACCATGAATATGCATTCAAATAACCCTATTGCAGTTGAAGTGAACAACATTCATGACTGAACTAAACACAAGGAATATAAAGTCCAGGCTAACTTTGCAAAGCAACTAACAATCAGTTGGTTGCGAAAAGTATGGACTGAAGGATTGCTACAACATTTAAGTATCAGATCACGAACATTATCAAATTGAATCTATCTAGATATTTACCAACTCAAAGCAATTTTAAAGATGGAATGGCTAAAACCATGCAAAACATGAAAACACAAATATGGCACCAAATCATAATGTCGCTATTTGCATTCAAAATGTTCACTGTAGCAACAATCTTAGATTTTTGTTACAATATTTGCTTGAGGGTCACTACCTGCTAATTTACCCTACTTCTATATTCTGAATACAAGTTTGAACTATTTCTAATTGTCTAATTATTCTAACTTTTCTAACCCTTTACAAAGAGGACAAATGCCCAATATATAGAACCCCAGAGAAACATCAGCTAGGCAAGGGTTTTGTAGAAATAACTCTATGCAACCACCTGACCCAGAGCATCCTCAAAATGGGTCAAAATGATATTAAATGTGCGTCCCATTGAGGTCGGCCCAGGATCTATGATGCAGCCTGAAAGATGTACGGGAAGATAATGGGGAAGCACAAATCATGCCGCCGCCCATCATCAACTCTTGTCTCTGTTGTCCTTGTGCGGATCTGACTCTTCATGTAGCCTTAAGAATGCTGTATCTAAGTCAGCCACAAGTGGTACCGGCAGAACCCTAAGTCACCTCTCAATGGACACAATCTCCTCCCTTGAGTGTTTGACTGACCTATCCTAGTCTACTTTGTATGTCGCATGCCTATCAATAACTACGAGGTAGGTGGTCACATCATCTAGTTGGTGCTTGGAGACAGATCCATCATCAAGTGGTGCATAGACATCACACCACCATTCTTTCAACTATTCAAAATTCAAATATCTGGGCGTGATTTTCCTTCATCCTGTCATAATTTTGAAAAAAGCAATGGAACTATCATATACACCAGCTAGGGTGTCATCAATGTGCTTTCTCTATTTGTAAACTTTCCTCAGCACTCTCTACCAGATTTGCAATGTTTCAAACCATTCCCATGGCTTGGCAGCGCTGGAAGAAGGAAGAATCCCGTCGCTCACCAACTTGTCCTGGGTGTACTCCATTAGGGTCTTGGTTTTTTGTAGCAGGAGGTCGGTGTCCTCTTTATCCTATGCCATTACTTGTTTCAACCATTTAGTGGTCATGGCAACATCCTTACCAACTAATAAAACCTCCTTGATAGCCTCATCACCCTTAATTTGTACTCCTTTCAACTAGTTCACAGTGGCAAGGGTGGAAGCCTTCATCTTTTCAAGCTTAGTTATGGTCTCCTAAGGCAAAGGATTGGTGGCAGAGGAAGAGGGATTGATTGACTGCAGTGGCCTCATTAATTCCTCCAAGCACTTCTTAAGATTCTCATTTTCTCTCTTCAGTTCCTGCTTGGTTTTTACTTCCCTTCTCAACCTATCCACAATGACTGCGCTGGAGCCCTCATAATCCTCAATGTCTTGCTCAACCGATGTAGGCCCAAGATTGAAAGTTTGTATATTGCCACATCGTCTCTATTTTTATCTAGGACAAGGGTAGCAACATGAACAACCTTATTATGTGCCTCATCCCTCTCAATTCTCGAGATCACTCTGGCTTTTCTTTTTACCTTTATCTTTTCCAACTTTGGCCAGTAGTGCATCCAAATTCGATGGAATATCCTCTACTACCACCTGCTTCCTCTTTATTTCCCTATCGAGCCATTCAGCGACAACAGAATCCAATCGCTCATCAACCTACTTCTCCACATTCTGTAGATCTTCCAATATTTCCTCATTCAAATTTTGTTTATCTGGAGTTTCATCGGCCTTAATTTATTCTTCTTCAACATGTTCTTCCTCCTGTTCAAGTGATGGATCTCTCACTGCTGTTTCTACTTCTCTTGGAGGAGATTCAATTGCCTTAGTTCTAATAGGGGAAACAGTATGTGCAATCATAGGGGATTGAATTATCTTTTCAATCTCTGCCTCTACCCTGTGGAGATCACCTGTATGGAATTATTCACCTTTAGTATATGGATGATCTTCAACATCTCCTTCCTCACGCGGCTCACCTTGAATTTCATGAGTGGAAGGAGCATCATCATGTTGCTCCTCATGAGAAACCACCGGAGGTAGGTCAGCCTTAGGCACTTTGTCCCTATGAGGAGTCCTAGACTTCCTCTCATACACTTTGGCCTTCTCCTTTGAGCTCTCAAAATATATCACAGGCAGGGCAACTTTTTCACCAACCTTGGAGCTAAACTTCTCTGACAACTTTATAATTCTTCTCCTCTTTAGCACAGGAGCATCAGCCTCAGGATTTTTCTCTTCAACCTCCTTATGCTCAGACCCTTCAATCCTTGTCCTTCTCTTGGCCTTTAGTCTCCTTTGCTTTACGGTTCCCTAGGTCTCTTCTTGTTGAACACCTTTTGTTTTTATCTTGGATGGGGAATCCAATTTACCTTTTCCCTTAGGGTCCTTCTTGGTGGACTCCTCAGAAGTAGAATGGGGATCCAAATCTCCCATTAGGTTGTGAGTGCACTGTACACCCTTATTCCAACTCCCACAAAGTGTGTTTGAGCCACATCTTGGTAAACTTGATAATAGGATCCATCAATTGTTTCAATTCTGTTTGCTCCTCTTCCAACCAATCTACATCATCAATTGGTTTGTCTTTTATGGCTCCATAAGCATGATCTTGGATGAAGTTTCCATACTCCTCCAACTGATCAAGGACTGCCCTCACATTCTACAATTGGACTGCATCAACTGGAAGCCAAGAAAATTTCTTCTTTCAGACCTCATATTCATCACTGTAGTTGGCCCAGTAGTCCTCTAAGTTTACCTTATGGCAATATTCCCTGCTGGCCCTCTTTTGAGCCTCCCTTGTGATATCAAATCTGAACCTTTGGGAGTGGAGAGATAGGCCAAGAGTACTCAATTCTTCCTTTGAGGCTTGGGCAGAACCAATGGAAGGACATACTTCCCTAGTGCCAATCCTTAATGGGAAATCTCCACCAAATCCAGTCTTATGCTTATCCTTCTTGACAATTGCATGAAAATCACAAATCTGCCTTGTTACTTCCAACAATATAATGTGATCGTTGGGTACCTTGGAAATCTGTATGGAGCCTCTTGACAACCATCAATCCCAATGTAGGAGAAGGTTGGAAATTGAATAAACCAAGCTCCATATTTCTTGATGAGCTCTTTGGCTTGATTTGAAATCCTGACATGCTTTGCTTCCTGAAGTATTTTGGTGATATGCATGGTAAATGCATCATTTTCTCTCCTATAATTTGAACCTCCCTAATGCAACTGAGGGAAAACTTCATTAATAATATCTTGTCCAAAGGTGCCTCTCGTGTCCAATCCTCTATAGGGGTGGAACCTAGCAAGTGCATAGACCAAATATGAGGTCATTGTGAAGGTCTTCATATGTAACACCTTGGACAATTGCTTGTGAATAACTTGGCTGATGACCCCTACCCAATGGTAATCAATTTTCTCTTGTTCCATCCTTACAATTGCATGGCACATCCAATTCTCAAATGTATCGGTGCTTTTCAATCCAACCACCCTGCTATGAAAGGTGATGGCATCATAATACTCCTTGAACTTGGCTCTGAATAGCTATTTAGGCAATTTGGAATAGTGGGACTTAGGCTTCTCTAGCCAGGAGTTGATTAGCTGTTGTGACTTCACAGTCTAGTCGTCATAAAACTCTTGAGCTGCCTGAAAGGTGAATCCCACCACATGGGATCGTTCTGGCATATCAAAGGTCTGGGCAATGGAGACTAGGGTGAGATTTGCAATAATTCTTCCTTAAGGACCAATTATCCTTTGTGTGTCCTGATCATAGTGCCTGGTGCACTCAAGGACCAGCTCATAGCATTGCACCGTTGAAGGGAAACCGGCCACATGGGACAGGCCTAACTCTTTCATTCTTCTAGTCACCAAGGGAGGATCCTCAACTGATGTCCTTGCTTTAAATTCCTCATAGTCCCAGAGGCCAACGTTCGTATCGGTGACTTCTGACCAAATAGAAGTGATCTTACTCTCAGGGACCTTTCTCTTAATGTCCATCTTGATCCTCTCTGCATCATACAACAAGGAACTAGCTGCAACCTTGCTTGATTCAGCCTATATTCAACATGAAAACATAATAAGAATCATAGGGAAGCAAGGTTAATCCATCAAAATACCATTAGAATGTATCTCAAATAATCAAGGTGTTATTAAAATGCCTAGAAAATGTCTACAACAAATTTTGGGTTTCAAGGACACCCACGGAATTTGGGCTAGAGAGGAATTTTGAAAAATTCTAGTCTTCTCAGATTCCAATGGAGTAACCAAGAAACACCTACTTAATCACTAAACTTGATCATTTTCATCAGTAAACCACGTGAGAGATCAAAACATGACATGGAATAATCATCAAATGCAGCACTAATTACAAATGAATCCAATTGCTTCATGTTCCTTTGTTTTTTTTCCAAATTTTAGAACAATTCGTGAGGGACAAATTTCTGCAAAAAACAAGCCAAATGGGGGATTCGGGCGATCTGGGAGACAGTGGATTTTGGAGAAACCTAGACCTGGCAGACGTCTACGGGTAGCACAAAGTTCCAAACCACAGGAGAATTCAGAGTGAGGGATTCGACACAAGTTAGTCTCGTAGAGAAGTCTAAGAGAAAGACGGATGTCACGCCAAAAGGTCATCAGAAAAGCGGGTTCACCAAGACAAGGTAGCTTCAATGTGAGGTCTCGGCGAAGGGGAACATAATAGACAAGTCGGTATGAGAAAAGGGTGGTCGGGATAAGGTCTCAGCGAAGGTGGCACGTCTCACTGACCGGCAGGCCCAAGCAAACACCTCAGCTAGACTTATAGTTTATCGATTAGGGGTCCCAGTGAGGTGACAGTGCTATACAAACTAAGGCTTGGTTTGAATTAAGTAGAGGTCCCAATGAAAAGGTCTGGGCTTGCTAAAAATTGAAGGCTTCACCACAATTTCCTGGTGAACTGTGATAGTCATGGTGAAGGGAAGACTTCGGTGAAGGTGTTGGTGCTCGGTGAAAGGTCTTGTCGAGGGTGAAAGTTACAGTGAAGGAACAGAAGATTGGTAAGGCCTTTTGGAGTTGCTATGAGATCTCAACAACTTGGTTTATCTTGCCAACATGAATACTTCAATGAAGCATGACTTTGTCTGGGTGACCAAATAGAAACCTAAGAATGCATCTTCAATGAAACACAGGGTGATCGGCATGAGGTTTCCCTGAACACAAAGGGTTATGGTGACAGAACAGAAGATAGTGCAACAAAAGCAAACACACTCAGCAGGAGGTCTCGCCGAAGGATGGATGTCTTGGTGAAAAGTGAATATTGGTAGAGCCCATGGATCCTGCTGAGACCTCTTGGCAAGTAAGGGTAGTCCTGCCGAAAGTGAAGGTGAAAAAACACGTTAGTGAGAGATTTGTTTGCGGGGTGAGGTCCTAGAAAAACTAGAAGGTTTCGCTGACTGATGGACATGCAAGTAAGAACAAAAAAATCATGGTGACCCGATATGAACAAAGACTACTTCGGCAAACCCAAGGTGATCGATATGATGTCTTAGCGAGCCTGAAGGGTTATAGCGACAAGAATCCAGAAGAGATGGAGAGTCCTGAACTACGACACAAAGACATGATTTCACCTAGACACGGAATCAACCACTGATTTTGACAAGACTAAACCAGGGCAAGCTAGGGGTGGGTCTCTTCATGAATTCTTTGTATTCTTGGTCAGTCCTAAGATGAAATCTTCTGATATAGCACTACCCTAGGTTCAAACCTCATTCACTCACCATTAGCACATAGGCTAGCCCAAAATTTAGTTATTTCAATAGGTAATTTACTGATAGGGTTAACGAATTACTCCCAAGAAAGATGCATCAGAATGCAGATGGACATACAAACTCAAAACTCGCCCAGGAGACAACAAGGATGTAACACTGGATAACCATAGCATGAAACACATAGGAAACCAAAGCCAACAAGCCCCAATCGTGCCATTCGTAAATTAAATCAAAGCAGAGCAAACAGACACATACCATTATGAAGTGTAAATTGGTCGCAGCAGCAACAAATGCGAAGCTCAAGGATGTGCACAACAAACGCAAGCAAGGAGGCAACAGAAACCACCACCAAATCAATCAAGCCAAAGCCAAATGCCTCAAAATGAAGTCAATTAATAACAGGAAAGCACTTCTTATCTCAAGTGATGGCAAATAATGAACATAATGGTGCAAAAGATCTCAAAATCAAGTTAAGTACACCTCAGAACTCGCACAGAGCCATTAATGCACATGACAAGACAGTCGTAAAGCTCAGGGAAACAACACTAGGGTGGAATCCAAGAGAATTTGGTCCTCACAGAAATCCATGAAGAACCAATATTTCTAAATAGTAAGACTCAATCCGGAGTTCAAGCAGGATCTAGGAAAATCCGACAAGTGCAGAAAATCCCAAATCAGGGCAAAAGCTCGAAATTCATCCAAAACTTAAGATTTTCAATGGATAGCCTTGGGAAACACTTAGGAAATAAAAATAAACATTTAAGCATTGTGCCCAAGGTAAGACAAAACCTCAAAAGAAAGGGCCAAAACACAAAAAACCAAAGCAAAAGAGGGTCCTTGCTTTCAGTGGGGCGTGTGTACAAAAAATGCACAACAGTCCTACCCAAAAGATGACTTCCCTTTGCCCAACATTGACATGTTGGTCGACCTCACAGTAGGACATGAGATGATCTCCCTTATGGATGGATTCTTTGGTTATAATTAAATTTGAATTGCACCTGAGAACCAACACAAGATAGCCTTCACAACACCTTGGGGTACTTTCGGTTACAACGTTATGCCCTTTGGTCTCAAAAATGCAGGGGCAACATATCAGAGGGAAATGACGGTAATCTTCCATGACCTCATCCATGTCATCATGGAGGATTATGTTGATGACTTGTTAGGGAAATCTAGAACATGAGTAGAACATCCTACCGTCCTAAGAAAGATCATTGAATGGTTAGAGCATTACAAGCTACAACTAAATCCAAAAAAGTGTGTCTTCGAGGTTACGTTAGGAAAACTATTGGTTTTTATAGTCTCTCGAAGGGGTATTGAAGTTGATCCTACCAAGGTAAAGGCTATTCTAGACATGCCACCTCCACGCAATCTGAAGTAGTTAAGAAGCCTCCAAGGGAAGATACAATCCATCCATCAGTTCATAGCCCAGCTAGCGGATAAGTGTTAGCCATTCACTCATCTTTTGAAGAAAGACTCCGCCTTCTGATGGAACCAACAGTGTTAGATGGATTTCGATAAAATCAAGGAATATTTAGCTCATCCACTGATCTTGATGCCACCTATTCCAGGAAAACCCCTCTTTCTTTACATCTCTACCACTTTAGTCACATTGGAGGAATTGTTGGCACAACATGATGAGTCATTCAAAGAGAGGGAAATCTACTACATTAGTCGGACACTGGTCAGCTATGAATTAAACTACTCTCCCATGGAAAAATCTTGCCTTGCAGTAATCTTCAGCACACAAAAACTCTGACATTACATGCTCAACCATCCCATCAAATTAATTGCTAAGATTGATCCATTAAAATATCTATTGTCTAGGACCACCTTGACTGGCCGCATGGCCAAGTGGGTCATGCTCCTAAGTGAATTTGACATAGAATATGTGGAGTGAAAAGCCATAAAGGGATAGGTCATAGCTGATTAGTTGGTTGAGGCACCATTAATAGATGCTTACCCTCTAAACACTGAATTCCCAAATGAAGAAGTTTACACAGTTATGGAAACGCCAGCTTGGACACTATATTTTGATGGTTTCTATACTCATAATAGATCAGGCACAGGGATTTTATTAGTTACCCCTCAAGGTGACTGCATTCCAAAATCATTCATAATAGCATTCCCATGTACCAACAATATGGTAGAATATGAAGCTCTCCTCACCGGCCTCCGAATTGCAAAACGGTGGCACATAACTCATTTGAAAGTCTTTGGTGATTCTTTGCTAGTCATTAGGCAAGTTAATAATGAGTTCCTAACCAAAGATGATAAGCTATTACCCTACAAGCGTATGGTGGATGATTTCAAGAAATATTTGACCTTTATACAATTTGACCAAATTCCTAGGGTACAAAATAAAGTAGCTGATGCAATGGCCACTATCGGCTCTCTCATTGACATGCCCAAAGATCAGATAAAATGTGATTTCCTTGTAGAACAAATTTTAATCCCAGCATATGATATCCCTGAGAATGACATGGTGTGCGACATCGTGGGTCCCACTTCCCCATGGTATAGGGACATATACACCTATCTCCATGATAATACTATACTTGCAGATCTTACACACAACCAACGTAAATCCTTTGTTCATTGTTCTTCTCAATACATTATCATTGGTGATATGCTTTATTGTCGTGGGTATGAAGGAATCCTCCTTAGATGTCTGAATGAGACTGAGGCCCACACTACACTAACATAAGTACATAGTGGTGTTTGTGGGGCTCATTCAAATGGTATGGCTTTGGCCAAAAGAATCCTCCAAGCTGGCTATTATTGGCCTACATTAGAGCATGATGCTTGTGAATTTGTGAAGAAATGCCTTCCCTTCCAACAACATGTAGATTTAATTCATGCTCTGGCACAAGATCTTCAGCCCCTCCTAGCACCATGTCTATTCTCTCAATGGGGTTTCGAGTTGATTGGAAAGATTTACCCACCATCATCTGACTACCATACATTCATAATTATCGCCACTGAATACTTCACTAAGTGGGTGGAGCGATACCACTCTCACAAATCACCGGTATCCAAATCTCAAAATTCATCCTTTACCATATTCTCTACAGATATGGTATCCCATCCACCATCCTCTCTGATAATGGAAAACCCTTCTAAAACCAAGCCATGAAACACCTTCACGACACCTTTCATATCTAGCATCGTTGGTCAACTCCTTATTACCCCCAGGGTAATGGTCAGGCAAAAGCAACCAACAAGACCCTTATCCGCATCCTTAAAAAGGTTGTCAATAACAATGGTCGAGATTGGCACCTCCATATTCATCTTGCCCTCTGGGCATATCACACATCCATCTGCACCCTAATAGGGGCCACCCCCTATTCTTTAGTATATCGTGCTGAAGCCATCTTTCCAATTGAAGTTGATCTCCCATCACTGAGGATTTCTCTTAAAAATCTTATCAGTGAAGAGGATGCTCATGTTGCACGGCTTGCTCAACTGGAATTACTGGATGAACGAAGAATCAAAGCCTATGATCATCTGCAAGCATACCAAAACCACCTCAAATGTAATTACAATAAAAAGGTTCATCCTCGACAGTTCCAAGTTGGTGATCTTGTTCTTAAGGAAAACCAATGCACTCAACAAGATTGTGATAAAAAGGGAAAATTTGAGGCAAACTGGTTGGGGCCTTATATCATAGCTGCCAAATATGGATCTGGGGCATACAGGTTGACTACTCTTGAAGGAGAGTACCTCGAAGAGCCCATCAATATCATACAACTGAAGATGTTCTAAACCTAAGTCTTCTCAGTAAGCCCACCTAATCAGAAAAAATAAAAATAAAAATAAAAATCAAAAAAATCAAAAAAATCAAAAAAGTCAAAAAATCAAAAAAATCCAAAAATAGTAAAGAGAAATAAATCTGTCCTATGGTGAAAACATCCTCTTGGTGGCACCTTGGATAAGTATGGATGGTGAAAACCTAGTAATAGGCATCATCTGTAGAGGGATTAATCATTATCTACCTGGCATCCTAGTTATTTTATGCTTTCATCAGCACTATCGTCCTCACCCATCCCATCCTTGGCCGCTTGGTATATATTGATTGAGCATTGGACGACCCATCTAGCCTATCCCCCAGATTTTCATTGTCCCACTTTGACCTTATGATGTTATTCCCCCCTTGTCAGTCAGTCTGTGTCATCACATAAGATCATCCATTGTGTTGGTCTCCATCTAGATCTCATCCTATCGCATCACATGGCGAACTACGTTGCCCCTGCGCTATCACGTAACCAAGGCTGATCATTTGATCTACCCCTAGGGTATTCTGACCATCACATGTTGGTCGTCTATCATCTATCTTCACTGTCCTCTTTCCACTTTACCCATAGTCTTTTCATGAACTACGAGGGCTCTGTGCTTTCACATAGGCAAGGCTAATCTCTGATCGGCCCTCAAGCCCCTAGGTCTATAGGATATATTGGTATGTGTCCTTGTCTGACTCGTTATGCTGAATTAAACTCCTAATATTATCGAAAGATTTGGTTAATGAAAAACATCTGGTGGCAAATTGGGTCATTCTAGTTTAGTATCCATCATTGGTCTCAACAGGATGCATCCTTCCTAGTAGACCTCATCAATCCCATCCATCCCCTTGATCCTATGGCAAAGGATGTTTTGTAATTGATTGTGATATTTTGATGCCTTGGACTTTATTTTTCATTTAAAGCTCACTATCCACACTTGTTAGGGTCACCTTGATCCATCATATCATGTTGTGCTTTGACTCATCTACTTAGGGGCTTATCTTGGTCTTTTCTTTGTTGTTGTATTCTCGGTTGTCCTACGTAGTACCCACCAATATCCCTGGGGTCTTGTATTACATTAGGGCATCCTTGTGTGTTTGTGGTTATCCCAATACCTGGCCTGACCAAGGTCATCATGCCCTTGGGGTGTTGGGGTATCCTTTCTGTTTGTTGTGTTTGTTTCATGCATTGGATGCCAACTCGCCTTGATCTTACATGACAGGGTATCCGGTATCTTATGCTTTAGCAAAAATCAATGCTCCAAAGATGGAAACTCATATTAGGATTGCATTTCATCATCCATTGCATTACATTCACCCTATGATTTTGGTTGTGCAAATACTTTAGCCTGCTCCCTCCCATTCTTCTCAGGATACTAAAAGTTTTTGACAAGTGACAAATTACACCCATTTTTCACAAATCACTACATATCCATCTTCCACTATCATGTCAGTTCTTAATGAAACTTATGACCATGTGTTATTTCCTTTTCTCACTATAAATTGCAAAAGCATTATCACATATTAGGTTCATGTTATTAACCACACATACATCACCACCTACATCACAACATGTTAGATCCATGCATACATGGCCACCTGCATCACAGAGTGTCAGATACATCATATCCTACATATATAAAATGTTCATACAAAATCCATCATACACATATACATACATGACAATAAGTCAACTAGGAATCCATATATATAGGTCATCATAGATACAACATGTGCACAGATCATATCACCATGTGAATATCTACATTAATAAAATCATCCATATTCCACAAGTACATAAACTCAATCATCCACAGAAGAATCTAGTATCATAAACATGTGCACAAATAAACCAACATATCCATCCACAAGCAAGAAATATCATATACATGTGCATACAATCCCCTCATGAAAGGAAACATACCATATAGTGTTAATAAGAACTATCCCATATCATAATCAAAGTAATACAATACGCATCACATGTCCATCATACATCAAAATATATCATATATCCATCGCATAATAAACTACAAAATCCAGAGATGTAGAACATCTATGATCTCTATCAATAAATACTACGTGCTCCACCCTACATCTGTCAAAAACTCAGTAACCCGTCACCTCTCGAATGAACTACCCACATCTGATCTCTATGGTGAATCTGGTATTGATCTCCTACCTGGTGTAACACCCGATGAATCACTATAACCTTGGGTCCATGTCCCCAACAACTGGGATGGTGCTGACATCTGTAGTGTCTGTCGAGTATACTGAAATATCTGCTAAGCTAAGTCTGGAACTGCATGGTAGTATGCGGCCATCCAAAATCCTGCCTCCCTCACATTCTCCTCTCGCTCTGCAACTTGAACCTAAATGGAATTCCGCTCCTGATGATATCTATCCCAATCTCTCGTGATCACCCTCCTCTCTTGCTCCCAAGCCTCCTGGGATAGGCGTAACTGTGCCACCTCTACCTGAACCCGATCTCTCATCTCCTTGGCAGCCACTACCCTAGCCACTGCTGCCTCCCTCTCCCCCTGTAACCCCTATATATCTGTCCTTATCCCACCACTGACTTGCACTGATTGCCACCTATCCACTATTGTATCCCGCTCTCCCTACAATGTCTGTATCTATATCACTGCAGCATCTCTCTCCCCCTTTGCGGCTTGTAACTAAGCCACTGCTCCATCCCCATCCCTCTGAAGCTCTTGCACTCTGAAAAATGTTGCATCTCACTCTTTGCAATGCTGATAACTCTAAAACTACCTCCTCTCTCCTCCTCTAGAGAGACTATATCTGTGCCTCTACCAACTCTCTCTCACTCTGCAACACCTGAACCCGCACCTGCACCACATCCCTCTCTACCTCCACTGCTTGTACCCATGCCTGTGCTACATCTCTCTCTACTTGCATAATACGGGTTTTCTCCCTTCCCTCCCTCTCTCTCTCTCTTGTATCAACCCCATATCTTCAACTGTCTGCTCTAAGCAATGCACTCTATCCTATAGCTCATCTCGATCCTGCTAGAGATCACCCACCTGCTGCCCACTACTTGCTGACACATGCTCTGTCATCCCCACCAACTCCCCTCTAGCCTACAATATAACAACCTCTACCTGTAGTCTATCATGGTCCCAACTGACAACAACTAACTCATCGTGTATCCCGTATATGATAGCCTACAGTCTCTCTCTCTCCCTCCCCATGACCTCTACCTGTGTGGTTAAGAGGTCAACCATAAGTCCATAATCCCTCTGACCTACTCTCGGTACTCTTGATAGATTAACTCTGAGTCTGATCACCTCTGCCTCTGATCTATGCTCTGAAGCCTCCTCGTAGCATCTCTCGACTGAATAATTAGATCTCCTGAGGTAATGATAGGAACCACTGCCAATGAATCTACATCCTAAATATTCATATCTGACACATCTCCATCTATCTCCATAGCATCATCATCCCCCCTACCCTCCTGCTCCTGCTGACCCTCCAAGTCCTCCATAATAGGGTGGACCCAAACTCTTTGTCGCTGACCATGCCTCCCCACTCTCATTAGCCTCCTTAGCTCTCCTCTCTCTGGCTGTCCCTCATCCTCACTCTCCCCTAACTCTACAACGGGAAGCTCCTGCCCTGTCACAATCTGCCCCCTCTATCGTCTCCTACTCTTCATCCACCTTGACTAACTCCTAGCCTCAGTCTCCTCTCGGGATCCATCCTATTGTCCTCCCCCTCCCACCTCCTCCTGCTCTGTCATGGTCTGGACCCTCATAATTCATCTCCTACCCGCTATCCTCTCTGGCTGAATCCTAGCCTCCATCTCCTCTTGACCTCCATCCTACTGTCTATCCTCTCCCTGCTTAGCTCATACCAACACTCTCCTCTGTCATACCCTGCCTCCTATACCAGTCTGTTGGCCAACTCTACCCTCCACTTAGTGTATCATCTCCACCTCTAACTCATCATGTTCTCCCACATCTAGCTCTAAACTTAACCCACTCTTCTATTGTACTACCTCTTTAGCCCTCCTTCGTTGTCTCCTCATCCTCCTCCTCACTAACTGTCCCACTGCCCCCATCCTCTCTCCTCCCCTCTGTGCCTATCCCCTCCTCTCTCCTCCCCTTTGTGCTTGTTCCCTCCTCTCTCCAATCCCCTAGCCCTCATCCTCTAATTCAAATCCTACGACTCCTACAATAGGCACTAGTGGTGTAATCCTCTCCCATAGGTGGTTGCACAACCATTGTTCATATCGTACTGTCACCCCTGCATCCTCTACTCCCACACATCTCCCAGGATAGGGTACCTACACTGTCACTGCCCATGTTGCTCTAACCTCCCTCAGTCTAAACACGAGCCCCCATGGTCACTCTTGGTGAGTCACCGAAACCTCCTCGGTGCACCATGAATATCTTGTGTCAGCCCAAACTATCTCACCACCCTGTTCGGTCGATGCATCTCCACTATGTGTGATAGACTCCCAATCAGGACACACTGGGTCATAAAGTACCCTCTCTATCTCTTAGTCTGCTCCCTCCATCCCCTGAAGTGTCGATACATATAAGGTCTCCATACTATGTCTCTCTCCTGCAAATCATCCATTGTACTCCTCCATCCCTCCATATCTCCCGACCTCCTATACCACAAAATCCAACCCCTTGCCTCTCCATACCCCCATGCCACCGGCTCCCTATCATCCTCCTCTCTTGCCCTAACAACAATCGGTCTTGTCACCATAATATGCTCCCATTCCCACACCTGTAGAAGGGTCGTGTGTGTCAAACTCACTATATTCCAGTAGCAAATCATATGCATATCCCTATACAACTGGGCTAGGACACAGTTACCCCATGCAATCTATCCCTCACGCCACTCAATAATGTGTTGAATCACCTCCATAAACCTCAAACTACAATACCGCCTGCTACAATCTAGTAACAATATCCCACTTATCAGACCACCTAGAAATAAAGGAAAAGGTGGTACCCCCACTATCAAACATCTATCTAGATCCAATTGCAGACCCTATAAAGGTAGGTTGACATGTCAAAATAACACCATCATAGTATGCTCTAACTTAGCCCTTCTCAATACCACATCACTAAGCGGTATCCCTGCTATCGGCAACTTTAGGATGCACCATACAACCTCCAGAGTCATCATCATCTCCCCCATCGATAGATGAAATGTCGATGTCTCTGAACTCCATCTCTCTATCAAGGCCATTAGCATCGCTTGATGTGCCTTCATCACTGGCACCTCTAAAAAGTGCAATAAACTCGCATGCTCTAAAGCCACATGATCAATGCCAGTCATCGCTGCTACAGTCGCTGTCAATACCTCCGATCGTCACTCATGTGTCTGTAACCACACAAATCCCTGCATCCACACCACCTGATTATCAGTACACAATCTTCCTGGCTCTAGGACATCTTTTACTTACCTCTTTACTTTTCTTTTCTCTCTTCATCCTCATCTTTCCCCCATCAGGGAAGTCTCATCTTTTCTAGCCTCTGTGGTCCACCCTCTTTCCCCCCAGTTCCTTTTGGGGCGCACTCCGCCCCACCCAGGGTGACTCTACCCTCGTGGCTGGGGTGAGCCTACCCCAGCTCAGGGCGGATCCGCCCCTTCCTAGGGCGACTCCACCCTAGCTCGGGGTGACTTTTCCCTCGCTGCTGGGCTGAGCCTACCCCACCTCGGGGTGGCTCCACCCCCATGCCTGGGCGACTCCGCCCTAGCTTGGGGCAACTCCGCCCCCTGCCGAGGTGAACCCACCCTAGCTCAGGGCATGTCTGCCCCTGTGCCGGGGCGAGCCCACCCTAGCTCAGGGCGAGTGCACCTTGACTGCAGGGGTGAGCCCGCCCCAGCTCAAGGCGCGTTCACCCCTCTGTTGGGGCAACCCACCCTAGCTCGGGGCGAGTCCGCCCCCCTACCAGGGCGACTCCACCCTAGCTCGAGGCATGTTCACCCCCTGCTGGGGTGAGTCTGCCCCCTGCCGGGGAAACTCCACCCCAGCTCGAGGCATGTCCACCCCCTGCCGGGGCAAGCTCACCCCAGCTTGGGGAAAAAATGCCCCTCTGTGTGGTGGCCCACCCTATTTCCCCTCCCTCTAATCTCCCCTTTCCTTTTTTTTTCCAACTACCTAAACTACCCATTTTTCCATTTCACCCCACCCACAAAACCCACCTTTTACATTTTCATTAACTATTTTAAAAATATGCTAACTGATTAAAATACATGGCACAGTTTTTCTTACTCACCTGGCAGGGCATCGCAAAGTGAGTCCAACATCTCTGCAACTTGTTCGCTCAGCGAATGATCTCCGTATCATAATCCTGCGGCATTGCTGCTCCATCTCCTCTCCCTCTTCTCTTTTTTTTTCTCAATTGCTACAATAAGAATGAGACAAGGTAATTCTTCAAATTACCTTTTAACCCTTCTTTTCCCTCCTTTTTCAAATAAAAGGTATTTTTTACCTTTTATTTAACTTTTTTTCTCCTAATTAATCCCCTTCTTTCCCGGAGCCGCCATTCACAAACCGTACGTGCAATCGACTCTATTCAAAAGTCAAACTTGCTTAGTTTTTTGCCCTCTATCCAACGGTGTCTTCCATTTCTTTCTATCAAGAAGTCATCTAGCCCTCCTTGCTTCTTCCCCAGCCGCCCTCTCGAGGGGGAATCCCTCTCCCTTTTTCCCTCCGCTTAGACAACTCATTCAACCTCTTTCAGGCTGGGGCATCAATCCCTACCACTTTCTTCATCATCGACATTTTATTTTTCTTCAAAACATTGTTATTCTAACAATATTTAGAAGAGGGGCAAAATGTAGACACCTAAATTTTATCACTCCCATATGATCAAATTTACCTCTTTATTCATAAATTATGTCAATATAAATTTATTTAATTAATATTACACTTCCCACATAAGATTCTTACAATATTTAATTTAAGAATTAAACACTTTATCTGGTACCTTTCTCCTCTCTAAATTAAATAAATACACCAATTTATTTAATTTAGTCATTTTAATCTTTTTGAATTAAAAAATCAATTTAAAATTCTTCTTTTCTCTCTCCTTGTCACATCCTTCATAATCCATCTCTAATTTGGATTAATTTAATTAATTCATAATTAGGGTGTGCATCCTCTTAATCAAGGATTAACATCACATCCTCCTACATTTTCCACTTGTCTCTAATCTTCTTTTATTTATCATAATCAAGTATTTGCACAACCTTAATCAAAGTCATTAGCCATTTTTAGTATCACTTTTGGTCAATCCTTCCATTGTCCTTTCTTGGCATTGACCCTCTTTCCTATGTGAATTTTTAATTCACTTTTATTCATCCTAGGTCTCTCTCCTCCCCATGTGAATTTTTAATTCACATTTTATCCTTCCAAGGCTTCTAGAATATTTGACTTGTCACCTCATGCACATATGACCAATTCCCACCTTTTTGGAGACCCTCTATTATCCATGAGATTCTCCTATGAATGTGAATTTTTAATTCACATTTATTTCTCCAACAACTTTCTCTTTTCCCATGGATATTTTTGAGGAATTCCAAAATTCTTCAAATATCATTTTCACTCTCACTTGGGAAAAAAAAGTTCCTTTTTGAGAAAATATTCTCTCCCCAAGGTACTTGGAAGGTACTTGTCCTTCCTCCACATCATGTACCTCCCTTCCACATCACCTACACATCATCCTACCTTTATCCACTTCACATTCCACATGTCAAAATGTGAGGGCTTGTGAGTCCTCAACTCACCTTAGCCCTTCATCTTGACCTTGTTGGATAAATCCCAACCATTGAATTCTCTATAGAATTCAAGTTTCTCTATAAATACCCCATTCTCTAAGGAATTTCTAACACTTAGCCATTTTGTGACTAAATGCTATCATTTTATGCACTCATCTTGCCATCAATTTCTTCCATTTGCATCTACATTCAAACATATAGTTAAATTTTGCATTTAGTCATTTCAAGAGCCATCAAGGAGGACACAAATTAAATCAAAATCAAGGGCCAACCAAGGAGTTTCAGCTGCAAAAGGGAGGTATATCTAGTTAGCATCATTTTACACTTTTCTCTTTGCACTTACAAATTCCTTAGGCTAATCTTGAGGTGTTTCCTTATGTTTTTCCATTGCATTTTCATTGTTTAGAATAGGTTAAACATTTTGATATCATAGGTTCTAAAGACCCAAAATACAAACCTTAAGAAGATCAATAAAAATTCACCAAATTTTCACTTCAATGAAACAAGAATCTACAAGGCTTCAGGCCACCAAAACACTAAATCAAGATCCCAAACTCTCACCAAACCTTAATACACCTTCAACATCATCATTTTGATAGGTTGAAACCTAAAACACTCCTTTATAACTTAGAATCATCACTTTATCCATTATTTACACCACAAAGACTTATTTTCTAGTAGTAGTCGATGTTGAAAAAAATGGGTACAACCCTTAAACCATATAGAAAATCCACTGACAACATACTTTTTCAAGAACCCATTTCAGCCTATTTAAACATACTTCAAGATCAATCACTATTGTTTTTGATAGGATAACAAAAAAATTGACTTTCCACAACAAAATAGGCTCAATTAGGCTTAAATAAAAAATCATGTTCCAACAAACTTACTCCAAAACCTTAAATAACTGTAAACAAGACTTTATCAGGCACTTAAACCATAGATTCAACAACCTTCAACTCTTTCTCTCCTGCAACTTTAAGATGGATCAAACACCTACAACCAACAACTTAACAAACCACCAGATCAATTAGATCAACCAGCTTAGATACCAATTGATGCAGAGCATCTACTAACTTCAAGGGTTCTAAAGACCCAAAATACAAAACTTGAGAAGATCGGTAAACATTCACCAAATTTTCACTTCAATGAAACAAGATTCTACAAGGCTTCAGGCCACCAAAACACTAAATCAAGATCCAAAACTCCACCAAACCTTAATACACATTCAACATCATCATTTTGACATGTTTAAACCCAAAACACTCCTTTATAACTCAGACTCATAAGTTTCTCCATTATTTACACCACAAAGACTTATTTTCTAGTAGTAGTCCATGTTGACAAAAACGGCTACAAACCTTAAACCAGATGGAAACTCCACTGACAACATACTTTTTGAAGAACCCATTTCAGCCTATTTAAACATACTTCAAGATCAAGCACTATTGTTTTGGAAAGGATAACAGAAAATTTGACTATCCACAACAAAATAGGCTCAATTAGGCCTAAATAACAAAGCATGTACTAAAAAATTTACTCCAAAACCTTAAATAACTATAAAAATTCCTTTATCAGACAATTAAACCACAAATTCAACAACCTTTGAAGATTGAAAGTCTCTTTATTACACCAAAAAGTAAAACCCTCATTCTAGGCCGCCTTTAACTAAGTAAATAGGGGTTTATTGGTTCTCATCTTTCCAAACCTCTTTCCTCTTAACCATTTCTTCAAACATGCTTGAAAATGTCTACAAATTCTCTAGGAACCAACTTCCAGCATCCTTGAATGCATTTTCAACAAATTCTAGCTTGAAGCCATCAATTTTCATGAAAAAACACTAAAAATTCCGTGAGGGCAACAACACAGCCTTTGTATTCTTGCCTTCCCTTGCACCTACCAATTCACACAACACTTAAACATCCTACATTAACCCATTCCATTGATTTCCTAAGCCTACTTTGGTGGAATGGTTTCTAAATGGAACTTAGACTCTCAAAACCCTTGATTTGAGGGTTACAAATCAATTTCTAGAAAATGTGCTCTTAAATCCTTTAAACTAAATGAAAATCCTTTAGATCTTCTTCAAATGGGAGCTAACACCTAATACTATAAATTTTTTTGAAATTGAAGCCTAAGCTTTTTGTATAGACTGTACAAACTAGTTTAAACAACAAAATAAAACACTAAAAATATATAATATGATACTTTTATTTACTGAATTGTTTCAAAAATACAATCTACAATGCTTTTCTCACCTTCACAAGGCCTTAAATAGATATTTACAATAGTTTTCTTGACTTCCAAATAGTTACAACCAACCCCCCAAGACTTTACAACTTCTTGACTCTTCATCTTCCTTTTTTTGTGCATTTTTTGCATTTTTTGCATTTTTGCATTATTGACAACAATTGCAAGATTTGCACTTTTTAACACTTTGACCACCAAACCTCCTAGATACCTAAACAAATAATTCAAATACATCGAAATGACCTCATTACAATGGTAACATGATAAAGATTCAAATTTTTACAAGATTGCTTGATTGAGACATAAAATGCACAAGGTGCTCTTGAACCACAAACTCCATGGAAAATGTATGATGACGTTTTGGGTTTCAAATTGGCTTAATTTTAAAAAAGGGGACATTACAACCAATTGCATGTAGACTGGAATCACACTAGAATTTTAGTGGCAGATAATGGAGGCACACTCAAACAAGGATTGGAGTGAAATAATCATGTTGTGGATCAAAGGAAGGATACAAAACCTTCAAACATAGCAAATGATCATCCCAGAACCAAGAGCTAGCATCAGGATTATTTTTTGTTCTTCCAATTTGTAGAAAATGACAAAAAAACCTTTAGCGCAGCAAAAAAAATTAGCTGAAGCTTTCATCAGAGGCTTATAGAACTCAGAGGACCACTGATAGAGACCCTTTTAGATTAGGCAAAGAACCATGGAATCTGCCAATAAGAGCCCATTTCTTCAACATATTTTAAATAATATCAAACTCTTTGTTTGATTAAATATTAATTTCAAGTCTGATTCCATCTCTTTTAGTGAAAGACCTAGCATTCCAAAAGTTTGACATGCAATTGAGTAGAGTGTTGATTGGAGATTCCTTTTGTTACAAGGATGTATCTTTTCTTGTAGAATTAGTTGTTGTTCCCATCTGCACATTTGAAAGGCCTCCATTGGAGATGGTATTCAAGGGGGTTCCTTTAAGGGCATTGAGATAAGAGGAGGTAGAAAATTTAGAGGCAGAGCCAATAGCCTTAGAGTGGGGATAGTATTAGGGATTCCATGATCAGCAGATTGCCTAGAGAGAAAACTTGTGATTCATGAAAAGGCCCATAAAATCCAATAGGACATGTAGTTTGAATGTTTCTAGAACCCATGGGGATTAGAGCTAGCAGTTAATATATTTTGATGACTGAAGTAGATGCCAAGGCTTGAGTAGGGGAAAATTTGTGCCTATGGGAAGAGGGAGCGAAAAGCCCTGAGTGGGCATGGTTATAGATTGTGGCAATGGGAGCCAAAGAGGCAGAGCACTCTAGCACAGAAGAAGAATAAATCCTAACATGTTTATTTCCATACACTAAATTGAGAAAACCATTGATGGGTGCATCAATTAACATGTTTTTGTAAATTGGCCAAAGAATTAAGAGGTTATCACTTCTAGAGAAATTTGCAAATAATCACAATGAAAGAAGATAAGATCCTTATAGTCAAATTAGAATTATTTCTTCTCCACTGTCTAAGGGCCTGCACTTTTGTAGCCACGTAAAATTTTGCTAGATTACAATAGTCATTTTGAAGGCATCCATCTTATATTACATTCAAAGTTGGTATGACTTCTTTTCCTAAAATATCAACAAACTTAACCAAAGCAAACCTCTAAATAATTATTTTTTAGCACACCTAATGCTTGGTATGCAACATACTTATATGTGGTGAGTGGTGCATCATCAGTGATAAAGTGTAAAATATTTTAATGGGTCGAGTCATCATATGAAGTAAATAGCTTATGATATGGCATCGGTTTTATGTTGTCTAATTAATATATTTATTTTTTAGTGTAATGTATTTCTTCTAGTTTATTATTATTTTAGGTACTAAAGAAAGTGTCTACATCATTTCAATCCCTCATATTTTTCATGTTATGATGATCATGCTACCTGCTTGTTTTAATACTCAATCAAAATATATTTCAATTTAAGATCCCTTCTTAATTTTTTTCCCAGTCTCCAATAGCTTTTGTTGCAAGCCTAGATGTAGCAAATGTTCAACATACACAGGGTCACTTAACAACCTTAATTTATTTGTTTTATATAGAACTAATAAATTTTAGGATTTTCTTCTGAGTTTTGCTGATTCTTTGGATTTCTAAAATACATTTTAGTAGATTATTCTTTGACAGGGATGCTTCTAATAAAGAATTAGGAACCTTTTCAAAGTTTCTTGAGTGTATTTTAGTAGATTATCTTGACAGATTATTTGGATTAATGTCTCATTTCAATAAACCAACCAATCATATTCCAGATGTGAGAACATACCTTATTTTTCCTTTCTACATGTTGCAAAGCTACTTGAATGCAAACCTTCATGCATTTGTATCATTTATCATGATAGGGAGCTTACATAGGATTCACTAGTATGTAACTATAATATAATTTTTCTGGTGGATTTTATTTTTAGTAGGTTTTGCTTTTAATTTTTATACCAATAAAAATTTGGATTACCTACATGAGTCTTTCATTCATGTGCTATAGGTCCTTTGGCATTGTGAAGTAATTGGTGAAAATCCCGTAGGTGCTTCAGTAAGTTCTTTACTTTCATATGTAGTCCTTGTAACTACATTTTTGTTGGTAAAAAAACATTAGACTTTGTATTCCTTGGTACTTTCTTGATAGAATATTGCAATGCATTCTACATATTGATTGTACTGGATTCTTGTAATGTTTACCGAATATATTGCATATTGATTGTACTGGATTGTAAATGATTAATTTTTGCATGTTTAGGTCAATGCAATAGACCACAATATAAAGGTGATGGATGAACAACAACTACCAGGTATTTTGATTTCAAAGAACACATAGGTTTGTCTATGTTACATGTAAAATCCTCATTGGTTTTTGTAAATTTCTCTTTATAACTCTTGAAATTTACTCTACTGCAATTGCCTTATTTGTGGGACAGATTTATGACATTCTCTTTGAGTTGGAAAACACTATTAATATTGGTTTCTGAGAAGTGAGTTCTTTATTTGAGCCATCTTTGTATCAATATACACAACTACACAGTAATTTATTTTAGTTGCATTTACCTACAAATTTTGATTCAGAGTATTTGAATTCATTTTTGTAGGGTGCGAATGGCCTGTTGACATTGCTACCAACACATCTTGTGTTGTTGGAAGATTTTAAGGTGTGCCATTTTTCTAGTTGTGCATTTAGTTAGCTAACTAAAAGGGATTTGAACTTTATATTTTTTTTTCAATGGTTAGGGAGAAAAAATGATAGATTGTATTACATTGCATCATATTCAATGCTTATGTTTCTCCATTTCTAGTTCTATTTTAACAATGCATTTATGTTAGGACTTGCATCAAAGGAATAAAACTAAAGCTCAATAGTTGTTACAAACACAATTTTATGCTAACTCACACCTTCTTTACACTTTATAGTTCATTCCTAACTCTCTTTTTTGTAGTTACATTTATTTATATTTATACTATTCATAATTTGTTCTATTGGCTCTACTTGGTTTCTAAAGACACACTGGTCCTTTGTTACCAATTTTGTTTTTCATCATGAGTTGTTCCTTCACTTGGAGATGATCTTGTTTTGAATCCACAACTATATTTATATATTTGAATTAAGTGAATGAACTTCTTTGTTCTTTAGAGATAGTGTGTTCATTTTGTATGCCCTATGTGTTGTAGTTAATATTGATAATAATTGTAAGCATTTCATACTTTTTAATCTCATTTCATCCCTAAAGTGGTTGTATGACTACTTGTGCAGATTCTAGATGGTATTGTCATGAATGTATCCCATTCTCTTGATGAGCACACACTTGATTTTTGAAAATGCTTTGTGAAATATGGAGGATTACAGAGAGTTTCTCTCTTATGTTCTGTCTAATATGATAGAAATACATTACTTCTTTACAATGAATATTTTTCTCTTGTTAAAAATGGATTGAAGAGTTGTGGGTAATATGAATCTTCTTAATTAATAGTGGTGATAGGCTCTAGTGTTAGCTTGAAAGTAGATCAAATACTCCAAACAAAGGAAATTTTTTTGCACTTTCATTTTGATTTATTTCTTTCATCTCCTTTTTGAGTGTTCATGAATAATTATTGATTCAGTTATGGGTTCCATGAATCATTTATATCAGATTCAATTCATAAGTATCTATTGTTACCCCTTTTACAATATTTTTTCATATGCTTCTTTTTTGTTTACATTGACTTCTTGAACACATCAAATAAAATGAACTAGTCTGAAGTATCCATGAGATGCTATTTCTTAGTTTAGTGACCAAAAGTTGTATAGACAGTGTTACAACATTTTCCTCTTGACATTTCAGCTACATGATAAAATTGAATGAGAAAGCTTTCATTTCCAAATAAATAAGATCAACCTTTTATTTTCACTTCTATACCGAAAGCTTTCGTATCCACTTATATAATAAACACTTGAAAATTCCTATGAGGAAGTTTCACTTAGCTCTAAGATTCTCCTTATACATGAAAACCTTCCTTTAAACCTTGACATTTACAAGTACGTTCTCTACATTTGTGGATCTGTGTTTTGAATAACACTCATTGTCTTGTGCATTCCTTGCCACTGCTTGAGGACCTTAGAAACCATTGTTCCAACATGAACAATAGTGTTTAATACACCATTGAAATATGTCTTTAGGCACTAAAGACCATTGGTTTTTCCCATTCCATTACCATTGTCTTAAGTGTTCACATGTGGAGTTTGAAGATATTTTATCTTTTCATAGCATTGATGCATCTGTTATTACATGTCCTCATAATGTTGTCCTTCATAACTGCTCACTGTCTTCTATCCTTACAACATGTCTCTGAATTTATCTTGAATGCATCATTGTTCTATGATTGAACAAATCACGATTTTGGTAGTGCATTCTCAGCCATTGTATCATGCTTGCAATTGGTCTAGTGATACAAGTTTTGGAAGCCATGTGTACCTTTTTGTAACAAAACTAAATGAAGTAATTTACACTCTAATTCTAGAAACATTGGGACATGTCAATGAGGATTTTTCCCAAGGATCTAGTTCTGAAAGAATTTTCATTTTAACTATTAATATGTGTAAAACCTTTATTCCCAGCAGAAACATCCACAAAAAATAGAAAGTACTATAGACTCATCAATGTTGATAATGTATTTTCCTCTCTGATACTCTCAGGGCTCAAATGTAATTTACAATATTGATACCAATATAGGTCAATTCTACATCATAGATAAATGATGTTATATGACTTAAGCTAATCCTATATTTGATCTTTTGTCTTAATGTTGATGACAAATTTTTCTTGTTCAACATATATTCCTTCAAAGAGGCTTTCTACCATAATTTTTTACTTCCAAGGTTGTAGTTGTATTTTATCTCACACTTAATCTTCAATAGTAGGGATAAATGCATGCATAGGCCTTCCATCATCTTCAAATCAACAATAGAAAACTTAATACATGGTTTAAATTTACACAAAAAACATAAATTTTCAATCAAAAGTTACCATGGAAGCTCCAATTGTTTAACAAAACAAATCTGTTATAAAAGAAAAAGTTACGTAAAGACCATATCCAGTTGCATCCTAGCTACATCTATCACAAATTGTAGTGAAATTTGCATATTCCAAATAGGTACTATTTTTAATTAGGATATGTGGTCGTATCTTGGACAACATCATCTAAAATATTCTAGTAAGTACCTTAGAATGAGGGGCTTCTTGAGCTCATTCTACTGGAAGAATCATAATAAATTTCAATTACAAATTAACTTATACAGATTTGACTATATAGAAAGGAAAATGTGGATCAAACCAAAAGTTCCCTATGGATTTTTTGGCCTACATATGTGTGGATTTGACACAATTGATGTTATTAACTATAACTTGAAGCCTGGAAGTGTTACGTGGAGTTAAAAAGTATCAATACTAGCACTAGCATAAGATGTAATTAGTTTGATGGGGCACAATATAGAGAATAAGAGTTTGGTGCATTATTACTATCATGGCTTGATGTTATGCACTTGCCTTAGTCCCAAGAGAGGGATCTTGAGCCATATTTTTTGGATGTTGTGGTTTTGTTGCTGATATGTGGTTGTCATTGATGTCAACACTATTAGCATTAATGCATTTGAAGTTGTATATGTCGAGGAAATTGAGAAAATTGTAAAGAAGTGAGTTGAAGATTGTCAGTGGTAAAGTGATTTTTAGTATGGTGGTATGTTCTATACATTGGTGGTGAAAGGATTTGGACTAAAGGGTTTGTTTCTGAGTGTATCTAGTTTATCCACATCAAGTTTCAGAGATCAGCATGAAGATTTGATCGAGTTATGAAGATTTTCATTCTGATAATTTTTTAGTTTCTTTAGTTAGTGTTCCTGATTGAAAGTGAGGCTATTTCAGTTAGTTCAGTTGTTTCCGATGCTTCTCTATTGGTTCTTAATGTTTTTGGATGCTTCTAGATCATGCTTTATCTTTGTTGCGTGTCCGCATTGATCATTGTGATCATAGTTGGTGATTTTATCTTGCATGTTCATGTTTTTCTTGTTCCTGGCCAACATGGTGTTGAGGCGTGTTGTGGATCTTCGAGGAGAAATTAGTTGAATATTTTTCATGTTGAAGATGTTGATTGAGGTCTCACTAAGTTGTGGATGACTTTGGTTGATTCACATTAAAGATTATCTATTGTTTTGGGCCAACAATTATATTCATTTTATTATTTCTTTGTGGCCGACTTGTAGCGGTGAAATTTCTCGTTGTGGATATATAAGAGTGGTTGTTTTTTCAAATTGAAGAATTTTGAATATGTGTGTATGCGTGAATAATGTCCTAATCATTCAAAGGTAGAGCAGAGTGTGAAGGAAAATGAAGAAGAGTGAAGAGTTTTTCATGTGCTTAACCAAAGCTATGATTAGGCATTAGTAGATGCTATTTTATCAACTCAAATCCCTGTGGATGGCTATAATCTGAATCTATTTGTAAGATAGTGTGTCTTCCTTTGTAATTGAGTAGTGAGCTCTAGGTAGTGCACCTGAATGCAATTGCATTCCCCATATTCCATTCTCTTATACTTTTAATAGGGTATAATCTTGTGGACTAACCTACATTATGGTTTTTCCCCTAACAGGGTTTCCACATAAAAAATCTTGGTGTTATGTGTGTTTCTGATGTGTTGTTGATTCATTCTTTCATGGTTAATTATCATATCTAAGATTAAGGTTAATAAGTTGAATAAGTTTGAATTTTTGTGACAATTGATTCACCCCCCTTCTTAGTTGTCTTCCCTTGTATTGCCAACAATTGGTATTAGAGCTAAGTTCCTTGGAAGAAGTTTAACAACTTAAGGTGATCCGAGATGGAAAGTTACAAGAAGGATAGTCTAATATTTGATGGAACAAATTACTCTTTGTTGAAGACTTGAATGGAGTTCCACCTAAGATGCATTGGTGAACCCTACTGGAGCATTACAAGTAATAGGTATGTTATTTCACTAAATAGTACATATGCTGAGTATAATATTCGAGCTAAGAAAGCTTTGTTGAGTGCTTTGACTGATTTTGAGATGAAAAATGTTATGGATTTGAAGACTACCTATGAGATTTGGAAAAAGTTGGAAACCTTGTATGAAGGTGATGCTAATGTGAAGATTGCTAAGTTGTAGAGTTTGAAAGGGAAATATAAAAGGCTGAGAATAGGTGATGATGATAATATTAATACTTTCATGCAAAGAGTGAATAAACTTGTGTGTGGTATTAGATGTGCTAGTGGAAAGATAGATGAATCTAAGATTTTTGCTAAAGTTCTTAGATCCCTACCTGATTCTTACAAATTCAAAGCTAGTGCTATTGAAGAACTCAAAACTGTAACAAACATAACTAGAGATACATTGGTTGGTAGGTTGATTTCTTTTAAGTTGAGTGAATTTGGTGATGTCCTTCCTAAGGTCGAATATGCATTTAAGGCTACTACTGCCAGAAGAGATAGACATAGATATGATCCAGGTGAGAGTTCATCTAGAAATACATTCAAGTATGAGGATGAAATTAGATAGATTGAAGAAGAAGAAAGAGAGATGGAAGAATTGGAAGCACTTATTGTTAAATGAGTACCGAGAGGAAAAGGTAAGTATGAAGGAATTTTTCCTCTTAAATGTTTTTCTTGCAATAAGATAGGTCATTTTCATCAAGGTATTTGGAAAAAGCTACTAAACTAAGACATAACAAGCCTAGATTTTAGAAAAAAGTGTTACTATGCTGCTGATGAAGGTGTGACAGATGATGAATCTGATAAAGGAAATAGAAGTGATGATGAATGGGTATTTATTGTTGTCAGATAAAATAGTCTTGTATCTACTAAATCTGCTAGTTGTACAAGTGCAGAGAAAGACCTGGCTACTTGAGTTGAAGAAAAATATGAATGAGTAATTGACAGTGGATGTTCACATCATATGATAGGAGACAAAAGTAAGTTTGTAAGCTTGGAAAAGTATGATGGTGGTGTTGTGAGATTTGGTGATAATATAGTCGGTGTGATCCATGGGAGAGGATGCATTTATCTTGATGGTAAGCATAATATTGATGATGTTCTATATGTGGAAGGCTTGAAGCATAATCTTTTGAGTTTTGGTCAAATGGTTGCTAAGGGTTATAATATTCAGTTCAAGGATGGCAAGTATAGAATATTGAGTTCCAGAAATGAAATTGCCTTAGGTACAAAAACAAAAGGTAATATCTTTCACTTGAGTGCTGCTAGTAAACGTTGTTTGATTGCTCAAGTTGATGAAATTTGGTTATGGCATAGGAGACTGTGTCATGTTAACTTTGATAATATTGTCAAGATAAATTCTACAAAGGCTGTGAGAGATCTACCTAAGTTGGTGAAACCTACTAATGCAATATGCAAGGAATGTCAGTTGGGAAAGCAAACCAAGATTTCATTTCAAAGTAAAAAGAATTGTTGAAATGAATTGTTAGAGTTGGTGCATACTGATCTGTGTGGTCCCTTTAAGGTCAGAATTTTACAAGGTTACAGGTATTTCATGTTACTCATTGATGATTATTCTACAATGTTATGGGTTACCTTCTTAAGAGAGAAATATGAAGCACTGGAAAAGTTCAAGATCTTTAAATCTATGGTTAAGAATGAGACAGATTTAAAAATTAAGTGT
This sequence comes from Sequoia sempervirens, assembly GCA_007258455.2. NCBI lineage: Eukaryota > Viridiplantae > Streptophyta > Pinopsida > Cupressales > Cupressaceae > Sequoia > Sequoia sempervirens. The sequence continues at coordinate 576,549,756 of VDFB02270651.1, read as the reverse complement.
CTAAGATCATATAGAGGTCGTGAATTCACTTTCGGTGAATTTAATTCTTTTTGTGAAGAACTTGGAATAAGGAGACAATTATCTACACCATGAACCCCTCAACAAAATGGATTTGTGGAAAGGAAGAATAGAATAGTTGAAGATGCTGATAGAACAATGATGCTAGAAGTAAATATTCCCCATATCTATTGGAGAGAAGCTGTGAGTATTGTTGTGTACACACTCAGCCAGGTACAAATCAAAGGTGATATTGGTAAGACCCCTTTTGAACTATGGACTAGTCAAAAGCTTACTGTAAATACTTCAAGATATTTTAAAGCAGATGTTACATTAAGAGATATGTAGACAGAAAATTTTGATGCTAGGAGTGATGAAGGTATCTTTTTGGGTTATTCTACTAATAGTAAGGCCTACCAATGTTACAATAAAAGATTAAAGAAAATGGTTGAAAGTGAAAATGTTGAAGTTGATGAAGACTTAGGTACACCGTCCAGGACCTATGGATATGACTTTGATGATCAGGATACAAATCAAGGAAAGCAAGATCAAACTACAAATCAAGTGCAAATCAATCCGGTAAATTAGGAGAGCATGAAGAAGGAGAAACTTGTGGAAACACAGAAGAGAGATCAGGGTAACCTAAAGTTGAAGAAAATTCTAAGAAGACTCTGAGGTATGTAAGATTGAATCATTCAGAAGATTAGATTATAGGTGATAAGAATAAAGGTGTCCAGACTAGGAGAAAGAATGCAGAAGAGTATTGCTTGATTTCTAAGACTGAGCCTACTAGTGTGAATGAAGCATGTAAAGATGATCATTGGGTTGAAGTAATGAAATAAGAGCTAAAATAGAATGAAAAGAATGATACATGGATTCTTGTTCCTAGACCTAAGGATAAGAATTGTATTGGAACTAAATGGGTTTTTAGAAACAAAATTGTGTGGTCAATTTTGCGTGTTTCAAATATGTAAAACAAATGAATCAAACACACCAATAAGACATTATATCAAAAAAATAATATTAAAATAATAAAGATTTAAAAATTAGTATCTTGTTATCGATGTTTTCCTATCGTCCTCTATCTCCAGTATTTTCATTGATTCCAGCTGGCTCTCAGATTGTATGCTAGGCTCAACGAATAGTCTTCCTAGAGAATGGGATTGAATATGAAATGCATGTAATGCTTAAGCTAAGAAATGATTGCTAAGATGACAGATTATGATGATGCTATGAATAATAAAACTATAATGATAATGCTAGAATGCTATAATGCTAGAATACAATTAATCTCTAATTCCTCTAATGTGTGTTGTGTAACCCTTGCTTGGATTGGCTATGCTATTTATAGAGTTTTTCAGAAGCTTCTGATTGGTTGATATGATCAACGATTGAGAAAATTCCTGGTAGATCGAATAGTTGAAGATGGACGAGAGTGAAGAAAAATAGAAGAAAGCAAAAAAGCAAGATTTTTTTCTTTTCTATAAAAGAGGTAAGATAAGATAATAAAGATGGATTGTAAAAAATCATCTTTTTGTGAGATTATGGAAAGATTTTAAAGAAAATAAATAATGAATTATTAAATTCAATTATTCATTTAAGGGTGACACAGGGATTCTTCTTAAAATAGAATATTTACCCTAGATTTGAAGAATAATGGAAGATTTTATAATTAAATAGATTTTGAGAAGAATATGGAAGATATTTAATTAAATAAAGATATTTAATTAAACTGTTAAGAAATGATATGTAAATAAAATTAATTAAATAAGATATATAATTAACCAGAAGAAATATTTGAAAAGAAATATTTAAATTTAATTAAATCAAAGACTTAATTAAATTCAAAAAGTGATAATTAATTAAAATAAATAAAGTGTATTTATTTAATTAATCAAGTGGACATTTGAATGTGAAATAATTAAATAAAATTGATTTGTTTAATTATGATAGAAGAATAAATTGAATGAACAATATAATTAAATTAATTAAATTTAATCATATGTAGAAGACTTTAGAGAAATTAATTAAATTTAATAAATATTTAATTAAATGCCAGGATTAATTAGATATGACCAATTTTATGCATCTACATTTTTCCCCTCTTTGAAGTGATGCGTGAAACACATTGCTTCAAAGAAAATATTCCTGCTTTCAAAATTTGTTGTGATTGAATTTGCCCCTTTTTTTGAAAAATATGCCCTTGACCTGATTTTGATATGTTTCCGATTGAAAGATGTTGCTGGTGTTAATGATTCCCCCTTGGGAGATAAATCATTGATGATTATGAGTTGTTGATAATGTTGGAAAAATGTGATTTGTTGATGAGATGTGAATTCAGTGATTTAGCTCTCAAAAAATGATGTATAATGATGCCCCAGTGTGAAAATAAAGTCAAAGTTAGATAAAAAGATAAAAATAAAATAACATGCCCCAAAACTCACTTTTGGTTGACCTTTAAAAGGTAAAAAGGGAGAAAAGGACAAGTCATTTGCACTTTTTGACTTTTGAGAATCCTATTGCTCTGATAGTGACCTGGCGAGATGGAGATTCCATACCACCAACACAAATTCGAGCGGGCTCGCCAATACTAGAGACCAGCTGCATATGGACCACCGGTGAGTCAATCCAACCTCTTTTGCTATAAAATTTTCTGTTTTGAAGTGATGTCTACTATTTTTCCCACGGATTTAGGTTTTAAAATTTTGTTTTAGCACTTTTAGAAAAGTTTTAGCACTTCCGATAGCTATTTGAGCACTTTCGATGTGTGTTGTAGCGCATATAGGATGAATTTAGCATGTTCACTGTAGAAACTAGTTTAGCGCATTCGATAAAAAGAGTAACACTTCCAGGATGCTGTAGAAAAATTAGGGCTTGAGCGCATCTAGGAAAAACATTAGTGCATTTAGGGTTGTCGCGCATCCAGGAAATAGAGTGGCACTTATGATTAGAGTTTTAGCGCTTAGAGGGAAATAGCGCATAGAGGAAGTGTTTAAGCACATCCAAGGTAGAGAATGGTGCATCTGAGTTTTAGCATATCTAGGATATAGAATAGCACATATGAGTTTTAGAGCATAGAGGTCATAGATTAGCACATTTAGGAAATGTGTTTGTTGTATGAAAATGATGATGTTTATTGCTTCCTTGGCCAATAGATAGAGAAATTGTCTTATCATCGTGTTGACATGGATAGAAAATATGATAAATAATGGATAACTTTATTTCCAAAATAGAAATCAAAGAGTAGATAGCTTGTAACTTTGTTTCCCCTATATGAAAAACACAGAGTAGATGATTGATAGGACTTCTGATAAATTTGCTTTCTGTGATAGAAAAAAATAGTAGATTATTGATGTGAAAACATATTTGCATTTGTGATTGAAATACAAATAGGATGATGTTTTGATTGTTGATAAATTTGTATTCTTGAAAAAGAAAAACAAATAGTAATAGATGCTAGAACAGATTGATGTGATATTCAGATGGATAGATTTGTGTGTTGATTGCCTGATGTGAATCACTTAGATAGAACACTTGATATGGGTCACTTGATATGGGTATGATGAGTATGTGTCACTGATATGGGTCATAGATAGATATGAGTCAGATTGATTTTTCTTGATTGAGATTGAATATATGATATGATGCTAATTGATTGTCTTTGTGATAACCAAAAATAGGAGGTTTTCAAAAACCTTTAAATTAGGGAGTGTCACTCGGCAGGGTGGGATAAGATACCTAAACTGACACCAAATGATGTAGCATTGATAGGGGCCTATGGATTGAGATCATTATTGTCCATGCCTCTGATTTGGGTCAATAAGGGACTATTGACCACATTGGTAGAGAAGTGGCATTCAAAGCACAACACCTTTCATTTGCCGACTGGTGAGGTGATTGTGACTCCAGAGGATGTGTATAGGATTCTTGGTATCCCAGTGGTTGGTGCACTTGTGTTCTATGATCACAAGAAGCTAGGTGGGATAGATGCATTGAGGAGAGTATATGGTGATGCTCAGATAGTAGGGTACTGGGTGCCATGGGCTGACTTCAGAGGATATCCAGCCTTGCCTGTAGTATTAGGTGCATTCATTGGAGGTCTCCTTTGTCCAAATCACCGATCAAGGGACTATAAGTGGGATGGGGCAGGATCTTGGAGTAGATATTGGTACAACCATAGAGGTATGCTTGGGGGAGTTGCATGTTAGTGCATTTGTATCATGACCTTCATCAGGTGGTGTACAGAGGTGCTTCGAGTAAATCCTATGGTGTGACATTGCTCTAGATCTGGGTGTGGGAGCATATTACAGTGACGAGACCAGCTTGTCCCAAAGTGAGGCCACTAGGCAGGCCCTATGTGTATGCATATGCAATGTTTCTTGTCCAGCCCAAGCTGGGAAAGTTGGATTATTGGAGACGGTGCCTTGATGACATGGATGTTGTGATATGGCAGCCTTACCCAGATTGTGAGCCCTGGGATATAGATCATTTAGAGATGTTGTTTGTATGTATTCCCTATTTTTTGATAGGGAGGACTCCATTTATTATTGAGCAGTGTTTGGCCATGTGAGTACAGTGACAGTTTGGATTCACTCAGGGTATGCCTCAGGGAGTTTCTCACTATGTGCGGAGCAAGGACGAGGCAGGATGGGGACTTGGCATTTCATACCAGATAGCCTATATAGAGTATGTTTCTCTAGAACCTAAGGCATGGGATGACATGTGAGATATTGTTGATGTCAAGATGTCTGAGGAGTACTCCATTTATTTTCATACACACACATTCCACAGTTGACATGTCGTAATGAGTCAGCACCCATTTTGGTGTTACCATAGCTAGGAGCAGGGAGATGGGAGGATGTGGCAACTGGTGAATAGGAAACGGTTGGGGGAGATGATGAGGAGAGTGGAGGGGAGGAGAGCTCAAATGGGGATGATGGGGATGACAGAGGAGATGAGGGGTGGGTGCCAGTGAGGCTGAGGCTAGATATTTTGAGTAGTATCCAAATCATGCGGAGGCCGAGGACTGGGATTGGGCAGAGGAAAGTGATCAGGGTTGGTTCCTCATCATAGCAAGGATAGATAGATACCCTATAGGCCAAGGTGCAGACATTGCAGGGACAATAGGTGTAGTTGCAGGGTCAGTTGGTGCAGACACAGGGATTGGTCACACAGCTACGGGCACAACTGGCACAATCACAGGCACAGGCATAGGCATAGGCACATTCTCCTACCCTAGACCCACAGGTAGCCTAGTTGATTATAGAGAGAGATGCATTGAGACATAGGGCAGTAGAGTCCGAGGGTGTTGCTTAGAAGCTGATAGGCACCATGGAGAGTGCATCACTACGAGAGGCCATTGCAAAGGGCTTCAAGATGGCTAGAGAGGCTGAGTATTACTAGGTCAAATACAAGGAGTTATGTCCTCCTGAGCACAAAGAGCCTTTCCCACGGTCCCACACTAGGACTAGGAGCAGGACACAGATAGCCACATAGATCCTAGGGGTTATCGAGCCTCGATGGGATCCAGATGCAGGGACGAGTGGTAGGCCACCATCCTTGAGACCAGCTCCATCAGGGGGTTCCACCAGCCAACCATGATTGATATATGCAAAATTTTATATGATGTATCTCATATTCTTGGAGAATGTATATTGATTTTTTATCATATCTCATGTATCTTTCTAGACTTTTCAGTGTCATTGGACTATTGGACATTTGTATGTATTTTTGATGAGCGATGATATGTAGTGGCAATGAGTTTGGACGATGTGTTGCATTTGATATGATGATATGAGATGGATATGCATTTATTTCCTTGTTTATGTGATATGTATTTTGATATATGATCTACTGACTAACATGGTTTGTAGGATGATGTGATATGATTATGATATGATGATGTGCAATATGTTGTGTACTAATGATCTCATGTAGGTGGATGATGATGGTAAAAAATGCAACATGTTGAGATGATATGATATATGATATGAATTATTAATGATGTGGAAATGCAATGTTTGTATGAAATTTTTGTGTTTTGATTTTCCAAAATGTTATAAATGATGATGATGTTATGTGATGATTTTGCAATATGAATCAAATGTTGTATAAATGGTATTGAAAATGAGAAAAGATGTGAATGATAAATGATGAAATGTATGCTATGAAATGTAATGAATACAAAAAAGATTGATGAGATGATAAAATGAGATGGGATGATAAAAAGAAATGAAATTTAATGATATAAAATGAAATGAAATGATATGAAATGGTAAAATGAAATGATATGATAAAATGATATGAGCTGATGAGATGATGATAAATGATAATTATATGAATAATGAGGATATGATAATGACAAGAAAATTATGATGAATACAAAAAAAAAAATGATTAAATAATGATAGGATGACATGAAAGGATGAAATGTAAAATGATATGGAAAAAATGAAATGAAATTGAATGATATGTTATGCAACATAATGTAATAAAATGGAATGATAAAATGAAATGAAAATTGAAAGATATGATATGCAATGTAATGTAATAAAATGAAATTATATGATATGTGATGATGAAATGTAATGTAATTGAATGAGATGATGTGCAATGTAATGTAATAAAATGAGATGATATGAAATGGTATGATAGGATGAAATGTAACATAAAAATGATGGATATGATAAGAATGAAAAATGGTTAAATGAATAAATGAATGATATGAAATGATAAAGGATCAGAAAGATATGAGAAAAGAACCAAGATGATAAAAATAAGAATGTCCTATGATATGCAATGAAATGATATCAAATATGAAATGATAATGCATCATGAAGGATAAATGATTGAGACAGGTCCCAAATGATGAAAGTTAAACTATATGATATGCACAAGGTCTAGGTGAAATGATAATGAAATGAGGATGAAACAAATGTCCAAATTTCCTACACATATAGTCTAAAGAGACATGACAACCATTGATTTATGTATTCAACTTTGTTTAAAAACTCTAATGAAAATCCAATATGCAATTATATACAGGGATCTAAATGAAGTACAACTAAATAAAACCAACTATTTGTTGAGCCTTTGGGTAGCTTTCTTGAATCATCAGAGAGCCTTATGAAATGTTGGAAGTATGTACAAGCATCATAGGGGAGATTAGCACCAATGATGACCTAAGTACAACGTTCATGATTTTTGATATAGCAAGGGAACACAAGCATTGGGGTATAATTGAACCAAGATGACCTAAGCATTTCTTGCATAAACAGGCAAAGACTAACACCTTCTGATGTAAATGTGCAACTGTCGTCAATGATATGCTTTGGAACCCATGTTTCATGACATATTTGCATCAAATTGATAGTTAACCTCAAGACAACAGACAAAGAAAAATCATCTTCCTTCCTTGCCACTCTAGTTCAGTACATCATTGAGTGTGATGTAGAGAGATAATATCGAAAAATCAAACAACCACTATTCAAAATGTAAAACTGATATTCCAATCATTATTAAAATTTTGAATCATCCAGATATGAGTCATGATATGGTACTTTTTTGAAAAATCATTGTGATATGGGTCAATGGTTGGATAGTTGTTCATGTGTTTTGATTGTATGTTCACATGAATGAGTGCTATATCATTGCCGAGCTGTTGTGGTAGAACATGAAAGTTGGTTGCCCTAGAGTATGTCAATGTTTTCCCACAGCATTTGACACAACTTGCTAAAATGGATATGTACAATAATCAAGCCATAGCAAGATTTTTATTGCTCTATGAAAATGATGGCAACATGATGCAGGTATGACCCTAAGATGAAGGAAAGATGATAGGGTAGGGTTGGATGGAACACTCACTGTCCCATGCTCTAGGTCCTTGTTCTCAAGAACTCCTAGGTGACTCTTCCACATTATCCTTTAGGTCCTATCTTAGGTATAGGTACCCCTGGTCCTACTGGCCAACCCCACTATCAATAATCTTTCATTCTACCAAGCCAATCTTGGTGCTCTCTCTACCATTCTCTCCTTAGCCCTTAATCTTCCTAAGGACTAGCTAAACCTTCCAACCTTCACTAATTTGATGTAGGGGTGTGTGATGAATTCCAAGGCCTCAATACCATCCCTTTATGGTTCTTTATCATTCACCAATCACCAATTCTCCATCACTCTCACCAAACCCTCTCCTAGGGTTAGAAAAGGCTATAAGCCTAGAGCCCCAATTAGGCCTCTTAACCCATGAAAAATGCAATTTACTCAAAAAAACTCCAAACGACCAAGGTTATTCACTTGAGGTTTGCGTTTCCCATGCCCACACCTTGAATATTTTCTAGGGTTTTGAACCTGTACTGCCCGTACACTGCCCTTACACAAAAATGGCCAAAACCTAGGGTTTACTAGCCTTTTCTAGGATGATTTCAAACTTTCAGAGTCTTCTCACACCCACTGGGTTGATGGAGCCTCCTCCTAACTACCAGGCCTTGCCAAGACCCCCAACTAAATTCTCCAAAAGGAATTTTTTGAAAATCTTATTACCCCTGCAAATTATGTGCCTTACACTCCTTGTCTTCCCTAGCTAGACTCTGCCTAGCTCGCCTAGGGCAAGACATTGCTAGCAACTCCTACAAACACACAAAATCTACAAACTACCATCTATACAAGCATGGATACTAGGCATTGTTCCCAAAGGGTTGTATGGTTTGTATAGTGGGAAAGTGCTCTAACACTCCATTTCCTAAAAACAGTTTGGTTCAGACCAGCAACAGGAAAAATTAAACTATTTACAAAAAGTGCTTGCAAATTGAACAAAGAAACTAAATGATGTTATAAAATGCTTGTAAACTACCAAAAATACATCCTACAATCAAAAAAGTAGTAGGTATAATCCATTAAATCTCTATTTAGATGCAAAACTTAGAATTTGTAGCACAAAATGTTGTCTTCCTTCAGTTTCACAAAATTTCACTATAACATCAACATTTCCAACCCTATTCCATGGTCGAAGAATATCTTAAATAGGATCCAAAAATAGTTAAGCTCTTTTTGTCGAACCTATAGATGACCTAATGATGAAAATTATAAAATCCACTGTGTTTTTCAACCTTTGGCAACTTTTGACAACTTAGCAAGATGAGCTTCTAAACTTATTTATCTCTTGACAAATTATTTCCTAAAGATCAAAAAAACCTCTAAGCTCTCCACACAATGGTCAAAATGACCTTTATGAAAAAAAAACAAAATTATCCTTCTAGATTTCTTATTTACCTAATGAAACTGCCTTTTGTTCCTTAAGTGCTCCTGTACCATTCTCCCCCTCAGCCCAAACACTAAGGATTGGAAGGAGAGATAAATGAGAGGTCAATACCAAACTTCTTGAACTGATCTTCTTGTACCCATGTGGCTTCTGATTCATCCTTGTTCTTCCACTTGATAAGGTGCTCCATGTACACCTTATGTCTTGTAGCCTTCTGTACTCTTGACTCCAAGATCTTCTCTACCTGAGGCTTGTCTTGATTAGGTAAGGATATATTACTGATGTCCTTGAAGATCTCCTTGCTATTCTATTCCACATCATTTACTGATCCCTTGTACTTGATCAAGTCAGCTATATCGAAAACTGGTGAGATTCCTAGATCGGTCTAAACTCCACCTTGTATGCATTCTTCCCATACTTGGCCAATACCTTGCATGGACCCACTCTCTTCATCTACAGCTTGGTTGACATTCCCTTCTACAATATTGACTTGTCAAGGTGGACCATAACATAGTCCCCTACTGTAAATTGCACATCCTTCCTTGACAAATCTGCCTTCTCCTTCAACTTTTGTGTCACCTCTGTGACTGTCTTCTTCACCTGCTCCTGAATCTCCTTCATGGTCTGACTAAAGTCCTCTGCATGTCCACTTCTATGTTCCATAGCTCCAAGATCTTTGAGCTCACATATGCCTCTTGGGTGCATCCCATACACAACTTCAAAAGGACTTTTCCCTATGGTCTGGTTTACACTATCATTGTAAGCATACTCAGCTTGTGGGATAACCATATCCCATGTCTATCCATACTCCTTAGTTAGGCACCTTAGAAGGTTACCTAGCACCTTGTTAACCACCTTTGTTTGACTATCAGTGTGAGAATGGTAATCTGATCCAAATGATAAATTGGTACCTAATCTGCTCCATAGAGTCTTCCAAAAGTGACTCATGAACTTCACATCTCTGTCAGAAACAATACTTAAAGGTAGTCCATGGATCCTTACCACTTCCTTGAAGAAGAGATGAGCTATGTAACTTGCATCATGAGTAGTTTTGTAGGGAATAAAATGACTCATTTTGCTAAATTTGTCCACTACTACATAAACACTGTCAAAACCAGTCTTGGTCTTAGGAAGGCCTACCACAAAATCCATTCTCACACACTCCCATGGTCTATTAGGAATGGGTAGGGGTTGATATAAACCAGCATTACTAGCTCCTCCCTTAGCTTTCATAGAGACAACACATTGTTCCACATACTTTCTAACATCTCTTTCCAACTTAGGCAAGTGATAAAATCTTTGCACTAGTTCTAAAGTCTTGTTGATGCCAAAATGTCCACTAAGACTGCCATTATGCTTTCCCTAAATGAGATTTTCCCTTATTGACCCTCTTGGAACACATAACTAATTCCCTTTAAATAATAACCCATTTTGCATAGTATACTCTGAGTATTGGCTATGAAAATGATTCTCAAAGTTAGAACATACCTTATAGACCTATGAAAATTCTTCATCTTCCCCATAGAGATCCTTGAAACTCTCTATGCCAATGCTCTTGATCTGTATCTCTTGCACTGTCAACAATCTCTTGCTTAATGCATCTGCTACTTTGTTTAGCTATCCCTTCTTGTGCTTGATGGTGAAGATAAATGCTTGGATGTATTCCATCCATTTCAAATTCCTATTACTCAACTTCTCTTGAGTTTTTATAAAACTAAGTGCTTGATTGTCAGTAAAGACTACAAACTCCTTGGGTAGAAGATAATGCCTCCATTTCCTAAGTGACTAAACCAAAGCATAAAGTTCTAAGTCATAGGTTGAATACTTCTTCTTTGCTTCATTGAGCTTCTCACTAAAGAAGGCTATATGCCTGCCCTCTTGACTTAGCACTCCTCCTACTGCCACTCCACTTGCATCACATTCCACGGTGAACAACTTGTCAAAACTAGGTAATAAGAGAATTGGTTGGGTTGCCACCTCTTGTTTTAGTTTCTCGAACCCTTTCTTAGCTTCTTGAGTCCACACAAACTTAGTTTTCAAACCACCCTTGATTTTATCTAGGACTGGTGCACATATACCACTAAATTTCCTTATAAATTTTCTATAAAATTGGGCTAATCCATGAAAACTTCTTACCTCTGTCACTATGGTTGGTGTAGTCTAGTTTAGGATAGCGTCCACCTTGCTTGGATCCATCTTCAATGATCCTTTGGACACTACAAAACCCAAATACACAAGCTCTTGCTTAAAGAACTCACACTTCTCTAGATTGATTGCCAACTTCTCCTCTTGCAACCTTCTAAGAACCAACTCCACATGTTTCAAATGCTCTTCTGATGTCTTGTTGTATATGAGGATGTCATCAAGATACACTACCACAAATATCCCTGTAAAGTCTTTAAGCACTTCATTCATGAGCCTCATGAATGTGCTAGGGGCATTAGAGAGGCCAAATGGCATAACTCTCCACTTATACAATCCATCATTTGTCTTAAAAGTTGTCTTCCACTCATCTCCATCCTTGATTTTGATTTAATGGTATCCACTCTTGAGATCCAACTTAGTGAAGTACTGAGCTCCTCCAAGACAATCCATCAAATCTTCAATTCTAGGAATAGGAAACCTATACCTAATGGTGATCCTATTTATTGCTCTAGAATCAGTGCATAACCTCCACTTACCTCCTTTCTTGGTTGTTAAAACCACTGGTACTGCACATGGGCTGATGCTCTTTTGAATCAATCCTTGATCCAACAACTCTTGCACTTGCCTAGCTACCTCTAGATTTTGATCTAGTGTGAGCTTATAAGTTGCTTTGTTAGGCAATGAGGCTCCAGGTATGAAGTCAATTTGATGACTTCTGGCTTTCTTTAGTGGTAAAGTTACAGGTGTACCATCACTAACAATGCTCTTGTACCTTTCAAGTAACCTTTGGACTGCTTCCGGTAGGACTATTTTCTCAGTCTTATATTCCTCTTTGGATTGCATCATGATCACATACCCTTCACCCCCTTGATGTAGGTTGTCAAGGAACTCCTTCCCACTACTCAACATGACACTTGGTGTCTTTGACTATCCCTCTTCTTCTTCTTCTGTCAGTGACTGCAACTTGAAAGTCTTCCCATCCTTCTTGAATGAGATGGTGTTCTCTTTCCCATCATGTATGGAACCTCTATCATACTGCCATGGTTTTCCCAATAGTAGATGGTAGGCATCCATGGGTAACACATCACAAACTAACTTGTCTTTGTACCCTCCAATGGAAAACTCCACCGTTACTTGCTCATTCACTAAAACACTTTGCCCTTTGTTTAGCCATGTAACCTTGTAGGGGTTAGTGTGAGGTACCTTCTCCAATTTTAGTTTCTTTACTACCTCCTCTGAGATAATATTGTCTATTGAACTTGAATCTACTATGACCTTGCATACTTTACCAAGTATCTTGCACCTTACTCTAAATAGAGCTCTTCTCTATTTTGGTTCTTCCTTGACCGGTTGTCTGATCAAAACTCTACTGAACATCAGATTCTCTCCTACTTCAGATTCAATGTGACTGACCTTAGATGACTTAGGACTCATGATGTCCTCTTGTGCATAAGCCAATCTCTTCTCATTACTTGATGAAGATGCTTTCTCCGGGAACCTGTAAGTAGGATGACCTACTTGACTACAATGGTAGCATTTCATGTTTGCAAAGTATGAATTGCTCCTACCTGCTCCTCTTCCTTTGTTTGAACCTCCTTGAGGTCCTCTACCTCTGTTAAATCCCCCTCTAGAAAATGTTTCATTTCCATGATCTGTGGATTTAAACTCTCCTTTATTTCTTTGGTCATTACCTCTACCTTTGTATCCACCTCACTATCCTCTTTGATCTCTTTGATCTCTGCCTTTGCCTCTTCCCTTAGAAGCCTGATCTTGCTTCCTCTTATTCTTTTCCTCAATCTTGATAGCTAATTGGTAACATTGATGTACTATCTTAGGACTTAAAAAAGCCATCTCCTCTTGAATGTTCCACTTCAAGGCATTAAGATACCTAGCCACCTTGAGACTCTCATCCTCTATAACATTAGATCTCATGCAAAGTTTTTGAAAATCCGTAGTGTAAGTGTTTACATCTTGGTCTTTCTGCCTTAGGCTTTGTCTCTTCTTATGTAATTGAATCTCATAGTCATTTGGCATGTATGCTTCTTTTACTTTGGAAACCATACCCTTCCAACTAGTTATAGGTTGCTTACCTTCTTTTTCCCTCTATGTCTGAATGAACTTCCACCATGTCAAGGCATAACCTCTTAGTCTTGATTTTTCCACCTTCACCTTCTATGCCTCAGTGACTCCATCACATTCAAAATGGTTTTCCATTCCCTCTATCCAGTCCATGATTAGATCAACTTCCATTTTTCCACTAAATAATGGTATGCCTTCAAGTGATTTTCCACTCAAGGCCTTCAATGCCTTCAAGATAGGCTCTTCTTTCAAGATAGGGTTAGGTTCAGGGGTCTTGTCTTCCTCTGCAATTTCTTCTTCCTTTGGTATCCTTCCTTCAAATTGCACACTCCTCATTGCTTGTTCAAGTTGGGCTATTCTTTCCCTCAATAGCCTGTTATCTTCCTCTTGCTCTTCAACCATCTTGGCCAATTGTGCATTTGTCACCATGATGGTAGTATCACTTGACTCAACCTCTGAAATATATTATTCTATTCCCAAATCTTTTACTCGCTCTGATACCAATCTGATAGGGTAGGGTTGGATGGAACACTCACTGTCCCATGCTCTGGGTCCTTGTTCTCAAGGACTCCTAGGTGACTCTTCCACCTTATCCTTTAGGTCCTATCTCAGGTATAGATACCCCTGGTCCTATTGGCCAACCCCACTATCAACAATCTTTCATTCTACCAAGCCAATCTTGGTGCTCTCTCTGCCATTCTCTCCTTAGCCCTTAATCTTCCTAAGGACTAGCTAAACCTTCCAAACTTCACTAATTTGATGCAGAGGTGTGTGATTATTTCCAAGGTCTCAAGACCATCCCTTTAGGGTTCTTGATCATTCACCAATCACCAATTCTCCATCGCTCTCACCAAACCCTCTCCTAGGGTTAGAAAAGGATACAAGCCTAGAGCCCCAATTAGGCCTCTTAACCCAAGAAAAATGCAATTTACTCAAAAACCCTCCAAATGACCAAGGTTATTCACTTGGGGTTTGTGTTTCCCATGCCCACAGCTTGAAGATTTTCTAGGGTTTTAAACCTGTATTGCCCATACACTGCCCTTACACAAAAATGGCCAAAACCTAGGGTTTACTAGCCTTTTCCAGGCTGATTTCAAACTGTCAGAGTCTTCTCACACCAAATGGGTTGATGGAGCCTCCTCCTAACTACCAAGCCTTTCCAAGACCCCCAACTAAATTCTCCAAAATGAATTTTTCCAAAATCTTAGCACCCCTGCAAATTATGTGCCTTACTCTCCTTGTCTTCCCTAGCCAGACTCTGCCTGGCTCGCCTAGGGCAAGACATTGCTAGCAACTCTTGCACACACACAAAACCTACAACCTACCATTTGTACAAGCATGGAGACTAGGAACTGTTCCCAAAATTCCATATGGTTTGTATGTTGGGAAAGTGCTCTAGCACTCCATTTCCTAAAAATAGTCTAGTTCAGACCAACAATATGCAAAATTAAAATATTTACAAAAAGTGCTTGAAAATTGAACAAAGAAACTAAATGATGTTATAAAATTCTTGTAAACTACCAACACTACATCCTACAATCAAAACAGTAGCAGGTCTAATCCATTAAATCTCTATTTAGATACAAAACTCAAAATTTGTAGCACAAAACGTTGTCTTCCTTCAATTTTACAAAATTTCACTATAACATCAACACTTCCAACCCTATTCCATGGTTGAAGCATATCTTAAATAGGCTCCAAAAATAGTTAAGCTCTTTTTGTCGAACCTATAGATGACCTAATGATGAAAATTATAAAATCCACTGTGTTTTTCAACCTTTGGCAACTTTTGACAACTTAGCAAGATGAGCTTCTAAACTTATTTATCTCTTGAAAACTTCTTTCCTAAAGATCAAAAACACCTCTAAAATATCCACACAATGGTCAACATGACCTTTATGAAAACAAAACAAAATTATCCTTCTAGATTTCTTATTTACCTAATGAAACTGCTTGTTGTTCCTTGGGTGCTCCTACACCAAAAGATGCATGAAATGAAAGTCTAGTGCAGAACATGAACTAATAGATGGAGAGCTACAAATAGCGTCTATTTTCCAGATTTTCACTATTTGTTTTTATTACATTTTTTTGATTTTTTTTTGTCACTACTGAGATGCCTATTTGCAAGGTTTTCACAAGGGTAACAATTTTTTCAGGACTTTTTTTGATGTTTTTTTATTTCTTCAGGACTTTTTTTGATGTTTTTGGATTTCTTCAAGACTCTTTCTAATGTTTTTGGATTTCTTTAGGACTTTTTTTGATGTTTTTGGATTTCTTCAGGACTTTTGCTAATTTTTTTGGATTTCTTCAATATTTTTTCCAAATGATGATGACTGCCTCAGACATAATACTTTTTCAGGTGCATGTTGTTGATGGGTTCATCAAAAAGGTCCCCTTCTGGTGTTGATAGCTTGTATGCTTTTGAACCATATATGGCTATGACCACATATGGACCCAACCAATGAGGTTCAAAATTTCCTTTCTTCTCACTGTCTTGTTGGTTGTGTGGGTTCTCTTTTAGAACAAGATCACCAACCTAAAAGGTACGTGGTTTGACTCTGTGATTATAGCTGTGAGACATCATTTGTTGATAAGCTTTTAAATGATTAGTTTCTCATTGTCTCTTTTCATCAAGAAAATATAGTTCTTATAGTCGGGAAACTCTGTATTCATCATCTGTGATTAGACCTTTCAAAGATACTCCGAGTGATGGAATCTCAACCTCTAAAGGTAGGATGGCTTTTGCTCCATAGACAATAGAAAATGGCATTGCTCCTATTGGCGTTCGGATACTAGTTCGGTGAGCCCATAATACAGGATTGAGTTGAATGTGCCAATCTTTCCCTGCATCATTCATAGTCTTCTTCAAAAATTTTAATATTGTTTTATTTGAGGCCTTTGCTTGGCCATTCCCTTTTGGATAATAAGGTGTTGAGTATCTATGTTGAATATGGAATCTCTCACAAAGTTCATCAACACCTTGATTCTTGAATGGTCGTCCATTATTTGTGATGATGGAGTTGGGAATTCCATACCGAAAAATGAGATAGTTGAGTATGAATGATGAGATTTGTTTGCCAGTGACCTTAGTGAGAGGGATTGCCTCAATCCACTTGGTAAAATACTCTATCACTGTGATGATGAACTTGTGTCCATTTGAAGATGAAGGATGAATCTTGCCAACTAAATCCAACCCCTATTGAGAGAATGACTAGGTTGGTACAAGCAGTTGTAGTTCCTGTGCTGGTGTGAATGAGATTTCCATGTATCTAACATTTAGAGCACTTTGTTACAAAAGTGAATGATTCCCTCTCCATTGTAGGCTAGTAGTAACCCATTCTAATCAATTTCTTGGATAAGGTTAGTCCACTTGAATGAGTACCAAAAATGCCACCATGAACTTCTTGTAAAGCCTTATTTGATTCATCCTATTCAAGACACCAAAGTAAAGTACCATCAAGACCATGGCGATAGAGAGTGTAAGCGATAAGGGTATAGCGAGAAGATTGGTAGATAAAGTTGCACTTTTGGTTACAGGATAAGTCAAGTGGTAAGATGTCCTTTAGGTAGGCATAATTTTTTCCAAACCAAGGTGAATCGGATCCAACTAAGTGGCAAATGATTTGGCTTTCATGGGTGTCATAGGCTAGCATAAATGATTGTTCCACTAGAAATTCGTAGCGAGCCTGAGTTTCTGGGAGTTGTAACAATGAAGCTATTGTGGCCATAGCATCAGCTGCCTTGTTATCAAGCCTTATAATTTGTATGAACTTGATATCTACAAAGTATTTCTTGAAATTATTAACCATTTTCTTATATGGTAACAATTTGTCATCTTTGATCTGATAGTTATCATTGATTTGGTTAATGACTAACTATGAATCACCATAGACTTGCAATTCTATGATTCTCCATTCCAATGCTATTTTGAGTCTAGTGATTAAAGCTTCATATTCAGCTATGTTATTAGTGCATGGAAAAATTAACCAATATGATTAAGGAATGGTATTTCCTTGAGGGGTGACAAAGAGTATGCCTGCCCCCGATCCATGTTGAGTAATTGAGCCATCAAAATATAATGACCAAGGTTGTTTTGATTCTATCATGAAGACATCAACATTTGGAAATTCAATGTGCATGGGATGTTTTGCTTGTAGACGTGTTTCAACCAGATGGTCAGCAATAGCTTCTCCTTTTATAGATTTGCGATCAATATAATGAATATCGAACTCGCTTAAGATCATGACCCATTTTTCTAACCTTCCTGTCAATGTGGCCTTGCTTAACAGATATTTGAGGGGATCAATCTTTGCAATAAGATTGATTCTATGAGTTAACATGTAGTGTCAAAAATTTTGTGAGGAAAAAACCACTGCTAGGAAAGCCTTCTCGATGAAAGTGTAGTTGAGTTCATGACCTATTAATGTTTGGTTGATATAATAGATTGCATGTTCTTTTCCTATAGAGTCTTCTTGTGCTAACAATGCCCCCAAAGATGTCTCTATGGAAACAATGTATAAGATGAGTGGTTTGTTTAGATTTGGTGGTATTAGAACTAGTGGGTTCATTAAGTACTGCTTGATTTGTTGAAAGGCCACTTCACACTTATCATCCCATTTGAAGGTAACATTCTTATGTAGTATATGTGTGAAAGGTAGACATTTATCTGCTAGTTGTGCAATGAATCTTCGTATAGATTGAAGTCATCCCTTTAGTGATCTCAATTGAAAGATATTCCTTGGTGGAGGAATTTCCATGATTGCTTGTACCTTGGCAAGATCTACTTCAGTTCCTTTTGTTGAAACTATATATCCCAAGAGTTTTCCAGATGTGACTCCGAAAAAACATTTCTTAGGGTTGAGGCAAACTTTGAACTTTTCCAACCTTGCAAATATTTTGGATAATATCTCGAGATGTCCTTCTCTTGTGCATGATTTTTCCAGTATGTCATCAACATAATCTTCCATGAATGTGTGCATCATTTCATGAAAAATTGTAGTCATAGCTCTTTGGTATGTAGCCCCAACATTATTTAAACCGAATGGCATGATGTTCCAAAAATAAGTCCCCCAGGGATATGTGAAAGTTGTTTTGTCCTAGTCTTCTGGTGTAATCTTGATTTGGTTGTAACCAGAAAAACCATCCATTAGTGAATACATGGAATGGACAGTCATTAGATCAATTATAGTATCAATGCTTGGGAGAGGAAAATCATCCTTAGGACATGCCTTATTAAGATATCTGAAATATGTGCACACTCGAACACTTTTGTTAGGTTTGGATATAGGAACAATGTTGGAGATCCATTCTGCATAGTCAATTGATTTTATAAATCCCACACGGAGGATTTTCTTAAGTTCTTCTTTAACTAGTAGTGCCACATGAGGATGCATCTTTCTAAGTTTTTGTTTTATAGGATTTACTCCTAGTTTAATGGATAAGTGATGCATTATAAGATCCAGATCAAGACCTGGCATGTCTGCATAAGACCAGGCAAAGTTGACTTGATTTTCTCTAAGAAATTCCATGAACTCGGGTACTTCTTTATCTGTCATTGATGTTGCTAACTGTAGAATCCTTGGTTTGTCTATAGTTTCAATATTAACTGCTTCTGTAGGCTCAATCAAGATATTCAATCGCTTATGATAGTGCTCTAGAAGAGTGTCAAGCATCCCATCATTTGGTGCATTAAAAAGGTTTTCACCATCTGATACACTCTTTGTTTTATCTTTTGTTTGATCTAACACTGCCAAATTCTAGTTTTCACCATTAGATCTTTCTTTTTTATTTTTACTTTTGCAGCTAGGAAACTTGACACTCTCCTGACTAAGGATCTTATGCCAAAAATCACCAGTGGAACAATCATTTACATCATCTACATAAAGGAAGTTTATGATAGATTCGTCAGTTGGAAATATAGGTATATCAAGAGGTTCAAATAGATTCCAATCAATGAGATCGAGATGTATTAGTAGCAGCGGGTCATTAGGCTGCATGAAATCAGCTATGGTTATGGTCATAATAGAGGCGTCTATAGGATCTGAGGTATGAAGTAGATCAATGATGGTACTATCCTTATGATGGTCTTGTTCGATTAAATCTGACTCGGTATCACTAGAGTCATAGTTGCATTGTAGTTCAGATTCATATGGTTGGGTCCTTGAACCTTCTCCTTTGATTAGAGTAGGCGTATACTTGTGTACCACATCAACCTATTTATCCCTCAATAATTCATCATTATGAATGGTATCCCATTCATATTCTCCAGAATCTGTGTTAGACTTATTATCGATGAAATTTTGAATTGCTATCAAGCATGCTTCCCTTGGGTCAAAACTTTCTTGCAATGTGAGCACAGTTTCATTCAATTGTTTGGATGTTGTTTCCTTCGAGCTAGTATCATATCCTAGTCCTGTTTTATCTTTTGCAGCAAGTCCTGGAGGATCAATAGGCTCAACTACTCCTTTTCTTTTTCTGATAGGACCATTACCCTCATAGCCCATCTTTTGCATGAGAGAAAGTCCCTTACCATATTTATTAATTGGTAACTTGATATTAAGAACTATTTCATCTACATCTTCATCTCTATAGAGCCATTTTAGAATTTCGCTATCCTCAGGATCTTCCATTAGGAATTTCTCTTTGATAAATTGTCCATTGAACTTTGTGATTGGTTCTGCCACTGATTGTGTTGATACTGATGCTACAGATATCTGATGTTGCATGATAGAAAGTTGTCCATGTGACCAAGGTGATGTAGGAAGATTAGCCAAATAGAGAGAATATTCTCCTACTCCATTTTCCTTGAACTGTAATTGCTTGTCAAAGGTTTTGGTTAGTTGACTGATTTGTGTATCAATTTTTGGAGAAGCACTAATAGTCGCTTCTCAATTGTTAGGAACCAAAGTTTCTTGACTAGTTTTGATGGTAGCACAAGTTTTTCTGTGAGAATTATCAGCTCATATTGTGACCTCTTTTCCATCTTAAGGAAACTTAAGACAATGATGATATGTAGATGGTATAGCTTGCATATTGTGGATCCAAGGATGACCCAACAAGATGCTGTATGCGAGATCATGGTCTAATACTTGACAGAAAGTATTTTTGATAATAGGTCCCACTCTGATTGGTAGCATGATTAAACCCTTGGATACTCTTTCCTCATCATCATAGGATTTAATGGTAATCTTTCTTCTAGGATCAATGGAATCCTTAGAAAATCCTAAAGCCCGAATCAATTTTATGGTACATATGTTCAAACCAACACCTCGATCTATTAGAACTCATCTGACACAAAAATTGTGGACCATGAATTCTAAGTATAACGATGAATTATGGGGATATGTCATGGAAATATCATCTTTTTTAGAAAATGAGAGGCATGTGGGTGAGGATAAATTTCCCACCATGGCTTGTAATTGATCCACATTCAGATCATCAGATACAGTTGTTTCAATGAGGGCTTTATCTAGAATTTCCTTATGCACTAGGGAAATCTTCAGAAGTTCTAAGATAGAGATCTAAACAAAAGTTTTTCCAAGTTGATTGATTAAATCATATTGATGTGGAGGCGGTGGCACAATGGTTTTTAAAGGAGCACCTTTTAGGACAACTTTAGCTTGTGCCCTTGTTGTTGTGTTAACTTCTCGATACTCCATTTTCTCTTTGACTTTTATAACATTAATCCACTCGTCATCAGTGTAGATATGATTGATTATATGTTCATCCATATGATTCACATTCTTTCCAGAAGACTCACCCTTTTGATAGTTGGGCAAAGGATTTTACAATGCTTTGTGGTGTTCATTTGATTTTTGGTTCCCTTCTATTGTGACAATGTCCTTGTCGATTAAATCTTGAATAGCGTTATTCAAGGCTTGGAAATTATTCGTATGATGGCCTTTACATCTATGATATTCACAATAGTATGCATCATTCGATGATGGTGGCTTTACACTAGGTTTGAAGTTACTTTGAGGTGGTAGGGTAATAATGTTCTTTTCCATCAAGTCTTTAAGGGCGGATTCCAGAGATTGCCCCAATGGAGTGAAAGTTCTTCTATTGGAGAAAAACAAAGATTGTTGTGGATTCATGTCTGATGTATTCCCTAAAGAATTGTTATTGTTGTTTCCATGATACCCTTGATTGTTGGTATTATTTTGATTTGGAACAAAAGTTGGATTTTGGTTATTCCTTGGAGGAGGAGGATTGTTTCCCTGATTCGTAATCGAGTTGACATTGTTATAGTTGTTGTTGCGAGGAATACTAAGAATAACTGGCTTAGGGGAAACATGATGTGCATCTACAACACCATCATTCACCACATTATTGTTGTGAGTCCAAAAATTAGATTTTCCATTGTGGTGATTTGAGGAGATAGGATTGTCTTTATCAAGTTTGATTATCCCCCTCTGGACTAATGCATTTTCAATTGTGATTGCATTTTCAATCATTTTCTAAAAAGAGGGAGGACAACAAAGATTTAGATGATAACTCATCTCTTGATCCAAGCTATTTATGAATGTAGTGATATTTTCCTTTTTAGGAACATGACATGGATATCTAGTGAACAATCTTCTCCATCTCTGAAGAAATGTGATGAACGGTTCACAAGGTTTTTGCTTAGCCTTGCATAGATCAATCATTGTGATTTGGTGTTGTATGTTATAGGAATATTAAGAGATGAACTCATTGATCAATTCCTCAAATGTTTTGATAGGCGGTGTAATTTTTGATAACCATTCCATAGATTGGCCTCCAAGAGTTCATGGGAATAAATGCATTAAGTTTATATCCTCATGAGTGAATTCTAAAGTCATGTTTCAAAAGTCTCTAATATGGTCAATGGGATCCGATTTTCCATTATAATGATCAAACTTTGGAATTTCACAATGCTTAGGAAATGGAATCATGTTGAGACGTCGATCAAAAGTATATGGACAAATATCATCAAGAGTGTATATCTTTGTTGTGGCTCCCCCTTCTAGATCTTTAATTTTCCCTTCTAATTTTTTAACATGTTAAGGCACTAAGATTAGATAAGGGTGTTTCATCAGGATTACTCTTTATGTTCTTATTGTTAAATTCATGAGGTAGTTTAGCTCCTTTGTCGGCCAGAAACAAGAAATATTTTTGTTTATCTCATTCTACAATCCTT
The DNA here is from genome assembly GCA_007258455.2 of Sequoia sempervirens. Lineage (NCBI taxonomy): Eukaryota > Viridiplantae > Streptophyta > Pinopsida > Cupressales > Cupressaceae > Sequoia > Sequoia sempervirens. The sequence continues at coordinate 576,527,122 of VDFB02270651.1, read as the reverse complement.
TCTACTGCTCTAAGAAATTTAGGATCTTGTTCAACTTCTTTAAGGTGGTGTTATTCTTCTTGTTCATCCTCACTATCCTTAGAGGTTTTTCTCATATCTTTTTTGGAAGTAAATGGATTCTTTTCTCCTTCAGTCATGTTGTCCTTAAAGAGGGGATTTCAACTCACACTATAAAGGGGATCACTATTTTCACCTTGCTTTTGTGTTGTTGAGATATGATCTTCTTGTTGAATGTCTTCCTTCAGTTTATTGTATTGTGATCATGTAAAAAATGGCATATGATTTCAAGATGTTATCCTAAACTTAGATCATAGTTTGATGAGTGCAATCAAAGATGATGTTTTAATCTGATAAGATGAAAATCTTGTGATATGATCAAAACTATGTTTTCCTAATTTGTGGTTGTGGCTTCCAATGATGAAGGATGTCAGAATCTTGTTGGGAGAAGTTGAACCAAGAATTTGGAAGTTTGTGATGGAAAGTGCACTTGTAAGATTTGATCTTTGTTTTCGAAGAATGATCAATATATCAAACAACCTATTTCAACCTACTGAAGTATTTGACTAGGATGTGTTGAATATTCAATAGAAGGTTGTGGTATATAGTTGAAATCAAGAGCCTGATTGTGATTGTGTCATTGAGAGAGGGCTCTCCTTTGAAAATAGGGTCATGAATCTAGAGTGTCCACAACATATTCGTCAGTAAATCCTCTAACAAAATCTTGGTATCTATGGAGAAACTTGCGATAATGGAGCAAGACATTTCAACTCTTGTATAAAAACTTCCTTCGTTGTAAGATTTTACTGTAGCTTAGAGGTTTCTTGGGTTTCCTAATCCTATTGGTAATTGACTTCTTGACAAAATTGGTAGATTTCCACTCCCTAAGCATGAGAGAAAATGTTGATATGCTATTGGACCAGGAATGCTATAAACTCAGATCTGTCACAAACAATGATTCAGGAAAAATGATAGATGTGCTTTTCTGTTGCCTAGATGCACTTCAGAAATAGGGATATGTGCTAGAGAAAAGGTCAGATGTGCTTCAATATGTCCCAGATGCACTACTCTGTATCCTATATGCACTGCAGGAAATGTTTTGGATAGTGACTGAAAATTTTTGTTTTCAGAATAGCCAGTGTATGTGCTAAAAGACTAAATGTGCTAAAACAGAACCTAAAAGCACTGATTTAACCAATAAATGCACTAGAATAGACCTTATATGTGCTAGAATATACCCTAGATGTGCTAAAATAGGTTTTCGAAGGTAACTTTTCAGCACAGTTTATGAGCAATTTCAGCATAGTTTATGAGCAATTTCAGCTAAAATTTGACATGTTCATTTTGGATGATCTTTTATCTGAATTAGTGTGATTGAAAACACAACAAACACCTTGAAAACGGTTGTTTTTAAGTCCTATACTAAACATCAAGTGTATGTTTCAAAAAAATATTTTTCAAAAAGTGTTTTCACAAGTTTTACACATGACAAACAATTTAGACAGACTCACTCTTAGTACTCAAGTAGGTCATCATAATAATCAACAACCCACATCTTAGAACTGCGTCGACTCACATAGCCATGTCACCCCCAAAGGGGTGCCCACATTTTTTTCTTTTCTAGGCGCGTACTTAGAGTGATGGAAGTGGATACTGGATCCCCTGAGCAAATGGTCCTTGGTAGTTATATCGTGAGTATCTTGGGGGTAGATTCTTCCCTCCCTTGCACTGTGATTATTATGATTTTCAGAAATTGACTTCGGCTGGATGCTACACTAGGTTCATAGTAAGGGTTTCTATTCTATGCGGAAATAATAAAATCCCTCAGGAGACCTCCCAACCTTTAGAACAAAGGCTTTGGGGATGGTTATCTTGCACACTATTGGAAAAAGAGGATTTCTCCTGATTTGCTTTAAATTTTATAGTGGGGTGGAATAGCCTGGCTTTGGCTTGAACCCACTTGAATCGTTACTCTTGGATGAGTACTTTTTCCTACAAGATTAGACCCTCTACAAGATGTAATAAAGTAGTAAAATTGCATGAATGTAAAAGGAAAGTTTGGTATTCTGGTCACCGAGTTAAGGGGAGAGCATAGACCTATTGCCATAAACACAATAGACACTGTTCTTTTTAAAATCCCAAATCACAATGATCTAAACTATGTGAAGATCTTGCTTCACAAAAAGCATGGGATTCATTTTAACCACAAAATCAATGTGTGGTGACTATCCTAGATTGCTTTATTTTAAATCTGTGTCTATCCTAGGGTTGCTTCCTTCTAAAACTAGCTGTGACTATCTTAGATTGGTTATTTTTAAGCCAAAAAAAAAAAAATTTCTGCCTGTGGAAGGCATCAGACTCAGAAACTTGTTTAGTTACAACCTGTATGCGCTAAAAGATCCCCTGTATGCACAACAAAAACAAGTTAATGTGCCAAAACAGATCGTAAATGCGCTACAGAAGGTCCCAAATGTGCTACAAAAACTCCTAAATGCACTAAAACAAAATGTAGCTAAGTTTCTTTTTTTTTGTTTTTCAGAAATTTTTAACAAACTAACTGAGGTATATGCGCCATTCTATCCTATAGATGCGCTGAAATAGTTCCTGGATGCGCCGGAGTACCTACAAAAGTGCTGAAAGGAACCAAAAATGCACTTTAAAAACTTATGGATGCGCTTCAGAAATCCTCGTATGCACTAAAACAAATTTTTTTGTCAAAAATCCAAATTCCAGAATACAAAATCATGTCAGAAAACCTATAGATAAATATTAAAAATGGGCCAAGGCCCCACAGTGGGCGCCAAATAATGTGCAGTCAATTTTGTGCATGTTAAATATGTAAAAAAAATGAATCAAACACACCAATAAGACATTATATCAAAAATAGAATATTAAAATAATAAAGTTTTCAAACTTAGTATCCTGTTATTGATGTCATTTTGTCGTCCTCTATCTCTAGTATTTTCATTGATTCCAGCTAGCTCTCAGATTGTATGCTAGGCTCAACGAACAGTCTTCCTAGAGAATGAGATTGAATATGAAATGCATGTAATGCTTAAGCTAAGACATGATTATTCTAGAACATGATTGCTAAGATGACAGATTATGATAATGCTAGAATGCAATTAATCTCTAATTCCTCTGATGTGTTTTCTATAACCCTTGCTTGGATTGGTTGTGCTATTTATAGAGTTCTTTAGAAGCTTCTGATTGGCTGATATGATCAACAATTGAGAAAATTCCTAGCAGATTGAACAGTTGAAGATGGATGAGAGTGAAGAAAAATAGAAGAAAGCAGAAAGCAAGATTTTTTTTTCTTTTCTATAAAAGAGGTAAGATAAGATAATAAAGATGGATTGTAAAAAATCATCTTTTTGTGAGATTTTGGAAAGATTTTGAAGAAGATAAAAAATGAATTATTAAATTCAATTATTCATTTAAGGGTGACACAAAGATTCTTCTTAAAATAGAATATTTACCCTAGATTTGAAGAATAATGGAAGATTTTATAATTAAATAGAATATTTAATTATGATTTTGAGAAGAATATGGAAGATATTTAATTAAATAAAGATATTTAATTAACCAGAAGAAAGATTTGAAAAGAAATATTTAAATTTAATTAAATAAAAGAGACTTAATTAAATTCAAAAAGTGATAATTAATTAAAATAAATAAAGTGTATTTATTTAATTAATCAAGTGGAAATTTGAATGTGAAATAATTAAATAAAATTGATTTATTTAATTATGATAGAAGAATAAATTGAATGAACAATATAATTAAATTAATTAAATTTAATCATATGTAGAAGACTTTAAAGAAATTAATTAAATAATAAATATTTAATTAAATGTCAGGATTAATCAAATATGACCAATTTTATGCATCTACAAAAATGAATGAGAAAGGTGAAGTGATTAGAAACAAAGCCAAGACTAGTATGTAGAGGATATTCACAAATGGAAGGAATTGATTTTGAAGATACCTTTTCCCCTATTGCTAGAATTGAAGCTGTAAGATTATTTCTTGCCTATGCTGCTCACAAGGACTACAAAGTTTATTAGATGGATATCAAATCAGCTTTTCTAAATGGTGAATTAGAAGAAGTGTATGTTAAGCAACCTAATGGATTCCAGTTGACTGATAAGGAAGATATGGTGTGTTAGTTGAAGAAAGCATTGTATGGACTCAAGCAAGACCCTAGAGCATGGTATGCAAGATTGGATAAGTATTTGTTGAAGCTTGGATTTAACAAAGGTATTGTTGATAGTAATCTATATTTCAATAATGATGATAAAGATCTAATTGTTGAAGTCTTTGTTGATGATATCATTTTTGGAGGAGATGATGCTTTGTGTATGAAGTTTGCTAATGAGATGCATAATGAATTTGAGATGTCAATGATTGATGAGATGAAATTATTTTTGGGATTGCAAATTACTCAGTTAGATAAATGGATATTTATATCTCAGTCCAAGTATGTGAAGGAATTGTTGAAGAAGTTTGGTATGGAAGATTCAAAACTAGTTGGTACACCTATGGTGACTGGATGCAAGTTGACTACAAAAGATGATTCTCCAAAAGAAAATTAGACAAGATATAGATCAATGATTGGTGGATTGTTGTATTTAACTCAAACTAGGCCTAATATCATGAATGTTGTATGTATTGTTGCAAGATTTCAATCTAATCCAAAGGAATCTCATGCGACTGTTGTGAAGAGAATTTTTAGATATTTGAAGGGAACTGTTGATCTTGGCCTATGGTATCCTAAAGATGATGATCTTACTTTGAGTTCCTTTACTGATGCTGATTGGGCCAGAGATGTGAATGACGGGAAAAGTACTAGTGGTGGAGCATTTTCTTGGGTAAAAAGCTAATTTCATGGTTAAGCAAGAAGCAGAATGTCATTTCCCTATCCATTGTTGAGGTTGAATACATTTTTGTTGCTAACAATTGTACTCAAGCCCTATGGATGAAACAAATTTTGAAGGATATTAGAGTTGTATATGATGAGCCTATTGCTATATTATATGATCATTCAAGTGATATTAATATTTCCAAGAATCCGGTGTTGCATTCAAAGACAAAGCATATATCTATCAAGTTTCACTTTCTGAGGGAGAAAGTAAGTGAAAAAGAAGTAAGATTTGAGTATGTACCTACTAAGGAGCAGATTGCAAACATCTTTACTAAGATGTTGTCTAAGGATACTTTTGAGTATCTAAGAGGGAAGTTAGGGGTAATTACCCCTCCTAATTAGAACTAAGATGCAAAGCAATGCATTGCATTAGTTTGTGCATTTCATAGACATATCTTGTTTCAGATTGATGTTGTGGTGGTTGCTACTCAGGGGGAGTAGTCAGATGGTTCAAAAATTTAGATATGTGGTTCAGAGCTTAGTGATCTTTGTCATTGATGTCAAAGGGGGAGAAGAGTCATGTGAAAAACTGGGGATTATCTAGGGAGAAGAGTTCTATGGGAGAAGAGTCATGTGAATGAGTTCAGGAGAGAGTGAGTTAGATTCCAAGGGGGAGTAAGTGTCAAGAGTTAGTTATGTTGATGGTTTTCTTCACATCATGTGTTTCCATCAATTCCAAAGGGGGATATTGTTGGATGTTGTGGTTGTGTTGGTAATATGTGGTTTTCATTGATGTCAACACTATTAGCATTAATGAATTTCAAGTTGTATATGTCGAGGAAATTGAGAAAATTGTAAAGAAGTGAGTTACAGGTTGTCAGTGGTGAAGTGATGTCAGTATGGTGGTATGTTATGTACATTGGTGATCAGAGGTTGTGTACTAAAGGGTTTGTTATTGAGTTTATCTAGTTTATCTACATTGAGTTTCAAAGATCCACATGAATATTTGATTGAGTTATGAAGATTTTCATTCAGATAGTTTTTCTGTTTCTTTAGTTAGCGCTCCTAATTGAAGATGAGGATATTTCAGTTAGTTCAGTTGTTACAGATACTTATCTATTGGTTCTTAATTTTTGTGGATGCTTCTAGATTGTGCTCTATCTTTGTTTCACATCTACATTGATCGTTGTGATTGTAGTTGGCAATTTTCTCTTGCATGTTCATGTTTTTCTTGTTTCTAGCCGACATGGTGTTGAAGCGTGTTGTGGATCTTCAAGGAGAAATTAGTTGAAGATTTCATGTGTTGAAGATGTTGATTTAGGTCCTCACTAAGTTGTGGCTGACTTTGGTTGATTCACATTAACGATTATATATTTTTTTGGGCTGACATTTATATTCATTTTATTATTTCTTTGTGGCTAACTTGTAGTAGTGAAATTTCTTGTTGTGCATATATAAGAGCGGTTGTTTGTTCGAATTGAAGTATGTCGAATGTGTCTGTATGTGTGAATAATGTCCTAATCATCCAAAGGTAGAGTAGAGTGTGAAGGAAAGTGAAGAAGAAGAGTGAAGAGTGAAGAGTTGTTCATGCGCTTAATCAGAACTGTGATCAAGCATTAGCAGATGCTATTTTATCAGTTCAAATCCCTGCAGATGGCTATAATCTGAATCTAGTTGTAAGGCAGTGTGTCTTCCTTTGTAATTGAGTAGTGAGCTCTAGGTAGTGCACTTGAATGCAAGTGCATTCCCCATATTTCATTCTATTATACTTTTAATAGGGTATAATCTTGTGGACTAACCTCCACTGTGGTTTTCTCCCTAACAGGGTTTCCACGTAAAAAAATCTTGGTGTTATGTGTGTTTCTAATGTGTTGTTGATTCATGCTTTCATGGTTAATTATTAGATCCGAGATTAAGGTTAATAAGTTGAATAAGTTTGAATTTTTGTGACAACTGATTCACCCCCCCTCTTAATTGTTTTCCCTTGTAATTCCAACAATTTTATTTGTCAATATTTGTCTCTTTGTATTTTTTGGACTTATGTACTACAACTTTACATCCACTTCATAACTAATTCCAAGAGATGATAATGCACAGGTGTTACATCCTTGCTTGTTATCTTTTCAAGGTGACATTGGAATTTGTTGATTGTCCCCACTCATTGTTTTACCACAAAAATTTCTATTATAAAATCACCCACATCAATGTCATTGGAATGATGCCATGCAGATTCCATATGTTTTTGTGAAATGATTTTTAGGGTTTTAAATATTTTTATTTAGGGTTTTGAGAGGGAAAAATGGCTATAAAAATTCCATAAGAGGATTTAAATACCTTGAATCTCCTTTGACAAGGCGATTAAATTTTTTGATGCAGTCTAGCAATGGCCCATATAATAATTGAACTGGGAAAGATATGACTCTAGAAAATACCCTTCCTAATTTATTTCACATTGGTAACAAATTGAAAAAAAATGTATGTGCATATCACCCCAGTTTATCCCAAACCACAAATTAAGAAAAATCTATCCAAATATGTTGTTAAAGTTTACATCATTACTCTCAGATTGAAAATTAGAACCAACTTTTTTTATTCTTTTGTCTTTTACAAATGATGTGGGCAGCCTGTTAGCCAATTTATCATGTTTGGGAAATTTTGTGGAATCTTAATGACTCACCCTAAAAACTAGATAAATATTGTCATGTCAATCTAAAGTCTTTCAAAAGAGTAGTCTTGATTTAGTTTGGAGTTGGATATACATACCATAGAAGCAAATATTGTTCTTGGGAATTTTTCAGCATCTCAAAAGATAAAGATATTTTCAATTTCTTGGGATATTGTGCAAAAAAGGGGGAAAAATATTCAAAACCCAAAAAATGCAATAAATTATAAAATTAAAAAAAGAGAAAAATAGCTGACATTTTTTACATTTAAAGTCATACTAAATCCTAAGTACATAAAGAGTAGAATGAAAGTAAACAAGAGTGTGCAACATGGATTTAAATATGATTTTTCCTCATTAATTTTGAGATTGTTGATTATAGATAATTGTAATGTAAATGTAAATGTCCTTAGCAATGTTAATAAATAACTCTGCCAGAATGATAATCAACCATTAATACGATAAAATGAAACTAAGGTAAATACAACTTGTTAACCCTACAGTTCACCTTAACTATCAAGTTGAAAAGAATAAACAATACACAAAATGGTAACTACAGTTGTGAAATAACCCCACTCTAAATCTTTTTATTTCTTTGCACTGGCATTTTGTCAAACACTTGGCATTGGTTTCACTGTTTGAAATTTTTGAATGTGTTTTCTTGTGAAAGTTGTTTTGCAATGATTGAATCATACAACATAATCTTTACAATCATTCATTTATGATATTCAATACGAATTTTAACAAACACTTTCCATCCATTCACATTGCATTAAGAAGATGGAATATGAAATTTATAAATTACTGTTCAATATAGAATATAGAAACAATTTATAATTTATAGTCTAACCTCTTATGTAGCATGGTATCAAGTTATCAACACATGCTTGTAGCTAAATACAAGGCATCCATGCTTCACACATATGGTCTTCCATTTACTACAGCTTTGGTTACATTGGCAACCATAGTTTCCACGCATAGCATAGAATTGTTTGCTTTTTTCCACGCAATCCCAAACAATGATGCCTAGCTAATATGAGGTTTGGCATCCATTTAACTCCCCCTATAGGTTCAAATCTATCCCAAGGTGCATTGCTCGGCGCACACATATGGAATCCTAATTTTGAAGATAAGTTGAATTCAAAGACAAATTTTTTTTTGCATGAGGTTGTTATTTATCTAGTGACCTATATGTGCAAAATCCCCACATAATTCTATGCTTGTAAGAATGTTTAAATAATTGAATTATTCATTTTAGTTGGAAAATGGTTCCATTGATCTTCAAAAATTTTTGTTTAGGCCTTGAAGTTTGAACAACATGATCTAGCAAACCAGTTAGCTTCTTATTTCTTGAAACTAATGCCACAAGGATTGTTTAGATCTTAAGACTTCTCATTTTACATTGCATTCTTTAATGAGCTAATTAGCCCCTGTTATTTGCAGCCAAACCAAGATCCTTATCAGAGACAATATTTTTGAAGATACTAGTGGTTATGTAAATAGAACAAATACTATGTATTTTAATTTCCAACAATTTTTGTAAATTCTGATAATATGGTATGTTATGGCTAGATCTTTGCAGAGGATGAGATGGAATTTGATATTATTTTTTGTGTAGCATTTGAGATGTTGGATGCACACTGGCTAGAAAAACATGCTTCTTATATGGAGTTCAATGTATGCAAATTAGTCTTTTGTTTTATTATAAACAAGAAGTTATTTTATGTTCTTTTTTTGTGTATAGGCTAATTGCATGATTTTTGTGAACTAAAATTTTTCATTTATTATAGGAGCTTTTGAAAGCTACACGAATGCAACTTGAGAAGGAGCTTTCCTTTGAGTATGTTAGTTGTGTTCAAGATTTTCTTGGATACAGCCTCTTAAGTCAGTAACCTAGGTTTTAGAATCATTGTTTTCAATGTTTTATATCAACTTGTTTTGCATCGAAGCTCAAATTGCTTGTTGCTACCTCCTCTCTTCCATCAATTCTTCCTTCCTCTTCCTTTTTCCATTTCATCTCTTTTATCTCATAATATATTATAATTGTAACAGATACAACATAATTTCAATATAGTTTCAATTAATTTATCTAGATAGATAATCCACTTGCTTCCACATCTTCATTAGCCATGTTGTGTTATTGATCATATTTGTATATATCAATTTTTTTATAACCTATTTTGCTGCAATATATGCAAATCAAGAAGACTGGTAATCATGAAACTAGTGTTTAGATGACATTAGTTTTGGGATGATGGGATATTTAATTACTTTTTCTTGTAGCAAATGTTAATCATAAATAGAAGCAATGAAGTGATGGATGATTTTCATAGTCGATCTAATTAAATAATGAATACAAAAAAGAGATCATTGAAATGGTCTAAAGCATAATTTGCTAAGGTGTAAGCCAATGTGCTAGCTTGTCCAAATAAATATTGGAAATGAATAAAATCCAATTTACTAGTGAGTTGATTGATATCCTAAATAATGAACTATAATTAGTAGCCTTTGAAACATGTTTACCATGCTTTCATTTAATATTAATGAGCTAGTTTGGAATTGGTTTCAGTATTCAATTTGCAATGAAACCTTGATAAATAGAATAAGAGATAATAGCTTACTTTATAGGAGCATATTTACCAATTTCTGACCAAATGCTTGTATAAAAGTCACTTCCCATTCTTTGCATATGCCTCCAATGCTGCCATCAGGAAGGTTTCCTTTAAGGCCCCTTCAATGTTGAATTTTGGTTGTTGCTCTTTCCACTTGTTATCAACCTCAAAATGATGCATACATTTAAATTATCATAGCATAGATACATGACGAAGGATTAGAAGAAATTGGCATCATTTATCTCATCTTTTCAATGACGTGTCATGAGAAATTCCATTTTTTTGCCTTGCTAGATTTGAGGTGTGACATAAATACTAATAATTGTCTTACTCTTATTGTTGTTTTTTCTTTGTTGAGCTCTTCATAATTGTATTACTCTGTATGTTTTTATAGTTGCAAGTACTATCAAGGGGGTGTATGACTATGGCCCAATGACATTGACCAATAGCATGCTACCCTTTTCCTTGTATAAATTCGGATATTCATGAAATATGACTGTATACTGTGACTTGTATGCTTGGAAAGGCTCTATTGACTATTTTTTAAATGAATTGCTCCTCATCTGGATATATTTTTTTTCTTGATGGTTAAACTACATGTAGAGAAATTTTTTCAAAGCAGCAAGAAAAAAAAAAACACCTTGATGTCAACAGAGATTTCGATATTGATAGTAATCAGGATGAACTAGTGGACAAGAATGTGCAACACAATCATAATTGAGTTGAGGTTGAGGTAATATAATAGTTGTTGTGGAAAAAAAATTATAGCTTTCACATTCTTTACTTGACTTATATTAACTTTGGATGATGATTAAACATGTAGAGAAATTATATGAAAGAAGAACGAAAAGGAAAAGACCCTGTCAATAGAGCTCTCGGGAAAGCTACACAACTTCAGGACAATGTTGATAGTGATTATGTTGAATTTGAGGAGTATATGCATGATATTTATAGTACTAGTGGTGTTGAACTTGAGGTGAGTGTTATGAAACATTACTTTTCCTTGATTATGAAACCCTTCATGTATTAATGACTGTTATGATCCCAAACAGTGAACAAGCTTATAGAATAGTGAATAGACAACTAAAACATTGAATGTAACCCATAGAAAAATCATTGTACCTACTTTGTCACTTTTCAATGGGGATTGTTCGCACTTCAATACTTTACGATGCTTGACTGTGTTTTAGGGCATTGTAATTGACCTTGTCAACATCTTGAACTTAGAGTGCTACTTCTTTTATTGGATGATACATGTTGTTCTTTCCTTCAGAGATCTATTGTTAACTCTTCATTATGGTTGTTATTAAAAAAAAGTTTCTTTTGATATTATTTCCACTTTCTCTTAATGTCTTGTTGTTGTTTAGTAATGGTATTTGCTGCTTGATCCATTAAACACTATTACAACCATAAAGCTCACTACCCTTGCACTAAAATCACTACTACAACCATGAAAATTGCTACTACAACACTTGGGATTGACCCAATTGTTCATGTTCACCAATTTTCTCTTAGAATTATGTTTGACCCTTTCATTAGTTAACTCTTTTTCCTTATTATCTAATTCCCATGTCTAGGACACACACATGAGCAAACACACACCCCACCCCCAAAATACATATGCACAACCACAAACATCTGCAATCACACATGTGAACTTAGTCAAATACACATGTCACCTTAGATGCACACACATCCCCAGACACATGTGCACGCACATACACACATGTATTCCAACTTTCTTGTTACATATCTACTTGTCATTTTTGGACACTAGGAACACTAAGAGGGAGGTGAATGAGTGTTCCACAATTTTGAATCTCAAATAAGATCTTAAACTATCAACAACAATATTTAACTTCTAATAGCATCCACAACACATAAATAGAAGGAAACATGCATGCACATTAATAAGACAATGTGAACACCATAACACCAATATTTTTACATGGAAACCCTATTAGGGGGAAAACCACAATGGATATTAATCCACAAAGTGTAATCTATTAAAATTATGATAAAAAGGGGAATGCACTTGCATTCAGACACACTTCCTAGAGCTCACTACTCAAAAGAGAAGGCTCACTACCTTAAAAAATATATTTGATATTACAACAAAATGTTGAACTGGGAATTTAGTATCTACAAATTCTTGGATTCAGTTCCAATGAAGCACACAATCAGATTCTAAATCTTTCATCCAGATCGCTCTTCTGCTATGCTCTACTCTACATACAAAAGCCCTTTTGTTGTTCAAACAAATCTTTTGATATTACCTCACATAATTATTCTGTACTTTTTTGCTCTTACACCTTCACTCTTCTTTATCTACACACACTTCTATCATTCTCAAAAATATTTTCCAATCTCCTTTATATACCCATTAACAAGAATTTTATTGTATGTCAGCTTTAGAACAAAATATAATATTCTTTCTTATGTTGGCTCAAACATGAATTAGAACTAATGCATACCTACACAAGTCGGCTAGACTATAGTAGGGACCCAAACCAAAATTCCAAATATAAGAAATAGTTAAACACATACTCCTCATACATCCAGAACATGCCATACGCAACAGGTTGGCCACAATGGGAAAATAAGCAATAAATTATTCTACCAAATCTCCAAACTTGTACATGGATTAGTGTAATATCATAAAACTTATCAAACAGATACAATACATGATTAAAAAGCATCCCTGGGGATCCACACAACAAAATAATGATCCGGTGAAGTATCTAGACAAACTTACCAACTAGATACTTTGTTCTTCATACATTCTACTAGTGGAGTCTTCTACTTTCCTTGCCAAAATGAACTGCCTCTAAACTATGGACCATGCTACTGAATCCAGCTACCATCAATGACAACATTAGAAGCCAAAAAAAACTCCTAAATCCATATTCCAACAATCTCCCCCTTTGGCATTGATGGCAACACTTAGTGAAAAATGACCAAGTGTTGAAACCAAAATTCAAAACTTCACAAGATGACGAAACAACTACAAAACACTTCTCCCCCTTTGGGTGTGAAGGAATTTTTCACTGCATTCTCTCCCCCTTTAACATCAATGACAAAAACTTCCACTACTTTCCAAAGCTTATTTATTGTACTCTTCCTTACTGCATTTTCTCCCCCTTTGTTGATTGCAGAAATTGATCAAAATTTGAAGAATTTGCAACTGCCACATAAATTAGAAAATTATTTTATACTTATCTTTCATTTAAAGGAGAAATTTCTTCCAAGATTCCACTACAATATGAGTATCAATTATCAAACTATTATTTTTTGATGTTCTGTTAATGACCTAAACAAGGGATTCAGGAATGGTAATAGTTTCTTCTAGCTTTTCTCCTTTCTTTAAAACTTCAACCATTTTCTCTGCATTTAGTTAGATCCTTCACTTTCCAAAAGGAGTCCATAAGATTTTTTTTGGCAGAGTGAATCTTTGCATGTTCAACTTGCAGCTCATGAATCTTCTTCTTCACTTCTTCATCTTGTCTTGAACCATACTGTAGTCCTGTCTAATTCTAACAAGCTCATTCTCAATTTGTTCCAACTTGTCCTTGTTCCAACCACGTGAGTCCACCTGAGATAGTAATTGAAGATCTTATTTGATGAGTCAATGCATTGTCTTAGTATGTTCATTTTCTTCTTTAGTTTGGAAAGAGATAGCCTAAAATGCATCTTCAGATGAGAGATTATTTCTTCTTCATTTCTGTCCTGAGACATAGAGTCCATAGCCTCCTTGATACATTCAATAAATTCTTTTAGAAGCACATTCTGCAGGCTTTTTAGATCAATGTTATTATCAATAAAGTATCTTCCTAGAGTGTCTTCAATGAGGTCCTATTCATATTATGGACCATTCATCCATATTTCAATTATCTTTTGCATTCCATTTTCTTCTTGAACAATCTGCAATATCTTTTCTTTGAGTAGGGAACCTTCTTCATTGCTTTCATCTATAATAACCACAACTAGTTCAAATGGATTTGGTTGATCTCTTGGTGTATATTCCTTAGAGTCTTCATCGATTACATCCTCAACTCTCTTTCTCTCTTTTTATTTTTCTCCAACTTACCGAAGGATGATCCAATTTCAATTACTTTTACCGGAAGAGGAATACCTAACTTTCTTAACAAATTTCCAAAAAAGTTCTCATAAACTTGTTCACCATTTTCAAAAGAATTGAAATGCTCAAATATTTGCTTGTAGACAGACATATTTTGATTCCATACTACATTGTCATTTAGAGGAAAGCAATTCAAGAAATACATCATAATGCATATAGCCAAGGGTACCAAACCTGAAAGAGTAATCTATGTCCTTTGTCAATTGTACATTCTCCATTAGTTGATCCTTCAACAATCCATAGAGATCAAAGTCTTCATTTTCTATTATCATCTTGTGTGCAATATAGACTATGCTTTCCTATGTTGATCCTTCCATGTTTTTGAAGAAAATCTTGTATGAAATTCCATATGCAATATACCTTGTTAATTGGTCTTTGATTGATGTAATTATTAGCGCCCTCTAATCTCTTGTTACACTAGTTAGGGCTTCAACTTCAACATTTTGAATCGATTTCTTTTTAGGGACATCACCAATATTGCAAAAAATTGTTATATTTTTTGTTACATCCTTAGAAATTTGATATGGATTATCCAGAGTAAGGATATTACCATCCAATCTTTTCAAGATAAATCGAACAACCTCCGCATTGACGAAATGAGGAAATTCATTCCAGATATCTAGATTCTTGTGTTTCGCTCGTCCAAGCTTCTTCAATTCAATGTGAGATAGATAATTTATTACATCCCTAACCTTTTGACTACTATACTCATCCAAAATTATTGTTCCTTTAATTTGTTTCATTTTTTTGTACCGAACAGGGTTCTACCAATAACGAAATGAGTATAAAATTGATAATCAATAGAAATACCTAGAAAATTCACCGCTAATTTGACTTTCGCTCCTTCAAAAAATTTCTGAAAATGTTCTCCAATAGTTATCCTTCAATGCACGGTGACAAATGAGGGTTTCAAATTCCCTTTTATAACTTTGCACACTTAACTTATCACATTAAATTCTTTTCCCTAGAAGTTTCAATTACACTATTTTCGAACAACAAGAGAGAAATCCATCTACGAACCTTCAAGAGGTGATCATCAATACATTTGAGGATGAATAACACAACTATAAACAACTTCCTACAATCAGAAACCAACTACAGACGGGGGTACAAATATTTTCATGAAAAACTCTCCCTAGGCCAATAGCCTGAAATCAATTGCCAGATGAACTACCAGAGGGAGCTTCCAGTATAGTATTATTACCTTCATTAGATCCATTTTTCTTTACCCATGTTTTTCTCATTTGATCTCTTATCTCTTCCATAGATTCTTTTTATTTTCCTTTGTTGTGTTTTTGTGAATTTCTTCCTTGATAAACTAGACCTCTTTTATTCATGTTTTTGTTTCAGCAGAATCTTTCAATGTGCCCAAGTTTGTTACAATTGTAGCATACCGGATTTGTCAATCTATACCTTCCATTCCACTGATTTCCTCTTGATCTACACTAATTTACAACATGTCCAAACTTCCCATAGATATAACATTTATCATTCCTTTTATTGACAAACATGCTTCTGCATTCTAATGACTTATGACCAAACTTTTTGCAATTAAAACATTGACCAAAAAATGATGGATTGCTAGAACTTATCTTACTTCTACACCGAGAAGCCATATGTCCAAATTTATTACAAACAAAGAAATATCCATTATATTTTTGAGCATTAGGTTGCCTTACCAAATATCTTCTGCCTTTGTTCTTCTTTTCAGGGTTCTTCTGTTTAGATCCAGAGCTCACATCCTTCTCATAGCCAAGACATCACTTATCATTTGCATCCTTTTGTCCTTTATTTATTTCATCAAGCTTAGCAGAACTAATCCTGAACTTTTCCTTAAAATCATTTGCAGTGGCAAGCTCATCTCTGAGAACAACTACCTGTCTCTCAAGCTCTTGTTCATTGTTTCTAGATTGTTGTAGTTCAATCTCCAGCTGAATGAATCCACTATTAATTTTGTTACATTATTCAGATTTTTGTTTCAAGGACTAGGCCATATTCTCCTCATTCTTCTTTCTTTCTTCAATATCTTTAGTTAACTTCATTGCCACAAATTTTGTTTCAAGCTTTAGAGAAGCATTTTCCTTAGCAATATTTTCACATTCTTCTGTTATTTCTCTTAGGGTTTGATTTAGATGGACATCATCCAAACTTTTTCTATCTTTTTTCTTCAATTGATCACATAGTTCCTTCCTCTTTTCCCTTGACTCATTTATCTTATCCTTCAATGATTGAATGAATTTTTGGGCAACCATAAGGTTTTCTTTTAGTTCCATGACCTCTACTTTAGATTGATCAAGATCACCAAGTGCCACCATAAGCTGTTGTTGAAGACCACCTGCGTCCATTGTAATCCAAGATCCACCTCAAGCTGTTAAACTCAGAAGAGGAACTTGCTCTAATACCAATTTTTGGACACTAGGAACATTGAGAGGGGGGGTGAATTAGTGTTCCACAATTTTGAATCTCAAATCAGATCTTAAACTATCAACAACAATATTTAACTTCTAATAGCATCCGCAACACATAAATAAAAGGAAATATGCATGAACATTGATAAGAAAATGTGAACACCATAACACAAATATTTTTACATGGAAACCCTATTAGGGGAAAAACCACGATGGAGATTAATCCACAAAGTATACTTTGTTAAAAGTATGATAAAAAGGGGAATGCACTTGCATTCAGGAACACTGCCTAGAGCTCACTGCTCAAAAGAGAAGGCTCACTGCCTTAAAAAATATATTTGATATTACAAAAAAATGTTGAACTAATAATTTAACATCTACAAATGCCTGGATTCAGTTCCAATGAAGTACACAATCAAATTTTGAATCTTTTATCTAGATTTCTCTTCTACTCTGCTTTGCTCTGCATATAAAAACCCTTCTACTGTTTAAATAGATCGTCTGATTTTACCTCACATAACTATTCTGTAATTTTTCACTCTTACACCTTCACTCTTCTTTATCTACACACACTTATTTCATTCTCAAAAATATTTTCTAATCTCCTTTATATACCTGTTAAGAAGAATTTTATTGTATGTCAGCTTTAGAACAAAATATAATATTCTTTCTTATGTCGGCTCAAACACCGATTAGAACTAATGCATACCCACAAATGTTGGCTAGACTATAGTAGGGACCCAAACCAAAATTCCAAATATAAGAAATAGTTAAACACATAGTCCTCATACATTTGGAACATGCCATACACAACATGTCGGCCACAATGAGAAAATAAGCAATAAATTATTCTACCGAATCTCCAAACTCATACATAGATTAGTGTAATATCATTAAACTTATCAAAAAGATATCATACATGATTTAAAATCATCCCTAGGGATCCACACAACAAAATAATGATCCAGTGAAGTATCCAGACCAACTTACGAAGCAGATACTTTGTTCTTCATGCATTTTGTCAGTGGAGTATTGTCTTCTACTTTCCTTGCTGGTATGAATTGCCTCTAAACTATGAACCATGCTACTGACTCCAGTTGCCATAAATGACAACACTAGAAGCCAAGAAAAATCTCCTAAATCCATGATGTAGAGTGGCAGGGATAGAAAACACCCAACTATGATGGAAAAGAACCTCAACTTAAATGCTTCTATCAAATACTCTTACATTGAGCCTTAAACTCCATTACTCCTTAAGAGATCAGCCCTCTCGCGCTTAGGGTTCACAACTCAAACCTCTTATAGACCTTGGAAACATTTAGTCATGTATTTTTGGATCAGAATAAGTTGTGACAACTTCCTAGCACTTAGGTTTCAACAAACTTCCACAAACTATGGTGAATTAGGCACTTTTCTCCCTTAAGGCTAGTAGCCTTACCTAGGAGGACAGTCAATATAAAATCCACATGGAGTAATTTCAAGGCACCAAACCTATGGATTTAGACATCCAAAAATGGACCTCTACCAAGTCTCAATACCTTTTCCCATGAATGTCAAGGCACAAACAACAATAAGCCATTCTACCGATGCTCCAAGAGACCTAATTCACATACCTACACTTGGGTCTTGACTATCTAGGCTCTCCTCTTCACCCCAAAGCCAAAAATAAAAATCTTAGAGATTTTCCACATCTTTTACCATCATTCCTAAGTGCCTCTTAAATAGATTATTCAGAATCAAGGAAAAACTCACTTTTTTGCTTGTCAATTAGGCTTGCCACATAGAGATGTCAAGCCAAAAATATTTCACCACGTCTTCCAATGAGCCTAAAATTCTCCAATACCTTGATTACATAGTATTACAACCTCATATCTTCCATCCCACAAGGATTTTTCCACTTTTCAACATGGGAATGGAATAAATCCACATTTTTCTCTCAAAACCCTAATTTTAAGGGTTTTCAAACCACCTGGGAGTAAAATTAAGATATCTCCCTTATTACTCAATGATATCTCACCACTCCAATTCAAAAAGAAATATTATTCAATTAAATTTCTAACCATTACATGATTCAAGAATAAAACAAGATGTACATATCATATGAAGTACGGGATGAGCAAATTCTTTATGAAAAACACAGAAAACAACTTCTTAGAAACTCCTTCCAAACTTGTTCAACAACCTTTCCTCAACCAAGAGAGGCATATTTGAAGCCTCCTAACTCCCTCCAACAGTCTAAAACTTCCATTTAAATTAGTTGACTATTGGAAACATAATTAGACTTCATTTTTTTTTACTCTTTAATGCCTAATTAAGGAAATTTAGATAATTTTCGCCAACTTGCCTACAAATATGCTTCAAAAATATGTGAAAGGAATCCAAGCCAACTCAAATGATCAAGGTGAATCCCCTGAAGTGTCTAGTTACATCAAGGCATCCTTATTTCATTAATTTTTCAAAATACACTAGACTTACAAAGGAGGATGGAGACCTTGTTTGTACAAAAAAGTTGGTCATCAAGACCAAAACTCCACCAAATCCCTAGGAGACCTATTAAAAAGAAATGAAATGGTCCATGATACCTTATTCCAACATTAGAAAAAGAAACAAAACATAACAAATTATTCTAGGTCCCTTAGACCCATGGGTACTCCTACACCAAGCCATATGCCAATAGTCCTATAACTGGAATGTAATTTGTTGCATACTTTCTTATCCACCAACATAGTTGATACAACTGGTATTAGAGATAGCTAGAAAGGAGCATTGTGTGATTGATGAGACTCATAAGAAACTATGAAAGAATAAGGCTCACAAAGCAAGAGCTTTAGGCCTAGCAATAAGGTTCTACTACGTAGAATAATGAATGAGACTATAACATCAAAGCCTTCAAGAAAAAAAATAAAAGTGCAAAAAAAAAAAGGATTAACATCTCTAAGTATGAAGGTAAGGCCATTTAAACTAGTGAGCAAGGTCTAGGAAAAAAATTTCATCCGATATTGTAATGTCCCTTTCCGCCAATTTCTGATGAAAACAAGTTTGCAACAAAACAAATTTCACCAATTTGTATCCAAACATAAAAAATTAATCATACATCACAACACTTATAATTAGCCAAATAATCACATATATTTTCACAGAATGAATCAAATTCCAACAACAATAGATGTTAACTATTATCAAATATCTACAACCATAGGACTATTATGATAATCATTAAATCAACAATAGACAACACTTACAAATATGCAATAATTAATGGACTCATAGCAAGACTGAACTGTACTGTAAACTTGAAGCTCTAATGTTCTCCAAAAGTGAGAATGTCCTCAAGATCAAAGTGTTTCTATCCTCAAATTCTAGCAATCAATGGGTTAAAAGTCATCTAATTATATGTACATTATTTGCAACATCTGAATTTCATTCTATGGACTAAAATTTCATGGAGGTATAAAATTTACTCACCAAAAGGCACATAACTGGCATGAGCCTATGGTACAATGATAGCATATAAATAAGTCCTAATCACCTAGAGAACATAAGCTGATATTTTTACATTTTTCCTAGCCATGGTTAGTTCACATATACTTCTTCACTGATATAGTGTTATTTCCTCAAGAAAATGTGTATGACACCAATTGGCATGAGCTTGGGTGGAGCAAGATGGTAAGTCTTAAATCAGATACTCACTATAGTTAATAAATGAAGGAATTGCTCAAAGCAAAGACAAAATTTATTCTTTAGCACCAAAGACATTACACATGAATATGTGACCCTTTTATAGATCTGTGTCCCCTTCTCCCACATTTGATAACTTAAAGGGATTGAAAACATAAGCTACAAAACTCCTTGTACCAGAGAAGTGTGACCATTACAAATTGTTAAACCAATGAGCATAAATTAAACATAGCCCTTCTTTCATAATAAAGACAATGTTTTACATGAAACCCTGACTTCACTTCCCTTTTTCTTTGATTCTTCAAGCATATCTTTGTTTTGAATGTTCTTTTCATTGATACCTTCTCCATGCTCTTACATGCTAGAAATCACTTCTTTGTTCTATTTCTAAGACAACATTTTAAAACCTTTGGTTACCATTACTACATACTCTTTATTATTTGAATTGCTCATAGCACTATCATTTCTTCTTGTCAATGGTCTTTTATTATGATAACTTCCAAATCATTTTATTGTTACAAACTTGTATCTCTCTTAATAGATTTGTAATCTTTGGTGATTTGGGATGGAAAACAATGCTAGAAGACAAGATGGTTGTTTCTTGTTGTCTTTTCACTTTTCCTTACATTCCTTGGTTCCATGCTTATAATTGTGGTTTTAACTTCATGGAATTCCACTACTACTTGTTCATTGGACATCATTCCTTACTTCTTTTTGCATACTCTTACACTATTTTCTAATAGTGAAAGGCTATTTCTCTATTATTTATGTGACCTCTACATCCAACCTTATTTGTTACTCCTTTACTGCTACTTTGAAAGCCACAAAGAAAGACAACATTGTTTCCTCAATGACTTCTCTTAATGGATGTCACATGTTGCCTTGATACATTTTGTTCTTGGTTCTTCTTTTATATGTCATCATTGATAGGGTTATGTTGACTGCATGGGGTTATGTTTCAGAGCCTTAATGCCACTATTTTTGTACATCCCAATGTATTTCACCTTCACCTTACAATAGTAGTAGTAGTGCTCTTATATTGCATTATTTGTTTTTGTGCATTAGCTACACTTTTTATGTGTAACACTGTTTTCATAACCTTATGTGTTTGGTATGTGTGCATGGTAATGTAGTGTTTATATTTGTGGCCTTTGTATCTAATTAGCATGAAGATAATAGTAACATTGTAAGCACTGCTATGAGTGTTGCTTTTTTAGTAAATTATATTGATGAATTGTTCTTGGAATCTATTGTTACTCTAATCCCTCTCCCCCATTCTCTTTCTTCTTGATTTTATACTCTATGGATGATAATACTCATCTAGACTACTAGGCCTCTTGATCAACAAAAATGTGAGACTGCTAAGGTAATCTTTAGGGTAAAACATTCATAAGGTATCATTGCAATTATTTTTAAAATTTTCCTTTTGCAACTAATTTAACACACACATGCAAGTACTATTTAAGTAAGTAATGGTTGTTTTTTATGAAAACAAGGGTAATCATTACCTATATAATATAATGTGTTTTTTTTTCCTTTTTGAAAAAATGTATTGATAAATTCAAAGAAGGGGATAAAGTTAGGGTGTTGGATCCATTTGATGGTGATGTTGTGGGAATTGGGTGGATTCACTCCCTATCTATTATACATGGAGTCAACTTGAAAGGAATAGGAGATGCAAATGTACACATTTTAAAGGTCATAAGTAACATACCCCTTGTTTATGAAGACAAAATAAATGGAGTTGTTCGTCTGAAAGAGAAAGAGGG
This sequence comes from Sequoia sempervirens, assembly GCA_007258455.2. Classification (NCBI taxonomy): domain Eukaryota; kingdom Viridiplantae; phylum Streptophyta; class Pinopsida; order Cupressales; family Cupressaceae; genus Sequoia; species Sequoia sempervirens. The sequence goes on along the minus strand of VDFB02270651.1, from coordinate 576,504,994 downwards.
AACCTTCATACGGTGGCCACTAAAATATTTGTAAAAAATGACATAGTTGAACATGTTTATCATGTACTAGTTGTTAGACATCTTGGCTCACTGCTTTATGTAGTATTTTGAATGTGTTGTTTAGGGATCTTAATTATCATGGTGTATTCGAAAGAGTTGGAAATTCTTAGACAACTTTGACATCTTATATATATATATATATTTGCATTAATTTTTTTTATTGCAAATTACCTTTATTTCAAGATGTTAATTCAATCTTTTAATTCTAGCATGTTATAGCTTGTTCATATATGCAATATTTTTATTTTCTTTTATGTTTTAGTTCAAGTTTAATATTATGTTAGTTTTACATTACAAAATTTATGGTATTTAATAAATTATTTATTTCATGACTATATTTACTACCAATTAATGGAAACCAGTAAATAAAAATGACTAAATTAATGACTAAAGTAATAACAAAATTAATGACTAAATATATGACTAAATAAATCACTACCATGACTAAATAAATGACCAGTTAACAACAATCAATGACTAAATTAATGACAAATCAATGAATAAATAAATGACCAAATCAATTACTAAATCAATAACTAGATAAATGACTAAAATAGTTTAGTCATAAATTTGGTCACATTATAAATGACTGACAATAAACTACTAATGATCATGTGACCAAAATTAGTCATTTATATGCAATTTTTAGTAGTTTATTTATTCATATATTGTTGTTTTTGCACTAAGAAGTGTTCGACCCAACAATGAAGCTCCTGGTGATGCAAAATGAAATGGGAGAAAGAAGAGCCAAGTGGGTCACTATGCTCCAAGAGTACGATATTGAAATTCAGCCAATGAAGTTGGTGAGAGGGCAAGCTCTAACGCAAACAATGGCTAAAACATAGCCAAAAATTGTGGCACAACAGTATCACCTTTAGGATGTGTCTCTTGATGAATGGTATGATGACATTGTTTACTACCTACTAAATCAAAAATTCCCCGACCATTTGAATGCAATACAATGGAGGGTTTTGCACTTGAAAAGTGATAATTAGATGTTGCAAAGGGGCATTTTCTATAAGAAGAATCATGAAGGAAACTATTTGTGGTGCTTGGGAAAGGAAGAAGCAGTTTGTGTGATGAAAAAGTTTCATGATAGATATGGCACAAACCATGGTTCTAGACCTGCTACTGTACATTAGATCCTAAGGGTAGGGTATTACTGACCCCCTTTGTTTAAGGATGCACATAACCATGTGAGGACCTGTAATGTTTTCCAAATGTGTGCTACCAAGGAGAAACGTTATGCCTTCCACTATAGCCGGTTATTGAGGTAAAACCATTTGCATAGTGGGGTATGGAATTCATTGGTTTGATCAACCCACCATATTTTTTAGGACACAGGTACATCCTTACTGTTACTGAGTATTTTACTAGGTGGACTAAATTTGTTGCTTGTAGTAGTGTACTATAGAGGTAGTGATCAATTTCTTCGAATCAGGAATCATTCATCGATTTGGTTGTCCTTTTGCTTAGTATGTGACAATGGTTCTCCATTCGCTTCATTGAAATTTTTAGGTTGGGCATTTGATCATGGGAATGTTATTAAATTTTCTTCAAACTACTATCCTCAAGGGAATGGCCTAATTGATTCCACCAACAATAACCTCTTGACCATGATCCATAAGTTGCTTTATAGGAATCCTAAGGATTGGAATACCCAGCTGAGATTTTCCTTGTGGGCTAATCATACTCGAAAGAAAACATCCCCAGGAACATCTCCATATCATCTTGTGTATGGCTTTGAGCCTGTATACCCTGTCTAGTAGAGGATTCCCACTCTCCAGTTCATTAATAAGTATTATGAGGAAGGAGAGCATCTAGAGGTCTGCATGTCTGAATTGCTATAGTTGGAGGAGAAAAGAGATGAAGCCTTGGAAAACTTTGCTAAGCACCAAGGTACTATCAAGAGGTGGTTCGATCGTAAGGATAAAGTTAAAGCCTTTAGGATTTTAGACCTAGTCCTGTATTGGGATAAGGCACATGAAAAGAAAGGGGAGCACAAAAAATTTAAAAAATTATGGCTTGGACCCTATCAAATCTCTGAAGTCCTAGGAGATAATTCTTTTTTCCTTAAAACTCTCACTAGAGAAGATGTCCCATTGCTAGTAAATCGGTAGCATTTGAAGCATTATTTAATTGCTTGAGATGTTTTTGGCTCAAACTTGTAAATATTTTGAGTAGGTTTTTGCTTTATGTTGGTTTTCTTGGTTTGGTTTGCTTCTGCTATTTGTTTTGGTTAGCTTAGATGTTTTTCTTGTTTTCTTTGCTTTGGCTTTGAGGTTTCTCCATTCTTTGGTTTTGGGAAGTGTCAGACATGCACAAGGATTATTTATCTAGGATTTTTCTAAGTATTTCTCTTACAAACTTTAATCATTCTTCTGGATGGGTTGGTGGTGCAGGAGCACCAACCAAAAATACAAGCAAGTTTTAATGTATTGTTTTTTTATCTTTTTTTGTTTGTTTGTCATGGTCTCAAAAACCATTTATAAGGTGTAAGGAGAAATTTTTAGAGCTTTATTTTAAAGTTGAATAAGCTAGGAATTAATTTTTGGTTGTTTCCTAAGTTTTTGGCTGAAATTCGAAAACACACTATGTTTTCAAACAGCGAGCTTTTTGGGCATTTTGAGCTCGGGAAAATAACCTAACTGATTCTTGGCGTGGGAAAAAGATCTTGCTCAACCTTTTGAAGAGGGGGGATGCTTTTTTGTGCTGGAAGTTTAGGAGAATGTGCATGAGACAGTGATTTTGGTTGAATAAAATATAATTTTCTGTATTGTTTTCTAGAAATAGCGCTTATATGAATTGAGTTAGGCATTTGAATCTTTATTACAGCATGTAGGGAAGGTGTTTTGATTGTTCTTGTGACTGTACAGTTAGTTTATTCAATCACTACTCCTTTTTCTTGTATTCACAGTGCGTTTTTGCTTATTTATTTTGGATTGTAAATCTGCTCAAATGAGGTCTTAGGCTGCATTTCCTCCTGTGCCAGCAAACATGGACGCGTTGGGAATGTGGAAAACCTTTTTGTCTGTACATAGTTTAATTGTATAAGTTTTTAAGAATTCTGGAAACATGAAAAAGCTCTTTCCCTAGGCGAGTTGGGTATCACCCGGTTAGGAAAAGACAGAGAATGTCCTATTTCTAACGTGGCAGGGGTGACATCATTAAAATCTAATGTGTATTGTGATTTCAGGCAGCACTGAGAAGGTATAGAACAGTAAATTGAGGACTCTTTAATGCATTTGTGGTTAGTAAGGGCAGAACAAGCCAAGAAAAAGCCTTGATAAACCCTAGTTTCCACCAAGATTGAGTTGTAACCCTGTACGGGAAGGAAGGGTATCAAATAACAGAAAATCTATCAAAGCATGGGAAAGAGCCAGGAAATCAATAAAATATTGGAACAAGTAGTTGGAAGAGGAGAGTTTTAACTTTCTTTCTTTGAGTTAAGAAGGCTAAAAGGGGTTTTGAGGCTTGTAGCCTGCCCAAGAACCAAGCACTCTGTTTTCAGGAAAACGTTGGAGAAATGAAGCTTGGTATTGTTGAAACACTTGGAAAAGATGACCTTGGAGGCTTTGGAAGGTGCCACATGCCCCTGCAACAAGGTTGACAGTATGGAAGGGTGACTAGTCTTTAGAAGATTAAGGGCTAGTTTGTGCATGTGAAGGAGGAGTACCAAATAACATTTGGTAGTAGCAAATTTGCATTGATAGCAGGGTTGATAACATGAACTAGGGGTGCCTCAAAGGTAGAGGACCTATAGGTTGTAGGGTGAAAGAAATAACACCTTAGGAGTTCTCAGATCAAGGACTCAAAGCAGTGAGATAGTATTTTCTTATATCAACCCTCGTTCAAATAGATTGGTATTAGAGCAGTGAAAGATTTGGGAAAGCAGCAGCTTATATGTCAGAGGAAGTTGAGTCAAGTGAACCGCCAAAGATGGTGACAAATGCACAGTTAGCCAAGATGGTTGAAGAGAAAGAAGAGGATAACAAATCTCTAAAGGAAAGAATATAATAGCTTGAAGCAGCACTGAACCAGGTGAAACTAGAAGGCAAAGTGCCAAAAGAAGAAGAGGTTGTAGAGGAAGACAAAATCCCTGAACCTGACCCTATTCTTGAGGAGGAGCCTTTCTTGAAGGTATTAAAAGCCCTGAGTGGGAAAGGAATTGAGGGTGTACCCCTATTCCATGGAAAGATGGATCTCGATCTGGTCTTGGAATGGATAGATGGAATGGAGAATCACTTCAAATGTGATGGAGTTATAGAAGCACAGAAGGTGAAGGTTGCAAAATCAAGGTTGAGAGGATCAACGTTAACTTGGTGGAAATTTGTCTAGACTGAAAGGGAGAAACAAGGAAAGCAGCCCATATCAACCTGGAAAGGAATGGTTGCTAAAGTGAAAGAAGCTTATATGCCAGATGATTATGAAATTCAGCTCCACAAGAAGAGGCAGAGATCAAAAAGGACAGCGTGGAGGTTACCAAGGAAGAGGTGGTGACCAAAGAAGCCAAGGTGAATCAAAGCTTACCGAGCATGGAGGTGAAACCTCATCAAGAGGAGGATTTAATAGAGGAAGAGGACCTCAAGGGGGTTCAAATAGAGGTAGAGGAGCAGGCAGAGGTAACTCTTACTTTTCCACCATGAAATGTTATAACTGTAATCAGCTAGGCCATCCAACTTATAGATGCCCAGAGAAAGCTTCATCTAGCAACGAGAAAAGAGTAGCTTTTGCACAAGAGGAAACCGTGAGTTTAAAGACACTTGAGATCAGTCACATAGAATCAGAAGTAGGTGAAAATCTGATGTTTAATAGAGTGTTGATTAGACAACCGGTCAAGGAAGAACCCAAGCAAAGGAGAGCTTTGTTTAGAGCAAGGTGAAAAATATTGGGAAAGGTATGCAAGGTCATTGTAGATTCTAGTTCTACGGACAATATAATATCTGAGGATGCAGTAAATAAGTTAAAATTGCATAAGGTACCTCATGCCAATCCCTACAAAGTCACATGGTTGAACAAAGGGAAAAGTGTCTTAGTGAATGAGCAGGTTACAGTGGAATTCTCGATTGGAGGCTACAAAGACAAGTTGATTTGTGATGTACTACCCATGGATGCATGCTATCTTCTTCTTGGCATGCCATGGAAATATGATAGAGGTGTTGTATATCATGGGAAGGAGAATACCATAGAATTCACAAAGGATGGAAAAACCTTCAAGCTACAATCATTGGTTGAGGAAGATGAAGGGCAGTCCAAGGTTCCAAACATTATGTTGAGTAGTGGCAAAGAGTTCATCAAGGATCTACACCAAGGGAATGAAGGGTATGTGAATATGATGTAGCCCAAAGAAGTGGAAAAGGCTAAAAGGATAGTGTTACCAATAGTAGTCCAAAACTTGCTTGACAAATACAAGAGCATAGTGAGTGATGGAACACCATCAACTCTACCACCCAAGAGAGCAATAAGTCATCAAATTGACTTTATACCTGGAGCCTCATTGCCTAATAAAGCAGCATATAAAATGACCCCGGAGTAGAACCAAGAGGTGGCAAGACAAGTGGAAGAGTTGCTGAATCAAGGTCTGATTCAAAAGAGTATTAGTCCATGTGCAGTCCCAGTTGTTTTTGCAACAAAAAAAGGAGGTAAATGGAGACTTTGTACTGATTCTAGAGCAATTAATAGAATCACAATTAGGTATAGATTTCCAATACCTAGGATTGAAGATTTATTGGATTGCCTTGGACGTGCAAATTTTTACACTAAGCTAGATCTTAAGAGCGGGTATCACCAAATCAGAATTAAGGAAGGTGATGAATGGAAGACAACTTTTAAGACAAATGATGGTTTGTATGAGTGGAAAGTGATGCCATTTGGCCTCTCAAATTCCCCTAGCACGTTCATGAGACTAATGAATGAGGTGCTTAAGGATTTCACAAGGATTTTTGTGGTAGTCTACTTGGATGACATACTGATTTTCAATAAGACAACAGAAGAACATTTGAAGCATGTAGAGATGGTACTCAAAAGGTTGCAAGAAGAACAGTTGGCAATCAACCTTGAGAAGTGTGAGTTCTTCAAACAAGAGCTTGTGTATTTAGGCTTTGTGGTATCCCAAGGAATGCTGAATATGGATCCAAGTAAGGTGGAAGCTATCCTAAACTGGCCTACACCAACCACAACAACTGAGGTAAGAAGTTTTCATGGTTTGGCTCAGTTTTATAGGAAGTTTATAAGGAATTTTAGTGGTATATGTGCACCAGTGTTAGATACAATCAAGGGTGGTCAGAAAAAAAAAAGTTTAGGTGGACTTTAGAGGCTGATAAAGGGTTTGAAAAGTTGAAAAAAGAAGTGGTAACACAACCTATCTTGTTATTGCCTAGTTTTGATAAATTGTTTACAGTTGAGTGTGATGCAAGTGGAGTAGCAGTAGGAGGAGTCCTTAGCCAAGAAGGTAGGCCTGTAGCCTTCTTTAGTGAAAAACTTAATGAAGCCAAGCAAAAATACTCCACCTATGATCTGGAACTTTATGCTTTAGTGTAGTCCCTTATGAAATGGAGGCATTATTTATTGCCCAAAGAGTTTGTGGTCTTCACGGATAACCAGGCACTCAGTTATATCAATACCCAGGAGAAGTTAAGCAATAGGCACTTGAAATGGATGGAGTACATTCAAGCTTTCACATTTACCATTAAGCACAAGAAGGGATAGCAAAACAAAGTGGTAGATGCATTAAGCAGGAGGATGTTGACAGTCCAAGAGATACAACTGAAAAGCATAGGATTGGAAAGTTTTAAAGATCTCTATGGTGATGACGAAGACTTTTCCGAAGCCTACAAGGTATGTTCAGACTTTGCAAATCATTTTCATAGTTAATATGCTGAGTATACATTGCAAAATGGGTTGTTATTCAAGGGCAATCAGTTATGTGTCCCAAGAGGATCAATGAGAGAAAATATGATCCAAGAAAAACACAATGGCAGTCTTAGTGGGCATTTTGGTATTAACAAAACTTTAGAGCTGGTACAAAGGTTTTAATATTGGCCTAAGTTAGCACGAGATGTTAGAAATTATGTTGAACAATGTGTTGTTTGCATGAGAGCCAAAAGGGGAGCTAGCAATGCTGGGTTATATCAGCCCTTGCCTATTCCGAACAAACCATGGGAATGTGTGAGCATGGATTTTGTGGTGGGTTTTCCCAAGACTAAATCTGGTTTTGACAGTGTTTTTGTAGTTGTGGACAGATTTAGCAAGATGAGTCACTTTATTCCTTGCAAGACTATACATGATGTAAGCTATATTTCCCATCTCTTTTTCAGAGAAGTTGTGAGAATCCATGGATTGCCATTGAGCATTGTCTCAGATAGGGATGTGAAGTTCATGAGCCATTTTTTGAAAACACTATGGAGTAGATTGGGAACTAATTTGTCATTTGGATCAGCTTACCATCCTCAGATAGATGGTCAAACCAAGGTGGTTAACATAGTGTTAGGTAACCTATTGAGGTGCTTGACAAAGGAATATGGACAGACTTGGGATATGGTGATTTCCCAAGCTGAATATGCATACAAAGATAGTGTGAACAAAACTACAGGAAAAATCCAATTTGAAGTTGTGTATGGGATGTACCCAAGGGGAATTTGTGAGCTTAGAGACCTTGGAACAATGGAGAATAGGAGTGGACATGCAGAATACTTCACTTAAACCATGAAGGAGATTCATGAGCAGGTTAAGAGGACAATCACAGTAGCAACACAAAAGTTGAAGGACAAAGCTGATGAGTCAAGGAGAGATGTGTAGTTTCAAGTGGGTGATTATGTGATGGTTCACCTCAAAAAATATAGATTTTAGAAGGGGATGTCCACCAAGTTGCAAATGAGGCAGGTAGGACCATGCAAGGTGATAGCTAAGTATGGAAAGAATGCATACAAGATGGAACTTCCATCGGGTTTGGGCATATCTCCAGTCTTCAACGTTGTTGATTTGATCAGATACAAAGGGAAAGTCCATGATGAAGTTCAGAATAGTCAGGAAATATTTAAAGATATCAGTAATATACCCCTTCCAAGTCAAGAGAAAGCTCAGGCAGAGAAGGTCTTAGAGTTTAGGGTGAAAAAGTCAACAAGGAATAAGGTATACATGGAGCACCTTATCAAGTGGAAGAACAAACTTGAATCAGAGGCTACTTGGGTTGAAGAATAATATTTCAAGAAGCACAAAATTTATCCATCACTACTGACACCTCCAATTCCTTGATCTTCGTGCTGAGAGGGGGAGAATGGTGGAGCACCAACCAAAAATACAAGCAAGTTTTAATGTATTGTTCTTTTATCTTTTTGTTTTGTTTGTCATGGTATCAAACACCATTTATAAGGTGTAAGGGGACCTTTTTATAGATTTATTTTAAAGTTGAATAAGCTAGGAATTAATTTTTGGTTGTTTCCTAAGTTTTTGGCTAAAATTCGAAAACACACTGTGTTTTCAAACAGCGAGCTTTTAGGGCATTTTGAGCTCAGGAAAATAACCTAACTAATTCTTGGCGTGGGAAAAAGATCTTGCTCGACCTTTTGAAGAGGGGGGACACTTTTGTGTATTGGCAATTTAGGAGAATGTGCATGAAACAGTGATTTTGGTTGAATAAAATATAATTTTCTGTATTGTTTTCTGGAAATAGCGCTTATATGAATTGAGTTAGGCATTTCAATCTTTATTACAGCATGTAGGGAAGGAATTTTGATTTTTCTTGTGACTGTATAGTCAGTTTATTCAATCACTACTCCTTTTTCTTGTATTCACAGTGTGTTTTTGCTTATTTATTTTGGATTGTAATCTGCTCAAATGAGGTCTTAGGCCGCATTTCCTCCTGTGCCAGCAAACATGGACGCGTTGGGAATGTGGCCAACCTTTTTGTCTTTACATATTTTAGTTGTAGAATTTTTTAAGAATTCTGGAAACATGAAAAAGCTCTTTCCCTAGGTGAGTTGGGTATCACCCGGTTAGGGAAAGACAGAGAACGTCCTGTTTCTAATGTGGCAAGGGTGGCATCATTAAAATATACTGTGTATTGTGATTTTAGGCAGCACTGAGAAGTTATAGAATAGTAAATTGAGGACTCTTTAATGCATTTGTGGTCAGTAAAGGTAGAACAAGCCAAGAAAAAGCCTTGATAAACCCTAGTTTCCACCAAGGTTGAGTTGTAACCCTGTACGAGCAGGAAGGGTATCAAATAACAAAAAATTTATCAGAGCATGGGAAAAGAGCTAGGAAATCAATAAAATATTGGCACAAGTAGTTGGAAGAGGAGAGTTTCAACTTTCTTTCTTCGAGTTAAGAAGGATAAAAGGGGTTTTGAGGCGTGTAGCCTGCCCAAGAACCAAGCACTCTATTTTCAGGAAAACGTTGGAGAGCTGAAGCTTGGTATTGTTGAAACACTTGGAAAAGATGACCTTGGAGGCTTTGGAAGGTGCCACATGCCCCTGCAACAAGGTTGGTAGTATGGAAGGGTGACTAGTCTTTAGAAGATTAAGGGCTAGTTTGTGCATGTGAAGGAGTACCAAATAGCATTTGGTAGCAGCAAATTTGCATTGATAGCAGGGTTGATAATGTGAACCAGGGGTGCCTCAAAGGTAGAGGACCTATAGGTTGTAGGGTGAAAGAAATAACACCTTAGGAGTTCTCAGATCAAGGATGAAATTAGCTAAGTCAGGAGGGGTTTCAAAACTTTCTCCTCATGGCAAATTTTTTGAAGGGATTGACCTTCAACAATTCTACCTGTAGGAAAATTTTCCAAGGTTTAGCTCTTTTGGAGAATTTAGACCTTTTTTGGATTTTCCAAGTCCACCTACCCATTGTATTTCCAAAGTTCTGAAGTGTCACATCTTTTCATTTATGATTGGTCATTTTCCATACTGGAGATGCACTTAATGGAATTTTGGGGGTCTTTTAAGTTATTATTTCACCTTGTTGGTCCTCATTTTTGCATTAGGATTTAATTTATGTGACCTCCATCCTCTCTCTAGATTTGATATTGGAAATTTAAGTGATAGCTGATAGGGTTTTGATCATGTTTCTTGGTGCATTATATTTTGTGGCCTCAATTTTTGAGTCCTCAGTTCAAAGGTATGAGTGTTGAGTCCTTGGTGATTTCAACTCGATTATATATAGTTCCAATGATTCAAGAACTTTTTCCTTCATGATTTATCTCCTTATAGTCAGATTGATTTTCATGGTGTCATCTATGTGGGTACGTTTTCTTATGTCTAGGGTTTTTAGGGTTTGATGTTCGATTATTAGATTTTGAATACATTTGTGATGTCCATTTGTGACTTCTTGGCAACCATTAAAGTTCATTCAAACTAGGGAATCATTCCTTCATTAGTGTTTTTTTTTTCGACTTGCATTGGCTATGTTGCACATGAATTGTTTAAATTTTGGTGCCTATGTTGGATTCTTTATATTTCTTGTGGTGTTCCTCAAGTTTTTTGTACATTCCTTTGAATTTTATTGAGTTGGGGCATCGTGGTTTTGAGTTTTAAGATTTTTGTGCTAGGGCACGAAGGTTTTAGGAGGCTTGGATTCATATTTAAGTCTTTGAAAGGCTTGTGTTTGCAATTGAATTAATTTTTTGTCTAATATGATGAAATTAGTGTGAACCTTGACTATGTCTTGTACCCTAGTTCTCATTTCATTGGTTTGGTTGCTGAAGGGGTGCTTTGTGATGAGCTTTGAAGTAAAAATATTGGGGTATTACAAGTTGTGCTTAGACTATTTCCTAGGGTTTGTATTTAAGCTAGGATGCATGGATTTAGAGTTGGGTTTTCAAAGGATGAAGAATTGAGGAGCCAATGAAGGACTTCATAAAATATGCCCCCAGGCGGATTCTCCAAAGGTTGGTTCCTTCAGAAAATCCCCTCCCTCATGGATTCTTTGAATTTGCTCACCCTTCAAAACTCTGAAGCTTAAGTTGAGTTATCATATGCATGAGTGGGATGCAAATTGGACTTAAGTATCCTTTTGATCAACTTAAGTGATTTCAAGACCTTCGAGAAATCCCTCACACTACAGATTCTCTAAAAGTTATTCCTTTTAGAAAATCCACATATTGGTCGATTCTCCGAATCTGTCCAAGTGTGAAATGTTTGAGGTCTTTCCAATAGTCAAATAGGTGTTTGAATGTAATGTCACCAATTAGCATGAGTTACCATGAACCATCAAAGGATGATTAATGGCTTGAATCTATGAAGAGAGGTGATCTTTCAAAGATTTTTCCCCATGGAGGATTCTTCAAGCCCTATTCCTTTCAGAGAATAAACATAGGGGCAGATCCCTTGAAAAATCTCATGGACCTCCAAATTTTTGAATTTTTGTCGAGCATGGATGAGTTCCTAAACTTTGGTCTTCTTATGATTGTATAATGATTTCATGGTGATTATGAGGGGGTTTTGGACTTGAATTGAGCTAAGTTGTACTACAAAAAATATGCTCCCTACGAATTCCTCAAATGTTTGAACCTTTGGAGAATCGGCATGAGGGTGGATTCCTAAAAATCTGTCCTTGGTCAAAATCCTTGAAGTATGGAAAATTCTAAAATATTACAATTCTTCATTTTATGGTTTTGTGATGGGATTTTTTGGTTTTTATGATGCTCTGAATATTGATTATATGAGGTTCATGGGTTATCATGGTGATTTTGGTAAAAATGATTTGATATAATGTAATTGTTCTCAATTCATTAGTGGTTATTGTTTTCCTCTAACAAATGTAGGTTGAAGCTAGTCTAGCAAAGGGATCGAAAGAAAAATCAACAGAAGCTAGTCCTGAGGAACCCACACTAGATCAAAAAAGATGAAATGACTTCAAGGGAATTTGACAAGAGATCAAAATCATTTCTACATGGAGTATGATTGGTGATACAAACATGGGGCATATGGACTATGATGACTTCAAGCAAAGGATGTTTGGGGATGTACCATCTGAGTTGGCCTAGGTAGCAGGATTTCCTCCCACCTTGTTGTATCCAGAGCTAGTTTTGGAATGTGCCAGGCATAAGATCAACATAGAGGACTATTGGGCCAATTGTAGGGACGAGTTTGAAGTGATCAAGAGGATATGTTCAAGGCTATCCTTGAAAATGATTAGATTACATAGAATTTCCCCAAGTCCTAGACCAAGTGGATGATGATGGGGACTTCCTCCAGAACCATGATTATTAATAGTACAAGGATAAGCCACTTTCCCCTATCAATTGGTCTAAGGAGAAGGTTGTTGATCTTAATATAATCAATGTCCCTATTTTGAGATACTCCAAGTTGTGGGTGAAGCACAAGATTTTGGAATTGGAGGTGGATGGGACAAAGTTCACATATGATCTAATGGGAGATCTTGAATTCCACTTAGACGAGGAAATAGAAACAACCAAGGATGCCATAAAAGAACTCCTGTTGGTGGAGGAAGGAGATAAGTCCTATTTTTTATCAAAAGGAGAACAAAAATCTAGGCTAAAGGCAAAGAGAAAAGACAACCAGTAGCCAAGGTAAGAAATCCCTCAAAGGAGTTTACTGAGAAAGGCTGTGAGGAGGTTCAACTTCCAAAGAAAAGAAAGATAATGAATAAAGGCCAAAGGTTGGCTGAATCCAAAAGGGATAATGTTACTAAGGAATAGGAAAATAGACCTAAGGTGGTGGATGTTGAAGGCTCTCAAGAAAAGTAGTAGGTATATGTGGGGAGAAGTTCTCCTAAACCCAGGACCACTCCAGTAGAAAATGTGGATAAACATAAGGAGGTTACTACTGAAGAGGCACCTATTGATGATGTTATAGAAAATATGGAGAAGAAAACTCCAGGAAATAGTTCTTGATGGGGTCATTGTAATCCTCATCATTTAATTTATCAATCCAAGGCGGTGTCCATTGTTGTCTGCAAGAGAGAAAGTAGAAAACTTGCTTGACAGTCTATTCTACAATCTATTCTACTTGCAAAAATAAATCCTATTTGCATGAAAGAGAACTAATCTAAGGAACACTTGCATGAATTGAAAAAACTAAACTACTTCACAATTTTTAGAAATGAAAACCTTGTTTAAATTAAAATTTATTGTAGAAAGTTGGAAATACATTGCTAGAAATGAAACTAAAACTATCATGTTTCCTTAGGCTAAAACAAGCCTTTCTAATCCCATCCCTTTGATAAAATGATTACATTGTATTTATAGAATTCATATTCTATATCTATCCAACCAATCCACTAAGAATGTAGATCCAGGATCCTATTTTTGAGGGGTTGTTTACAAAACTTTAAGAAAATTGAAGTTGATGTCCTCCATCACGCCACTTTTTTCTTAGTCATTTTTTGAAACATACTACTCATTCCCTGCTAAAAATCACACCAATTTCTCAATAGGGGTTTTAGATCTTCAAATCTACTTTCTAGATCATTTTGAATTTATGAATTTCATTGAGAAACAAGGGCAATATCGTTGTTTTACTGAGACTACATTTTTGACAATTTCTGAACACCTAATTTTTAGGAAGTCTTCAAGTGTTGAACGTGAATGAAGGAATTATTCTTCACTTAAATTGACCAAATCATTGATTCTTAGCATGAATAACACGCTATAATCATGCAAAAACATTTGAGTGATGTGTTAACTTGAGTTATCTTTGGTAGAAGATGGAGAATCATGAAATTTAATAACTGTGAGAGATCTTAAAACTCAACATGAAACAAATACTCATCCCATTAATTTAGGAATGAATGATGCTCCATGATTTTGCATGAATTTAGGAGTGTTCTAGGAGTCTTCTCTATCTTCTCATTATTTCTTCAAATCCTTCTAAAGCTTTTAGGAGTTAACTGCCTCAAGTGTAGAGCTCTCTATTGCAAGTGTCTATGAAGCTTCTTCTTACCATGAGTTATTTAATAACTCATTTATCTGCATTATATCATTTTAATCACTTCATGAAGACATATTAAAGGAAATTTGGATCACATAGATTACCAAAAAGAAACCAAAAATTTACTTTATATTTTACTTTAAAAAAGCTAAAGAACTTTCAATCATTACTCAAATCCACTTTAACATTAATGCATTAGGAAGAAATAGATGATTTTCTTTGATAAAATATGAGACAATTTATGGTCTCATCAGTTCTCCTCCTTCATCACCAATACAAAATGTACAAATTAACAAAGATACTATTGATCAGGTAGATAATATTGAAAAATAAAATGTTCCTATTAATCTAGAGGAAGAGATACCAGATAAAAAATTCCCCACACCAAAACGTGGGAAATTGAGTTATTTTGAAAAGAAATTGGAAGAGGAGGACATACAGAATAAGGAGGAAACCTCTAAGGTTATAGTGGAAAATCCATCTTAGCCTCCATAGAAGGAACATACTAATATGCCACATATTGAAGTGGAGGATGATGACAAGTCTGATGGAGGAAAGCTTGATGAAGATGAAGATAAGCTTGATAGGGATGAAGAACAACAAAACCAAAGAAAGAATGATGTGAATGTGGAAGTTGTTGAAGATAGTCCTCATGATAAATTGAAACAAAATAATTCCTAGAATGATGTAGAAATAGAGAAACCAACTACCCCAGAGTGGCTAGAAAATATATTAAAGCAAAAAGAAATAATTGTGGAGGATGAGACCCCAGACTTGGACAATTTTTTAAAATGTTGGGGAAATCCTAAGGAGAGAAAGAGGAAAAGAACTATTTCTATGTTCTCCAAGGATGAATTCAATAATATATTTTTTGATGTTGATATTCCTGCAAAGAATAAATGTAAAGCTGAGGTGAGACCTTCATATTATAAGGTTCAAACAATCAACTTGGGTCCCACTACAAAGGATCAAGAAAAGGAAGAATTCCAAGACGCTTCCTAGGAAATTTTAAGGAGATTGGACAAGGAGACCAAAGAGAAGGAAAAGTTGTAGAAGCAACTAAAAGAGGTGTACAAGTATGTTCAACATTTAGTCAAGCCTCTGCAGGCACAAAGTAGTGAGGGATCATCCTTCTCATAAGGGATACTAACAAAAGAAATGGTATCAAAAATTGAAAGGCTAAAGTTCTTTGTGGGAAACACCCAGGAATGGTTGCAGAATGTTAGTGAGAGAGGGGACAACATGAATGAAAAGGTGCTACAAATGCATGAAAAGCCATCATCCCCTTCTAATGACATGGAAAAATTTCTTACTAAATGCAAGGATCTAGATGATACTATTGTCAAAGAGCTTGAGAAAGTGTTTAAGGTTCCAACAAAATAATTAATCAAGGAAGTTGTCCTTATAATGGAGAGTACTGAGAGATCCATGAAATAAATAGTGGCCTTCAATTTTTGAAATGAGTTAAGAATGAAACCACCCAAGAAAATATCAAAAGCTCAAAGCAAGGTGAAGGGGATTTCTTATAGTTGCATTACCTTCCTGGAGGTAGTTACTAGAAGAAAGAAACCTGGAAAGAAGAATTTGAATGTTGGGCAGCTTCATAAATGGTGGCATGAAATTTACTCTCTAGGTGATAGTGCACCAATAGTAAAGGACCAATTGGAAGATACTTAAATTTACATATCCATCTTGGATAGATATCAGAACCTTTATGTTGACTAGGAGAAAACCCTAGCTAAGTATAAATGAGATTTAAATTCAATCAAAGCTAGAATTAATTTAATATATATTCTAACCCAGGGTGACCTGGATGATATAATTTTAAAAGTTAAAGGAATTTATAGAAGGATGGAAGGAGAAAAGGACAAAGGGGATGACTAGGCTAGATAGTCTTGAGAAGCATGCCATGTACCTTGACCTAGGAAAAAGAACTAGTCGGTTGCATCTTGGATTTTGTGGCATTCAATTTATTAATTTATAGAGTTGACTTTTTGAGGCCGACCCTCTTTATTTTAATGTAAATTTGAATTTGAGGAATTTTTAGGGGGAAACAGGGCTGACCTATCTAGCCAACCTAACTAAAACCCTAATTTGGGCTGACCTAAGGATGTAATGCTATAAATGGAGGTTTTCTCCTCATTTGCAAGGGTTAGACTATTGGAAAAAGTTGGAATTTTAGCTAGAACCTTGGAGAAGTGTTGTAATACTTGAGATACTTGAATTGTTACAAATTTTGGTGAATCAAATACAAGTGACAACATTGTTATTTGGTGTTCTTCTTTGTGTTATTCATCTTAGAATGGTTCTTGTGTTTCATATCTTTGATATATTTCTATAAGTTATTTATGAATAATTTTAGAATAGTTTCAATTTAGTTATGTTTATGATAGAGTATTTTAGGGGTTTGAGCAACCCTTGGTCCATACTTTTAGTAGCTTATTGATTGTGAGTTGTTGTGTAAAGTTATCCTAGTCCTATATCTTACTGTGCTTAGTTTAATTGTGGGTATTTATTCATTTCAATGCCATATTTGGTCTAATGTGTGAATGCTTCATAATCTAAAAATCTTTGTGCCTTAGGAGATTGCACTATTTCTGTGATATTGCAGATTTAATCTAGGTTTAGCAGGAATTGGTTTGAAGGGTTGGTCCATTTTGAATGCTTTATTACTTTCATGATTGATCTTAGGAGTTAGATTTACAATCTCTCTAAAACCCTCTAATATTTTTCTATTTCTTTTAATATTTGGGTTAGTATTATAACCAAAAAGCATCATTGTATTGCCATATTTTATGAGCTTGAGAGTTTCCAACATTTGTTTCTAAGGCCCCTTGTGATTACCAACAATTTCACATATTATAATTGAGTTGTTTATGCATTTTCAAGAATTAACTTTAGAGACCTTGGGGTTATCTCTTGAGGCTTGCTAATGGATATTTACCTTTCAAGAGAGATAGAACATCACATTTTGTCTAAGTAGTTGTATAGAAAACACCATCAATAGATTGGCACTAGAAGGAGGGTTGATTTGACAAGCTAGAGTTTTTTCTATCATCAATATCTCCATGGAGATTCAAGAGACAAACAAGGTCTACATCAGAAGGATATTTTTAGGAGTTAGGAGTCCCTACTAGGTCAAAAAGGAGTAAAAAGGGAAAGGAAACCTCATATTCACCCATCTGGACATCATCTTCATCTTCATCTTCTAATTCTAAATCCATTCCCACTTAACCTACTCCCATTGAATCCACTCCCATTGAATCAAATCCTTCACCCATTCAACAACACCAAACACCCATTAATAAGCCACTACCACCTCCACCTCCACCAATGGATTTTCTAGCAAACAATGCCTCACCTATGCTCTTCAATAACCAGAATGTTATGCCCAAAAATCCAAAGCATTTTTTCACCAAGTTCCATGTTGGTGATCCCAATAGAAAAACTGAGGAACATATTAGGATTTTCTAGACTACCCTTAGGGATAGGGGAATTAATCATGAGGATGTTGCATGCAGGATTTTCCCATATTCCTTAGGTGAAGAGTCCTTTTATTGGTACAATCACTTGCCAATTGGTTCTATAACCAGTTGGGTTTAGTTAGAGAATGCCTTCTTGCTTAAGTTGAAGATTCCCATCAGTGATAATGAGTTATACCTTTAGTTCAAAAGAGAAGCCAATGACCCAGTAGGGTCTTTCAACAATAGGTTCCATCATGCTTACACTTGGTTGTAGGAACCCTATGCTGTGGATGATGCCAAAACCAGAGAAGTTTATTGTGATGCGTTGGATAGCCTTACATCTAATTTCATTAAGTGGAAACATAATCCCCTTACTACTTTGTTGGATGCTTATATGAAGGAAGTTAAGGTGAGAACATATTTAAGGAAACATTTGTTAGGACCTTTGCTGTCATTAGGGCCAACTGCTCATCCAAGACTAGTTTAAGCAATAAATCAAGCATTAACTAATTAGACCCCAATCAAGAATTTAGTTCCACAACTACCTATAGTTCTTCATCCAGGACCCCCACTAAATCATGCACCACCTATACCAAATTATTCAAACAATGTAGGTAAAAATTTTTTTCCCTAGTAGCCAGCTAATATCCCGAGCTATTTATAGAATTATGAAGTACTAAATCAGTCCTTGAACTAAGGTTCCCATGCAATTTATTTGTAAAATTATAAAAATTTAATACCAACTCCGAGTAATCTAGACAAGGAGAGACTGGATGAGCTGATAGAACAAGTTAAAAAGCTATCTACAAAAGTTACCTACTTGAGGAATCAAAATAGCCAATTGTAGTCTACTCAAAGAAGTATACAATCTAGCTATAATAGAGATAATAGAGACAATAGAGAGTTTGGTTATAGCAGAGACAATAGGGAATCTATACAAGGTCATGGCCAAGTATATGATAGAGGCTAGTCATTAGGAAAAAAATTGATAGAAGACCACCAGCAAAACAGAACAGGGCCTAGAACACTAAACCAAATAACGAGGGAATCCCCACACCATTAGACCAGACTAGTAACCTAGATAAGTCAACCAACACAATCCTCTTGGCAGAGGTTTCTTTAAAAGCTTATTTGAAAACTTCATAAAACAACCCAACATTCTGAAATTGAGTGTCCCAAATTCTAGATAGTTGCAGCTATATTTCAGATGGAGGTACAAGATGCCACAGGAGGTTCTCCATCTATTCAAGAAATTGTGCCATTTGACCCTCATGATTCACTGGTGTTGGTGTTGAATTATACCCATATTCTAAGAGGTGAAGAGAATGATCTTGAAGAAGAATCCACATAGAGATGTGCAAAACCAGAATAGGTATGCAATGTAGAGTCAATATAAGAATTATTTGAAAATGATGGATTTGTTGAAAATGGCCCTTTGGATGAAGAAGAGGAAAGAATAGATGAAGTCTTGATGTTCCACCAAATAACTAGGCCATATGAATTAATAAATAGGTAGGCTGGTGGACCATTTACTGCATCTACACATCCTAACAATTTCAACACTCCACCTAACCCTAATGCCAAAAATATCCCTTCATATCTTCATGTTCCAAAGCAGTACTTCTCTAGAGGAGGATTTTATGATACTTGAAAAGGAGAGGCTACCAAGGATCAACAAGGAACATCATCAAGAGGTAAACAATCCAACATGACTGTATTCCAAATGGGACAATATGTAGTAGAGGAACTCAAGAAAGTGAAGGTGAGTTTCTCATCTTTTAATTTTCTTAGGGTTCTAGCTATTAGGAGTGTTGTGTTGGATTCTTTAAATGACCATATATCCACAAAGTTTTCACGAGATTTTGTTGTCAATAAAGTTGGTTTTACTCATCCAATGGTTAAAGATACACTGAAAAAGACACAAAATTCTCAATCAGCTCCAAGTCAGAATACCCAACCTACTAAAGAGCCATCTCAAGTTTAGACAAAGGATAGGAGAAAAGACAAGGATAAAAATCAAGTGGCTAATGTTGACTCTCTAGTAAGCCTATTCCAAACCAAGTAAGACACTCCTCCTTTTCTAATTTCCATATGTATATTTGGTAAAAAATTGCATAACTATTTATTAGATTCTGGTGCATCAACGAATGCAATGCCATTGTCAGTTTGTAAAGCTTTAGGCATTACTCTTGCTCCCTCTGAGCTCAAGGTAACCTAGCTAGACAAAACTAAGGTGAGTGTATTGGAAAATAGCATCATACCCACAGGTGCAACAAGTTATCAATATCTAAGTGGTTGACATACCTGACACTTATGGGATGACTCTTGGAAGAGATTTTATGAGGGTCCTTAATGGATATACATTGACAAATCATTCTCATATGTGGCTGCACTAGAAAGGGATTCCTTGAATCAGATTAGGATTGAGAGAGAACCCAGACTAAGGTACTTGATTATTGAATATCAAAATACCTCTAATGAAGTGTTAATTTCTGAAGTAAGCTTAGGAAACTATATCCTAGTAGTTGTTGTGGATAAATTAAGAGCTGAAGAGGTTCTAATGATGCATGATATATGCATGAAATTGACTCATTCTTCCAATGGTACTAAAGCATTAGTAGAAGTAGATGAAGTTTCTGAATTAGATGATGGTAATCTTGGATGGCTTAACAATTTTCAGGAATTTATTCAATAGTGCATCAAATATTAGAGAAGTTTAGGAAGAAAAATGAAATTTGAGGAGTTTTTTCTTTTGAATTGGTGTAGAGTCCACAATTACTCTCATCTTGATCTTGAATTTTATCTCTTCTAGAATAATGTAGAGCAAATTAAGAGATGTATCAATCCACCCCCAACAGTTAGACCTAAAATGCAAGAAGTTCATAGGGACCAAAAAGGGAAAGAACCGATTGTGCAAGACGATCCTTCATCTAGCAGAAGTGGGAGTACTAAAGATTCTAAAGGCATTTCTTCTACTAAGATATGGAATCTACAGTTTGATGGTTCCAAGTGTAAGCAAGGTGTAGGGGTTGGATTTAAATTAATAAGCCCAGTCATTAAAACCTATTTGCTGCTCATAGACTACAATTTCAATGTACAAATAATGTTTCCAAGTATGAGGCACTTATTCATGGATCGCTAATGGCTATGAGGAAGAATGTTAAAATACTAAAAGTGTTTGGAGATTTTGAGTTAGTGGTAAAACAAGTTAGAAGGCAATATTCTTGTCATAACAAAAGAATGACTAATTACCGGCATAGAGTATGGGATCTGATTGAAGGTTTTGATGCCTTTAACATCTAGCTGATCCATAGGGACAACAATCACACTGTAGATGCTTTAGCACAAGCAACAATCACCTTGGGGCCATTATCTATGTCTGGACTAAAGAAATTCATTGTTGAACTAACACCAATCCCTTATGTACCTAATAATGTTACGAATTTCCAAGTGTTTGAGGATGATAAGTATATCCTAGACTTCATAACTAGCTCTGATATGTTTACTTCCCAAGTAATTGATGAAATGGAGCCCCAAGAAGCTGAGATAGATATGGAAGGAGTCCTCAACCTAAAAAAAAATACAATCCCAAGAGGGATGGTGCAGCTAGAGAGGATCTTTGACCTTGACAGGATAAAATACCAAGATCAATAGGCCAAGAAGGATTCGATAGATAGTCAGTGTGAAACATACAATATGGGTACTCTAGACAATGTTAAGAATGTGTTCATAGGAAAGGTGTGTACTCCAGAGGAAAGGAAAGGCCTGATAGATGCATTACATGCTTATCAGGATGTCATAACATGGAGTTATGAAGATTGGAAGACTTATGACACCTCAATTATCACACATACCATTCCCTTGAAGCCTCAAGCAAGACCTTTCTGGTAGTGTCAGAGGCCAATTAATGCACTATTGGAACCTATTATTCCACAGGAGGTACATAAATTGTTATCTACTCAAATCATCTTCCTAGTTAGAAACTCTACTTGGATAGCCAATTTAGTTCCACTCTGTAAGAAGAACAAGGAGATAAGACTATGTGTGGATTTCATAAACCTTAATCGAGCCTTTGAAAAAGATAACTATATAGTTCCTTCATTGGATGAGGTTTTGCAGATTGTAAATGGATCCTAAATGATGTCTTTCCTATATGGCTACTCTAGTTATAATCAAGTCATGGTCCAATATGAAGATAGGCATAAGACTTCCTTCACCACCAAGTGGGGTGAATTTTCTTATAGGAGAATTCCCTTTGGGTTGATCAATGTAGGGGCCACATTCTAGAGGGAAATGAATATAGTATTCAAAGACATCATTGGTAAATGTGTTATTATTTATATGGATGATCTAACAGTTTTCTCTAAGAATAGAGGTGACCACATTTCATATAAATGCAAAGTGTTCCATAGGTGCAGAGAATTTGGCATCTCCCTTAATCCTAAGAAGTACATATTTGGAGTAACCGAAGTGAAGCTCTTAGAACATCTAATTTTTTGAGTATGGTATTTCAATTGATCTTGACAGAATCTAGGCTATCTTGAAAAATATAGCCACCTACTAGCAAGAAGGAGATGAAATCTTTCTTCAAAAAGATTATTTTGTTTGAAAATTTATCATAGGATTTGTAGAAATAGTAAAGCCTCTAAATTTGGTACTGAAGTAGGATGAAAAAGTGGAATGGGCTATTGAAGCTAAGTAAGTGTTTGATGAAATTGAGAGGGCCATAGTTCTTGTACCATTATTAGTAAGTTTGAATTATTTTAAGCCATTTTCCATATATTCTTTTTCCTTCGATCATTCCTGTGCAAGCATGTTAACCCACAAGTTAGATGAGGGGAATGAGAACCCTATAGCTTTCATGAGTTCCCCTCTCAGAGATGAGGAATTGAAGAATCCAAATGTGGAGAAGCAAGCCTATGCACTTGTTAGAGGAGTTAAGAAAAACAGAAATTACATTCTGAGGAACAAATTCTTCACTATAGTGCCTGACCGACCAGTGAAGCTCCTGTTGATGCAAAAAGAAATGGGAGAAAGAAAATCCAAGTGGGTCACTATGCTCGAGGAGTATGTGTAACTAAGGGTAAATTTTTAAGGTTTAGGTTAGATTTGTATACCTTAGAATTTTATCCTACTCTAATGTGCAAAATAACTTAAAAATGCAAGTGATAAAAGACTAAGGACACCTCAAGATTAGCCAAAAGAGTGATAAAACAAGAAGGAAAATGGATAAAACAAGATACAAATGATTTCACCTTCCTTGCTGTTGATGACTCCTTGGTTGGCCCTTGATTGAGATGATTTTGTGTGCTCCTTAGATGGTTTGTGATGTAGCTAGATGCAAGATTGAATGTGCAAAATGATCAAAAGGATGGCTAGATGATAGTGGATGATTGAGAATGCAAATTGGCAGCATGTAGTTATGAAAATCAAAAGTGTTCTAAAAATGCCCTTGAGGAGGGGGTATTTATAGGAGAATTTGAATTCTCTAGAGAATTCAATGGTCAAGATGCATCCAACAAGGCCAAGATGAAGGGCTATGGTGGGTTGAGAACCCACAAGCCCTCACATCTTGACATGTGGAGGGTGAAGTGGCCAAGGGGATATGAGATGGAGGTGAGGTGTCAAGAAGGTACATGAGGTGGAGGAAGGACAAGTACCTTCCAAGCACCTTGGGGAGTGAGGATTTTCCTCAAAAAGGGATTCCTTGTCCCCAAGTGGGAGTGAAAGGGACTTTGAGGAATTTTGGAATTCCTCAAAAATCTACATGGGAAAAGGAAAGGTGGTTGGGGAAATAAGTGTGAATTAAAAATTCACATTCTTAGGAAAGTCTAAAAGATAAAAGGTGGGCTCCAAAAAGGTGGGACTTGGTCACATGTGGAGATTGTGACAAGTCCAAGGTTCTAGAAGCCTTGGAAGGATAGAATGTGAATTAAAAATTCACATATAAAAGAGGAATCTAGGATAAATAAAAAAATTAAAATTCCTTGGGGGAAGAGTTGACCAAGGTACTAATTAGGTTTGACTAATCAGTAATTAGAAGATAATTAGGGGTTAATTAGGATTAAAAGCCAACTTGTAAAAGTTGGAGGATGTGACACATCCTAATCAAGGATTAGGCATGTGCACATCCTTAATGAAGAGATTAGGAAATGGATTAGGATGTGAGGAATTAAATAAATGTAATATTTATTTAATTCATTTGATGAAAAGGGGATTAAAGAGGGTAAGGTATTTAATTAATAAATACCTTAGGGATTTGGCAGAATTAAGGATATTAATTAAATAATAGTAATATTACTTAATTAACTCAGATAAGAGGATGCTTAGATGAAAAGTGATAAATTTGGATAAAATAAGTGTCCAAATTTGGATGTCTACAAGATCAATAAAGCATATAAATCATAAATGACAATAAACCCAAAGTCCTATCGAGTACAAAGGAATTTAAACAATAAACAGTTATACCTATAAATCAAGTTCTCCATGATTACCTCCATAGTACCTTCTTACTTGTTGGTTTGTGTTGCCCTCAGATTCGTTGTGCGAGCAATTTGCAAATGTCTAAGTCCTACACCAAGCTTTGAAGGATTTGCATAAAAATGTCTAAATCCTATGCCTAAATGCCTATGATTGATAATGTCTATGCCTACACAATGTTAAGATTTGATCAAATAAAAATAATAAATGCTATGGAAGCCTAAGAGTGCAAGTGTGAAATTGTCTAAAGTGAATGCGTGTAATGTGTAATCAAAAAGTGAGAGGAAAATGATATTTTATAGAAAATTCCATTTTGAATGGATGGGTGAGATTAATTCATGACTAAGACCTAAAATGAAAGGTCTAGATTAAATCTGAGAATCCCTAATTAGGGTTAGGGAAAATTCATTAATTGAATGGTCAAGATAATATCTCAGATAATCAAATTAGTGGTGGAGAATAAATGAGATAAACTAAATAGAAAATAAGGATTTAAAAAATCAAGAAGATAAAGACTGCCTAATTTGTGAGATTTGAAAAATCAAGAAGATCAGATTTGGACTGAAGATCAGATTTGGAAATTCAAGAATTTGCCCGATTACTTGATTTTTAGAAGATTAGTTACTATTTTGAACTGAATTAATTCAAAATAATGATTTCATAGATAATAAATAATCTTTTTCAGATTATTTACGAAAATGGACTGACAGTTACGATTGTGATGAAATTTTAAATAATTTCATTTATTTAAAATGAGAGGAATATTAATTTAGGAAATTAAATAATTAAAGATAATTATTTAATTTAGCAGATAAGATTAATTAATTAAATAAATTAATCAATTCATTTAATTATGGCAGTTAGTGACATATTAAATAAATAAATAAAATTTATTTATTTAATAATCAGGAAGAAATAAATGACGAAGGGTAATTAAATAAATTAAGAAATTTATTTAATTAAGGGAAGACTTAGACAATTAATGACGTATTTAATAAATAAATAAAATTTATTTATTTAATAATCATGAAGAATACCAAGACATGAATTAATTAAATAATTATGAATTATTTAATCAATAGCCGAATGTGGACAAAGGACATAATTAAATGGCATAATTATGCTAGGACAAAAGTGGTAAAAATGAAGCTTGCGGGCCTAGGTCATTTCTAGGTGTCTACATTTGCCCCTGTTTGTCATAATGTCGCATGCCGCATTGTGACAAAGAAAATAAGTTAAAAATATGCCCCAGTAAAGGTATGGAGTATCGTTGCCCCCTCGGGAAATTTTTCAAATTTTGGGTCAGTGATAGAAAAATTTGTAAAGGGCCCCGATAAATCAATTTGATGACCAGAAAAACAATGGCGCAGTCAGTTTTGCATTCTGAAATGTTTAAAGTAGGTAACAAGGGAGTCAAAGCTAGTCAAATGAGCCTCCAGTAATAACCTTGTTTGAGAAATGTCATTTTGACTTTATAAATAGGTTTTCAAAGGGGTAAAAGTCCATTCATTTCTATTATTTACTTTGCAAATTTTGAGAGCCCAGAGCGAAAAGGAACGTAGTGAGGATAGTTATTCCAGTGACAGAGCATCGTGGTAAGATTGTACGGACATTCAGATGGCCAGAGGGCTTAGAGAAAGCGGTATGTACCCTTGTCTTGCTTTGTAATTTTTTTGTTTTGCGTGCCAAATTTAAGTTTCTAGGGAAAGTAACAACTGCGCCGCAACGCAACTGCGTTCGCGTAAGCCGTAATCATCTGCACGTTCAA
This sequence comes from Sequoia sempervirens, assembly GCA_007258455.2. Lineage (NCBI taxonomy): Eukaryota > Viridiplantae > Streptophyta > Pinopsida > Cupressales > Cupressaceae > Sequoia > Sequoia sempervirens. The sequence continues at coordinate 576,479,333 of VDFB02270651.1, read as the reverse complement.
CACATTTGATGCGTCGTGACGTGAATGACTAGCGAATCTTAAAGTGGGTGAGGCTTTGCAATGCATTTGATAAAAATTGCAATGCATTCGCCTAACCGAGTCGCATATGAGTGTTGGAAAGCCGCAATTGTCATTTTGTGCTGCAATTGTACTTTTGAGTGACGCATTTGCCATATTATGTCGCAATTGCCAAATTTCATGACATAATTGCCAGAATGTGACGTATTTGGGCAACCAAGCGACGCAATTGTCATGTTGTGACACATTTGATGATTTGAAAGATGCATTCAAATATCTGCGATGCAATTGCTATAACGCGACGCATTTGATGTTTTTCTTTACTGATCTTGATTGTGGTACTTTTGTAACTGTTAATGCTTTTGATGTTGCTGATAGTTGTCTAGAAAATACTGATATATTGTTCGCTTTTTTGCAGAGGCATCTTGCTTCTATCTATACATGAGAGAGTAGACCGACCACATTTTAATTTGCTGACCAGTTGAGCCCACCTGAGCAGTGCCGATTGATGCGACTAGGGTTGTTCTACGCTGCCTACATACCTGCCATTCGGGCAAATAGGGGATTACTGACTATGCTATGTGAGCGTTGCAATTTGAAGACTTGCTCGTTCCACATTCTGATAGGTGAGGCTACTATTACTCCGGAGGACGTCTACTAGATTCTTTGAGTACCAATCCGAGGGGAGTAGATCATCTACGATCCTCAGCATGGTGAGTAGACCTTTCAAGTGTACTACCAAGATTAGGGTGCAGGACTAGGCATCCATGGTTATGAGATCAGGTAGGAGTTCATGGCAGAGCACTATGGTCACTTTGATGCATTCCTTGCAATGCTGATTAGAGGGATCCTAATTCCTGATCGTTGAGGACACGAATTTCCTATTGGCTGGGGAGACATCCTGGTTGGCATGAGATGAAACATGACTGTTTATGCTTGGGGTCCTTGCTTATTGGGGACACTCTACCATTAGCTACAAGACATTTCTTGGGGTCCATTTATGTTCAGGACCCCCGTTTGAGTGGCCATACATAGGGCAAGAGATTAATCACCAATTTAGGTGGCACTCCAGCCTTAAGATGTTAAGCTCAAAAGGGTTTAAGGGAGTACTACTCTGTTCGTATGACACATCCGCACTCGTAATCTTAGGTTTTCCCTTAACATTAACATTTATATACCGGTCGGGGGTAGCTTGGCCTTAGCTGTGTTTCCGGTTTGAGTCACATTGGGGTGATGAAATCCCCAGGTAGGCCCAATTTCTAGAGTTGGTAACTGTTTCTCTTACACCCAAGATCGCCCGAGAGCACAAGGGGAGAGGATACTCTGATATACGAAGTTTTGAAGGTAAAAACAGATAAAAATAGGTCTATTTTTCTGATCGCCGAGGATTTATTTTGAGGATTAGATTCAATCAATAAAGCATATAAATCATAAATGACAATAAACCCAAAGTAATTACAAAACACAAAGGAAGAACAAAGAATGATTATACTTGAAAACCGTTGAGACTTCCATGCTTCACTTTTGTAACACCTTCTTACTTGCTGGATAATTCTTTACCCTCAGATTTCGTCCACCTATTGATAGACCACAGTTGGCCAACAGTATGCCTTATGCTTACTACTATTCTAGTGCCTTACATCAGATCTAGATGGGTGAGATAGGTTGGTGGCAGCATCGGATTGACATGATGATGTCCTTTATCTAGAGGTCGTATCGAGACTGCGGACAGTGGGGTGATGAGGTAGACCACCTGAGTCTGTGCAAGCAGTACAGATATTTGTTTGGTCGGACAGTGCAGACCTCTTTGATCATTGAGATGTATTTACCATAATGTGTCTTGAGGTAGTTCAGAGAGCAGTAGGGTGTACCTGTAGGGATAGCCGAGTACACCCAGTCTTCCAGAGAGTATGCTTGGGGACCAGCCATTCCAGTGCCCTTCGTGGAGTAGCAGATTGAAAAGCTAGTAGCCCAGGCCTGGGGATGGAGGGGAGAAGTGGCCAATCCTGGGATGATAGCTGATTATGACTTATGGTGGTAGACACATAGGCTAGTGCCATTGATGGATCCAGATGGGCCAGCACCAGTAGATAGACGATCAGTGATTCCTCATGTGTTGCGGGCCAGGTGAGGTGGCAGGAGTAGAGATGGAGGTAGGGGGAGAGGCAGAGGCAGAGATGGAGGCAAGGGTGGAGACAGAGGTAGAGATGGAGGCAGGGGTGGAGACGAAGGCAGGGGTGGAGATGGAGGCAGAGGTGGGGATGATGGCAGAGATGGCTAGAGGTGACAGCGGGATGGGAAGAGACAGTTCTGGAGGGTGCACCCACATGTGGTGAGGGTAGCATTAGACGCTATCCTTGAGGTTGGTGAGGAGGGGGAGAGAGAGGAGTAGCCCCGATAAGAGGGAGAGGGTGAGGAGAGAAGGGAGGAGGAGGTGGTAGAGGATGTAGCGGAGGATGTGGTAGAGGTGGAGAGGCAGGAGAGGGGTGGAGGTGGGGGGACAGGAGGAGGAGATGGAGGTGGGGGGATAGGAGGAGGAGGTGGATGTGGGGGGATAAGAGGAGGAGGTGGTAGAGGATGTGGCAGAGGACGATGATGACAAGGATGATGCCATGGATGAGGCTGAGAGACTCCTCAAATGGCAGATGGTGGAGGGAGAGGAGGAGATACCCCCCAATTCAGCATTGCCTTAGGATGCCATGACAAATTAGAGGGTGGCTGATTTACAGTGGAGATTAGATGAGAGCATGGCATAGGTCAGGGCACTGCAGGGAGAGCTAGAGGTGGCTCAGGTAGAGCAAGATCAGGCAGTGATCTACCAGCAAGATTCAACTCAGTGGTGCACACAGTTCACTGCATTATGCACAGGGCCTGTAGGGGACATGGCTTGTGAGTTGGCTAGAGTGAGCACGAGATTGGGGTAGTATCAAAATTTATATGAGTAGGCAGTGCCACATGAGCGACAGGATCCTACCTTGTCACGGTCACAGACGAGGACAGGCAGTGGCCACAGATCAGGTAGTGCCAATGGCAGTAGGAGTCACACTAGTGTCGGGGGATCTATCTTGACAAGGCACACATTAGTGCACAGGTCACATCACTCATGCCAACACACCTTGAGTCACCATTCAGGTCACAACTATGGGTCGACTAGTTTAGTGCAGAGATTAGTATAGGGACAACTACTAGTGGTTGATCCATCTACTTCTTAGAGTCAGGCCGCAGTGATATCATAGGTATATATTGCCATAGAGATGACACCTTCATTCGGAGTTCCACTAGTGGCACAAGCAGAGGTTGTGATAGGTCTTCCTATTGGTTCAGTCCCAGTTTCAGAGTTGCAGCCGCCACATTCTTCACCACGAGGGGATGATGAGAGTCTACCCTAGGGGCATTTTGTTATTATGACACACTATGTATAGATTATTGAGCCTGCGAGCTCCATTTTTGGGATATCCCATGACTTTATCCTGTGACTTTGTACATTTTTGAGATGATACTATATGATGATGCAGTTTTGATGCAGCCTACATGTGTTATGTGATGCCCTTTGATTTAATGTATTATGATATGTATGATGTATGATGTTGATTTATGATGTAACATGTATGTCCTATGATGCTTATTTATGATTTTGATGCCCTAATGATGCAATGTTTATTTATGTGAGATGATAATGATAATGATGTGCATAATGTATTTAGTAAATGAATGTCATGTCGTTGATTATGTTAATGCACTTGTTTGTGATTATGTATATGATTTAATGCTGTGGATGATGTATGTATGGACCTAATGCAATGTTTATATGATCATGTATGCACTTATGTTTTTGGATGTCACAGGATATCATCATGAGATGGACGAGAGAAGACGATGAGAATAATGAGAGAAGATGACTAGACCGAAGAAGAGGAGATGACTAGACTAAAGAAAATGCATGTTAATTCCTAAACCAAATCCTTCAAAGCTTTACTATAGGACTTTAATATTTATTGCTCTTAATCATCATTGGGCAAAATATTGTAATGGCCAAGAAACACCATGATATGACATAGATCAAGATGTGCAAGATTGTACCATTACTTAAGACAAGCAATCACAGAAGAGGATGATCATGACTCATACTAAGAGCGTGATTGCCCTAGTCTTTTTGTCATAATCCACCTCAAGCATAAAAAGACAAGGAAAAATCATGAAACATCATTGCTTCTCTAAATCTTGTTTCCAGGACATCCCTGAGAAACTAGCGGCATGATTGTCAAAATACAAAATAGAGCCCTTACCATGATATGTCATTGTCTTTCTAAATCCCAAAATCAGGACCTCGCTGAGAAACTAGTAATCATGCATGTCAATCATCATGATACGTTGCTACTTCTCTAAATCTTGCTTAGTGAGATCTCGCTAAAAAAATAATATCATGATAAAAAGTAAAAGACAATTGTCAAGTGTTTTCCAAGTGCGTCTGAATATCCATTGTTTCGATGTAAAGATGTCAGGTTTAATGATGATGAGATGCTCAAGTGTTAAACTTTGATGTTGCTCAAACGACAAATGTCCAAATTTTCCAAATTCAGGAAGGACACATCCTGAATAATATGAATGTCAAGAGAATTGATCTCCAAATGCCATGTGATGGTGATGATGACGATGCCAAGGAAGGACACATCTTGAGGCATAGATGACAAAGTTGGTTCTTCAGAAAGACACATTTGAAGAAAACTGATGTTAAGAGGAGCAATCCTTAGATGCCAAGAGGATCCTGCGAAATGCCAAATGACAGTGACGATGCCTAGGAAGGACACATCCTAAGGCATGAATGACCGAGGCTATCTTTCAGAAGGACACATCTGAAGATTAACCTAAAGTTGACAGTTTGACAGGTTATGATGATTTGACCTACTTTGACCAAGTTTGACTTGTGTTTGACTATATGCTGATATTGTCATGATGATATGAGTGACATGCTGATGAGATTGTCATATTGAAATAACTGATTGTCATGATTTGTTCTTAGGAGTTTACCCATTTGGGAGTGATTCGCTTTATCTCAAAGATATTTTGACGTGTGTGCCAGTGTAGTGTCATGAATCATAATGGACTAACCTAGTGTGGCCTTGGGGGATCATCGACAGATGGCCTTGCCTACGTTATATACTCAGAGACCTCGTAGTTCAACATGACCAATGACTTTGTCCAAAGGATAGAAGTTTGAATCATGATTTTATTCTGACAAACCTAAAATAACTGACCTAATGTCTCAGGGACTCAAATGTGAGTCTTGCCTACGTAGCAAATGTGCAGAGACAACGTAGTTCAGACAAAATGACAAAGACTGATTGATATGACTGACTTTGACAAGATATGACAATGTGTTTGCGTTCCTCAAGTAGTATGATGTTTTGTTTGTGGTTTTCTTCAGGACGTTTTATGATTTTTAGGTCTTTCTTCAGGACATTTTATGATGTTTTTGTCTTTTTTAGGACTTTTTACAATGTTTTTGGTCTTTTTTCAAGACTTTTTGTGATGTTTTTGGTCTTTTTTTAGGACTTTTTGCGATGTTTTTGGTCTTTTTTCAAGACTTTTTGCAATGATTTTTGTCTCTTTTCAGGACTTTTTTCCAATTTCCAAGATCATGTGTGACATCCACTATAGTTTTATGATAAAATTTTTGCCCCCAGTCAGGTCCAAGACTTAGCAATTTTTAAGGAACATGGACGGGATGCTGCTGGTTTACTAGATGGACAGTTGTTAGGACTTGATGTCAATCGTTTATCCACTATGATAGGTAGGGTAGAATGTGGTGGTGATTTGCGTAATAATAGTGATAATACCTTTCATCCTAGGCCAAGGAAAAAAAAGTGACAATAGATGGCAGAGCAATGATTGATTACGCATGGCACCTATTTGCCAGGTTTTTACCATAGTACTTGTCCAAAGTGCCTGTTTGCCAGGTTTTTACCATGGTACTTGTCCAAAGCACCTATTTTCTAGGTTTTCACTATTGAATGAATTATTTTTCTCTTTACTATTTTTCTTGACTTTTTTATTTTTTTAGTGTCACCAAGACGCCTAGTTGCCATGTTTTCATCAAGGCAACAATTTTTTATCATTTTTCAATTTTTTTGTATTTTGTGGTTTTTCAACTCAATCCTCTAATGCTATGCATAGAAAATTTAGAGATGTAAACTATTGATGGGCTCTATCAGTTGCTCTCCATCTGGTGTGGCCAGCTGATAAGCTCCAGAACTGAAAGAAGATATGATAATGTAGGGACCCAACCAGTTTGGTTCAAACTTTCCTAGCTTTTCTCTATCAATTTGGTTCTTGGGGTTCTGCATGAGAACTAGGTCACCAATGTCAAACTGTCTGACCATAACCTTCTTATTGTAGCTGTGACAAAGATTGTTTTGATATGCTTGGAGATGGTTCAGTGAATTTTGCCCTCTTTCTTCTAGTATTTCTAGCTCATGCAAGCGTGATTGTCGATACTCCTCTTCATTAGTTAGACCCTTTAGGGAGACTCGTAATGAAGGAATTTCAACCTCAATGGGTAAGATGGCCTCAGCGCCAAAGACTAGGGCAAATGGATTGGCTCCTGTAGGCATATGAATGCTAGTTCAATAAGCCCATAGAGCAAGGTTGAGTTGTATGTGCAAGTCACGGCTAGTGTCATTTATAATCTTTTTGAGGATTTTGACAATGGTTTTATTGGATGCCTCAGCTGGTCCATTTTCTTGTGGGTAGTAGGGAGATGAAAAATGGTGTTGAATGTGAAATTGCTCACATAACTCCCAAATGTCTTGGTTTTTAAACGGACATCCATTGTCAGTGATGATAGATTGCGGAAGGCCATACTGGAAAAAGATGTAGTTAAGGATGAACTTGGATATTTTCTTACTAGTAATATATGTTAATGGGATGGCTTCAGTCCACTTTGTAAAATACTCAGTGGTGGTGATAATGAATTTGTGGCTGTTGGACGAGGTTGGATGAATTTTACCTATGAGGTCGAGTCCCCATTGAGCGAAGGGCCAAGGAGAAGTGATTGGTCAAAGTTCCTGTGCTGGAGCATGGATCAAATCACTGTGAATCTAACATTTGTGATAAGTCCTCACATATTCAATTGCATCATTTTCAATTGTTGGCCAATTATACCCAAGTCTCATTACTTTCTTAGCTAGAGTAGGACCGCTCAAATGAGATCTGCATATACTGTCGTGCACTTCGCGTAAGGTTGTACGCACTTCATTGGTGTTGAGACATCTAAGGAGGGTGTCGTCAAAACTACAATGGTAAAGGGTGTCACTGATGATGGCATACTTTGCAAATTTTTGAATGAAGGACTTCCTTTGGTTATTGGACAGGTTTAGTAGAAGGGTTTGAGATTTTAGGTAGTTATAAGTGTCCTAATACCAGGGAGAGTTGGGACCAACAAGTTCACAAACCATTTTTGATTCTAGGATATCATATGCCGACATTAAAAGTTGTTCTATTAAGAACTCAAATTGTGACACATTTTGAGGGATGTCCAAGAGAGAACCAATAGTAGCCATTACATCAGCTTCCTTATTCTATGCCCTAGGGATTTGTTCAAAAGCAATCAATTGGAAGTATGTCAGGAAACTATCCACCATCCTCTTGTAGGGAAGCAACTTCTCATCCTTTGTTTCATAGTCATCATTCACTTGGTTGATAACAAGCTGGGAATCCCCGAATACGAGCAACATTTGAATTTTCCATTTAATTGCCATTTTGAGACTTGTGACTAGTGCTTCATATTCGGCAATGTTATTTGTACAAGGGAAAGCGATCTGGAATTCCTTAGGAATTGAATCCCCCTGTGGTGTGATAAATAAGATTCCAACGCCTGAGCAATGACCAATATGAGACCCATCAAAGTATAACTTCCATGGTACCACTGGTTCTGCATGAAAAATAGATTCATTAGGAAAATCAGTTACTAGTGGATGAGTGACTTGAATCGGTGCATCTTCCAGTTGATTTGCTATCACCTGTCCTTTTATTTCCTTACAATCGACATATTGTATGTCATAATTTCTTAGTATGATGCCCTATTTTTCCAACCGGCTTGTTAATGTCGTCCAACTTAAGAGATATTTCAATGGATCAATCTTGGCAACCAACTGTGTCTGGTGATTGAGCATATAGTGTCTTAATTTTTGGGATGCAAAGACAACAAGGCATGCATGTTCAATGTTTGTATAGTTCAAATCATACCCTATCAATGTGCAGCTGATGTAATAGATGGCTCATTCTTTTCCTTCATGATCATTTTGTGCCAGTAATGTCCCCAGTGTTGAACTAGTAATTGAAATGTATAAGATCAATGGCTTTCCATGAATTGGAGGCATGAGGACTAGTGTTGATAGTAGGTAATCTTTGACTTGGTGAAAGGCTTCTTGAAATTTATCTGTCCATACAAAGGGAATACCCTTGCACAACAGATACTGGAATGGGTGACACTTATCTGCCAATTGGGCTATGAAACATTGAATAGATTGTAGTCTACCCTGTAGAGTTCTTAGTTCACTGATTCCTCTAGGCGGAGGCATGTCTATGATGGCTTTGAACTTTACTAGATCAACCTCTATGCCTCTTTGGGAAACTATGTATCCCAATATTTTTCCTTATGTGACCCCGAAAACACACTTCTTAGCATTTAGCTAGACTTTGTACTCTTCACGTCTCTTGAAAATTGTGTCGAGTACATTCAGATGATCTTTCCTAGTTACTGATTTGGCTAATAGGTCATATACATAATCTTCCATTATTTTGTGCATCATGTCATGGAAGATTGTGGTCATAGCCCTTTGGTATGTGGTGCCTAGATTTTTGAAACCAAATGGCATGTCATTCCAACAATATGTACCCCATGGGCAAGTAAATGCTATTTTTTGTTGGTCTTCAGGAGCAATGCGAATCTGATTATAGCTGGAGAAACCATCCATGAGGGATAGCATCTCATATCCTATGGTGAGGTCAACTATGATGTCAATTTTTCGCAAAGGAAAGTCATCCTTTAGGCATGCTTTATTTAGGTCTCGAAAGTCTGTACATACGCGGATCAGCCCATTTGGCTTTGTCATTGGCACCAGATTAGAAATCCATCAGTGTAATCAATAGACCGTATGAATCTGGAGTCCAATAATTTCTTTAACTCAGCCTTGACCAATAGAGCAACTTGAGGGTGCATTTTGGGAAACTTCTTCTTGACTAGTTTAAAATTAGGTAATAGTGGGAGATGGTGCATAACTAGTTCTAGGTCCAATCCTGGCATGTCAGCATAGGACCATGCGAAGTTGATTTTTCATTCTGCAAAGAATCTATGAAATTTTGATCTCTCATTTTCCATTAATGATGTAGCAAAGAGGACCATCTTGGGATCTTTTGCAGTTGATATATTATCCTCTATTGTGTCTTTGATAAGCATAGCTGATTTCTCCTATTTCATGGGGAGAAAGTCTAGTCCTCCATCTTTGGGTGCCTCAGAGAGGTTTTCACTCACAGATACATCCTTTATTTTTACTATTTTATCGTCAAGAGGTGCTTTTCGGTTTTCACCTAGAGACATTTCATTTTTTATTTTATTCTTATTTTTACTTTTGTGACTAGAGGATGAAGTAGTCTCACCGAAGTATGCCATGCTATCTAAATCAATGGTGAATCTTGATTTGTGGTCCCCACTGGGTATTCCTTCTCGTAATCGACTACTCAGGGTAAACTAAGGAAATGCCATCGTCAATGTTGGTGAATTGGGGTGAGGATGCAGACAACATGCAGACATATTCAGTGATGTTGTAGATGAGATTATCTTCATCCAACTCCACATCAAACTCTATCCAATATTCTCCTTCACTAGTGTCATATTCATTGTCAAAATAAGGGGTGAAGGTTTTAGATCCCTGGTTGTCAATGTTGTCTGATGCTTCAGATGGATTGGACTGAAGGGGTTCGGGTGATGGGTGTTGTACATCATGGGAAGTGGTAATGGGACTTTGACTATTTGGTGCCTCTTCAATTTTGAATGTTTGCCAAAACCATTGTTCAGAGGTCAGTTCCCATGGTTCGACACACAAATCATCAAGACAACAATCACTTAGGGATCGTTCTGAGCCAAATTCCCACTCTTGGGAGTCAGCTTTGGTGAGGGTTTCCTTAGTGGTCTTGACACTTTGTGAAGCATGTACTCACTCACTCAAAAGTCCAATGATACATCAATTGTCATTATCGGGTGATCCAAACCCTAATCCAAGATACTTCAGAATTTGAAAAGTTTCTATGGGTTCCCTTCGGCTAGTTTTATTTCTTCCTAGGCCACTAGTACCATCGTAGCCTTTAGCCTTCATTATGTCATAACCCTTGCCATATTTTTTCACTGGTAATGGGGGTAGTGCGATAGTATCCTTATAGATCCATCATGTATTATTGGCAAGGTCTTCACTACTCATGTCTCCCCACTTGATAAAAATATTTTCGGTGGAACTTTGAAATTTTCCCTGGGTTCCATACTGAAACATGGCCAACCATATATCTTTGGAGACTTGGGTATTGTTGTTATGCTATATGCTATATTTAGTTTGAACTCTTTGTAGCCGAGGTCTTGGATTTTGATGGTGGATTCAGTCTTAGGGTTTGACAGAGGCAATGGTGTGGCAGAAGATGTGGATGGAGTGGATGCAAAAACTTATGTGAGCATGGATGGATCAAAATATTTAGATGACAAGGAGCTAGGTGCTTCCCAATTAATAGGCAATCATTTTTCAGAAATACCCCTTAGGTTGGTACAATATTGGAAGGGGTTGGGGTCTCCATATATGGTTATTTACGTGCCGTCAAATGGAAACTTTAGGCATTGGTGATATGTGGACGGAATGGCTTTTAAGGCATGAATCCATGGATGGCCTAGCAAGATGTTATATGGTAGTTCCAAATCTAGGACCTGGCGGGTTGTGTCCATAATGACTGGTCCCACTCTGATAGGGAGAGAGATAATTCCACGTGAAGAATGTTCCTCATTATCGTATGCTTTGATCACTATACTCTTTGTTGGGTCTACACATGCATTAGAGAACCCTAGAGCCTTAACTAGTTTGAGGGAGCATATATTCAATCTTGCTCCGCCATCTACTAAAACTTGTCTAACTTTGTGCTTGTGGACAAAAGTTTCTATGTGTAATGCATCATTGTGGTTGGTTTTAGGTGATGAGTAATCTTGATCCGAGAAGGTGATGTGGTGAGGCATAGTGAGATATCCCACCATGGTTTCAAATTGATTGACATCGATGTCCTTGGGGACTGATGACTCGAGCAAGGTTTTATCTAGGATATCTTTGTGTGTGGGAGATATATGAAGCAACTCAAGTATAGAGATTTGTGCGGGAGTCTTTCCTAGCTGGTCGATGAGGTTGAATTGACTTTTGGGTTTCCATTGCTTTGTGGTCAGGACAGGTTCTGGCTATTTAGTAGATGGGCCAGGTATGGTTATTTTGGGTTGCCTAGCAGGAGGCAGACCAGCTATAGTAATCTTGCCACTCTGAGTAGTAGTGTTACATTGGGGTGCTCTCCTGACCGTAATGGTATTGATGTATTCATTGTCAATTCAGACATTGTTTATAGTAGGTCCACTAGAATAGTCATACTTGACTTGGGAAAAGTTAGCTTGATTATTGTGCATCTGTGGACCTGACATGGAAACTTTATGAGAACCATGGTCCTGTAGTGGATTCTTATGGATAGTATGATCTGAATTAGAGGAAAATTGAGATCCACCTACTTCAATGAAGCGACTTTTGATAAGATCTTGTATTAGGTTTTTCAATTGTTGATAGTTAGAGGTTGTATGTCCTTTTCCTCGATGGTATTCACAAAATGCATTATCATTCCACCATGTTGGTTTGAATTGTCCTGGGTCATACGGTTTTGGTTCTTGGAGTGTAATGACTCCATTCTGGAGACATTTCTTAAGGACTTCTTCAATGGTTTCACCCAAAGAAGTGTATGTGCGACCTTTAGGAAATTGTCTCATTTGACGGTATTGTCCCTGGTTATTTTGACTATTCTGATTGTTGAAAGGAACATTATGAGGGGGTGGTGATGTCATTGTTGGTTAGTGTTGTTGTTGAACCCCTTTTAGGGCCAGTACAGGACCCACAACATTTGCAGTCTTGGCGTCAACAACACCGTCATTTGTAACGTGTTTATTTTTTATCCAGTATTTATTCTTGTCAGTGGTTGGATTGAAATTTGTGTTTTTGGAACCATATCGTAATTCTCCCTTTGTGATAAGGGCTTTCTCAATTTGGACCCCTTTTTTAACTAAATCTGTGAAGTTTATGCAACAATGTATTTGTAATGCATATTTTAGAGGCCCCAGAAGTGTTTTGACAAACATGTCGACTTTCTCCCTTTCGGGGATGTCAATGTGACATCGACTAGCAAGGCTTCTCCATTTTTGAAAAAATGGGATAAATGTTTCTCCAGAATCCTCTTGCATGAGAGTGCACAAGCTAGTGATAGAGGTATCCATGTCGATGTTGTACACGTAGTTTTTTTATGAATTTTCATTTAAGCTCATCCCATGTTTGGATATCCTTTTGTGTGGAAAACCATTCAAGGGCTTGACCCGCCAGACTTTTAGAAAAAAGTCTCATCAAGTATGTTTGTTCATAGGCGATGTCCATACAATTGGTTGCAAATTCACGAACATGTTCAATGGGGTTTGTCTTGCCTCTGTATTTTTTGAAATTGGGTGACACATATGCTAGAGGAAATGGAGGCATGTATATGCTCATGTCGAATGGGTATACATTTAGGTCATATGATATTTCTGATTTATGGCCTGAAATGTATATATTTTGAATAGTTTTTTCTACCCCCATCAGTCTTGTTCGGAGGGAATCCATAACAGGATCATTTGTGTTTCCGTACGTTGTATTGCTTGGTGCACCATAGAGTCCCATTTTTTGTGCATGAATATTGGTGTATTGTGGTGGTATGGATTGTTGTGATATGTATGATGTGTGCAGATTGTCGTGTTGTTGATACTAAAAGTTATGATTGGGTGCATGTTGGTGAGTATGAACATTAGATGAGTAGGTTGGGATGTGTCCCCCAACCATGTGTGTCATTATTTGCGGAATGTGATGACCATGAAGGTTATGATGCATTAATGGTGCCATGGGTTGTGTTACTTGGCCACCTTGTACGAATTGTTGGGTTTGCACAAGGGGAATGTTTGTATTTGTACCTTGGGAGGCAATGACATATGACTATGTTGTCGTGTTAATGTTTAGTTGTTGTCCTTGGATAAAATGCATCCCTTTCCCCCTCCCAAAGGATTTTGTGAAATACCACTGAGTGGATATGTTGAAGGTGTACTCATGGTAGTAGATGTAGCTATCAAGGGGGGGTTGTTGTGACTTGATGATGCCCCCATGGAATTTATCGTAGTGGTAAAGAGAGGATTGGAGTAATTTTCCCATATTGTTGAGGAGCCAAGAGTGGTTCCATACGATTGGGATAATTTCGTGGATGTTGTGGGCATTGTGAATGATTGTAATCCTCCAATAGATGTAGTATTTATTGTGTTGGAGGTGTTTGGGATGTTGGAGGTAGCATGCACTATCGTTGTAGTGTCAAAGAAGGTATTGCTTGTAGTGTTTGGAGGTTGACCACTATGTGACATGTTACGCATGTTGTTGTCATTAGGGTCTGGAGGTGTTGATTGTATCATGGTAATGCCGAATCCTTGTGGTAATTTGGCTCCTTGACTCAAGAGTATGGCCAAGTATCTGTCTTTGTCGTAAAGGACCATTGTTTCAACAAATTGAGAGGCCTCTAGGTCTTGTGCTGCTACCTCTAAGTTTTCCTCGAGTATTTGACCATACTCATCTTTACGCAAGAATGGTTCAAATGAACTGTTTGATGAGGGTGGTGTCATCATTAGGGGTTGATTGTTTTTTTTTCCAAATGGATCATCAAATTCTAGTTTTTGTCATATGTTGGATTGTTGACAGTGGACGTGGGGTCTTGCCAAAAGTTTTCCATTTGTCTTGGTTGTTTTTGAATTCTATTTTCCACCATAAATGAGATTGCTCAAATGAAAATGAATGACAACTAAATGTAGTGATGACATTATGCAAGGTCTAAATTCCAAATGACGACTAGGATGACTAATGTTTTTGGATTTTTCTGAATAGGATATGCAATGTGAAGACTTAAAATGTAATTTAAGACAAGGGTACCTAAGCACTTCTAAGCTCAAATATATATATTTTTTTTGGTTACTAGAGCACTTTGTTGAAAATGACAAGGTGACAAGGTTGAAATGACTAGTGAATTTTCCTAACTAGACTTTTGAGTTGGAAAATCCCACAAAAGAGGACAATGATGGAAAAAATGGTTTGATAACATAGTCCAAAAGAGCCTAATTTTGAAAGAAATGATGTTGCAAATTGTGCTGAGATTTACCTAATCCTAAGGATGCAAAAATGTGAATGTAGGGACAACCTAATGTCAAATGTATGCAACTAAAAATAATGAAGGATGAAACCTATGGTGATGAATGCAAACTAATAGTAAAGAATTTGAGCAATTTCAAGTTTGGTTTCTGACAGAATCTTCTTGGAAACAGTGTTTGACAAATTATTGACAAGATAAAGGCTTCGGATTTGACTTTGTATGAAGTTTTAAATTGTGACAGGAAAATGCATCGTTTGAGGTTTCAATTGCGTCATGGATTTGCAAATGCTACTTAGGCTGGTCAAATGTGGCTCGAAAGCAAACAAATGCGACTCATTTTATCAAATGCAACTCAGTGACAGTCAGTTGCATCTGGGTTTTGCGAATGCGGCTCAGGTTGAGCAAATGCGACTTAGAATCAGACAAATGCGACTCAGTTTAGCAGATGTGACTCAATGAGAGTCAATTGTGTCATGATGCATGCATATGAAGTATTTGAAAGGTTGAATGTGATTGAACAAAGCGATTGCGATTCAGAAAGTTAAATGTGGTTTGACAAATGTGACACAGTTTGTAAAAAAAAATAGTTTTTGTCTTGTCATTTTTTATGGTAAATTTGATCTGTTTGGTATTGAGAATTTTGTTTGGAGTTGTAAATGTGATAAGTCCAAAAAGAACTTGACAAGCACAGTGTTTTAAAAGTAACCAAACACACATTAGATAAGTACAATCCTAGGTTAGGCCATGACAGTATTCACTAGATTCCATGTGGGTTTCCCCAACTGCATATCTGTAGCATGTGAATTCAGAAGCTTGGCTGCACGGGCTCCCCCTTACAGTGCACTCTCTTCTTAGGCCAACCAAGCTTCCAACCCCCATTAAACTCCCATGGCAATTTGATCACCTCTACTACAAATAGAAAAAGTGTGGATGCCTTCACACCTACCAGTGTTGCGCTAGCAAATAGAAGGTTTTTGGCTTACTACACAAAAGTTTTTAGTTTGGGACCCCTGTTCGAGTGGCCATAGATGGGGCAATAGATTAATCACCATTAAGGTGGCACTCCAGCCTAAAAAGGTTAAGCTCAACAAGGTTTAAGGGAGTACAACTCCATCCGTATGACACATCCGCACTCGCAATCTTAGGTTTTCCCTTAAGATTTACATTTATATACTGGTTGGGGGTAGCTTGGCTTTAGCTCCGTTGCCGGTTTGAGTCATGTTAGGGTGATAAAATCCCTAGGCAGACCCAATTTCTAGAGTTGGTAACCATTTCTCTTACACCCAAGATCACCTGAAAGTGCAAGGGGAGAGGATACTCTGATATACCAAATCGTTAGGTAAGAATAGATAAAAACAAGTCTGGGTTTTTGATCACCAAGTTTTCACAAGGTGAGAGCATACTCCATCAGAAAAAGGGAAAAGATTGGCTGGGAGGGAAGGAGTGGGGAAAGGAATACGAGTGTGGATTGGGCCCTTACAATCTATAGGTGGTTTAGTTCGGGGGAGAGAAAGTGGGCGGTCTACTCCACTTTACCGTCCATACCCCACTGGTCGGGATATGGATGGCGGCAGGCTTAGTCCAGTCATAAATGAATGCCCTGAAGTCGGCCGAGTGCCCCCCCTGCCCCCCCCCACCCCCCTACTATAGATGGTTTGGAGAGTTTGGATAGTAGGTTGAGCGACCGTTCAATCACTCTCTCTCCCGTAGGGGCCGGATAAGGAGCATGCCATAGGGATAGGGCCCACCCCCACCTTCTATTTTACAAACACATTCAGACATAGAAAACAAAGGTTCATTTTAATTGCACCAAAAATGAAATGTGAGTTACACTACTAAAAATGAAAGCACATTGTTTTACTGTCTAGCCTTTGACAATCAAACCTACAAGACAATCTGTTAGTAGTTGTAGTGTTTCTCTTCAACCCACGAATAGTAACCACCAATAAGCTACAAACCTTGATTAATAATAGAAAACCTTATGCTAGGTAGCATGCAGGAAATAACCAGGTTAAAAAGAAACACAGAAAACTACAAAAGAAAAGAAAAAAAAAGCCGAATGTAAACTAACAAAAAATATTTACCAGTCGAATGCATCACGACAGAGCGATTGCAACTTTTATGTTGGCAAATGCGTCACGATTTTTTAAAAAAAGGCGGTTGTGTCGCTCCATACCTATACTTGCAAAACAACAGAAAACACAAAATCCATACAGAAATACAAAAAAATGAAGTCAGGTTCTCCATGATTACCTCCATAGTACCTTCTTACTTGCTGGTTTGTGTTGCCCTCAAATTCATTGTGCGAGCAATCTACAAATGTCTAAGTCTTACACCAAGCTTTGAAGGATTTGCATAAAAATGTCTAAAGCCTATGCCTAAATGCCTATGATTGACAATGTAGTATCACCTTTAGGATGTGTCTCCTAATGAATGGTATGATGACATTGTTTATTACCTACAAAATCAAAAATTTCTTGACCATTTAAATGCAGTACAATAGAGGGTTTTGTGCTTGAAAAGTTATAGTAATATGATGCAAGCGGGAATTTTCTATAAGAAGAATCATGAAGGCATCTATTTTCGGTGCTTGGGAAAGGAAGAAGTAGTTCATGTGATGACAAAATTTCATGATAAATATGGCAAGGCCATGGTTCCAGACCTGCTACTCCACATCAGATCCAGAGGGTAGGGTATATCTGGCCCACTTTGTTTAAGGATGCACATAACCATGTTAGGACTTTTCATGTTTGCCAGACATGTGCTACCAAGGAGAAATGTTCTTCCCTTCCACTAGAGCTGGTCATCAAGGTAAAACCCTTTGCATAATGGGGTATGGACTTCATCAGTCTGATCAACCCACCATCTTCTATAGGACACAGGTACATCCTTAATGTTACTAATTAATTTACTAGGTGGACTAAAGTTGTTGCTTGTAAGTAGTGTACTACAAAGGTAGTGATCAATTTCATCAAATCAAAAATCATTAATCAATTTGGTTGTCCTTTTTCTTTGGTATGTGACAATAGTTATGCATTCACTTCATTGAAATTTTTAGGTTGGGCATTTTATCATGTTATTGTTATTAAGTTTGCTTCAAACTACTATCCTAAAGGGAATGGCCTAGATGAGTCCACCAACAAGAACCTCTTGACCATGATCCATAACTTTCTTGATAGGAATCCTAAGGATTGGCATAGCCAGCTGAGATTTTCCCTATGGGCTAATCGTACCCAAAATATAACATCCCTAGGGATGTCTCCATATCATCTTCTGTATGGCTTTGAGCTTGTATTCCCTATCTAGTAGAGGATTCCCACTCTCTAGTTTATTAATGAGTATTACGAGGATGGAGAGAATCTAGAGGTCCACCTGGTTGAATTGCTACAGCTCAAGGAGAAAAGAGATGAAGCCTTGGAAAACTTTGCTAAGCACCAGGGTAGTGTCAAGAGATGGTTCAATTGTAAGGCCAAAGTTAAAGCCTTTAGGATTTCAGACTTAGTCTTGTATTGAGATAAGGCACATCAAAAGAAAGGGGAGCACAAAATTTTTGATAAATTATGGCTTGGCCCCTATCAAATCTCTAAAATACTAGGATATAATGCTTTTGGTCTTAAGACTTTCACTGGAGATGTCCCATTGCCAGTCAATGGGTAGCATTTGAAGCATTATTTCCTTGCTTGAGTTGTTTTCAGCTCACCCCTGTAAATAGTTAGAGTAGGTATTTGTTTTTTGTTGGTTTGCTTGGTCTGGATTGCTTCTACTTTTTTTTTGGTTAGTTTAGGTGGTTTTTCTTGATGTATTTTCTTTGGCTTTGAGGTTTGTTCATTCTTCAATTTGGGGAAGTGTCATACTTGCACAAGGGTTATTTATCTTGAACTGTTCTAAGTATTTCTTTTACAAACTTTAATCATTCTTCTAGATTAGTTGGTAGAATTCCTTTATTCATTGTCACATGTGTTAAACACTTAAAGTGGATAGGTCATTTTATTAAGTTAGTTCTAGAATGTGCCCGAATCTTACATCTACACACATCTTAAGAATCCTAAGGTTGTTGTAGGTTCCCTGTGAGGTCTAGTTAAGTGAAAAATCTTATATTTTTGCTTCAATGCCACTGTGATTCGCAGCCCTGAGTGTGATCTTCATGGTTCACAAGTTGAAATGAAAAGAAGTGAAAAGAAAAGAATATCAGAAAGAAAAGGAAAAGAAAATATTGAATATCAAAGGGAAATTCAACTTATCAGGAGGATCTGAGCATCTCTATCAAGGCTATCGATGCCTAGCTAGTTTCTTTGTAGCATATAAGGGAGGTAAATGAATACAACTACACACATTGGGATTCTTAGCATAGGAAGGGCTCACTTGTCCATTGATTTTGAGACTTTAGTTTATGGGTGACCTAATGTGAGGGTCGAAACTAGAGATTTTGGGTTCTTCATTCCAGTTTTTCATCGAAATGCTCTCGAGCATTTCCAAGTAGATTCTCCATTTGTTGTGCACTTTTTACACACACACCCTACCAGAGGCAGGGGCCCTCTCTTTGTTGCCTTTTTTTTCCTATTTTTCCTTTAGGTTTGACCTTTTACCCTTAAGGGATAGGTTCCTCTAAATTTTGGATTTTGCTTCGCCTTATTGAACTAATGCTCTGTCTACATTTAAGGTGACTTCGGTTGCAAGAGCTTTCACCAAATTTCACTTGAGGATGAAATTGGCTAAGTTAGGAGGGGTTTCAAAACTTTCTCCTCATGGAAAATTTTCCAAAGGGATTAAACTTCAGAGATTCTAGATATAGGTGGATTTTTTTGAGGTTCATTTCTTTCAGAGAATCCGGCCCTTGCCGGATTTTTTGATTCTGCCTACCCATTGTATTTTCAAAGGTCTAAAGTGTCACATATTTTCATTTATGATTGGTCATTCGTCGAGCTAGAGATGCATTTAATGTCATTTTGGGGGTCTTTTAAGTTATGATTTCGCCTTTTTGTTCCTCATTTTTGCATTTGGATTTAATTTATGCTACCTCCATCCTCTCTACATTTGATATTGGTGAATTAAGTAGCAGCCCCTAGGATTTTGATTGAGTTTCTTGGTGCGTTATGTTTGTTGGCCTCGATTTCTTCCTTAGTTCAAAGATATGAGCATCAAGTCCTTCATGATTTGAATTCAATTTTATATAGTTCCAATTACTCATGAATGTGTTCCTTCATGATTTATCTCCTTATAGTCGGATTGATTTTCATGGTGTCATCTACATGGGTCTATTTGCTTACATCTGGGATGTTTAGGGTTTGATGTCGAATACTAGATTTTGAATATGCTTGTGATGTCCCTTTGTGACTTCTTCACAATCATTCGAGCTCATTCAAAATAGGGTATCATTTCTTCATCAGGGTTCCCTTTTTCGGCTTGCATTGGCTAGGTTGCACTTGAATTGCTTGAATTTTGGAATATATGTTGAATTTTTGATATTTCTTGTGGTTTTTCTTGAGTTTTTTGTACATTCCTTTGAATGTTCTTTAGCTAGGGCATCATGGTTTTTTGTTTTGAGATTATTGTGCTAGGCTACAAAGGTTTTATGAGGCTTGGATTCATATTTAAGTTTTCAAAATTCTTGTGTTTGCAATTGAATTAATTTTTTTTGGCTAATATGATGAATTTAGTGTGAACCTTGATTGTGTCCCATGCCTTAGTTCTCATTTTTTTGGTTTGGTGGCTAAGGGGGTGCTTTGTGATGAGCTTTGAAGTAGAAATATTGAGGTGTTGCAGGTTGCACTTAGACTATTTCCTAGGGTTCGTATTTAAGCTGGGATGCATGGATTCAGGGTCAGGTTTTCAAAGGATGAAGAATTGAGGAGCCAATGAAGGACTTCAAAAAATATGTCCCCAGGAAGATTCTTCGAAGATTAGTTCCTTTAGAAAATCCCCTCCCTCGCAGATTCTCTGAATCCACTCACTCTCCAAAACTCTAAAGCTTAAGTTGAGTTATCATGTGCATGAATGGGATGCAAAGTTGACTTGAGTATCCTCTTGATCAAATTTAGTGATTTCAAGACCTTTAGGAAATCCCTCACATTATGGATTGTCCAAAATTTATTCCTTTCAAAAAATCCACCTACTGGAAGATTCTCCGAATCTGTCTGAGTGTGAAATTTTTGAGGTCTTGCCAATAGTGAAAGGGGTGTTTTAATATGATGTCACCAATTAGCATGAGTTACCATGAACCATCAAAGGATGATTAATGGCTTGAATCTATGAAGAGAGGTGATATTTTAGAGATTCCATCTCATGGAGGATTGTCTGAGCCTCATTCCTTTTTGAGAATCCGCCTAGGGGCAGATTCCCCGAAAATCCTAATGGACCCCCAAATTTCTGAAATATTGTTGAGAATGGATGAGTGCTTGAACTTTGGTCTTGCTATGATTATAGAATGATTTCATGGTGATTATGAGGGGGTTTTGGACTTGAACTGAGCTAAGCTATGCTACTTTGGAAAATTTTCTTTCTTGTGAATTCCCCAAATGTTTCAACCATAGGAGAATCCGCATGAGGGTGGATTCCCCAAAATCTATCCTTGGTCGAAATCCATGAAGTATGGAAAATCCTAAAATATTATAATGCTTCATTTTATGGTTTTGTGATGGGATTTTTTGGTTTTTATGATGCTCTAAATATTGATTATATGAGCTTCATGGGTTCTCATGGTGATTTTGGTAAAATGATTTGATATAACATAATTGTGCTCAATGCCTTAGTGATTATTGTCTGCCTCTAACAGATGTAGGCTAAAGTTAGTCCAAAAAATGATCCAAAGCAAAATCAATAGAAGCTTGTCCTAAGGAACGCCACACTAGAGCAAAAAAGATAAAATATGACTTCAAGGGAATCTAGCCAGAGACCAAAATCATTTCTACATGGAGTAATATTGATGATACAAACATCGGGCATATAGACTATGATGACTTCAAGCAGAGGTTGTTTGGGGATGCACCATCTGAGCTGGCCCAAATCATCACTAATATAGGATTGGCCTAGGTAGCAGGATTTCCTCCCACCTTGCTGTATCCAGAGCTAGTTTTGGAATGTGCTAGGCATTATGACTTAGAAAAAATAGTTATCATCGGGCCCCAAGGAAAAATGATGGTCAATCTAATAGAGGAGTCTATAGTAGAGACCTTCAACATTGGGCCACACCACAAACTAGTGAAAATTAAGATCAAGGAGGCTGTGGATTTCTATACAAAGGACCCTAACAAGGCCTTGCTAATGATGAACAATTGGATTGCCAATCCCAAATCACATTACTCAAAATTTCCCAAAATGCTATATAGAGCTGATTTCAAAATGAAGTATAATGATATGATAACTCTTATAGGTAGAGTAATGGGGATAGAGGATGCCTTTATATTTAGAAATTATATGTTCTAAATCATTTCTCATATTGTAAAAGGGACACATTACCATTGGGCAGGCATAATAAGTGAAAATTTATATGAGCAATTAAGAAGTGTGCAAGACACCAAAATGATCACCATGACATCTTATTTGGTGTATATGCTTGCCAGAAATAATAAGTACAAAGGATTTGTTGGATGTTGCGATTGTGTTGCTGATATGTGGTTTTCATTGATGTCAACACTATTGCCATCAATGTCTTAGAGGTTGTATATGTTGAGGATAATAAGAAAATTGTAATGAAATAAGTTGCAAGTTGTCAGTGGTGAAGTGAAGTTTAGTTTGTTGGTTAGTTCAGTACGTTGATGATTAGAGGTTGTGGATTAAAGGGTTTATTTTTTACTATATCTATTTTATCCACGTTAAGTTTCAAATATCTACATGAAAATTTGATCGTGTTATGAAGATTTTTATTCTGACACTTTTTATGTTGCTTCAATTGGTGTTCCTGAATGAAGGTGATGATATTTTAGCAAGTTCAGTTGCTGTGAATACTTCTCTAGTGATTCATGATGTTTTTGGATGTTTCTATATTGTGTTCTATCTATGTTACACGTCTGCATTGACTGTTGTGCTCTCGATTTGATATTTTCTCTTGCGTGTTCATGTTTTTCATGTTCTTTGCTGATAAGGTGTTGTAGCATGTTGTGGATCTTCGAGGATTAATTTTTGAATGTGGTTTGTGTTTGAGAATTTTATTATGGGTCTTCACTATGTTGTGGCCAATCTTGATTGATTCGTATTAATAATCTTTAATGTTTTGGGCTAACAATTTGTATTCATTTTATTATTTTATTGAGGCTGACATGTAGTAATGTAATTTCTTGTTGCAGATATATATAAGAGATTGCTTTATCATTTGAAGGCATGAGTGTGTGAAGTGTGTGAGTCCTATGTGTGAATATTGTTTAGATATTTCAAAGGAAGAAGAAGAATGTGAAGAAGAGTGAAGAAGAGTGAATAAGTGTTCATGTGCTTAACCAGAACTGTAATTAGGCATTAGCAGATGCTACTTTCTTAGTTCAAATTCTTGTGGATGTAATCCAAATATTTCTATAAGATAGTGAGTCTTCCTTTTGTAATTGAGTAGTAAGCTCTAGGTAGTGCAGGTGAATGCATGTGTGTTCCCCATTCATATTTCTTTATACTTTTAATAGGGTATAATCTTGTGGACTGACCTCCACTGTGGTTTTTCCCCTAACAGGGTTTCCACGTAAAAAAAATCTTGGTGTTATTTTTGTTTTTGATGTGTTGTTCATTTATGATTTCATGGTTATTGATCACATCTGAGAATAAGGTTAATAAATTGAATAAGTTTAAAATTCTATGAGAATTGATTCACCCCCCCTCTCAGTTGTCTACCCTTGTGTTGCTAATAATTGGTATCAAAGCAGGTTCCTTGGAAGAAGTTTAACATCTTGAGGTGATCCAGGATGGCGACATACAACAAGGATAGTCTAAGATTTGATGGAACAAATTATTCTCTATGGAAGACTTTAATGGAGTGCCATCTAAGATGCATTGGTGAACCCTACTGGAGCATTACAAGCAATAGGTATGTTATTCCTAAGAATGGTCCTACTACTACTACTATTGAGATTAGGGATTCTGAGTATAATATTAGGGCTAAGGAAGCATTGTTGAATGCTTTGAATAATTTTGAGATGAAAAATGTTATGGATTTGAAGACTACTTATGAGATCTAGAAAAAGTTGGAAACTTTGTATGAAGGTGATGCTAATGTGAAGATTTCTAAGTTACAAAGCATAAAATGGAAATATGAAATTTTGAGAATGGGTGATGATGAGAACATTACTACTTTCATGCAAAGAGTGAATGAACTTGTGCATGGTATTAGATGTGCTCGCAGACAGTTGGAAAAATCAGAGATTTTCGCTAAAGTGATTAGATCCTTGCTTGCTACATACAAATTCAAAGCTAATGCTATTGAGGAGCTCCAAACTATAACAAATGTAACCAAAGAAATGTTGATTGGTAAGCTTACTTCTTTTGAGTTGAGTGAATTTGGTGATGCTCTTCCTAATATAGAATCTGCATTCAAGGCTACTACTTCTGGTAGAGATAAACAAAGATATGATCCAGGTGAAAGTTCTTCTAGAAAGGTATTCAAGTATGAGTAGGAAATGAGAGAGATTGAAGAAGAGGAGAGAAAGCTAGAGGAGATTGAAGCACTTATTGTCAAGAGAGAAGCCAGAGAAGGTAAGTATAAAGGTAAATTTCCTATTAAATGTTTCTCTTGAAATAAGATAGGTCATTTTGCATCAAGGTGTCTAGAAAGAGTTCCTAAGCCAAGACCTAACAAGCCTATATTTCAAAGAAAGTGATATTATGCTACTGATGACGGTGTGGTAGATGATGAATCTGATAAAGGAAATGCAAGTGACGATGAATGGGTATTTATTGCTATCAAGGAAAATAATCCAACCCCTATTGAATCTGTTAGTTGCTCAAATGTGGAGAAAGCCATAGCGGCCAAAGTTGAAGAAAAAGATGAATGGGTGATTGAAAATGGATGCTCTCATCACATGACAGGTGATAAAAGAAAATTTTTGAGCCTGGAAAAGTATGATGGTGGTGTTGAAAGATTTGGTGATGACAAAGTTGGTGTAATTCATAGAAGAGGATCAATTTCTCTTGATGGTAAGAATAATACTAATGATGTTCTATATGTGGAAGGTTTGAAGCATGATCTCTTGAGTGTTGGAAAAATGGTTGACAAGGGATACAATCTTCAATTCAAGAATGGAAAGTGTAGAATATTGGGAAGTTCTAGAAATGTGATTGCTTCAGGTACAAAAACAAAAGATAACATCTTTCACCTGAATGTTGCTAGTAAAATTTGTCTGATTGCTCAAGTTGATGAAAGTTGGTTGTGGCATAGGAGAATGTGTCAAGTAAACTTTGACAATATTGTTAAGATAAGTTCTACTTAGGTAGTGAGATTTCTTCCTAAGTTGGTAAAGCCTACTAATACTATATGCAAGGAATATTAGTTAGGGAAGCAAACTAGAATTTCATTTCAAAGCAAATAGCATTGTTCAAAGAAGTGTTGGAGCATGTTCATACCGATTTGTGTGGTCCTTCTAGAATCATAAGTTTACAAGGTGACAAGTACTTCATGTTACTTATTGATGATTACTCTAGATTGATGTGGGTTGCTTTCGTAAGGGAGAAATCTGAAGCTCTGGAGAAGTTCAAGATTTTTAAGACTATGGTTGAGACAGGGATAGGTCTAAAAATTAAATTTTTGAGATTAGATAGAGGTGTTGAATACACTTCCCATGATTTTAATTCTTTTTGTGAAGTGCATGGGATAAAGAGAAAATTATCTATCTCGTGGACCCCTCAGCAAAATGGAGTTGTGGAAAGGAAGAATAGGGAATTTCAAGATGCCGCTAGGACTATGATGCTACAAGGAAATTTTACTCATATCTATTGGAGAGAAGCTATGAGTACTGTTGTTTACATCCTCAACCAGTTACAAGTCAAAGGTGATACTCGTAAGACCCCTTTTGAGCTATGGACTGGTCATAAGCCTACTATTATATATTTCAAAATATTTGGGAGTAAATGCTATATTAGAAGAGATGAAGAAGATAGGAAATTTTGATGCTAGGAGTGATGAAGGAATCTTTCTTGGTTATTCTACTAAGAGTAAGGCCTACCAGTGCTACAACAAGAGATTGAGGAAAGTAGTTAAAAGTGAAAATGTCAAGGTTGATGAAGACATAGCTAGACCATCCATAACCTATGGATATGATTCAGATGATTAGAATAATAGTTTAGTCATAGGAAATAAATTTCATACTCAAACTCAAGTCCAGATCATTCTAGTGAATCAAGAAAATCAAAAGGAACTAATGAAAGTGCAAAAGAAAGATCGCAAGAGCCAGAAGTTCAAGAAAATTCTAAGAATCCAAGGTATGTAAGACTAAATAATTCAAAAGATCAGATTATAGGTGATAAGAACAAAGGTGTTCAAAATAGGAGAAAAATTGTAGAAGAATATTGTCTGATTTCAAAGATTGAGCCTAATAGTGTGAATGAAGCATGCAAAGATGAACATTGGGTAGAAGCAATGAAATAATAACTATGATAAATTCAGAAGAATAATACATAGATTCTTGTTCCTAGACCTAAGGACAAAAATGTAATTAGAACTAAATGGGTCTTTAGAAACAAGCTGAATGAGCAAGGTGAAGTTGTTAGAAACAAAGCAAGATTGGTGTACAAAGGATATTCATAGATGGAAGGAATTGACTTTGAAGAAACTTTTTCCCCTGTTGCTAGGATTGAAGTTGTGAGATTATTTCTTGCTTATGTTTCTTACAAGAATTACAAGGTTTATCATATGGATGTCAAGTCAACATTTCTAAAGGTGAATTGGAAGAAGTGTATGTTGAGAAACCTGATGGATTTCAATTGATTGATTAGGGAGATATGGTTTTTTGGTTGAATAAATCATTTTATGGACTTAAGCAATCCCTAAGACCATGGTATGCCAAATGGACAAGTATTTGTTAAAGCTTTGATTTAATGAGGTACTACTGATAGTAATCTATATTTCAAGATTGATGATGATAAAGATTTGATTGTGGAAGTCTTTGCTGATGATATCATTTTTGGAGGAGATGATGGTTTTTGCATGAAGTTTTCTTATGAGATGTAGAATGATTTTGAGATGTCTATGATTGGTGAGATGAAATTATTTTTGGGATTGCAAATTACTTAGTTAGATAAAGGTATCTTCATATCTTAGTCCAAGTATGTGAAAGAATTGCTAAAGAAGTTTGGTATGGAAGATTCAAAGCTATTTGGTACACCTATGGTGAGTGGATGCAAGTTGAAACAAGATGATGATTCTCCAAAATAAAATTAAACTAGATACAAATCGATGATTGGCGGATTAATTTACTTGACTCAAACTAGACCAGATATTATGAATGTTGCATGCATTATTTGAAGATTTCAAGTTGATCCTAAGGAATATCATGTAACTACTGTGAAAAGGATTTTCAGATACTTGAAGGTGAAAATTGATTTTGGCCTATGGTATCCTAAAGGTGATGATATTACTTTGAGTTCCTTTACTGATGTTGATTAGGCAGGTGATGTGGATGACAAAAAGAGTACTAGTGGTGGTGCATTTTTCTTGGATAAGAAGCTGATTTCATGGTTAAGTAAGAAGCAGAATGCCATTTCTTTATCTACTGCAAAGGAAAAATACAATGTTGTTAATAATTGTACTCAAGTATTATGGATGAAGCAGATGCTAAAAGATATCAGAGTTGTGTATGATGAGCCCATTGCTATATTCTGTGATAATTCAAGTGTAATTAAAATTTTTAAGAATTTGGTGTTGCATTCAAAGACTAGGAATATATCTATCAATTTTCCCGTTTTGAGAGAAAAGGTTAGTGAAAAGGAAGACAAAT
This sequence comes from Sequoia sempervirens, assembly GCA_007258455.2. Taxonomy (NCBI): domain Eukaryota; kingdom Viridiplantae; phylum Streptophyta; class Pinopsida; order Cupressales; family Cupressaceae; genus Sequoia; species Sequoia sempervirens. The sequence continues at coordinate 576,451,923 of VDFB02270651.1, read as the reverse complement.
TGGAGTATGTTCCACTAAGGAACAAATTATAGACATCTTTACAAATCTTTTTCCTAAGGATACTTTTGAGCATCTCAGAGGGAAGCTAGGGGTGATTACCCCTCCTAATTAGAACTAAGATGCATTAACTTGCATCAATCCATGTATTTCATAGTCATATATTGATTCAGATTGATGTTGTGGTGGCTACTACTTAGGGGGAGTAGTCAGATGTTCAAATATGTGGTTCAAAACTTGTGTGGAGAAAAGAGATCTTTGTCATTGATGTTAAAGGGGGAGAAGATTCATGTGAAAAAATGTGAATTATTTGAGGAAGAAGAGTCATATGAGAGAAGATTTGTTGAGGATAAAAGAGTCGGAACCTAAGGGGAAGTAATTATTGAAGATAGTTGCGTTGATGGTGTTTTTCACATCATGTGTTGCCATCAATCCAAAAGGGGGAGATTGTTGGATGTTGTGGTTGTGTTGCTGATATGTGGTTGTCATTGATGTCAGCACTATTGGAATTAATGTCTTAGAGGTTGTATATGTCGAGGATATTGAGAAAATCGTAATGAAATAAGTTGCAGGTTGTCAGTGGTGAAGTGAAGTTCAGTCTGCTGGTTAGTTCACTATGTTGATGATCAGAGGTTGTGGATTAAAGGGTTTCTTTTCAAGTATATCTATTTTATCCACATTAAGTTTTAGAGATCTGAGTGAAGATTTGATCATGTTATGAAGATTTTTATTTTGACAATTTTTGTTGTTGCTTCAATTGGTGTTCATGAATGAAGGTGATGGGATTTTAGCAAGTTCAGTTGTTGTGGATACTTCTCTAGTGATTTATGATGTTTTTGGATGTTTCTAGATCATGCTCTATCTTTGTTGCATGTTTACATTGATTTTTGTGCTCATGATTCAAGATTTTCTCTTGCTTGTTCATGTTTTTCATGTTCTTAGCCGACAGGGTGTTGTAGCATGTTGTAGATCTTCAAGGATTAATTTTTAAAGGTGGTTCATGTTTGATAATTTTATTTTAGGTCTTCACTATGTTGTGGCTGACCTTGGTTAATTTGCATTAATAATTTTTAATGTTTTGGGCAGACAGTTTATATTCATTTTATTATTTTATTGAGGCCGACATGTAGCGATGTAATTTCTTGTTGTGGATATATATAAGCGATTTCTTTATCATTTGAAGGAATGAGTGTGTGAATTGTTTGAGTCCTATGTGCAAATATTGTTCAGATCTTTCAAAGGAAGAAGTAAAGTGTGAAGAAGAGTGAAGAAGAGTGAAGAAGTGTTCATGTGCTTAACCAAAACTATAATCAGGCATTAGCAGATGCTATTTTCTTAGTTCAAATTCTCGTGGATGTAATCCAAATATTTCTATAAGATAGTGAGTCTTCATTTTGTAATTGAGTAGTGATATCTAGGTAGTGTGCCTAAATTCATGTGTGTTCCCCATTCATATTTCTTTATACTTTTAACAGGGTATAATCTTGTGGACTGACCTCCACCATGGTTTTTCCCCTAACAGGGTTTCCACATAAAAAATCTTGATGTTATGTGTGTTTCTAATGTGTTGTTAATTTATGCTTTCATGGTTATTGATCAGATCTAATAATAAGGTTAATAAGTCGAATAAGTTTAAAATTCTATGACAACTAATTCACCCCTCCTCTTAGTTGTCTTCCCTTGTGTTTCCAATAGGATTGAGTTGTAGATGATCCCTTGATCAGGTCAAAATTTATGATGTCTTCCCTTAGCTTCAATTCAACACAACCAACTATAGGAGAGTGAATTATGCATTCTTTATGTACATCACAAGGCTATTACAGGATGCATTTCATGTAAGAATCTCAACTGAGGCCATGGAGTTGATAAGGAATTATGACTAATGGTTCATCCAATTTCTGAAATTTTCTTATATTAGGATAGAAGGATCACCAGTAGTACCATTGAGGCTACCAACAAACAAGCTCATTCCATTGGAGTTGGCAAGGAAAATGGTGGCCTTCAATGTAGTAGTAAAGGAAATGCATAAACCAACACTGGGAACTGAATTCCCCTTAACGATTGAAGGCTTATAGGCTTGGCCCTCAATTCAAAGTGCTCAATATGATGAGAAAGAAATGGTGCATTGCAATTTTTATTTTCACATAAACAGGGACAACCTTGACCCTTATGGTGTTGCTCAAAAATAAGAAAATAGAGAATATAGGCATAAGATCCATGTAGAGGAATATTGGGCCATTTGTAGGGATGAGTTTGAAGTGATCAAGAGGAGATGTTCAATGATATTCTTCAAAATGATCATATTACATAGAATTTCCCATGTCCGAGACCAAGTGGATGATGATGGGAAATTCCTCCAGGACCATGATTATGAATAGTACAAGGATAAGCCACTTCCCCCTATCAATTGGTCTCAGGAGGAGGTTGTTGATCTTAATGTAATCGATGCCCCTATTTTGAGATACTCCAAGTTGTGGGTGAAGCACAAGATTTTGGAGTTGGAGGTGGATGGGACAAAGTTCACATATGATCTAATGGAAGATCATGAATCCCACTCAGAGGAAGAAACAAAAACAACCAAGGATGCCACAAAAGAACTCCCTTTCAGAGGAGGAAGGAGATAAGTCTCAATTTGTTATCAAAAGGAGAACAAGAAGCTAGGATAAAGGAAAAGAGAATAGGAAGCGAGTAGCCAAGGTAGGAAATTCTTCAAAGGAGATTACTGAGGAAGGTAGTGAGGAAGTTCAACTTCCAAAGAAAAGAAAGATAATAACTGAAGGTCAGAGGTTAGCTAAATCCAAAAGGGCTAAGGTTACTGAGGAAGAGGCTACTAAACCTAAGGTGGTGGATGTTGAAAGCTCTATAGAAAAGCAATAGGTATATGTGAGGAGAATTTCTCCTAAACCCAAGACCACTATAGTAGAAAATGTGGATAAACAAAAGGAGGTGACCATTGAAGAGGCACCTACTAATGATCTTATAGAAAATATGGAGAAGACAACTCCAGGAAATAGTTATCCGCTTTCCTCACTAATAAAAGATGTATAGATTAACAAAGATACTGTTAATCAAGAAGATAATACTGAAAAAGAAAATGTTTTAGTTAATCCAGAGGAAGAGATACAATATGAATAAGTTCCCACACCAAAAGGTGGGAAATTGAGTGATTTTGAAAATCAATTGGAAGAGAAGGAGGTACAGAATAAGGAGGCAACCTCTGAGGTTACAGTGGAAATGTAATCTCAACCTCCATAAATGAAACATACTGATATGCCACATATTGAAGTGGAAGGTGATGACAAGTATGATGGAGGTAAGCTTGACGAAGATGAAGATAAGCTTGATAGGGATGAAGAACAAAAAAACCAAAGAAAAGATGATGTGAATGTAAAATTTTTTGAGGATAGTCATTCTCATGATAAACTAGAACAAGATACTTCCCAGAAGGATGCAGAAACAAAGCAACCAATTTCCCAATAGTGGCTAGAAAAGAGGGGTATGTGCAGGATCATCATGGAAAAAAGAGGCCCTTAAGTGGCAAAAAAATTAGAAAAATTAGAGTTACGCAACTTGACATAAAATTTTGAATAAGTTGTCTATATTATTTCAAAAATATGTAAGAATAGAATCTGTAGCAAATTGAATGTAGTTTCTAAACTACTAGGTTTTTATAAAAAAAAAAAAAAAAAATCTATTTGGTGAATATTTGAAAATTCAATGGAGTAGTACTTAAATTTCAGGGAAAAAATATGAAGTAGGCGTCTGTCTGACCACCCTAACCACAATAAAATGATAATATTTTTTTTATAAGATTTTAGATATAAGTACTCATGTTTTGATGTGATGCATTTTTTTTTTTGTAATTTTTTCCCAAGTAAACAATTAATTATGAATTTTTTATTACAACTTTTAAATAAATATAAAAAACTCATATGTCTGAACACCTTACCTTGGTCAAAACTTTATGAAATTCAAATTTTCTTTTTTTAATCCTATAGTATGTGAAGCATAGAATGCGACACATGTTTTGGATTCAAAAGATGTGATACCATTTGAAAGCTATAGATGTTTTTCAATCAGTCTATCAATCAGGACTTTAGTTGTAATTTGAATAGAAAATGAATAATAATTACTTATTAAATTCAGAGTAAAGCATAATTTATATTGGTGGAAAGCTGAGAATCTCCTTTAAAAATCATTTTTCGTTTCATCAATTTTGGGTAAAAAAAAGTCGTCAGCCACATACCCATCATATTGCCACTTTTTGGCTCATCATGATTTTGCACATACCCAAAGATTAGAGTAGAAAGAAATAATTGTGGTGGATGAGATCCCAAACTAGGAAAGGTTTTAGAAATTTGGGGACAACCAAAGGAGAGAAAGAGGGAAAGAACTATTTCTATGTTCACCAGGCATGAATTTGATAATAGATTTTTCCATGTTGTTGCTCCTACAAAGAATAAATATGAAGATGAGGTGAGACCTTCATATTATAAGGTTCAAACAATAAACTTGGGTCCCACCACAAAGGATCATGAAAAGGAAGAATTCCAAGAGTCTTCCCAGGAAATTTTAAGGAGATTGGACAAGGAGACCGAAGAGAAGGAAAAGCTATAGAAGCAATTGAAAGAGGTGTACAAGTATGTGTAACATTTAGTCAAACCACTATAGACACAAAGTAGTGAGGGATCCTCCTTCTTAGAAGGGATATTATCAAAAGAAATGGTATCAAAAATTTAAAGGTTGAAGTTCTCTGTGGGAAACACCCAAGAATTGCTACAAAGTGTTAGTGAGAGAGGGTATAGCATGATTGAAAAGGTGCTACAAATGCATGAAAAGGAATCATCTTTTTTTTTATGACATGGCACTATTTCTTATTGAATGCAAGGATCCAAATGATACTATTGTCAGAGAGCTTGAGAAAATGTTTGAGGTGCCAATAGAAGAATTAATCAAGGAAGGTGTCCTTATAGTGGAGAGTACTGAGAAAGCCATGAAATGGAAAGAGGCCTTCAATTTCATAAATGAGTTAAGAATGAAAGCACACAAAAATATATCAAAAGCTCAGAGCAAGGTGAAGGAGAGTTTTGATAGCTGCATTACCTTCCTATAGGTAGTTACTAGAAGAAAGAAACCTAGAAAGAAGAATTTGAATTTTGGGAAACTTCACAAATGGTGGCATGAAATTTACTCTCGAGGTGATAGTGGTCCAATAGTAAAGGACCAATTGGAAGATGCTGCAATTTACATATTTAGCTTGGATAGATATCAAAACCTTTATGCTGACTGGGAGAAAACCCTAGCTAAGTATAAAAGAGAACTAATTTAAATCAAAGCTATAATTAATTTAATATCTATTCCAACCTAGGACAACCTAGATGATATAATTTTAAAAGTCAAAGAAATTTCTAGAAGGATGGAAGGAGAAAAGGAGAAAGGCGATGGCCAGGCTAGACAATCTTGAGAAGCATGCCATCTACCTTGACCTAGGAAAAAGAACAAGTCGGTTGCATCTTGGATTCCATGCCATTTAGTGTATTAAATTGTAGAGTTGACTTTTTGAGGCTGACCCTCTTTATTTTAATGTAAATTTGTATTTGGGGAATTTTTAGGGGGAAATAGGGCTAACCTGTCTAGCTGACCTAACTAAAACCCTAATTTGGGCTAACCTAAGGATGTAATGCTATAAATGGATGTTTTCTCCTCATTTTCAAGGGTTAGACTATTGAAAAAAATTGGAATCTTAGCTAGAACCTTGGAGAAGTGCTATAATACTTGGGATACTTGAATTGTTGCAAATTTTGGTGAAGCATATACAAGTGAGTATATTGTTATTTGGTGTTCTTATTTGTGTTATTCATCTATGAATGGTTCTTGCATTTTAGATCTTTGATATATTTCTCTAAGTAAGTTATTTATGAATAATCTTAGAATAGTTGTAGTTCAGTTGTGTTTATGATAGAGCATTTGAAGTGTTTGAGAAAAACTTGGTCCATACTTTTAGTAGCTTACTGATTGTGAGTTGTTGTGTAATGGTAGCCTAAGCCTATATCTTATTGTGATTAGCTCAATTATGGGTATTTACTCATTTCAATGCCATATTTGGGTTTGTTGGGAATAAGGTGTTTCAACCTTAGAGTCCTAAAATTGAATTATTTAATGTATTATTGTATTTATTTGTTTTAATTAATTTCCTACAATGTCATGTCATTAAGTGGGACCCACTGGCTGGGTGGCATCCCTATTGGAGGTGACTATATGAAAAATATTCATCACATGTGGAGGTAGGCATCCCATCTTGGAATCATGGACCTAGGACAAGTGATTTCATCTCTATGATGCGTCATAAGGTATATTTTGAATGGAGAAAGTGTGGTGCCTTAGTGGGGTATGAAAAAAGTGTGAAAGAATAAGTATGAGAGTCATGTTTGACTTATTCTTTATTTGTTGAAAGTGTTGTAAGTGTTATCACCTGAAATTTCACCCTATTGAACCTAATGTTCAACACCTCAGTGTAACATGGGAAGACCTCTAAAGCTGTGGGTCACTTGTAGATAGAGGTCAACCTTCGAAGAAGGATGGCTTCCTTTGGTACTGATCTTGTAAGGAAAATGGAGAAGGAGAATACATAAAAATAAAACTAATGCTATGGTGATATACCGAACTGAGAAGAGCAATGGGATACTTAGCTTACACTTGAAAATTGTCAATGACCATAAGATTACACATCAAATTCTGTAAGCTTGGCATTAATATTTCACAAACAGGTTCAATTCACACACTTTTTCAAAAAAGGAAAATATTTTCATAGAATAGAATCCATGTGCAATTATATAAAAACAACTTGTGAATTTTATAATGATACTTTTTGCAAAGGAAGGCATGAAAGACAAGATAAAGTTATAAAGGAATGAAAGAAATTCACAAAAATAGCTTGATCATTAACCTGAAATGCACAACACTTTGCAAGAACAAGATGGTAATCTGAAACATCAACAGTGACTAAGGTAAACTCTATATATTATGCTCCAAAATGAGTTACAAAATTGTGCTAATCTGAGAAAGGACCATAAAAGTCACAGACTTTTGAAAAGCATTAAGGAGAACTCCTTTACACTAAGGAAAAAATGCCATATATACTGAAATGTGTTGGCCCCTAGGGCTTACAAAAAATCCTCCTCCAGAAGGATCTGCCTTTAGATCTTTTGAAGGAAGTTAATGCTACGTCCCCGCTATCCATGTCAGTGAAGAGTTGCTCCAGGTATGGCCTACTTGATCTTTTACAACACTCGCATTAACTTTTGGTCTCATCTCTATCTTCTAACTTCTCTGTCAAGCTGCTTTGAATTCCCTAAGGTACTATCATTAATGCTTATCAACCCTTGCTAGTTGATATTCTAGCTGTTACTATGACTCACAACTTCTTCCTTTCTATCTGATTCCTGCTCTAGATCTTTCTACAAGTTGATCCCTTCTGGAAATTACATCCAATTTTCCTTGTAGTTAGCCTCCATAGAGACAACACTACTACCTCTGAACTGATTCATCACCCCTAATCACAGAGCAAATCCATACCACTACATTCTATTGATCTTCTTCACAAGGATAGTCATGACAGTCAAACTACCTGTGATTCACCCTAGTGTCTTCTGATTGGTTGAATTTGTGCCACATAGATTTCTAGTCAGTCAAAGGTCTCTTCCTTATAATCGTATGTTGGTGAGACACTAATCGTGTCTCCCCAATGTGATTAGACCTCAGAGCAATGCTCAGAAACACAAACAACAGTCGGCAATACCTCATAGTAGGTTTGGTGTGTCATACCGATATCCTTATTTCATCACCCAGATAGCTGCATTCAGTGAGAGTCTCTCTAAAACCTTCAATAGACCCATTGCTATTGGAAAGACTTTGGATGTCAGGGAGAAGTCATAGTAGGTAGCTAGAGTCACACCAACATGCCTATTTCATTTGGGAAGACATACGACAATCGACAAGACCTTATGGCGAGTGGCTAGAGTTATATTGATATCACAAAAAACCATCGTCAAGACTCTCTTAGTTGGCAAGAGGTCACAATGAATGCTAAGAGTCCTACCATCTCCTTTCTTTCACTCTGAGCTCCCTTCATTTTGGTAAGACCCTATCGGGTCGGGGAGACCTCACAACAACCCCTTCAATGTTTCTCGAGTTTGAATGCTTCAGCGGAGTCGGGGCTGGGATGAAAACCAAAATGGGACTGGTAAAACAAAGAAAGTTCCCAAATAAAGAAAGCAAGGTGGGATCGGAACCAAAACCGATCCTCGAGCAAAACATAGTGGGGGTGGGGTTGGAAACAAATCCAACACTGAAACTTTCATCAAGTTTCAAGTTAGGATTATGTCCCAAACTCACCTCCAAAAACATGCAAAGACAACAAAAAAGGGATGAAAAAGGAAGAAAAAGAAGGGGAGGAAACACCCCCCGACCACAGAAAAGAGAAAAAAGGTAAGACAAATGAACAAGCCTGGAAAAATCAGAACTGGGACTAGAACAAAAATAGGAACTGGAACTTTGAAAAAGTTCTAGTTTCGGTTCCGGTCCCCGTCCTGGGTCTGAAAAAACAAAGGAAAATGGGAAAACAAGGCAATGACACAAGATGAAAAGGAAACCACCCCACGATCAAATGCAAGGTCAAAAGAAAACAAACACACAAAAGCGTGGAATCAGAACCAAAACTGGAATAAAAACGGAAACTGGAACTTTTGGAAATATTCTAGAGTTTGGTTCCAGTCTGACTCCAGCTCCGATAGAACAAAAGAAAAAAGGGTCAGACAAACAAAAAATCCCGGCAGAACCAGAACCGAGATGGGACCAAAACCTAGAACTTCAGAAAAGTTCCAGAGTCCAGTCTCAGTTCTGGTTTTGCCCCTAACAAAACAAAGGGAAAAAGGGCATGAATAAAACTAAACAGAAGAGGGGAAGAACAAGACAAGGACACAAGATGAAGACCCACCCAAAACTGAACACCTGCATGTTGGGCTCAACCCTCTTGGGAGCCACATTTAATCCATGTGCTGAATTAAAAACATCATTTTCCCTTGCTGCTGAAAGCATGGGTTACCTTGCCTGATTGAGCCTGTAGGTGAAAAAATGGGTAATAGTAAGTGTGAAAAACTTTTATGGCACATGTTATATGACATTTGTAAGGAATTTTTCATAACACACTATAAGCATGAACTAGGTGCCTAAGCTTGGGAGAGAGGTTTTGCATGTTATGACAACTATAAGAGCTGTAAGAGAATGTTGTACAAATGTCCAAATCATGCCTATGGTGTGAGATATTATTACCACATGGGTTTGGATGCCTAACCTCTTCTAGAAGCTTCTCAAAGTTTGTATCTCCTATAAATAGGATACCTTGCATTGTAGAATGCATAGTTTGATTGCAGGTATTGAAGTGTTGTTGGATTTCCTCCAAAAGAGCAGGATGAAGTCTCCATGTTAAGGTTGTGAGCCTACAAGTGTATTGTAACCTTATTGTTGTAGATTAATACATTGGTTTGATGCTTTGGAGTGTGGGGTTTTTTACCCAAAAGGGTTTTCCCCACGTATATCATGTTTTGTTCTCTTCTGTATATCTCTCTTCTATCCTTTGTGTTTCCCATTCTTGAAATGTTAATTTACATGCCGTTATGTTGCTGAAATTTTATTAGCTATGAAACTACGACAAATTTCCTAGAAGGGTTAATGCATGGGAAATTAAATTATGTTTGTTTCCGCTTTAAGGCATAGTAGTATTTGCTTGTATCAAGATGATTAAAATCTGATTTATTTTAAGAAGGATAAGATACTGAAGGTGCATACTGAATCTTAGAAGGTTTTTTGATTTCGTCATTCCCTTTCAGGGTTGATGTGTGAATGCTTCATAATCTAAAAATCTTCATGCCTTAGGAGATTACACTATTTCTATGATATTGTAGATTTAATCTGGGTTTTGCAGGAATTGGTTTGAAGGATTGGTCCATTTTGAATGCTCTGTTACTTTCATGATTGATCTTAGGAGTTAGATTTATAATCTCTCTAAAACTGTTTAATCTTTTGCTATTTCTTTGAATATATGGGTTAGTGTTATAACCAAAAAGCATCATTGCATTTCCATATTTGATGAACCTGATAGTTTCCAACATTTTTTTGTAAGGCCCCTTGTGATTACCAACAATTTCACATATTATAATTGAGTTGTTTATGCATTGTCAAGAACTAACTTTAGAAACCTTGGGTTTATCTCTTGAGGCTTGCTGATAGAGATTTACCTTTCAAGAGAGATAGGATATCACATTTTGTTTGAGTTGTTGTTGTTGTATAGAAAATACCATCAACACCCTCAAGCTGGATTCCTTTACTAGACACGTCTTGTTTTTAGAAGCCAAAATCCTTCTATTTGGTGGTGCGGGAGGTTGGACCTTTGAAGTTGTCCCACATACTCGCGGTTTATTATAGAGATGGAAAATTTCTCTTTAGGGAATTTAGAACTTGGTATGCCTGATAAGTGAGTGTCGTGGAGGGGAGCTAGTGCTACCAAGTTCCTATGCTATCCACTCTAAATAAGCACAACTAGAGAAATATAAGTGGGAACCCAGTGAATATTGTCCTTTCTAACCTTAGGATTTGTGCTTATTTTTTTAAAAATCAAACATTTTCACATCAAACTAGACCAAAAACAAGTGCTTGATGCTATATTTTGTGTTTTCCAATTATATTTCATCAGAAACAATCGAAACATAGATCAAAACCATTTCAAAAACATCAAAATTGTCAAAATAACATTCTAGAAAATCATAACTGTCAGACACAGAGCCACAACTATTACTACGAACCACAACTAAGACCTAGAAAACTGCAACTTACTTTTTGAAACACAATCGCTAAAAATAAAGTGGCATTTGATAACCTGAATCACAACTGTCTAACACATTTGTTGAAAACTGAGCCACAATTGTCTGCTAAACAAAAAATTATAAAATACGTGTCTAAAATCTAATCAGAACAATTTCACAGTGACCTCTAACTTATAAACCAGAGACTTGCAAGATTCACCAACTCATTTTAGCATTCCCATTAGAAATACATTGCATTGTAGGTTACATTCCTTCATCCTTTGCATTGCAAAAATTAGACTTTGATTCTTAGGTTTCATTTAGGCCTTTAGATTTTGAACATAGGGATACCTTTGAGGTTTTGTAAATTCTTGGCTACATATTCTATTTGTCATTTACCATTATCCTATTCATTGTCTTGTCATTGTCACGTTATCAAGTTTGAGTCTTAGTCTTCTGTCCTTGTCTTGGATCTATTTTTTCAAAGTTGTCCTCTTATGGTCAATGAAATTTGGAATTTGTTGCCTTTGGTTCACATTAGCTTGATTTCCATCATATGTTTAAAATTTTAGCATTTATTTGCATTGTCTTGCCCTCATTTAGACTCATATTGCTTAGATTGCACTTTGCATCCTTATTCCAAAAATACAAAAAAATAGCTCATTTTACCTTAGCATTATCATCATATTATCATCAATATCCTTTTGCATCCATTAATTTCATTATCTTTGCATCCCTATACTCCAAAAATACAAAAAAATATCTTAATTTCATTTTAACCATAGTTTCATTATTACTTTGATCTTCAATTAGCATCAACTAGTGACCTTATCACTCACCTTGATCATCAATCAATCTTTAGCATCCTTTAGCATTCATTATCGCCCATCCTTTGGGGAATTATCATCCTTGCATTATCAACCTTGCATTATCAACCTTGCATTATCATCCTTGCATTAACATCCTTGCATTTTCATATCCTAAAATCTAAAAATCCAAAAACATAGTTTAGCTCATCACCATCTCGCATTTCCCTTCAACTTGTACAAGTCTCACATGGTTGAAACAAGGTCAAAAGCCAAAAGAAAGGACATGGATTACTTTAGTGATTCAAATCATTCTTCATCTCCAAACACACCACCAAGAGATCAAACTAATCCTTGTGAAAACTTGGGCCTAGAAGAATTTAACAAAAAGTTGACCCCTCAAGAAATTGAAAGAGCTTATGAGGACCCAAGAGTTTTAAGCATGGTTTATCAACTTGTTAGTGCTAACCCTAACAATTTTTTCTACACACTAGCTAATAAGGGGGCCAAGTTACCTCAATACTTTTATGTATCAACTATTATAGAAGAGGAAGTTGAAAATTCATTTGCACTTGGCATGCCCTCATCACAAAAAATGTCAAACATACCCCTTGGGACAACTACACACATGGCTACCACCACCACACATCCCAAGTATCCCAACAATTGGAAATAAGGTAACCCATACCTCTACTCAAGGGTAAGGTTTCACGTTTTGAGGTTCCTCAAATACCATGGGTAAAACTTTACAAACCCCCTTTTTCAAAACATGAATTAAGGTTCCACTTCACAAGGTCCTATGCCTTTGATCCAAAATGTAAACCAAGGTTCTACACCTTAGACTCAAAATGCGAACCAAGGTTATATACCCTCATCTCAAAACACAAATCAAGGATCATTAATCCAATTTCAAATCACACCTTCATCAAGTCAACCCCCACCAAATAAACCTATAAAGGCTCACATTATCTCACGAAGGACCCCAAATCAAAAAAATAATCAAGGGTTTATCCAATACTCAAAAATTAAAATCAAGGGTCTATTCCATCACTCCAAAATGATAATCAAGGGTCCCTTCTATCATTCCAAAACTCTACTCAAGGACCTACACCTACATGTCAAAATACCAACCAAGGACCTACACCATCACACTAAAGTGTTAATCAAAGACCTACACCTTCATATCAAAATGCCAATCAAGGAAACATTCCTTCATCTCAAAATACCAATCAAGGGATCATCCCTTGATATCAAAATATCAATCAAGGGCCTACAACTTCATGCAAAAACATCAATCAAGGTTCCATACCTTCATTTTCAAACCAAGGACTAAATTTTCAAAACCAAAACAAAAATCAAGGGTCTACACCTCAATTCCAAAACACCATACCAAATGAAAACATGAAATTTGGAAAAAACCTTAATGCCAATTTCATTCCAAGTCAAAACAACACACATCCATATGGAAACCAAGGTCCCATGTCACAAAGCATCAATCCTAATCCAAATCCAGTGTATGACCTTAATACCAACACTATGACATCACATCTGTATACTCATAAAAATGTTCATGTCTATAATCATGGCAATTAATTAAATATTTATTATTTAATTAGTTTTCTAAAATCCTCTACATATGATTAAATTTAATTAATTTAATTATATTGTTCATTCATCTTATTCTTCCTTCATAATTAAATAAATTTATTTTATTTAATTAGTTTCATACGTCAACTTAATTAATTAAATAAATACATTTTTATTTATTTAAATTAATTATCACAGTTTAAATTTAAATTAAATCTTTTGATTTAATTAAGTTTAAATATCTCTTTTTCTTCTATTTTAATTTCTTCTTCTAATTAATTAAATATTTCATTTAATTAATTTCATAAATGTGATTTAATTAAATAAACCTTATTTAATTAAATATCTTATGCTTTCTTTCTAAATCACAACTAGATATTTTATTATCTTCTATTTTCTTCTCATATCATAATTAAATATTTTATTTAATATGATATCTTCTACTTTCTTCAAAAATCCTAATTAAAGCTTTCTTCTTATCACAAACTTTCTTCTGCTTTCTTTAAAAGCTTAATTAAATATTTTATTTAATTAAGAAAATCTGCATGTCATCCACAAGTAAATAATTGAATTTTTAATTCATTATTTATCATCTTTAAATCTTTCTAATATCTTCTAAAAAAAGATTATTTTCTATCATCTTATCTTATCTTTCTTTGAAAAGGAAAACAAAGCTTGTTTTTTGTTTTTCTTCTATCTTTTTCTTCAGTTTCATCCATCTTCGACCGTTTGATCTATTAAGAATTATCATAGCCATTGATCATAACAGCCAATCAGAAGCTTTTGAAAACTCTATAAATAAAACATCTCACAATTCATTTAGGAGGTTGATTCTTAAGTATCCTCACTTTGTCAAAATTATTCTTCAAATATTCTATCTTTCATCCATCATTCTCCTTCAAACCTTTACCATATTGTTATGCTGCAGAATTGAGCAACCAACATTCCTCCAACATTCAACCTTCGAAATCTTGCATCCTTGTGCAGGTGGAGAAGAGCCATGGAGATCAATCAACACTAGTTTGAAAATCAGTTCGCATGTTATTTATTTATTATTCTTATTTTTCATTCTAGTTTGTACTTCATGGTGCTTGATAGGATTTAATTTGTTTATTGTCTTCAATGCATTTAAACCTTTGATTTATTTACCTATCTACATTCTGGCACCCACCGTGGGGCCTATTCCCCCATTTTAGACTTCTTTCTTGTAGGTTTTCTTGTAGTTTTTTTTCTTGCAGGTTTTCTGACATTCGACAGCGCGTCTGGGAGATTCAAAAAAATTTCGTTTTGTAGGTACTTTAGTGCATATGAAGACTGTTTCGATGCATATGGGAATTTTTGAAGAGCATTTAGGAATTTAATTAGCACATATAGGAGATCATTCGACACATTTACATTTTAGTCTAGTGCATATAGTGTCTATTCTTGTGCATTTGGGCTCTGTTCTTGTGCATCTGGGTTCTGTTCTTGTGCATCTGGGCTCTGTTCTTGCACATCTGGGTTATGTTCTTGCGCATCTGGGTTATTTTCCTATGCATTTGGTCTATTCTTGTGCATCTGAGATTTCTTTTAGCACATCTGGGACTTCTTTTAGGGCATCTGGGACTTCTTTTAGCGCATCTGGGAATTTTTTTAGTGCATATGAGGTCTATTTTAGTGCATACACTTTTGTTTCAGCATTTTTTTTTGTCAATCTTAAAATGGCCTTATCTTGGTCATTTTTTGGTCTTTTTCAGTTCTTTTTTTTTATTTGGGGTAAAATTTCATAAGCTATCCAATGGTGCTAGTTTTCATCAATGTTTACAGAGTTAAAGTTCTCAAATTTTCATATATTCTTTAGCACATATGACTTTTGTTCTAACAGATTTTTAATTTGTTTCTTTTTTCCTTATGACTTGTTGGTGAATCATATGGAGCTGGAAAAGTGTTGGAATAAGTCACAACATCAATTTGGAGAGTGAAAATAACCAGGTGCACGCGTTTCATCCTTCATCTCTTAATCTTGTTTGTCACATCTTTCAATTTGGGACATAAAATCAAATCTTGTTTGATCACATCATTGCAATTGGTTTAAAAAAATCTTGTCTTCAATCACATTTCAAAAATTGGGTCTAAAATTAATCATTGTCTTCCATCACATCTTGATTTGGGATCTAAAAAGAACGAGTGCTTCATTGTTTTCTTCTAAACATCTCAATTTTCTAAAGGGAAATTAATCACTGTGAGCGTGAATCAAGTGTGTGTGTCTTCCAAAACACCTCACTTGGTTCACTTTTGTCATACCTTTTTTAGGAGGCCTGCTTGGAGCACACACCCCTCCAAGGGACGACCTCAATCAAAGTGTGAATCGAAAGACACGCTTGTTTGGAAGTTGGAATCTTGTCACTTTGAGCTAAGCCCCAAAGAAATTTATACCTTTTGGAAGTGAAGGTGAAGGGTGGGTTACCCCTTTTTCCTGGCTTATTGGCAGAATTTTTCTTTCAAATCATTCCTTAGTCAACCTTGTGCAAACTAGCTTGAGACTTAACTGGACATACCCCACTTGACTAGTCATAGGGCTTGTTGGTGTGTCTTCTATGTGTGCTTGTTATTACATTATTCAAATTTCAAAATTCAAACTTGCTTATGTATCTTTGCATGAGTGATTTATGGTTGTACATGTGTGATTCATTTAAAAATTGTCCAATCAAGTTAAAAACCAAACACATAAAGTCACTCTACACATTCTTCCAACACATTCATATCCAATCACATCAACCCTAATCAATCCAAGTCTTCCAATCTAATCATTCCACATCATCACCATCACCACTTGTCAAAATGGTCATAATCATAAACAAGCCCAATCCTAAACCTAAGCCCGAGATCATAATTCAAGGAGTTCCTTTTCTATAGTCCAAATAATGAAACAAAACCAAAACCTAAAATCAGACTTCGAGGGGTTTCTCCTTCCACCTCATACCAATCTTATCCATCCACTTTTTCATACGTCAATGCCACATCAACCTATCAAGCCACATCACAACAAACACATGTGAACTTAAGTTCTACCTTGCAACAAGGCCAAAATTCCTCAAGTATTAATGCCACTTTTGACAAGGGAAACACCAATCTAGTTCATGCACCCTTACCATCATCCAATCAAAA
Organism: Sequoia sempervirens; assembly: GCA_007258455.2. Lineage (NCBI taxonomy): Eukaryota > Viridiplantae > Streptophyta > Pinopsida > Cupressales > Cupressaceae > Sequoia > Sequoia sempervirens. Next base: position 576,435,527 of record VDFB02270651.1, on the reverse strand, counting down.
CCAAAATCCTAAGCCAACACCTTCCACTCATACACCTACAAAGGATGTGAACCAAGGGCTACTAGCAAGGAATCAAACATTGCCATGTCATTCAACACATATACCTAAACATACAAAAGAATCCTCAAACATTATGCCAAGTCCTTCAAGCCAACCATGTCATCCACAACCCCTTGAGCCAATTCCAAAGTCTCCCCTCGTAAGTACAAGTCACCCTCTATCATGCTTCTATGTTGTTGACCATCAAGAACATGACAAGTCTCTCCATGAGAAATCCCCTTCCACCTCCATTCCAATAAGTCATGAGGTATTTCAAGAGCACAATCCTAAACATGCGGAAACATTACCCTCTCATCCACATAAAGATCAACACCCTCCCAATGATTTCATTCATAACATACCTGATACTATTCATGATCAATCTTTCATCTTTGATCAAGACCCTTTTTATGATCAAGAAGACCATGATGATCCTCTTAGCCAACTTTATGCATTCCATGGTCAAGAGCTTTCCATCTCACCCATCCATGATGCACAAACATCCACTTCCCTTCATGAGACATATGCCTCCCAAACACACATAGAAGATCAAACAAATAACTTGGATCTAAGTGAACACAATGCTAATAAAGATCCTCATGATCCTCCATCACCCACTATCGACCCCATTGCACTTCCTCTATCATATCCTATTGGTATTTCCACCCTCATTCATGAATGTTCCTCCTTAGAACAACAACAAGCATTATCTTCTCCATCCAATAAGGAACTCGTGTCTAGTGTTTCACCTACACCTAGTCCCATTATACATTGCACACTCCCAAATATGAACCATCAAGGTAAAGGTCTAGACCTTCATAAACAAAGTATTTTGGATCCCATCCATGTCAAAATCCCTCCACGCTCTTATGGCCTTGGACCTACACCCCAAGGACAACAACCTAAATATGTTGGTACTTCCTCCATGCATCCTAAGTCCACTTTCCATCATAAAGCCTATCGTATCCCTAAAATATATGTTGCCACCCCCCCTCCATCATCCTACAAATGTCAAAAGCATGTGACCATACACCTTCCACCATCAAATCTTCCACCATTGCTTCCAAATCCTAATATCCCTCCATCTAATCTACCTCCACTTCTCCCAACACCTAATATCCCCATTATCCAATCCCCTTATCCCTCTATCCATAAATACCCTAACATTCCTAATCATGACCAACAAATGCACGCATTGTATAAACATGAAGCTTCCACCCATTCCACCATACCCATGGGATTCAAAAGCAAGAATTTCAATACCTCTACCTATAAAGTCAAAAATCCTAAGGGTTCTCATGCCTTAGGACATCAATACAAAAAGTCAAAGAAAAGTACATCTAAAAAGCTATATAAGCTCATACCTCCAAAAGTAAAGGCCAAAACTAAATTGGTTTGGGTACCTAAGCAAAAAGGAAGCAAGTTAAATGAGGCATCTATATCACAAAATCCCCAACCATCCACCTCCACCCTACTTTCTCATTCCATTCAAAAGTCTCAAATTCCTAAGTCCCACAAGCCAAATAAAAATAATAAAAATACTAAGTCTATGTGGGTACCAAAAACACATCATCCACCACCTCCTAAGAAAACATCTCCATTTTTTCCTACACCCTATCCACATCAAAAGCTTCAATGTTTATTACAGTGTGTGCAACCATTGGTCATGGTTCCCTTCCATTTCACAACAATTCCACATACCTCCATCTCCCCATCCTTCAACTACTATCCTACATATCTTCCCAATCACCTCCCTATGGTCCATGCTTTTGCATAAACCTTTCATCCATCCTTTTTTACAAGTCCTATTCAATCCACATCATCATCCACTATTCCCCATCCATTTTTGTATAAGCCTCTCATAATCTACCATCTACCTACTCCATTTCCATTTCATGTCATCCCTTACCAACATCTATGAGCATAATGACATTTGAAATAGTCCATGCAATGACATCCATATCTAATGGGACTACCACCTTTCATGGAACTAGAAACTTGAGTCCCTCCTATCCATATTCCCCTTCCCCTATCCAAATTTTTTTTTTTTAAATTAAAAAAAAGAAAAAGTAATGAGGAATCTCTTCGTCCAACGGTGAAAACTTGGTAAAAAGGCACCTTGGATAAGTACCATGATGAAAACCTAGCAAATAGGCGTCATGTGTAGGTTGATCTTCTATGCCACTTACACTTGGGGGCACAATGTATTATCTATCCAACCTATCATTTTCATGTCATATCATTTCCATCCTACCTACCATCTTTAGCCATCATACATACCTATTATATTGAGTCCATTCATCCACCCTTCTTCTTTTGATCTTGATGAAGATATAGGGGAAAAATGTTGAAACATGTCTTGGATATCTTTTGATATACCTCATCCTTCCAAACAAGCCTATCATTATCCTATTGCCATAAGCTTTGTCATGAAAAATCCTAATTCTTGTACCTAGAATGGGGCATGTTATTCCTATGCAATATAGTCTTTGGAAATCACATTCTTGCTCTCTTATGATGCATAGATCCATTTCATTCACTATGACTTATCCTTTCCATCCATCCATATATCATGAGCCTTTTATCCATTATCTCATCATCCACCCTTTCATCCATCAATCCCCTTTATCTCCTTGCACCTAGCCTTGGTTTTCCCCTTGTCATTGGTATCTAGCACAAAGGCTACTCAAATTTTCATCCTTTGACACCTCCAAATATTCTCAAAAATCCAAAAAATCAAAATATCTCAAAACTCCAAAAAAATAAAAACATTTCAAAAATACAAAAAAATCAGAAAAAGTCTTGAAGAAATACAAAAAAATCAAAAAAAGTCTTGAAGTAATACAAAAAAATCAGAAAAAGTCCTGAAAAAATACAATAAAAAAATCAAATATCCAACAAAAATCCAAGCAATAAAATCATTTCAATCACATCAATTCTTCTATCCAATCATTCAACTATCCTACCAAATCAATCATCTTCATCAAAACCATTGCAACCAATCCACTCAATCAAAATCATTCCAATCAAATCAATTCTTCAATTCAATCAATTGATTATCTAATCAAATCACTTCAACCTAAATCATTCCAATCACATCAATTCTTCTATTCAATTCATCACATCCTATCATCCAATCAATCATCATATCATTACAAATAGTTTCTTCAAATCAATCAAATCAATCAAATCAATCCAAGCAAATATCCAAATGCAAGTCAATCCTTAATCCATACCAATCAAATCAATCAATCTTGTCAAATTATCTAATCACATCCTTTGGTCTTGATCCTAATCTTGTCATAAACCAAATCAACCAATCAACCAATCAATTATCATCATTCTTGTGTTGCTCTAGGGATGTATCGCTTCCCAACAATGACAACACTATCAACATCATGAATCATTCAATCAATCAATGGTTTACAGCTTGACAGGGGCAATGTCTTGTTTTTTTTTGTATCATTTGTGCATGCTTGCTTGCTTGCTTGTGTGTGTTATCATTTTATCTTGCATTTGTATCAAATCCATATCATTCCAGCTAATATTCATATCTTGTGTGTGTTGGAATATCTTTTTGCATTATCCTTTGCATCTAAGGTCACATAATACCTTTTGTGCATTAGGAGTTTAATGCTCTAAGTCTCTTTCCTCATACGTCTAGACAAGGTTGTATTACGCTGGGGCATGAGACACATAATCACCTTGGTCCTTATACCTTGGTGCATAATGTCTAGTGCTATATCAAACATCACGGTTGCTCACTTTCATTGCAGCATATCGTATCATTCATCTCCTTCATCCACTTTCTATCTTGCATCATCCTATCTATCCTTATCATTTCATTTCAAGAGCATACCCATGTTTGTCCAAACCATTTATTCTCTCGAGGGGGCATCATCAATATCAAAAATCAGAAACATATTAGGAGCAATTTTTTTTTATTTTCTTTGAAGCAATGTGTTTCACACATCACTTCAAAGAGCGGCAAAATGTATACGCATAAAAATGGTCATGTCTATAATCCTAGCAATTAATTAAATATTTATTATTTAATTAGTTTTCTAAAATCCTCTACATATGATTAAATTTAATTAATTTAATTATATTGTTCATTCATCTTATTCTTCCTTCATAATTAAATAAATTTATTTTATTTAATTATTTTCATACGTCCACTTAATTAATTAAATAAATACATTTTTATTTATTTAAATTAATTATCATTGTTTAAATTTAAATTAAATCTTTTTATTTAATTAAGTTTAAATATCTCTTTTTCTTCTATTTTAATTTCTTCTTCTAATTAATTAAATATTTCATTTGATTAATTTCATAAATGTGATTTAATTAAATAAACCTTATTTAATTAAATATCTTATGCTTTCTTTCTAAATCACAACTAGGTATTTTATTATCTTTTGTTTTCTTCTCATATCATAATTAAATATTTTATTTAATATGATATCTTCTGCTTTCTTCAAAAATCCTAATTAAAGCTTTCTTCTTATCACAAACTTTCTTCTGCTTTCTTTAAAAGCTTAATTAAATATTTTATTTAATTAAGAAAAGATGCATGTCATCCACAAGTAAATAATTGAATTTTTAATTCATTATTTATCATCTTTAAATATTTATAATATCTTCTAAAAAAAGATTATTTTCTATCATCTTATCTCATGTTTCTTTGAAAAAGAAAACAAAGCTTGTTTTCTATTTTTCTTCCATCTTTTTCCTCAGTTTCATCCATCTTCGACCGTTTGATCTTTCAAGAATTATCATATCCATTGATCATATCAGCCAATCAGAAGCTTTTGAAAACTCTATAAATACAACCTCTCACAATTCATTTAGGGGGTTGATTCTTAAGTATCCTCACTTTGTCAAAATTATTCTTCAAATATTCTATCTTTCATCCATCATTCTCCTTCAAACCTTTACCATATTGTTATGCTACATAATTGAGCAACCAACATTCCTCCAACATTCAACCTTCGAAATCTTGCATCCTTGTGCAAGTGGAGAAAAGCCATGGAGATCAATCAACACTAGTTTGAAAATCGGTTTGCATGTTATTTGTTTATTATTCTTATTTTTCATTCTAGTTTGTACTTCATGGTGCTTGATAGGATTTAATTTGTTTATTGTCTTCAATGCATTTAAACCTTTGATTTATTTACCTATCTACAACATCAATACAATGCAACACCATCCCTTGTTGATTATTCGATACAACATGTGCAAACCCTCAAACAATGGATGAAGAACATGCAATTGGGAAGCAATAAGAAGACCTATTCCATGGAGGAGTTGTGCCCCTTTCTATTTGATTGAAACCTATACATGCCACCCTTTGCCCCCCATTTCACAACACCACCTTTTCCTAAGTATAAGGGTATTGGGGATCCAATAGACCACATTTGTTAATTCAACACATCATGTATGGAAGTATCATATGACCCTACCTATTTGATGAGACTATTACCGCAAAGCCTCACAGGACCAGCCTTAGATTGGTTTGCACACCTTCCTCTAAGGATTAGAACATGAGGTGAACTAGCCAAAAAATTCATCAATCACTTCCCCTTCAACAATTAAAATGATGTCACACTTGCAACATTTATCACAACCAAACAAGAAGGGGAATCACTTACCTCATTCTACCAAAGATGGTGAGGTTTGGTTAGAAAATTCCCTAGTCACATTCCTAAAAAATAACTTGTCACCATGTTTGTAGAAAAAATTAATGGAGAATTGATGAGTTGAATTCAAATCCAATATTGCATAACCTTTGAGTAAATTCTTGAGAAGGGTGTCCTTATTGAGAAAGGTCTTATTGCAAAAGGACTAGTCAAAGTCAGCAAAGAAAATCCAAATCCCAACAATGACAAGAGAAAATGTTGGTCCCAAAAAAAAATGTCATACACGACAGAGTTGTTGATGCCAAGCTAGTAAGCAAAGGTCCAATCATCCAGCTTAAAGGTCCTTCCTCATTGAACACATCCAATACACAAAACACATAGAAACAAGGTCAAAACCAAATGCTAAATGTAGTCCAAAATAATCAACAATGAAGAGATCCTCCTTGTGCCAAGAGAACATACACCCCTTTGGGTGAATCCATTGAATCCATCCTTAAATGGCTTTTGCAATCAAATTTCATCATGCTACTTGACACCAAAAACTATGAGCCTACATTCATTAAACCTGGTTGGTGGAAAGACAATGAATATTGTGAATACCACCGTACAAAAGGACACAAAAAACTTAGGTGTTAGACAATTAAGAATATCATTCAAGACCTTATTGAGGATGGAACCATTTTAGTTGATAATTCACAAGCCAAGACGAATGTTGATCACACCATATTTAAAACTCCCTTGCAATACCATGATAAAGGAAAAGCCTCCAGTTCATGGAACAAAAATAATGCCAATTATGTAGCTGTCAAACATGATTACACCACTATCATCCTTAATGTGACACCCTTTGATGATCGCATTGTCACTATCACCATAAAAAATCCAATGTTAGATTTTGTTGTTGCTACCCACCAAACCAAGATAACTATTCCAGGTCCTTTTGCAAATCCCCAACTGATAGGTCAATATAACCTCCTAGAGCAACTAGGGAAAACTCCCACACAAATTTCTATCTTGGAACTTCTTCACACCTCACCACAACATAGAGCCATCCTTTACAAAGCATTGCAAGAAGCCTCTATACCTACAAACCTAGATGTCAATGAATTTTAGGCCATGGTTGGACACCTAGCTATGCCACATCATGTCACCTTTTCTAGCAAGATTTTTCTGCACCAAAAATTGATCATAATGACCCTCTACACCTTGAGGTATGCATTAATAAACATAAGATCAAATGATTCCTAGTAGATGGTGGAGAAGTTCTGAACATTTGTTCACTAAAATTAGTGAAAGCATTGGGATACTCTAAGAATTGTATTGATCAAACCAAGAAAATTGTGATCAAAGCTTATGATGATGTTGAACATTCTTCCAAAGGTGTAATTTCACTTCCGGTGAGAGTTGGCCCAACAATACAAGACACACTATTTCACATCTTGGATCTAGATTTACATTACAATCTCCTCCTCGACTACCCATGGATTCATGCTATGAGGGATATTTATTCCACTTACTATCAATGCCTCAAGTTTCCACACAATGGCACTGAAATTACCATTCCAGGTGAGTTGGATCCTTTTCAATATTGCTCAAAATTAAAAGGAACTATTGAATGCCAAGTGCCCATGAATCGAGATGCTTCATCTTCCACTTCATCTACCACCCCATCTCACTACATTGATCCATCCACTCTCATCAAATCATCCACCCCCTTCATCACACCTTCCACACCAAAGATCCAAATTCAAGAGAGAGGATGTGCATAATATAATATGAAGTCTCTTTTTCATTGGAAAATTACCAAAGTTACCAAAGTCATATGGAAAACCGCATCCCGTGTAGCCCAAAGATGTCATCCACAATCCTCCTACCACCTTCACTAGATGGGGGGAACTTGCTAAAGAGTCTTTAGATGATCACATTCTCACATGATTGTACAAGGATGAGGAGATTGTTGAATCAAAGAAATTTCCAATTGAACAATATCCAAAAGGGTTCCCAATAATGAAATGACAAGGATATGATGGACATAGATGGCTCGACAGAAACAAACAAGGAATGTTGGAACCCTTGCAACCTCCTAAGATAATAAAAAAAAGGGCTAGGGTTTGTACTAGTAAAAGTAACCATCCAGGGTATCGAGTTACCTTCGAGTGAATTTTTTGACGCTTCAGATGAGATTGAGACATATGATGACTCTTGGGATTATGATGTCGATTCCAATGAATATGAATGGGATTATGTTGCAAGTATGAGCATGTTTTGGTGGTGTTGTCATTGATGTCAACACAGTTTCAAATCTTTTATATTGTACATGTATAGTTGAGATGATGCTATGATGTTGTGAGTACATGGAGCTATATTTATAGTGTTGCAGTTGTGTTGGTTTGAGTTTCCAAGCGCTTTTGAAAAAATTAGTAAAGAAGAGAAATCAGAGTGATGAATGTGTTCAAAATTTGCTATGTGTTTCTCCTGTGTTGATCCTATGCTTGTGCGGATATGAAGGGTTGCTAATGGTGATATTTTGGTGATATATCCTGAGTTTTAGCTTCTGCTATGATGGTACATGAAAGTTACATTCACTGGTGTGTGAACTGTTCTGGTGAAGTTGGTCTTCTATGGACTGGGAGAAATGTTTATGCTCTACAGTCCTCCATTGTTCTATTTCAAATCTTGTGGATATGGAATATATTTTATAATGTTGTTATCTTGGCTCTGGAAAAGATGCATGTGGTTTGGTGATCCTAAAGTCATGTTTTTGAGTTGCTATGTGTTTTCTCAGCCTGGATGGACTGATGGAAGAAGTTCGATGTTTGAAGATTGTTTCACTTCTTGCAGACATATCTGAAGTAATCTGAGATGTGTTCTCATGCATAATGAAGCATTTTGTGTCATCCGCGTGTCATCTTCTTGTTGGGGAGAATGTACATCAATCTTCATTTATATTTTCATTAGGTTTGGCTGACTTGGTGTTTACACTTCATTCAAAGAATAAAATTTAATTAAGGAAGTGTGTGGTTGATATGAGACATTTTATTTTTTGGTCTTGGTTAAGTGTTTTTTGGTCCACTCTCATTCCTTTCCACCATGGGAATGTTGAGTTGCCGACCTAATTTGAATTTATGAAATAAAGTTTATGTTGCCAACCTTGGAGAAAGTTTTTAAGGTTGAAGATGGTATAAATACAAGTCAAATCATGAAGAAGTTATAAGGAATGATGCAAAGTGATGAAGTAAGCCACAAACCATAAAATAAGAAGTGTGTGTGAGTGAGTTGAGGTAGTAGTTCTTCATTGTGTTAGATTCTTGAAGGAAGTGAGCTGAAGGTTTCTGCAATCTTCTGATTAAGGCTGTGGATGTGTGTTAATTGTTGTGGTGGATCTTTTGTTCTCTTTTGTATATATAGGAAGTGAGCCTCCTTGTTGGATAGTGAGCCTTTGTATTAGGACAGTGAGTCCTCTTCTGGGTAGTGAGCTTCTATATTTAGTTTTATATTCTCTTTATATTGTGAGTTAATCTTCACCATGGTTTTTCCCTCATTGGGTTTTCCATGTAAAATCTAGTGTTTATTGTGTTGATTTACTTTCTATTATTTATGTTTCATGCTCATACTTGATAACAAAATAGTGTAATTATGGAATTGATAAGTGTTGAAGTTTTAAATTTGGATTTGTGTGATGACTGATTCACCCCCCATCTCAGTTATCCTGTATTGTTTAACAGTTGGTATCAGATCTTTGGTTCCTTGGTGTAGAGCTTAACCGCTTAAGGAAGATCTAATGGCACATAAGTTAGGAATGCCTATGTTTGATGGATCTAATTACAGTGATTGGAAAGTGTATATGAGAGGATATATTGTTTCTCTTGGTTACAAGACCTAGAAGAATGTTGAGATGAAGTATACTCCTCTGATGAATGGTCCTACTTCTACAAATGAGGTTTCTGCTTATGAGGAGAATGAGAAAGCGAGGTATGCTATTTATAGAACTTTATCTAAAATTGAGCAAACTAAGGTTCTTTGTTTAGATACTACTTATGATGTATGGAAGAAGTTGGAAGAACTGTATGAAGGAAATGAAAGAGTAAAATTGACAAAGAAGTTGGTAGCAAAGCAAAAATTTGAGAATTTGAAAATGGAAGAAGGTGAAGAGTTTACAAGCTATTTCTAGAGGGTTGATATGACAACAAATGAATTTAAGAATCAAGGGGGAAAGTTGAGTGATGAAGATATTATTGAGAAGATTCTAATCACCCTACCAGATTGCTACAGTGATAATATCTCGGTCATTGAAGAGATATATATCCTACGAAGTATACTAAAGAATAGTTGTTTGGAACCTTGCAAGCATTTGAGATGAGAAAGTTTAGGGAAGATGACAGGAAAGAAGAAAAGACAGAGAAAACATTTAAGGAAATGAAGATTGAAGATGATCCAGAGAGTGATGGTTCTGATGTGTTGGAAGTGAAATTCACCAAGAAGTTGAAGAAAGGTACTAGAAAGTATAAAGGTATGTTGCCCTTTAAATGTTTCAGTTGCGGTAATATTGGTCATTATGCTTCAAGATGTCCAAATAGAGTTGTATATAAGAAGAAAAAGGATTATAAAGATAAGGATAGAAAGAATAAGAAATACAAGAAGTTGTATTATGTTAAAGAAGAAATCGAAATATCTAATGATGAATCTGAAAATGAGGTTGATGATAGTGAATGCTTGTTTTTAGCTTTGAAAAAAAAATCTATATCTGCTAACCCTATAAAATGTGCAAGAAAGAAAGATCTGAAGAAAAAAAGCAATAATATGGAAGGTACTTTGGTCACCGCCTTTCATGCGAGACAGGATGAATACTACTAGGTGATTGACAATGGATGTTCTAATCACATGACTAGAGATAAAAGTAAGTTTACTAAACTTGAAAAGTATGATGGTGGTTTAGTCATTTCTAGTGATGATTCAGGAGCTAAAATTTGTGGGAAAGGTTCAATTAGTTTTGATGGAGTGCACAACATTGATGATGTATATTATCTGAAGGGTTTGAGGCATAACCTTTTGAGTGTTGGTCAGATGTGTAGCAATGGTTTTAAACTTGTGTTTTAGAAAAATACCTATGAAATCAAAAAAGGATCCAGAAATGGAGATATGGTTGTTGTTGGAAGGAGAACTCATGGAAACATCTATTAGCTTAAGGGAGTTGATGGTCAATGCCTTGTATCTCAAGTTAGTGAAAGTTGGTTACCACACTGGAGAATGGGACATGTAAATTTTGATAATCTGGTCAAAATTAGTTCAAAAGAAATTGTCTGAGGTCTACCTAGAATCACAGGGCCTACTAATACTATTTGTAGAAGTTGTAAATTGGGGAAACAAACAAGATGCAACTTTAAGGGAAAAGAGCATTCTACTACCAAAATGTTGGAATTAGTTCACACTGATCTCTATGGTTCAACTAGAATAGGAAGCCTAAATGGTGATAGGTATTTCATGCTTCTTATTAATGATTATACTTGAAAGACATGGGTTAATTTTCTTAGAGAAAAGACTCAGGCTCTAGATAGGTTTAAGGTATTTAAAGCAAGAGTGGAAAAATGAAGCAAGTTTGAAAATCAAATGTTTGAGATCTGATAGAGGTGGAGAATTCACTTCTAGTGAGTTTAATACATTCTATGAACAACATGGCATAAAGAGAGAGTTTTCTGCTATGAGAACCCCTCAGCAGAATGGGGTAGTTGAGAGGAAAAACAAGATAGTATAGGAAGCTGCAAGAACCATGATGAAAGAATCAAATGTACCAGATGTGTACTAGAGAGGCAATACAAACTATTGTTTATGTTCTTAATAGAGTTCAGATTAGAAGCAACATCACAAAGACTCCTTTTGAGTTATGGACTAGTAAGACTCCTACTACGAAGTACTTTAAGGTATTTGGAAGCATATGTTACATTAAAAGAGATAATGAAAATATTGGAAAGCTTGATACTAGGTGTGATGAAGGAATTTTTATTGGGTACTCTACTACTAGCAAGGCATATAGATGCTTCAATAAAATATTGAGAAAGATTGTTGAAAGTGCTAATGTGAAAGTTGATGAAGACATACGCAGACCTATTGAGATAAGTGAAGTTGAACCTGATGATCCTATCTATGGACATGTACCTAAGGAGAATAAGGAGAAGGAAGAAGAATAGAAAGAAGAATAGATTGAAGAAGAAGAGAATGAGCCAAAACCTATTGTTAAGACTCCTAAGTATGTACAGAAGAATCATCAGGAGGAACAAATAGTATGTATAGAAGAATCATCAAAAGGAACAAATAATTGGACATAAGAGTGAAGGTGTGAAGACAAGAAGTAAAGTAGCAGCTAAGGTAAATTTGTGTTTACTCTCTAAAATTGAACCTAAGTCTGTGAGTGAAGCATGTGAAGATGAGAGTTGGATGAAAGCCATGAAAGAAGAGTTGCAGCAAATAGAAAGGAATCAAACATGGTAATTAGTCCATAGACCTATGAAATAGAATGTAATTGGTTCAAAATGGGTGTTCTGGAATAAGCTGAATGAAAGTGGAGAAGTTGTAAGGAATAAGGTAATACTTGTATGCAAGATATATTAACAAGTTGAAGGAATAGACTTTGAAGAAATATTTGCCCCTGTGGCTAGAATGGAAGCTATTACAATGGTGAATTGGAGGAAGAAGTGTACATGGAACAACCTAAAGGGTTTTAGTTATCTAACAAACTAAACATGGTTTGTAAGTTGAAGAATGTGTTGTATGGACTAAAGCAATCTCCTAGAGCTTGGTATGCAAGATTGGATAGATACCTAACAAAGCAAGGAATCCACAAAGGCTCTGCTAACAACAATCTTTACTTCAAAGTGCAAGGTAACAAAATGTTGATAGTAGTTGTATATGTTGATGATATCATATTTGGTGGAAATGAAGGCATGTGTAAGAGATTTTCTGAAGAAATGTAAAAATAATTTGAGATGTCCATGATTGGTGAATTGAATTTATTGCTTGGTCTTCAAGTGAATCAAACTGATAAAGGGATATTCATTTCACAATCTAAGTATGTAAAAGAGTAGTTGAAGAAGTTTTGAATGGATGAATTCAAAATAGTTAGTACTCCTATGGTAGCTGGATGTAATTTGGGAAATGATGATGAATCTGCTAAAACTAATTAGAGCAAATATAGATCTATGATTGGTGGACTATTGTATCTTACTGCTACTAGATCGGATATTATGAATGTAGTATGTCTAGTTTCCAGATTTCAAGTAGATCCTAAAGAGACACATTTTACAACTGTAAAGAGGATATTTATATATCTTAAAGGTAAACCAGACTATGGATTATGGTATCCTAAGGGTGTTGATTTCACCTTGAGTGCTTCTACCAATGTAGCTTGGGCTGGTTGTGTGGATGACTGGAAGAGTACCAGTGGAGGTGCTTTCTTTCTTGGTGGAAGATTGGTTTCTTGGTTGAGTAAGAAAGAGGACTCAATTTCTTTATCCACCATAGAGGCATAATATATTGTTGTAGCATCCTACTACACACAGGTTTTGTGGATGAAGCAAACTCTGAAAGACATTGGAGTAATATGTGATGAGCCTATTCCTATTTTCTGTGACAACACAAGTGCTATAAAAATTTCAAAGAATCCAGTTATGCATTCAAGAAATAAACACATATCTATCAAATATCATTTCTTGAGAGAAAAGGTTTTGGAGAATGAAGTCAGATTGGAGTATGTGATAACAAAGGAATAAATTGTAGATATATTTACTAAGGCTCTTCCAAAGGATATTTTTGAGCATCTTAGGGAGAGGTTGGGGGTCATTATAACTCTGAACTAGGTGCACATGAAGGTGCATCAGTCTATTGAATTCATAGATTCTTCATTTATCTAGACTGATAAATGGGCCTACTTCATAGGGGGAGTAGAAAAGGTTTTCATTATTGTAGTATGAGTGCACTCCTAAGGGGGAGTGATTAGATTCTTTGATCTTTTCAATTGATGTCAAAGGGGGAGAGAAAGTCATGTGAAAAATAGTTGCAGAGGAAGAGAAGGTGTTCTCCTAGGATATTGTGAAGGATGTTGTCTTTGGTTTTTTTTCACATCATGTGTTGCCATCAATGACAAAGGGGGAGATTGTTGCAAGTATGAGCATGTTTTGGTGTTGTTGTCATTAATGTTCTTACTTATGTCAAAAAAGTTCTATATGTCACATATTGTACATGCATAGTTGAGATGCTACTGAGATTTTGTGAGTACATGGAGCATCTTTATGGTGTTACAGTTGTGTTGGTTTGAGTTTCCAAGCACTTTTGAGAAAATTAATAAAGAAGAGAAGTCAGAGTGAAAAATGTATTAAGAATGTGTTATGGTATGTGCTTTGTGTTTCTCTTGTATTGATCCTATGCTTGTGAGGATCTGAAGGGTTTCTAATGGTGATCTTGTGGTGATATGTCTTGATTTTTAGCTTCCGGTGTGATGGCACGTGAAAGTTACATTCACCAGTGTGTGAATTGTTATGGTAGAGTTGGTCTTCTATGGACTGGGAGAAATGTTTCTACTTTGCAGTCCTCTATTGTTCTATTTTAGATCTTACAGATCTAGCATATATTTTATAATTTTGTTATCTTGGTTCTAGCAAAGATGTGTGTGGTTTGGTGATCTTGAAGTCATGTTTCTAAGTTGATGTATGTGTTTTCTCAATCCAAATGGACTGATGGAAGATGTTTGGTGTTTGAAGATTGTTTCACTTGATGCAGACGTATCTAAAGTAACCTGAGATGTGTTCTCATGTATAATGAAGCTTTTTGTTTCATCCACATGTCATCTTCATGTTGGGAATCATGTACAACAATGTTCATTTCTGTTTTCATTAGGTTTGGCCAACCTAGTATTTACACTTCATTTAAAGAATAAAATTTAATTAAGAAAGTGTGGTTGATCCGAGACATTTTATCTTTTAGTCTTGGTTAAGTGTTTTTTGGTCCACTCTCATTCCTTTCCACTGTGTAAATGTTGAGTTTTTAACCTAATTTGAATTTATGAAATAAATTTTATGTGGTCAACCTTGGAGAAAGTTTCTAAGGCTGAAGATGGCATAAATACAAGTCAAATTGCAAAGAAGTTATAAGGCGTGATGCAAAGTGACGAAGTAAGCCAGAAACAATAAAAGAAAAACTATGTGTGAGTGAGTTGAGGCAACAGTTCTTCATTGTGTTACATTCCTAAAGGTAGTGAGCTAAAGGTTTCTGCAATCATTTGATCAAGGCTACAAATGTGTGTTAATTACTATGGTGGATCTTTTGTTCTCTTTTGTATTTGTAGGCACTGAGCCTCCCTGTTGGATAGTGAGTCCTTTCTGTAGGAAGTGAGCCTTTGTATTTGGACAGTAAGCCTCTATTTTTAGTTTTATAATCTCTTTATATTGTGAATTAATCCTCACCATGGTTTTTCGCTCATTAGGTTTTCCACATAAAAATATGGTGTTTATTGTGTTGATTTACTTTTTGTTATTTGTGTTTCATGCTCATACTTAATAATAGAATAGTGTGATTGTGGAATTGATACGCGTTGAAGTTTTAAATTTGAATTTGTGTAGCAACTGATTCACCCCCTCTCAGTTGTCCTATGTCATTTAATAGATTCCCTATCCTCCACTACTTAAATGGACCTCGATAAATTATTTGGGATATTTGATGAGACTCCCCTTGAAAATCAATTTAGCCAAATGCTTACCATTAATGCCCCACCAAGCTTGCTAAGTCCCCATCCAAAAGTCCCTTTGAATAGAGAAGAGTGGATCAAATACTTTTGGGAAACCATTGATTCTGCCTCTTGGGACCCTGATGACTCTACATTTGTCTTTACCCTATCAGTCTACACCATGAATCTTGATAGTACCGATAATGGCTTGCCCCTTTTCTACCCTCAACGCATTGAAACTTTCGATAACTTGATCAACAATAACCACCAAATTTGGACACTTTCGAGAACGTAAAATCAAACATTGAGTTCCTGGGACTTCATGAAGGAATACCTAGTGGGGATCATAAGGATGGCTTTGCCATAGAACTCAATTATGTAGTGTACTTTGGTGAGGCTGTCCTATCCTCTAGTCGCAAAAGTGAAAATGAAAAAAGTAAAAATAAAAATAGTAGGTCTTCAAGTTAAAACTAAAAGGCACCTATTGACCGTGAAAAAGTAAAAATAAAAGACATATTTGATGGTGAAAACATCTCTGAGGTGCTTAAGGATGGAGGATTGGAGTGTCTCCTAATAGATTAAGAGAGATTGTCATTGCTTATAGAAGAAATAGAGGAAGTCAACATTGGAATATCTAATAACTCTAGAATGATACAATTAGCAACATCCTTGTCCACTGAAGAAAAGCCTAAGTTTATAACATTCTTTTTAGAAAGACAAGTCAATTTTGCATGGTCATATGCTAATATTCCTGAATTGGATCTTGTACTTGTTATACATCACCTACCACTACTACCTAATGTAAATCCATAAATATAGAAGCTAAGGAAATGCACCCTCAAATTGCACTCCTTGTCAAGGTGGAACTGAAGAAACTATTAGATGTTGGATTCATTCACTCAATTGATTACATAGAGTGGATATCAAATCTTGTTCATGTCACCAAGCCAAATGGCCAAATCAAAATTTGCATGGATTTTAGAGACCTCAACAAAGCTTGTACCAAAGATGATTTTCCTTTACCAAACATTGACATCATAGTATACCTCACAATTGGATATGAGATTTTCTCACTAATGGATGGATTCTTAGGTTACAATTAGATAAGAATTGCTATTGAAGATCAACCAATGACAACTTTTAGATGTGCTTGGGGAACCTTTTGTTGGAATGTCATGCCATTTGGATTGAAAAATGCTCAAGCTACCTATCAGAGAGCCATGACTACAATATTTCACGATTATATTCATGTCCTTATGGAATACTATGTTGATGACCTTCTCTCTAAATCCCTAGAATGAAGTGGGAATTTAGCATTATTGGACAAGATTTTGACACAATTGAAAAAGTATCAACTCAGGTTGAATCCAAAGAAATGTGTCTTCAAGGTCTAGTCAGGCAAGCTTCTTGGATATATTGCCTCACATACAAGAATAGAAGTTGATCCCACAAAATTCAAATCCATCTTGGAAATGACACCACCAACCAACATCAGTCAATTAAGAACATTATAAGGAAGACTATAATCCATTTGTAGGTTCATTGTTCAATTAGCAGACAAGATCCACCCATTCTAACATCTATTAAGAAAAGGAATTCCCTTCAATTGGATAGATAAGTGTCAAGAGGCATTTAATTAGATTAAGAATTATCTATTGACTCCACCAATTCTCATTCCTCCAGTTGACATAATACATTTGATATTATATGTGATAGCTACTGCATCAACACTAGGGGCACTCTTAGCACAAAATGACAATAATGGTAACAAAAGAGCAATATACTATATTAGTCAAACCTTAGTTAGATATGAATTGAATTATAGTCCAATTGAATGAACATGTCTAGTAGTGGTATTCACAACATAGAAATTGAGACATTACATGCTAAATCACAAGACAAAACTGATTGCCAAAAATTGATCCTTTGAAATATCTTCTCAACAAAGCAAGACTAACATGAACACTATCCAAGTGGGTTATGATTCTGATTGAATATGACATTGAATACATTGACCAAAAAGCAATAAAGGGACAAGTGATAGCTGACCAACTTGTAGATGCACCACTAAAAGCAGACCATCCTTTGATATTCGACTTCCTAGATGAATCAATCTTTTTCATAGACACACTAGCAACATGGAAGCTATACTTTGATGGATCTTATACAATTCATGGATCGGGAGCCATTATTTTGATCATCACACCTCAAGGAGATGCCATTCCTAAGTCATTCCAAATATCATTCCCGTACACAAACAACATGGCCAAGTATGAAGCATTATTGATAGGACTCTGAATTGTGATAAAATGGAAAATCAAGAATATTCACATCTATGGTGATTCTAAATTAGTAATTAAGAAATTTAATGATGACTATGACACCAAGGATGAAAAATTGATGCCCTACAAGTGCATGGTGGAAAACTTTAGACTATACTTTAAAAATATTTCCTTTGAGTAGATACTGAGAATCTAGAACAAAGCAGTTGATGCATTGGCTACAATTGGATTTCTCTTGGAAATTCCCAACAATGCCTCACAATATGAGTTCTTGGTGGAACAACTATTGATCCATGCATTCAATGTCCTCGAAATTGAACTTTTGTGTGAACTTGTTGGTATTGAATCCCCTTGGTACAAAGACATATATGCCTATTTGCATGACCAAATTATCCCTCTTGACTTGTCCCCTAATCAACACAAAACCTTTATCCATCAAGCATTTGAATATGCCATCATTGGAAATACCCTTTACCATCACAGTCTATATAGTACCCTCCTCTGATGTCTCGACTCAAAATGAAACACTAATAACCTTACAAGAGGTACACCATGGTATATGTGGAGATCACTCTGTTGGTCCAATCTTAGCCAAAAATCTCATGAGAATAGGATATTATTGGCCTACAATGGAACGTGATGCCTATTACTTTGTGAAAAAGTGTCACCAGTGTCAAATTCACGAAGATCTTATACATGCACCAACTCAGGAACTACAACTGCTTACTTCGTCATGGCTATTTTCTCAATGGGGACTCAACCTCATAGGAAAGATCCATCCCACCTCATCTAATGGACATAAGTTTATCCCTCACTACTGAGTACTTCAAAAAATGGATCAAAGTTACCCACTGACTTACATTACTAGAAAGTAGATAGCCAAGTTCATCCTAAATTATATCATTTTTTGCTATGGTGTCCCACAGTATATCATTATCGTTAATGGTCACCTTTTTAAGAACCTATATGTGTGTGAGCTTTGTGACAAATTTTGTATCCAACATCATTTTTCTACTCCATATTACCCCCAAGGTAATGGCCAAGTCGAGGCATCTAATAAGACTATCCTAAAAATCTTGAAAAATAATGTCAATGATATTGGCCATGACTAACACCTACATGAGCTAGAATTATTAGATGAAAAGAGACAAAATTCCTTGACACATTTACAAGCATATCAAAATTTCCTTTGAAATAGTTACAACAAGAAGGTTTGAACTAGAAGCTTTGACCTAGAATCTTTCACCTAGAATCTTTGACATTGGTGACTTAGTCCTCAAAGAAAATCTGAAGAATCAAGCAGAATGAGAGAAGCTCAGAAATTTTGAACCAAATTGGTTAGGCCCTATTGATGATTTTTTCTGCATAGCAACAACTCAGCTAGAATATAATATCCTATCTCTATTGAAAGGTAAATCTCTATCAACAAGCCTCAAGAGATAACCCCAAGGTTTCTAATGTCAGGTCTTGACAATACATAAACAACTCAATGATAAATGTGAAAATGTTGGTAATCACAAAGGGACCTTACTACAAGCAAATACTAAATCTTGAACTTATCAAAACTAGGAATGTAATGATAGAATATAATATCCTTTCAAGAGAGATAGAATATAATATCCTATCTCTCTTGAAAGGTAAATCTCTATCAACAAGCCTCAAGAGATAACCCCAAGGTTTCTAATGTCAGGTCTTGACAATGCATAAACAACTCAATGATAAATGTGAAAATGCTGGTAATCACAAAGGGACCTTACTACAAGCAAATACTAAATCTTGAACTTATCAGATCTAGGAATGTAATGATACTTCAATCCTAAATCTAACTCAAATGATAAAGAAATAATAAAGATTAGGGTTTCAGAGAGATTCCTAAATTTAATTCCTCCTAAGATTAACAATGCAAATGATGGAATACTTGAAATGGACTAATCCCTCATAAACTAATTCCTACTTAACCCAGATGAACCTGCAATCTCACATAAACAATGCAATCTTCTAAGGTATTAATATTTTCGTATCATGAACATTCATCCAAGACAACCGAATTGCAATTGAAATGAATAAACTTCACAATTGAACTAAGCACAATGAAAATAAAGGTCTAGGCTAACTTTGCAAAGCAACTAACAATCAACTAGCTGCAAAAAGTATGGACTAGGGATTGCTATAAACACTTCAAGCATCAAGCCATGAACACCATTGAATCAGATCTAAATCTAAATCTTACATATATCTAATAACTTTGAGCAATTTGAAAGATAGAATCATAAGAACCATGTGAGATAATTCAACACAAAAGAGATCACCAGAAAATCACAATGCTCTTCAATTATATTGAATCACCGAATTTCAACAACAATTCTAATGTTCTGTGTTATAGCAATTGCTCAAAATGACCTAATTTCTCCTTCTGCTCTACTGCTTAATTCACTCTAAGAGCTATCTATCTTTCTATTCTATCAATTACAAATGAGGTGAAATGCCAAATTTATAGAGAACCCCCAAAACATGTTGGCCTAGCAATGGTTTAAATCATAAAATAGCCATAAAAAAGTCGGCCCAACTAATTTTTATAATAATAAATGGCCATAAACTAGGTCAACCCTAAGGAGAATTCAAAATTAGATAAATTAGCATTAAATGCTTAAACTCAATCCAGGTCAACCTAGGATCTCCAATATAATTCAAACCAATGCATGGAAAATAATATGGAAGCACAAAATTCGATGTAGCCTTGCATTAACTGCCTCCCTCCATTCTTATCCTAAGCACACCTCACCAAGTTGGCCAAGGGGAACTAGCCAACACTTGAATTTCTTTATAGATTAAACTTCATCTCTAGAACTTCCTTGATGACCTAGTTAAATTGAGCCTACACTCATCAAAAACTAGTATCAATAATATCCATTATAACATGAAGAATTAGCCCATCATCAAATATATTCATCATCCAAATAAATTCAAACACATATCGAAATCGACCCAGAAATATCCTTAAAGCACAATCTTCACAATTTGAGATTTCAAGCCAACCGCAGAATCCAAACCAAAAAGGAATTTCAGGAAAATCTAGGCCAGGTGGATTCCAATTGAAATAACATGAAAACACCCATAAGTAAAATAATCCGATCTTTATCAACCAAGAAACAACAAAAGAGATCTTAAGATAGCTCAAATTAATCATAAAATGCATAGTAATTCGCTAACAAATCATGCTATCTCATAATTCTTCATTTTCAACCAAATTCCAGAGACATCCACATGAGACAGATTTCTACGAACGAAGCGGTAACTTGCAGATTTTAGAAAAAAAAAGGAACAAAGGACTTTCAGGAAAATTTGGAGGGAGCAGAAATCTGAGAAGCTGGAAAAACTCCAAAAAACTGTGAAATTAAGGAAAAATAGAAGTCAGGAAAATCCCAAAGCTGAAAGAAAACCTGAATATTGACAATCTCACACGATCCACTCAAATTGATCGAAGATTACAACTTTGAGGACCCTGGGCATAGAACTAGCTTAACCTGAACCTCCTATAGATCCCTTTGAATTCTAGGTTCATTCAAAAGAAAATTAAGATGCAATGGGGACATCTTAGGAATGAAACCCTAAATTTTTACCATGAATGCATAGAACAAGCTCGGACATATAGGAATTTGAACTCCAAGCAAAACTATAAAATCAAAGCACTACTTGCATTCATCAATTAAAATCAAGGCAACATGTACATACCATTTGATGAAGTGGAAATTGATCATGACAACAACAGACAACAATCTGAACACCCAAGAAATGATCACTAGATCCATAATTCAGAAGTTAAGCACACCAAACTAAGTCCAAAATTCAAAGAATAAACACTTCAACCTAAGAGAATGCAAATTACAAAGCATAACGACAAGAATCCCCAAAAATTAGTTAAATTTGAAAACCCGACAAGACATAAATTCAGAAAAATTTGGCCCAAGCAAAATTCTACAAAGAATTGAAATTCCTAAACTGCAACATTTTAACCCTTCCGCCAGAGTTTGAATGAAAATTGAGAAAATCCGGACAGGACGGAAAATCCCGAAATAGTGCAAAAACCAAAACCTAGCCCAAAACTTAATATTTTCAATATGCAACTTAGGGGGATCACTTAGGCAAGCAAGACGAACATTTTATCTCATGCCAGGGTAATGCAAATCCTCAAAATCAAAGGGCCAAAAGCACAAAAGTGAAAGCAAAAGAGTGTCCCTGCTTTCAGCGAGGCATGTGTGCAAAAACTGCACAACAAATGGCGACTATACTGGGGAAATGCTCCAAAGCATTTGATGATGGACAAGAATCATGAACTGAAAATCTCTAGTTTTGATCTCACTATCAAACAAACAAATCAAAATGCAAGATCAAAGCATCAAAACGAAAGGCAGACTGAACCTTCCATAGACTGAAAATCCAAGTGTGTGCACATGAGTTCTTTTCCCTCCTTCAGCTACTACAAAAACCAAGTTCAATTAGGTCAGGCTACATAAAGATTCTAACTTCAAAAGGAACTTGGATAGAGCCTCGTTGCTAATCAGGTGTCTATAGCCCCGATGAGGTTATCACTGTGACTCTCCTGAACATAGCTCTATTTCCAGCCAGGCGTCCATAGCCTCGATAGAGATATTCGGATACCTTTGATAAGTTGAATCCATTTTATTTTCAATATTTTCTCTTTTCTTCTTTTTGATATTTCCTTTCTTTTCAATTTTCATTTCAACCTGTGAACAATGAAGTTCACACTTAGGGCTGAGAACCATAGTGGCACTGAAGCAGAAATATGATTTTTCACCTAACAAGACTTCACAAGGATCCTACAACAACCTTAGGATTTTTAAGATGTATAAAAGATATAAGATTTCAGAATACTTCAAATTCAAATCAAACCAGTGACCCATCCTCTTTAAATCAAACATTTAGACTGCATGATGATAACAAAGAACTCAATCATCCTTTCAAGACACAGGATTAAATTTCATCAAGGAAATACTCAAAACAATCCTAGACAAAAGAATATTTTCCATGAAAGTGCAACACATCCAAAAGAAAACAAGAATACCTCCAGAGCAGGAGCAGAGAAAAAACACCAAACCAAAAGCAAACCTAAACTAATGCAACCTAATCTAAAGAAAGCAAGAGCAGAAAAGAAAACTTAAAGAGAGCAGAGCATTCTACATTTATTCAAATCAAGCTATATACAAAGAGACTCAAAATGACTCATCACCAGACATGATAAACTGAGACCTACACCTACTTGACCTTCTAGTGCATGAACAAGCAATAAGGTGAAAGTAACAGTCCTTAAGAATGCAAACTCATCTTTATATTCAGAAAAATAAGGCTCAATACTATAGCATTCAAACTCAACCTCATAATCAGGAATGATCAGCAATTGAGGCAACTTATTGAAACCATGATCAAACTGTATGCAAGTTGTCTTTCCTAAACTTCCATAATCGAATTGATAAGCTTTAGAATTTTTAATAAAGAAAGAAACAACTTGATTTTGTACTACTGTAGATCGGATGTGGTATTCATCATTCTTCAATTGTGAAGAGCTAATATCTATGTCATCAGGAGGTCTCCACTGATGGTACAACAATCCCCTTGTGTTGGAAACATGCAATACAGAGCTGGAGGCATCACTATGTAGTACAAAGTGAATTTTCGATTGAACAAGTCCAGAATTATCAACATGGAAATTTTCACTTGTTGGATTATTTCCATGAGGAATCAATGATGAGAATGCAGAAACATTGTCTTGTACAGTAAATTTCTCAATAGGACGCTCATGTAGACGCCTTGTAGGCTAGCCTTTAAGCACATTTTCACTTGTAGCTGCATGATCATGCCCATCAATTATGACTATAATATTATTATTCTCAGCATCATTCAAATCTTCTTGCATATCAATATGAGCCACATTATTTATCTCATCATTGATGCATAAAGTCTGTAAATTTTCAATGTTCAATTCATCAATAAATAGAGGAAAAAAAAAATTGATAAATGAAAAGATTCCCTAAAGTCTTCCTCTATTGGCATTGGTTCAGACTCTTGATTACATTCATCGGTAATGTTGACCACTTCATTAAGTGCTTCCTCATGTTTTTCAAGAAATTCATCAATAACTTGTTGAAATTCTCCCATTGGAGCTTTTTGTGTATCCCTCACATGTTGTGGTAGTTATATTTACTCTTCCACCTCTTTCATGGCTGCCTGACACTAAAAGCATGTGAATTCTGAATGCTCTTCCTCATGTATCCTACACCAAGCTGGTAACAACAAGTCCTCTAGGTCGATTCTATAACTCAAGCTTGACCAATCTTTTATAATCTTGGCAACAAACTCTTCATATTTGGTTTGTATTAGATCCTTATTCTGAATGGTAGGAACTTCCATGGTAACTCCTTCTTCTTGCAGCTCATCCTCCACTATATTTTCAGGAATCTTACTAACCTCCACAAGAACATCCTCCTTGATCTCCATAGGTAACTCTTCACTTAAATGTTCCTATGTTAACTATAATGCCTTAGATTTGTATTCCTTACACTCAGTCCCTTCAAGAGCTACCTCAACATCAGCTGCAACATCATCTCCAGATTCATAATTTGTTGACCTCTTTTCAGTGCATTCCTTGTCTAACTTTTCTTTCCACTCCAAGTATCTTCCAAATTTAATGATGGCATCCACACATGAGCGGAAAGTGAATTTCGAATGGGATGCATTATGAACTCTGCACAATTTAGATGAGATGAAATCTTGTAAACACTTACCACCAACAAGCTGATCTTCAACTATTTGCATAAATGCCTCAATTGAAATGTCAATAAACCCTAGATCTATAGAGGCTAATGTTTCAGGCAAGTTCTGAATGAAAATACCCCTTTGCAACATCTTCTCGATTTGGCCCAAAAAGTCTAAGCATCCCAACTCACTATGCCTATAGGTATTATGAATTATGCACTTGTCTAAAAATGCATAGCGATGCAAACCCTTACTATTCCAGAGACCCAATCTCTTATTCAAAGACTCACAAACTTGAGGAAAATAAATCTAAAGACCATTTCCATCATGAAAAACACAAGACTGCTTTTCCATCTTGACCTAGTAGGGACTGGTAATTCTTGAAATTCCTCCTCTCCTAGAGTAGATCTGGTTCTTCTTCTGAATCTTTTAGGAGAGATGGCAGATAGAAATCGATCCAGCTTGCTTATTCAGGCCCTCCTTCTAGCGCCAATTTGTTGATGATTTTTTCTACACAGCAACAACTCAGACAAAATATAATATACTATCTCTCTTGAAAGGTAAATCTCTATCTATAAGCCTCAAGAGATAACCCCAAGGTCTCTAATGTCAGGTCTTGACAATGCATAAACAACTCAGTGATAAATATGAAAATGCTAGTAATCACAAAGGGACCTTACTACAAGCAAACTAGTACTGAATCTTGAACTTATCAGATCTAGCAATGTAATGATACTTCAATCCTAAATCTAACTCAAATGATAAAGCAATAACAAAGATTAGGGTTTCAAAGAGATTCCTAAATTTAACTACTCCTAAGATTAACAATGCAAATGATGGAATACATGAAATGGACCAATCCCTCATAAACTAATTCCTACTTAACCTAGATGAACCTACAATCTCATAGAAATAGTGCAATATTTTAAGGTATTAAGTTTTTTAGATCATGAAAATTCATCCAAGGCAACCCAATTGCAATTGAAATGAAAAATTCACAATTGAACTAAGCACAATGAATATAAAGGTCTAGGCTAACTTTGTAAAGCAACTAACAATCAACTAGCTACAAAAATTATGAACCAGGGATTGCTGCAAACACTTCAAGCATCAAATCATGAGCACCATTGAATTAGATCTAAATCTAAATCTAACATATATCTAATAACTTTGACCAATTTGAAAGATAGAATCATAAGAATCATGTGAGATAAGTCAACACAAAAGAGATCACCAAAAAATCACAATGCTCTTCAATTGTATTGAATCATCAAATTTCAGCAACAATTCTAATGCTCTATGCTACAACACTTGCTCAAAATGACCTAATTTCTACTTCTTCACTACTGCTTAATTCACTCTAATAACTATCTATCTTTCTATTCTATCTATTAAAAATGAGGCAAAATGCCAAATTTATAGAGAACCCCCAAAGCATGTTGGCCTAGCAAGGGTTTACAATCATAAAATAGCCATAAACAAGTTAGCCCAACTAATGCTTACAATAATAAATGGCCATAAAATAGGTCAGCCCCAAGGAGAATTCAAAATTAGATAAATTAGCATTAAATGCTTGAACTCAATCCAGGTCGGTGTGGGATCTCCAATATAATTCAAACCAATGCACGAAAAATAATAAGGAAGCAAAAAATTTGATGCAGCCTTGCATTAACTGCCTCCCTCCATTCTTATCGTGAGTGTGCCTCATCAAGTCGGACAAGGGGAAGCAACCAACACTTGAATTTCTTTATAGATTAAACTTCATCTCCAGAACTTCCTTGACGAGCCAGTTAAATTCAGCCTGCACTCAGCAAAAACTAGGATCAATAATATCTATTATAACATATAGAATTATCCCATCATCAAATATATTCATCGTCCAAATAAATTCAAACATAGATCAAAATCGACCCAAAAATATAGTTAAAGCACATTCTTCACAATTTAGGATTTCAAGCCAATTGCAGAACCCAGGCCAGAAAGGAATTTTAGGAAAATCCAGGCTAGGCAGATTCTAGTGGAAACAACATGAAAACACCCATAAGTAACATAATCCGATCATTATCAACCAAGAAACAACATGAGATATCTTAAGATAGCTCAAATTAATCGTAAAATGCATAGTCATTTGCTAACAAATCATGTTATCTCACAATTCTTCATTTTCCACCAAATTCTGGAGAAATCCAAATAGGACGGATTTTCGTGAACAAAGCGATAACCTATAGATTTTAGAAAAACAAAGGAATGAAGGAATTTTGGGAAAATCCAGAGGGAGCGGAAATCCGTGAAGCATGCAAAATTCCTGAAAACTGTGAAATTTGGTAAAAATAGGAGAAGTCGGGAAAATCTACCAGCATAGGAAAATCCTAAAGCTAAAAGAAACCCCAAATATTGGCAATCTCACACGATCCACTCAAATTGATTGAAGATCACAAATTTGAGGACCCTCGACATGAAACCAACTTAACCTAAACTCCTACAAATCCCTTTAAATTCTAGGTTCATTCGAAAGAAAATTAAGATGCAATGGGGACACCCTAGACATGAAACCTTAAATTTCGACCATGAATGCACAGAACAAGCTTGGACATACAAGAATTTGAACTCCAAGAAAAACTATAATGTCAAATCACTACTCACATTCATCAATTAAAAACAAGGAAACATGTACATACCATTTGATGAAGTGGAAATTGATCATGGCAACAACAGACAACAATCCGAACTCCCGAGCAAGCAAATCAATGAATCCAAATGCCCAAGAAACGATCACCAAATCCATAATTCAGAAGTTAAGCACGCCAAACCAAGTCCAACATTCAAAGAATAAACACTTCAACCCAAGAGAACACAAATGACAAAGCATAATGACAAGAATCCCCAAAAATCAGTTAAATTTAGAAACCCAATGGAAAGACAAAAATTTAGAAAAATTTGGCCCAAGCGGAATTCCATGAAGAACTGAAATTCCCAAACTGTAGCATTTTAACCCTTCCGCCAGAGTTTGAATCAAAATCAAGAAAATCCGGTCAGGACAAAAAGTCCCAAAATAGTGCAAAAACCTAAACCTGGCCCAAAACTTAAGATTTTCAATATGCAACTTAGGGGGATCACTTAGGCAAGCAAGATGAACACTTTAGCTCATGTCAGGGCAATGCAAATCCTCAAAATCAAAGGGCTAGAAGCACAAAATAGAAAGAAAAATAGGGTCCCTACTTTTAGTGGGGTGCGTGTGCAAAAACTACACAATAGGCCCTTATATTGTCACAACATCATATTGGTCAGGTGATTATCGGCTCTCTACTCCTTAAGGAAAACCATTTTCTAAACCTATCAATAGCATGCACCTCTACAAGGACTACACTTTATTCTCAAAGTATCCCTTTAAAAATTCAAAAATACAAAAGAAATAAATAAAATTGAAAACAATAAAAAAATGGTCACCCTAATGAAAACCTAGAAAACAAGCATCTTGGTGACAACAAAAAAATTTAAAAATTGAAAAAAAAAAAAAATAGCAAAGAGAAATATTTTGTCCAATAGTGAAAACCACTTCAGTGGCACTTTGGATAAGTATCATGGTGAAAACTAGGGAAACAGGCACCATGTGTAGTCAATCCTTGCTCCTTCATCTATTGTCACTCTATCTGGTCCTTCATCCTTTCCATTTTTCCATCGGCACATGAAACTAGTCTATAATAAAGCTTTGTCATCCTTTCCATGGCCTGGGAACCACCGAAATTTAGTATCCTTTGCATCCATCAATCCCCTTACACATAATAAGTTGGTCCTATACCTGATTGAGGGAAATTCCTTGAATTATATCTTCATGGGATCCTACACATTATATCATCCTTAGAAAACATCAAAATCCAAAAAAATCATAAAACATCAAAATTCAAAAAAGTCATAAAACATCAAAATCCAAAAAAATCATAAAACCATCAAAATCCAAAAAAATCATAAAACCATCAAAATCCAAAAAAAAAAAGAAAAACCATCAAAATCCAAAAAATAGGGTTAGAGTCTAAGTCAAATTATGAGTTAGTTTGTGTTAGAATGGTTGAACTATGTTATCTCTATGCATTTTCTATGTAGGCAAGGCTCATCTTTAGTGGGCCCTCGAGACATTTGGTTAGTCCTCTTTGGTTTTTCCAAATAAAATCATGACTCAGTCTTTTGTTGAATAAGGAAGAGACAAGTTGTGTCAAACTATGAGGTCTCTGAGTCTATAACGTATGCAAGTCCCATCAATCGATGAGCCCTCAAGGCCACCTAGGTCAATCCTCTAAGGTTTTTCAATTCTGGTCGTGTCCTTGGTCCATAAGCAATCATCATTCAAACCAAATCATGAATCAATGGACAAACATAACTGACCAAACCCTTCAATCTTCTATCAAATCATCTCATTGTCAATCAACTAATCCAGGCATCAATCAAAATGGGGCATTATGTCATTTGTCTCATTTGGTTATATCTTTTTTTTTTATCAAGATGTATCCTTCCCAAGATTAGAATTTTCCAACTTGGTCAGTCACCTTAAGCAGGATGTGTCTTTCTTGTAGATAGGTTCCTTGTCAAAACTTGTCGCTTGGTCAACTTTATCAGACGTGTCCCCTGCCTTAAACAGGATGTGTCCTTCTTGAAGTTGGGTATCATCACATTCCTTGGTCATATCAATCAATCTTTGTCAACCTTGTCAATCAATATTTCCTTAATCAAGATGTGTCCTTCTTGAAGCTAGGTGCAATCAATCAATCCTTGTCAATCTATCAATCAAATCAATTTGTCAACTTTTTCAACTTTATCAATCAATCTTTATCAAATCAACCAATCTTGTCAATTTGGTCAAACAATCTTTCCTTAAATCAGGATGTATCCTTCTTGAGGTTAGGTACAGTCAGTCAAATCAATTTTTCAACCTTTATCAACTTATCAACCAATCAATCAACTTGGTCATCTTGGTGAACTTAATCAATCAAACAATCTTATCACAACTATTGGAAAACACTGTCTCTTTAGCAAACACTTTGTTGGTTAGGACTTATCTTATCTTTTTTATTGATTCTGGGTCATGTTACTAGTTTCCTTGAGGATGTACTATCCAAGGATTTAGAGGGGCGATGATGGAATATGGCCTCTTTTCCTTATTTGTTGTTTGTGGTTTGTCTTGGAAAAAAGATTGGGATAATTGGATCCTTAGTATGAGCTGGGGCATTCCTTGTCTTTTAGCTTTTTATTTTGACTACTTGTCTCTTCAAAAATGGTCACCTTGCACATCTTGGTCTATGTCATACCATGGTTTTTTTGGTCCATTTGCAACATTTTGATGCTCGATGATGATAAATATTAAAGAATGAAAGTTGGTTCCTTGTCATTTCCTACCTAACAGTCCATCTCCCTTGTCTTTTCCATGCTAACATCCATCTCCTTCATGCTAACATTTCTTCTATCCTTCATCCTCTTGTCTTATTATCCATTTTGATAGCACATTCATGTTCTTTGAACCTGCCTATCCTCTCGAGGGGGCATACCACAACCCTCCTGGTCATCCTTCCTCATTCTCTTCACTGGGGCATCCTGGGGCATATTTCAAAATTAAATATCTTTGACACAACACGATGAACTACATTATGTCAAAGAGGGGAAAAATTTAGACACTAAAAAATGTCTTGAGTCTATGAGTGTCATTTTTCTTGGTCTTCGTCTCCACGTAATTATATAATTTTAATTATTTAATCATTCTTGATCATATTTTAATTATTTAATTAATTCACTTTCTAAACTCTATTCTACTATGATCAATTAAAATAAACTAACTGCATCACTAACACCCCCTTTCTTCAATAATTAAATAAATCATTATTTTATTTAATTATTTATCTTTTTATCACTCGCCTATAGTCAGATAATGATAATTATTATTTTCCTATGCATTTGACCTTTTCATTCTTCTATAATTAAATAATTATCGAGATTATTTAATTATGTGTCATTCCTCTCCCCATATTCCAAATTAATTATTTGGTGCCTAATTTCCATCTCTCCCCATTTAATTGAATTAATTTTGTAAATTGATTTAATTAAATGCTCATGTTTCATTTTTCTCAATTAAATTTGAATGAATTATTTATTTTCCACTTGTCCATTTCCTCCATTTTTGAATTGATAATTTGAATAAATTATATATGCCTCCTTTTTGGTCAAAGATTCCTTGCTCATTAATCTCTGTCATAGCCATCGCTATCTTAGCCGTCTTTGTCATAGCCGTCAACATCATAGTCCTCCCATGAATAATATTATTTTGGTGCATCAATTCTCAACTGTTGATCTTGGCATATTTCTAGAAGATCGATCTTAAACGTGTATTTCGTAACCTCCCTCTCATGAATCCTTATCCGCCGATCTTGGAATATTTCTAGATGATCAATCTCGACTATCTGTTCGAATGGTTGTCTATAAAATCAGCCTTCCTCTCCAATTTTTTCCTTAACAACTGATTAGCTCCAACTTTCTACTTACCATTTGCAGGTCATTTACACAAGTCTACTTTGAAATTTGAGGGAAAAAATTGCATAAGGAGAAACAGGAGAGACAAGAGAAGTGATTCAAGTCCAAGCATGGGGAGTATTTTAGTTTGATGCTTTCATTCTACTCATGTTTTGTTTGTTTTCTCTTGTTTGGATGTTGTTTGTAGCTTAGAAATATTGGCTATCACTTTATCTAGGCTAGGAATGTTCTAACCCCATCCTACAACATGCATTAAACATATTCAATAAACAAAATCATTAAACTTGAAAGATAGAACATAAGACATGAACACAAATATTTATGTGGGGAAAAACCTTTCAAAGAAAAAAAAAACCCACCTTCCAAAAGCATAGAACCATTGTATTATTCATCAACCAATACACAGTTACAAAACAATGCAAGATCTAAGCCTTTACATGGAGATTTACATCTTGTTCCTACTGGAAAAAATTCAAAAGAATAACCCCTCTGAATTTAATCTCTCCTCAATGTTCCAATGCACTATGACATTACATACAAACCTCTCAAGCATTACAAGAAACTGTCATAATAGACTCTTCAACTTATGCAACCACCAAACAGACATAACCACAATCCCACTAAATCCAAATTGAATCATCATGGGGTTGAACTAATCCTTACCACTCTTTTAATTATTGCCATACCGCATGATACCACTACACCACAACCATCTCTAGTCGACCATCGCGGGGTCATGGGTTACTACTATACCACAACCTATCGCTATACCGCAGACCCCTTCACATAACTTTCATGCAGTTGTGGGTTACAACTCCTCCCACACTACTACAAGCCTCCTCACAGACTATCGTAGGATGGAGAGATATCCCGCACTACAACAAGCCTCAAGACTAATTCATCGAATAGTCCACTGGGGATCAGGGATACTGCATAATCCAAGCAAGTAGACATAAAACCACACCTCTGAACAATGAAGAACAAATCCCTTTCATGGTTTCTCAATAACCGATACCGTAGACTTCACAAGAAAAGCATACAATGAAACTTTAATGTCTGATTACGAAATCCTTCAAATTTTCTAATTCTTTTTCAAATACATTCGGTAAGCAATAAGCCTGAAGCATGAACTTTGAAACCTACAAAATTAGCACAAATTTAGCTAAGTCTTTTACACCAGTAAGTTTGAGACACCTTTTCCTCAAAAAACCCAATATGTCAAAGCTATGATTGCATATATTTCCCTTGGATGATCTTTTTATATCCATGTTAATAAAATTCAGTAGCATTTCGATGCTAATTTTCTCAAGATTACATGATGATAAAAATGGATAATTTTTTGGTATGATACATTAGTACAAACACAACAATAAATGACTAAAAAAACTACTAAAAAATTCTTATTAATGATTAAACATGGTCACGTGACCAATAGCAGTTTATTTCCAATCATTCATAATGTGACCGAATTGATGACTAAACCATTTTTAGTTGTTTAGTTGATCAATTTAGTCATTGGATTGATCAATTTGGTTGTTGACTTAGTCATCTAATTGATTGACTTGGTCACTGATTTAGTCATCTAATTGATTGATTTGGTCATTGGTGTAGTCATTAATTTAGTCATTGATTGTTTTAAACTAGTCACTTATTTAGTCATTTTTTATTCACTGGTATTTAGTCATTGATTGATGTTAACTGGTCACTTATTTAGTCATTGTTATTCACTAATTTTTGTCTGTTGGTAGTGTATTTAGTCATTAATTTTAATAATCATTTTGATCAATTTGGTAGTTTATTTAATTTTTTTTGTTCACTAATTTCTGTCAATTGGTAGGTATAATGATACATTGTCTATTAATTGCATAATCATTGTATTTAGTCATATTTATTCACTGATTTCTGTCATTTGGTAGTATATTTAGTCAATTGGTAGTTTATTTAATTATTTTTATTCACTAATTTATGCCTATAAGTGTTGGAAATGAGATAATGCTTTAATGGAGGTTTAAACATATAAAAATACAATCAATCATTCATTTCACATAATGAAACGACTGTTAAGAAGGAAAAGTACTAAAATTTAATTGAGAAAACATGTTCTTACAGTAGATACAAGACAAAAATGTGTCTTTGCTTTGAAAAATTACTATTACAAAGTGTGTTTCTTGGTGTTGTGATTGAGAAAACTAAACTACAATGCCTTTTTTTTTGCTTATGTAAGATATTACAATTTTTAATGAAAATTCTATGTTGTAACTTATTTGCAACAACACATACATGTATGTTGCACTCTCTGCAACTTTTCCTCTTCTTTGCACCTCTTTATTTTCTCTGTATTTACTTCTATTTTTGCACCCCTATTCTCTAGGTCTACTACTTAGATAGCAACATCTCCCCTCTTCTATAATGCACTAGTTTGAATGAGAGGAACCCAAACAAAAAGAGAAACATAATCATGGGGTTTTACATTACAGGTATAGTAAGATAGAACATTCTTTGTTATACTCACAGAATGTACACCCAAATTATATTATCTAGTTTTTATTTGGGTTTAACTTATTTAGGTTCAGTACATTCTTTGTCTACGACTTCACTCTTCACACTCTGCTACTACTAACCCTTCTTTTTCTCTTCTGCACTTATGGCTAACACTTTGTCATTTTTTTCTAATTTTTTAGTGGCCACCGTGTGAAGGTCCCTTCTTTCTCTTTCAGAAAGACAACTCCATCTATTTTGTTTGGATAAGGATGGGGTATGTTACTTGTGACCTATAAAATACTTACATTTGCATCTCCTATTCCTTTCAATTTGAATCTATGTACAATAGATAGTGAGTGAATCTACCTAATTCCTACAGCAACACCTTCAAATGGATCCAACACCTCAACTTTATCCCCTTATTGGAGTTTATCAATAAATGTCTGCAAAAACAAAACAAAAAACACATTATATTGAGATATAAAACACTTATTATATTTTTTTTGATAGTTGTATGTAATATCTTATGTATTGGAACAAATTTGTTTTTGTATGTGCTTTTATAAAACACTCTATTACAACTAAGCTCTAAGATTCCATATGTAAGTTATAAGTTCAACCTTATTTCCATAATCTATGTATGCTAGCTAATTACACTTCACTACTATTCTAACCAGCTTCTATCAAATAGGTAATGATTACCCTTATTTACATAATAAAACAACCATTACTTACTTGAGTAGTACTTACTTGCATGTGGTTTCATAGCACTCACCTCGAGTTCAACATGACTACCACTATGAGTATCATGTGCATGCTCATCAAGTTCATCATCATAACCACTATCAACATCATTGTAGACATTAAGTTGTATATCTTTGCAAAGAGTTCTATTGACAAGACCTTTTTCTTTTTGTCCTTTTTTTAGATAATTTCTCTATATCATGTGGTTTAATCATCATGCAAAAATTAATATAAGTCAAGTAAAGAATTCAAAAACTATCATTTTTTGTCCAAAAGAAAATTTTAAGCATGAAGAATGACAAAACATTGAATAGATTAACTTACAACTTAAAGAATGAAAAAACTATAAATTTTTGTCCAAAAGAAGAGTGAAAAAACATTGGGACAAATTAACTTACATCTTAAAGAATGCAAAAGCTATAATTTTTTGTCCAAAAAATAATGATAAAGCATTGGGACTGATGAACATACAACTTAAAGAATGCAAATGCTACATTTTTTTGTCCAAAAGAACATTTTAAGCATGAAGAATGAAAAAAATTTGGGAAAGATAACTAACAACTATTATATTAATTACCTCACCTTCAAGACAACTAAGACAATTGTATTGCACAGTATTTTCCAATTCATCACTATCAATATCAACAGCTATGTTGACACCATGAAGGAATTTTTTTTTCCCTATCGCTTTGATAAAATTTCTCTGCATGTGGTTTAACCATTGTGCAAAAAACTATACAGAGCATTCAATAGTCAAGTAAAGAATGCAAGCTATAAATTTTTCCAAAAGAACATTTTCTGGATCACTCCAACAATAAAGAAATTGGGTTGGATTCTCATATGCTCATATTTCAATAATCTACATATTAAGAGGCATTGTATATATAACTTCCAAACAAGAAGAAATGAGATCAATAGAGCCTCTTAATTCATTTGAATCCGTGGATTTATGCTCATTCCATGCAAAAACTATAGGGTTAATAGATTCAACCAATTGCATAACTTGTTGAGTGAGACTAGATATGCAACTCATTACATTTTGGTACCCTAGTGCATTTGATTTGACATGATCTACAGAGGCTCCTACTAGGCATTGAACACATGGCAGTGAAATATCTTTTGAAAAACTAGATTTCCACTTCATCCTACTCTTAGATTTGCTAGCATCTAGTGCTTCCATATAATTGACAATATCTTCTGCACCTGCTTCTCTATTACTATTTTCCACCTAAAATATAATGCCAATTTCAACATGTAGTCAGCTCATTAAAAAATTGAAATAAATAACACAATGTAAATTGAACCAAAAATCCATAGACTTACTACAAATTTGTCCATTTTGGCATGCAACCCACCTTGGCCAAAAGTATATCCATCCTTCACATTATCTCTTGCTCTCTTGCCTCTATTACACTTTTCCAAATATTCTTTGAAATGCATACTTTCTCTCAATGCCTCCCACTCTTTAGGAGATAGACTGGAGTAAAACCTCTCTTTTCCCTCCATGATTATTTTTCTACAACTAAATCTATAATTGTTCATCAAAATTCTCATCCTTTGCTTGTAATATTTTCTAGAGATTTTTCCACTATTAGTCTCAAAATAATTTTTCATTTTTTGTATAAAATTTTCCACAGCTCATGGATCTTTCTCTAAAAAACTTGATTTGCAAATATCCAAATGGGCCTTACATCTTACACCTAACTCAATGGCTCACTTTGTAGCATTTGGCCCAATGGGCTCACCATCTCTCGATTCCTCAAGCAAGAGTGGTTATTTCCTTCTAATTTTATTTCTTTTGTATTCCTCTTTGTAGATCTGTACAAATATTGACTCAATCTTTTTCTTTTGACAAAACTATCGACATCTTCTAAAAAATTACCACTACTAGTACTTTTGGTTGATTCACTAGTTCCATCAAAATTTCTAGATGCAACATGTGCACTTTGAGGCACAACAAATGCAAGTGGTCTCTCTTCATGACTTTCATTAACCAAAACTTCATGCTCCTTGGCCACATCAGGTGTGGCATGAGTAGATAGATTAGTACTAGTCTCTGCACATTTCACATCATTAAATGCATCCTTTAATAATGTTTAAAAAAGCATCTACAGACCTGTTGTTCATTTTCCCTAATGTTTTTCAATAATCTCTCTTAGACTTAGTTCTAAGAGATCATCACAACATTACACATCACCATGTGCTAATTAAACACTATTAAACAAATAATATACTACTTAGTGGATATACAACTTTCCTTGTTAAACCAAGACTCAATAAATATTCATTATTCTTGGCCACTTTTTCACTATGCGTGTGCTCATATTTTGTCACTAAAATTTCAAAATTATGATCACTATCATGTAATTTTTGCCTTACAGTCATTGTCTTTATTTCCTTAAGTCCAAATAAAAAATAATTTATAAATCATCAACTTGAATCAATAAAACTTTATTGAGTTCATAAGTTGATAACTATTGACTTTCCAATCCACTGATAATTGCAAATGGAAACATAAAATAGAATTTAGTTTATAGATTAAAATTAATTTTCAATCAAAAACCAAGAATATGTTTACAATTACAGGTATCAAACAAATTTTCCTTAGGGATATATTCACAAGAGAAGAATTCATTAAAACATAACACAAGCAAGATGAAGGAAAAAATGGTCTAGTTGATCATGAGGTGTGTTAGAACCTTAAAAATTTTCCTAGTTCCATCATCACAATTAACCTTGAGCTCCATGACCTGAGCCTTGAACCTTATATTCCTTTTTATTTTTGATTGAGCCTCCCCACTATAAACAAACATATAAATTTTTTAGGTCCGACTAACACTAAAAGACCTATACAAAGAAAAAAATTCATCATATAAACTTAAGCAAAAACATGTCTAGCTAAAAACATTCCAAATCCCTTAACAATCTGTTACCATGATCCATCAGCAATAATCTAAACCCTTGGCAGGTTGGTGGTGTGTAACAGACAACATGAAGATATTTATCACCATACCGTGGAAGTATTATGATGAGGATGTGGTTGGGTGGTATAAGAGAAGTTAAATACATTATAAACCGCATACCATGAGAATGAAAAATGAAGGGTGTGGTATAGCAAGGAAACCTTCCATCCCATGAGGAAGATCATAAAGAAATGTGGTAGTGTGGCATGATCTGCTATACTGTGATAGGATGTGACAAAGCATGTGGTATGGTAGTAAGCCATATGTGATCGTTAGTGTAAATCATATTACCACAGGTTAAACAAGTCAAGCTTGCTGTATAGAGGTAAGGATCTTGCTACCCTATGGTGAACTGCAAAGAAGCATGCACTATAGTGGTTTATGTTGAAAGACGCAAGACAACTGAGAGGGGAGGGTTGAATTAGTTGTCACAAAACTTCAATCACAAATATCAAACACTTAACAACTTCACAACTAGTTTATTTTGTTAGTAAGTATGAACATGAAATGTAAATAATAGATGAAAAATCAACACAAGAAACACCATATTTATGTGGAAAACCCAATAAGGGAAAAACCATGATGAGGATTATCTCACAATATAAAGTAACTCCAAAACTAAATACAAAAAGGATCACTGCCAGAGGGAAAACTGCCCAAGATAGGACTCACTGTCCAAACAAGGAGGCTCACTTCCTACAAAAAGATTACAATATTGAAGTGGCTTTACATCCAGAATGAACTGGTAAGAGTACACCTAACTAGTGTTGATTTAGTTTCGGTAATGCTTAGTAAATAGAGTTGACACACTTCATCTTCACATCTCGCACAAAATACTACTTTCCCTTTGTACTACCACACACACCTCAATCTCAAAACTATCCAATATAGATCCAATTCATCCACAAGAATAAATTAGGTTGGCTTAATTAGATGCAACCCTTATTCACCAAAAAGACCAACTGTTGGCTCCAAGTTAGTACAAAAATTCTCCAAAAATTAATCCAAGCATGTAGCATGCTACAATATTTTGACATGGACAAAAGATATGACACTCATATATCTGCAACACAAATTAATTCATTACAATATCAACTATACATTAGGTCAGCTAGGGATATACCTAATAATAAAATGCAATCAATAGAATAATGCCAACTTGCCATATGAACACATGAGCATGAAATATTATGAACTTACAAGCTTCCAACATCCATAAACCATTTCCCAAAATTGCATGCAACGATAATCATCAACAGAGGATTACAAACCAAAATAATGGAGGGTGTAAACTAGTTCTTCATACCAGTTCAGAGTATTGAATCAAACTAACGACTCAAGATCAACATGGTGACATCAATGAAAACACAAAGTCTACACAACTAGAAATTCTTCTTCATTCTTCCAACAATTTATACCCCTCTATCTCGAGACAGTTATAGAAAGTGGTGGCGATAAAGTGGTATTAAATGCACAAATCACATCAACCGTCTGATCTTGTAAAATAAATGGTGTATGTTGAAACTCAAACTACGAGCAAAATATTTGGAGTAAGGTTGATATTAATGTTGACATGACTAAGCTTAGAAGCCATTAAATGAAGAATTTGACATTCTCTTTTCACTCATTTGCAGAAATTATCATGCGGGGAGCTGGGATTTTGAGGAGGTTAAGCTCTGCAACCATTGTAACCAAGGTAAGTGCATAGAACTCATTTTGAATTAAATTTTATGAGTACAATATTGTTTGGAATTCTGCATTTCAGAAGTATAGGAGAAGTAAGATAGTTAAACTATGAATTAGGTTTTATGAGTACAAGATTGTTTGGAATTCTACATTAAAAAAGCATAGGAGAAGTAAGATAGTTAAATATCATGTCACCCAAGAAGAAAGAAACTAAAACTAAAAAGGACATCTTGTCATCCAAGAAGAAAGAACCTGAAACTAAAAAGGAAGAATCTAAGGTTAAAAAGAGGTCCTTAAAATAGTCTATCCTGGATATATTCCTTGAATCAATTGAGATGGGATTTAAGAAATTTTTTAATGATGTGGCTCAAAGTTATAGAGATGCCCTTATCCCTATCTCCAGTTGGGAATTTTTTTGGTAATTTTATGACAAAAGGGAGGGCAAGATTCTGGTGTCAAATCCATGGGCATTAGATTTGGCGAAGTTAATTATCCCAATTTTTTTAATAGATGTAGAGTTCATCAGAGTATTGGCTCAGAGTTATCATCTTGCTACTAGTTATGTGAGATTTCCAAATGGTTCACCATTAGTTATAGTGTTGACTAAAGTGGCCATCATTGAATGTTTTGACCCAAACAACCAAGCCCTGACTAAAATTGATTTTCAAAGAAGTCAAGAAGAATATAGTAGATTGAAGAGAACCAATAGAAGTGATGAAGTCCCCATTTACATGAAAAGGGAACAACAAGGTGATTCCTATATCACCTTGTAATACTGAGCCATTTGATGTCTTAGATTTCCAATTCTATTTCAAGAAAACCTACTTTTCTCTCTGTCAAGTACTTGGGATAGATGTGGAAGAGTGAATGCCAATTAGTTTAATGATGATGGCTATGAGGATCTAAAACCCTGAGATGAACATTAAATATTATTTTACCTCATATCTTGAGAAAGCATTGCATGAAGGATTTATGCAAGTTTGAGAAAATAGATCCCCTATAAAATTCAAGCAATATTCTTTTATGTGCCACCTGACATTATACCTGGAGGAACACAAAGACCACTAAGAGGGGGGGGGTGAATCAATGGGCAGTAATTAAAAACTTTCTAAGCAATGCAACAATAAACTCTAAAAACATAAACCTGAAGCAAAGGTAAGAAAATTTAAACCAATCACACAAAATGCATCCCACAACACAAGATGTACGAGGAAAAACCCAAGATGGAAAAAAACCTCTATGAGAATAGTTGTTGGAGGCTACTGCTCCAATCTAGCCTCACAATGGAAATGTCTTATGTTACAATGTATGGGAACCAACCCAAAGGAACACCAATTCCCAGTTTATGAGCACCAACTCAAAGGAGCTCCTACCCCTAATCTGAGCACCCACTTAGATGATTACAAAATAAGAAATGTCTTATTACAATTTTGGTATCATGTTACAAATGAGATTTTGTAACTCATATAAATTTATGAACTTATGAAGTGTTTGATGTCTTTGCTGTGCTCAAACAACTTCCAGTCTCAACTCACTCTAAATCATTCATGCACTTAATCTACAAGACTTTATAATCTGAATTCACACAATAAGTCTCTATAAAACTAGCATCTTCCTCCACACACTTTTGCAGAAAATAGAACATTCAAAACTAAAAAAAATACATACTATGTTTTCATAGAGTCATATAAACTCCTCTCCACACTCGTACTTCTATCTCTCTTACTGCTCTAAATATTTTATCGTGTACACTCTATACAACAATAAATGACAAACATAGTTATGTATTACCCCTATACTCTTAAACAACTAATTTCTACAATACACTGTCTGTAAATTTCAGACCATTATGTAGCAATCTGTTTGCAGATTTCTATAGCATATCAATTGATATTCATGTAGTAGTCTGCAGATTTATGATAAAATCCTATAGATCAATGAAAAATTTGTAGCCCTAATCTTTAAAAAAAAAATTGCAATAATCTGTCAGAAACTTTCTGATATTTCTATAGCAAACTGTCTGCAAATTTCTAAAAGTCTCATGTAGCAACTTGTGCAGATCCTAAATCCTATCTTTCCTTTGTTCTTCCACCTGTAAGGTTTTAATGTTCTTCTTGAGTAGTAGAAGGATTCAATGTTGCTACATCTTTTGAGACTTGCTGCCATAACTAAAATGCTTCTTTTATTTTTAATCAAAACAAAATTAGATTTCTTTTGCATTGATTTTCCCATATTAATCTGCAATAAATAATTTTATCTAGGGCATCCCCAAAAACTGCAAGAGGTATGAAACCCAAATAAAAGCTTTGAATAACATTTTCATTGAGTGTTGCTACAAAATCTTCATCACTAAGTAAAGATTCACTCAATAAAATCTGATATGCATTGAAGGTTTTCTTTTCCTAGACAAATCTGATAACAAATCTATAATAAATGGAAAACCTATATAAAATATTTAAACATCTTTTCATTCTTGATCAATTTCTACAGAAGATTTTCCATGAAGCAAGGAAAAAAATATATTTTATTTGACCCAGCTCAAAGCAACTCAAAAATAGGTAAATATCTTATAAGCATCAATAAAAAAAAAACAACCACCATAGCTTGTGTTGAAAAAACTGCCAAATAAAATAGTTAAACTTTAGGGTTCAACCAACACCATATTATCCTATAGTTGTCTAAACATCTGATCACTGACAGAAGAAAATCCAATCTTTTGAAATTGCACTTAGCAAAAATCTACCCATGCATAAAACCCTAGCAGGATAAACATTAGTTAATCGATCAAATCTCCACCTTTTTAGCAAGTTATTACTAACACATCATCATGCCACTAATTTTCTTCCATGTGTATGCCATGTCAATATTCTCTAAAGCTTTTTGCATATTAAAATTGTAACTAGTTTTATAAAGTCATTTTGACTTTGTTGAACCCGTCACTGTGAAGCTCCTATCACCAGGTAGTGAACTTCCTGTCACCTAAACTGTACTCAACTATAACTGTAAATTGAGATGTTTCTGTAGCTATACTTGTTCCTATAGTTGCATACAAACATTGTATTCATTAAGTTGACATCAATGGAAATCTAATGCCAGCCAATCAAAACTCAAATTCCAACAATCTTCATCTAATGCCAACAATATCCCCCTTTGGCATTGATTTCAACCAATTGAATCTCTATGCTACCAACTAAAGTTTGATCTCCACATCATCCAGACAAACTTCACCTCAAGAGTCTTTCTCCCCCTTTCAAGATACTTTATCCCCCTTTGACAACAATGGAAAAGGGTGCCATAAAGATCACTTTTAGATTAGATACCACTATGTTATAAAACAGAATAAATAGTTGAACACATCACTAATACCATTGAACACACCACTTCTAGATTTTCTCCCCCTGTCATGAACATTATATGTTGCATGATACCACTAAACACACCAAACAAAAAGAATACATATACTAGCATAAAGAGTAGCAATAAGCTTGGACAATAATAATCTACTTTCTGAAGAAACATGTAAAGGGCAGAAAAATAGTAAAAATATGTAAAGGGAAGCAACCAACTCTCCTTAAACTTGAAACGTATCACTTCTAACCCCTTTAAGTAGAACAAACTCAGGGATGTAAGATGAAATACAATAAGCTCCCCATGAACCATAAACTTCCATGTCCATCTAAGTGTTGGAAGAGGGAGATACAACTCACAATCTCTTTCTCAAATACTCAAATGTCTCTTTGGGAAATGGTTTGGTAAGGATATCAGCTATTTTCTCACTAGTATTCACATACTCAAGTTAAACTTCTTTTTCACTCACTTTTTCTCTCAAGAAATGGTACTTAATAGCTATGTACTCGGTTCGTGAGTGCATGACTGGTTTTTAAGAGATATTGATTGCACTAGAATTTTCACGCATAATGGAAATGGGTGTTGAATATTCTACCTGGATGTCTTTTAGTGTTTGTTTCATCCATAGAACTTGAGAGAAACATGAGGCAACAACTATGTATTCTGCTTTAGTTGTAGATAATGAGATAGATTCTTTCCTTTTACTATGCCAAGAGACCAATCTACCACCAAGGAAGAAAGCACCTCCACTCGTGCTTTTCCAGTCATCTATGCACCCAACCTAATCAACATCTGTGTAAGCTTTCAAAGTGAATCCATCATGTTTAGCATACCATAAACCATAGTTCAAACTACCTTGCAAATATCTAAAAATTCTTCTTACAACATTCAAATGAGATTGCTTTGGAGAAGCTTGAAATCTAGCTACCATACAAATTGCTTGTACAATATCTGGTTTAGAAGCAGTAAGATACAAAAGACTACCAATCATGGATCTAAACATGGTTTGATCAACATCTGGTGAATCATCATTCTTGGATAGATTACACCTAGTCATCATAGGTGTACTAACATGCTTACAATCATCCATTTGAAACCTTTTCAACATGTTCTTAGCATACTTGATTTGGGAAATAAAAATTCCTTTGTCTAATTGTGAAATTTGCAAACCAAGAAAGTAGGACAGCTCACCTATCATTGAAATTTCAAACTCTTGTTGCATTTGATCATCAAACTTCTTGCACAAATCGTCATGACTTCCAACAAAGATGATATCATCTACATAAACAAAAATGATAATCATGTGATTACCTTCCACTTTGGTGTAGACATTGTTTTCAACACACCCTCTTTTGAAACCTTGCTAATGCAAATAAATGTCCAATCTATAGTACCAAGCTCTAGGTGCTTGTTTGAATCCATATAGAGATTTTCTCAATCTACATACATAATCTCCCTTTTCAAGTAACTCAAACCCTTCAAGTTGCTCCATGTAGACTTCCTCATCAAGGTTACCATTCAAGAATGCATATTTAACATCCATTTGATAAACCTTGTAATCTTTATATTTTGAGAATGCTAAGAACATTCTAATAGCCTCTAATCTTGCAACTGGGGAAAAAATTTCCTCAAAATCTATGCCCTTGACTTGAGAATATCCTTTGCATAGTAGTCTATCTTTGTTTCTAAACACTTTTCCTTCTTCATTTACCTTGTTTCTGTAGACCCATTTTGTGCCAATGATGTTCTTACCAATCGGTCTTGGAACTAAATCCCATG
Organism: Sequoia sempervirens; assembly: GCA_007258455.2. Taxonomy (NCBI): domain Eukaryota; kingdom Viridiplantae; phylum Streptophyta; class Pinopsida; order Cupressales; family Cupressaceae; genus Sequoia; species Sequoia sempervirens. Next base: position 576,391,567 of record VDFB02270651.1, on the reverse strand, counting down.
TCTTATTTCTTTCAATCTTTTGTAGCTCTTCTTTCATAGCCTTTATCCAATCTTCACTCTTGTTGGCCTCATTGTAATTCCTTGGTTCTATTTCAATTAGAAGACACAAGTTGACTTGATCATCATTTCTAGCATGTCTTCTTCTTGTTTACACACCACTATCTTTACTTCCAATAATCTTATTTTCAGGGTGGTACTTCTAAACATACTTGCTAGGGGGTTTGTTTGGAGGTTTTTCAACTAATTCTTCATTTTCATATTGCTCTTCACTTTCATTATGATGTTCTTCAATCTGATTTTCTGGTTTTTTCCTTGACTGCTACAGATCTTCATCTATTCTCACATGTACACACTCAACTATTCTCTTGAGGCATTTGTTGAAACATTTATATGCCTCACTATGAGTTAAGTATCCTAAAAATATTTCATTATCACATCTTGCATCAAAACTACCAAGCCCATCATCATCTTTCTTAATGAAACACTTATTACCAAAAACTTTGAAATGTTTGACAGAAGGTTTCTTACCATACCATAGCTCATAAGGTGTCCTTTTTTTGTGAACTCTTAGTTGGGCTCTATTTAGTGTGTATATTGTGGTATGAACAACCTCTTTCCAATAAACATCTAGCATATTTGACTCATTAAGCATAATTCTTTCCATTTCTTTCATAGTCTTATTCTTCCTCACAACAACTCCATTTTGTTGAGGTGTTTGAGCAGCAGAATATTGTCTTCTAATCCCATGTTGTTGATAATAATCTTCAAACTGATTTGAAGTAAACTCTCCACCATGGTCTGATCTTAAACATTTTAGCTTGAAACCACTTTCTTTCTCAACCATTTTTTTGAATACCTTGAATCTTTCAAAAGCTTGTGACCTATCTTGCAGGAAAGTTACCCAAGTCATCCTTGAGTAGTCATCTATTAGCAACATAAATTATTTTTCACCATTCAAGGATCTTGTCCTTGTAGGACCACTTAAATTTTTATGTACTAAATCAAGTGGCCTTGTGGTTGAGTACTCTTTAGTCTTGAAACTAACTTTATTTTTCTTCCCTTTTTGACATTCATCACAAATAATGTTTGTTGGTTTGGTTATCTTTGGCATGTGTCTCACATAACCTTTTGAGCTTACTTTGACAAGGTTGTCAAAATTTATGTGACCTAACCTCCTATTCCATAACCAACTCTCATCCACTTGTCCAATCATACATTGAACTTCATGACATTCTTTCAAGTTGTAGACACTTCCATCAGTTCTCTTACCTTCAGCAACTAATCTTCCATTGTTCTCTTTCTTGTTTTCACATCCTTTTGAATCAATTGAAAACTTATACCACTGTCACACATTTGACTTACACTAAGTTGGTTTCAGCCCTTCAACATAATAGACATCCTTTGTGAGTAGTTTCCCATCAATACTCAAGGTTCCTTTACCTTGTATCTTGATTGAGGAGTTATTACCAAGCTTAACGAAACCACCATTCCACTCTTCTAGTTGTTTGAACTTGTTTTTGTCACCAGTCATGTGGTTGGAGAAGCCACAATCTATCACCCACAAATTTTTCTTCTCTGCATGTAATGTTGTTTGTGCTAACATGCTTGATTAAACATTTCTTTTTAGTCACTTCTTTCCATTCTTGCTTTGTTTCATTCTTCTTTGCTACTACTTTTTCTACATTTTTGTTCTTGGGGGAAACAACTACATTCTTCTCAAGTTTAGGTGATATTGCTCTACAAAAATTTGTTGTGTGTCCATATTTATGACAATAATAGCATTCAATCTTCTCATTGAACATAGAAAAGTTGAAGCTTTTACTAGACTGATTTAAACTTTTACAATCTACACTTCTATGTCCCAGATTATTGCAATTATAACACTCTACATCCAAATCTCTTAATGGTGCAAATGGATTTTTTCTCATGAAATTTGGAGCTGCTCTCTTCACCATTTTGCAATGAATAAACTTATGAAAAAATGCATTACATCTGAAGCAATAGCCATAAAACTTAGGGGTATACCAATTATTATACCAAGTAATACTTCTAGTTGTATTCATAGCAGTAGTAGACCCTCTCATCCTTGGGGCAGCAACATTAACTTGTAGAGAAGAAGAGTTATCCTTTGGGGCAACAAAACTATCTCTTGAGACAACAATGTTTTCTCTTATTGCAGCATCAATACCATCTCTTGGGTTATTATTTGGGGCAGCAACATCACTATATTTTGGGGCAGCAATGTTTTCACTTGTGGCAACAGTGAAAAAAATCTTCTTCTTGAGTTTTTCGCTCATAATTGAGCTCTCACCATGTTCATAGCCAACACCACTATAATCTTTGTTCTTTTTCTGATTACCAAGTATATCATTTAGAGCGTTATTGTTTCTCTCATTTTTCATTCTCAACTTTAGATCATCTTGGAAAGCTTCTAACTCTTTCCTCAAAGTTACTACCTCTTGTTCCAACTCATGACATTCTTTTTTATTTGCTTCAACCTTAAATTTCAAAACTTCACTTATTCTTTTTGCTTCTTCCATCTGAATCTTTAGAGTAACAATACTCTTTTCCAACTGGTCTTTCTCTTTTGAGGCATTGTTCTTTAATTTGGTATGCTCTTTCTTCAACTTTTTTAGTTCATCAAGAGCACAAATCAAATCTCCTTCAATATCAACCTCATCATGAACTTCATATTCCTCATCAGTATCAATTGCATTTGTATTTTCAAATTGAGTATTATTTTCAATCTTTGAAGTATTTTTTTCACTTAGAACTTCTTGAGCCATGAAGAGATTAACCTCTTTCTCATCTTCACTAGAGTCTTCAGCTGAATCTCTTTCATCATTTGATATCTCACTTTCAACAGTGAGAAGACTTCTCTTCCTCTGATAGTTTTTCTTCTTAGATTTGTAGAACTTCTTAGGTCTAAAATTTTTAGTTTCTTCATTGTTTTCTTCCTTCTTCTCATAAGGAAACTTAGCAGAAAAATGTCCAATCTTCCCACAATTAAAACACTTAAAGGGAAGCTTGTCCTTGTACTTGCTTGATCCTTTCTTCAATTTCTTGACAAAGTTTTCTTCAACATTATCAGGATCTTCTTGATCAACATTTGTAGCTACTTCTTTTCCTTTATTCACCAAGTTGAAGGAAACTTCTCTCTTAGAGGGTTCAACACTCACAATCCTCATCTCATAGGCTGATAATGAACCAAATAATTCATCCATAGAGAAGGTCTTCATGTATTTAGCTTCTTCTATGGCAGAAACTTTAGTATCATATTTTGTTGTTAATGACCTCAGAACTTTCTTGATAATTCTTTATCTTCAATTTATTCTCCAAGTCTTCTTACAACATTAGCAGTCTCATCTACTCTTAGTAAGTAATCAAAAATATTTTCATCTTCTCTCATCTTCAAGCCTTCAAAAAGAGCTCTAAGATTTTGCAACTTAGCTTCCTTCACATTCTCATCGCCTTCATAAATATTTTGTATCTTATCCCATGTTTGTTTTGCAGATTTGCAGTGCATCACTTTGACAAACTTAGTATCGAACAATCCACTAAGGATATCATGCTTGGCCTTAGCATTGAACTCATATTCTTTTTTAGCATTAGGATCAGTTGGAGAGGTTTGGGGAACATTGTAACCATTTTTGACACTCAGTCATACATCACAACCTAAGAAGGATAGGTAGGTTTCCATTCTTCTACTCCAAAAGGAATAGTTGGTGCCATCAAACATAGGTAATTTGATAAAGGAGGATTCATGCTTAGACATTGTGTTCACAAACCAGAATCTACCCAGGTTGGAGAAATTTTTCTAATAGGGAACCAGATGGCTCTTATACCAATTAAAGGAACACAAATACCACTGAGAGGGGGGGTGAATAAGTGGGTAGAAATTAAAAACTTTCTAAGCAATGTAACAATAAACTCTAAAAGCATAAACCTGAAGCAAAGGTAAGGAAATTTAAACCAATCACACAAAATGCATTCCACAACAAAAGATGTATGAGGAAAAACCCAAGATGGGAAAAAATCTCAGTGAGAATAGCTATTGGAGGCTATTGCTCCAATCTAGCCTCACAATGAAAATTCCTTCTATTACAATGTATGAGCACCAACCCAAAGGAACACCAATTCCCAGTTTATGAGTACCAACTCAAAGGATCTTCTACCTCTAATCTAAGCACCCACTCAGATGATTATAAAATAAGAAATGTATGATTACAATTTTAGTATCATGTTACAAATGAGATTTTGTAAATCATATAAATATCTAAACTTATGAAGTGTTTAATGTCTTTGTTGTGCTCAAACAACTTGCAGTCTCAACTCACTCTACAAGAATTCATGCACTTACTTTGCAAGACTTTATGATCTGCATTCATATAATAATTCTCTACAAAACTAACATCTGCCTCCACACACTTTTGTAGAAAATAGAACATTCAAAACTCAGAAAAAATGCATACTCTGTTTTGACAGAGTCATATAAACTCCTCTTCACACTCATACTTCTATCTATCTTACTGCTCTAAAGATTTTATCATGTACACTCTATACAGCAATAAATGACAAACATAGTTATGCATTACCCTTGTAGTTCAAAGAATAATCCGTAGCCCTAAACTCTTAAACAAATAATTTCTGCAATACACTGTCTATAAATTTCTCACCATTTTGTAGCAATCTATTTGTAGATTTTTGTAGCATATCAATTGATATTCCTATAGTAGTCTACAGATTTATTATAAACTCATATAGATCAATGAAAAATTTGTAGCCCTAATCTTAAAAAATAAAATCTGCAATACTCTATCAGAAACTTTATGATTTTTCTATAGCAAACTATCTATAGATTTCTAATAGTCTCCTGTAGCAACTTGTGCAGATTCTAAATCCTATCTTTCCTCTATTCTTCCACCTACAAGGTTTTAATATTCTTCTTGAGCAGCAAAGCAATTCAATGTTGCTACATCTTTTGAGACTTGCTTCCATAACTAAAATGCTTCTTCTTTTATTTTTAATCAAAACAAAATCATATTTCTTTTGCATTGATTTTCCCAAATTAATTTGCAACTTACAAATTTGATCTCAAAGTCTAATCTACAATAAATAATTTTATCTAGGGAATCCCTAGAAACTCCAAGAGGTATGAAACCAAAATAAAAGCTTTGAATAATATTTTCATTGAGTGTTTCTACCAAATCTTCATCACTAAGTAAAGATTCACTCAATAAAATTTGATATGCATTGAAGGTTTTCTTTTCCTAGAAAAATCTAATAACAAATCTATAATAAATGGAAAACCTAGATAAAATATTTAAACATATTTTCATTCAATCAATTTCTACATAAGCTTTTCCATCAAGTAAGGAATAAAATTAGATTTTATTTGACCCAGCTCAAAGTAGCTCAAAAATAGGTAAAAATATGATAAGCATCGGTAAAAAAAAAAACAACCGCCATACCTTATGTTGTAAAAAATGCCAAATAAAATATTTAAACTTTAGTGTTCAACCAGTGCCACGTTATCATGTAGCTGTCAAAACATCTTATCACTAATAGAAGAAAATATAATCTTCTAAAGTTGCACTTAGCAAAAATCTACCCATGCATAAAACCCTAGCAGGATAAACATGAGTTAATCGATTAAATCTTCACCTTTTCACCGAGTTATTACTAACACATCATCATGCCACTAATTTTCTGCCACGTGTATGCCATGTCAATATTCTCTAAATATTTTTGCATATTAAAATTGTAACTGGATTTATAAAGTCATTTTGACTTTGTTGAACCCGTCACTATGAAGCTATTGTCGCCAGGCAGTGAACTTCTTATCACCTGAACTGTACTCAACTTTAACTAAAAATTGAGATGTTTCTGTAGCTATACCTATTCCTGTAGCTACATACAAACATTGTATTCATTGATTTGACATCAATGGAAATCTAGTGCCAACCAATCAAAACTCAAATGCTAACAATCTTCATCTAATGCCAACAATACCATAATAAAGATAGATGGAGCAAAAGGATGTGTTTGGGTAAGATTGAGAAGTAGGGGAATTTGCTACCAATGCAATGATGGTGTTATATATGGGATAGCAGATGTAAGAATTCAAATTATGTGATATTCAATGATGACTTTGTGTATAAAATTATGAGATTTCTTGACCACAAAACACCAAGACTACCCACACTTGTGCTACAATTGTTAATACCTTTGGCTTTGAAACCTTAGCAAGGCCATATTGATAACTCTGGTGATTGGCTTTTTTCTACTGGATATCACAATAATCATGATTTATGGATTCCCATAGGCCCCAAATATACTATCAAAGTTTTTATGTCTTTGATTAGCTTTTTTAGAGTTCATTTGGTAGATTCTATGGATGGAAAAGGATGTCATGAATAAATAAAGGAAGGCTACATTTCTACCCAATTTGAAAACATGTGAGGAACTATCAGTGGGATCGGACACAATTGAAGAGTTGTGGAATTATCTAAAAAAAAGCTACTCTTTAGAGTCTGGAAAGGAAAGATCTTTTGACCCTGAGGATAACATGAATTTTGTAAGATACACCATCCTTAGAAAGGCTATGGTTACTCACTAGATTGATTATGAATAAAATGTAATAAGAAATTGTTTCACTCCTCAAGAGGTATATGAGAGGAGGAGAAAATGGGAAATTATGAAAAGGCTTGAGGAAGTAAGAAAGAAGAAGCGCAGTAATTTCTTAGGGTATTTCATAGACGAAGCAGATCCTCTCAAGAGGATTAATATGATGATTGAGAAGTTTCATGAATTATATGATAATTTTGTAGAGGAAATCGGGAGACCTGTCAAATTGTCTCCCAAAAGGCTGAGTGGTATTATAATTATAGAACCAACTCTAGATACTATTTTAGTATGTCGTGCTTCTCCAAGATCACCTCCTAAACAACCACCTTCTAAAAAATAAAAGACACAAGAGATAGACCCACTTTTTTCCTATGAAATAAGTGAGGAGGTTGGAGATACAGAAGAATCAGTTAATGTGTTAAGACATTTCAAGGATGATGTTGAAGTGGACCAACCGATGCTTGAAATTGAAGACCACAGGCCTGAAGCTAGAGTCGATATTGATGTTCAAGGAGAAAGAGAAATGCATGAGGATGACAAGGTAGTTGCAGCTCTCAAGTTCTTGGAAGATGATGAATTTATCAAAACCCCTAAAATTAAAGACTTTTTGATTAAGATGAAAATGAGAGAGTTTGAAGTGAGGATTGAAATAAATAAGATGGTAGCTAAGGAATCCTAGCATGATTGGATAGTATCCCAAACTTTTAATGAATTAAGGATTGATAATATTGATGCCAGCCCACAAGAGGCTAAAGAGATCATTTTGAAAAGTAATATTCTTATTGTCCCTGGTATGGAATTAAAGAAAATGTTTTTACTTGATCAAGTGAGAACATAGGAAGACCCAATGTTAATTGCTAAGTTTGAATCAAATGAAGGGGTAAGTGGCATAGGGTCTAAACCTAAGATTGAAACCTTGGAATTTTGGGAAAAACAAAAGAGTACCCAAAAACCAAGGTTACTAGATGTAGTGCAAGAAATGAAAGGGACAACTATGGTGAAAACATTAAATGATACATCTCCTTTAGAAGTTACAACCATGAAAATTCATTTAGCTATTTTCACCCAAGTTGCAATTAAGGAGATGGAATCTAGATTGGGAGAGTACAAAAAGGAACAAAAGTTTTTAAATGATGAATTCAATAAATTTTTGATGGAAAATGTGAAGTTGAAGGAATAATTGAAAGGAGCAGGTCCCTCATAGAACAAGGAAATAATGTTATACCAATGTCCTCCTGCTCCACCAATTGATATAGAAAGTGCTTCTAATGAACAAGTGATTATTATTAGAAAAGAGATTGAAGAGTTAAAGAAATCCAACAATGAGGGTAATGGAGTGAAAAATAAAATCTACAATGTTTTAGAGAAGTTCCTTGAGAATAGGATAAAGCTAATTATGGATAAGTTGGAAAGTGTGTATGATTGTTACAACTCACTTACACAGGAAATTGATCAAATGAAAACACATGTATCAATACTGTATTCCCTTTTTAAGAACTGGAAACCCATACACCACACATTGGTAACCTTGTGTGGAATATTACAGTGGAGTACTAGGGCTCCTACAACATTAAAATTGTGAGATGAGGATACCAGTGTTGGCTGAATTACACTTGATCCATGAAGAATCAAAACATAACAGAGCCACTAATACTCAAATCTCAACAAGATCATTCAAATGAAATTGAAACTAAACATTTTATCAAAACCAAACATACTAAATTATGAAAGCTTTCGAAACATCTACTCTAATCCATATGAAACTTATCCCGTTGTGAAATTGGTGTCGTGTTGATGTGGAACAATTACCCTTTCCCAATCCTGTGATTAGTGAGCCTGTTTCAGTCAATTCTATGGTAGAGAATTGATGAAACCATTATGATTGATGTATGAAAACCTAGTTTATGCTAAAATGAACATGATTCAAGCTAAGTTGCCATGATTTTATGCTAAAGATGCACTGATTATGCTATTGCTAAGCTAATCTAAGCTAAAACTATGCTAAAAGATGAAAACCCTAATTCGTATACAAACTAAGATGGATGCATGGAAGTCATTAATGGATGCTCTAAGCTATTATGCAATGAAGATGAACTAAAATAAGCTAACAAGTGAGTAAATTGAGAGTATGGATGCAAGTGAATTCAATAGCATAAGTTCTCAATTGAAAGATAGATGTATGAGTTTCAACAACATAAGTTTGCTCTGAAAAAGATGGATCCATTTGTCTCTAATTAGTTATCTATTTATAGGAGAGAAAATGAGGAATGAAAGGTTAAGATCAAAAAGCTTAATCAACAGTTCAAGATGAAGAGGATGAGAGGCATGGATCATGGATTCTCACCAATGGATGAGAATGCATGATGGAATTTTAATCAAAGGATCACACTTGCCTCAAACAAACACACTTTTGACCTACTCACACAAGTCAAAAGTAACTTGCTCAAAAGGTTAAAGGTTTAGCTTGTTCAAGAAGCCAAGTGATTTGATTGGAGCAGAGAGAATATTCCTTTGTGTGAGGAAAAAGGTAATTTTCAAATTAAAACAAAGTTTTAATAGTGCAAAAAAGGGATAAGGAATATTCCATGGGAATATTCCCTTTGCTTAGAGGAAAATTAGTTTAATATCTAATTAAACAAGATTTAATTTATGCAATTAGTGGATTTGGAGGAATAAAGTGATATTCATTAAATTAAATGATTTAATGAATGGGGGAGAGATGGAATGATATTTAATTAAATAACTTAGGGTTATTTAATTAAATAAGATAACTTAGGGAATTAAATTAAATATTTTAATTTATTTAATTTAATTAGATGAAGTGTTAGTATGAAAAGAGATGAATTAACTTGATTAAATTAATTAGGTCAATAAATGATGCAATTAATTAAATAGCTAGGCTAATTAATTCAATTAAGCTAAAAGAGGATGGGTTAAAGAGGAAATGATGTTAATAAATTTGTTTTAAGTGTATGATATCAATTAGGACATTTTTCAGTGTCTACATTTTTCCCCTCTTTGAAGTGACGTACCTGCTACTTTGGTTTAAAGAATAATGCTCTTCAAATTAAATTGTTGCTTAAATAATTTTTTTTTTTTAAGATGCCCCAATGGAAGGATTAAGATGAATCCCTACCCCCTTGAGAAATCGGGGAAAGTTTTTGAATTTTGGGTTCATTTCTCAATAAAGGTTCAAAAGTTGCCCCAAGGGTCGAGAAAGACTTTAGGATGCAAGAATAATGCCAAAAATGAAAAAATAATACAAAATTAGGTTCATATTGGAAAAATTGGTGAAAATGATAATAAACCCCATCTTTAAGGTTAAATTAGGACAAAAAACCCTAATTTTCTAGCTTCAATAGGCCAAGAAGGGTCGTTTTCAATTCATTTGTGCATTCACACCTTAAAGAATTCTTGTGATTTGAGCTTTGACCCTTTGACAAAATGGTGCGCCGAGAGCTTCCCAGCCACATGTCCGACCGAGTTTGAGAGTTCCAATGGCTTCTAAGCACATGACCACTGATATGTGATTCAAAACCTGATTTGAAATTTGAATTTTTTATGCATTTATTATGGCTTAAAGTTTAATTCTAGCAACGTCGTTATATAGTGACACCCAAACTAAAATCAGCGATACCCAAATCAATTAAAGTGATGCATATTTATATAGTGATGCTTTTCACAATTTAAAATTAGGGTTTCTAATTTTAAATGGCAATGCAGGCTTATTTGTTGATGCACTTGCCGATTTAGAAATTAGGATTAGATTAGACCAGAGGCTAAATTACGATGCCAGCTTGTCTAGCAATGCATTTTTTTATTTGAAATTTTAAATGCATCAGGTGTCGTTATTTGAAATTTGAATATAGCAACTCTATTGTGATTTTTGAGCCAAAAATTACAAATAACTTCAAATTTTGATGATTTCCTGATGTTGTGCGCTTTGTGGATGCAAGAGGTCTTTCCACCATGGATGTCGAGGGAGCATAGGCCCACTGTATTGGAGAGATTAGGTGATCTATCAGAGTTGCGCTACGAGCACCTAGGAGAGATTGGTTTGTGGTACATTGCATATGTGCATGTGATTAGGACACATCTAGTGATGATGATTGCTTTTTGCAAGAGATAGCACAGCGAGACCTCATCCTTCCACCTTCTAATAGGTGAGGCGACGATTACTTTGGAGGATGTGTGGTAGATTCTCCATTTTCCCATTCATGGTGATCATGTGATTTATGATATTGACATCAGATTCGACACATGCCTTGAGGTGATGGAGATGGACCAAATTTCCTTGGTTACATCTTAGATTGATTTGGAGACATACAAAGGTCATGTGCTAACCTTTAGATTGATCATCGTAACCATCATTTTAGGTTTGGTGGCTCCAAATAGATGTAGTAGAGCATTCAACCTAGGATGGGGCTTGGCGTGGCACCAGATAATGTATAGGAGGATGCTTTTTGCATGGGGGCCCATGATGCTAGACTCCTTGTATCATGATTTGCATGATTTCATTTATTGTGTTGGGAGAGCTATAGGTGTAGGGGTGACTCTACTACACTTTTGGGAATGGGAGCACATTCTCATGCTTTAGCCAATTTTTTAGATGGTGGATGTGGAGCCAGATGATCCTATCATTTGGAGATATAGAGGTGACATTACTCTCAGGCACACTAGACAGATTGGGCTCTCGTATTGGAGATGAGTTATAGATGACATGACAGTTTTATGCTAGCACCTATGGTTAAAATTTTTGCCATGGTTTGATGACATTCAACAAGTATTATTTTCCAGATAGACCTGATATATGTAGGGTTGAGAGCACACAATGATTGAGAGATATCTTCCTAATTGGGTGGCTCATTAGTTTAGAGATGTGCAGGACAAACCTGACGATGCATACTGTTGACAACACAAGGGAAAAAAACTAAGAGGGGGGGTGAATTAGTTGTCACAAAAAATATAAAAATTAAAATTATTCTCAGATTTGATAAATAAACATGGAAGCATAAAGTATCACCACATCAGAAATACACATAACACCAATATTTTTATGTAGAAACCCTATTAGGGGAAAAACCACGATGGAGGTTAGTCCACAAGATTATACCATGTTAAAAAGTATAAAATAATTATAAATTGGGAATGCACATGCATTTAGACACACTACCTAGAGCTCACTACTCAAATAAAAAAGGCTTGCTGCCCAAAGGAAGACACATTGTCTTACAAAAACATTCAGATTACATCTAGATTTTGAACTGAGAAAATAGCATCTGCTAATGCCTCATTACAATTTTGATTAAGCACATAAACATTTGCTCACTCTTCTTCGCACTTTACTTCTTCCTTCAAAAGATCTAAACATTATTCACACACAGAAATCACACACTTTGCACACCACTTACACTATGCTATCAAATGGTATAAACAACCAATCATATATATCTTCAACTAGGGATAACATCATCTACATGTTGGATTCAACAAAATATAAAACGTGTACAAACTGGTAGCCAAATCAATACACAATTATCAATGTGAATCAACCAATGTCGACCACAACATAGTAAGGACCCAAAACAATATCCTCAAACATGAAACAACTTAAACAATTATGCCTCAAAGATCCACAACACACTACAATCATCCTGTTGGCCAAGAACATGAAGAAAATGATCTCACAAACAAAAATCACCAATCATGAGCACAACAATCAATTTGGACCAACAACACAAATAAAGCATGATCTAGAAGTATCCACAAGCATCGTGAATCACCATAGAAGCATCCGCAACAATTCAAGTTACTAGAATCACATTATCATCTTTCAAGAACACCAACTGAAGTAACAAAACAATTGTCAGAACACAGATACTCACTCAATCAAATCTTCATGCAGATCTCTAAAACTTTATGTGGATAGATATACTTGACAACAAACCATTTAATCCACAACATGTTATCATCAACATATTGAGCTAGCCAACATACTAAACTTCACTGCATCACTAACACATTGCAACTTATTTTATTACAATTTTCTCAATATCCTCAACATATACAACCTTAAAGACATAAATTCCAATAGTGTTGACATCAATGGCAACCACATATCAGTAGTATCCAACAATCTCCCCCTTTGGCATTGATGGCAAGACATGATGTGAAAAACACCATCATTACAACTTTCTCTTAGCACTTTCTCCCCCTTAGATTTTGACCTTTTTCTCCTTAAGTCTTTCATATTTTTTCACAAGACTCTTCTCCTCCTTTGACATCAATGACAAAGATACACATTATCTTTTCCCACACAAGCTTTGAACCACACATATGAACATATGACTACTTCCCCTGAGTAGCATCCACCACAACATCAATCTGGATCAAGATATGACTATCAAATGCATAGATTGATGCAAGTCAATGCATCTTAATTCTAATTAGGAGGGGTAATCACCCCTAACTTCCCTCTAAGATACTCAAACATATCCTTAAATCCAAGCTTCAATGAATACTTGTCCAATTTGGCATACCATGCTCTTAGGGATTAATTGAGTCCATACAATGCTTTCTTCAACTAACAAACCATATCTCCCTAATCAGCCAATTGAAATCCATCAGGTTTGCTCAACATACACTTCTTCTAGTTCTCCATTAAAAAATGTTGACTTGACATCCATCTGATAAACCTTGAATTTTTTGTAAGCAACATAAGCAATAAATAGTCTCATAGCATCAATACTAGCAATAGGAGCAAAAGTTTCTTCAAATTCAATTCCTTCCATCTAAGAATATCCTATACACACAAGTCTTGCTTTATTTTTGACAAGTTTACCTTGCTCATTTAGTTTGTTTTGAAAGACTCATTTAGTTCCAATTACATTTTTGTCCTTAGGTCTAGGAACAAGAATCCACGTATCATTCTTCTCAATTTATAGTAGCTCCTCTTTCATTGGTTCCACCCAATGTTCATCTTTGCATGCTTCATTGACACTATTGGGCTCAGTCTTCGAGATCAAACAATACTCTTCTACAATTCTTCTTCTAGTTTTAACACCTTTGTTCTTATCACCAATAATATGATCTTCTGAATGATTTAGTCTTACATACCCTAGAGTTTTAGGATGTTCTTGAACTTCAGGCTCTTGCGATCTCACTTTTTCACTTTCACTAGTTCCTTCCTCTTGATTTTCTTGATTCACCAGAATGATCTAAACTTTATTTTGAGTTTGAACTTCCTTTCCTTTATCTAAACTGCCATTCTGACCATTTGAATCATATCCATAGGTTTTGAATGGTCTAACTGTGTCTTCATCAACCTTGACATTAGCACTTTCAACTACTTTCCTCAATCTCTTATTGTAGCACTGATAGGCTTTGCTTTTAGTAGAATAAGCAAGAAAGATTACTTCATCACTCCTAGTGTCAAACTTTCCTATATCTTCATCTCTTTTGATGTAGCATTTACTCCGAAATATTTTGAAGTATCTAATAGTAGGTTTATGACCAAACCACAACTCATAAGGGGTCTTACCATTATCACCTTTGACATGTACCCGGTTGAGGGTGTAAATGATAGTACTCACAACTTCTGTCCAGTAGATATGAGGAAATTTTCCTTCCAACATCATTGTCTTAGCAACTTCTTCAATTGTCTTGTTATTCCTTTCCACGACTCCATTTTTTTTAGGGGTCTGTGGGGCATACTGATGCAGGAGCATCTAGCGGTGTAAGGACAATCTTGCATCACCCAAAAATAGTTAAATTTCAAGTTTATCATTTTTCAGATGTTTTTACATTTTTGGATACTATTTTCGTCATAATGAAATTCCCAATTTATGGTTTTTATTTTCTATTCCTGGGTTGAAAGATATTGTAGTTTTAGTTTCCCAGATTTGCACCTAAAAATCTTCTGAGTTGAATTTGAGGCACTTAGAGCTTCCAGAATGGCCTTGAAACTTGCTGAAATTTGCATAGCCAATTTTGAGCGTATTCTTGACTTCAAGACCTTTCCAATAGTTCAAACGGTTCATGAATCGGAGCCCCAAAACAAAAGTTATGGCCCCAGGAAGTTGGTGCACTTTCTAGAAGATACAATTGCAAATGTTCTTTTGAAATTTGAACTTCAAGTTGTAATTTTTGGCATCAAACTGCCTAAACTCAAATTTTAATATTTTTTTGGCTCCAAAATAAAGATAAGCTCTATTTATTGGCGGGTTTCTAGTATTTTTGCATAACTTTTTGGGGGACAAGCTCGCATATTGGGAAAGGGTTATTCTGTAGCTTTCTGTAGCTTGCATGTGTTGTAGAACTTAGGGATTTGAGATCCTCTACATGTAAGAAGCTCCATTTTATAAATAATAAAATTATTCTCTTGTTTGTGGGTTATTTTCTATGTCTTGGGTTGCGCCCTCATCAAGTGGTATCACAACGGGTTTTCTTGAGCGTGTGGACAGATCGCCAATCATGAGGTAGTTCGCACCAGGACCGTGGTTGTGGGTCAAGGTCAAGAAAGATGCCTCCAAGAGTGGTGCCTGGTAGGCGTGGTGTTGCCAGAGGTGGTTGAGGCAGTAGAGATGCTAGTGGAAGAGATGCACTGGCAGCCCTCCAGAGATAGATTGATGCATTACAAGAGTAGTTGAGAAGAGGGTTAAACCTAAGGGAGGAAAGTGAGGATGAAAGAGAGGAAGAAGGTTCAAATGTAGAAGAGGAAGAAGAAGCAATTGATCAAGACCAAATGCAGCTAATAAGGGCCATTTCGAAGATCGGGAAAAGACCCAGAGCGAGAAGTCCCCAGTTATAGGAAGTCTAACCGAAGAGTTGATCACTGGATCAACGAGCTAGAAGAATATTTTGAGTATGAGGAAATAGAGGACCTAGATCGGGTTAAGTTTGTGAAAATGAAGTTGAAAGGCCATGCCGGTATTGGTGGAAAGAGGTCCGGTTGAAAGAAATCGAAGGAAAAGTCAATCACACAGATGGGATCGCATGGTAGAGAAACTAAAAGCGGTTATACGGTGGACTACACGAGATCTGTGAAGAAATTGCAAGGGTTGAAGAAGGAAGTAGATCTGTGAAATATATAAAATTTTCATAAGATAATCATCATAATGGGTCACACAGAGGCCAATAAGGAGAAGGTAGCCCAATATTTTAATGGGTTACAACCGAGCATTTAGGAGGAGTTAAGCCTAGTCAGAATGACCACCATTGAGGATGTGTATCAGTTTGCTCTAAAGGTGGAAGAGAAGCTGAACAAAAGATTTGATGGCAAGCAAAAAGGACGAGGAGGTCAAAGCGGAAGGGGCAATGGAAGACCTTCAAGAAGCTGAAATGATGATGAAAAGAAAAGTGAAGATGTGGGTACCAGCAAAGCCAAAGGAATGACAACTTCTACCGCCCTCATGATCAAAACAATGGTGATCAAAGAGGTAGAGGATGATGGAGATATGGACAAGGATCTGGAAGAGGTGGTTTCAGAATGTGTTTCCAGTGTGGTGAAGAAGGGCATGACCTATGAATGTCCACAACACCAAGGAAGGGAAGGAAAAAAGGCAGGAAGGTCATGGAAGGTTGCATGCAAATGAGGAGGCCCAATCTGAACATTCAAATGATGTTGAAAGGGGAGAAGCTCTAGTGACTAAGGAAAAGGAACCAGAACAGAGGAAGAATCTGTTTCACACAAGGTGCAAGTGTGAAGGAAAATGTTGTGATGTCATTATTGACAGTGGGAGCACCGATAATCTAGTGTCAGAGGAGATGGTCACAAAGTTGAAGTTGAAGAGGGAAAGGCACCCACATCCATATCAGATTTCCTAGTTGCAGAAAGACCACAAAGTTTTGGTCAATGAGAAGTGCCTAGTAAAGTTCAAGATCGGGAGCCACCATGATGAGGTACTCTGTGATATCATCCCCATGGATGCATGTCACATGTTGTTGGGGTGGCCATGGCAGTTCGATAGGTGAGCTATATCTGATGGCCATGCAAACACTTATTCCTTGAAAAAGGATGGGGTTTGTCACAAGTTGAAACCCCTAAAGGAGACCGAAGAAAAGGTATGCAGTAGTGCTAGAATTTGTTATGTAGATGGAAGAAAAAATTTAGAAGGTATGAAGCATGAGCGTGTATGTTATGCATTGATTCCTAGAGTGAGTAATGAGGATAATGAGAAGGTTCCAGGATATTGTTTCTGATAATGTACCTGAGGGTTTACCGTCAATAAGGAAGATCATTCATCATATTGACTTGATTCCTAGAGCTAGTTTGCCAAATAAGGTAGCTCATAGAATGACTCTAGCATAAAATGAGGAGTTGAACAAACAAGTTCAAGAGTTGTTGAGAAAGGGTTTGATATGGGAGAGTTTGAGTCCATGTGTAGTACCTGCAGTACTAGCACCAAAGAAGGATGGGGAGTGGAGGATGTGTACAGATTCTTGAGCCATAAACAAGATAACAATCAAGTACAAATTTCCCCTGCCAAGGATGGATGACCTGATGGACTATTTGAGTGGAGCTCAGTACTTCACAAAGATTGATCTGAAGAGTGGATATCACCAGATCTGGATTCGAGAGGGAGACAAATGGAAGGTTGCCTTCAAGACCAAAGAGGGCCTGTACGAGTGGTTAGTCATGCCTTTTGGGTTAACCAATGCACCGAGCACATTCATGCGGCTTATGAACGAGGTACTAAAATAATTTATAGGAAGTTTTGTTATTGTGTATTTAGATGATATTTTGATTTTCAGTAAGACGTTGGATGAGCATTTGATGCATATTCGGAGAGCCTTTGAGAAGTTAAAAGAAGATAAACTGTTGATTAATCTGAAGAAGTGCAGTTTTGTGAAGAGGTAGTTGGTGTACTTGGGGTTTGTTGTCTCAGCAAAAGGTCTCAAGATGGACCCAGAGAAGGTGAAGGCTATTCTAGAATGGCCTAACCTAAGAATTGCTACTGAGGTGAGATCTTTCCATGGTTTGGCTAGTTTTTATAGAAAATTTATTAGAAACTTCAATAGTATTTGTGGACCCTTGATTGAAACAATGAGAGGGGATAGAAAAGAATTCAAGTGGAGCACTAGAGCAGCAAAAAATTTTGAACTGTTGAAGTAGAAGGTGACAAAGCAAATTGTTCTAGCCCTCCCAAATTTCAACAAAGTGTTTCAGGTGGATTGTGATGCCAGTGGTTGTGCCATTGGAGCATTATTGAGCCAAGAAGGTAAGCCCATTGCCTATTTTAGTGAAAAATTAAATGATGCCAAGAGAAAGTATTCTATATATGATTAGGAGTTTTATGCAATAGTTCAAGCATTAAAGAAATGGAGACATTATTTGTTGCTGAAGGAATTTGTTCTATATACTGATCATCAGGCCTTGCAGTACCTAAACAGTAAGGGGAAAATTAAATCAGAGGCATATGAAATAGGTAGAGTTTTTACAGAGTTATACCTTTGTTTTGAAACATAGGAGTGGGAAGTCAAATAGGGTTGTAGATGCCTTAAGTAGGAGGCATACATAGATGACAAAGATGCAAATTGAAGTGGTTGGGTTCAATGAACTCAAGACACTGTATGTAGAAGATTTTAATTTTGTAGAGGCTTGGAAAGCTTGCAAGGAACCTGTTACAGTGGATAGGACAAGGTGGCTAGATTTCATAATCCAAGATGGCATATTATTTGGAAGTCAATTGTGTATCCCGAGGAGTTCCATGAGGGAGAACTTGATAAAGAAGAAGCATAGTGGAGGAATGGCAAGACATTTTCGTTGGGATAAGACTATTTCCATTATTAGTGAGCATTATTATTGGCCTCAGTTGTCACAAGATGTGAAGAAGTTTGTACAAAGTTGTAGGGTATGTCAGATGGCTATAGGAGTGAGCTAGAATACAGGCTTATATTAGCCCTTACCTATACCAGAGAGGCCATGGGAGGATATAAGTATGGACTTTGTTCTTGGTTTTCCAAGGAAACAATGATGGAATGATTCGGTCTTTTATTGTTTCAGATTGTGACACCAAATTTGTGGGGTACTTTTGGAGGACCTTGTGGAAGAAGCTGAAGACAGAGCTGAAGTTCAATTTTGCACACCATCCACAAATAGATGGGCAGACAGAGGTTGTTAACATGAGTCTGGGTAACCTACTGAGATGTTTGGTAGGAGATAAACCCAAGGGATGGGACTTGATCGTACCCTAGGTAGAATTCTCTTACAACAATTCTATCAATAGAAGCACTGGTAGATCACCATTCTAGATTGTGTATGGAGGTAGCCGCAGAACAACTCCAGAATTGAGGAAGATAGACCAAGAGAAGAAAATAAGTGTTGAAGCTGAAGATTTTGTAGAACACATCAAGGATATACATGAGAAGGTAAGAGAACATATTTACAAGATGAATATGCAGTATAAGGCTAAGGCAGATCAGAAGCGGAGGTATAAGGAGTTTCAGATTGGTGATGAAGTGATGGTCCACTTGAGAAAAAGAAAGGTTTCCAGTGGGAACATATAACAAATTGAAGATGAAGAAGTTCGGTCCCTGTAAAATTTTAAAGAAGCATGATTCAGGGAATGCATATGAGGTAGAGTTGCCGAATGGATTCAACATTTCCCCCGTGTTCAACATTTCAGATTTGATAGAGTATCATGAAGGTGGCGTAGAGGAAGTACCAATGATGGAACAGTGTGGGATTCTAGCATCTACTTCAGAAAAGGATGAGATTGAGGAAATCTTGGATAGTCGTGTGGGAAGGAGTACCAAAAATAGGCAGTGTGAAGAATATCTAGTGAAATGGAGAGGAAGGCCTATGGAAGATTCATCCTAGCTATCTAAGGCAGTGGTTGACCAGTTGGGTTTTCCTCAACCATCTGAGACGTAATGGGGTCACTTCTCAAATTACCTTGGGTGTTTGATGCAGGAGCATCTAGTGGTGTAAGGACAATCTTGCATCACCCAAAAATAGTTAAATTTTAATTTTATCATTTTTTAGATGTTTTTATATTTTTGGATACCCTTTTTGTCATAATGAAATTCCCAATTTATAGTTTTTATTTTCTATTCCTGGGTTGAAAGATATTACAGTTTTAGTTTCCCATATTTGCACTTGAAAATCATCTGAGTTGGATTTGAGGCACTTAGAGCTTTCTAAATTGCCCTAAAACTTTTTGAAATCAGCATATCCAATTTTGAGTGTGTTCTTGACTTCGAGACCTTTCCAACGGTTTGCGAATTAGAGCCCCGGATCAAAAGTTATGGCCCCAGGAAGTTGGCACACTTTCTAGAAGATATAATTGCAAATGTTCTTTTGAAGTTTGAACTTCAAGTTGTAATTTTTGGTGCCAAACCACCTAAACTCAAATTTTAATGTTGTTTTGGCTCCAAACTAAAGAGGAGCTCTATTTATGGGTGGGTTTCTAGTATTTTTGTGTAAATTTTTGGGGGACAAGCTCGCATATTGCAAAAGGGTTATTCTGTAGCTTTCTGTAGCTTGCATGTGTTGTAAAACTTAGGGATTTGAGATCCTCTTCATGTAAGAAGCTCCATTTTTCTGAATAATAAAATTATTCTCTTATTTGTGGGTTATTTTCTATGTCTTGGGCTACGCCCTCATCACATACATGGCCATTTTTGAGAGATAGGCTAGAGAGGTTCCCACATGGGGACCAACCATTCCTACTCTAGAGGCCGTAGAGAGCTTCAAAAAATTGGTGGCCAAGCGTTGGGTATATGATCAGGGACAACTAGTAGTATAGAATATGCCAGTATATGATGCGTGGTTTGCCCCACCCAAATGATTGACAAATCCAATAGGTGCTTGTCCTAGAGTTAGATCGAGAGGCAGGGGATCCAAAGTTAGGGGATAGGGAGGCCAAGATGACCAGGATAGATAGGTTCTAGGGGCTCCTCCAGCTGGAAAACAACCTTAGGTACAACCATAGGTTCAGCCTCAGGTTCAACCTCATGTACAGTAGTAGGGAGTACCACCACCACTAGCAGATGCATGAGATGCTATGATACAATAGGTACAGTAGCAGGTGTAGATATTGACTAGTGAGTGGGATCAGGCCCACCAACAGGTTTTGGTCAATACTGCTGAGCGAGACCAGGCTTGGTAGTAGGTGGTTGTAATGACAAAAAAGAGATTAGGCATTGTAGAGAGTACAATTTGTGACCACTAAGAAAGATCAGGAGGTTGCCTGATGCTAGAAAATTGAGACTATGATGGCAACAACTCATGGTCAGAAAGTTTTAGTACATTTACACCGAGAGGTAGTTACAAAGGCTACATATTACAGGTAGCATTACCATCAATATGTTCCAACAGCTCTCTGACAACCAGATTTTTCACAGCATGTAGTGATGCACATCCTTGAGTAGAGGATCAGCCTGAGAGGTAGGCTGGAGAGGGTGGCATCCATCTGGACTAGCTTTTTTTTTATGTATAGACACTTTTTGAATTTTCCCCATTCTTTATCATAGATATACATTCATGGGATCCTTTATGATAGCCTTGTGGATATTGTACTTATCCTTGATATACATACACTGATCCAGATTTTGTACCATGATATATTTTTTGAGATATATATGATATGAATACAGATGATTCATGCTATGATGTGTTCACTTTATTTCATGATATGGATGGATATGATATGGATGCATATATTTGATGATGTATGGATGCACTTTATTTATGCCTATGTGACATGCAATGATTATGATATGGATGGATGCAAATGTTATGTTCTTTTTCATTATCTTTTCACAATATGAAATAGATGGATTATTATCATATGCAGATGTTATCAATACAACTGATGTGGATTTATTTCTTTTTGTGTATTTTCTATGCATGTTTTATGATTATGATCTATGCGTATGTATTTATGGATGCAAATGCTTATGATATGTAACAATTTAAGATGCTTAGAATAACAAATCTTTACTATTCATCACAACTCAAATGATAATGCAAAATGTATGATGTGATATGCAATGATATGTTGATGGGTGCTTTATGATTATGATATGATTATGAAATGCATGTATGTTGATGGTTGGTGGATGTAGGGTGGATGCATTGATGATGTTTTTGTTGACTATCATGATACCAAGTTAGTGCGGAGAGAAGATAGTAAAAAAAAGAATTAATGACCATTGATGATGATTGCTTCAAAAGATCCAACAAGTCCTTGATCCATCAAGACTTTATTAGGGATGGTGACAAGACAATGCAAAATACAAGTTGAGATGCTCAAACTTCAAGATTGGGATTTTCTGTCATTCCTTATTATTTGATATAACACATAGACACGATGCATCGAGGTATTGATAACCAGGATGGTGGTGTATCTAGTGTAATGGAATTTGACTTGACAAGTAGATAGGGTAGTTATTGTTCACACCTTGACATACAAAAAAGTCATTGGAATGCAAGTTAGAAGCTTAGAATATATTGGACTAGAGAATACGCAATAGTCAACAACATACTCCAAATGACCTTCCTACACACAACTAAGCAAGTATGCACAAGATTATTTTACAAGAGTACCCACAAGCACAAAAAATGAAAGACAATGATCAATGCCCCATTCCTTTCTCTCTAAATCATTTTGGATAGAAATCATCGATAGGTCCTCGGAATGGGTCATTAAGATAAATCATAAGAAAAGATCAGAGAAAAATAGTCAATGTAATATATAGCTCTTGCCTAGTTTAGTTTAGTTTATGTGATGTCTAATACTGATGTCCATCATAGGAAGGATACATCCCAGGACATGTTGATTAGAGGTTTGTTTGATGTTGGGATGATGTTGCTAAGATGAGTCGTTGCTATAAACTTCACTGACACATTTACTTATCATCTAGACTTTAGATTTTTACTTTTAGGTTCACAATTTATGACTTGTTATACTTGCTTTCTACTTGTTTTTCCAAAGGTTGAATCTGACAATTGATTTATTATGGGTGAAAGCAAGATGGGATGTATGGGTTTTGGATTTTCTAGAATATTTCAATGTTTTTGGTATTTTGAAGTTGTTTTGAGGCTATTTTTGGGATTTTTGAAAGTTTATGTGAATGTTTAGGATATTCAGATTTTCTGAGGCTGTTTAGGGTTTTCTGAGATATTTGAGGCTTTTTAGGTCTTTTGAACATTTTATATTTTTTTTTGTTTTCCATTTTCAAATGTCTTTGTGTTTTTTGAATATTTGGATGTTTTGGGGATTTTCAAGATATTTGAATGTTTAGGTGTTTTTCAAGAATTATTTGTATTTTTTTAGATTTTTGCGAGAGTTCCCAAGTTTTGAGCAAGAACCTAACCTAATAAACCTATCCTAAGGGCCTCAGGGTCTAATCATAGATTAGCCTTTCCTATGTTATACATGCAAAGACCACGTAGTTCGATTGATTCAGCCCATTTACAAGATGAAGATATGAACATATGAAAAGCAACAATTTATTATGACAGACTCCTAAAGGACTGACCTAGGGTGTCTCAGGGGCACATCAATGATGGCCTTGCCTATGTTCAAGCTCAGAGATGATGTAGTTCGACAAGAGGACTCTATTTTTTGGAATTTTCAATGTTCAACCTTTTTAGGGTTTTTGATGTTTTCTAGATGTTTTGGATTTTTCCTTTATAATTTTCTAAATGTTTTTGGATTTTAGTTGTACAGGATTTTTCAAATATTTTTTGTATTTTTTGGATAAGATTTTATGAATGTTTTTGGTGTTTTTTGATAATATTTCCAATGGCCTCAAGATATACAAGAACCTGATTATGACGCATAACAAAATGCCCCCAGTGTGATATGTTAGCCCACTTTGATAAAGGTTGGACAAACTGACCTTGGGAATATACCAAGTAGTGCTAAAGGTTTTAGGATACCTCACAGTGACAAGCCATGATAAAAAGATGGATGAGGGATGAATGGTGATGCAAAGAATGATAGGGCCAAAAGAGCCAAAGAATAGATGGAGATCCTTTATTTATGCAAGGTGCCTATTTTTTAGGTTTTCACCAAGTTAATTTCCCAAAGTGCCACCGAAGTGGTTTTCACTAGAGGATGATTTTTTTCTTTACTTTTTTCAATCCTTTTTCTCATTGTTTTTGGATTTTGATCATTTTTTTATTTTTTTGTGATTTACACCCTTCAAGATTAGGCATAAAACATTTTGAGATGCAAGTTGTTGGTTGGATCCTATAGGGGTTCACCTTTAGGGGGTTGATAGTTGGTATGCTCCTGATCCATAGCTTGTTGTGATGAAAAAGTGACCTAACCAGTTAGGCTCAAAATTTCCTTTAATTTCTTGATCTGGAAGATTCTTTTTATTTTGCTTTAAGACAAGATTGCCTAGCTAGAATGACTGAAATTCGATTCTCTTATTATAGCTCTGTTTATATCAGTTTTGATATACGTGCAAGTGATTAAGGGTGTCAAGATGATTTTCATCCAAGAATGAACTAGCTCATTTAGTCGAGACACTCTGTATTCTTCCTCAGTTATCAAATTCTATAGTGACACTCACAATGATGGGAGATCAACCTTGATAGGCAAGATGGCTTCTAGTCTATAAACTAGGGAGAAAGGGGTTGCACCTGTAGGCATGCAGATATTGGTTCAAGAAGCCCAAAGAGTGGATGCTATAGATGTCAGTCACAACCAGCTTCATTTACTATTTCCTTTAGGATTTTCAAGATAGTTTTGTTCATTGCTTCTACTTGGCCATTGCCTTGGGGATAGTATGGGGTAGAGAATCAGTGTTGGATATTGAATTTTTGGCACAACTCCTTTACATCCTAATTTTTGAAAGGGGTTCCATTATCTGAGATAAGGGTTTTTGGAACACCATAACAACAAATTAGGTAATTCAGGATAAACTTGGCTATCTGCTTCCCTATTATGTAGGTCATAAGAATGGCTTCAACCCACTTAGTAAAGTACTTAGTGGCGGTTATGATAAACTTATGGTCATTGTATGAGGTTGGAGTGATTTTTCCTATGAGTTAAATTCCCCATTGTGAAAAAGGCCATGGTTGAAGTCCCCATGATGTGATCATTGGATACAATTCTTGAGCTAGAGCATGTATTAGATCCCCATGTTGTTGACATTGGATACATTTTCGCACATACCAATGAGCTTCTTTTTCCATGGTTGGCTGGTAGCACCCCGTCCCCACCAGTTTCTTAGCTAATGTCATATTGCTAGAATGGGACCCACATATGCTATTGTGTACTTCTGTTAAAGTAGTTAAGGCTTCCTCTTGGTTAATAAATCATAGTAATGTCCCTTTGATGCTTTGACAATAAAGGGTATCATCTAGGATCATGAATTGGGATTCCTTTTTCACAAAAGTCTTTTTAAGGTTCACAGTGATATCAGATGGAAGGATTCCTCTATTGAGGTTAGTAAAATATCATGGTACCATGGGGATCTAGGACCAACAATGGCACACGCGAATTCAGATTTAGGGATTTTGAAAGTTGGTACAAGAAGGTGTTCTACTAAGAATTCACATTGGAGGATGTTGTTCGACATGTCTAGTAGTGGTCTGATTGTTACCATGGCATATGTTGCTCTATTTTCCATGTGACGAACCTACTCAAAAGTTATGTCTATAAAAATATCTTTTAGATTCTCCACCATCTTTTTGTAAGGAGTGATCTTGTCATCTTTAGTTTGATAGTTGTCATTGACTTGGTTGATAACATTGATTCATCAGGGAAATCAGATTTTAAAGGGTTCTCATCATAGATGGGTGCTTTTCCTAGTTGGTCTGTGATCACTTGTTGATAGGGAGGTTGCAGAAAGAAATCACAGATTCCTGGAAGCTATAGGAATCAGTCACACTATTTTCAGGTGTTGTAGGAAGCAATCACAAATTCCTGCACTAGGCCTTGTCATAGACCTCCTTGGTGAAATTTCTATTCCACCCTAACCTATAGGAACTCTACCTTTTCTAAGTTCCCCTGGTTCTCCTGCCAACCTCACTACCTTGTCAAGTTTGCAACTACCAAGCCAAATCTTGGTGCTATGACTCCTTTCTTCCTTAGCCTTTTATGCATCCAAAAAACTAATCCTCCCTCAATACATGAATGAATCTTGTAGGGGTGAGGGAATGTTTTCCAAAGCTCCAAAACAACCTCCTAGGGTTCCTGAAACTTCACTTAGACTCCATCTTACCAACACTTGCATGAAGCCTATTCCATAGGTTTGGCCCTTGGGCCACTATTTGGTCTCTGAACAGGGTTAAATTGCTTTTCCATCCTAAACCCACCAAAGAAACATGGTTCTTGGCTTAGGAAATGTTTTTCCCCTACCTACACCTTCAATATTTCTAGGATCTTGGCTCTTTCCAGGCCGTACTCTGCCCCCATGCAAACTCTGCCCAGAAAACTAGGGTTTCTAACTGTCCATAACCAATTTTAGGATTGGGGAAAAGTTCTCCTCCTAAACGGATTGTTGGGATCTCCTCCTTGGCACCATACATGGCCAAGACCTTCCCCTAAATTCTCCAAAAATAATTTTTCAAAAATCTTTTCTCCCCTGCAAGTTATCAACATTGTTCTATAGCCTTTCCTAGCCGGGTCCTCACTGGCTCGCCTAGGGCAAGGCTTTTCTCATAGCTCCTACAACCAAAGAAAACCTAACACCTACCACTAAAATATGTACAGAGATGGAGCCTGACCACGTTCCCAAAAATTCCATAGTTCTTGGTATGGAGGGAATGCAGCCTAGAACTCCATTTTTACATAGTTCCAGTCAAAATAGAAATAAGGAAATAAAACACAGAATTTACAAGAATGGATGAAACGATGGAACAGATATCAAATGTGACTAAAAAAACTTCTAGAGGCCTCTCTACATGTTAAAAAAACCTACAAAATTCCTCTTTTAATTTATTTAGCTGTTGTCATGCAAACAAGAACAGGAAAACAAAAAATAAGACAAGGACTCTATTTTTTTCAATTTCTGGAAAAACAGTCTGTACAAAAAACTTCTAACCAACCAAAAAGGTCATGGTATCCATTAAATATGGATCCACAACAATTTAGGTGCTTGGATCATGCTTCTAAATGACCTAAAAAGAGATTTTTTAAAACCTACTGTGTTTTCAGACATTTAACAATTTTTCACTATTTAGCAAAGTGAGCCTCTAAACTCATTGGACTCTTGACACCCTCTTTCCCAAAGAAAAAAAGAAACCATAAGTACCTAAAATAATGGTCAACATGACCTTATGATAGCACAAAAAAATTAAATAACTCAAAAACAAAATAGTCCTTTGCTTGGTGCTCCTGCACCATTCTCCCCCTCTCAGCACAAACAACTAAGGAAGTTTGGGAGAGATCAGAGATATGTCAATGTCTTGCTTCTTAAAATTTGCTTCTTCTACCTAGGTAGCTTCAGATTCATGCTTATCCTTCCATTTTACAAGATGTTCCATGTACACCTTGTGCCTTGTATTCTTTTTCACTCTTGACTCCAAGATCTTCTCTGCCTGTAGCTTGTCTTGATGAGGGAAGGGTACATTGCTGATGTCCTTAAGAACTTCTTGACTATTCTAATCCAAATCCTTGACTGATCCCTTGTACTTGATCAAATCTATAACATTGAAAACTAGAGAGATGCCCAAGTCTGATGGTAATTCCACCTTGTATGCATTCTTAGCATATTTGGCCAATACCTTGCATGGTCCCACTCTTTTCATTTGTAACTTAGTTGCCTTTCCCTTCTGCAATCTATATTTTTTGAGGTGGACCATAACATAGTCCCCAAATACAAATTGTACATCCTTTCATGACAAATCAACATTCTCCTTCAACTTTTGAGTTGTTGCTGTAACTATTTTCTTGACCTGCGCATGAATCTCTTTCATGGTCTGAGTGAAGTCTTCAGCATGTCCACTCCTATGCTCCATAGATCCAAGGCATTTGAGGTCACAAATACCTCTTGGGTGCATTCCATACACAACCTCAAAAGGACTTTTCCTTGTAGTTCTATTGACACTGTCATTATAAGCATATTCAGCTTGAGAAATTACCATATCCCAGGTCTATCCATATTCCTTGATTAGACACCTTAGAAGATTTCCCAACACTCTACTAACCACCTCTGTTTGACCATCAGTCTGAGGATGGTAAGCTGATCCAAATGGAAGATTTGTTCCCAATCTACCCCATAGAGTCTTCCAAAAATGACTCATGAACTTCACATCCCTGTCTGATACAATGCTCAATGGCAATCCATGGATTCTTACAACTTCCTTGAAGAAAAGATGGGCTATGTAACTTGCATCATGTGTAGTATTGCATGGAATAAAGTGACTCATCTTGCTAAATCTATCCATAACTACATAAATACTGTCAAAACTAGTTTTGGTCTTAGGAAGACCTACCACAAAATCCATGCTCACGCACTCCCATGGTCTGTTAGGAATAGGCAGGGGCTGATACAACCCAGTATTGCTAGCTCCCCCTTTGGCTTTCATGCAAACAACACACTATTCTACATACTTCCTAACATCTCTTGCCAACTTAGGCTAGTAATAAAATCTTTGTACCAGCTCTAAAGTTTTGTTAATACCAAAATACCCACTAAGACTACCATTATGTTTCTCTTGGATCAGATTTTCCCTCATTGATCCTCTTGGAACACATAACAAATTGCCCTTAAATAACAATCCATTTTGTAGAGTATACTTAGCATATTGAATATGAAAATGATTTTCAAAATTTGAACATACCTTATAAGCTTCTGAGAAGTCTTCATCTTCACCATAGAGATCTTTAAAACTCTCCAATCTAATGCTTTTCAGTTGTATCTCTTGGACTGTCAACATTCTCCTGCTTAATGCATCTACCACTTTGTTCATTTTCCCTTTCTTGTGCTTGATAGTAAATGTGATTTATTGAATGTATTCCATCCATTTCAAATGTCTATTACTCAGCTTCTCTTGGGTGTTGATGTAACTAAGTGCCTGGTTATCAGTAAAAACCACAAACTCTTTGGGTAATAGATAATGCCTCCACTTCCTTAGGGACTGCACTGAAGCATATAACTCAAGATCATAAGTAGAGTACTTTTTCTTGGATTCATTGAGCTTTTCACTAAAGAAGGCTATATTCCTACCTTCTTGACTAAGTACTCCTCCTACTGATACTCCACTTGCATCACACTCAACTGTGAATAACTTATCAAAACTAGGCAACAAAATAATGGGTTGGGTTGCTACCTCTTGTTTCAATTTTTCAAACCCTTTATTAGCCTCTTGAGTCCACTTAAAATTTGTTTTCAGACCACCTTTAATGGTATCTAGGACTGGTGCACATATACGACTGAAATTCCTTATGAATTTTCTATAGAATTGGGCTAATCCATGGAAACTTCTTACCTCTATTATTGTGGTTGGTGTGAGCCATTTTAGGATGGCTTCCACCTTTCTTGGATCCATCTTCAACATTCCTTGAGATACTACAAAACCCAAGTACACAAGTTCCTGCTTGAAGAACTCACACTTCTCTAGATTGATTGCCAACTTCTCTTCTTGCAACCTTTTAAGAACCATCTCAACATGTTTCAAATGTTCTTCTACTGTCTTACTAAAAATTAGTATGTCATCAAGATAGACTACTACAAATATTACTGTGAAATCCTTAAGCACTTCATTCATTAGTCTCATGAACGTGCTAGGGGCATTTGAGAGGCCAAATGGCATCACTTTCCACTCATATAAGCCATCATTTGTCTTAAAAGCTATCTTCCACTCATCTCCATCCTTAATCCTAATTTGATGGTAACCACTCTTAAGATCTAGCTTAGTGTAATACTGTGCTCCTCCAAGGAAATCCATTAAATCTTCTATTCTAGGAATAGGGAACCTATACCTAATGGTGATCCTATTTATTGCTCTAGAATCAGTACAAAGTCTCCACTTACCTCCTTTTTTTTGTTTCCAAAACAACTGGGACTGCACAAGGGTTGATGTTCTTTTGAATTATACCTTGATTCAACAATTCTTCCACTTGCCTAGCCACCTCTTGGTTCTACTCTGGTGTAAGCTTGTATGCTGCTTTGTTAGGAAATGAAGCTCCAAGTATGAAATCAATTTGATGACTTATTTCCCTCCTTGGTGGTAAAGTTGCAGGTGTACCATCACTAACTATGCTCTTGTACTGCTTCTAGTAAGACTGTCTTCTTAGCCTTTTCTTCCTCTTTGGACTGCATTAGGACCACATAACCTTCATTCCCTTGGTGTAGATCCTTGATGAACTCTTTACCACTGCTCAACATGATATTAGGAACCTTGGACTATCCATCATCCTCAATCAATGATTGCAGTTTGAAGGTTCTTCCATCCTTCTTGAATGAGATGGTGTTCTCTTTTCCATCATAAACAACACTTCTGTCATATTTCCAAGGTCTGCTCAGTAGTAGATGACATGCATCCATGGGTAATACATCGCAAACCAGCTTGTCTTTATATCCTCCAATTGAAAATTCTATTGTTACTTTCTCATTCACCAAAACACTCTGCCCTTTGTTTAGCCATGTGGCCTTATAGGGGTTAGTATGAGGTACCTTCTACAATTTTAACTTAGTTATTGCCTCCTCTGAGATTATATTATCTGTTGAACCTGAATCCACAATGACTTTGCATACTTTCCCAAGTATCTTGCACCTTACTCTAAAAAGAGCTCTTCTTTGCTTAGGTTCCTCTTTTACTAGCTGCCTGACCAGATCTCTATTAAACATCAGATTTCTCCTACCTCAGATTCTATGTGACTAATTTTAGATGCTTTAGGACTCATAGTGGCCTCTTGTGCATAGTCCACTCTCTTTTCATTTCTAGAAGATGATGCTTTCTCTGGACATCTATAAGTAGGATGACCTAGCTGATTGCAGTGATAACATTTCATGGTGGCAAAGTAAGAGTTACTTCTGCCTACTCCTCTTCCTCTGTTTGAACCTCCTTGAGGTCCTCTTCCTCTGTTAAATCCTCCTCTTGAAGATGTTTCAGCTCCATGCTCAGTAAGCTTAGATTCTCCTTGGTTCCTTTGATCATTTCCTCTACCTTGGTAACCACCACGCTGTCCTCTTTGATCTCTACCTTTACCTCTGCCTTTAGAAGACTGATCATGCTTTCTTTTGTTCCTTTCCTCAATCTTTATGGCCAACTAATAACATTGGTGGATTGTCTTGGGACTCAAAAGAGTCGTCTCTTCCTGAATGTTCCATTTTAAACCATTAAGGTACCTAGCCACTTTCAGGCTCTCATCCTCTGTCACATTAGATCTCAAACAAAGCTTCTAAAACTCTTTAGTATAGGTGTTGACATCTTGGTCTTTCTGCCTTAGACCTTGCCTCTTCTTGTGCAACTGAATCTCATAGTCATCTGGCATGTAGGCTTCCTTTACCTTAGCAACCATTCCTTTCCAAGTTGAAATGGGCTATTTTCCTTCTTTCTCCCTTTCAGTCTGAATAAACTTCCACCATGTCAAGGCTGATCCTCTCAATCTTGACTTAGCATCCTTCACCTTCTGAGCCTCAGTAACTCCATCACACTTAAAGTGATTCTCCATACCTTCTATCCAATCTATGACTAAATCAGGTTCCATTTTCCCACTAAATAATGGTACTCCCTCAAGTCCTTTTCCACTCAAGGCTTTCAATGCCTTCAAGAAAGGCTCCTCCTACAAAACAGGGTCAGGTTCAGGGACCTTGTCCTCCTCTAGAACCTCTTCTTCCTTTAGCACTGTTCCTTCCAACCTTGCATTGTTCAATGCCTTCTCCAATTGCTCTATTCTTTCTTTCAGGGACTTGTTGTCCTCTTCTTGTTCTTCAACCCTCTTGGATAACTGTGCATTTGTCACCATCGCGGGGGTTTCACTTGACTCAACTTCTAACATATAAGCTGCTTCCCAAATCTTTAACCTGCTTTGATACCAATCTGATAGGTAGGCTGTAGGAAGCAATCACATATTCCTGGAAGCTGCAGGAATCAGTCACACTATTTTTAGGTGCTGCAAGAAGCAATCACAGATTCCTGCACTAGGCCTTGTCATATACCTCCTTTGTGAAATTTTTATTCCACCCTAACCTATAGGAAATCTACCTTTTCTTACTTCCCTTGGTTCTCCTGCCAACCTCACTACCTTGTCAAGTTTGCAACTACCAAGCCAAATCTTGGTGCTATGACTCCTTTCTTCCTTAGCCTTTTATGCATCCAAAAGACTAATCCTCCCTCAATACATGAATGAATCTTGCAGGGGTGAGGGAATGTTTTCCAAAGCTCCAAAACAAACTCCTAGGGTTCCTAAAACTTCACTTAGACTCCATCTTACCAATGCTTGCATGAAGCCTATTCCATAGGTTTGGCCCTTGGGCCACTATTTGGTCTCTGAACAGGGTTAAATTGCTTTTCCCTCCTAAACCCACCAAAGAAACATGGTTATTGGCTTAGGAAATATTTTTCCCCTACCTACACCTTCAATATTTCTAGGGCCTTGGCTCTGTCCAAGCTGTACTCTGCCCCCATGCAAACTCTGCCCAGAAAACTAGGGTTTCTAATTGTCCAGAACCAGTTTTAGGACTGGTGAAAATTTCTCCTGCTAAATAGATTTTTGGGATCTCCTCCTTGGCACCATACATGGCCAAGACCTTCCCATAAATTCTCCAAAAATAAATTTTCAAAAATATTTTCTCCCTTGCAAGTTATCAATGCTGTTCTGTAGCCTTTCCTAGCTGGGTCCTCACTGGCTCGCCTAGGGAAAGGCTTTTCTCATAGCGCTCCTGCAACCAAAGAAAACCTAACACCTACCACTAAAATATGTACAAATATGGAGCCTGACCACATTCCCAACAATTCCATACTTCCTGGTATGGAGGGAATGCAACCTAGAACTCCATTTTTACACAGTTCCAGTCAAAACAAAAATAAGGAAATAAAACACAGAATTTACAAGAATGGATGAAATGATGGAACGGCTATCAAATGTGCCAAAAAAAACTTCCAAATTCCTCTCTACATGCTAAAAAAACCTACAAAACTCATCTTTTAATTCATTTAGCTGTTGTCATGCAAACAAGAATAGGAAAACAGAAAATAAGACAAGAACTCTATTTTTTTCAATTTATGGAAAAATAGTCTGTACAAAAAACTTCTAACCAACAAAAAAGTCGTGTTATCCCTTAAATATTCCTCCAAAACAATTTAGGTGCTTGGGTCGTGCTTCTTGATGACCTAAAAAGAAATTTTGTAAAACCCGCTGTGTTTTCAGACATTTAACAATTTTTCACTATTTAGCAAAGTGAGCCTCTAAACTCATTGGAATCTTGACACCCTCTTTCCCAAAGATAAAAAACAACCCTAAGTACCTAAAATAATGGTCAACATGACCTTATGATAGCACAACAAAATAGTCCTTTTACTGGTGCTCCTGCACCACTTGTCCTGTGATTTCTTTGCGCTCCATGTAGTCTATGTCAAACTCTTTCAAGATTATTAACCATTTAGCCATTCATCCTATGAGGGTCTCTTTGGATAAAAAATATTTTAATGGATCAATCTTCATGATGAGCTTGATTTATGTGACATGTAGTTTCTGAACCTTTGTGAAGCGAAAACTACTGCTAGGCATGCTTTCTCAATGGGTGAATAATTCATCTCATAGCCTACCAAGGTTCTGTTGATGTAATATATGGCTCTTTCCTTTCAATTTTCATCATGTTGTGCTAAAAGAGATCCTAGTGATATTTGTGTTTTTGAGATGTACAGGATCAGTGGATTGTTCTGTATCGGTAGCATGAGCACTAGAGGTGTTAGTGTATAATCCTTGATCTGTTGGAAAGCTTTATCACATTTGTCATCCCACTTGTATTTTATCCCTTTATGGAGAAGATGTGAAAAGGGATGAATCTTATTTGATAGTTGGGCTATGAACCTTCTAGTGGATTGCAATCTTCCTTGTAATCCTCTCATCAGCTTCAATGTCTATGGTGGTTCCATGTCTAGGATATCTTTTACCTTTGCTAGTCTAATTTATATCCCTCTTTGTGAAATAATAAAGCCAAGAAGTTTCCTTAATGTGACTGCAAACACATTTTTTTGGATTTAGTCATACCTTGTATTCTTCAAGCCTATCAAAGATAGGTCCTAAGACTTGTATGTGTTCACTTATCTTCTTTTATTTTTCCAAAATATCATCCACATAATCTTCAACTTTTTTGTGGATCATGTCGTGAAAGATGAGGTTCATTTCTCTTTGATAGGTTTCTCTTGTGTTCTTTAACCCAAATGGAATTACCTTCTAGTAGCAAGTTCCCCTTGGAAAAGTGAAGGTGGTTTTTTGTTGATCCTCCTTGGTGATTATGATTTGATTTTAGCCTAAAAAGTCATCCATGAGTGACAACAATTCATGCCTAGCTATCAAATGCACAATGAGATCAATGTTGGGAAGAGGGAAATCATCCTTTGGGCATGCCTTATTCAGATCTCTAAAATTAGTGCATATTCTAATGCCCCTAGTGGGTTTTAGGACTAGTACTATGTTTGAAACCCACTTAGGATAATCTATTGGTCGGATGAATCCAATGTCAAGAAGCTTTTGTAGTTTTAATTTAACCAAGAGTGTTATCTGAGGGTGCATCTTCCTTAATTTCTACTTAACTAGTTTGGTGTCAGGATAGACTACCAAGTGATGTACAACCACTTCTAGATCAAGGCCTAGCATATATGTGTATGACCATGTAAAGTTAGATCTTCTCTCTTTTAGGAACATTGGTAGGTTCTTCTATTCTACTTCCAACAAGGATTCAACATAAAAAGTAATATTAGGTGCTTCTTCTATTCCCACATTGACTAGAGTAGCCTTTTCTGCTAGTATAGTTGACTTCTCTAGATGCATTACACTAAGGGGGAGATTGAATCCCTCATCCTTGGGTGCCTCATAGAGGTTCTCACTATTGGATACATCCTTTTTTTTTACTAATTTTGGATTAGAGAGTGCCACTAAGTGGTTTTCACTCAAAGATCTACATGTTAGTTACATTTCATTTATTTTACAATTGAAGGATTCAATCATCTCCCCCTAGTATGCCCCTATATCGAGCTCTATGTCAAATTATTCTTTGTGATCTTCCCATACTAAGTTACTCAGAGTCCCATGAATTTTGAGATCACTTCATCATTTTTGAATAAATTTAGAATCAGTGGTCCTTGTTGGTCCATCTCAATGAGTTGCAAGTATACTAGGTGTATTTCAGTTGGTTGGTTGTTTGAGACATAGGATGCTATGGATATCATAAGAGGGTGTTATTCTCAAATAGGTTAGCAACATCAAGAGGAAATTCATCTAAGGTTGTATCACTCAATGTAGGTGACCAAGAGGAAGCCTCAACTCATTTAGTAGAAATACCTTTGCCAATAAGTGTGACCTTGCTAGTAGTACAACCTAAGCTAAGATTATTTATTTGTTTCTCAGGAATGATAGGTTCTAGTAAACCATTGTCATTCTACCCTAGCTTCTCATTTTTGTTATATCCCATGCTCTGCATTAGCTATAGGCCTTTTTTGTCATCTTCCATGGGAAGAACAGGAATATGTCGTTCATCTTGATAAAAAAGTTTAGAAATATCTTCCTCATTGACATCTTCTTGATTTAGATTTCCCCACTTGGTGAAGGTAGTAGCCACCATCTTGATTGTTTCTGGTTCTTTGGTGCTAGATGTAGGTTTCCCATGAGATTGAGGAGAAATAGGTAACTCTCCTAAGACAAAGGTGTCTTTTAATAGTTTGTAGTTTCCACAACCATCATCCTGTATCAATACTTTGATGTCGGGTATACTTTTTACAATGGTTATTTTTGATGCTGAGGTAGAGGCCAGCGATGATGAGTTAATAAATAAGCTTGATGGTGTAGATCCTTCATCATTTTTGGGTATTTGTGGAATCTTATAGAAAATTTCCTCAATACTTTTGCAGTAGTAGAAAGGCTTAGGATCTCCATGGATAGTGATTTCTTTGGCTTCAAAAGGAAACTTCACACACTGATGATAGGTTGAGGCTACAATTTTCAGAGCATGGATCCAAGGTCAGCCAAGTAGTATGTTATAGGGAAGGTCAAGATCAAGTACTTGGCATATAGTTTTTGCAATAAGAGGTCCCACTTGGATTGGAAGTGCAATGATTCCTTACGATACCTATTCTTGGTCATCATAAGCTCTGATGGTAGTACTCTTTGTCTTCTTAATAGTATCCTCTCAATAGCCTAGGTTTTTTATCAACTATAGGGTACAAATATTTAGACCAACACATCCATCTACCAAGACTCTTTTGACATTTTTTTTATGAATGAAAACCTCAAGGTGTAAAGCACAGTTATGAGATGGTTGTGACGGTAAATCTTGCTTGAAGAAGGTGAGAAGATGGTTGTGTAAGCACTTTTTCTGCATTTACCTTAAATATTAACAAACATTAGAGTTATTATCAAATGAAGTAAACCAAACTAAGCACTCCTATGAAATACTAAATCATGCTTCACAATGCAATAAAAAAAAAATCAAATAAACTAATTGAGAACATAAAAAGCATGATACATATCTATCTCATAGTGGATTGGTGCTTCTTTGATGTGGAAAGAAGTCCTTTCCCAATCCTCAATAAGCTCAAATGATGGAGATGATATGAAAATTCTATGAAGATTGTGGAGATGATGATCAAGATGAAATGCTAACTTGGATGAGTTGTGGAGGATTAATACAATAGAAAAACTCTCTATTTATAGCCAAGAAGGATGGAAGAATGAAAAAAATTGAGGATGTGGGACTAAAGATCCACCAATGACAAGATGCCACTTGTCAACATGTGAGAGGTTGAGGAATGAACACATTTTGGTAAATGTGCTAAAGAGGGGGAGATTTGAAATTTGAATTTGATGAAAAGATGAGTTAAATGCTAAGTTTGACTTGTGCAAGAGACATGTAAGAGCTCTTAAATGCTTTGTTGGACGTACATGTCAATTTGGGGGGATATTTCAAAATTGGAGAATACTCCCCAAAGATGCCAAGTTGAAAATAAATAAAGATTTTAATAAATCATTTAAATGCATTTTCATGTGCAAGTGGAAAAATCTAGAGAATTTTGGAGGTTAGGATTAAATTAATCAAGGTTTAATTAATTTAATGAGGGATTAGGTGATTTGACCTATTTGATTTAGATTTGTGGATTAAAATAAATCAAAAGGAGATGGAAAATGATTTTAGATTTAATTAAATAAATATTTGATTTATTTAATGAAAGGGAATGATGTTAGACTAAATCAAATAAATATTAATTTATTTAATTTAATGGAATGACCTAAGTAGATTAATCAATTAAACTTGATTTATTTAATTGATCAGGTGAATATGATTAATTAATTATGAGGAATGTATGATGTCAATTTCTCATGTCTACATTTTTCCCCTCTTTGAAGCAATGTACTTGATGCGTTGGTTCAAAGAATAATCTTGCCATGGTCAAATTTTTTAAAAAATCCAATTTTTTCAGATGCCCCAGTGGAAAGAAGTATACTGGTACATTGCCCCCTTGAGAGATTGAGCGAAAGATTCGATTTGAGGGTTGATCTTGCAACAAAGAGGTTCAAGATAGACATATGGATGGTAATGACAATGATGGGATGGTTTTAAGATGTTGAGAATAACAAATATATATTATCCTAAATATCTTAAATGATGATGTTATGCATGTGGAATGGATGATGTGAATGATGCCTATATGATTATGCAATGGATATTTTATGCAAATGTATCATTTATGAGATTCTTAGACTAACAGATCTATATAATGATAATGATTCAAATGAAATGAACTAAGATGCTGAGAATAACAAATATATATTATCCTAACCATCTTAAATGATGATGCAATGCATGTGAGATGGATGATGTGTTATGCTACTATTATGAGATGTATGTTTACTAATGGTTTTTGGATGCATGATGGATGCATTAGTGATGTTACGTTAGCGTGGAGAGAAGAAAGAAGAAATGATGACAAGAGGATCCAACAAGTCCATGATTGACTGAGACTTTATTAGAGATGATGATGAAAGATGGATGATTTTGCTTATCAGGAATTGGGATTTTAAAAGGGATACTTACCTTATGTTTGATAACACACATAGGCCTGAGGCATCAAGGTATAGAGAACTAGGGTGGAGTTGCACCTAGTGTGATGGAATTTGACTCAACAAAAAAATAGGAGTATTCTTGCTCACACCTGACATATGAAAACCTTGCTAGGATGCACTTCAGAAGTTTCAAACATCTCAGACCAAAACACAGAAAGGTATAACCTATCAATGCAATAGTCAACACATTGCCCAAAACAACTTCCATACACACCTAACAAAGCAAGTATTCACCAAGTTTATATTACAAGAACGTCCAACAAGAACAACAGACAAAAGATAATGATTGTTGCCCCATTCCTTTCTCTCTAAATAATTTTGAGTAGACATCATTGAGAGGTCCTTGGAATGAGTGCAATAAGATAAATCGAAAGAAAAGATTAAGTACACAAACAAGCCAATGTTTTTCATACCTTCAGCCAAATGGATGTGTTTTGATAGGATAAGAATCCAAGGTGATATCCAAAATGATTCCCATTTTCAGAACGATATATCCTAGGACATGCATTGTATAGGATGATGATGGGTTGATAAGTTGTTTGATATGCTTTTGATATAAAGTTGATTGACATGTTTGAAAATGATCAAGAGTTTGATTTTGTGTTTAAAAGTTTGTTGTTTCGATTTTGATTTTACGTTTGAAGTTTGCTTTTGTTGATTGTTGTTTCTATTTGTTTTGTCAAAGGATGAAGGTGATGATCAAATTATTATGGATGATTGATTATTGTGAGTGAAAGTGAAATGGGATGGATGTATTTTTTTCAAATATTTGGATGTTTTTTATTTTTTGAAATGTTGAGGCTTTTTTTGGTATTTTCGAGATTTTATGAATGTTTTGATTTTTGAATTTTCCAATGTTTTTATGTTTTCTAATTTTTTATGAATGTTTTTGGATTTTGTGTTTTTTGAATGTTTTTGTGTTTTTGTGTCTCGGGGGCTGATCAAAGATCAACCTTGCCTACATTCAAGGCTTAGAGATGACGTAGTTTGGATGACCAATTTTTTGAAGTTTTTCTGACTTTTTGGGTGTTTTTGGATTTTCTCAATTTTTTCAATTTTTTAGATTTTTCTCATGATTTTGACGATTTGGATATGGATATGTGTGATGATATTAGTGCTCGGTTTGGGATTTTGTTGAAAACCAAGCTAGGGTTGATTGATCGGATCAATGGATTGATGATGATAACATTGTTGAGGATACACAACAATGCAAGGATAGTGTTAAGCAACACAAGGATTATGATGGATATCCCAAGATGATAAGGGATTGATGATGATAACATTGTTGAGGATACACAACAATGCAAGGATTTGATTGATCAGGATTGATGACGATAACATTGTTGAGGATGCACAACAATGCAAGGATAGTGTTAAGCAACATGAGGATTGGGAAGGATATCCCGAGATGATGATTTTTTGATTGGATTTGATTGATCAGGATTTTGAAGCTTGATTTTGGAACAAAATTGTTTTGAATGATTTGATGTGATGTTTGAAATTCAAATTAGATGCAACTAATATTGATTGTTTGGATTGATGTTCGATGAAAGATAAAATTGATAAGGAACATCTTCTTGTCAAAATATGCCATGGGCTAGTGATTTGGATTCTTGCTCACAAATGCTTTGACCAATTTGATTTCATGTTTTCCAATGTTCGGATTGTGTGTATGAAAAATTAGATGCGTAAATGAATTGAAACAGTTATTCAAACACACCAATAGGACATTATAACAAAACATAATATAAAAGGAAAAGAGACGAAAACTCAATATCCTGCTTCCATTGTCGTCCTATCATCCTCTATCTTTAGTGTTTTTGTCGATTCTAGCTTTTGTGTTATCAGATTGTAGGCTAGGCTCAACAAACTGTCTTCCTAAAGAACGAGATTTTGATATGATGTATGATGCAAGATTAAGCCATGATAATGATTTGAGCTAAGAAACTTGAAATAAACATGATGCTATGAGATTAAAGTGCTAAATGAACTAAATGCATAAACTCTACTTAATTTCCTATTACCAATGCTTGGATTCACACATGTATTTATAGAGTTTTTCGATTGATTTTGATTGGCTGTCTCGATTAACGGTTGTGATAATTCCTGGCAGATCGAATGGCTGAAGAAGGATAAAATTGAAGAGAAAATAGAAGAAACCTAAAACCATATTTTTCTATTTTATTATGAAAGAGGAAAAAGAAGAGAAGATAAGAAAGATTTAAAGCTGATAAATAATTAATTAAAAAAAAATCAGTTATTTATTTGTGGAGGACATTCAGCTTTTCTTAATAAAATAAAATATTTAATTAAGCTTTTAAAAGTAGAAGAAAGCTTGTGATAAGAAGAGAGCTTTAATCAAGTTTTATTGAAAAAAGCATAATATCTCATAATTAAATAAAATATTTAATTATGATATGAGAAGATTGCACAATTAGGTAAAATACCTAATTTTGATTTAGAAAGAAAGCATAAGATATTTTTAGTTAAATAAGATTTATTTAATTAAATCACTTTTATGAAATTAATTAAATGAAACATTTAATTAATTAGAAGAAGAAAATTAAATAGAAGAAAAGGAGATATTTAAATTTAATTAAATCAAATGATTTAATTTAAATTCAAACAAATGATAATTAATTTAAATAATTAAGTGGACTTATGGAAATAATTAAATAAAATAAATTTATTTAATTATGAAAGAAGAATAAGATGAATGAACAATATAATTAAATTAATTAAATTTAATCATATGTAGAGGATTTTAGAAAACTAATTAAATAATAAATATTTAATTAATTGCTAGGATTATAGACATGACCATTTTTATGCATATACATTTTGCCCCTCTTTGAAGTGATGTGTGAAACGCATTGCTTCAAAGAAAAATAAAAATTTTGCCCCTGATATGTTTCTGATTTTTTTTATTGTCGATGATGCCCCCTTGGGAGATAAATCACGGAAGAAGAAGTTGATAGCGATAGGGAAACAATGATTTAGCTCCCAATAGATGATGTGGTCGATGCCCCAGTGAAAAAGAGGATGTTAAATGGAAAATGCCATTAATGCCCACCCTAAAAAGACCCTTATAAGGTAAAAGGGGTAAAATGAAGTGTCATTTTCACCCTGTTGCTACAGTAAAAATTCAGCTCTGATAGTGACTTGGCGAGATGGAGATCCTCGTGCACAGGCATAGGTTTGAGCGAGTGCGACGATATCAGAAACCAGCTACATACGAACCACCGGTGAGTGATTCCAACCTTTTACGTTGTCAAATTTTGCATTTTAGATCGATTTTGAATTGTTTTTAGATCGGATTGTAATTTTTTTGAACGTTTTAGCGCATCTAGGTATAGTTTTAGCGCATTCGATAAATATTTTAGTGCATCTAGGAAATTTCGTAGCGCATCTAGGAGTAGGATAAAAATTGATCCTTTAGCGCATCCGATAGATAAAATAGCACATCTAGGGCAAGATCGGCTAGATAGGCTTAGTGGCGCATCTAAGGCACAAAATTGCACATTTAGGAAAAATTGATAGAGTTGTGCATCGGGTAGTTAGAGTAGCGCATCCAAGATACAGAGTAGCGCATATGGAGTTTTAGCGCATCGGGTAAACAGTTTAGCACATAGGAGAAAAACTTTAGCGCATATAGGTTTTTAGCGCATATGGGCAACATAATTGTGTATTGAGGAAATTTTTCCCAAAATGCTGATGTGATGAAAAATGATGATTAAAATTGCTTCCTTAGTCAATAGATAGATAAATTGTAGGGCCATCATGCTGGTAGGATAGAAAATTTGATAGAAAACTGATAACGTTGCTTTCAAATAGAAAACAAAGAGTAGATAACTGATAACTTTGTGATGAACGACAAAGAGTAAAATGATTAATTGAGTGATGCGAGTTTGATAACTTTGCTTCTCGCGATTGAAAAACAAAGAGTAGATGTGTGATAAATTTGCATTCTACGATAGAAAACAAATAGTAAAAATGGAGATAAAAATTTGCATTCATGATTGAAATAAAAATAGAAAATGATATGGGTGTGGATAAATTTGCTTTCCTGAAAAGAAAAACAAATAGTAAATGATGATAGAGTAGATTGATTGGACCTGCTGATAGATTGATGTAGCACTTGATATGGGTCATTGATATGTTATGTTGGCTAGATAGATCATATGATATGAGGCTGATTGGATGTATTTGTTGTGATGGTCGAACAAAATAGGAGGCTTTCAAAAGCCTCCAGATCAGAGAGCGGTTCCCACTATGTTGGGAGCGGATAGGAGAGCTGACTCCTGCAGAGTTACAGGTGATAGTAGACTGTGGATTGGGACTGTTGTTGACCATGCCGTGAGGCATTCGGGCCAACAGGGGGCTATTGACGGCCTTGGCCGAGAGATGGCATTCAAAGCATAACACCTTCCACCTGCCGATGGGTGAGATGAGTGTGACGCCAGAGGATGTGTATCAGATTCTGGGGATTCTGGTTGTTGGAGCCCTTGTGGTTTATGACCACAAGGAGATTGGTGGGACCGAGGCATTGCAGCAGATATGTGGCGATCCCGGTATATATGGTTACTGGATAGA
Source organism: Sequoia sempervirens (assembly GCA_007258455.2). Taxonomy (NCBI): domain Eukaryota; kingdom Viridiplantae; phylum Streptophyta; class Pinopsida; order Cupressales; family Cupressaceae; genus Sequoia; species Sequoia sempervirens. The sequence continues at coordinate 576,349,154 of VDFB02270651.1, read as the reverse complement.
CTGGGATGATTTCAGTAGATATCCTACTCTGGTAGCGGTGTTGGCTGCATTTGTCGGAGGTTTCCTTGGACCAGACTATCGGTCCAAGGGATTCGTCGTGGGTTGGGGGAGGATGCTGGAGTGGATGATCACTCAGCCATGGAGAGTTGCCTGGGGTAGCTGTGTCCTAGCGGACATGTACCATGATCTACATCAGATTGTTTATAGAGGATCAACGAGCCTGGCAAGTGGAGTTACATTGTTACAGATCTGGGTGTGGGAGCACATTGCTGTCACGAGACCACTTTGCACTAGAGCGAGACTAGCAAGGAGGCCGTATGTGTGCATATTCTAGCACAGTTTTCCAGTAGAGGCTGGGCAAGGTAGAGTACTGGCGGTGAGTTTTGGATGATGTTGATGTGGTGATATGGAGGCCCTACACAGACTGCGAGGCATGGGTGACCATTCACCTAGAGATGCCTTTTGTTTGCCGACCACGATATCTGATAGGGCGGACGCCCTTTATTATTGAGAGGTTTCTGGCACTACGTGTTCTAAGGCAGTTTGGATTCACTCAGGGGATGCCCCAGGGCGTTGCTAATTATGGGCGGTGCAAGGGAGATGTGGGATGGGGACCATGCATTCCATACCAGGCAGCGTATACAGAGTACTCTACTTTACAGCCCGAGGTATGGGCGGATAGGCCAGAGGTACAGGACGCAGGGATGATGGATGATTATGCGCAGTATTTTCATACGCATCCATTTCCATGGTTCATAGTGCCAGATGAGGCACGGGCGATCAGAGTAACACCCCAGCCAGGAGCAAGGATATAGGGAGGTGTGGCCAGTGGGGAGAAAGCTATGGGTGGAGGAGAGGAGGAGGAGGGAGAGGAGAGTGAGAAGAGTGGAAATAGGGAGGAGGAGGATAGCTCAGATGACGGAGATGATGGGGATGATGGAGGGGATGATGGAGATGAGGGGAGACAGAAGAGGTTGGATAGCCTAGGTACAACACAGATTCCTCGGCGAGTCAGATCTGGTGGTAGACCGCAGACCGTGATTCGAGTATCATCCTCATCGCAGTAGGCACAGATAGATGCTTTGCAGGGACAGGCGCAGACCTTTCAGGGGCAGCAGGCACAGCTACAGAGTCATCTAGCGCAGGCTCAGAGTATGATAGTGCAGTTACAGGCACAGGCACAGGCACAGGCACCGGTACCTGCCTCGGATTCCCAGGTGGCATAGTTGGTAGCAGAGAGGGATGCCCTTAGACGGCGAGCACTGGAGGTTGAGGGTGTGGCACAGAGGCTGATGGGCCCCGTAGAGAGTACCTCCTTATGAGAGGCCATTGCAGAGGGGTTTGAGGCTGCCAAGGAGGCCGAGTACTATAGAGTTCGATATGGGGAGTTATGCCCTCCCGAGCGGCGAGAGCCATTTCCCAGATCTCACAATAGGAGCAGGACCCGATCACGGACATCGACACATGGTAGAGAGGTTATAGGGCCTCGACGGGATCCTGATGCATGTACGAGTGGCAGGCCACCTCCTTCCGGACCAGCTCCTTCAGGGGCATCCACCAGTTAGCCATTTTGGGGCTTATTTGTTATGTATATTGAGTTTTGATCATGTCTTATGTATTATGTTCTGACATTTTGTTAGCTTCATTGGACATTTGGACATTTGTATTATTTTGATGAGCGATGATATGCAGCGGCGATGTTTCTAATGATGTTTATGTGGATGCATTTGTGATATGCTATGGATGTGACTTGTATGCATGTATGATATGAGATGGATTTTGATATGCTTTTTGCTATGTTTGTGGACCAATCATTATGATGCAGGATTGTGTAGTAATTATGATGTGAATGCAATGATTTTGTGATGATGTATGTATATATGTGAGATGTAAATTTATTTTTGAATTTTGCAATGTATGCAATGCATCGTGACATGATAGATAATGAATGTGGTATGAATAATGATGAAAAGATAAATGATATGTAAAATGGTAATATGATGATAATGAAATGATGATAAAATGATAAATGCGAATGGTAATGAAACGGTATGAGATGATAAAATGATAAATGAATGATAAAATGATAAATGATAATGGTAGTGAAATGATATGAGATGATAAAATGATAAATGAATGAAATGATAAATGGTAAAATGATAAATGATAATGGTAAATGAAATGATATGCGATGATAAAATGATTAAATGATGAAATGATAAATGGTAAAATGATAAATGATAATGGTAAATGAAATGATATGCGATGATAAAATGATTAAATGATGAAATGATAAATGGTAAAATGATAAATGATATGGTAAATGAAATGATATGCGATGATAAAATGATTAAATGATGAAATGATAAATGGTAAAATGATAAAGGATAATGGTAAATGAAATGGTATGTGATGATAAAATGATAAAATGATGAAATGATAAATGGTAAAATGATAAATGATAATGGTAAATGAAATGATATGAATATTAAACGAAATGGTAATGATAAAGATGATGAATAAATAAGAATAGATGATAATGATAAAATGGATAAATGATAAGGATTAAATTGAATGAATGCAATGAATGAGAATGTTAATTGAGAAAATGAATGACATGATAATAATAATGATGAGGATAATAAACTAAAAAATGATAAGATGATAATGACAATGATGAAATGAAATGATTAAAGGATAAAATGAAAATGATAAATGATACAATGATAATGATATATGAGAAGGATGATGATAATGAGAATGATAATGAATAATAAATGATATGGGAATAATAAAGATAAATATGATAAAATGAATGATAAAATGATAAATGAACCATGAATGGATGCAATGAATCAAATGTCCAAATGTCCTCCACAAAGACTCAAAACTATAGGACAACCATTAATGCGTTCATTCAGCCTTGCAAAATACTGATGTGAATCCAATATGTAGATATATTTAATGATCTAATGAATATGCAACTATATGAAACTAACCAGTTTGTTGAGCCTATTAGAAGCCTTCTTGAATCATCATAGAATGGTTTAAAATGTTGGAAGTATGTACAAGCATCAGAGGGGAAATTAGCGCCAATGATGACCAGAGTACAACTTTCATGAATTTTGATATAGCAAGCGAACACAAGCATCGAGGTATAATTGAACCAAGATGACCTGAGCATTTCTTGCATAAACAGACAAAGATTAACCACCTTTCTGATGCAAATGTGGAACTGTCATCGATGATATTGCTTTGGTGATCATGTCCTATGACATATTTGCATCAGATTGATTGTTAACCTCCAGACAGCAGACAAAAGAAAAATCATTCTCGTTCCTTGCTACTCTAGTTCAGTACATCATTGAGTGTGCTCCAGAGTAATGATATCGAAAATAAAACAACTTTTGGTCAAACATGTAATACTGTTATTTCATAAATTATTCAAATATTTGGATCATCCAATAGACAATGATATGATATCTTGCTGAAAAGTGTGTCATGATCAGATAAAGTTGTTGTATGAGTTTGTTGTTTGTTTGCATGATCAGATCCTATGTCATGGTCTAGTTGTTTTGGTATGCACTGAAAGTTAAGTTCCCCCAGTTTAGTTTTGCCCCGTTGATTGACACAACTTGCGAAAAGGAATATGTACAAGCGATCAAGCCATGGTAAGATGTTTTAACCCTCTAGGCAGATGGTGGCAAGATGATGCGATTAATGACCCTAAGATGTGAAAAAGATGTGGAAAAAGGGAAGCTTTGAAAAGACAAAGTGCAAAACAGGAACTAATAGATGGAAAGGTATGGATAGCGTCTGTTTGCCATATTTTCACTATCCGTATTTATTGCATTTTTCTGATTTCTTTTTGATTTTTTTGAATTTTTTTGTCAATAACTACCTGTTTGCTAGGTTTTCACCCTATGACATTCTTTTTGATATTTTTTGTATTTTTCTGTCAATAGACTTCCTGTTTGCCAGGTTTTCACCCTATGACATTCTTTTTGATTTTTTTGTATTTTTCTGTCAATAGACTGCCTGTTTGCCAGGTTTTCACCCTATGACATTGTTTTGATTTTTTGTATTTCTTCAGGACTTTTTCTGCTGTTTTTGGATTTCTTCAAGACCTTTTCTGCTGTTTTTGGATTTCTTCAGGACCTTTTCTGCTATTTTTGGATTTCTTTAGGACTTTTTCTGCTGTTTTTGAATTTTTTCAGGACTTTTTCTACTGTTTTTGGATTTCTTCAGGACCTTTTCTGACTTAAACATAATACTTTTTAAGATGTATACTATTGATAGGTTCATCAAATAGGTCCCCGTCTGGTGTGGATAACTTGTATGCTCCTGAACCGTAGATGACAATAACCACATAAGGGCCTAACCAGTTTGGTTCAAACTTTCCTTTCTTTTCTCTATCTTGTTGATTGCGCGGGTTCTCTTTTAGAACTAGATCACCCACCTGAAAGGTACGTGGCTTTACTTTGTGATTATAGCTACGAGACATCATCTGTTGGTATGCTTTCAAATGGTCTGCTACTCTCTGTGTCTTTTCATCTAAAAGTTCTAACTCTTGGATTCGGGAAACTCTGTATTCCTCATCTGTTATGAGACCTTTCAATGATACTCTTAATGAAGGTATCTCTACTTCTAAAGGCAATATGGCTTCTGCTCCATAGACAAGGGCAAAAGGTGTTGCTCCTGTCAGCGTTCAGACACTAGTTCTGTAAGCCCACAAGGCAGGATTGAGTTGAACATGCCAATCCTTCCCTGAGTCATTGACAGTCTTCTTCAAGATCTTTAGTATAGTCTTGTTTGAGGCCTCTACTTGGCCATTCCTTTGAGGATAGTAAGGCATGGAATATCTGTGCTAAATATGGAATCTTTCACAAAGTTTATCAACATCCTGATTTTTGAAAGGTCGACCATTATCTGTAATAATGGCATTAGGAATACCATATCAACAAATAATGTAGTTGAGTATGAAAGATGAGATTTGCTTTCCAGTGACTTTAGAGAGAGGTACTGCCTCAATCCACTTAGTAAAATATTCTATCACTGTGATAATGAATTTATGCCCATTTGAAGAGGAAGGATGAATTTTTCCCACGAGATCTAACCCCCATTGAGAGAATGGCCAGGTGGGTGTAAATGAATGAAGTTCTTGTGAAGGAGCATGAATAAGATTCCCATGAATCTGACATTTTGAGCATGTTTTAACAAAAGTGAATGATTCCCTTTCCATTGTAGGCCAGTAGTAACCCATTCTAATCAATTTCTTGGATAAGGTTAGTCCACTCGAATGAGTACCACAAATTCCCCCATGAACATCTTGTAAAGCTTTGTCAGATTCATCACGTTCAAGACATCGAAGTAAAGTACCATCAAGACCACGACGATAAAGGGTATCAACAATAAGGGTATATCGAGAGGATTATCAGATAAAGTTACATTTTTGGTTGCGGGATAAGTCAGGCAGTAAAGTATCATCTTTTAGGTAGGCATAAATCTTACCATACCAAGGTGAATCGGATCCTACCAAGTGACAGATAATTTGGCTTTCAGGTGTGTCATAGGAAAGTGTAAATAATTGTTCCACCAGAAATTCATAGCGAGTCTGTTTTTCTGGGAGTTGTATTAATGAGGTGATCATAGCCATACCGTCAGCCGCCTTGTTGTCAATTCTTGGAATTTGTGTGAACTGATTGTTTACAAAGTACTTTTTGAAGTCATCAATCATCTTCTTGTATGGTAACAACTTGTCATCCTTAGTCTGGTAATCATCATTGATTTGGTTAATGACTAACTATGAGTCACCATAAACTTGTAGCTCAGTAATCCTCCATTCCACTGCTATCTTTAATCCAGTGATTAGTGCTTTATATTCGGCTATGTTATTGGTGCATGGAAACATTAGACTATATGACCGAGGAATGGTATGTCCTTGAGGGGTGACAAAGAGAATGCCTGCCCCTGATCCATGTTGAGTGAAAGAACCATCGAAGTATAAGGACCATAACTACTTAGAGTCTGTTGTGAAAACATCAACGTCTGGGAACTCAATGTGTAAGGGGTGCTTTGTTTGTAGAGGAGTGTCTGCTAGTTGACCCGCAATAACTTTTCCTTTTATTTCTTTGCGATCAACATAGTGGATGTCAAACTCACTCAAAATCATGACCCATTTTGCTAACCTTCCTGTTAGTGATGCTTTACTTAGTAGGTATTTCAGTGGATCAATTTTTGAAACCAGATTGATTGTATGAGTTAGCATGTAATGTCAGAATTTTTGTGAGGCAAAGACTACTGATAAATAAGCCTTCTCAATAAAAGTGTAGTTAAGCTCATGACTTGTCAGTGTTCTGCTAATGTAATAGATTGCACGTTCTTTCCCTTCATGATCTTCTTGTGCTAATAATGCTCCCAAGGATGTCTCAATTGCAGCAATATACAGGATCAATGGTTTGTCTGGACTTGGTGGTACAAGAACTGGTGGGTTCATCAGGTACTGCTTGATTTGTTGAAATGCCATTTCACATTTGTCGTCCCATCTAAAAGGAACATTCTTATGTAGGAGATGTGTAAACGGTAGACTTTTGTCAGCCAATTGTGCAATGAATGTTCTGATGGATTGAAGTCACCCTTGTAATGATCTCAATTGACTAATATTCTTTGGAGGAGGCATCTTCATGATTTCCTGAACTTTAGCAGGATCTACTTCAATTCCCTTTTCTGAAACAATATATCCTAACAGCTTCCCGGATGTGACCCCAAAAACACATTTCTTAGGGTTTAGGCAAACTTTGAATTTTTCCAATCTGGTAAATATTTTTGACAGTATCTCCAAGTTTCCTTCTCTGGTGTATGATTTTTCTAATATTTCATCTACATAATCTTCCATGAATGTGTGCATCATGTCGTGAAAGATCATAGTCATAGCTCTTTGATAAGTAGCTCCAGTATTCTTTAAGCTGAAAGACATGACATTCCAACAGTATGTTCCCCACAGACAAGTGAAAGCTGTTTTCTCTTGGTCTTCTGGTGCAATCTTGATTTGGTTGTAACCAGAGAAACCATCCATTAATGAATACATGGCATGGCCAACTGTCAAGTCAACTATAGTGTCGATGCTCGGAAGCGGAAAGTCATCCTTTGGGCAAGCTTTGTTAAGATCTCTGAAATCAGTGCATACTCTTACACATTTGTCTAATTTTGCTACTGGTACAATATTGGAGATCCATTCTGCATAGGCAATTGATCCTATAAAGCCTACATTGAGGAGTTTCTTGAGTTCTTCCTTAACCAGTAGTGCTACATGAGGATTCATCTTTCTGAGTTTTTGTTTTACTAGTTTAACTCCTTGTTTGATAGACAAATGATGCATAATGAGATCAGGATCAAGGCCTGGCATATCTGCATATGACCAAGCAAAATTAACTTGATTTTCTTTAAGAAAGTTCATGAACTCTAGGATTTCTTTTTCTGTCATTGATTCAGCTAGCTGCAAAATCCTTGGATTATCTGTAGTTGCAATATTGATTTCCTTTGTAGGCTCAATCAAGATGGGCGATCACTCATGATAGTGCTCCGAGAGAGTGTCAAGAGTCCCATCAGGTGGTGCCTTAAAAAGGTTTTCAACCTCTGATACGCTCTTTATTTTATCTTTTGTTTGATCTAGTACTGCCACTTTCTGGTTTTCACCACTAGATCATTTTTCTTTATTTTCATTTTTGCAGCTAGGAGACTTGACACTCTCCTGATTAAAGACTTCATACCGAAACTCACCAGTGGAACAATCATTTACATCATCAGCAGAAAGGAAGTTTATGATAGCTTCATCATTTGGAAAAATAGGTATATCCATAGGTTCGGTTAGATCCTAGTCAATGAGATCAGGATGGATTAATGGTAGGACATCATCTAGTCATGTGAAATTGGCGATGGTTAGGGTCAAGACAGAGTTATCGGTAGGATCCGAGGTATGAGGTAGGTCAATGATGGTACTATTCTCCTGATAGTCTTGTTCGTTAAAATTTGACTCAGTATCACTAGACTCATAGTTGTGTTGTGGTTCAAATTCTTGTGGTTGGGATACTGAACCTTCTCCTTTGATTAAAGTGGGCATATACTTATGTATGACATCTACCTCTTTGTGCCTCCAAAATTCATCATTGTGGATGGTATCCCATTCATATTCAGCAGAATCGGTATTAGAATTATTTTCTATGAAATTCAGGACTGATACCAAACATATCGCTTTCTTATCAGAACCTTCTTGTAGTGTAAAAACATTACCTTGTGATTGTTTAGATTGGGTAGCATCATAGCCTATTCCATTTTTATCATATGCAGCAAGCCCTGGGAGATGGATAGGCTCAACTACGCCTTCTTTTCTTTTTCCAAGAGGACCATTGTCATATCCCATCTTTTGCATGATGGAATATCCTTTCCCATATTGATCTGTTGTTAAGGTGACATTTAGAACTGCTTCCTCTTCATCCTTATAGAGCCAATCCAGAATTGCTGTATCCTCAGGATCTCCTATGGGAAACTTTTCTTTGATAAATTGTCCATTGAACTTGGTAGTGGGCTCTGTTTTTACTTGTGTCGATGTTGATGCTACTGATATCTGTTGTGGTGTAATAGAAGGTTTTCCATGTGATCAAGGATATGTAGGTAGATTAGCAAGACAAAAGGAATATTCCCCAACTCCACTTTCCTTGAACTGCAGTTTCTTGTCAAAGCTTTTAGCTAATTGACTGATTTGTGTATCATGCTTAGGAGAAGTATTAGCAAGTGCTTCTCGATTATTTGGAACCAAAGTATCCTGATGAGCTTTGACATTGGCACAAGTTTGGGTGTTTGAATTATCAGCTGGTATAGTGATTTCCTATCCATCATATGGAAACTTAAGACATTGATGGTAAGTGGATGGAACAGCTTGCATTTCATGGATCCAAGGATGACCCAACAAGATATTGTATGCAAGATCTCGATCTAAAACTTGACAAAAGGTATTTTTGATAACAGGTCCCACTCTGATTGGTAGCATGATTAGACCTTTGGACGTCCTTTCCTCATCATCATAGGCTTTTATAGTAATCTTCCTTCTAGGATCAATGGAGTCTTCTGCAAATCCTAATGCTTGAACCACATTCAAGGTACATATATTTAGACCAGCCCCTCCATCTATTAGAACATGTTTAACATAGAATTTATGGATCATGACCTCTAATTATAAAGATGAATTGTGGGGATGAGTCATGGAAACATCGTCTTTGTCTAAAAATGAGAGACACGTAGGTGAGGACAAATGTCCTACCATGGCTTGAAATCGGTTCACACCCAAATCCATGGATACAGTCATCTCAAAAAGGGCTTTGTCTAAAATTTCCTTGTGTGCAGGGGAAATCTTCACGAGTTCTAAAATGGAGATTTGAGTTGGATTTTTTCAAAGTTGGTTAACTAAGTCATATTGATGTTGAGGGAAGGTCTCAGTGGATTTTGAAGAGGTACCCTTTAAGATAACTTTAGCTTGGGCTCTCGTTGTGACATTCACTTGTCCATTGTCTACTTTCTCTTTGATTTTTATAACATTGACTCACTCATTTTCTGTATAGAGATGATGGATTACATTGTCATCAATTTGGTTGACATTTTTGTCAGAAAACTCTCCCTTTTGATAATTTGGTAGAGGATTTCGAAATGCTTGGTGATCTTCATTGGATTTCTATTGTCCTTCTACTGTGATAATGCCCTTGTCAATTAGATCTTGAATAGCATGTTTCAAACCTTGACAGTTGTTTGTATGATGACCTCTACACCTATGGTAGTCACAAAAATAGGCCTCATTCCATGATGGAGGTTTTACACTAGGTTCATAATTTCATTGTGGTGGTAACATAAGGACATTCTTTTCTATAACCTCTTTGAAAGCAGATTCTAAGGATTGTCCTAATTGAGTGAAAGTTCTTCTATTGGAGAAGAATGGAAAGCGTTGTGGTTTCGTGTTTGAGGTATTCCATAAAGTATTGTTGTTGTTGTTTCCCCGGTAGTTTTGGTTGTTGGCAGTCCCCTGATTGTTGTTCGTTGAAGGGGGATGATTGTTTCCTAGATTCATGACTGAATTGACATTGTTGTAATTATTGTTACGAGGAGTGCTTAGGAAAAATGGCCTAGTCGTGATATGATTTGCATCTACAACACCATCGTTTACGGGTATGTGCACGAAGTTGAGTCCACGAAACGTGGAAGTTTTTTGCCTTAGCCAAAAAATTGAAATCGGCATGCAAGAAACGGGATCCCGATTTAATAAACGGGATCCCGATTTTTAAAAAGCGGGATCCCGTTACGGTTCGGGATCCGAGAACTAAGCGGGATCGTTACGGTTGGGATCCGAGCCTTCGACCAAGCGGGATCGCTTTGTAAAATCGGGATCCCGTTTCCCGTCGACTCCCAACCAACGAGGGGAATGGGATCCCGATTTTTAATAAACGGGATCCCGATTTGAAAAAAACGGGATCCCGATTTATAGAGAACGGGATCCCGAGTTATATAAATCGGGATCCCGTTTTATAGTGTTATTTATTTTTTAAAAAAATAGCAGTTTTCACTGCTGCGAACGGGACCCCGAATAGCTTGGCGACAGCGACATCAACATCAGCTACAGGTACGCCATTTCTTCACTTTTTTTTAGTTTGAATTGAAATTTTAAAAAAAATACGTTAATTTACATGTTTTTTTTTCAATTTATGTCACGTTTTAATGTTTTTTTTAATTGTTATATTAAAATTCAATAGTTGCAAATTAGATGAAAATTTTCAATGAAATTTAAACGTTTTTTAATAAAATTGAGAAAAAAAACATTGAATTGTGTGTTAGAAACAAATTTTAACTTTTAAATCTTAAATTGATCAATTAAACCCAAAAAAAATTGATTTTGAAAACCTTAATTGAAACAAAACAAAAAAATTTGCATTTCAAAACCCTAGAGATCGAAATGAAATAAAACATCACATTTACAAATCCAAATCGAGCTTTTTGAAACCCTAAATTCAAATCAAACGAAAAAAACTGAATTTGAAAACCCTAGTTTGAATTGAAACGAAAAAAATCATTAAAAACCCTAATTGTTTAAAACTGAAAGCCCTAAATTGAATTGGAACAAAAAAAATCGTTAAAACCCTAAGTTTGCTAAACCCTAGACCCTAAACTGTAAAATCTAAACCCATAATACTAAAGCATTTGAAATTTATGAACCCTAGACCATAATCTTTCATTGGACATACCTAAAATTATGTAGGTTCAATATCAAGAATGGGTCTATTTGGTAGATTTATGAAAACTATTTTGAATATCTAGAATGCCATAAAAGTATAATTATAGCAATTCCAATTGGAAACACTTCCAGATACATATATATCCTAGATAATAATCCACCCATCCTCAATCATAATGGATTATTTGACAATTAAGAGAGATTCAATTTAACCATAAAATTACCTATATTTTGATACTATATAGATTTATGTGGAAGGATAGAAATGCATCAATATGCTTTGTGCCATATTTTATGAATATTAATATTTAAGAAAAATCTAGATAAGATTGACCTAAGTAGATGATTTATGTAAGGGCTTTTTAGTGAACAAGTGACACACCATGGAGATAGGGATGGTACTTAAATTCTTATTTATAAATATAGTTTACCCCCTTTAAATTTGTATTTGGTTTTTATAATGAGTTGAAATTATCAATGTGTTACAAAAGAAATTTGTGCTTAGATATATTTAAATTATATAATAAAGATAGATATAGTTATATAAAAGTTAGGATTTGGGGATTTTAGCTAATTAAATAATAAACTCTAAAGTCTAAACCGTAAACCCTAAAGCCATCATTTTTTCTTAGGCTCTTAATGAAATTTGGTTGTCTTAGGCAACTCCACCAAATTTCATTACCTTATTCCATGTAATTGTTTCCTAGGATCTTGCGGCATGTAGATCCCTTAAATATCCTATTACCTTAAACCCTAAACTCTAAAGTCTAAACCCTAAACCCTAAAGCCATCATTTTTTTTTCTTTAAAGGCTCTTAATGAAATTTGGTTGCCTTCGACGCTTCACCAAATTTTATTCATTTGAGCCATGCCATTTTCTCCTAGGACCTCACTAGACGTAAATCCCCTTAAGCCATCCTGTCACCCTAAATCGTAATTCAATTTTCTTAAGGGGTTGACAATATGACATTTCTTAAGGGGATTAAAGAAGTTCTTAAAATTTGGTGATCAAAGTTGCCCAAGGCCCAACCAAATTTAACAATAATAAGATCCTGCAAGATTATACAATATCAATTTAGTCAATTGTATTTTCATTCAAATAACATGTGCCTTAGACATATAAATGAGGCTTACATATAATTTTATCATTTGTATCGAGCGACATAGATCATAGTATAATAAAATAATGAAAGATTAGAGAAGCATAATATGTTCCATAACATTCTTTTATGGCTCTAAATGTATGTGTTGAAGTTGCTCTTTGGTTCTCTAATGTGATAACATATACATACAAATTTTATCATATGGAAACATTTGGGGATGTCATTATTTTATAGAGTTGAGGGGAAAGGAATGGAGGACTAGGTTTTTTTGGAATCGAGGACTAGAATCATGAGAGAATTTTTGAATTTGAATTTGAGAGGGAAGAGAGAATTAAATGTAGGTGGTTGGGTTGATGGAGGGCTTGTGTTGACTTGATTAGGTAGATGGGAATAATTGAATGCTAATTTGAATTTGGATTGAAGGTCTAAGTTGGAAATGAATGGCTATGATTAGTCTAATTGATTTGATGGCTAGGATAGATTATTAATTTCATTTTAGATTTGATGAAGTGGAAGTAAGTTACATTAGTTTGAGTTTGGATTGGTGATTTGGAATTATTTTAATTTTAAGCTATGGATGTGACATGATTATCCCCTTAATGGTTGATTAAAAGTTAGGATTTGGGGATTTTAGCTAATTAAATAATAAACTCTAAAGTCTAAACCGTAAACCCTAAAGCCATCATTTTTTCTTAGGCTCTTAATGAAATTTGGTTGTCTTAGGCAACTCCACCAAATTTCATTACCTTATGCCATGTAATTGTTTCCTAGGATCTTGCAGCATGTAGATCCCCTTAAGCTATCCTATTACCTTAAACCCTAAACTCTAAAGTCTAAACCTAAACCTAAAGCCTAAAGGTCTTAATGGAAATTTGGTTTGCAGCCGGCAACTTCACCAAATTTTATTCATTTGAGCCATGCCATTTTCTCCTAGGACCTCACTAGACGTAAATCCCCTTAAGCCATCCTGTCACCCTAAATCGTAATTCAATTTTCTTAAGGGGTTGACAATATGACATTTCTTAAGGGGATTAAAGTTCTTAAAATTTGGTGATCAAAGTTGCCCAAGGCCCAACCAAATTTAACAATAATAAGATCCTGCAAGATTATACAATATCAATTTAGTCAATTGTATTTTCATTCAAATAACATGTGCCTTAGACATATAAATGAGGCTTACATATAATTTTATCATTTGTATCGAGCGACATAGATCATAGTATAATAAAATAATGAAAGATTAGAGAAGCATAATATGTTCCATAACATTCTTTTATGGCTCTAAATGTATGTGTTGAAGTTTCTCTTTGGTTCTCTAATGTGATAACATATACATACAAATTTTATCATATGGAAACATTTGGGGATGTCATTATTTTATAGAGTTGAGGGGAAAGGAATGGAGGACTAGGTTTTTTTGGAATCGAGGACTAGAATTTCATGAGAGAATTTTTGAATTTGAATTTGAGAGGGAAGAGAGAATTAAATGTGGGTGGTTGGGTTGATGGAGGGCTTGTGTTGACTTGATTAGGTAGATGGGAATAATTGAATGCTAATTTGAATTTGGATTGAAGGTAGTTGGAAATGAATGGCTATGATTAGTCTAATTGATTTGATGGCTAGGATAGATTATTAATTTCATTTTAGATTTGATGAAGTGGAAGTAAGTTACATTAGTTTGAGTTTGGATTGGTGATTTGGAATTATTTTAATTTTAAGCTATGGATGTGACATGATTATCCCCTTAATGGTTGATTAAAAGTTAGGATTTGGGTATTTTAGCTAATTAAATAATAAACTCTAAAGTCTAAACCGTAAACCCTAAAGCCATCATTTTTTCTTAGGCTCTTAATGAAATTTGGTTGTCTTAGGCAACTCCACCAAATTTCATTACCTTATGCCATGTAATTGTTTCCTAGGATCTTGCAACATGTAGATCCCCTTAAGCTATCCTATTACCTTAAACCCTAAACTCTAAAGTCTAAACCCTAAACCCTAAAGCCATCATTTTTTCTTTAAAGGCTCTTAATGAAATTTGGTTGCCTTTGGAAACTTCACCAAATTTTATTCATTTGAGCCATGCCATTTTCTCCTAGGACCTCACTAGACGTAAATCCCCTTAAGCCATCCTGTCACCCTAAATCGTAATTCAATTTTCTTAAGGGGTTGACAATATGACATTTCTTAAGGGGATTAAAGAAGTTCTTAAAATTTGGTGATCAAAGTTGCCCAAGGCCCAACCAAATTTAACAATAATAAGATCCTGCAAGATTATACAATATCAATTTAGTCAATTGTATTTTCATTCAAATAACATGTGCCTTAGACATATAAATGAGGCTTACATATAATTTTATCATTTGTATCGAGCGACATAGATCATAGTATAATAAAATAATGAAAGATTAGAGAAGCATAATATGTTCCATAACATTATTTTATGGCTCTAAATGTATGTGTTGAAGTTGCTCTTTGGTTTTCTAATGTGATAACATATACATACAAATTTTATCATATGGAAACATTTGGGGATGTCATTATTTTATATCTAGTCGAGGGGAAAGGAATGGAGGACTAGGTTTTTTTGGAATCGAGGACTAGAATCATGAGAGAATTTTTGAATTTGAATTTGAGAGGGAAGAGAGAATTAAATGTAGGTGGTTGGGTTGATGGAGGGCTTGTGTTGACTTGATTAGGTAGATGGGAATAATTGAATGCTAATTTGAATTTGGATTGAAGGTCTAAGTTGGAAATGAATGGCTATGATTAGTCTAATTGATTTGATGGCTAGGATAGATTATTAATTTCATTTTAGATTTGATGAAGTGGAAGTAAGTTACATTAGTTTGAGTTTGGATTGGTGATTTGGAATTATTTTAATTTTAAGCTATGGATGTGACATGATTATCCCCTTAATGGTTGATTAAAAGTTAGGATTTGGGGATTTTAGCTAATTAAATAATAAACTCTAAAGTCTAAACCGTAAACCCTAAAGCCATCATTTTTTCTTAGGCTCTTAATGAAATTTGGTTGTCTTAGGCAACTCCACCAAATTTCATTACCTTATCCATGTAATTGTTTCCTAGGATCTTGCAGCATGTAGATCCCCTTAAGCTATCCTATTACCTTAAACCCTAAACTCTAAAGTCTAAACCCTAAACCCTAAAGCCATCATTTTTTCTTTAAAGGCTCTTAATGAAATTTGGTTGCCTTAAACTTCACCAAATTTTATTCATTTGAGCCATGCCATTTTCTCCTAGGACCTCACTAGGCGTAAATCCCCTTAAGCCATCCTGTCACCCTAAATCGTAATTCAATTTTCTTAAGGGGTTGACAATATGACATTTCTTAAGGGGTTAAAGAAGTTCTTAAAATTTGGTGATCAAAGTTGCCCAAGGCCCAACCAAATTTAACAATAATAAGATCCTGCAAGATTATACAATATCAATTTATTCAATTGTATTTTCATTCAAATAACATGTGCCTTAGACATATAAATGAGGCTTACATATAATTTTATCATTTGTATCGAGCGACATAGATCATAGTATAATAAAATAATGAAAGATTAGAGAAGCATAATATGTTCCATAACATTCTTTTATGGCTCTAAATGTATGTGTTGAAGTTGCTCTTTGGTTCTCTAATGTGATAATGTATATACATACAAATTTTATCATATGGAAAGATCCTGCAAGATTATACAATATCAATTTAGTCAATTGTATTTTCATTCAAATAACATGTGCCTTAGACATATAAATGAGGCTTACATATAATTTTAACATTTGTATTCAATTATTTAAGGCCATTTATATTGAATGGTTTAACTTGGTATAAATTCAAACAATGATCTTAAATAGTTATGAATTTATAAATTTGGTGAGCGATGGATATTTTTAGTGACATGAATTTATGATTTTGGTTCTATATGGATATTTTTAGTGACATGGATTTGTGAAGTTGGTGGAATTTATGAACTTATAATGAATAGTATATAATAGTATATATTTAATGACTATCTATTAGATCATGATTTCTCCTACTGAAAAATTGTGTGTGTGTTAAAGACATAAAATGAGATTTTGTGAATGTTTCAAGTTTATTGTTTAGTATGTATGTGCATGTATTAAAATTTGCATAATAGTTCTTAAATTTTGAAATTTGTATATGTATGTATGTATAGTTTATTTTAATGATTTGTACGCATGCAAATTATGCATCGTATTTTTTATTTTAAATGTACATGTACATACATTTAATTTTTAATTTTGTATGGACATGCTCTTGAGTTGAACAATCAATGTATATATATGTGCATTTCAATTAAATATATGAGAGCTTAATATATATGTTGCTTATCCTATTTCAATTAAATATATGATCTTAATTTTTGTATGCACATGGGTCCTATTTTGTATGATTTTAAATGCAGGTGCACATTATATCAAGCATATATCATGGATGATTTTAACATTGATGATATCATCAATCCACCACTTGATTCACAGCCAGATCCGCCTCCCTCTCCCCCTCCCTCTCCACCTCCACCTCCACCTCCACCTCCACCTCCCCCTCCCCCTCATATGCCACCTCCAGCACCTATGGCATCTGATGAGGCTCGCTTGAGAGCATGAATAAATGATCAAGTCACATCCTTACAGACACAAATCAATGCTATGCAGAGTCAAGCATTGATTGCTCCACATGTGAGACGTTTTGCATCTGTAATGCAAAACATTGTTGATTCCATTAGGATGATCGATTCTGATCTTGATAGACATCGACGAGAGAGAGAGAACAAATGAGACAATTTTATTTTGATGGTCTCTCTTATAAACAAATATTAGACCTTAAAATAACAAAATCCCATCTAGCCCCTACTTTCTTGACCCCGTTACCTGACAACCCATTCCACCCAACAAATCTAGAATATCCATGAGGTGGTGCATACATCCGTAGATGAGTGCACATTTTTGGGATCAATGGTATATGGTTTTGATAGTCCCCCACATGCTAATTGGGAGTGCCCATTGTATTTTTTGAGAAAATTATATGTAGAGTT